>OY829478.1:8797725-10179718 GCA_963691745.1 Ditula angustiorana
GTCCTTTAACATTTATAATAGGTATTTACTTAACTGCAAAAGTACGGTCAATCGGGTAACTTTAAATTCCTGGGGTGAATTGTCCTGCATCATTCCCTTTAATACTAGCTTACTGAACCATATAGGTACAACCTTACTTATCTTAAGTAGTAAACAACATTTTAGCCTCAAATTTCAGTTTTTGTCATCAAAACTTTGTTTATTGTTTAATTAAAACATTCTAAAGCAACAAATTACAAAATAGATAAAGGGTGTTTGAACAAAAAAGAGTGATAAAAAGTGAAATTTTAATTTAGAACTTTGTTGAAATGATAAGACAAATTATTGATGAGTACACTTTACAGCTCTTTGCTACTGGCTATAGAGTTTTATTTTAATTTTCGCTTTATATTGGTACTTCTTAATTTTTTTTCAACCTAACGCTAATGGTATCCGCAGCGTATCGCCGTAGGAAATGACCTATGAAAATTGTACTCAGCCCTGGACAGGTGGACGGAGCAGCGAGGGTCTCGTCACGATCTAAGGGTCCGGATGCAGCCAGTGAAGCAAAAACGGGCATTCACTTTGAATCAGACATGGGGCCAGACCCTTCGTGATCTGAAATCTTACACCTTAGAAAAACACCAAGCGAGCGCGATTCGAACTCGTGCAACAAGGGTTCCGCACCCTACGCATTATGTATGTTATGTTTTTACCAATACAATACAACACCATCAATAAATAAACGATGAAACAATAAATAAAATCTACGATGGATTTGTGGTATTTTTTTAAATCTGAGCTAGTTAAACCATCGTTTTATATTTTCTATAATATTCATATAAACCATTATCAACTGAAAATATTATAAAATTTTCGCTTTAGGAATGTGGTTTTTTTGGCCCTTTTCATCGTAAATTGAGAAATACGCGACATTAAAAAAATCCCTGCTTTAAAAAATAAATGAAGCTATTTAATGTGATATCTCACTTTGACCGTGTAGTCTCACGTTGAAATTTTACAGTTCTAAACAAAACGATAGTATCGGTAAACATTTACTGTTATCACTGTGATAGACGAATAGAGAGACGGAGTCACATCAATAAAGGTTCTTGTTTTACCTTTTTGGTACGGAACCCTAAAAAGTCACGAGCCAAAGTAATTGGAGGCTAAATGAAAATCAACTTGCTTGTTGACCGAAACTGAATAAAGTCGAGATCTTTGTTTTAAAAAGTTAAAGCCTCAACTTTTTATTTGGCTTCGTAACAACCTACAAGAAGAACGTGGGGAACATTGAAGGTTATTCCAAAACAAATGTGTATTTAAATTACGTAGATATTTGCGTGATTTGCATCTAAATTTTACGTGAACACAATAGGTATATTGTTCTCATTTATCAATAGTTACAAATGTTGTGTGTGTTCCTTTGATAAAATTGTACAAATCAAATCAATTTAATTCAAGTCAAAGTCAGACTAGGTCTAGTTTGTAACCTGCACTATTAGTGTAAGTTTTGTCACTAGAAACATCTCAAACGCATTAGCGTTAACTTCTTAATTGCTATGGAAATATAGACAGCGCCTCTAGCGGTACATATCCGCAACAAACTATTCATATATGTGTAATTGATTAAAAGTTAAAGCTAACGCATTCGTGTCGTCTGATGTGACACAAAAGTTATTCAAATTTAAATCGTTTATTTCAGGCATAGCCCATAGGTTTAGTAACAATGAAGACTTATAAGTATAATAATATAAGTAGAACGAAAAAAAAATAATTAAACACGAATTTAAACACTTACGGACTACGCCGTCTGGATCTGTCTGTATCTACCAACGAAATAAAGGGGAGTCCCAGCCATCAGCAAACACGCTTAGGATGCTGTTAGTGCTGTGTAGTGTATGTGTGTTATTCTTAGTGTACTGTATCTCAAAATTAGTATTAATTATAGTACTTTTTATCTGCAATAAAGCCTATTTTTAATTGAACTTGTCCGCTTTGCGTAGGTATAACTTTGACGTGTCTAAAAACATCATCAAACTTCAAATTAAATCATCCATAGCTATCGGAGCCCCTACTTTGTCACCGTTTTGAAATCAGATACTTTATTTCACTCTTACGGCCGGATTGTCCATTAAGAGTTAGAATTAGATAACATTAAATTTTCGCTACGCTTATATTTGACTTAGACAATTGCGAATTAAAACCCAATTGAGCTTTATAATTGGGAACTCTCAAGCGTATGACGTATACTACAAAAATTACAAATGCTACATTTTGACGTAACTGTAAAGTTTTTCATACAAAATGTGACAAATATGTCAAGCAGCACTTGTAGATTTTGTGGCCCTTGATCTGGCGATACTGCGGTAAATAACTAAAATATACAGCTTTCAACAATTTACAAAAAAAAGCATAACTACATCTTCAGTAGTCAAACTAGCGCCCTCCTGGACCAGTCCACTTTATCCTGGTAACTCTTTGATTAAAAAATAAATAACTATATAATTTCTTTTTAAATAGCTTAAAAAAGATTAATGGGTCGCTGGATAGCAACGATAAATTTTAACGCTCCGTTTAACGGATAAAGTTCATCTGTCGTCTTTGAAACTAGTCTCCGTTTTACTGTACAAATATACGCGAAACCGTTGAAGTTCAAGTCAATACAGTCTGCGAAAGAGTTTCGAAATGACTTGTTTCGTGCTCCGACGGGTTACATATATGTCAGATTTAAAGCCAGTTTTGTTTTCGTTCGAGCGCGTACGTAACTGGCACTAAGGAGATTAAAGAGGGCGATATGATATTTTGTAACTCGTTAACATCACGATTTCAATTTTATATGGCACCGACGCGCGTGGAAATTAACGGCAAACCGTCGGTTATTTGACTAAATCGTTACAATTTGGCGACGCCATTAACCCCCCAACACTTAATGAAATTATATTGGACACGCACCAGCACCAACTAGGTAACGGGCTCGAACTTTACCGAAATAGAAATAGCATCTGACACTCGTTCAATTGCATATTGTAATGTTCTATTTATGCATCCACTGAATAAGGTTCCCTTTTATCAACTGCTGAAAGGGGAACTGGAAGAGATCCCCTAATTAAAGGTAGGTATAAGCTTGCCTGTGTACAGTCATTCATAATAAATTCTGAGGCACACGTTCTACTTTTCACAATAAATGTCATCATGACTTATTATTTTAAAAGCTATATTAGGTATTGTCGACCAAGAAATTGCTTCGAACGGTATATTAACAGCAAAATCCTCGCCTCATCTATTTGTTTATTGCGGCAAAATAATAAAGTGGATAAATTCAATCACTCATCCCTTAAAGAAATGAATTCACATTTGTAAATCAAAATCAGATTAATTAACATGTCTACATTTGCCAGAATAAAGTAGTTACATCTTAGCGTGATCTTTTTTCTTGTGAGCTATGTCTATTGCCACGATTACTACAAAAAAAACTTAGATAGATCACTGAAAATAGCTAGACCATATCGAAACGAGGTTAGTGTAATTAAAAATCAAAACGCGCTGTCAGGCGCGGAAAAGTATTTTTAACACACTGCAAATTTTAGCTGCATGTATTGGATTATAGGTATAGTGGGTTATTAGTATTAATATATTTAATAAACAAAAAAAAAAGATATTTTGTACGTCATCATCATCATCTCAGGCACAAGAAGTCCACTGTTGAACATAGGCCTCCTCCATGGATTTCCAAACCAGCGCCTTCCTGCCACCTGTATGAGGTCATCGGACCATCTTGTGGCTGGTCGTCCTACGCTGCGCTTGCCAATACGCGGCCGCCATTCGAGAACTTTTCGACCCCATCGGCCATCGGTTCTCCGTGCTATGTGCCCTGCCCACTGCCACTTCAACTTGCTAATCCGCTGGGCTACGTCGGTTACTTTCGTTCGTCTGCGGATCTCCTCATTTCTGATTCAATCACGCAGAGAAACTCCAAGCATAGCCCTCTCGTACTTTACACGTAATGTAAATGAATTGCAAGAAATGTGAAAAATATTTAGTAAAAAATTCAAACCTTTATTTTCATTGTTGAAAACAATGGTTCTGAAGAGCATTTTGTAAGTTTTTATTTACTTGGTTAGTCGAATACAATACGTCTGCGCTTAAAGTTGGACTTCGATAATAAAAGCATTTCATTTAAAACTTTCCTGAGACTAATTATTGTGGAATTTATTTGTTTCAAGGCTTTATTTACTAAACTGGTAAATGTAAATCTAGCCAACAACGGCAAGCGCAGATGGTACAGAACTGCAATATATTCGTGCTAAGAATTCACAGAGAGTCGCGTTAAACATTTCATGTGCAGACGAGGAGTGAGCCACACTAGAGAGCAGACAAGACTATTTTGCTTACAACGTGTGAAAATTTTCCGGAAAGTAATATATTGCTTTATTACTTTCGTGGAGTGCCGTGGGACTAGTTCCTACAAGGAAGAGGAAAGGAAGCTAATAAACGTTTTACAAATAAATAGAACGACGATAAGCACCGCTCCGCTAATCGGCCTTTATAAAAGACCTTTAAAAACTGGGCAGATACCCGTGCAGTAAGCACCTGCTTTATTAAATGAATTGTTCTGGCACTCTTTATTGGAAATAAATGAAATCTAGCGGAAGAGCATTTTAATTCTTTTGTTTTAAATTAATGACCTACAAGTTGATGCTTGACGGCATTTATTAACAAGTATTTAAGGGCGTGGTTAAATACATGGATCGATATATAAAAAACTTTGATATCTAAGTAAGCAGAATAGCGTATTAAAGTCACTCTACAAACGTAAAAGCAGTTCTCGGTGTAAAGTTATAACAACGTTTTAACATTGCTTGTTTAACAATGTACGTACCTATATTTCTTACTGTCTCTGAAACGTACGAGAATACTCTAATGCGTATTTACTAGGTACATCATAAATGTATACAAAAGTGTATGAGTATTTGGAAGTTTTTAAATTTGATGACATATAATAATAGTCATATCCAAAGATATGTAAAAATCACGATAAACTTATAGCATACTTGTTACACCGGTAGTACTTTCCCACGGGAAGTTGCAATTAGCTATCAAAATTCCACGCGTACGGAGTCATGGGCACATCTAGTGTTACCATGATTAAAAGCAATCCTGGAGTAAGTTACTAATTCCCAAGGCCTATTTCGTGTACAAGGCTGAGTTCATGTCACTCTTCAATGTCAGCTGTCTAATACTTAACACAAGCTTCACCATCTCCAGTGTCGACGACGTAGTGTGGGTGTGTATGTATGAAATAAAGGCACATTTCCACAAACTCACAGACAACTAACGATGAAACAGTGGTGAGCGAATGTCTCAGTAATTAAAACTTATTTTCACATTTCGTTCGCGTGCAGTATTCCATTAGGAAGAAAATGAGAATACGGTTCTACATTATTAACGGTTGCGATTACCGACGTATGCATGTTAACGTATTCTCTGTTAGTATGGTGTTTTCGAACTTTCGCCATTTGCCTCATTCGCACATGTGCGTTCAACAAGTAAAAGTACCCAAAAGTTCTAAAATCTAAATTTAAAATTACAACTTTAAAACTATAATTTAAAATAAACTTTTGGTAAAAAAAATGGTACCAAAGATACTGGCAACATTCATTCTCTATTCAACTTTTCACACAAACACTCGAACCCATTTTCCATGGAACCAAAGACCCATCCGGTCTCTTGCCATCAAGACTAGACAAGACAAGACAAATACTCTATACTCAAAACCAATACCAAGATAGTTCACAAAAAATCCACTTATCTATCATCATATCCATCATCTCTTAATCTCTCTTCTCATTAAGACTGAATAATATTAACAGCTTTGCGGGTGGTAGGACCTTATGCAAGGTCCGTCCGGATCGCTACCACCATCTTGCTCGCTAATCCTGCCGCTAAACAGCAGTGCTTGCACTGTTGTGTTCCGGAGTGGAGAGCAAGACAGCCGGTGTAATTACTGGCAGAAGAGGTATTTCATCTTAGACCTCTGGGTTGGCAACGTATCTGCAATCTCTTTGGTGTTGCGGATGTCTATAAGCGGTGGTGGTCACTTACCATCAGGTGACCCACTTGCTTGTTTTCCTTCCTATTTCATACAAAACAAAAGCTTCTCATTGATAATTTTATGCCATAAAAGAGTATTATAGATTCAATGAAAATCATGTTACTGTTTGTAAGCCAACCACAAGTTGCCAAATACTACATCGTGTTGAAGGTTTGCGCATCGTTTATTGATTCCACATTATTCGTAGATGACAATAGAATTCATCCTGTAATTAAATATTTCATAAAATTAATTAGGGCTAGCGAAGTAGCTAAATGGGTAGTTTTCGGCATATTTAATAAAGTAATTGCACTAACTAAATCAGTTTATTTTATTTTCAATCTACTCGTAAAACTATGATGTGTCAAAATTGGCATTTGAAACAATCATTTAATCTATTAAATTTGCAAATCAGCCGTGCTTAATAATTGTTACTAAACTATGATTAAAATAATTACTTAACATTTTTAACTATTATGTAATGCTTTAACGCTTGATTGGTTTTTTGGACAATTGGATAACAAATTGTAGCAAAATCAAACTCTTATTAACTTGTAATTCAACGCAATTTAAAAGATATGGCTGTTTATGCTGTATATTTATTTAGACACTCAGAAGGGAATCAAAAATCTATAGGGTAATTCCCGTTGACCTAGAACCATGAAATTTGAGAAGAAGGAAGGTCTCAAAGCACAAATAAAGGTAAAAATTCGAAAAGCGTAAATTAGTACGTCATCACAAAAACAAATTTTGCTATTACATACTTATATTTGCATTTGGTAAACTGACCGCGATCTATGTCGATATAGGGACAACAGTTTGCCAAACAGTTTGTATCTCAACCCAGTTTAAGTTTTCGTTAGAGCAATGTTCGACGCTTATTTCGTTTGAACGGAACCCTCGGTGACCGAGTCTGACTCGCACTTGGTCGAATAAAAACTTGCTTAAGTTTAATTTACTAACCAAAATGTCATTACATTTTTATTTTTAATCTTAAACATTGTTTTAAAAATTAAAAAGGTGGTACTTACCACGTCTTTGTCAAGTTGAGGTCACTGTAAAATAAGTCTTAAGGCATCAGTCATCATAAATTTGAAGAATTGAAAAAGTACCCAATGCGGGTCGTGTTTGGTTTGTAAAAAGTAATTAGCCAATAAAATATGTTTCCGCGGTGAACATTTTCGAACTAAGGGCTAAGCGTAATAATTATTAAATGTTTTCTCCATTTATAGTCATTTAAAGTAATGATATCAAGA
Organism: Ditula angustiorana; assembly: GCA_963691745.1. Taxonomy (NCBI): domain Eukaryota; kingdom Metazoa; phylum Arthropoda; class Insecta; order Lepidoptera; family Tortricidae; genus Ditula; species Ditula angustiorana. Next base: position 8,805,055 of record OY829478.1, read on the forward strand.
TACTCTATTATTATACCTATTGTTTACACGAATTGGCTTATTGTCTAAAAATTTACAGTTATCAAAATTTAAGGGATTCGTTAAAAGAAGAAAAACTGTTGTTTTAGTTTTTTCTACGATCACTATTTCACATTTGTCACTAATCAAAAAACGACACAACACAGGCCTGACAATATGACGTCACACTTTACTATTCTTGCTAGTAATTAATATACGGAGCGTAAAAAAAATGTTTTATTTTTTTATTATGGTTCTAATGAGTGTAAAAATAAAGTTTCTTAATATTTAAATTTCGTATCTTTGAATCGCTAAAGCCCTTATAGATATATTAAAAAAAAATTGTGTCCATATTCAAAAACAATTTAATAACACTTTCACACAATTTGGTTTAAGGTGTCAAGCACCCAATTACTTATACTGCTATTTTTAATAGCATATACGTACGAGTACTTTACATCCTGAACAAATAGGTCTCACACATAATTAAACGTATGTGTGACCTATCTTTTGTTCACTCCCCTGCTCTCCGGCTCACGGCGCCGGCAGTTATCTCACTTGTAAAATGGACCATTTGCGTCCTATTTGCTGAATAAATGATTGAGCCTGGTAAACAGGCATCGTAATAACTCTCCATTGCCCCTACATTGCTCATTAATTCTCAGTTACAAGTATACTCTCTGTTCCTGCGTATTTAACGAGTAAGCTGATTTTCCGGATCTTTAATAAAATCATTTCCCGCATCATTTAAAGGAAAAACAAAGAAAACATTACCGTAATATATCCGCTTCAAGAAGATTTTCGCAATTAAAAAGACTGCAAGATCAAATGACGGAAAATAACCGCCGAGAGAGAAATGTTTTAAACAAAACAGCGAATCTGTATCATGATGTTACATTCGGCGGGAAAGGCTTATTTCGTTTTATCTTATTGTAACGTATTCTTTTTTTATTTCGGGTTGCAGTATTAAATTCGCGCACAAATGAAATGAGAGTAAGGAGAAATGCCGCCGTGCGTGGTTCAAACGTTCTTTCGTCTTCAATCAGTCGGACTGGCGGGTAAACTGCGCGACGCTCGAACGTGATTGGTTTGCGGATGGGAAGGCAGCCTCCCGCCGGCATTGCTGCAACTTTTACTCTTACCTAGTGGCCCTAGAAATGCCCTACGATCATAACGATACCCCGTTTTATTTTAAAGATGAGAAATGGTGTAAACACTCTCGGTTAGTCTTTTTTTGCAAAACGGCAATGTCACATGGTTTGGATTAAAATAGACTAATTGTCAAAGTGCAGTGTTAACAATATAGTTTTTTTTTTTTTTAAACTAAACTAAGGTAAGGGGCCCAATCTTTGACAGTGACCCAATTACTGACGAGAAGATACGAGTAAAAACGAGAGATAATAATGTCAACTACTGGTAAAAACAATGTAATACATTTGTCAAGCACTGTGACGGTCACCTTACTAATTCTCTCAAATAGGAGGTATGGTTGCCGAATAAAGATTTTGGTTTGTTTGACACGCAAGTTCGAGACATTGTTATAAGCAGATTAAAACAGAATATCTAAACGTCAGCTTAAAAGAACATAACACAGTGTAATTTTGGTTATAATTGAAATTTCATTCATTCACACAAACCATGGCATATTTTTTTAATAGGATACATAATTATGTTAATATTTTATGTGTTCTTGTTTAGGTCTACCTGCAGGTATGTTTAAAATGTTTTATTTGGTATGCGGCTTGATGGTAATGAAGTGATGCAATTTCATGACAACTTGATTACTATCATTATTAATAACACCCACTCATTAAAATATGATTCACATGTTTTGCCGTAGTAAATTAGATAACAAAACATTCATCATTGCAATTGCAATCATCATTCATCATTGCAATTAATGGATTTTATTAACCTTGACAAACTAACAAAATAATTAATTGTAAAATGAAACGCCTTACATTTGTCATGATTCTCCATTAAGAGGAAACACAAGGGCCGTTTTTCCATACAAACGTCGTCCCCTGTTTCCTCTCTGGATAATGCCAGTAGAGCAATATTTTTTTTCCAAAAAATCGATGGCCACTATTATGCATGTCCCTATGTTTTCCTTTTTTTAATAAATTAATTATTAAAAGAGATATGGACATTCAAAAACCTAAAAAATTGGGCAGATTTTCGGCTGCGTTCATACATTCAGAAAACAAATTTTACTAGATTATATAAAAAAAGAAAAACATAGGAACACTGCCAAAGCCTTTCTTTAATTTTTAATGAAAAAAGTAGTTAAATCGGATAAGTTTTGGAGAAGGAATCAGGGGTCTACGAATCGTTGATTTTGTGTACTTTTAATAGGTATTTTCAGTCCAAGCTGCGGCTGTCTCTATTGCACTCTGCGGGGGGAGGCTTGATAGATGGAGGCAGCAATAGATTTTACAAATACCTATTTTTCAATTCTCTAGACCTTGGTGTTTCCTCTTAAATATGGCGGATAGAGTAGTGATACTGACAACACTGAAATAAAAGGTACGGAGTGGGGATAGCTGGTGGTGGTTCTCATCGACTGGAGCCATTCATTGCGATAGCAGCACGAGAAGGACTAACATCACACATTAATTTAAAATTCCCACTTTGCAATTAACGCATATCTATTGCGAAATTGTGTTTGTTGGTTTGTCGATGTCGACGCAGCAACAGATAGATGCGATTTTTTTTAAAGACAATTTGTGGACTGGAATATTACACCGCCTACTCTTTATCCCGAAAACATGGTTTCCTGAGAGCTAACGATTGATGATTTACAAATTTTACGAAACGAAGTCGCGGCCAATGGCCTATAGTGATATGATGAAGGAAATAGTTTGCGTATTGAAGATGTCCAGTCAACCGATTTGATTCATAGGCCACTGTAGAACGTTGTCGCAATGTGTCATCGCTGGAATATTATGACAGTTATTGAAAAGTCACAATGACATTTAATGTGAAAAGGTTCTACAGTGGCCTATGAATCGAATTGGTTGACTGTACATAGGCAACTTTTTATTATAAAATGTATAGTTCCCGCGTGATGAATGAATTGTAGGAAGAATTCGCGGGTAACAGCGAATATTTGTGGGGCAAAATAATCGTTTGCATGTTATTTATACGAGCATTGCGGTTGAGGATGAACATAGGATAAGTACTTGTTTATTATTATTCCGAAATAATGTATAGTCCCCGTGGGACATATGCTTGCTTCCATCAGTGACGTACTTTCCATATAAATAAATAGGGGCTATGCACACCTTACCCAATTCTCAATACTTTATGGCTTTTCCACAATGTATGTTACAGATGTTGTCTTAAGCTATGTGTTCATCGTGGACCCTGTCGGGCACAGCAACTTTTGACGAGAGGGCAACTTATTACTAAATTATTGCACATGACTATAATAATAATATTTATACATTTCTCAATTGCACAAACTATTACTAAATTCTAGGGTTTTACCATTTTACTTTTAAATAATACAAAAAGAAGGTAACAAGTTATAATGACATACATAACATTTTATATTTTAACATTACAATTAACATCTAGGTATTCATTTATCGAATAGTAGCATTTCTCTATCATTAGTTGTTTATGTTTATTTATTAATATTTTTTCATTAGTTTCATTTTGTATTGAAGTTGGCAATTCGTTATAAATTTTTATTGACTTGACATAAGTGCTGTCGGAATGAATTTTTAATTTTGATACAGGTAAAATTAGTCTATTTAGTAATTAGTTATTAGTCTATTGGTCTATCTTTGTCTACCTTCTGCTTTACCTGCTTTACATGGTTAATTACTACTGCTTGTGATTACTGTATGTAATGGCTATTTTTGTCGACTGTACTATAATGTTACATTGTCGTCGGAACTATAATTATAGTATGCATTCTAAATTTCAAGGCAATCAGACCACCATCCGTCCTAACATGACCACTTAAGTTTAATTTAACCCTACTCGCGTCTCTGTCTAACTGGTATCGTTAGAAAGGAACGCACAGATTTAAACTAAGCAAAGAATTATACGAAGAACAGCCAATACATGAGGACCTATAAAAGGAATGTACGGATTTTTTTTACTTTTTCAGTTGTGTAAGAACTGCAGTATCCATCTTTAATTGTATAGTTTACGTGCCAATTGCGAGCCAATAAAGCTCTGTATCGCATTCATAATAAATCCCGGCTCGTTGGCGAATGCTTGAACGAATTTATAGGTATGTCTCTGTATGTTTTTGATTTGAGATTTCCAATTAAAATGGAATGTTGGGTGCAATGATGTGAAGCGTTGCAGCCGGCAGAGCCGTGGCAATAAAGCAGGCATCAAACGTGAAGCGCCAGGGATGATGGTTTTATCTTGTTAAAAATATTTTGTAGACTAGTTTAAGATCATCTATGGTTGAGGTATGAGTGGAAGGCCCGTACCTTAAAGCAATCAAATGTATTGTACAACAAATAGTGACTCTGTCTGCCTTTTGCTCGTTCACAAATTGTATTATCCTTGCAGGGTCCCACAAAAACAGAATTTAAGAACTAAACTTACGTAGGTTTATCTTCGTACTTCCACTTGGTGGCAAACATTCAGTGACAATCTTTTCTGGCTTCAGCCAACGGCTAAGATCCTAATTAATCATTTTTGGACTAATGATTAGGACACTTGCCTCAAAAATCTCATAGTCTACATCTACACTAATACATATAATAATCTACACTAATATAATAAAGAGGCAAACTTTGTTTTTTGTATGTAGAAGATAATCTTCTAATTCCAAAAATTATTTCACCAACGGAAAACTACACTTACCCAGACGGACATAGGCTACTAATTCCGCGCGAACGAAGTTGCAGCCGTCCGCTAGTCTACACTAATATAATAAAGAGGTAAACTTCGTTTTTTGTTTCTTTGTTTTTATGTAGGGGATGCTCTCTGAAACTACTGAATAGACTCCAAAAATTCTTACACCAATGGAAAGCTACACTATCCCTGTCGGATATAGGCTACTAATTCCACACGAAAGAAGTCGCGTCCGCTAGCTAGCTATGTATTTGTAATTGCTTATCTTATCACATACCGGTTTTCACTTATTAACTATTTTTATTAAGTTTGTTTGATGGCTCAATTTGATCTTTAATCCATTGCATGGCTTAATATTTCACAAAATATCCTGCAAGATAGCATTAAGTCGTAGAAAATATAACCAGTTTTCAAGATAAAAACTGTGACTTGTCTCGCTTATTGCGGTAGAGTGCAGGATTTTAAAGCTCTTTGACCTCGGTTAGGGATTTGGTGTAATGGCAACCCTAGCCGCGATAAGAAGAGTTGTACGTGCTAACTCCTTATTATTTGTGCACGGACCCGCCCGCTTGCAAACTGGCGGAATTAAACAAAAAGAATACGAATACTGCATTTTAAACATTTCTCTAGTGAGCTATATAAAAATTCTGTTAACTTAAACACTGGCGCAATAAACTTTGAGCTCAAGTAGTGCTATTTAAATAATTTATTGTACTAAGTTTGCAGCTGTAGTTCTAACGTTTAACCTTTGCCCGCTGTGTTCTAGTGCTTTAATTAGTTTTATCACATATCGTAGTATCAAACACCCCAAAAAAATAGCGTTTTTTAAAAAGTACACCTAGCACTGCGTCAAGTCTGAATCCGAGAATCTAATGCAGTCCATAAAATTTGTAAAAATTGCCATTATTCTAATCGGACGCGGTCAACACCTCAAATAGGCAGGTTTTACTGTCTAAAAGACAGTGAGTAAAATTCGATTGTACTATGAGCGTGATACAAGATAAAAAATAATAATGCCGAGACTGCGGTAAAAGCAATATCAGCATGGCTGGGTCACAAATAACTATTGATCTATTTTAAACACATTTGAGGCGGAAATCTACATGGCAGTTGCACGTCGCAAAGTAAATTATCTTTTCCATGAGGTTTTTCAACACTTAGCTAAAAATATTGTTTGATAAACTGTAAATGGTTTGGTGTTTCAGTATTATTTACATTTGCTTTTCATATTGCGCACCTTTATAATTAAAGCGACCCATCTCCGAACCTTAATTAAAAGACATAGTGTTTAATTTTGAGAAATACATATTCAGAGTTGTGTCGCTACAATAAAATTCAAAACCACACTCGTGTTTTAAGACCCCTCATTATGCCACAGTTCATAAAATACAATTAACGACGACCTCTGCCGGATTTCAAGAAATTTTACCTATCCAAATGTAGTATGGCGTCTCGTCGAAATTAACCTAACGGATCCAAGTTCTACTCTCCACACTCGTGGTTCTCCCTGTCTCGTGTCGCCCTCGGGGCAAGACGGCCAATCAACAAGCTGGACGAGCAATAAACTGAACATCACGTCCGCCTTTACGTGTGCAGTGTCTTCTGACAAATAGTGACCGTAAACAGATCAATTTCGTATGAACCAAAATGCACTATGCTACGCCATGTTTGGTAAATGGAAATTCGAAAGTGGACTACGAATTGAAATAACAATGAATGGATTAACACGATTTGAAATTTAAGTTTATACTTTAAAATTTCATTCAAATGTGTGAGTTGGATATATTTCAAAAATGCCCATTAAAAGCCTTCATTTCTTACTCGACACTATTGAATATTGTTTTTTTAAATCATAAAACCATTTTCAAATTTCTGTAAAAAAAACTTTGAAACCTACTAGTTGTATGTAGTTTAAGTCGCCTTTTAAATGGCTTTATTTTGATACCCCACTAAGTAGGATTGAGCGATGTTGTACCGCATTCGGGTTTTTAATACTAGTTTTTAAGTAAATTATTTACAATACTTGATGGACGACCAAACGAGTGCACTTAGTGGTTTTATTTTTTTAAGTGTCAACACTTATATCTGTTAAATCTCCTGATAGCAACTGTGCATAGCAACCTACGAGAAGAGATACGTTGTGTCAGCCGTCACTCTTAAGCTCTTGTATAAAATATTACCGTACTGTTACTTCTTCCTTAATTATCCCTCTTTTCATGTTTACTCAATTCCTGTAATTGTAAATAAGGCCGAATAATTAGCACTAAAAACGAGAGTTTCCTAGGCAACATAACAGCCAGTTGTAAAATCCTACCATATTCCTACTTATTAGCTATTTTGTTTGATATTTAAATACCTAAAATAAGTAAGTAACTAATCTCGTAAGTTGTGATGTAATGTTGAATATTGTCATAAACCCTTTTTTTTCCTATTATGTTAAAAAAGGGAAATTATTAAATGTAACGTTTGTAAATTTTACTTCAGGATTAAAGCAAAACAGAAGTCAAACAGTTACATACAACAACAACAGAAGACAAACAAATATATTTATAATTTTTATAAAGAAAAAACATTAAGCGAAACAATACCATTTCTTTGTATATGTCAAGGTCGCATTTATCCGGTCAGGTGGTATGCCTAATTGCAATAGGATAAAAAAATACATTTATATTAATTATTTATGACCTTGACTGTGCCTACCCTAACACAACTGCCAGTGCATTCATTTATGTGACCCTAGTCAGATTTTTTTGTATTCAATAGAGAGGCATTTTTGCTTTGTTTGCAAATGGGTGACCTGATGGTAAGTGATCGCAACCACCTATAGACACCCGCAGCACCACGGAGATTACGGATGCGTTGGCAACCTAGAGGGCTAAGATGGAATAGCTCTTGTGCCAGTAATTGCACTGGCTGTCTTGATCTTCACGCCGGAACACAACAATGTATGCATTGAGGTGATAAATATTCGCTATTGTGTATTTTGTGTAGGTCTTTTTCTAGGCACGACAGTTGCGTAGAACATTAATTTGACGTATCTCGTATGGTTTAGTCGGCGTAAGCCATGAAAGCGCCCTAAAAGCGTCTTTTTTACGACTTCATTACGAAACATGAAGGTTTCTCTATTATCTTTTAATTTAAAATTGCATTTACACACATAAACCTTTCGGACAAATTTCTCTTAATAGTTGTAAAAACAGTATCAAAGTCAGTTGTGGAGTTTAAAAGAACGCTCAGACAAACAGAAAGACAGGCTGTAATAGTGACTTTGCGATATAAATACATTACCTTTATTCCACCATAATTTAAAAATATTGTTTGTCTATACATAAGATTTAATCAATTATGGAATTATGTTTTTTGTTATTTATAAAAAAAATCTGAAATATTTACATAGCTTTCTTCCCGCTCACGACCCCCAAGAATAATAGAATTAATTAAATTTTTCTTAGCATGCATACCTTCCGTACCGCCCAAAAATAGTTCTTTAAATATCAGTACGTTATCATCATTTTTTTTAATAAATAGCCAGTCAAACGAGCAAGTCACACATGATGGTAGGTGATCACCACCGCCCGTGCGATTGCAGATACTTTGCCAACCCAGAGGGTTAAGATGGAATACCTCTTATGCCAGTAATTTCACCGGCTGTCTTGTTCTCCACGCAAGCACTAGACTGGATTAGCACGCAAGTTAGCGCGATGGGAATAGCGTTCCGGGCGGACCTTGCACAAGGTCCTACCACCTGCGAAAGGTTTAAGGTTACAGGGCGCCATTTAGAATTCATTTAGCTCTAAACGAAAAATTTTACCTGGGCCCTCTAGGCTAATTTACCCACCTAAGTTCAAAAGTTGAGTACGCCCACGTAGTAGCGATGTTTAAGTCTTACGGTTAACTCGAAAGTTTTTTCTTGTTTTCGTTCATTAAGAAGGGATCGTGATATTAGGTTTTCGAGTTCTATTTCACAAAATTATCAAATCAATTTAATGAATTAAATGTGGTCAATTATCCCCGCTCGCCATTTTAAATTTATTTTAAACTAATAAAGTTTTCTGACGTTCTAGGCATTCCCGCAAAGTCTAGACTAGACGTAGCATTGTGACTAATTGCAAGTTAAATTTTAGAGATAATACTTGTTTTACAAAAGTTCTAAATAGTAGCTAAGTCTCACAGTCAAGTATCCAATCAGCGCTTACTAACTACAGATTAACCGACCTTATTGATTTAATCCACCCATTCAATTACTGTTTGAATTTGAAATTAAATCGCTTCTATCTAGACGCGATATGCCAGCATTGCATTAAGGCAGATTCTAACTAGAACCGATATAGCGGCGCTGTGTTTGTTAATCTTAATAATTAACGCAAATTTCGTTAAAGCAACCTAAACAAGAGCGTCTAGTTCTCATTTTGCTCTGGTCCCAATGCAAACCAATGCTGCGATTCGTTGGAGGGGAGTAATTCTCTAATCTCAACAGCGACGAGCTCTACGTTAGGGTAGCGTCCTGTCTTGCTCTAGCGCGCTAGCTTGAGTCAGCGAGATAGGGCGATGCATCGACGTCGAGTCCGACGCTGATGCGCTTAGATAATAACAGTGCTCTGATATGGTGAGTGGCACTATATTTGATTGGTAGTAAAAAAAGGAACTGTTAATATTATAAATACATATCGCACCACTAATGGAAGAAAGACGTAAGTCATAACTACGCGTTTCTGCAATTAATTTACCACAGACAACGCAGGAAAAAATACATATTGTGTCAAAATATCAAAATTCTAGGGCAAGAAATAAGAAAGTTATAGCAAAAAGAAAAATAAGTGCGCAGTTTATTTTTTAAAATTGTACATGCATTAAGGGCAGTATGTGTACATAATTTGTGATAATACGACAACATTCAGTTTACATAAATACGTATGTATACTTTAAGTCATTATTATGCGGATTCTTTTTGGAGGGATTATAAGTACATAAAGTTAAGTATTTATTATAGAAACTAAAATACATTTTTCTATATGTATGTACACAAACCCATTTCTTCCTTATAACTTTAAAAAAACAACAGTCGTAAGTACAGTCACGCGCTAGTCCCGCGCGGTATCTAAGTCGTTATATTAGATACGCATTTTTTCCACGAGAGGTTTTAGCTAGTTTAATTTCGTAAATACATGTACGCAGTTTATCTCCCGCAAGTACGTTACATTTTATTTCTTAAATATTAAAACATGTTTTTGTGAAGATTGTAGGAAACAAAACTTATGCGTAATAATACTTACAGTGCTAGATTTTATATTTTGTATGTAGCTTTTCGATATACGTAGTCTGTCGCGGCGGAACTCGAGAGCGGAACGGAGTAGTTATACCTACACCCCTCCCCGCGAGCCGAGCCGATCGCGGTTTGTCGCTACGTTATGCCAGTTGCGAGCTAAAAATCGTAAAAAATGCGTGCGCTTGGTTGCAGTGTCATTACTTACGAAAACTTTGCGTAATTTCTTTTGTGTCGTTACCATGGATTATTCAGAACGGGAGTCAAAGCGAAGGCGATTTGTAGGAAATTATAAAAATGCGAGATAGAAGCGGATGCTCGACATGTCGTTGCATGAACATAAAAATAACAGTAAGTGTTAAAATTTAGCTATTTTAATTAAGTAGTTAAATAGTTACTTAGTTTTATGAAAATTGTTGTACTAAAAATAAATACTGGTCCGATGACCTCATACAGGTGGCAAGAAGGCGCTGGATGCATGCTGCTTCCAACCGGTCACTTTGGAAATCCATGGAGGAGGCCTATGTTCAACAGTGGACTTCTTGTGGCTGAGATGATGATGATGATGAAAAATAAATACTTTATATTTTTTCTCAGCAAGGTTTCCAATAGCAGATGACATTGCAGTTAACTGGAAACTGTCGTGAGTAACTCATGTAGGTAATGTCATGTTACTGTCCGCTGGGTGTTATTTTTGTGAACGACGCAATTATTTTTTTTGCTTTGATATAGCTAAGGGTTTATTGATTTCCTATGTTTTGCTACTACTGCCTTTCCTGTGTCTTTCTAGTGTTTTATTTTCTCACTTTTTTATTTAACTAAGGGCCGATTTTTCAATAACCGAATAAATGTTCTTTGACGGATAATGTGTGAAGCGGCTAAATTGTAGCGTCATGCCCGTAACCAGTTGATAACATTTATTCGGTGATTGAAAAATCGACCCTAAGTCGTCGCATAGTTATAAGCTAGGTACTGTTTAAAATGGTGATTTAATGATGCTTTGCTATTTTGTACCCCGCACAATAACTACGCAACTTACAAAAACAATGTTTTCTGTGTTTCTAAGAAATATAAATACTAAGGAAATTAAATTGTTATTCAATTGGTTCTACTAAAAACTAACGTTAAAATAACTTTATCTGCACATATATCATAAATGCTCTATAATTCGTTAAGAAACCGTAGGCAATGACCAGCATTATAACAACCAATATTATTATGATAATTTTTCTAATTTGTTTCTAAATTTGTTTAAATTCATTTTTTAATACATTATTTTAATGTGTACAGTCTATAGATATTTAATAGGTACCCAGCACTAGTAGCTAGTAGCAATGCAGGTCATTTCCCTATGGCTTCTGAACCCATCATAGAGTACTTATGATATATGTGTAGATAAAGTAATGTATGCAACTGTACACAATTAGGTCTTAAAACACTCGTGTGATCCTATTATGAAACTCGCTAACGCTCGTTTCATAAAACCACATTCGTGTTTTAAGACCCCTCATTATGCATGCATTAAAATACTTTCTATTTTCAGACCATAGAGGGCAACCTGTTGATGCAGGAGAAGCATCCGGATCTAAAGACAACTCGTACTTTGAAAGTACCAATACAAGTAATTCTAGCGAGCATGAAAATACCTCTGTAGCACCATCAGCTACTGAACGTATGGCTTTGTGGAACCATATGATACAGACACGGACTCTACTACTGACAGTTTAGAAGATTTAGTAGTCCATAATACCCTTAAACATACACTTACCTCAAAAGCAGTAGAAATAAAAGAGGTTAATACTCCTGATTCATTTAAAGAAATTTTGACAGCAATTCGATCTGAGTATGATAAATGCGATTCAATTAGGCAATCTGTAAACACAAAACGGAGCAAATCTTCTGCTGCATTCACGTTCAGTATACCACCCACTGCAAAAATAACCAACCTAATACATGTACCGGACACCTTAACTTGAATACTGATGAAAGCACTCCAAATCAGCAGCAGTCAGTACCACCTGACTACGATATCCTGTCAAACCATTCTGAACAACTTGAGCTGCAGTCACATGATATGCTATTTCATGAAATTAGAGAAAATGGCCCAGATTTCGTGTCTACTATTGTTTCAGCTAATTCTAACATTTTGCAAAATTTTGCAACAACCACTGCTTTATCGCATTCAAGAGTAAGAGGTAAGAGTTTTGGAAATCAAAATTACTCACAGGGTTTTACAAAAAGGGCATACCCAAAATTAAGGAGATACCATGCACTCTTGCATAGGAAGATTTAAGAAAAAACAAGTACTTTATGTGCCAGATGAAATGTATTCTGTAATAAGGAACAGTTTACTCTACTTTAGTTTAATGGACTTTAGTCCATGCGCCCAAATTTCAGGTAAAAGAAATGACACAAAATGATTTCTTTGACATTAAACAACTTGTTGATATCGCCAAAAATTGGGAAAAAGATAACTCCGGTAACAAGGTTTTATGGACAAAAATCAGGGAAATTTCTGTCGAACTCTCAGCCCCTGCAACATTTCATATTAAATATGATTTCCAGGCTGAAGAAACAATTCGCTTGGAGACTAATATTGCAAGAGTTGGTAGGAGGAAAAAACATGCGCTGGGATTCCCACTGATAATCCGGCTACGTTAACTCGATTGTATGATGGACCGTTACCATTTTCACATAATTTGTACAAAGATTTAATGACCCTGTGTGAAAATAACTATATACCCATACATTAATTACCATGCTTTTTATAAAAACTTGCGTCCTAAATCCTCGGTGCAAGAATTGCATTCTGATATTGAGAATAGTGACTAAAATTTTATTGTATTTGTGTTGGCGCTTATTTTTTGTGTCTGTTTTCTATTTCTATACATGCTGTAATGATCATGCAAGTGAAAAATATATTTGAAAATCGTTAAATGTGGGTTTTTATTTATTTATATGACCATTTCGAGAAATTGGTTTTTTTTTTTTCAACTTCCTTTCTATGAACGATTAAAGACATATTTTGATGTACGTTTTTATCTGAACGTTATATTGTAACACAAATGAAAGGTTTTAAACACTGTGCATACATGTCTAGTGACCTTAATTTTTTTTATAGCAAATTTGTAGGAAAATACTGAACCCTGAATAAAAATATTATCCCCAGAATAACTAAGTAATTTGCGATACTTACAATCGTTATTCATTCTTACCCAGTATTAAAAGCGTATTTCAAGTTACATTTCTTGGATTTTCAAATAATATAAGGAAGAAACGCGTAACTAAACAAACACCATAGTAAAAAAACACGTAAGTACAATTAAATTGGTACAGCATTCATAGAAAACTGGTCATAAGTACGTATTTAAACTTAATTTTACCGTAGTGTAATTGGGTCAATGGAAAACCAAAGCAAGTTAATTTTTAATGATTTTCTCGTAGTAGTCATATTTTTATTACAAAGTGTGATACGCCCATACAACTGGCGATTTTTTATCTATAAAATCGTATATGTCATTGTTGTCTGCGGTCTATAATAAAAGTGTGAGGTAGTTTTTTTGCTCTCCTGAAAAGTAGTATTTTATCATCTGCGTCTTTGTTCCACGAATGGTGCGATATATCGCTTTGAAATTTGGAATAGTTGTAAATTAAGAAAAAAATGTATCTTTGCAAAAGAAGTGTAAATTTTAAAGAGAGGCTCACTAAATAGTTGAGATATTTATGAAAGGCCTTCATTTACATATCACAAAACAGATTTTTATAAACCACGTAGTTTTCGAATACTTCCTTGGTCTTGAAAGCGAAAAATCTGAAATAATGACAGTTGATAAAGGTTTATGTTCAAAGACAGGTATTACAAAAAATATTTTTTCTAACTAGCACAGTTTCTTACAAGCTTAAAATTTCGAAGTAGAGTCAGTTAAAGAACATTCAAATTCGTGGGCGGAGTGAGATTCCTGCTACCGGAATAGATCCCGAAAATAAACTTCGAAGTGTGGTAACATGCAATGTTAAGTACGCTAATGTCCCGGCTCGGAATAGCTGGCTGATTTCTAAGTGTGCTACACATGTGGAAATCATATGCAGAGAAGTTACAAGCAGGGGAGTGGGGTTTGCTTTATTGTTGTCGCCCAAATATCATGCATGATACTCGTAAATGGAGAAAATAAATATTTAAAGCATTAAGTGTTGATACCAACATTTTCTTACACAAAAACTTATAAGTTATTGTGGCAGAAAATCTTTACAAAACAAATGTAAATAATTCAACGTACCTTAATACTTGTAAATCTTGTGGATAAAACGTTTGTTTGGTGTGTTGGCAAACACACACATACTCGTAATATCACTTCGACATCTGATCAAATTGAAAGAAGAAAGAAAGAAAAATACATTTATTTAAAATTAATACTATTGAAAAGTATTCAACATAAAACATACAGATACACACAATACGGGCAGAGTACAAAAACAAAACATTATGTTGAACAGAATTAAAAAGGGCCCCACTCAGCATACTGCCTCTGAAAACCGAGACGCTGATTTTCAGTGGGACCCTTGGGATTCCTATCACTAAACTAATACTAAAATAAAAACTAATGGGCAATGACGACACGAACGAAAGTGTTCTTAACAATTTACATCAAATCTATAACCCCAGGTTATGAAATTGAGCAGAGGCGTTCAGAATTATATTTATGAAACCCTTAGCGTATACAGTAAAAGGAGACAATACTGAGTTGAAAATTCTGCAATTTCTCAAAGGAAATCTTTTTTATGAATAGGAAGGCAAACAAGCAAGAATACGTACAACATTAAAAAAAAAAATCTACAATCGACATTTGATTAAAGTTCACCACAAACACACAAAAGAAACAATGCACTTGAAATAAAATAAAATTAAGTTAGCATAAATAAGTATTCCGGATGCCTCACAACATAAGTACCTGGATAAATATTAACACCCACAGAGTACAAACATCTAAAGTGTACCACTCGAATGTTTGTTCAGATCAGAACTGCGACCAACATATCGTAAACTAAAAAGGATTTCAAGAATTACCGGATAAATTAAAACAAATAAGTGTTATTTAATTCAAGCCTGTGTCGAATATAATTATTATAGTCATGTGCAATAATTTAGTAATAAGTTGCCCTCTCGTCAAAAGTTGCTGTGCCCGACAGGGTCCACGATGAACACATAGCTTAAGTTAACACCTGTAACATACACATTGTGGAAAAGCAATAAAATATTGAGTATTGAGTATTGAGTATTGAATAAATAGTTTATCAAATTGTGGTTTTTAACCGACTTCGAAAAACAGAAGAAGGACGTTCTCAATAGGCATAATGACTGAAATTTAGCGACAATCAAAATTTAAAGAACTCTACAAGAGAACAAAAGCCGTATTTTTGGTTTTTGTCTACGACCACTGATGGTTGAAATATCGCGAATAGAAACCGAAAAGCGCATCCCACGAAAACTCTCCGTGAAAACCGTCTTACTTACGTAGGTATATGGAGTCTGAATCTAAATCGTGATTTTTATAATAATTATAACAAAGTTTACCAATACAACTCAATTCCATTCCATAGATATACATATGTAGTGCAATTGAAGACACAAGTGGATGAAGAGGTATGTTTTATGAGTTGCGCTATACTTTTAGCACATTCAATTCGACTGAGGCATAAAATCGAAAGTCTATAAAATTTAATTCTAGTCGTGTATAATACGAAAACGACAATAATTTTTAACTTTACTTAAATAACATTTGTTCTTAAAGATTCCGACGAACTGAGAACATCCTCCTTTTTTAAAGTCGGTTAAATAGGTACTCTCTTATACTTTCATCTAGGTTGTTTTGGGTAAGTGGAAATCACTACCCCAGTAGTACACAAGCGCTATAAAAGCCGTACAGTAGCTGTATAGAGACAATCACCTCTGTGGTACTTGGATGTAACACCACACCACCTACTCCTAACCCTATATAGGTACTAACACCGCCTTCGTCGGCATAATATGCAAATAAAAAGTATCATACCTTAATGCTGTTTCCTCATTTAAACGCATCTTTTGTAAAACAACCACACGAGTGTTATTCATAACACGATTTTAGCGCGACTAAGGCCCGTTTTAGTATTTGAATACATATGAGCATCGCAAAAGTTTGAAACATTGTCATTTATGACGTTCTAAGACAGCCAAATAGGTATTTTATAATATGCATTTGTATCTTTGATACTGTGGCACTATTAGTAAGGGTGCGGATTGGCGTCAAGCGCCTATTGAGGTCCAAGCTTGTAGCCATGCTTTCGTCAATAATTTAAGTGACGGTAATTACGAACTCCGAAGATGCCCGAAACGACGAAATTTGAAATGTATGGTCCATCAGTAGACTAACAAAAAAGTTGAATATCAATCAAACTTTCGTAGTAGTACTATTAACTATTCTGTGGCTATGCTCAAAATGTTGTTAAGAAACGTCATCCTAAAACAAAAGCTAAAGTACAGTACATAGAAAAAACAGTTGAATTAGATACTCGAATAAAATAAAGTCAGATTTCTTTATACGGTGACAGTAAAAAAGTAGGTGCCTATAAGTATAACCTCACCTTTGGCTCGTGCATGACGTTGGCTCAGCTTAAATTCTGAGAGCTGCAATCTAAATTCACTGAACCGCAATTTGCTATGGCGTAATAACGAAACGACTAGGTTCCCAAACGTTGATTTTCAGCCGGATTTTCAGGATAATTGCGTATTTATCTTACGCGTGTTGCATATTCAGCATCCCACTCGCTGGTTGTTGCCTTTGGTTTCAAATACGAGTACACTGGAAAAATAACACGCTAGTTTGTGATTTGTCGGTGTGACGTTACCAATTAATTTGAATAAATTAATAACATGGGCCTTCCTAGAGCAAAGTTATCTAAGCTACTCGTGCATGTTATAAATTATCATTGTATTTGAAGTATCCGGTACTTAAACTTTAAGTTACATCATCATTAATTATACCTCCACATATCGTTTGTAAGCAAATGCAAAGATAAATTTAAGGTTTAATTATAAGCCCAACAGCGGGGGGACCTAAAAGCCTTCTCATCACTCCCCATCAGGTGACCCGGATGTTTGTTTGCCGCCATTTTCCGTAAGCAACGAACTTATTCCATGTAATTCAGTTAACTCTTAATAGCCCGATTTTAAAATCTTGGTATGCAACGTTTTTTAAGCTACCTTTGTGGGTGTTGCGACCCAGCGGTTAAGAAACGATGCAAAAATATTCTGTTTACAAAATGGCGTCTTTTGGTGTAATTGGCACCAAAAGTTCGGTACCCGTTGATGACCATAAAGTTTAAATTTTTTTGGTCATATAAACAATAATTATAGATTACAGAATGAAAGCAAAGCGCCTATAAGACAAGGATAAACACTGTTTTTACAGAAATAAAGCCAGTGGTCCGTGAGCTAGTTTCAAATTGTTTTACACCATTCATTTTACAACTTTAGTCTTCTGTTACATAGTCACACTCGGTTCTAGCACCTGCCTTTATCCAGACTTGGCATCGTTTATAAGCAGCTAGGACTGCAGCCAATAGTCTTTTTCTTTCGCTGTATAAACGTTTTCTACAGTTTAGTTTAGTTTATTTATTCAGTTAGCAAGGCAATTTTGCTTCTGAGTAACTCGCAAAAATGTCATTTTTAATCATAATATGACACTTCATTAAAATATAATGTATGTGGCATCGACACAGATACAGTTATTTTGTACAGTACAGTCACACCATTTTACACGCGTTTTACTGAGTAGCAAAGGTAATTTGTTTCAATTCATAATATCCGCAAAGTGACGAGTGAAAACATTATTTACTGTATTTACGACCACTATACTTATTGAGGTTTGGCGGACTGATGGGTTTCGCATTACTCATACCACAAGACTCACAATATTGTATTTACTTTTATGTAATTAACAAAAAACATGTTTAAATGTAAGCAAGTTGTTTGATTTGGTCACAGCTTACTAACTACATTAAGAATCGGCGTTTCAGGTTTTTGGCGTTTTTCATTGTTGGTAGAAACAAAAAAGATACAGGAACCATTAATCGAAAAATGTATTTTACATGTATTATACATGCAGCAATAGGTAAGGTTAACATTTCAGTGCCCATTCTTCACATTAGAAGGAGAAAAGAGTATTTCAGATGGAATTAATAGACTTGCAAATAAACCTTTTTTGTTAAAATCCTTACACAAGCACTGACTAAATTAAATTACAAATATATTCATCTGTATTTTAAAGTTTTCAACTTGATATTTCGCCACCTTTTCCAGTAATATTTGTTTGAGTAACGCTTTTAAAATTCGTTTGGAAATCTAAGTGCTAAAATGAGGTTACTTGTCAATGAAATCTGATATCTATAAATAACATAAAAATCAATAGAAATGTACAAATGTAGAGCTATGAAAACATAATTTATTTTGTATTATCCGGCAGTAAGTGTAGCAAAAGACGGATAATACAAAATAAAAGTGGTTTGATAGCTATACGCTGGCCATTTCTATTGATCTTTACTTTAAATTGTGTTTGAATTAAATAGTTTAATTAAAATGATTCAATTAATTAGATAATTTGCTATTGGCTCTGAGATTTGTGGTCAATAAATTACTGACTCGTGAAAAACCCTATGAATAATCCACATTTACAACCACCTACGAACCTAATTAAGTTCCAAACATGTGTTTCTCATAATTTGAACATCTGCATCTTCATTTCGTGAAGTAATTGCTTTTATTGCTCGCTTTGGTGACAACTGGAATTTGATTGAAATCTAATAAGCAATGGCGGTGGCAGCCAAATAAATTATGGAAGTAATGGCAAATTTGAAAAACCCGGCCGCGTCGTAAATATTTTAATACTAGCTCTTGCCAGGGGCCACGGAGAGCAAACTTAGACAGTTTTTTGTTACAACTTATGAATACCATGTTCTTTTTCAAGCATCCAGCTATCCGAATGAATACTTATAAAGTTTTGACAAAATCCGTTCAGTATTTTGGTCGTAATGACTTAAAAAATGGACAGAAATAGCAACAGACTCGCTTTATAGTAACTATTTATTTATGATTGAAATACGCGAAAGTTTACGGTGATATAATTCATAACAGGTGATGATATGACGATAGTTACCGTTTACTTTTAACGATCTCTATGCACTTCGTTCTTCACATAGATGTCGGACACACGAGTAGTGATAGTAAGTAGCTAGCCAAACAATCGTCTAGTAACACGCTTACCATCGTCTCGCAGCTACTAGTGCGACTTTTTTTAGTAGGCTAGCGTAGCATGAGTAACACGCAAACTGCCGACTGCTGGATGTCTGTACAAAATGCAGGAGATGTCACAAAATTTACAAAACCATCCCTTCAGCTTGCTTTTTCGCCACTTCTTCTTGTTCGTGGTCGACCACTCTGGGCTATTCAAAAAGGGACACACAAGAAAATAAGTCGTGCAGCTAGAGTAATCGTTTAATAGATAAAACGCCTGCGGGGGAACGGGTAGGAGGGAACATAATTATTGTAAAACAAGCATGCGGCTCGCTTGATTTAAATCAGTTATCGCAGTGTTTGTCTCATTCGTAACACCAGAAGTATCATTTGCGCGTTGTTAACCTCAAAGGATGAAGTATTGTGTAGTGGAGGCAGAAAAAAGTACACGGCCGTTTTCTTACCCCCGAATGACATCACTCCCCCTAACGCCTCTTGCGCACACGAAATATTAGCTAGCGGTCACAATATAGTTCTTGCTATTACGTAACTTGACTCTTTGCATGCGAGTCAGTACTTGCTACTCGCTACTAGCCTATCGGACACCTGCCTTAGACTGCAGTGAACTAAGAGCAAAGCACTCTAGCGTGAAGCATTACCCTTTACAGCCAAGTGAAGTCTAAACCTGGAAAAACAAAATGGCTTCGAGAACATGACATGGCGACGGCTATAAAGGGATACTGGATTATATAAGATCCATAGCTATTAAAAAATTTCTCAGTAAAGCTCGTAAATCTAACCTATTTATTCGGGTTTCTATTTTTATTTAAATTCTCTCTCTTTATTACATCTTTATTTTTTGAAGCACTTATTGGTATATATATTTCTTGTTAGTTACCTACCACTTCCTTAAACTGGGTTTTATAAAGATCCGTTAGATCAAATTTCGATTAGTACCGTTGGTAACGCCAATTATTCTGAATTGATTTTGGTTTTCGGTGTAATTTCTGGCACAAGAGGTATTCCATCTTAGCCCTCTGGGTTGGCAACGCATCTGCACTCTCTTTGTTGTTGCATGTGTCTATAGGCGGTGGTGATCACTTACCATCAGGTGACCCACTTCCTTGTTTGCCTTCCTATGTTGTATAAAAAAAAATTGCTGGTATTTTGTCTGACATTTGATCTTAAGTACTTTATAAAACTGTGGCTTTATTACGTAGTACAAAGTAAAGTCGCTGTCCGTTCATGTCTGTCTTCATCGTATCTTCGGCCGCTCACTCCTTCTAAACCACGCAACGGATTTTGATATGGTTTTCACTGTCATTTAGAGATTTTTCACGGAAGGTTTTTATGTACAGTAGGGGAAATATATTCACGTACCACCTTAGAACCCTATCGTAATGATGCGACGCGTTAAACGCCAGGCTTTGTCATACAAGTGTCATGCGTATGTCTCTTCGACTAGGTTCTACGGTGGTACGTGTTTCAATTTCCTTGACTGTACGTTACATACTTAATGTATCCGTGCGAAGCCGTTGTGATCGCATATATTTTTTTTACGAAATAGGAAGGCAAACAAGCAAGTGGGTCACCTGATGGTAAGTGTACACCACCGCCTATAGACACCCGTAACATTGAAGAGATTGCAGATGCGTTGCCAACCCAGAGGGCTAAGATGGAACACCTCTTGTGCCAGTAATTACACCGGGTGTCTTGCACTCCACGCCGAAATACAACAGTGGCAACACTGCTGCTTAGCGGCAGGATTAGCGAGCAAGATGGTGGTAGCGATCCGGACGGACCTTGCACAAGGTCCTATCAGCCGCAAAAACACTAGTATTATATAAACGACGATGAACTTTTTATGGAATGTATTATGCTTTTTATGCTACTCTTGAGTATTTTTTATAGACAATTTTGTATGAAATTAGCGGGGTTTGACAGTGACCCAATAGCTGGCGAGAAAATAAAGAAACATACCAGTAATAAAAACGAGAGACAATGATGTCAACTATTGGAAAAAGTCAAGCCAAGCACTAGGATAGTTATCTTAATAAATATCATCTAAATAAATATCTTCGTCTTTGTACCACTACCTGTATTTTTCTGTGTATTTGTAATTGCTTATGTACAGTAAAGAGTTTACATACATACATATTGTTTTCGTAAAGCATTAATAATGTAATTAAAAATATATGACTATTTCCAATAGTTAACACCATTGTCTCTCGTTTCTATTCGACATACTTAGTCAGTAAATTCAAAAGTGTATTTAGCTCTCTAAAGGGGCTCACAAAACACACTATTTTCCTCATAAACAGTAGCCCTAATAAAATAGATAAATTAGTTGATAGCGTCACCTGGGTCTGCTATTGGCCGCCTTGATTACTTCAAACCGTGATTTAAACACCTTACCGAGTTGAAATTAAGTGAATACTTATACAGTTTAAGTAAGACATGTAGTGTAGAATAATGGCAACACTGGAGCGGAAGCGGAAAAACGAAACGGACTAGTATTTACGAGCAGTACATCCGCCCACTGGGTCGCGTCGACACCTACACGCGTTTCGGACAAAACCGAACCTCTCATAATTTGCGCTCATTCAATCAGACTCCTTTTCATTGTAATATCAAGAGCAAATTTTATTTACAACAGCTGTCATCTTTTCAATATTAAAATACATTTTGATTGAATTGAGAAGGCACTAGGTTAACTTTGACCCGACTGCCGCTAGAAGAGAGGTTTGTGTTGGAGCGTATGGATGTATTATGTGAGGAGTCGTTAGATTTGTCTTGGTTGTAGGAGTGACATAGGGTATTGTAAAATTTTAATATGGTGTCTAAAAATCAAAAAAGAGGGGAGTATTTTCCTGTTATTACAACAGTGTGGATACTGAATATAATTAGCACAATCTATGTATTATACATTAAATATACATTATAACACTTATATGCTACTATTTTCACACAAACTGTAAATTTTTTTTGTTCCTGAATTTAAACGGTTGGAAGTAAACTAAATCATTAAAATAAATAAAAAACCCGACTCGAAAAAAAATACTGGAAAGAAAAAACCGGCCCTGTTATTCAATGAAGGTTCGAAGGAGCAATGATGATAGAACTTTATAAAAAAAATAACCAAAAAACTTTGGTGGTGGTAAATTATGTGTTTTTACTTTTACCCGACTGCTGCCGAAAGATTGTGAAAGTGGAAAGGTTGTAATTTTGTTTGTTCCCGTTGACAATACCTTCTTATATTTAATTTCTATTTAAAATTTAAAAGGCTTTGCTATTTACATAGCCTAATAAACTTTCATTCGATAATAGGGCTTGTTTTTCCTATTTGACAGAGCCCTTTCTATTCACGTAACTTCGTTAGCTCAAGTTGCTGCTAAAAAAAAAAGTATTTTGTCCGCATGCTATGGTGAATGCGCCCTGCGTGCATCCACAGTCAGTGCCGTACGCTGGCTAATTAGCCAGCCACAAGATAAATGTCAGCAATCACGAACGCCGCCTTCGCCGCTACCCTTCCGCCGGCGGGCACCCAGTATACAGCCTACGAACAATGCCCGCTACACATTCGCTTTTGGCTACAAATATGGATACGAAAATATAAGCACGAGCCGTTGACTCATTTTTAGTCGAGGCTGGGGTCTGGTTCAGCGCTTTTTATACCTAAGATAAACCGCCAGTTACCAGGTGCAACTTTGAGAAAGATCGGCAAACAGAAATTGCCTGGAAAATTCGAGAAGTTCCGAAATCCCGCAAAGTTTGAAAATCAAGGTCTTTGACCAGTTTGTGTGGCCAGTGCTCGCCTGTGAAACAGAAATGCTGTCCATCGCAATGGACCGTTTTAAACAGGCTCACGGTTACTCAGCGTGCTATGGAAAGACCTTTCCGTGATGGAGTCAGAAATAAGGAAATGTGTAACATAAACAAAAAGGGCGGGTCGACATTAGATAAAAAAAATATTCAATGACAATCGTAGAACCCGTGGACGATGAGGTATTAAAGTTTTTTTTTTACAACATTGGCTAAGGAGATCCTTAAAAACCAAGTGGTTATAATATGAGATCGCCGGACAGCGTTAATCTCAGCAAGTATAGAATCATTGTCATAACAAAATTAATATATATTCGTACTAGTGTACACAATAATATAGCCGAACAAGAATTCGTTGGCGTGTGGAATCACTTTTGATCTGTCAAAGTAGGCTGTGAGATTCAAAATAATAAGAAAGTTCATTCTGTAGCAGGACTACTTAAGGTGGCCCTATGTGCTCTTTCCTTATATTCTTGTATATTCCGCGCGATGCGAAGTGACCTACTCAATAAGCCCCGTGACCCATGTTTTCATGTTTATTTGGGCACAAACGGTACAATTGTTCTTACAAATAATTATCTTATATAAAACATTAACCAATAAAGATGCCACCATTTACTCGTACTCAAACAAATTTTTGCGAGTTAGTATTTAAAAATGGCTGAACCGAATATCTACTAACAATTACAAACGTTAAGAATGTAGAAAAAAAAACTAAAAGATGAGCAGTTAATAAAGGACAATTCAAAAACAATCAAACTAACAAGTATACTAAGCATTAACAATGGATAGAAGAGAAGCTTTATATGTAATAAGGGAAACATTAAATATTTCAGCTTCA
Organism: Ditula angustiorana; assembly: GCA_963691745.1. Taxonomy (NCBI): domain Eukaryota; kingdom Metazoa; phylum Arthropoda; class Insecta; order Lepidoptera; family Tortricidae; genus Ditula; species Ditula angustiorana. The sequence goes on from OY829478.1 coordinate 8,829,067, forward strand.
GAAAAACGAGCGTTATATTCATCGCAAGCTCTAGCTATAAATGAATTAGCTGCGTATTTGGTACGTGCAAAGGGGACACGAAATAAACAATTAGTACGGCGACTATTAAAGCGCGGAACTCGTAGCTGTAGTATGTACTTGTAGCTTTGTATCTAATAAAGCACGGAGTATGCCGGCCCAGACATGAGAGTTTGAAATTTAAAAAATAACAACTAAAACATTATTTTATGTTCCTTTTCAATAAATACTCAAGGTATCAAGGGCTCTGTAGCCCATTCACATCTTCATAAAGTTGAATCTTTTCTCGTTTTCGTCTTCTAAATTGCTATTTAAGCATCCGCGTATTATACCAGGCTTTTTTTAAAGGAAGATAATGATAAACACTTGTTACGATCATCAAAATGATGAGTAATAAAGCTTTGAAATGCTGGCGTAATGGTGTCGTCGCAAATGTCAATTGTTGAACTTTAAGGGGGCCGCAGTGTAATGACAGGGGTCGCTACTGTTGAACCATAACGCTGTAAATCAATGCTTTACATAAATATTTAAAGGGAAATTACCTTGTCCAAAGTTCATAATGTTCCTCAGGAAAAATATACACAAGCTCCGCAGGTCCTTGTAATTTCATCGTCTTTCTTAACAAGTACGCCTATCAGAAATGCAAATTAATGTAGCCACAGCATAATGTTGCTTGTGTTTAAAAAGTTTGCTGTGTGTGTTGACGTTACGGCTTTTCCTGATACTCAGAAAAATACTGCTCTACAAATATCAGCTTACTTTGTTGTTCATAATCTAGGTTATTTACGTACGTCCCACTGTATTTAAAACGCGCTCGAGTATTTTAGTCACTGATATAGGTAATCGGTCTGTCTATATATCTGTGACCATAGCATGGAATATTCATATGACAGTAGGTTTTGTATACAGAATGACTTCCACCCTGCACCGGATTCAGATACAGATGTAGTCCGTTCCCCGCGCCGCCTATAGCTTGATGAAAGTTGGACCAGTTTAAGTATGACGCTCATGAACTCGTATTTTGTCCGTACCGTGACCACCTCCAAGCAGGCTCTGTGCAGTTGTTAACTTTACATTCATCATGGATTTCAATCAATTGGCATCGCTAAATAGTGCATTTTATTGTAAACATAAAATAGATTCTTGCACAGAAATTCCAAAAATATCAGCGGTGCATGTCTGGGTTTTAAATAGCCAAAAGCCTTTCGGCTTGAAAGGAGGAAGATAAATCCAGAATTATTTATTATTTTCGAATACGCGTTTTAAAATTTTAACGTGTTCATCAAAGGAGGATGTACAAATTACCACGTCATCTGTTATTATGAGTAAACTTTTAAATGAAAACAGTAATAAATAAACATGATTAGAAACGTGGATCATGAATGTTACTACGCATTTGTGGCAGGAACACAGACGTCTAAACTAGAACATAACACTAACTCCAAAATGAATAGGTATAGAACATCAGTCATAATTAGAGAGTGAACGTGAGGATTCCGGTGAATGTGCAAGTTCCAGATGTCTTAATTACTAGCACAAGTTTGCCTTGTCTCGTGAGTTCCGCTTTGTAGAGTTTGTTGGAATATAAAACGTGGTTTCAGCCGCACAGCACGTCACTCACGCTGGCTTCGGCTAGGATAATGCTGCGCCGCTGAAAAGCTGTTAATGCTTAATGCCTTCATTAGCAAAACGTACTACTTAGAATTGAGGATTGTATTTAAACTTCCGTTTTATTCCGTTTCTCAGGATGGTGGGCTATTTTTATTTGTTTAATACGGAAGAAAACTCAGAATCGATTGGTCATAAGAATTACGTATAAATAATTTGACATGGCATCCATCAATTTTGTGCCAGTCTCATCCTTGTCGTGTCTTTAGCAAGTCGCCTTTAATAACCGACGGGACAAAGTCAAAATGAGTTGCTTAGTTTAACAAAATTGGATTATAAGGAGTCGATTTACATAGTCCAAATTTATTACCACTTATTTAAGATCCGCTTTAACACAAAGTATTGTCTCGTATTCGTCTGGCAGACTTTTTTTCATCTGTCAATTCCAAGCAATGGAAACACGTGGTAGAAACAAAGTGGCGGCCGTCCGGAAACTTTCCTTTTAGTTACAACGATAACTGACAGGCACGGGCGGCTTCGTAAAACTTTAAACCACTAATATGGACCATTTAATGTAGAATTGCTTATCAAATTGGGAAAACGGTACAAAAAACATTCAATTATATAATAATAATATTAAGAAAAAAAGAAAATATTTATTCAACAAACAGAAAAAATGAAAGTACAAAGTTACACTTTTTATGCTGAAAGGGACCCCACTCAGCATATACTGCTGCAAGCAGCAGCGCTGATTTTCAGTGGGGCCCTGAACTTAAAAAACTAAATCTAATACTAAAAAACCTTAAATCTAAACCTATGGGGTGACGCCACGCTCACTAATGATAACATAAATAGTTTCAATTTTATGTCTCATTTATTTGAAACTTTCGATGGTGAGATCTTAATCCCTTTGTGGATTTTAATATGACATGACTCTGAATTTAGTTTCATAATATTCATGAAATATTCCATTTATTATGAACAATGTTACACATAATAAATAATTCATATTTTATTTACAGTGGTGACAATGAAATTGAGCTGACCTGTCATTTGAAATGCATTTCAGTGTGTTATTTTTTGTTACTTCCCGAGATGAAATGTACATAAAAACCTTTCCTAAAAAATCTCTAAATTGAAGTGACTATCCTATCAAAATCCGTTGCTTGGTTTAGAAGGAGAAGGCGGCCTTACTTTATACTATGTAAAGATACAATGTATACATGTACATACATATACCTAAATTAGTTAAACTTTAGCATAACTTAGATTTCCGTTAGTTGATGGCGCGTATGGCGATGGTATAAAATAAAATAATGTACAAACTAGAAAGTCAAAGATGTCTGTGATATAAAATATTTAATTCGCTTTGAAACAAGAAGTGTTAGAGTTCAAAGATCAAGCCTCGTGTGTCGACTCGGCTGCTATATAAGTTATAGAAGACCGAGTAAAACTTTACTAGAGACGCTAAAAGCAAAACTATCCGAATTAGCTACGAACTCTAGCATAGCTTATTAATATTTACCGTCTTCACGTTTAATTTATTAACTTAAAACTTATTTAAAACTTTGCCATAGCATTTCATCCTTAATAGTCGTTTTTGAATTTCGAATTTTATTTACGATGCGATTTTATTCCACAATGTAAGCATTTGTTTTGTAACCAACAGTCATCGAAGAACTTTCATGTTAAAAAGAACTTGTAGCATGTTTGATTATGTATTTGATTATTTGTTTTGTTTATTGGTTATTATTTTACACTTAAAAAAATTAAATCTTCTTCTATAAAGTTATGTTAATAGACTTAGCCGTATTTTTAATGCTGAAGTATATGTAGTTATTAGTAGAAAAATTACGAATTTGTCATCAACAATTCGAAAGTCGTCACTTGAATTTTGTGGTCGTGCATCACTACATCGCCCGCGCGCTCCCCTCTTCAATTTATCACCCGGCCATATCGCGCCCAATTTTTACGATTTTAACTTCAGTAACAACCTCAAATTTTAACGCTTTCCTTTAATAATGCAAATCATTAAATTTAAATGTCAACTCTTAAGAATTTCAAAGTTAGTTTCTAACAGCGGAAACATTAAAACTCGTTCAAAAACAGCCCAGAATTCGAGAAGCTACAGAGAGTTCATTGCATTTGCCAGAGATTGCAAAGTATCTTTTCAGATTTGTCATCAAAGCTAAAGCTTGTCTTGTGTGACTATTTATTACTAAACTTTATTTTATCCTTATCATAAAGAAGCAAAGAGTCTTAAAGTGAACTTAACATTTCTTTAATGTGTTTGCCCAAAAGTGCTGCAGGGGACATGATATTTATATTTACCTACTGGTTAAATTTTGGGAATAAAAAGCAAACTTTTAATTAAATCTGTTTTACATGTTTTGTAACTGAAATTGTTTGATGAATATAAGATGACTAGTTGTTTATTATACAAGCATATTAAAACTTAAATTAAAAAGTAGCTTTGACCTTACATAAAAAGGGCAGTGTTAATATTTTCAATTAATGTCAAGACAATTATAGCGTTAAATTACTTGGCGTATTCTTACAAAAAAGAGTTATAGTATTCGTAACTTTCTAAGGAATTCAAATTATAAAAGGAAAACAAGTTCCCTTAACAAGAATATGAAACTATTATCCAACTATTTCGCGGTAAGGTCTTGATCACATTGTTAAACGACGTCGAATTTTCGCCCGTTTTATAAAGTTAACTCCATCACTTTAACCAGTCTATAGAACTGGCGACGGTTCCCACGGCCCCAGTCTTTGACAGTGACAATTATTGACTTATTCTGTTATTTAATATGAATTCCTAATTAAAACAGAATTATAGTTACTATTGAGGTCGAACAGAAGCTACGACAACAATAATATGACACGGGTTTTATTTATACAATAACTTTGTGGAAGTGTCTGAGGAGGATCGCGGCTTAGCTGGGTGCATAATGGCAAAGATAATGATGTCAAGAGGCGGAAGAAGCAATTACGGCCTCGCCTCGTCTGCAATCACGACGAGTATTTCCGAGAAGACAACAGTTCCATGCCAATGCCCGGATTTAATACATTATTCCGTCAGGACATTATTGCGGCGAGTTTTTGTCTCCGAAGGACTGTTTGCGGAGGGTAAATACGCCCTTAACTTGTATGGTCAGCAATGTCGAATGTGGCTCGCTGGCTACTTTTGAAGAGATTTATTGACTGCCAAAAATTCAATGGTGATCTAAGGAAAAGATACGCTACGATATAATGCCCGTGATAGTCGCACCATGGTCTACACAAGAGACACATTTGCGTGCAAAATCGTTAGTTCCATTTTTAGGATTCTGTTGTAAACAAGGAACCTATACATAATATAGTGTCGCTATGCCCGTTTGCCTGGTTGGATGTCATGGGCATTTTAAAACGATTTTAGGCGTCGAATAAGAGAATTATTTTTTTAGATAAAGTAAAATTATAAGAAAAGTTTATTTTTGATTTGAGTAAATTGACATGTATCATGCTTACTTTTTCAATTTGATAATATTTTATTGGAGACTAAATCGTTTTGACGTTTGAATTTTAATTTTGTTTTAATTGCAATTCGGTGTAGTTTTTTATCGGTTTTAATTTTGCCCTGAGTTTCACCATTTGAAAACTTTGTCGATCTCAATATGAACTAATGTAATTAAACATTACATTGGCGCTGATACGGAGGCATTATTTTATTTGTAATTAGTGTTTTTAAGGTTAAGTGTGTTTAATGTATTTTTTGTAACTTTTTTAAATAAATGATTTGATCTTTTTTTTTAACTTTTTTTTTTCTTTATATACAATACGAAAATAATAAAATTAATTTATTCTAATAAACACATCAAATTAAATTACAAACAGTCAAACTTAAAAACTAACATTAAATAATAAACATAGGTATATTTAGACAGTACAATAACACAAACAGAATTAAAACTATTGCTAACACTAACTTAACCTAAAAAAAAACCCCACTCCGCATCGCACCTGGCTCAAACGCGCCCATCACGCTTGCCGCGTTGCCCCGCTGTATAGCCAGCGAGATTTGCTGAACCAGGTACGACCCGGAGCGAGGGTCGCAACCTCTGTCCCGCAACCGACGACCTATCTCCCAGACCAACGATTTCGCCTCCACACCCCAGGAGCCGGCCGTCTCAACCGCAACAGGCACGAAGCCGTACGTTGGTTCCAAAGCTGAGTATTTAAGATGCTTGGATTGCGCTGCACTCTCAGCTGCGGACCCAGCAACCCTAGAGGTGTGACCTAAGTGTGATGGTGCAAAGGTACTCACACAAGTTGCATCCCACAGGAGACAACGCCCTCTCCGCCAAGGAACCAACGTCAACCCATCGGGCCTCTTGCCGTCACTACGACTTAATCCCGGTGGTTCCAAAGCACAAGGTACATTGGCAGAAACCATTGCTCTGTGAATCAGACCATTAATTGAATGGTGCCTTGAGAACCGCCCAGCGGATCTTTGGCAACTAAGACCATGGTGGCCATCTTCTTCTACCATCGCCCCACACACGCAACGGTGTTGCTCGCGATTTGATTTGATCTTACTTAAACATTTTATTCAATTTATAATGTAACTTTATATTGACTCTACAAATTAACTAAATTTTATTTAAACACAATTTTAGCAGCAAAACAACACACAAAAACACAAAAATCAGACTTTACAATAACTACAAAAGTATGAAAAAAATAAGGTACCTCTTATCTACTGCATGTAAAGTGGGGGTGACATTTTTTGTTTTCACACTCCTACGTGTGAAGCATCGTAGACTGAGTCTTGCCAAATGTTGGGGATTGTCTCAAACAATTTTTCAATATAATGATTTATTTTCTCAGTTACTTACTCTACGATTTTTAATTAACACCTCCCCGCCTAGTGGAATAGGGTATACTGCCCTGCGACCTATAGCAACCAATACTAGTCGTACTGTCAAAGTCTGCTAAGACGGCTGCAACATATATTGTATGTATAATAACTGTGAACGTCTTACTGAAACTAGCAATGACTGCATACAAAAAAAAAGAAAATAAACCCACATGACAAAGTTGCAATTCACACAATACTGTACAAGCTTCTTTCGAACTACTTTTGTCTGTAGACACGTTTAGGCATTACAAAATGAAAAGGTGGCTTAGTTCCACAATCTAGAAGACAGCCGACTTCACTTTGAACTCAGCTCGAAAAGCTTAGTAATTTCTTATTGTGAGTATACTGGAGCCACTTTGTTTATCATAAAGCCTCTTTACTTGAGTCAGTAACTAAATTTTAATTGTCCCTACTTAAATACGAGAATCATACCAAAAGAAATTAGATAATCTTCTCTCATTTATTTGATACTGACAAATTATACTCCATCGTAAAAGTAGGTTTTAGTTATTTGCTAAAAAAATTGGAAATGGAAAACTTCCGAAATGAATCTTTTTTTTTTTTATTAGGTAGCTGGCATTTATTCGTCAAAATGGAGCTGACTTAATCATGATTTTAAAAAAGGTTTAAAGTAGCAATAATATTTTGAACTTCTAGTACAACGTTTGATGACTTTACTTGTTTACGAGCTACAGTTTCAATTGGTTTGCTAAATTTCAAAAAGGACGGGGGGGAGTTTTGAATATGATGCGAAGTCAGGCCGGCCGGCAATGTAGTAAAGAATGAATTATATATAATTCTTCAAAATTTAATTTCTTTTGACATGGGCCTCGTAATATATTTTATACACAAATAAAGAATATAGAATTTTTATAATATCGGTATAGAATTTTTATTTCGCTCACAGGACTCCGAAACAAAATGATAAAAAGAGAACCTTTAGATTTCGCTCGTGTCTCCGTCGCTCCGACTCTCACATCCAAATTTCACGTGAACCAAGAGATACAGGTACAGGTTTTTTTTACTCTTAGTCATTTTACGGAGTTCACTTCATATTGAATTGGAGACAGTAGAAAACCAAGAATGGCTCGGATACTTAGGCTACAAATACTTCTTAAATTTTCCCGCCCACAACTTTTCTGACTATGCCCAAAAATTGACTGGCAGAGAATGCCTTAAGGCATTAAGTCCGCCTTTTGTACATTTGTATTTTTTTGTGTAATTAAGTTTAAATAAACAAATTCATTTAAAAAATGTTATAAAAAAGGTGAGAATTTAAAAAAGCGATATCTAAGCTCAGCTCATGTCTAGAAAATGTATTCTGTATTACATGTTACCATACTAACAGATTCCTTAAAAGCGCTATGAATGAATTCTCTTACAAGAGTTTGGGAATACATTTTTTCTGATGGTATTTTTTGCGCCAATTAATGCAAATTACCATTTTATTATGAAACTAACTGAGGGTTTCGTGCCAGGCTTTATTTATCCGACCCATTGCGATAATCCGTTTCAAACCGACAAAATATTTGCCAACTAAATAGCAGACGTATCGTTCCGCATACACTTAGCAATATATCATGCGATTTACCCAAAATAATGTGTTCCCGTAAAATAAAGTCGAGTTGAGTCGCAAAGTAATTTGTATTATTTCGCTCCATGTTCTGCTTTAATTATTCGCTACATCAAGACAGGCAGGTGCGACGAATCTGTATTTATTTGCATTAAAAATAAATTTGCTTGGAGACTTGCGTAATTCAGGATTATGACGCGACAGCTGTGCCAGATAAACTGGAATTTGCGGATTAAATCTCAATTCCGTTATCAACTTGATTAATAACCCATGTGCTGCTAGCCAACTTTGGCCCCGAGTTATACTGCGAAAATAACATTTACTTATGGCTTCTTGTTTGAACTTAGTAACACAACATTTTGGTGGCAATCTCACGGATGTAAATGGATTTGACTTATAAATTTGCCATTTCAACCCCCGAAAAAAAGGAGTATCATAGGTTGGAAGGCTAAGTGTACCTACCTACACTGTTTGTATGTATGTCTGGTTGTGGCCTCGTAGCTCCCAAACGGATAGACTGATTTGAATGTCGATTTTTTAAATATTTGGACTCAAATTTTATTGCGTTGTTTTTTGTTTGTGTTTGGTGGCAAACTGGTTCGTGGTTGTTTTTTGATATATAACTTTTAATAAGTTCATTCAAAGTTTTGTTTGGTAAGGTTATAGACTGTCCAATACGTGTATTTTGCTAACTGTAGCCTTAAAATAGCCATACTTTACGGTATAAAATTAAAAACATTATCTGTCATTATTAAAAATTTTGCAGTGGCCAATTAGCATTCAGCCTAAGTAGGTAGGTAGGTAGTATTTTAACAATATGCATAATACCAAATATTACATACAATGAACAGTACAGTAAAAGAAAAAAGAAAATCTATAGTTACTTTTCAGTTCATGGATCAGCTGATGAATGAATAAGGAAAAAAATACTTAATTCCATCGGTGGCGACAAAATTTATTTTTCGTTCCATTTGACCGCAATTGGTTATGTATCAATCCTAGCTGTTATCATTATCACTAACTTTTGCGGGTGGTAGGACCTTGTGCAAGGTCCGCCCGGATCGCTACCACCATCTTGCTCGCTAATCCTGCCGCTAAGCAGCAGTGCTTGCACTGTTGTGTTCCGGCGTGGAGAGCAAGACAGCCGGTGTAATTACTGGCACAAGAGGTATTCCATCTTAGCCCTCTGGGTTGGCAACGCATCTGCACTCTCTTTGTTGTTGCAGGCGTCTATAGGCGGTGGTGATCACTTACCATCAGGTGACCCACTTGCTTGTTTGCCTTCCTATGTTGTAAAAAAAAAATATATATAAATATTTAATTAAATTGAGATTAAATGTCTAACAGCCCCCAGTCTTAACTTATCCTATGTTAGGCGTCATGTTTAATCAATTGATTTCAGACAAAATAAATAAATCCAATTTATTATTTGTTCTTGACTATGACTACTTACGAGCGAGTGTACACGAAGCCGAAGGTAAAACGAGACACATCGCCGCTCCCGGCCATCGCGAAACAAAGGCTGCCACACACAAACAAAACCATGATTTAGGAGAGTACGAAATTAAGGTATTTGCCAAACAAGAATTCCGACAATATTATAATACGACGACACCGCCAAGTCACGTTGTGTGACAATAATACTAATTACACAAGACATTTGAATTATTAAGGCATGCGGCACGCACTGATAGCATCGTTGGCGGAGTGAAATGTATTACAAGATATTTGTTACGCTCATTGATGGTGCCGAACAAAGCGTGAGATGAATAGTGACACAAAACAAAATTATTATCTCGTCGCAACATTGTCCGGTGTTCAAAAATTTAATAAAAGTGATACGTTGAAGCGAGCTCAGTGGTCTGCTATGGGCAGCCATTTTGACAGTAGAAGAATGCAGTTTTTTTTAGTTATGGACAAAATAGTGGCTCACGATGGGATAACTGCTGATAGTAGAAAATGGGCTTCACGCTTTGAAATATATCACCAATTCATACCGTAGTTAGACAACTACGGTACTTACTTTTACTGATCTACAAATTTATGTAATTCAGACCAATTACATAAACTTGTAGATCAGTAAAAGTCCAAGGCAACAATAATACAAGTTTTGACAAATGATTTATATTATTAAGCTGAAAATTTAAGACTAAATATGTGAATTTCGTGTGTAATTAATTTATGTATAGACCTAAATATCAAGGCAGAATAATCAGAAATTTTGAAGGCTCTCTATTCAAAATGTCTCATTACTTACTCTGGGTCGAATAATGATTTTGCCCTCGATTTGACAAAGTTTAAAGGAGTTATTTACTCATTATAACCCTTATATTTATGTTAATTAAAGAGGATATACAAGTAGGAGCCTTTGAGTAAACGTCTTTAACCTCTCGTTTTAAACAAATACCGCTGTCGGCTTTGCTTCCACGCCATTAAGCCGCTGCGGTTAGCGGATAAACAACAGAATTATCGGCAGGATCACGCAGGCTAATGACAAAAACATGTCCTCATAACTGTCGTGCTTATTTTTTCACATCGAAAATAACCGCCATTTTTTTAGGGATTTGTCACGTTGTGGACATTTTAGCCATTGTTGGCCTAGTAGTTACGAACTTCTGCATGAGAAATAGGTACTCATAACAGAAGTACCTAAAGTTCAGCTGATTTCGCGTTACAAGGACAGTGACTCCAGTTTTCGCTAAAAATACAAATTTCTGCTGATTTCTTTTATTTTTAACAGTTTAAAAAGATCTCAAGTAAAATATTTTTTACGTTTCCGGAGTACCTAATGTAAGCACGAAGTAGAAGTAAAGTTGTGAGAAAAGTAAGGTGTTTCCCGGGCGCCAGGGAAAAATAGTCTCTAATGAGGCGGGACCTTTTAACTGTTCCTATTTCGGCCCTTCATATCTAGACTATCAACATTTATGTCAGCGCTGGCGAACCATTTACCTGCTCTAAGGAGATACATATATATGAAACAAACTTTTTTTTTGGACTCGGCAACTAAATTGATTTAGTCGACAAAATGGAATTAATTCGTGTCAAATGTTCGACTCGCTTGAACTGAAGAAAAGGCGAAGTGACCCGGCAAATAGATCGCAGTTCGGTTCGCTACATGAATCGACAATTAGGGCTCGCTGCGGTCTTTATCTAACAAGGACCTTGAGTTTTTTCAGGCGGTCGCTTTATATCGCGCTTAGCTTTGTATACAATTTCGTCGACCCATCGCTTTGAATTAATTTCACGCCAGGGCGGTCATTTGTATTTCTTTTGTTTTAAAGGTGGGGAGGCTTTTGGTCCCGGTTAAAGATATATTTGGCCCGTTAGCACATTGCGACAACTTTGAAGCCGGCTATTTATTTACTTGTCTCAATAGCTGCTGCGGCGGCTCGTATTTTAGATTTAATCAAGTCTGACAGCAAGATTAACGTCACCTTTCGTATTCGTGGAGCTATCAATGAGCGCCGGGCTGATTTCCAGCTCTATTAATATGTTGCTTACAGCGAACCCGCCTTCATTGTTCGACGTACAGGGCTGCTTATCGCTCGTCGATTGATTTATCTGCAGCGATTAGAGGTTGTAAATTAATACCGACTAACGTTAGTTTCTAGTAACTACCCTTCTATTATAGTATGAACTTGATACTTTATTGGATGCATGATCTTTATCAAAACGTTTTCAGACTTCATGTTCACCCTCGCCTTTAAGCTGATGATAATATCTGGCATTTTAGAGTGCTTTTTCATCAATTTATTAAAGAAGTATTTAAATATTTTCGCATACAATTAATCTAAAAATAAACCAACGTTTCAAAGATATTTTTAGTAACATCAGTTGGTAAACATTTGGCATACCAAAATCTCTTATGAGATTAAGAGGCTAGATCTCTAACCAATATTTATTTACTGGCTGAAAGAAACCAATCAACGTGCTTGAACAATTAACAAAACTGTTAAGGACATAACTAGATAAGTCAACACGTGTAGTGAATTTGAGGTCGCTAGGAGAAAATAGAGGTTTTCCGTGTATTCGTATAAGTTTAGCAAGGATTTTTTGTTGATCTAAGTGGTAAAATGTTATTACATTTTCAATGATTTGAGTACCTACTTCTAAAACAAAGAACGTCTTATTTCATGAAGCAAACAACAACTAAGAATGTTTACCGAGAATATATGATCCGAAGTAATCGTAAGCTTCGATTTCGTTCGGAATACTCACGTACTCAAATCGGACGTGATGTGTAAACACTCAAAAATAGTATCCGACCCAAAAAAAGTCAAGCGAACTTCATAAATGCTTTGCCATTTTCTTATGACAAGTTAACCATTACGTGATAACTTAAATGTGTTTTAAAACTTTTTTATTAACCGCGAACACACCAAATAAATAAAATCAAAGGACTGTTTATACTAATTGAATAATTTTTAAACTAACAAAAAACTTTGTTCTACTAACTACGGTTACTAGAAATGAATATACACAATAAACATTCACGAGGTTCAAACATACAACATTTCAAATATTCATTATACAAGTAATTGTTCACGGGTCTCGAATTCGGAATCACTAACTTGGTGGTCAGGCAGAACCAACCACTAGACTATTCGACCATTATTATATTATAATCCTGTTAATAAAGCCTAGCTTGAAAATTTAAAATTATCTAAAACAGAAGGAAGATACGTATTATAATTATCTTGATGAACTCTGTGTACTTCCACTAGTGTATCTAAAAAGCTAAAGTTAATAATGCGTTCATTAGGATTTTTTATAACGTGGTATTAATAAAATTAGTTGAGTATCAACCACTAAATCCAGCATTATATTTAAATAGGCTTTGAAACAGAAAGTGTTATATGTGTAAGGGAACAATTTCAGGCGGTATGCTCGTCTCGATACCGCGACTGACTTATGGAGTAAAGTTGTTCACGCGGCGCGGTTTGCCTCTGACACCTGGCGGTAATTAGCTTTTAATTTATAGCCATTTACGTACACCTTCGTCGTCACTCCAACTAAATCATGGTTAGTTACACTTATTCTAATTGGAACCCAACCCGCACCATGCGTGATAAATATGACTAAAGTAGAACAGCAATATTGAAGATTAATAAGGAGATCTAAGTAAGTTACCACAACTTCAGTAATCTCAGCAACTTTACGCACTAAAAGTCTGGCAACGTCATTATTATTATTGCCAGACTTCTAGTGCCTACGTATAGTTGTCGAGATCATCGAAACTGTATCAACCCACCTAGCTATAGAATAACTTCACTTTACGATAAATAAACTATACGAAACAATAATCGGAAAACACTTTTTAAGCTGTGCTTTATCAGGGTATTTACGCTATTGACTTGGGTCGTGTTTGAATTCGCGTCTTTGGCAAATTGCTGACGGCAATCATTTATAAACTAAAGGTAGTTTAAAACTCAGTGTGAGTGATTGCTTATACAATTTGCAAGCTATGTCCTCGGTGCAGCCAGTGCTGTGCAAACATGTGTAAACCATAAAGTGATTTCATGAGAGCTTCGGCATGGTTTTTGTGCTAACCGAAAAGCCACACAGGAGCGAGGCTTAAAATTTAGTCTCTAAAATGTTACCGAATAGTAACTCCATTACGGTAATGGAAAACAGTGGCTCTCGCGTCGGTAGATTTTTTTGCTTTAGCATCGCACCGATGCCGCAGTGCAGTTACAGAAATACATGTATCAAAGTTCTCTTTCATTTGGCTACAGGCTGCAAGCAGCATCCAGGAAATATGGGCTTTTCACATAACGTGTACCGGCAAATTATGAATTGAGCCCAACCCTACTTTTGCGGCAGTAAAAATGATTCATTATTTCACTTTAATTTAAAGTACTTGATCCCTATCCGAGCAATTCGCAAGAGGCTATTTCAAAGCGTTGCTTATTTAGTCCGAATAGCCTTTCATCAAATGCTGTTTTCAATTTAATTCTATGCTTACTATTTATAGAATATGAAACAAATCAAGCTGATCTTTATTTTAGTAAAGCTCAAAACAAATATTATTTAAACTTTGTCTAGATAGTAATCAGAATTAAGTATAATCCCTAAGACACTGTAAATCTTTAGAAATCAGAAAACAAATTAATTCAAAAATTATTGAACTATGGTGACATGAGTAATTGTAATCGCAAGAATGAATTCGAGAATCATACTATTACTAAGACGTAAGTACTCCTATTTAAGTTGTACTTGTAACCTTCTTCAGTAAATAACCGTATCTCTAGAAGTAGAGACAAAACGTGAATTATGATAATAATAGACGCTGATATAATAATTATTAAGGTTCACGTTCGGCACAGCGCGGCTCTTGAGGGAATTCGTAACAAATTCCTCTTAACATTTTCTTTGTTCACTGGAAACGATAATCATCTTATTTATCGATACTTGACAGGCTCTCCCCTTTGTTGTAGGGTAAAATCGATTGATTTAATTAATATTCACTGGCCCGATATTTTCCCGTTTTGACAAAACAAATAACCGTACGAAGTCTGGAGAGTTGTTATTGTCCTGTTACAATTTTCGTCCAGTGTGCTCACTGACTCCAATTTGCAGCCGTAAATCATACCACATTTCGTTGATGCGTATGGTAGGCGTAGAGCTTTGTTTGCTTTACCGATCGTTACGCACAATTCACAAACATTCACTGAAACCAAAGCAGTGCGTACACAAAACCGGGTGCTAATAGTGTAGTTGTCTCCGCACGGTGGTTTCCCGTAGATTTACGAGAACATTCTACGCGGTAATTTGCATAGTAGTAAATAACAGGTCTGTCGGTGTTGCGCCGCTTATTTAGACGTTATAAACTGATTACGCACTCGATAACGCCATGCCACAACATGTAAATGCCTACCGGCCGTACAACGATAAAATAAATAATGCCGGAACCACCGTGCAATTTGCGGAACATCGATATATCATAACAATTGTGCCTATTATGTGCCCTGCTCTAAGCGTGGTGCGAAGGATACGCTGCTGAACCTGAGGGGTTCTGTTCAAACGAGGAGACGAGGCAGTAACCTGTTAAATATATGTACTTTTATTACCAAAAACAAGGATTTACGGATCATAATAACTAACGAGGAACTATTTGCTGTTTTATGTTGACATCGTATTCTACTCGGTTTAGATTTTTTTAAACAGCTTAACTAATTGCTGTTAAAATTAATTGCTCAACAATTTTTGTCAAATTACGTTCTAAGTGTCGTACCAAAGACAATGTATTGAATAGACTGACAGTCGCCTTATGAAAATCGTGCTAGTGTTATAAGTTAAACCCAGTTAAATTAGATGGTGGAATTAAGTACACCTACACGCAACGTTATTTTTAGCAAATAAAGAAGACTGTTAAAACTAAATAACAAATTGGCATCAATTAGGTTTTTGTAAACATTACA
The DNA here is from genome assembly GCA_963691745.1 of Ditula angustiorana. Taxonomy (NCBI): domain Eukaryota; kingdom Metazoa; phylum Arthropoda; class Insecta; order Lepidoptera; family Tortricidae; genus Ditula; species Ditula angustiorana. The sequence goes on from OY829478.1 coordinate 8,844,590, forward strand.
TTATGGAATCAACCAACAAAACCAGCTTTTTAGAGGTGTTAGGCATAACTGCAGCAATAATGCAAGAAAATACCAAAAGATATTGTTGCGCTGCCGGAATTCGCTACAATATGTACCTATACGTATAGAGTTAGTCAGTCTATCCAATACATTGTCTTTGGTTGTACGCGGTCCGCAAAAAGCCAATTACAAAATATCTAACCGTCAGCCATATTTCTGTTTTCAGTCTAATTACCTTAATTACAATTAATATAATTTTCGACAATCTTCACCGTAATTCCAAACTCTGTTATGTTTAGATTTTATACTTACCCAAAGAAACGTCTAGACGTTTTACTTGTTATAAACAAGGTTAACCAACCTACAATTCAAAGTCAGCGAGAGTTCTTCATTCTTCTTTTTATCCCATGGGCGTATGCTAAACATAGTTCTCCCCAAAGACCTCCACAGCGAAAGCGGTCGTACGCTTTCTAGATCCGTCAAAGTTTAAGTTTCAGATATTTAATAGTAAAAAGTAAGTAAGGTAACGGTCCCAGTCTTTGACAGTGCAGTGAGAAGATACGGAAACACAGGAGTAAAAACGAGAGAAATTATGTCAACTACTGGTAAAACAATGTCCTATGCCAGTCCAACACTGGGACCGTTATCTTATCGGTGTCCAGTGAAAGGTATGTAAAGATTGTTAAGAAACAATCTTTATGGTTAATCTTGTAGGGGCCGATCTACGCCGCGTCTCCCGGTCCATTCTCAATCAATCAATTTGATTTATTTTCATAAAACATACGTAATCGTGTGCAAATACATATTTAAAGGAGATGAAAAACACATAGAATCAAACAAAAACACGATTATGGTTAGTCTAGTATATAGTCTGATATAGGACTCAATTAATCCAGATGATGTCTTATTTAATAATTATATAATAAATGACAAAATGTCGCAGATTAATTGGGTCACCTCACTAGTAAATATTTAATTAAAACACAGGTCTAAACGATACAGCCTAATCTAGAGCATTCTGTGGTCGTCTGTGATGTTCACTAGAGAAAGGAGAACATTTTGTCTTATATCATGACTATTAGCTCAACGATAGATTTATATAAATAACCAGATTTCGAAATATGTGGAGGAAATAGCATTCAGCTTTCGGTCGTGTCCCAATTTTCCTTCCGCGCCATAGTACGATGCTTCGCGACCTGTGTGCACAGGTACACCACGGGAAAACTCAATGAATGCACAATTATCAGTGATTGAGAATTTAAACTTGTTATGACGAACTGAAAAACTGGTTTCACTTTGATTACTACGGACCTGTGTGGGATTTAAATGAATGGCGTACAATCATGATTGATGATTCGACTAGTAAAAACAAGGATTTCCCTTTACAGCTTACCTACACAAAGCCAATCGGGACCAATACGGTACGACTTCTATATCAATAAAATAAATAAAAATCATTTATTTCAGACCGGGATCCATACCGGGTTAGTAGTAATGACCTTATACATTATGTTAGTAAATTACAGACAGAAAACACTAATACACACATTTAATGCATTAATTCAGCATCTGTTGCGCGGTTACGAAGTGACCAAAAGTGCTAAATGTATTGGCAGTCGTTGCTGCTCACAACCATCGACAGGATGGTGTTAAGCCCATATGTTATGAGTATAATTTATATAATCCTTGTCGCGATTTTAACTTCGACCTCACACCTCTGACCGTTTTAAAATTTATGTGCAGTTTTGATTCCAGAACGAGAAACTGGGGCGTAGGCAAACCACCAGTCAGATGGTCGGATGATATCCGTAAGATGACAGGGCCGACTTGAACTAGATTTATCGCATCAAGAACGATATGGAAATCTATAGAAGTGGCATATGTTCAGCAGTGGCCAAATATATGCTGAGAAGAAGAAAAATGAAGATTTGAATTAGAAATGTATCATGAGCTTATCCCTTAGCAAACTTCTGTGAAGTAATCCAACGATGAATATAGAATTCCAAGTCCGCAATAAACCCGCGTAGGGGATTTAATACAGTACTTACCTGTTGTTATGATAGTAGGCCAATACCAAAAAGAAGAAAGTATTTAGGTAAAGTAATTAAATGGTTCACGAGTACTGGTTACAATATTGTGAAATCGCATACTACTACTGTCGTCGACACTCGCACTTGTCATGGAATTAATTCGTCCAGAGTGAGTTGCGCACACAATGGAAACACCACTTAACGTCATCATTGAGTACAGTGTTATGTACCCTACAATGGTTTGATTTAAGGCCTACACTCTGGGATATTAGCAATGAGAATCATTGGATAATTTATTTAAATTGAGAATCGATTGTCTTCAATAATTCCTACTCGTTGACGAAAATAGGTCTGTACACAGTTGGGACGTACGGGTTGAAAATAAATAGCTGTCTATTTCATGACGGTGTCATTTATACAATTAGATTTTAATCATGGGTGTCTCACCTCCTGCAGGCTTAAATTAAATGTCTGGCTACAAAACTCAATGCTGTAAAGGAACACCATAAGATACTCGGCAGGTACATGGGTAAACACAAAAAAATTACAGACAGTAAATAACCCTTTAAAATACCTATAGAAATTTGCAAAATGCAAATATTACCGACCCATTAGGCTTGGAAACACATCAAACGGTGACGCAAAAAACCTTCCATGAAAATATTATTCCGTAGAGATTTGGTTATTCTACAGCTTGTTAAAATTCAGCTTCTTACTAACTTGCTACGTATAATTTAGATCCCCGCTCGCAGCAGATAACCGGCTTAAATCATGCATAACGGATTGAAATATAAAGTTAAGTGATAACTATTCGGGGCGGAATGAGCAGCCCGGGGAAGTTTGCTTGACGTCGGCGGAGCCCGCAATAAATCACATCGGAGCCTCAAACGGGGGACTGCATTTTATCTGTCACTTGTCTCCCGGAGACACGACAAATTGATGATAACGGCTCTGCTAGAATGTAGTTTGCTCCGCTGTTTTCAGAGATTGTATTTTGTAGTTTCCCATACGGTTCGAGCTTCATTTGAACCGAGCAGGTGCCGCATTTTGCGCTTGATTTTATCAGATTGTCAGGGATAGTGGTTCGATAAATGGCAGGGTTTGATTGTGTATGAAAATAATACAGTCTTTCTTTGATATTTAGGATAAATATAAAGTTAATCAAATGATTGAGTGTTTGTCCAGTATCTAATTATCACTAATTATGGAGCGTAGCCACATGAAATAGGGATTATACTCTGCGGCGGCCCGCAGATTGTAAATTGTGACGCAGTGTGATTGATCTGTGGTGCATAATTAACTTCCACGTTACTCGTTGTCGTCATCACTCACCACGTCAAATGTTTTATTCTAGTGACATCTAGTGGCTGTGTGTACATAGTAGGTACTGTTATAAACCGAATCCCGAAGTGTGTAGAGTTCCGTAACAAAAAGCTTAAAAAGAAAGAAAGTTTTGGTAAATACGTAACACAAATATATTACACGGTGCTAAGTAACCCTCCGTCTGAGAGTCTGACTCGCAGTTGGTCATTTTACACTTTTATTTTCATATTAAACTGTATTATCAATTTTGATGGAAATTGTCTGGTTAATTGACAGCTAGTAACTCAATCTTCCAATGTGGACATATTTTTAATCTCAGATAAATGCATAGTAATTAACTTTAAATAAAGAAAAGCAAACCACGGAGGCAGAACCGCAGGTAAATCTACTACCTGTGCAATAAATTTACCGCCAAAGCCCAATACTCAAAATTGCTAAAATTAAATTATACCCCCTCGGCCATTTTTCCCCCATTTTATTGTTAAATTGTCGCTCTTGATTACACCGGGGGTTGGTAGCAGCGGGAGCTATTTTTACGTAGTAAAAGACCGGCAAGTTCTCGGAACCGCCCCTATCTCTGAGGAATTCCTGCGGGGCCGCCGATTTCCTCGCCTTCCGTCACTACTGGCTACCACATTAGGCTAAACTTGACAAACAAAACTCGCACAAAATTAGGGCACTTGTCCTGTATTCAAACGCCACTTAACAGTCAATTGTTGTGTTTCCATTTGAAGAGTCTTAACATACGTCCGTATTAACCATAATAATTTAAACTTGTTTTCAAAATAAGAAACGGGAGTGAGATAAGTATTTGTAATAGGAAAACAAGCTGACAATTATTTTGTGGTATTTAAACCATTTTTAGTTGAGATATTGCCAATCGTAATATGACCCAGCATTACACAAAAAAAATACCAATTTTTGGACTGTTGATATGTTCATAAAGACTGAAACAAAAATGTAATACCGCCAGGAATAGGTAAAACCTAAATACTCTTAGTAACGGCATTTTATAAAGTCCTACGATCCTCATACGTACCTAATAATAATAATTACGTAAACAGTACTAAAGGTGGTAATTATAGACCGAAATCAAGTTCCAGTTTCACAATGGATCAAAATTAAACTGAAACTTGAGTTCGGTCTATAACTACTACCCTTAGACACAATAAGCCGCGCTAGCTGCCATTTGTCTAAATGGAAAATTTAAATTGTTATAAACGCTGACTGTTTTCAGATTAAAAAAGTCTTTTAGCCATACCTTAAATTTATTAATTACCTTTGTTAATAATAAGATCGATACGATTGGACAAATGAAACAAATGCCTAGCTCTGGGCGACGAACAACCAATAATTACGTATCTGTAGCAATTATACAGCTTTTATTTCATTTCATTATACTGAAGCTTTTATCAAAGCAGTAGAAAGTCGAGAGCTTTAAAAAAAGTATACCAAGCACCCGTGGATTCACGGATTATACTTTAAAACGAGTAGTTAGTTGCGTTTGCCATTATATTCAGGTATTATGTCTTTGATATGGTTAAATGTTTCTCAACATTATTCGTAGCCTTGGTAAGACCAGCACGAAATTTGCCGATCAATCTCTGCGGTCCTCACTAAGTTTTTGGTGTGACCGCAGTGAAGTTTTGCGTACCACTAGCTCGATACTTACTTTCTCAAAGACAGCACTGTGCGTCCTACCAAAATTAATAAGATTTTATCTCCTTAATTATCAATTGTTAATGAAGAACAAGATTTTATAACCTTGAATTAAGGCCGTTTAAAAACTTTTAAGAGGTTTACAATGTGACGAATTGAGGCCACAGTTAACAAATTATCAAAGTAACAAACTCCGCACAAACATATTTCTCTCGCGTGCTCGGAGATAAAGTTTCTGAATTAATTTGCCAAATAACGTCGAAACACGAGATTTTAACTTGCCACCCAACTTTGCTTGTTAAATGTTAATTGTTATCAAACGGAATTTACAATCCATTTACTCGAGACGGGAATATTGATGATTGTCTTCAAATGTAATGTCATTATCTTAAGCTATCCAATGTTCGTTTTCATATGTGATTCTAATCCTTTTGTAAATGCAATCTATGATAATGTTAGCTGATATTTTCGAGAGGAACACAATAATTGTAAGGTTCGTAGTTTTAATTTACTTTCTCAACTGTATGTATGTTTATCTAAATAATTTTCACTTGATTATGTTTAGGTTATGTTATGTACGTAATTATGTAATTATCAATTTGAAAAATCAATTTACGCTAAGGAAAGTCATACACCACTCAAAGGTTAGTTTTTACAAAAACTACTTATCTGCATACATATTTATTCCAATGCTTTCATGCAAGTATTTAGTAATTAATACTGATTTTTTATTCTAGAAATATTTTTTCAAGTGTCATATTTATTTGTATCTAGTGAAAACCGCAAAAATAGTTTATTTTTTGTTGCAGTTGCTGAAAAAATTATGATATCCTAATTTGAAAAAACGTAATATGGTTACGTATCACTCCATTGATAAAAAAGAAACTTGATAAACAGCAAATATCACTAAGCATAATATTTTTTATTATTGGTGTATATGTGTGTGTGAATGTGTCACTCGTACGCCACTTTTTCTTCATTCTGTTTAACTTTAGCTAATATCATGTCCAAGGTATACCTTTTCAATAAGTACTCCATCCATTCACCCGTTCTCTCCTAATGAAGACTTTGATAAACTAGATAAAGCGAATTCAATTTTTAAAACGGATTCATGAGGGCGCGTTTTCAGCAGGAAATGGAATGTCGTCGATTTATTTTAACCACCCTGGATTGTTCCAAACCATTAGCTTTCCCAATCCGAGGAGGGTATAAAGTGGTAATGATATCACCAGAGTGTGATTGCCTTCGGAATATTCATTTTGATCTTTCGTCGCTGCTCGTGTGGCCATAATATATTAGGCTGCCTATTAGTGAATATTAATTGGACGGGACTTTACCCCGAGCGCGTTAATCTCAACAAGTATTAGCCAGGCAATTCCTCCCATCAGACTTGGAAGCATTTGCTATGAACCATACCTACTCAAAAGGGCAAGACTCAATAGATTCAATGTATTGAGAAGGGATGTGAAAACAGTTTAAGTAGAAAGGATAAGTGTGTTTTCGTAGCATGTGTAGAGAAATTCGACACCCGGTCGGCTATTTACGGGCGATGGTGCGATAAGCATTTCCTCTTTCAATACCATCAAAGCGACTGGCCGTCTATTCAGGCTTCACCCGACAAAATGTAACTCATAAAAGCTACTAGAAGATTGCAAAGCTGTTTTAGACTGGCATTAGGCACATTTACAACCGAAATCCAAATTCAATTCTTATAGTCAGCCATGAGCAGTCAATTCGCAATTACATTCAACTTTTTCATTCTAAGCGCAACACAAAACATTATCCGACCCTCGGGGCTCTGATGAAGCCCATCAAAACATTTGTCGGCATAGCGACGCGAAACTTCAGCTATTATTCCGGTCGGTTTACTAAAACAAAAGTGTTCTTAATTCTTGATCTGGGATTTCATGCCATCGTTACTTTCCACGGTTCGTTTGGTGGGCCGACCTCATAGCGCGGTTTCTTGACAGGAATTAAATTTTAGCAAGTTGCAACATCGAGTATATCGTGGTGTACCCTTAATCTGGCTGCTGCGAGTGGCTCGCGAATAATTTATATCATGTAATAAATACGTAAATTTAATTCGGCAAGGATATTACAACAATTTGTTAAAACGTTGAGTTATCTGTTAACTTCAGTATTTGCATGTTTATACTACTGAAACCTTATCCTAACAGATGCATAATTTATTTATCAATTGAGACAGAAACGTTGGATATAGTAATCATACGTACTCGACTGTACTCTGATTATGTAATAAGTTATTCAGCATGTTAATATGCGACTGCAAATTCGCGATTGTCCGTTGCTATTTTACAATAGGACATAAAACAGGAAAATACTTGACTTAACTGACGTGATATAACTTTTAAATGATATTATATGGTATGGAATGAAAATTATTATTAATACGTCTGCGTTCATTTTCTGTTTCTTTCGTCTCTACCATCCACCGCTTTCTTGGAAGAGATCATTTTAAGACAAATAGCCTTATTGTAGGTATGGACGTCTATTCATAATTTTGAAAAATGGACCACACATAATATGCATGAGTATGCAATTTTCTTTATCTCTAAATAAACTATCACTGTGTATATATTATTATGCTTATGAAAGAGATGCCTGAAACGGATAAGTTCGCCTTTGTACATCACTGCATCTGTTTTTGTCATTTTGTTTTTTTCCTTTCAATCACCAAACTTCCCACAAGATTGTCTCCAAAAATGGTGGTTTCTCTCTGGGTTGACAGAAAAAGTGACATTTAAAACTGGGCCTTTATACAATCGCAACATACTCGCACACACAACCCATTGGACCGGAATTACAATAAATAATTCAATGTAATTTTATCAATTCAACACGTAACGAGTAATACAAAAATCGCAGCGCAACGTGAAAAGCGGCGGAAGCATTTTCGCTCGTAAATCCAGAGGAGTTCGCTCTTCCGCCGGCAGGCCTGATTAAATTCGCCAGTATTAGCGTTCATGGTAACAGATATATTCAATCGACTTCAGTCTTTATTCAATTCATTGATTTATTGCTGTTATGGCCTTCCGGACCTGATTTTTAACGATTGATAAGCGAGCGACGTGCTAACGCGATTTGTGGGTGACATCTCAGCGTTGAATGTCAATCGTGAATATCATTAGCTTTTGTATTTGCTTTTCTCTGAGGGTTTAGGCGAAACGTACAGAGTTGAAGTTTTTGGAACAAAAACGGCTAACGAGAACTAAATCGAGTGTGTGAATTTGAACAGTGTGTAATATTACACTAGCTAGATTTCCGTAAGTAGCTTCTAGTGTTAAAAGCAAAGTTAAATACATATTAGGCTGGGTTTTATGAAAAACCATTAGATAAAATTTCCGTAAGTGATGTCAAAAAAAATTGTAATTTACAAGATTTGTCTGACATTTCATCCCATTGATATATATTCATCATAATATTTTTTTCAATTAAGCCAGAGACAAAAAGATTCGGACTACCACAGCTGATGACCGTTGCCGTCAAAAACTTTCTCCTGCGGTTTTTTAGGAATGGCGATGTAATTATATTTTTCTCAATTTACATAATCCGCGTCCAGTTTGAATCTTGCTTTCCATAAAACTTTGTATTCGTCAGCGTTACTTTAAATGCCAGTATTTGCTACTTTAACAACTAAGTAAAAATAACATTCATAAGTTAATTACAAGATGTTTAGATAAAATTTTCTTTGGATTCGCTCAGACCACATTAGGCAAAACATCAAAACACACAAAAACGGTATACTACTTCGTTGCAGTTTCATTTGCATAGCTAACAAGACGTAGTTGAAATTGAAAGCAGGTCAGCGAGAGCAAACAGTGCTGTGCGGGTGTGACAAACTAGACCCACGGCCTTTGTTCAGAGCAATTTCTTTAGACTACGGCTGGAGGGCGGAATAGTTCGAGCAGAATTTACTGCGACTCCTTAGGTGCTGTGGTTTATGTAAATATTTATGAGACCTAAAAACAAAAGCAACCTGTCTACAGCGAAAATATTTTAGAGTTATTTGTTTTGGTATTCGTTTTAGTTACTCTCTTGGTGACCATTCAAGTTTTCAGAATAAAAAGCACTCTAAATATGTTTTAACCAGGGATGCACGCTCTCCAATTCAGGAATGTCAATTGTTTTAAATGTTAGGCAAAGAAAAGCTAAACGCACTTTCAGATTTCAGGATATTTTGTAAGGTACTTTTATCTACACACATATCATAAAGGCTAAATAACGCGTTCAAAAACCCTAGGAAATGACCAGCATTATTACAACCAATGTTATTATAAGAATTTTCTTGTCTGTGGTAGTAGGTAAATCTGTTCTTTATTGGTCATCACATTACCGATATCTCGTGACTGCTCGTGACGTTATGAATTTAAATTTGGAACAGCTGTCAAAATTCAAGTTGGTCTCTATTCTTGTATCCACAGATATTAAAACAGTTATCGATACGAAACGTCAACTCAGTATGTTTTTTTAATTTAAACGCACGACAGTTGATCTCGAGTGATATGACAATAGGGACTATATTCGTTCGTCTATGGTTTAAAAAAAACGTTCGTCTTGACGGATAGATCGAATGACAGAGTACCTTTTTAATATACATGGCGGCCATTAGTTGTCATTCGTTTTTGGTTTTTTGCTGTTACGGTTTTTTGCAGTTATGATATGTGTGTAGATAAAGTAATGTATGCAACTGTATATAATTAGGCCTTAAAACACTCGTGTGATCCTATTATGAAACTCGCTGACGCTCGTTTCATAAAACCACACTCGTGTTTTAAGGCCTCTCATTATATAGCAGTTGCATAAAATACTATAGTAAAATTTACAAAACCAAATGAAAGTGAGAAATAGAACTTGAATTCGGTTTATAACTACCACCCTAAATATGTAAAGATGCATTATGATACTTAACAGTAGGTAACATGTTTACACAAACTACAAAAAAATATGTTTCACATAAGGACAGTATTATGTTTTTTATTTATTATTATTTGATAATTTGTTCGTATTTAAAAAAAATGGTTTATTTTACCTATCAATTGAACAAGAGGCGGGTGCATTCCATTTCTTAGGGTCTTGACTTTCCACATCCGAATATTTTCTGCCTATCCTAACGATACCGTTGGTCCATCTCATTGATTGCCGGCTTACGTACCTATCTCTGTTGTCTATCTTATAAATGTTTGGTACGCTTAAGTGTAATAATGCCTTTTTCTTGTACTTAGGTTTTATATCTTCTTATACTTTTATGTGATAGATCCTCTATAGCTTCAGAGCTATATGAAGAGAGAGATTCTCCCTCAAAACCTACGAGTTTCCCTAGGCTCCAGCATATTTTTTAAAATTACCCTCCCCGTTAAAAAAGGGGTATGTAATGATCATTAAAACAACAAATACCTAGTACACTTGTCATTTAATGCATCGGAGCGGGCAAGGTGTTCAAAAATATCTGCACACGACTCACGACCATACGTTTTCAGATGTTTTCTGTATAACTTCATCATCATCATCATCTCAGCCACAAGAAGTCCACTGTTGGACATAGGCCTCCTCCATGGATTTCCAAAGTGGCCGGTTGGAAGCAGAATGCAACCAGCGCCTTCCTGCCACCTGTACGAGGTCATCGGACCATCTTGTGGCTGGTCGTCCTACGCTGCGCTTGCCAATACGCGGCCGCCATTCGAGAACTTTCCGACTCCATCGGCCATCAGTTCTCCGTGCTATGTGCCCTGCCCACTGCCACTTCAACTTGCTAATCCGCTGGGCTATGTCGGTTACTTTCGTTCGTTCGTTTCGTTCGTTTCGCTCTGTATAACTTAATTAGGTATAAATGATCATCTTTCTTTACATTTAGGTACTGGTAGTATAAACGCTTTCCGTTCCTGTTTGTCGTCATATCGCACCCTTAGAATTAAAGCGACTCAATTCTGAATATGATATTTCCCAAAATTAAACCCTATGTCTTTTAATTAAGGTGATATTTTGGGACGTGTATTATTCAGAAATGGGTCACTTTAATTCTAAGCGTGCGATATATTCTGCCACCTACACCTTTGAATTTCCTGTGGATTTTATTACTAACGATAGATTTTTATGTACGTTACATCCTAATTATACACGTGCAAATGCAGGCGGGTGGTAGAACCTTGTGAAAGGTCCGTCCGGATCGCTACCACCATCTTGCTCGCTAATCCTGCCGCTAAGCAGCAGTGCTTGCACTGTTGTGTTCCGGAGTGGAGAGCAAGACAGCCGGTGTAATTACTGGCACAAGAGGTATTTTATCTTAGCACTCTGGGTTGGCAACGCATCTGCAACCCTTTAGTGTTGCGGATGTCTATAGGCGGTGATGATCACTTACTATCAGGTGTCCCACTTGCTTGTTTGCCTTCCTATTTCATAAAAAAAATGCGGGTCGCTGGTTTCATGTAATTTGCGATTTTCCGGTAAACTTTAAATTTTCCTTTAAACAGTGAAGGCGAGTGAAGCTATACCAGTTTATAGGGGCACGGCCGCACTATTGCTAGTTGCTGGTTGCAGCTAAATCTAGGTAGTAAGTATGACACTTCACATTACAGGTTCCGAATCCTCTTTAACGCATTCAGGGCCACGCACTCGCTAGGTGAGTTCTCTGTTCGTAGAGGATTTTCGCTACATACCGGGAAACCCTGGCTACGAGCTACGAGCGTAATACGTAGCTCTCCTTGGCAGTTAATATGTTAAGGCATAACAGAACAAGAGCCATATTAGCTCTAGTTTGGTTCAAGTGTTAAGGTGCGATTGGGTTACACTCATACCATCCTTTGTATTTATGATATTAGTGGGACGTTTCCCCTTATGGCTCGAGTGGAACTCAAATAAGCGAGTGCGCGTGTTGCGGCGCGGTCACCGCAAATCAGCGGTAAATCAGATTTTGGCTTCCATTACTGCGTTTGTGATCGCAATCAAAATTTCGCTGGAACCTTACATTTTCGCCATATAAGTGGGTTTTTGTAGCAGCGCTGGATTTTGCTGACGACACCAAATATTTTTTCGATGCATCGTCGGACTCGCTGTTGCGTACCACCAAATAATATATTTGTTATGTTATTGGCAAAAAAAGGGTTTTCTTTCATTCAGGTAGCGATCTTCAAGGCGAGGCTGACACACATTTGACTGGTTTTTATTATTTGTCATTTTACATTAGAGTTTCCGCCATAATCTTACTACGTTTGGCGCTTCTGTATCTCTTACCGTTTTTGGGTTACAGCAAAAACCAAAAACCGTTGAAAAACATGTTACTTGTATGACGACCCTTTAACATTGTTATACTCGCCATATTTGAATAAATGACGAATGATAGACTCGTTTATTGACTGAATATATAGTACAAACAAAATGGTAAAATTGAACAGCACTGCATTTATACATTCTCTGTAAAAAAAACTCAACCGCTACCAACTATGGTTCAAAGGATAGAGCCCTTAACGAGTCAGACGGACGGTGGAAAGGCGTAGGCTTGGGTGCAGAACCCTAAAAAACCAACGATCTTACCATCAAATGCTAACTCAGGAAATACTGAGTTGTGAAAAATCGCGTAGCCCAGTGCGCTATCGTAGATTTCTATTCGTAGCCTTGTGCGGTTTTGCTCGTAGCAAGTCTACGGCGCGACGTAGCCGACTGCAAAAAGCAATTATCTCAAGGGCACCATATTTAATTTTTTCATTTATCGTTTTTTTTTTTACTTTTACCTTAACTTTACTAATGTAGCTGTGTCCCTCGTCTAACTTTAATACCGCTTTTACCGCTACGTAGCGCTACGCGCTTAATGGATAGCCAGAAGCAGCATATTCCTGGTTAGTAGAACTGTTTACAGAAAGCAGACTCTCAGGAGTGAGATGCAAACTATCGCCTTACCACATCAAAATCAGGCCCACAGCATTTTCGATAAAAATTACAAACAGAGATACTAAGTGACTTTAATACTTATAATGTCTTTTTTTAAATATGTATAATATCATACTATTTTTTTTATTATCGAGAGCATTTTTTTCGGTGAATCCCACTAATCTAAACGATTCCGAGTATGAAAAATTAAAAAGTACTCTTTCCGAAAAAGTAGGGTATGTAGGGTTTTTTAAACGCTATAATTACAGTTGTCACTCGCTATGTTAGTTAGTAACTGTTTACTAGCTTTAAACAAGGCATAGTCTGCCTAAAGTGATACCTCCAGGGCCGAAAAAGTTAAAGTCGAGTCCTAAACTTGGGAAATAAGATTGGGCCTCGCATCAGCGGGTAATGGGTTTGTTGTGTACGGCAGTTTGACGGTGCGCGGGTATTCCCGGGGAAGTTCACAATGCACTTGTATTGACGCCCAGTTTAAAACAGCTTCGCCTTCCGCTATGATCGTGCATTGCACTTAAGCGCTGAGTGAACTTGGTATTGCGTTGCGAAAATATGGTTGAAAACATAAAAAACTAAAGTAAGTAAATAAAGGTGTTAATCACGTTTGCACCTAATTGTATAGACATAAAATGCAAACATATCGCATCTTTTAGTAGTCGATTGTACAAAAAAATTCGACATTTATGTATTTTTAATAATAAGACAAAACTGATTTAAAATACATATTCAGGAGTTGTCCCTTTACTTAATCTTCACCAGTAGACATATCGTTAACTCTCAAATTGAAATCACCCCTCAGTGCATATACTTCTTATGATACTAGTCAAATAAAGTGGCACAAAGGGATAAATTCCACTTTTGGCAGTCACATTAGTGCCGCTCGGTTGAATTATGTATCTACTGTCCTGATATTTTTTCTTTTTTTATGAGATCTTCTCGCATATTTAGCATATTTCAACGAAAAAAATCGGCCAAGTGCAAATTGGTCTCGCGCACGGAGAATTCCGTACCAGTTTAATATGCACCGAACATTGCTGTAACGAAAAGATAAACTGGATTGAGAGACGAACTTAACTTTGCCATTAGAAAACAGTTGTCCCCGTAGAACGACATAGGTCGCGATCAGTTTACCAACTGCAAATAGTTTGTAATCGAAATGTTTTTTGTGTTGTAACTACAAATTCACGATTTTTGGACTTTTCTCTTTACTTGTGCTAGGAAGACATTGCTGCTTGCCCAATTTCATGATTCTAGCTCAACAGGAATTACCTAACAGGTTTTTGATTCCCTTGCGAGTAACAAAATATGCAGCATAAACGGCCATTTCTTTTGATTGCATTGACTTTAAAGTTCTGTTTTTTTCACAGCTCCAAAGGATTACAGACCTGAGTATTTAATATTAATTTCAAGTCAATACCTCCACGTGTCCCTGAGAAAAAGGGTCTTGACAGACAAACAGACGGATAACGAAGTAATCCTATAGAATTTATATTTTTTCCCTATGCTGTACTGAACCCTAATAATTAAATTGGAATTGAGTTCTGTTTATTATCAAAATTTTAAGTATCACAAAAATACTATACTCGTAGTTTTATCGCGTAATAGAATACACACAACGTTTCAATTTTGTTCGCTTTCACCAAATAAACAAACGCAGTTACTCTCCACGTAACACAAGTAAACTATAACAAGCAAACCAACAAACTGAGGTATTTTTACGAGTTCCCGCTGTATATTAGGCCTGCAAATAGGACTAACTGAACAATGAGCAGGTTTACGATGTACTAGTGGCAGGTAATATTAGGAAGTCGACATACGAGACCGCTCGCTCGTACGTTTCACTGGCGAGTTGGATTACGCTATTCTAACCTGAGCACCTAGCACGAATCTTCTCGATACGCGTTAACTCGCTGCGTAACTCGGTGCGTTTCTTTCTAACTAGCCAAGCAGGAGAGAGACGTACTGAGTTACGTAGCGAGTTAATGCGTGTCGAGAAGATCCGTGCTAGGTGCACTGTTAAGCGTCCTTTTCTAACAAGCTCCGTAAGAAAGAGATGTGACCTCCAAATTGTTGAAGATTTTTTAAGGCTCCCAAGGTTCTAAATTCAGCTTAATTAAAGAGGAATCCTAATATGAAAGTAATGTTTGGATATTTGGATGGTTAAATGTTTATGCCTCAATCGCGCATTAACGCCTGGACGGATTTTGAAGAAATTTGACAAACGGATAGATCAAGTCCTGGATTAAAAAATATAATACTTTTTATTTCGTAAAATGCACAAATGATCCCGCGCGGGCTAAGCTATGGGTACAAGCTCGTATTATATATTTTAGTTCAAAGATATTTTGGCTCTGATTCAACACAAGAAAACTTAATACTAGATAATTATATTTTCTATTTAGCAGGTACTGATGCTTTCGTGACTGCCTTCGAACTGCTTCACCACCCACCGGGTGGTCACCATTTACTATTTAAAAAACACAGCTTTAAGTTAATAATTTAATTATCCATTAAAGAATAATCAAAAAAATAATTTCGATTTAAAAATGTAATTATCTTCCGTCGTGTTTTATCTTACTACGATTTATGCCCTTAAGCATGCTTTTTTATAGTAGTAAAGCCACATTATAGTCACTTGATGGTTGCAATAAAAATGGGCCAGCTTGTCCAGTGCAGCACCACACTCTTATAGAATACACGTGAAGTAGTAGATTGCTGTTGCCTTTCATACGATAAGTAACAATACCCAGAGGCCAAGGGGCAGTGGATGGGCGATACCCTTGGAATTGGAGGGTTCCTTAGAAGGCAGTGATCCTTCATCACTTTCACCATTAGTTAATCCACATGCTTGTTGCCTATTTTTCCAGAACAAGGGCTTTCTTGACAGGAATAAGTTTACTTAGAGCTAAAACTAATGTAATCCCAATTTTTGCAAAGTCATCCTATTTTACGGTACTTTAACCTGTCTACAGGCCAGGTGTTCATTAAAATTAATCACCTGAGTTAAGCTCGCATGCAAAGATTTAGATCGTTGAACTATTGATGGCCTTTTGACCTTGATGAGACGGTGAATTAGCGGGTTTAAGATAGTGAATGTCTGGCTTTAAGATTGGTCTATTACGTGCAATCAGTACCTGTCTGCGCATTAGCAAAGTCTTAAACATCCGTATGTCTCTAAAAACAGTGTGACGACGTTGATAATCAATGAAAAGTTTTAAAGAGTAGGTCTCTTCTTCTTCTTCTCAGTCGTTACACTCTTGGCAGAGTGGTCGTGGTCGTTACTTCAGGGTTGGTGGCACGCTTTACCATTCGTCGCCATTCCTCTCTGACTGCTGCTTTCCTGGTGCACGCATGAAGGGGGTCATTCAACGCTGCCCTAATCTGGTCCGTCCATCTCATAGGTGATCTGCCGCGTGCTCTAGTAAGAGTAGGTAGGTAACCATTATTTTGCAATTAACCTTAGCTATATCATTATTAGGTATCTTAGTTATTAATGAGTTTATTACGGTTCATTGACAAAACTAATAGCCAAGCTTACGCTTAGTTTTATAGATTTCAGTAAATATTAATTTCGGACGGATAATAAAATTATGATATTTATGAACTTAAATGAGATTTATTTATAAAGAACGGTGACTGTAAATGGTAACGGTAAACGAATAAATTATATTTTGAAGTATAAACAAAAAAGACCCGGTCAAGAGAAATGTTCGGTCATGCTCAGAATAGGGCTCCGTAGCGGATATTCCCATTATACAATGACTATTTCCACGTTAGTGTTCAAGGTGAACTCTGTTTTTTTTTATTAATTTGGTGCTAATGTATATAAATCAAGAACCATAAAGCTTTCTTACTAGTCAAACTTTTAGGCCTAATTTTTTTTTACTCAATTTATTCATGTTCTTTGTGCGCGAGATAGATATATACCAAAGTGACTGTGAAATACAGATGGTCAGATCAATATGATGAAACTATACGGAACCTAAAATGAATGGGGCCTGATGTGCTACACGACCAAAGACTAGCTACGAGAAAAGAAAAAACTACAAGTTCGCTTTGAAGTCATAAGACCGCCAAAGGCAATTAAAAGCCAAGTTAATTGTGATGTGTACTTGTAGTTACCTAAGTTGACTAAAAATAATTAAGTACCTCATCTTCCTTGTTGTTTTTTGTGTGCAATTAGAGGTGTTTGTGTATTGTTGTAGAATACCATATAGTCACTTCGGCATTTGTACTCGTAGACGCTAGCGCGGATGAAGTTCGGACATTTCGCCTCATCTCTGTCGATAACACAACTGACGCAGGAAGTGGGTGAAACTTCCCAAGTAGAGCCGAATTAGTTCAATCCAATCTGTCGAATTTATGGCAAGTTAATAAGTCTTTACCTTATTGAGCAACAATATAGAGAGGCTATAAATTGTTTAGGGGAATTAGTTATTGAATAAATGTCAAAATCACAATTCGGCATCCAATTCAAAATCTAAATAGATGAGACAGAAGTTCTTAAAGGGATATTTCTAACCACTAAGCGCACAAAAGTTGTCATATTACGCATATTGCTTCGCTCTTCCATTTGCTATTTCCAACCAACTAACCGAATTTTGTTATTGAATAACCATGTCCATTTGGTAGCACGGTGTTTCGAAATTTTAACGCGATAAAAAAGCGTCAGCGGGCGTGATGCGGAACGGCATAAGCCTGACGTTGTTCAGACCACACGTTACGCTCTATAACTAAATCACTCTATAACTAGTACACTAGATTTTTATGACAAATATGACGCACCCTTTCCAACAGTAAACTCAAGTTTAGAAAGAACAATACGACATCAAACTAAAAGACACAAGTTCTGTATGAAATCTAGAATATGCAATTCATATTGTACTCGTATAGGATAACGCCATCGGGACAGCAAGAAATGGCTCCACCATGAAGAACGAAAGAAAGAAATATTAGCTTTTACTGAACAAAAAAAAACAAAATTCTAAGGAAGGCAGTAATTTGTTAAATTAAACTAGAACTTTTTTACATAAAACTAGCACTTCCAACCCCTGCCTCTAAATATACACATTTAAATACTTAAGATGTAAAAAACAACATCGTAGCTTAATTTGGTATCTTCTCATCAGAGATTTTTCCGACTGTCATTAATAAGATAAGTGTTTCTTGTGAGCGTAATCTAAATAAAAACATTTAGATTTTGACTGTCCACCTGTGTCCCTAATTGTCATCATCACGCTCAGTACGATGCCCTCTCTTGGTACGATAGCACAGTAATAATTTCCATAAGGTACCGTCTACACCGCGAGGTAACTATTGGCTAAGTAAACACAAGTTGGGCCAGCCGGGAAGCGCGGCCCGAACAGCCAGCGGCCTCGTCAGAGTTGTCAAGTACTATGCACCGCACACGCTGCACCTGCCCACAAATCAGCGGTAAATCAGATTTCGAACGTCCATCTCCGTGATTGGTGAAACGAATTTGTGTTGCGTTTTGCGACGCCGCTCCGCTCTGGTGCACGGTGGCGAGTAATGATGTAAGCGCTATTGTTTTGCATTTGAACGCGAGACGAAATAGTCGACATTAAAAGTTATTATTAACGTCTGAGTAAACTATGATGCCTTAGTAGTTTTGCAGTGTAGAAATGAAATAGTAGTTCAAAGCCCTCATTTTATAAGCTGATCGAGGATATCGATAACCGTAATCCGTACCTATACCAGTTATTTCGCCGCTTTGTTTATTATAAATGGTAAAATAGATGACTCGACAAAAATTTAGGTTATTTTGATAGGTTTAGAATCGGTACTTTTTTTTAGCAGCGTTGCCATAAGAAAATGAAATATGTTTTACACTGATAAACAAAAGGGATAAAATTAGATATAGACTGTTTTTTAATCCCCGACGCAACGAGAAGTGTGGCGTTATGAGTTTGAGGCTTCTGTATATATATTTGCATAGTTTTCCGCCTGTCCCTCTGTGACCTACGGTTACGTAGTGTACCTAGTGTCTACGGTTTGGGTGGACTGATCTGATCAATGCTCTATTTTTTTTTTGTTTGATAGCTGAAATTAAGCGACTTAGTTCTTTGACTTGTGATTGAAAACAAGTTAGGGATTTTCCAAATATGTAACTTCAAAGTATTTACTTTGTGTATTTATCAATCGAATCGAAGATTAAACATTTTTAGATGTACTTATAGTATAAATAAGAACAACACTTTTTGCTCAACTTTGAACTCAGCCCAGCGGATGCGACTCGAAATACGTCCGTAAGAACTGGCCAGGATGACCCTACAAGATACTTACAGCTTTGCATCGCGGAATAAACTCTCGGATTGTTTGCATTTCATTAACTCCAGTCAACAAGAGATCTAATTTATCTGCTCGTACTTGCAAGTTTTGTATTATTCTATTTAAAATTCCATTTTATCCTTATATTTATGCTACAACCACGTTCAACCCGAAGTAAAAATCAGTGTTATTACTTAACATTTACTCAAAATTTAAAGGTAATAAAAACATTACTGAGTGAAAATGAGACATGAAATGATAAGAAATATGATATTATTATTTTAAGTTCTGCATTTGGGAAAATATATCTCGTGTTACGCGCTGCAAAATAAGATAAGAAATTTCCTACATAAAGGAGATGATCTGCCCAGTAGATTTTAAAAATATGATTTACCTGATTTAATTTTCGTTGCTTAATGCGCTTCTTTGATCGCGACTAACGCATACTAGGCAAATTAATATTTAAGGCAACAGCTGGCTCAGGTAATACTGTGAGCCACACGATTTTGCGCACCAATTAGTTCACGAGGGTGTAGTGTGCGAGTATTTTGGTGGGTTTAAAGTACTTTATTTTACTGCCTCGCGGAGCACGAAAGTGAATATAGCAATAAAACTAGTACAGTCAGCAACGAAAGTCCACGAAACCTGATGTCTATGTATTGTATGAAATTGTGGACACTATTGTTCATGGACTTTCGTTCCTGACCGTACAACAAATATCTACATACTGGCAGTCTTCACTTGATTTACTCGTATCCGTGCGACACATTAATTATGGCAGTGGGTAATTACTAGTTACGCCAGATGACATGTCTAAAGTTAGGCAATTAAGTGGAGCTAATATTTTCTAAATGAGCCGCGATATGTCTCCCAAGTACCGTAACGCTACACCGCGATACAAATTATATAATTACATAGTCTTCTAATTATAGTATGTAGATAGGCTAATGAGTTATAACACTCCGATTCATTGGTAAGGATTATGTGCTGTGCAGTTTGACAAATTTATAACGTTCAATTAAAGGGCTATTTGTTGTTTGTTGAGTTATTTATTGTGTTTGAGGTAATTGAAAACGGACGATTTTTTTTAAAGTGTCTTTGATGTATTACTTAACTTAATAATAAATAATAGTTCTAAATAACTTTTAGGTTATAATTTAATAACAACTTATTATAATATGCGGATTAGTTATGCGTATATACGAGAAATGGAGGTTTAGTCTCCTGAATAACAAGTGAAGTATACTTGAAACTCAATTTTATTTTTAAAACTAAGAAAAACTTTATTATTATTGTTAAGTATGTATAAAAAGTCACTTGTCTGCACGAACTGTAAGTTTATGGTGACGGTTTATAGGAAACCAAAAAAACTTGACTGATTTCACAAGAATGCCATTTAATAAAATTTTAGCGAAAATAGATGCCTAGTTTCTTATTTCCTCGATAGCACATATAGTAGTAGAAGAATAAAAAATGTACCATAAATACCATAATCACTGTGATTTATTCAGCATTATGACGAAGTCTTCGAATATCATTGCTGTTGACAGCTTACCCCCTTATTCATAAATAATCAACAATCTTTTTAAGCTGACAAATGTTCCCTTTCATTTGAAGGTTAAGGTGGATCGTTTCGTATGTGGCGGGTATTTCAAAATTTTCTTATTTTTTTATTTATTGTAGCCAAATGATGTGATTTTTTATCAATTCAAGTAGTTTTTCGGTAATAAAACACTGTTTTTTATGCGATTGTGCTATGATTATGGAAATTGAAGTTACTAATTTTAATTAATTGCACTCTTTATACATCAACGGACTTTTAGGCATTGAATTCACAATTATTTAAAGTCAGCAGCTTGAACTTTCAAAAACGAAACACAATACCTTAATAAACAGGTATAATACTGTTTATTAAGGTAATTACCGGAAAACCACTTGAATCGATAGAAAGTCACACCATTTAGCCACAATAAATTAAAAACTGTAATAATTTCAAAATTCTCGCTTCATATGAAGCGAACCTCTTTAACGTCACAATGACAGATAAGGATAACCCATATTAACTAACATAGATTAACGCAACGTTTATAAATAAGGGAGTTAGTCAGTAAACAATGTAAGTAATACATTCAAAACAAAAACATTAATAATTCAAAAACATGCCAATCTTTGTCAACTGCATATAGCACGACCCACGCAGATGGATGTTTGAACTTGCCCCACTAATGGACTTTGCCGTGCTGACACTGGCCGTCGCTAGATACATATAGAGTACCACTCTAGAGGCGTCCGATCCGTCCATCCATCTTTAAAGTTTAATAACCAATGCATGTTAAGCAGGTTTATGATAGTTTGAATTGTTCCAAATCGATTTTTCCCTCCCATTTTTCTAAAAGGACTGAAAAGAAATAATTGTTTCTAAAGTATAAAAAGAATGTAATTAAATCGGTCTGTCTCCATCCAATAGATTTTACGGTAATTTAGTGGAACAGGCAACCGTTCAGTTGGCGCCGGTACAAATCCAAAGGGAATAAAGTCTATTCAACCGTTCTATTTAAACTTCGCCAAGAACTATTTATTTGGCTGAGGTAAATGCTAATGGGCTTTGACAATTAACTGCTTTTGTACTCTAAGTGCCGTTCTTTTGCTTGTTACACTTACAAACGAGACGATAAGGGTTTCGTTTCACAAACACCCTTTGTTTCTCCAATAGCCAACAGAACAACTTGCATTATATTTAATGTTAGGCGCCGAGTTTATTTTATTCGTATACAGCGTGTGCTTAAAATTCACGTAGTTTACGTCAATGTGATATTATCGCAAAGTGCCTGTCAATGAGTTTGAAGAGCAGCCGGAAAGTTTCGGCCACCGGGAACACCGTTCGAATAATACCCTGACATATTCCCTTGAGATACATACATCCCTCAACTTTATTACACATACTTATACGTACTATGCTCATCAGATATTCGATACGTCCACTTGACTCGAAATACCCCTTTAACTGGGACTTTTTACAGGATATTTGTACTTGTTAAAATACCTACTTTTATGTTATTATGTTATGTTATTTCGTTTTTTCTATTTATCTGTGCTGACTGACTGGGCTAAAATCATCTATACATTTAAATAAAAATAAAATGCTTTACGTTTTTAGTGTATCACTGTAGAACGGCTGGACCAATTTCTCTATTTTTGCTTTAAAATATTCGCAATAGTTCGAATTACAAAAGAATAACTGGAAAAAAATCCCGGTTTTTTAAATCCGGGAAGCCCTGTGTCCTTTTTTCTGATCATTTAGTTATTAATGAATATATTGGGACAATTAATAACACTAATTGTTCTAGTCATAAACGAAACAACGCTTGAACATTGAGTACTTGGCAACGGATTAAAATGCATGTACATGTAGAAACATATGTATATACAAAAAACAATGTAACATCTACGACTTATGTACAAACATTAGTATTCATCATTCATACAAACATTTACCCCTGGTGGGAATCGACCCTAGCTTCGTAGTCAGGGTCAACTGCGCTATCCGGTCATCAAAATATGTTTCTTTCTTTTTTTTAAAGTGCCTAATATATCTAATCCAATAATATGAAAATGTATGTTTAGTAATAGTATGTATTCAAACTACTTTCAACTAATACCCTTATTGTAGCTACAGCAACGCTGTAGGTTGAGGAGCTGGTTACAGTAAGACTTAGGTAGAACCACTCTCCCACAGGCGACGTTAAGCAGCAGTAGGTTCCCCTGTTACGTATCAGACAGAAAAACAGAATAGCTCCAAAATTTTACCACAACTTTTTGCGTTGTGGGCTAAAACATATTTAGCCTGGCTCTTTTTTTATAAGAAGCTCAAATCGCCCGAAACAAAATTTTCTTAGTTCAGTAAAGAATGAGCCCTATTATGTTCAAGCTAGGAAGTGGCTAGTTACAAACTAGACCATAATGGCGTCTACACGGTGGTGTTGATAGCAAGTTATTCGTTCCGCGGCGCCGGGCAGCTTCAAGATAACTGCCAGTTTAACGCAAATTTCCAGTCTTCACGCCAATATTACATAACCCTTTTAAAACTAAGAGCCCACCTATGCCACCCGTCGCGCGAGGGGTACACTTAGTTTAGAGAAGGGGATAGTTCTAGATTGCACGAACGATCAAATAATTGCTATTTAGCAAGAAACCCACAATATATTTAAATAACAAAGTGAGCTACCCTAACTTGACTATTAAAGTATGAAACAAAATAAATAATCGCAAAGAGGGAAATGTTATCAGGAAAAATATAATAAATATAGGTTTCCAGAATTTGGTTGCCAACCATTCTGTCAAACTTAGCAATTTAAGATTAAGTGGCAATTTTATGTAATTTAAATAATATATAATACTCAGTTGACAAAGATATAAGGATAAAGATTGACGTAAGCTAAGATGAGCGCTATTAAATTAATTTAAGTTTTTATGTTTAGAATTCGAGTTTTTTTGCATTAGGTACTTATATGCTAATACAACTAGAGAAAATAGGAGTAAGCTTAGGTTTCTTTTTTTAGTACAAAATAATTTAAATACATTTAGAATAAATTCGAATTACATCTCGTGTCTTTTAGACTTTTATGTATTTTTTCTGATAAAAAAGAGCCATGGTTAATTTAAATCTTACAAAAGTTTCTCGTTATTTTATAAAGGAAAACCGTTAGACGCAAGTTCATGAGTCTTTTCGATCAAGAATACATTTTTAATCGTGTTTCGAAAACAAACAAAAGCCAAAAAAACGTTACGTTTGAACGGAAACGAATCATACAGCTTGTATTATTTATTATATTTATATAAGTAGGTACCTATTTTTTAGCTATCATCTCAATTAAATTTCCATTGTGCCTAACAATAAGTCCTGTGAAATCACCGCAATGATTTGTGGCTGATTGTTTTCTGACAAACTGACCCTTTTCAGTTCACGGATCTAAAATTGTTTCACTTGCTACCTTCAAGAATAATTCGGCTAATACCTACTTCTACAGACAATACAACTAATTGCAAAAAACCTACTGTGTAGGATCTATTTTAGTCGAAGCCCAATTTTCAAAGTAACTAAGTACAGCAACTACGTATTTCGCTGCGTCATTTAATATTGTCAGTCATAGCTACCAACTTCTGTCTATAAAATACACTTCTACCTTCAACAATCTAGCGAATCCTTGAAGCAAAATTCTGTTCATTTTGTCTATCATGATATATATTTTTATAAGTGAAAATTCAACATCTGAAATAATTATACCTCGAGAGCAGACTCAGCAGAGGTAGCTTCCACGGCGCCCGCTTAAGAATATTATCAGTGTTTTTTCTCACGGAGAGCATTGAAGCGATGAAAGATAAAAATTACGAAGTGAGAGGTGCCGCGCGGCGTTTTTATCAGAGGGAAAACAAAGGGTTGTTTAATGACGGTATTAGTGGAAAGTTCGCGATAAATTTGGGGTCGTTAGGGGCTTCTTTGTCACTGTTGTATTGTGTCGCGAGTCAAGTGCTAACAAATCGTTTCATTCGAATACCTACTGGTCGATTTAGGAACGGGTTTCTGTAAACGGTTTTAGTTTTTACTCAAGGCTGAAAGAAAAGCTGTTGTTCATTATGTACGTACCTACTTATGTTTTATGTTTAAAATATATAATTCATAGATAGTATCGATATCACAGATCATTCTTTTGATTTTTAGGTTAACGACACAGAGTTAGTCAGTTACTAAAATAAACTAAACACTTTGTTGGCTTGTATCTTTCTCCATGGCGATACCAATGGTACTAGAGACAAGTTTTGTTAGAATTATTTTCGTATCGTCTGCAACATTTTTATTAGGATAACACAAACTCGTAACCAGACTGGATACAACCGAGTGCCACCCGTGGATGAGAAGACAATGTTTATTAGTATCATAGGCGATATTTTAAGTATAAGCTAGAGTCTATAAATGTGCCAGCCACTAAAGTTTACCTTAAGCTGGTTGCTTTCCAATATATAATTCGAAAATGGGTGGGACAGATAAACAATTTCTCCTCTCTATTTACTTTAGGCGGGAGTTTTGCCGAAGATTGACTGCCAAGGTGCAAGGGTGAACAATCATTTGCTTTAGAGTAACGAAACCGATAACCTGAATTTTCAATTAGTAAAGGTTGATAGATAATATATTAATTGTTGATATGATAGTTTGTATGGACGAGCGGCCGCCTTACTAACTCCCTCATTTTAAGCGAGACTTCTATCCTAGGATCTTACATCGCAAATAGGTTTCCTTCGATCCTACATCTCGAGCATTTCTGAGATTACATTACATACAGCTACCTCGAACTGTGTATGAGAAAGCTTTAAACATTCTATGTCGACGTACTTGCAATCCGGATTTACAACGTTTTAAAGTCTTTCAAAATTTCAATCATTCGAAAAAGATTTCAATTACATTTATCTACACTACATAACTACCTACTTTGATTGGGAGGTGCTTTGTGTGTAAACTTAAACAGTCCAAGCTAGCTCAGTACATATATGTTGCTAACTTAATTCGGTTTGAGCTACCTATTGAAATTGTAATAGGTATAAGGAAAAAGTGCCACTGGAATGTAAGTTGATAAGTCATTTTCAGTTCGCAGCGTACATTAGTGTAATTGAAGTTGCGAAATTAAGAGAGCTAAAAGATCCTTTAAGAACTTAAGCAATTTAACAGGATTATACGGAATTGTATGCTTAAGAGATTAGCGGGTGAAGTAACCCTTCTGTTTGCACACGGACCGGATGTTTCTGGTGCAAAAATCGAACTGAGTGGACTATCACTAAACGTTATTTAGTGTCAGTGCGATTTACACTCATATATTTTAGAAAAAAGGGACTTTCAAACGTATATCACATTCTTGAGCTGCCTCGTGAGCATGGCCGTTGCAATACAGACAAAACGCCGAGGTAAGTGACACATGAGATTTAACGTACGAATGCAGACCCCGTGGAGTGAGATGAAAAGACACTTCTAATAGTATTTATGTATATGATATTTAGCATGTATTAGTGCTCTAGGAGTACCGATAACCGATAAATGACACGGCGCATAGAGGGTGAAATGACACTTGCAGTATCTTTATATGGTTTAAGGTAACCGAAACACAATAATATCAGTTAGTTCAAAGTTTTGGTGTAATAAAAATCATGACCGAGTTCGAACTCTGCGGCCTTAATTTGGTTGAAACAAGGACATTTTAACTATCTAACTGGTGTTATCATAAAGGGATCCACTGAGGAATAACTTACATTTGTGTCATTTATATTATAGGGCCGCTGGTCAGGTAAATTTAATCAAAATCACTGTTTGCCGATGATATACACATCTAGCTCCGTTTTCAGTTATCTAGGGCCTCATAATTGGTGCAGCAGTTAGTCTATTTCTTTCATTTACAATCATGTTGAGTAATTAAACCACTAGTGCAAAAAGTCTTTGACCAGTTTAATCAATGGCTAAGTGTATGAAAAGCAAAAGAGCGAATACTCGGAACATAAAGCCGCGTCTAACCAGCACGTCGGTGGCACAATCCATTAACTCGGGCTGTTATTAGGTGCTTTGCCGACCGACACGAGACTGACATTTGCACCCACCACCTCGGCACAATCCCGGTAAAAAGCCGTACTAGCCATACCTAAGTCTATCCCGGTTGCTTTTTGCACCTACTCTCAGTATTGGACTAAACAGCAAAAAGTTTAGAATATTCTAACTACGGCCTTTGTCCTAGCTGAGAAGGTGCTCATTTGCTTTGTCTACTTGTATTTTTTGTAGGCATAAGGGCAGAGATTGTCTTTGGAGACAAATATAAAGACAACATTTATGTTTCTTTATACTAAAAACTGTAAAGCACACGCCGCAACCGTTTCAATAGTTTTATATTAGATGTTTAGAGACTACTCACAAAATAGCATGAGATGAGATAAATTTTAACATACTTTATACCAATGATACCAACTAGAAGCAAGTTTTGCTAGAATTCTTTTTGGAATCGTCTGCTACATTTTTTATTATGCTAACAAAAAGTCGTACCAAGACTGAATACAAGCAAGTGCCACTCGTGGATGAGAAGACAATGTTTATTAGTATCATAGGCTATATTTTAATATAAGGTGAATATGTGAATGTACAGCCAGTTACTAAAGTTAACCTGGTGGCTGTTTTCCAATACATTTGACCTACATACTAATATTATAAAAGCGAAAGTGAATTAGTTTGTCTTTTCTTCACGTCGTAACGGAGAGTCGAAATGACTTGATATTTTGTTCAGGGATAGTTGAAAGCTTGGAGAAGGATATAGGCAAATCCCAATCGAACGAATAATTCCCATGGGATACTGTTTAACACACGCGAGTAAAGCCGCGACTAAAGGCTTATTTTAGAGGTAAAGGAACATACATTGTCTTCAGTTATATTGTAATGCTTTGAGCTAGATGGTAAATGGTAGACGGCAGGCTGCAGGCGGCTAGTATAATGATAGGTGTGCGAGACTGATATTTCCGACCCCGCACCCGGCACAGCCCAGCTGGATGCTCCACTTGCCATTGAGTACCTTGTTTGCCACGGCCTACATCACGGAGAATAATAATAAACATCTCTATCAAAACCTTAGTCGATTTTCCATTAACATTAATTAATTTTGCGAGCTAAACACTTAGTAAAATGGTAATTATTTACTTTGAAGTTTCGGTTTCGGCAGTTTTAATACAATAGGTAGTTAAACAATAATACTGATGTTAAGAGTAAAGGTCAAGCTACAAAGTAGGCAAAATCAAACCCCCAAGATAGTGAAAGGAATGTGTACAATGAAAGAAAGCACTTCACTGAAGAGAATCGACTCTGCTGCCAATTGGTTTTTCAATTTGTTATTATCAAACAAACTGGAACAAATTACCTTGCTACTCCGCGAAACCAGTGCCGGGCTCGTGCAAAATAGCTGCGTCTGTGCGACACATATATGTTCATGCAAAAACCCACCCTCATCCCTCGATGCCTCGTATAGAGGCGAAACGCGCGTCGATCGTGTAGTTTTAGTGTTTAGTGGTGGTGGTGTGTAGTTGAGTCTGTGTGATATATGTTGTTTCGTGTGGAAGCGGAGGAGGGTGGGTTTTTGCATGAACATATATGTGTCGCACAGACGCAGCTATTTTGCACGAGCCCGGCACTGGTTTCGCGGAGTAGCAAGGTAATTTGTTCCAGTTTGTTGATATGGACCTCCGCAAAGTAACGCCTGAATCTATTAATTAATTTGTTATTATGGTAATGAGTTCGTAGTTAAAATAACAAAAACCGTAAGAGAGCACCGACATTATTCCTCCTTTGCCAAATTTATACAATTTAACATCTACCAACGTTTAATATTGTAGGCAATGCTGTAGGGCGAGTAAAGAACCCCTAATTAATTTTCAATTACCTATTCATAACTCTCGAAACAAAGTTTTTAAACGAATAGAAACAAAAGGCCGTTTTACTGTAAATGAAACAACGTCGGCTAGTGGTTGCCGTTGCAAATCAAATTACAACTTTTACATTACGCCGGTTCCTAGATTCATTCAACACATAAACTTGTGAGGCCTTTTGCACTTAAAACTTGCTCCGGGGAAAACTGCGCGGCCACATTATATCGCTGAACGAATTGTTATTGTTTCTGAAGGGAACTTTATCCGCCGAGGATTATATTCAGCCGAAGTGGCATGACCTCTCTTTGTGAATCCACTATTGTACCTACGCCAACTACGCCTCAAGAGCTTCTGCTACCGTGTTCATTGCTTGATGGCAAGGTTGCTTAAAGTGAGCTACACGTTCCCCTACGTGATATCTTTATTAGTTAGTTGTAGGGAGCCCCAGGCAAGATTGGGCAGACGGCTAGCTAAAAAAATAGCACAATTATGGTTAAATTTTTGGCACGTATTCTTCAAAACATCTTGCCTTTCTACTATCTTAGTATATGTAATTCTCCTGTACGCGAGTTTGTCCCCTAACTCCTCCTAAACCACTGAACGGATTAGGATGTAATTTTGTTTGAATATTTCAATAGGTTTCTGAATAGTTTGAAAATACAATTGGACCCGGTTGATGGCGCTGCTGTTGGTGTTGCAGATTCGGTTGCTTTTCCGGGCAGGACGACGTCTGCCGAGTCTGCTAGTATTACATAGTTTTTTGTTCAGTTCATTTTACAAAAGCTACAAGTTTGAAAGAACCTGCTTTATACATAGACAGCAAAAATCTTTTCTTCCGATAAACAGGTATCCGTGCCAAACATAGGCACGCTACAACAACTGCTATTGAGCTATCTGCATCCAGCGGTACACCCCGATCTTTACCGAATCTCTGGTATACTCCTTGAACTTCTTCACAATCTTACCTAAAGTTACTCCTCCCTCGGCATTAAAGCTCTTTGTCAGCACTTAATCTCAGTGAATTACAAAGTACTGATACGACCGCTGCGCGCTTATCGAATTAAAGTCCCGTATTAAAGTGCAACTCGATTCATTTATTTATCCTTTTATATTCCTTTGTAGGTGGGTCATGAGCGAGCGTGTGTCCGAGGCTCTTTGTTCTACGGAAATGTATTTTGCCGCTGTTTCCCGTAGCCTGAGCCGCGCTTCCCTAACTGAATTAAGTTCAATGCCCATCAGAAATAGTTTATTACGAATAAATCCGGATAAGACGTAGCATTTGTATCTGGTACTCACCGGAGGTATTGTCAAGTTGTACAAGCAATCGTCTACTAATTGTGTGCCCGTAATCCAGACGCAAAGCTTTGAACTATACACTGGAAAAAGAAGGAACAAATTATTAGTCGGTATTATTTCTCATGCACTTAAACAAGACGCTGCCCTTCTCCACTTTTGATATTCTACTCTCCCAGCATTAAATAGCGCAATTCTCCCACCAATGCGAGTATTTATAAATCAATTTTGAGTAAAACCCGTGTAAAAAACATGCTCCACGTAATACCTACTGTTTCTTTTTTCGCGAGGGAATTCAAAACAACCATTAATGTTACTCAGGCTGTATGAATATTCCATTCGAAAACCTTTTAAGAGATAACGTGACTGCAGAACATTTTAAATGTATTTATTTATAGTTAATGAACGCACAGCGAGTTTGTACAAGTGTGGCCAATGTAGTCGCATTAACGTACACCCTAAACGTCTTAAGCTTGAAATATAAGTAAAGTTCGACAGTTTATTCTCTCGTTTTGAATAACATTTATTATACTTCCCTGCATAGGATCTTCTTACAAAACACAAAGAAAGCCAAAAGTGGAAAATAAAATGTAAGGCTTTATAGAACTCGGGGAAACGGAAAGTTTTCCAATTGATAATAATTTCCATTGTGATGCAACACAAAGGGGAACAGGAAAGTATGAAGTTCTGAAATAAATTCTTAATTTAAGAACTGACTGAACGCTATCTGAAAGGAAAGTCGGGATTAGAAGAACAAAGACCAGGCTCGGTATCGGTGCTATGTGGAGTTAATTTTTTGTTTACTCATGTTTGTCACGGAACATATTTCGCTCTCAGTCATTTGCCTAAGTGGAATTGTGCTCCGAAACATTCTTCCTGCCGAAACACCTATAATCTGTCTCTCCGAGTACGAAAGCTACTTCCTGTATATATAGAACTTTATTAATTCTTTTACAACAGTTAGAAACCTTTACAGGATGAAATGGAGTAAAAAATCTGAAAAAGTGTTTTCAGTCAATATTCATTAAGCGAAATTAATAACAAGATTAAATATTCAGGCAAAAGAAAGTGCCTTCAGACAAACTCTTGGGAGTTCCTGCCCCGGACCAGGGTCGGATTTAGGCCGAACCAGGCTAGAACTGAAACGTAAATCGATTTTATGAAAATGTGTTTCGCGATTGTACTTTGAAATAAAAATGATTTGACCAGAATTTTCTCTTAGACACGGCGCAGCAGCCTGCATTTGTGATGGCCGGGATATCCTCTTCCGTTTGTTACATCAAAGGTTCTGTCACACGCTGATTTACTGCTAAACTGGGATGCAAATTGGCATCCGTTCGTTCCGCCGAACTCACATCCGCTACCTTTATTAACTCAGGCAAACACATTACCCAATTATACCAACCCAGAATTTAGTAGTATAAAATATCCATTATACATTTTGGAGTGTGTACTAATAATGTTATCGTCGAAAAACCTCACATACACGAATTATGAACCCTTTCAACAAATCACCTTTGCACCGAGAGCGTAAATAAAACAGACACAGAAATGGACAAGCGGTAAAAGGGTTGTATTCTGCGGTTGGTGTAATTAACATACCGCTGATGAAAACCTTTTCTCTTCGATTTACAAGGGACGCGTGGGGATGAGTCCGCGACCAGCGAATGCTACTTTCATAAGCATTAGACTACGTACTTACCTATGAAATCGTCGTTTTGTATAAAAAAAAACTTTTTTGTATCTTTTTTTGTATCTTTAACCGCCGATTAGATTTTCATCGGACATACCTATGTCGCCACGTTTACAAAAAGTATATATAACATATCGACGGAGGAAATCTCAAATGTCGTAAGGGATATTAAAGAACATGCCCCTTACGACATTTAAGATTTCTGCTGTCGATATTACAATGTATGTCTTAATTATAAGCCTGTGACGAAATAAGCCTGAAATGTTGTGTCTTAAATATCACAATGGCGGTTATTAGGTTAAAACACATATATTTTCTTGCAACATATTCCAAGACGAAGCATCATTAAACCGGTTTATTTTGCTGATTCATTCCTTATTCCATCAAATCTAAACTTTCTACATTTATAGCTTTACGATAACAGAAAAATATATTTAATCTTTATCTAGTAGTCTAGTCTAGAAATGTTACTGAAATTTGCAACCGAAATTTCTTTAGAATTTTTCATTTTACTCGTAATGTAGAACATACAAAATATTATATTTCTTTCCCTTACATTTATATTTTGCCAAGACAGAACCTGAATACCTAGCAATAAGCCAAAAGTAGATTTAAAGTGCACGAAAAAGAACTCAGTATTTTGCTACCAATCGTGCCGTAATAGAAAGTAGTTTCTTTCGTATGGAATATCGTAAAATATCATATTACTCTATTGGACTCCAATTATCTGTTCATGCGAGATTTTTCTCGCTTTCAAGAAACGTCATACAATGTTAGATTATTATCTTGATATGTTAACTTCCATTTACATTGCTATTTAATACTGGTGCATTAAAATTCCAAGAGCATCAAACTACAATATAGCTAGCTGTCCATTAAAAAGAAGGGCACTACTTTCAGTTATTTCAGCCACAAAGGGGAGGTCCCTCGCCGTTAAAATAAAAAATGTTCATTCATTTCGCGCTGACGAATAGTGCAACCGTATCACTGGCGATAGCTTTAGCGAGTGTCATTCATCAAGCTATCTGCAAATTCATTTGAATACCATTATCCATTCGCAGCCCACTCACAACAAATGGGTCTATTTCACTAAATAAATAAGAGTTACAGACCGTGAGAACTCAAAAATCCTGCGGGCTTCGTAGGCAGGTAAACTGTAGAAGAGTTTTTATGTTGGTAGAGCAACACGGTAGCCAGTTTCTGGTTGCTGTGTAAATGGAATGAGTATTCTCGTTCAGAGCCGCATTCGGCTCGTGCGGCGAGTAGCTTGGGGGGCGGGAGAGGAGGCTTAACGCCGGCAACGGACCAGCAACTCTCTTGGTACTACTGGTACACATGGGCGACAGTACCTACTTCTCCATAAAAACACCGGAAATGTGAATAAATAGATACTCTCAAGATATAGATGTTCTCAAGTGGAAATTAGATTAACAATACCTTACGACAAAAACCCGAAGATCATTTTAAGAACTCACTTGTTTGTTTTGCTTACTTACTGAGACAAGTGGGCTATGCAACATGACAAGCTGCGTGTGGAACCTACCTATTATTTCTTCATTGGTAGAGCTTAAAACTTGTTATTAGATAAAGGAAAAAAACGCTTGTGAATTTATTTCAGAATTCCTTTTGAATACGCAGTAATACCACATTTTATCCAGATCAAAGGTATCCACAAAAAATCTAAATGAACCCCACGTTACCACAGGTGTGTTCTAATTAGGTAGCGATAGGAAAACAACAAACCCTTGTTCGAACAGCGTTTAAATTTTAATCCTATACATATTTACCTTCGCAAAAGTTGCTTTACAGTATAGCTGTGAGGTACCTGCACCAAGCGGCTATCAGATTTTGCCCGATGGACATGGTAAACTCTCTACTGTTTGCTTTTAATTAACCTATGGTCAACATCAAGCTTTAGGCGCCCATACACTTTTCATGAAACAATTCTACTGCGCTTGATGTACCTTTCTGTTTGCTATCATTTGAAATTATTCATCGTATCGCGAGTCGTGATGATGGGCTTACTAAGAAAAATAATAAATAAATCGATGTCTTCAAACCGTCGGAATTCAGTAATTTGCAAATTTAACGATGATGCGGCAGAAAGTTTTTATGCTTAATTGCGTAACCAATCATTTCAGCCGCCGTTCGAATGATAAATCAGGTTTGTGTAACGATGAAAACCTATCGAGGATTCAACGCTGTATAGGGAAATAATTGGACAAAAAATACGTAAATGAGGCAATAAAGGTAATTATACCACTGTCTGTATTTTTGTTGACCTTTTCGCGTAATTGTAAAAGGAGTAGAAGATTTCCATTAACTATTACGGGCATTATCTCTCGTTTATTATGGAGCGCACTGGACTCGGGCGGCCGCGAAGTGTTCTTGCCCGCTTCGCCGCTCCGCGAAGATTCAACTTTCCAGTGAAAAAGTTAAATGGTCTGGAATAAAGCATCGGTAATAGAAAATGGATGACACTCCTCATTTCCTTGCATTCGCTTGTACGATTTAAATCGGTTACATATTTAAGTAGTTTTGTTCAACAGCTTTTAAGTATATTACTTTAAAGTATTTTCCAAATTATAATATGCTAGTCACAATTAAATTGTAAGATCGTGATTTTAGCAATACGTATCAAATACGAATAAGAGAAATATGCAAGTTTCTTAGGTATCGTGCAATAAATATATATCTACAGCATTCCATTCTAATTATAAAACACCACGTAGTTTTTTTTTCAATCTAATGACTGCCTTACTTTATACGATGATAGGTATAAGTTAAACGTAATCCAAATAGGATAAAGCTTCTTTAAACAAAGGGCGTAAAGTGGATGTAAATACTTACCCGAGTATCGCGTTTTTAGGGTTCGGTGAAAAGGTAAAAAAGAAACCCATATGTTGCGGGTTTCTCTATCCATTTATCTATCTCTCACAGCGGCATATTTCATTAATTACAAATGCTTTTGATATTTTTTGGTATAACTTTTAGCAATAAATTTTAACAAATAAAAAAAAACTTTTTTTAGGGTGGTAAAAATTAATAGTGGTCAAGTGGGGTATCATACAGAACTGAGTGAAGGGCTTTCATTAACACTTTTCCAAAATAGGCTATATTTTAATGCGGCGTTAGGATATCTAGGGTACCTAAATAGTTGTACTAGGTTAGGTAGAGTCTTGTTGCCGCGTGATTGTAACAGCGAGAAACTACGAGTTCTGGTACACACGCGGCCGCGGACGCCCTCCGGAAATTAACATTTTCTAAAGCGCTTGCAAATGAAGGCGCATACACATCGAAATGACTTTCCAAAGCCTTTGTTACATCCACATTTCTCATGAATCCCATTTTTTGCGCTCAAGGAAATAGAAAATTATAACATTTTGTTTTTCTTTTTAACGTTTTCGCTTAGTCAGTAACAGTCAAAAAGAACCCGATGTCAGTTTCATCGTGTTAGATTTAATCCGATAAAAATATTTCCGTATTCCTTTACAGCACTCAAGATCAACAATGTCAAAATTGTTACTCTTGAAATTGCTCCTTTTAATAACAGAATACACTGACTTACTGACTTGATCGACTCGTAGATCAACGCACAGCCGAAACCGCTTGGTCTATAAACGTGAAAGGAACATAGGTGTCAAGAGATCTAGAAGTGCACAAAAAAGGATTTTGCAAAAATCAACCCAACCGGTAAGCAGTAAAACAGAGATCTTAGATTTATATATAAAAAGTGGTATAGACTGCGCGTTGATCGATGAGTCAGTCTGTTTCTCCTTTTGTTGATTTGCATATTTGCTTGCACACCAGCTTAGCTGCACGTTTACATGTTTTATTAAATGCATGCATACTTACAGTCATATTCGCGTGTTTGCTTGTTTGCTTTGAACGCGTGCATGCGAAGCCGCGAAAAAAAGTTGAGGAAACAGAAATAACAAAATTAGCCACGCATCGCGAACCCGCACCGATTTTAGGTGGATTTTAAATAGCGCAGCGCCCGTAAGCCTCATCCTAGATATTGACGGAAAACTGTCGACTAGAAACCGCCGTCGAGGGTGCATATCGTTCGCACATAACTTATGTCCCGTTCCTATAATTATATTCAAACTACGGATCGTTTTACCTACGAGCTATAACATTTTGATAGATTACCAATACAATATGTGTCACTATTTAACTGCTCATAAGTAAGACTATCCTTTATTTGAATATAGTAGAAATCGCCATAAAAGCCGCTGTCAGTATATCGTATGAACATATAATCATTTGTTTATAACGCATCGGCGACACAAATCATACTTAGTATACATACATACATACATAAAATCACGCCTGTTTCCCAGAGGGGTAGGCAGAGACCACGGATTTCCTGACATACAACTTTCGCTTCATTCTTAGTGTACCATATTACATATTTTGCCCTGTGGTAGTAACTACTCGCATTTTATATGGCGTATGGCCGCCTGCTGTTAGAGAATCAATTAATATCAAACCTTTCCGGCATTCAATCCTAAACGCTGGATAAAGTTGCATGATAAAGCCATCACAAAGGAAAGGAACCAACATCCTCGGCAAGAAAAAGATAATTCATGGTTCGCGTTTTCTGTTTGCTTAACACTCGATCCGGAGCTCAATAAAGCGATCGGGCTGAAATACGGTTATTCGCTGATACCTATTCATAATGCAAAAGAAGCACATTCAGATTTTCATTGAATCGAAGACGGTCCCCCGGCGCAGTGGGGGGAAATGAATACTTATTGCGAAAATGAAGCGAGCGATTAATGAAGACCTCCGCTGCCGAGCGCTTCTCTACCGAATTAATTCCTTTGGAAAAATATTCAATAAACGCCGCAGAGATGTTCGAGAATCATAGTAAAGCGAGAGTCAAAGGTAGCTGAGCGTAGGTAGGTAACAGTCATCATCGCATTGATGAATTTGAACGGCCTAATTGTTCAAGAATACCTGAACTGCCTTCGACGTCTTCGGTGATAGTCTTTTCGCTACCTGCAGTATTTTTGAAGCGTGTTATCCGTCGCGACATATAATGACGGCGACAGTCGCCATATAATCGGAGCGGCCAACGTGTTCAAAAATATCGGAACACCATAAAGCCGTTGCCAGCAGGTAGAGTCGTAGCGGCATATTAAAGTTAGTCAACAAAATTAGACAACTACCATACAAAATGCCAACTAGAAGTATTGCTATGGTAGTTATCTCGTTTGGTTATCTTCACGACACAAAAGTTTTTGAGCACCTAGGCCTAGTAAATAGGAGCGCCTATATACTTATTTGATGGCGACTGCGCTATAAAATGGTAAACCTCAACTACCCCAAAAATAAAATTCACAGAACGTTATTATAAAAGTATCAACAACTAACTCTTATTGTTGATTAATTTATCATATTATTATTCTACAGGATTACACAAATATACGGGCAGTAGCGCTGTTATGACACCGTCTATGTAACGAAGCGGAGTGAAATGCACACGCTGTAGGTATTAAAATTTTATTCTTTCCCTTTAGGTACGCATTGCTTAGGTAAAAGTGACATCTAGTTTTTACTCCACTTCTATGACAATTTTAACTGGTGGGTAACAAAGGTAACTTACTAAATGCCCAAGCAACTTATTCACCGAAGCTAGAAACAATTACTTTAATTAGAACTGTCACATGAGACTCAGGCATCTTGTAGTATAACGGACCAATCACGTGTTAAAGTTAAAATCTAATTTCGCTCAACATGTTTCGGACAGATAGTTACACCGCAAATAAATATGGAACTGTTCATGACGTCGATTTGCACGTTCGTGTTAATTATCTAGTAATTAGTATATAGGTAATTATGTAGAAGGCAATATATTTAGTGCCAGTATTAATAGGTACAGCATCGTAACTGAAGACTTCACGGGAGATAGGTTAACAGGTGACTATGTAATTGATAAACTACTCGAAGCATTACTTTAACATATTTTTTTTACATATTGTTAATTAGTGACTACTTTCCCTTACTTTTTTGTTGGATTAAATGGAGTGCCCTTTAAATGTCCGTGAGTACTTAGTACTTACAATGGTTAGTTAATCAAAACCATTAATCAAAGTGCGAATCTGACACGCGCACCGAGGATTCCCCATTACCATACGATATAGTTGGGTAAGCAATATTTATAAACAATATAGCAATATTTACAACTACCTAATCCAAATTTGACCCGGAACGCTCGCGCTCAGGAGAATGGAGAAGAGGTCTATGTCCGAAGGCGGACGGAATAAAGATTGCTATTGATGGATGGACGATACCGTTACGGAATTCTAAAATGTCAGTTAATTGTACTGCTTAAATGCTCTTTATTTTACACGGGAACCGACTGGCATGCACTCTAAACTGGAAAACGTTTGTATTAACAACGGATACGATTTTTGCTTAGCATTAATAAAACTCTCACCAACTCTTACCCGCATATTTCGCTCACAATATGAAGGATGTTCATCTATTACGTTCCTTTGTTGCCGGCACCTCGCCTGCTACCGATAATAGGTAGGTAAGTACTGTTCATGTTCATTCTTTAGATAGGTATCAAATTAAGTTGTTTCCGTATGGTCTCTAATAACGATATTACACAGAACTTCTTTTGAGTCAAATTAAATAATAACGCTACAGAAAAAAAAACTTAGGTAGGTACGGTGTTACAGTAAATTGAAGATAAAACTAGAAAATATTTATTCAATACCACTTATAATACTTACAGTTGTCAATTGAGACATTTTCCGATTCTTTATCTTCGTTTTACATGGTTTATCCCTTAGGTGCATGATTTTATCTTTTTTTGTAAAAAAAATATATGTGCTTGGAAAATACACGCTAATGATGGGAAAAATAATAAAAAAAATCATAGTCACTTTTTAAATTATTTTATTATAAAAAACCCTTGGTATCAAATTTGATACTCCATGGAGTATGCACAAAAAAAATGCTTTTAGTAACATAATTAATTATTAAAAAACCAACTTTAGACAAATAATTCCACAAATCAGAGAAACGTCACCTACAAATGGAACTAATTTAAACAATCAGAGCTCTTTTTTGAGCATAAAAACACTTTACACTTGTCGCACTGTGTGCTACTGAGGAGTTTACAACCCGGTTTTTGACGTTTCATCGTTTTATCCCCCTTTATTTCGATTTGCTTCAATCCGTCAACCCGTCCTCGATTGGGGGGTGCGGCATACATAGGGCTATTGCTTAGGCGTCAGTTTGCTTGCAGTTCTTCGAGTCATGGATATAACTCCAGATCATCTGCGTCAGACCCGGTATCATCTTCCGACATTTCTCCACCTTCTAACTGTGCTAGCAATTCGTCTATATCTTTATCTTTTAATATTTTAGGTGCTGTAGAAAAGATAAAGCTCATTTACACACCCACACTACATGCCAAATATTAGTAAAATACAAACAAACTCAAAAAAGCGTTATAAACCGTGCGAGTAGAAAAATGAAGCATACTGCATGGAGTATCATTTTTGATACTACAAAAATAGGCGTTATCGCATGGAGTATCGTTTCCGATACCAACTCAAAACTCAAAAAAATATTTAAAAGAATACGAATCTCACAAAAATGCATATTATGTGACATAAATATAAATATCAACCTTTCTTATATAAAAAATCCGATTGAAAATATCGCAGGATTCACCAGATAAACCAAAATTAAAACTTGCAAATTTCATTGTCGCAAAAAGTAACGTCACAATTCAAACTTTTGACATTGGGTATAAAAATGGCTGTACAATAGTTGTCATTTCTTTTTTTTTTGCTAGTATTGGAGCAAAGGTAACTAAGTTCAGCCATTAGAACGTGATTTAATAAAAAAAAAAGATTTTTGGGTGATGAAAAGACAAGGTATCGAATTTGATACCGTATGCACCTAAGGGTTAAACTTTCAAACTTGTGCAAGTTTGATCGTACTATTCTGATAAACACAGTTATACTCTATTATTTTATTTGCCATGCTTTATGCCTTGTCGAAGGATGTTCAAAGGTGTCGCCGACAATGAAGTCATCAATGTAATTTTCATTTAGCCAAGCTGTACCTACAGTTGACAGGAAGGAGGAGAATAAGTACCTACGAATTGAAAAAAAATATCAAAGTAAAAAAATAAAATTGGGTCACCCCATAATTTCGTGTAAAGTTTATTTCAAATCTTTGTTTATAATTGGTTACAAATGACACTGTAAACTCAATCGCATAAATTAGTTGAATGATTGAAGGAAGGTAGGTAGTAATTTATTTAAAAAAGAATACTGACAAAAAATCAATACTTTTCTTTCAAAATACTTTGTGACTAAGATAATTCTGACGTCACAATATGGAGAAGTTTTGTATGAAGCGCTGTTGAAGAGGTTGCGCTGTTGCTTAGTTGATGTGCTGTTGCGTTTGAAGAATTAACGATCACAGATTTAAAATTTTAAGGAAAATATGCTACATAGCGATTTGTGTAAAATTATTAGAAAAAAAGGGAAGCTAATATATACCTACCTATATGTATTTATAAATACCCTCCATCAACCTATACTTAAGTTTCCTATAGTAAACCAAATTAAATCCTCAAATCGATATTGCCCAAGTTAGAAATAAAAGTTAAGGTTCAATTAACAAAATTACTTTATTACATATCTTTCAGAGCTTTAACCACACAAATATTGTACAGCAGACTACTCTGCAGTCTAGTCCACGCATCCGTCGCGGCTTCTTCCACGGAATGCAAAACTTCACGCAACTCCTCGTGGCTGGCCACAACTTTAGTGTGCGACTTCAAAAACAAACTCAAGTATGACTGGGCCAGTTCAAAGTCTCTGTTACTTTTCAGCATAACATTCAGCATGAGCAGGAACTGTTTGAGCACCTCGACACTGCCACCCGCGTCCGGCGACATGCTCGAAACTTCTGAGTCGATCGCGGCGGGCGAAAGCGATTTCAACTTCACTATACATTTCTCGAAGTTTTCTTCACTCTTGCTCTCTACTAGCTTCTTAGCAAACGCAGTTAACGTGGAGAGCGATTCCGGTATTAACAACTTCGTTTCTTTAGCACCATCCTTTTCTTTTTCTAAATCGAATTCCAGTTCGAGACTAGATACCGTTGGCAGGAAGAAAGGCGCTGACTTAGGGACCGTGATGGGCGTTTTCGGCTTGTTTCTTCTCTTTACAGTATCCAAGTGGAGCAAATTGAGCCATTTGGATGTTGGTTGGTTCGACAGCGTTATTAATTCATTGCTAATCTGCAATGGAGACATGTATTCTGGTTCATCTCCAATGTCTATTGTACCGATTTCCTCTAAGCTGGGTTTTTCAGCGGCTGATGTTGGTAATTCTGTAAAATAAATGGTTTTTATCTAGATAGCTGGTTTGTTCTTTTAAAACATTGTAGTGTATTCCTTTTTTTATTTGCGACATCATAAAACAGATTAAATTATTACAGACAATAAACACATTTGCTTTAGAAAACACAGATTTTTTAATAGACTTACTGATTTTAGGAACTACTATGTTATTCCTATCAATGGGCTTGAGATATATCTTCTCATACAGTAATCTGTTGGCCCAGAGGAACACTCCGAGTTCGCCAACGTGTGTTGTCGCCAAGTAATCGCCAGTCGGCGACATACTCAGAGACGTACACGGCTGTTTCAACTGAAATAACACAGGAGTTCAAATTACATTTTAAACTCGTCGCCTATAAAATAAATAAGTACATAATTGTTATGGATGTAATCATGCCAGTATGAAAATATGTACGTACAGAAAATATATCCACCAGTTGACCGCTGGGTATGTCCCAAGTGCATAAAGTGCAATCCA
Source organism: Ditula angustiorana (assembly GCA_963691745.1). Classification (NCBI taxonomy): domain Eukaryota; kingdom Metazoa; phylum Arthropoda; class Insecta; order Lepidoptera; family Tortricidae; genus Ditula; species Ditula angustiorana. Next base: position 8,886,076 of record OY829478.1, read on the forward strand.
TAGATGTACTTAACAGCCACCTAAAAACAATTTTCTTGTTAAAATAAATAATTAAAATCGATAAAATAGGCCTATTAGTAAGGTACCTATGACATTATGCTAATGGAAAGTAATGATGAGTACTGGTATTGTAATTTTTTTTATTTATTTCACCTGTAAATAGTGCTCTTCAAAGTTGTGAAATCACCAGTCAGTGCCAAAGCCCTTCTATTCAGGTCAATAAATCTCAGGGTTTGAAATTATCAAGATAAATATGCCCTTTGATAATTATCGCGAAAATTATTACGATAATTATCAAATAATTATCCCATAATTATTAAACTGATATAAGCCTAGCAATCCTTTTTCAACTAATAGTACATATTAACATTTAAGTTAGAAGCAAGTAGTTTAGTAAATAAATTATAGACATTATCAATCAAGGTAGTTTTAAGAAAAATTTGGTTTATAGTTTCGTGAATAAAAACTTGCAAACCAAAATACGAGAAGTCACTCAACTACATACTACTTAATTTAATTGATGAGTGGAATATCGTCCTCATCAACCTGACTCCTTATACTTATCAAAGATAATTATCAACCTATATTTATCTTGATAATTATCAAAGATAATTATGACTTCGAACGAACGTCTCAAATATGAAGCCAAAAAATTAATATCCAAAAGAAAAAAAATAACTCAAAGATTTGGATTCCAAGGATAAATCTGTTATTTATCAGTGTCAACTTGGCACTCTACTATACATTATCTGTATTAGTTTTGCAACAAAACATACCTGCTCTGGGAATCAAAGCCAATATCGTTTATTTTGCCCTGATGTCCTTCAAACCGCCGAACGACATTCATAGTATCAATGTCAACGAGGGTGATCGTGAAGTCTTCGTTGGCCAGAGCCAGCAGGCCACTGTCGCGGTGGCATTTGGTGGTGTTCACCGACTCTTCAAGCTGCATCACATGGTATGGTGTGCCAGCTAAAATGATTTTTTTTTAAATAGCTTCATGATATAAAAAAATATTATTATATATTCAGTAAACTGTAAGTTTTACAAAATGTTGGTGGTTCCAAACAGTTTTAATAGGTTTAAAAAAATATTTAATTGTTTTGAATGCATAAATAAAAGTAAGTAAAAAAAAGAAACATTGTCTTTATTGAGTAACAACTGTAAATAATAGTACATTTAGTCGTTTATGACAAATATTCGCGTTAATGAAAGAGATACACTGTTTCGTTTTTTACATGAACAACGAAGCTGCAATGACCGAAACACGAATATGTACCAAGAAGTAAACTGCCACTGTTAATAATGATTATGAATTCACAGTACGGTAAATTTTTACCCTTTCAACGCGAATGATGCATAGAAAGGTTGTCACTCACATGCTAAATCATCACATGCAATGTCAAACGCGATATGCGAACTTAAATTTTGAATATTATGACGTAGGTCGCTGTTACACCCTGTATTTGGACGACTATAATGTCATTCGCGTGTTATCCGTCGCGACATATAATGACGGCGACAGTCGCCATATAATCGGAGCGGCCAACGTGTTCAAAAATATCGGAACACCATAAAGCCGTTGCCAGCAGGTAGAGTCGTAGCGGCATATTAAAGTTAGTCAACAAAATTAGACAACTACCATACAAAATGCCAACTAGAAGTATTGCTATGGTAGTTATCTCGTTTGGTTATCTTCACGACACAAAAGTTTTTGAGCACCTAGGCCTAGTAAATAGGAGCGCCTATATACTTATTTGATGGCGACTGCGCTATAAAATGGTAAACCTCAACTACCCCAAAAATAAAATTCACAGAACGTTATTATAAAAGTATCAACAACTAACTCTTATTGTTGATTAATTTATCATATTATTATTCTACAGGATTACACAAATATACGGGCAGTAGCGCTGTTATGACACCGTCTATGTAACGAAGCGGAGTGAAATGCACACGCTGTAGGTATTAAAATTTTATTCTTTCCCTTTAGGTACGCATTGCTTAGGTAAAAGTGACATCTAGTTTTTACTCCACTTCTATGACAATTTTAACTGGTGGGTAACAAAGGTAACTTACTAAATGCCCAAGCAACTTATTCACCGAAGCTAGAAACAATTACTTTAATTAGAACTGTCACATGAGACTCAGGCATCTTGTAGTATAACGGACCAATCACGTGTTAAAGTTAAAATCTAATTTCGCTCAACATGTTTCGGACAGATAGTTACACCGCAAATAAATATGGAACTGTTCATGACGTCGATTTGCACGTTCGTGTTAATTATCTAGTAATTAGTATATAGGTAATTATGTAGAAGGCAATATATTTAGTGCCAGTATTAATAGGTACAGCATCGTAACTGAAGACTTCACGGGAGATAGGTTAACAGGTGACTATGTAATTGATAAACTACTCGAAGCATTACTTTAACATATTTTTTTTACATATTGTTAATTAGTGACTACTTTCCCTTACTTTTTTGTTGGATTAAATGGAGTGCCCTTTAAATGTCCGTGAGTACTTAGTACTTACAATGGTTAGTTAATCAAAACCATTAATCAAAGTGCGAATCTGACACGCGCACCGAGGATTCCCCATTACCATACGATATAGTTGGGTAAGCAATATTTATAAACAATATAGCAATATTTACAACTACCTAATCCAAATTTGACCCGGAACGCTCGCGCTCAGGAGAATGGAGAAGAGGTCTATGTCCGAAGGCGGACGGAATAAAGATTGCTATTGATGGATGGACGATACCGTTACGGAATTCTAAAATGTCAGTTAATTGTACTGCTTAAATGCTCTTTATTTTACACGGGAACCGACTGGCATGCACTCTAAACTGGAAAACGTTTGTATTAACAACGGATACGATTTTTGCTTAGCATTAATAAAACTCTCACCAACTCTTACCCGCATATTTCGCTCACAATATGAAGGATGTTCATCTATTACGTTCCTTTGTTGCCGGCACCTCGCCTGCTACCGATAATAGGTAGGTAAGTACTGTTCATGTTCATTCTTTAGATAGGTATCAAATTAAGTTGTTTCCGTATGGTCTCTAATAACGATATTACACAGAACTTCTTTTGAGTCAAATTAAATAATAACGCTACAGAAAAAAAAACTTAGGTAGGTACGGTGTTACAGTAAATTGAAGATAAAACTAGAAAATATTTATTCAATACCACTTATAATACTTACAGTTGTCAATTGAGACATTTTCCGATTCTTTATCTTCGTTTTACATGGTTTATCCCTTAGGTGCATGATTTTATCTTTTTTTGTAAAAAAAATATATGTGCTTGGAAAATACACGCTAATGATGGGAAAAATAATAAAAAAAATCATAGTCACTTTTTAAATTATTTTATTATAAAAAACCCTTGGTATCAAATTTGATACTCCATGGAGTATGCACAAAAAAAATGCTTTTAGTAACATAATTAATTATTAAAAAACCAACTTTAGACAAATAATTCCACAAATCAGAGAAACGTCACCTACAAATGGAACTAATTTAAACAATCAGAGCTCTTTTTTGAGCATAAAAACACTTTACACTTGTCGCACTGTGTGCTACTGAGGAGTTTACAACCCGGTTTTTGACGTTTCATCGTTTTATCCCCCTTTATTTCGATTTGCTTCAATCCGTCAACCCGTCCTCGATTGGGGGGTGCGGCATACATAGGGCTATTGCTTAGGCGTCAGTTTGCTTGCAGTTCTTCGAGTCATGGATATAACTCCAGATCATCTGCGTCAGACCCGGTATCATCTTCCGACATTTCTCCACCTTCTAACTGTGCTAGCAATTCGTCTATATCTTTATCTTTTAATATTTTAGGTGCTGTAGAAAAGATAAAGCTCATTTACACACCCACACTACATGCCAAATATTAGTAAAATACAAACAAACTCAAAAAAGCGTTATAAACCGTGCGAGTAGAAAAATGAAGCATACTGCATGGAGTATCATTTTTGATACTACAAAAATAGGCGTTATCGCATGGAGTATCGTTTCCGATACCAACTCAAAACTCAAAAAAATATTTAAAAGAATACGAATCTCACAAAAATGCATATTATGTGACATAAATATAAATATCAACCTTTCTTATATAAAAAATCCGATTGAAAATATCGCAGGATTCACCAGATAAACCAAAATTAAAACTTGCAAATTTCATTGTCGCAAAAAGTAACGTCACAATTCAAACTTTTGACATTGGGTATAAAAATGGCTGTACAATAGTTGTCATTTCTTTTTTTTTTGCTAGTATTGGAGCAAAGGTAACTAAGTTCAGCCATTAGAACGTGATTTAATAAAAAAAAAAGATTTTTGGGTGATGAAAAGACAAGGTATCGAATTTGATACCGTATGCACCTAAGGGTTAAACTTTCAAACTTGTGCAAGTTTGATCGTACTATTCTGATAAACACAGTTATACTCTATTATTTTATTTGCCATGCTTTATGCCTTGTCGAAGGATGTTCAAAGGTGTCGCCGACAATGAAGTCATCAATGTAATTTTCATTTAGCCAAGCTGTACCTACAGTTGACAGGAAGGAGGAGAATAAGTACCTACGAATTGAAAAAAAATATCAAAGTAAAAAAATAAAATTGGGTCACCCCATAATTTCGTGTAAAGTTTATTTCAAATCTTTGTTTATAATTGGTTACAAATGACACTGTAAACTCAATCGCATAAATTAGTTGAATGATTGAAGGAAGGTAGGTAGTAATTTATTTAAAAAAGAATACTGACAAAAAATCAATACTTTTCTTTCAAAATACTTTGTGACTAAGATAATTCTGACGTCACAATATGGAGAAGTTTTGTATGAAGCGCTGTTGAAGAGGTTGCGCTGTTGCTTAGTTGATGTGCTGTTGCGTTTGAAGAATTAACGATCACAGATTTAAAATTTTAAGGAAAATATGCTACATAGCGATTTGTGTAAAATTATTAGAAAAAAAGGGAAGCTAATATATACCTACCTATATGTATTTATAAATACCCTCCATCAACCTATACTTAAGTTTCCTATAGTAAACCAAATTAAATCCTCAAATCGATATTGCCCAAGTTAGAAATAAAAGTTAAGGTTCAATTAACAAAATTACTTTATTACATATCTTTCAGAGCTTTAACCACACAAATATTGTACAGCAGACTACTCTGCAGTCTAGTCCACGCATCCGTCGCGGCTTCTTCCACGGAATGCAAAACTTCACGCAACTCCTCGTGGCTGGCCACAACTTTAGTGTGCGACTTCAAAAACAAACTCAAGTATGACTGGGCCAGTTCAAAGTCTCTGTTACTTTTCAGCATAACATTCAGCATGAGCAGGAACTGTTTGAGCACCTCGACACTGCCACCCGCGTCCGGCGACATGCTCGAAACTTCTGAGTCGATCGCGGCGGGCGAAAGCGATTTCAACTTCACTATACATTTCTCGAAGTTTTCTTCACTCTTGCTCTCTACTAGCTTCTTAGCAAACGCAGTTAACGTGGAGAGCGATTCCGGTATTAACAACTTCGTTTCTTTAGCACCATCCTTTTCTTTTTCTAAATCGAATTCCAGTTCGAGACTAGATACCGTTGGCAGGAAGAAAGGCGCTGACTTAGGGACCGTGATGGGCGTTTTCGGCTTGTTTCTTCTCTTTACAGTATCCAAGTGGAGCAAATTGAGCCATTTGGATGTTGGTTGGTTCGACAGCGTTATTAATTCATTGCTAATCTGCAATGGAGACATGTATTCTGGTTCATCTCCAATGTCTATTGTACCGATTTCCTCTAAGCTGGGTTTTTCAGCGGCTGATGTTGGTAATTCTGTAAAATAAATGGTTTTTATCTAGATAGCTGGTTTGTTCTTTTAAAACATTGTAGTGTATTCCTTTTTTTATTTGCGACATCATAAAACAGATTAAATTATTACAGACAATAAACACATTTGCTTTAGAAAACACAGATTTTTTAATAGACTTACTGATTTTAGGAACTACTATGTTATTCCTATCAATGGGCTTGAGATATATCTTCTCATACAGTAATCTGTTGGCCCAGAGGAACACTCCGAGTTCGCCAACGTGTGTTGTCGCCAAGTAATCGCCAGTCGGCGACATACTCAGAGACGTACACGGCTGTTTCAACTGAAATAACACAGGAGTTCAAATTACATTTTAAACTCGTCGCCTATAAAATAAATAAGTACATAATTGTTATGGATGTAATCATGCCAGTATGAAAATATGTACGTACAGAAAATATATCCACCAGTTGACCGCTGGGTATGTCCCAAGTGCATAAAGTGCAATCCATAGATGTACTTAACAGCCACCTAAAAACAATTTTCTTGTTAAAATAAATAATTAAAATCGATAAAATAGGCCTATTAGTAAGGTACCTATGACATTATGCTAATGGAAAGTAATGATGAGTACTGGTATTGTAATTTTTTTTATTTATTTCACCTGTAAATAGTGCTCTTCAAAGTTGTGAAATCACCAGTCAGTGCCAAAGCCCTTCTATTCAGGTCAATAAATCTCAGGGTTTGAAATTATCAAGATAAATATGCCCTTTGATAATTATCGCGAAAATTATTACGATAATTATCAAATAATTATCCCATAATTATTAAACTGATATAAGCCTAGCAATCCTTTTTCAACTAATAGTACATATTAACATTTAAGTTAGAAGCAAGTAGTTTAGTAAATAAATTATAGACATTATCAATCAAGGTAGTTTTAAGAAAAATTTGGTTTATAGTTTCGTGAATAAAAACTTGCAAACCAAAATACGAGAAGTCACTCAACTACATACTACTTAATTTAATTGATGAGTGGAATATCGTCCTCATCAACCTGACTCCTTATACTTATCAAAGATAATTATCAACCTATATTTATCTTGATAATTATCAAAGATAATTATGACTTCGAACGAACGTCTCAAATATGAAGCCAAAAAATTAATATCCAAAAGAAAAAAAATAACTCAAAGATTTGGATTCCAAGGATAAATCTGTTATTTATCAGTGTCAACTTGGCACTCTACTATACATTATCTGTATTAGTTTTGCAACAAAACATACCTGCTCTGGGAATCAAAGCCAATATCGTTTATTTTGCCCTGATGTCCTTCAAACCGCCGAACGACATTCATAGTATCAATGTCAACGAGGGTGATCGTGAAGTCTTCGTTGGCCAGAGCCAGCAGGCCACTGTCGCGGTGGCATTTGGTGGTGTTCACCGACTCTTCAAGCTGCATCACATGGTATGGTGTGCCAGCTAAAATGATTTTTTTTTAAATAGCTTCATGATATAAAAAAATATTATTATATATTCAGTAAACTGTAAGTTTTACAAAATGTTGGTGGTTCCAAACAGTTTTAATAGGTTTAAAAAAATATTTAATTGTTTTGAATGCATAAATAAAAGTAAGTAAAAAAAAGAAACATTGTCTTTATTGAGTAACAACTGTAAATAATAGTACATTTAGTCGTTTATGACAAATATTCGCGTTAATGAAAGAGATACACTGTTTCGTTTTTTACATGAACAACGAAGCTGCAATGACCGAAACACGAATATGTACCAAGAAGTAAACTGCCACTGTTAATAATGATTATGAATTCACAGTACGGTAAATTTTTACCCTTTCAACGCGAATGATGCATAGAAAGGTTGTCACTCACATGCTAAATCATCACATGCAATGTCAAACGCGATATGCGAACTTAAATTTTGAATATTATGACGTAGGTCGCTGTTACACCCTGTATTTGGACGACTATAATGTCATTCGCGTTCAAAAGAATAATTTCTTATGGAAAATGAATGTAAAAAAAAGTTTTCTTGTAGTATATATCAATAATTATAGTACCAATTGGTAAGTAAAACAAATTCTGCAACTATCCTGATAGATTTAGTATTATTTCCTATTAAAACACACATTTGCAAGACTCTTCAATTTATCTTCATAATACTTCTAATATTAGACTATCTAAATTACCATTTAGGTAAGAAGTAAAATAAATAAGGGAACTTACTTGACTTAAAATACCAGAACTTGAGCTTATCATCAGCCCCTGCTGTGATAACCCTCTGATTGCAGAGATCTGTTTCCACGCCTCTGACAGTCCCAGTGTGGGCAATCTTTTTGTCCAAAACCTGGCCGTATTGTCCCCTGTGTATTCCAGATTGCATGTTAAACTTGTGAACCTGACCGTTACTGTACCCTGAAAATGCATAAAATTTTAAGTTACATAAAACTGTTCACTGGTTGGGTTTTTAAGTACCAAAAATATGAAATCAAGGAGCAAAATTACTAGAGGTTCTATTATTTTAGAAGTAATATATGTATTATTTAATATCCTTGACATAATTCATCAGTGCATAAGTAAACAGGTCTGTATAATGATTATATTAAGTTCATACCAATAACAACAAAGTTCCCACACTGCGTCACAGTAAGGCAGGTGGCAATAACACCCTTTGCTTTGTCCGGAAGCTGCAACTTGTGTGCCCCCATTTTTATCTTATTGTATGACCAGGTTGTGGCCATGCTTTTGCCTCTGTGGAGAGTTGCTATGCTGTCCCATTCCTTGTCCCTCTGCATGCAAGAACTGAGCTTTGTTATTGGTGGCAAAATGGTATTATCATACTGTAGTCTCTCTGAAATTAAAAAGCGAATTTGAGATAAATTACATAGAATTTGAGATTATACACTGCAGCAAAGAAATGACTCTACTATGACTTTGACACAATTAATAAATAGAGCTGGGGAACATGCAGAAGGCACTATACTAGACAAAACATTGCATTTTTTTTGTTGGCTTACTGAATATGTACTTATTACCCAACCATATTATTTTATGAATGCTTGTAAAAATATTCAGTTTCAAAAATCTTATTTCCATGGATTATTGTTATACTATTTTCTAAATACTATATTCTTTCTTACATTGGAACTATTAAAATATGGTCTTTTAACTTACTCTTCTTTTTAGATGCCTTCTTGTTATATGACGCTTTGCCCATATTCTTATTGAAGGTCTCGGTGACTGTATTCATGATATGGAGGGTACTGTCGTCTCCGGCAGCAAGCAGGTTCTCACCACGGGGCTCACAGTGCCACACCAGGTTTGGAGGTAGGGAATGACCCGCCCTGTAGTAACAATAACTTTAATTATGCATAAGCTGACCAGAGTAGTCCCAACAGCTTACCATATGCAAACCATCAAGTTGGTATTCAATATAGAAAAATGCTATAACTTCACAAATACAAAATAAATTACCTTATTCTTAATAGCCGAGCTCCACCATCGGGCATATCAAATATCCACAATTTTAGTGAGTTATCAGCTGAATTCGTCACCATCAATGGTTCAGACATTAAGCACTGCATGCCAGCTATTTTCCTTGAGTGAGCTTTAGTTATCTGGGAGAGAACCCTTCTTTCCTCCAAGTCCCACATCACAATATGACCCTTCGTGCTTCCTGTCACCATTACCGGTGCTCCATCCATCCTAAACGAAAGGGTTACAACCATTCCCATGTCATGAACAAAGTCCATAACAGTCTGATCGAGACGCAAGTTATGTAACATAATTTTTTTGTTGGTGAGAGCTATAGCCACCACATCAACTGCAGGCGCTGGCTGCAGCACAGTCACCCCCGCATTCCATCCTTTGAATGTGTAAATAAGTTTTGAAGTCCGAAGATTCCATAACTGTAGAGGCCCCTCTCTGCTTCCAAGTAAAATTTTGTTCAAATAAGTAGGTGGGTGGCAAATAGTCGATATGGTAAAGTCATTTTCAAAGCTGAGCTCCAGGAATATATTTTCTTCCTTTACATCAAACACTTTTAGCTCATTGTCTTTGTCAACCGTCACTAAGTGGATGCCGAACGGGAGCATCAAGTGCACAGGAGCATTATGTCCTTTGTATATGTGTTTAATTTCACAGCCACGTCTCCACGCGTAAACATTGTTCTCACTAGCAGAATAAACGTGAAAATTATCACCGCTCATGCAAGTGATCGGACCTGGATGCTGGCCACTGATACTCAACAAACGGAAGTTGTTACATCCGTAAGTATGAAACCACTTCCCTACGCTCGTACATAACAGAGTTTCACCTCGCCTTTTGATAAATCTAGCCACGAAAGGCACATGTGTACTAACATAACCTAGGACTTTCGTTCCCGTGAATATTCGGCTACTTGATATTTCGGCCATGTTAGACTAGAGCTTCTTTCACTTATAGAGTCATTTATTCGAGTCGTTGCACATATATTACTAATTTTCTTCCAAATAAAAATAATAACATGCCGCTGAGCCGAGTACATGCGAGTTTTGACGTTTTTGTCAGACGTCAGACTGTCAGTCAACCGCTGTCAAATCTTTTGACAAATGCTCAATTTTTTTTAATTTATACTCCCCGCTCCCTGCAAAACAAAGGGATCCTATCCCATACAGCCATGTCTTATGACTAGTCAAATCTAACGTTAAATCGCTAGGAGGGACACTTTCTACGGAGGGACATAATGTGTACTAACATAGCTTATTTTGTGAACAAACAGGACACTTGCATAAACAGTGGTTCTCTATGGTGGCGCTGCTGCTGTCATATTTCACTTGTATTTCATGACCACAATCTCAAGACATTAGCAAGGTTATCTACACTAATATTATAAAGAGGAAAGATTTGTACCTATTTTTGTATGTTTGTATGTTTGTAATGAATAGGCTCAAAAAGTACTGGGCCGATTTAAAAAATTCTTTCACCAATAGAATGCTACATTCTTCCAATTTGACATAGGCTACATTTCATTTTGAAAAAAATTAGGGATCCTTGGTAAAATTTGAACAATGTAACCGAAGGTGTAGAAAAATGAGTCTTAAAATTGATTGTACCCGTGCGAAGCCGGGGCGGGTCGCTAGTCCAGTATACGAAGAATGCTTAACTCAAAGCCACCACTGAAGGTTAAAAAATGAAATGTCTATAAGTTACTAGTGGAAATTTTAACTAAGAATTGTCTTTATTTATTACGGTTCACTATGAAACAAGTAAGGACTTACAAGAATAAAAAATTAAATGTATTCACTCTTAAAATTTACTTAATTTATTGAAGTACACAGATTTTAAAGCAATCCTTGTCTCTTCAAATCTTCGAATGTTTTACGATTAACAACATTGCCAAGAGAGTCTTCAAACTCTTCATCATTCTCTGCCACAAATCGCTCGTTCTCTTTTTGGTGCTTGATTTTTTCCCACACTGAAAACAAAAAAGTCTTAGTAGTATACAGCACTATTGTTACCACTACCATGTTAGCTGGAAGAACAGTTCTAATACTGTTTACTTCTTTTAAAATTGTAATGTGAATTACATAAAATCTAACAATTGAAATAAAATCCGGAGATGAATCCGACGCCGAAAGTTTCGTATAACGCTTTTTTTATCAGTCTCAATGTACTGAATAATCAGACTCCATACAATGAAGTGCTAAATCATCTCTAGGTAATTTTCCTAAAATTAGACTACGATTTCTTCATTAAACCCTGTTTAACGGGTTGACACAATAACGTGACAAAAGTATCATGATGAAGCTATTTCTTTTTGCTGAAGCCCGCGGCTACTTCACAGAGCCGTTTAGTTTAACTGGATGAAGCTTATGTATCAAATCCAAGTGCTGTTTTTATAAGGCCACTGTCAGTTTATTCATTGAAAAAACACATAATATACGAATGAAACGTCTAGCACGCGAGCTAAATATTTAGTTGGTCGCTTAGCGCGTCACGTACTATCGTAATTCGAAAGAGCGACACTGAGGGATAGAGCGAGTCACGGCGTCGTGATAGCCGTCTTGATCTAATTAATAGATCCTGGCGTTACTTTGCGGAGGTCCATATCAACAAGCTGGAACAAATTACCTTGCTACTCCGCGAAACCAATGCCGGGCTCGTGCAAAATAGCTGCGTCTGTGCAACATAATATATATATTCATGCAAAACACCATACGCCATTTGTTCAAGTAGCGAACGGTCGCACTATTAGATCCGGATGATGCCTCACAGAGGCGAAACGCGCGTCGATCGTGTAGTTTTAATGTTAAGTCTAGTGGTAGTGAGTCTGTGTGATATATGTTGTTTCGTATGAAAGCAGAGGAGGGTGGATTTTTGCATGAATATATATATGTCGCACCGACGCAGCTATTTTGCACGAGCCCGGCACTGGTTTCGCGGAGTAGCAAGCTAATTTGTTCCAGTTTGCCGTCTTGATCTTACAGGCAAGCGCGTCCTCGATCTGAGTGACGTTGGCGAAGTGCGCCGTGTTCGGGATGCCGAGGCAGCGCATGCCGTGAGCGTGGCGCCACTCGGCGAAGTGCCGCTGGAAGGCCTTGGGGCCCTTGTATGTGAAGTTGCCGCATATTTCGCACGTGTAGCTGATGTTCAGACCGTGCAGCTTGTACAGCCAGTACGGTATAGGCTGTAAAGTAAAACATTTAGTTAGAGCATTGACTTAAGAGAGAGTAGACTGGACGTAATTCATGCACATAGTTAATATGTGTGCTATTCTGAGTTTGACTGCTCATTCTTACTACAAACTTTTCTATAAACTTTATCCTTCTTTGTCGTAATTTTCGACGCTCATCACAACATTTAAAATCTAATAGCGTGCCCAACGGCCATATTGCTATGCTGTATAAGCTGTACTGTTATTTTGATAACTGCCAGTTTTAATGATTTTCAACAATTCAAAGAAAAACAAGCGACTCAAACAGACTGTGTGCCGTGGCTATATTCCGTATTCTAACTCATTAATTTTGATAAATCAATGAAAACATCTAAATATTTGGCAGCTATAGGCGACGTTGCCGAATCTCTGTTTGTACGCTCTTAACTAACAAACGTTTACGAAGCGTTTCTGAATAAGGGGGTAACCGTTTACCTTGCCGTCCCAGCCCAGCGGCAGGTTCTTGGGGTTGTAGGGCACTTCGTCGTCGTCCGAGTCGGCGTCGGGCGCGGCGGACGCGTCGCTCTCGTCGCCGCTGTCGTCGCGCCGCTCGCCGGCCGCGCGCGCCGCGCGCCGCGTCACGTTCTCGATCGTGGCGGCGCGCGTGCTGCTCACTATGCCCGCGAATCTGAAGTGTCATTGGCAAAGGGATTTATTTTAAATTCGTAGTTTAAAAAAATGTTAAGAGAAACGAAATTGTGTTGAAAACATATTTCTACGGTTTTTTTATTAATATTCTATGTAGAAACATGGCATCGGGCAACCCTCCTCGAGAAAACGTATAAATAGTGTGGTATGGAGTGTGCAACTAAAACAAGATTATTTCAATTTTTACAGGTTTTAAATAATAACTTTCACAGTAAAACATTCAAACTTTAAAAGAGTACTTTTGTCTTTATTATTTTTATACTTTTGTATCAATACAAATCCAAAAAACATTGTTTTTGGTATTTGGAGTTGCAGTTTGGAATTTGTAATTAAAAATATAATAAACAACCTACGCAACTTTTGGCTATATAACAAAGTTTTCTATAGGATGAAGGTAAGTACTGCGAATCCTACCTGTACACCTGTGCTTCAATAGCCCCAATATCTTTGTGCCTCTGCTGTGTAGAAGCCTTTGCTTTGTTGCCGCCTTTCTTCGCAACCAAGTTCTTGTCCAATGCAGTTTGGCCCTTTGTACTAAACAATCTGAAAATTGACCAATATCATTAAGCAATGTGGAACAAAGTGTACCCGATACAGAGTAGTTTATTCTCACACACAATAAAGAATTTAATCACACAACATTAACACGAATAATGATGAATGAGATTTTTTAAGATTAACATTGATTTAAACATTACTATGATGTGAAAAAATTTAACAATATACAGACCTTTGTGCCCGCTCTTCCAAAGTACCACCACATTTGAGTCCAAGTGCCATAAGAGCTGACTTCAGTCTGTCCAAACCCAATGAAGCCAACTCTTCCCAGGATGAAAATGCTGACAAATCTAAGTGAGCTCCCACATTAGTAAGAGCTCCGCCAGTCTCTTTCTGTGAAATAAAATCATTTAAATTATACGCCAAAGCTACAAGAAAGCTTAGGTGAAAATGGGTAGAAAAGTAAGCTGATACACCAGGTATTTCACTTAAAACAGACAATATACCAGAAGCGACGCTTCATTCACTCCCTTCGCCGGCGTCATGTTGCGTCATATATTTATAAGAATGGAAACGCTAAAGGGTGTCGCTGACGCTAGCACACTTAATAATCGAGGCGTGTCGATGGCGTTGCAAAGTTTTGGAGTAGGTCAATAGGTGTAAGTTGTCCCAAGATATTTATATCTATTAATCACTCGTTACATTCAGACAATACTTACAGGCCACCCAGGGAAGGTCCCAGCCTCCCACTGCTTCAGAAACTCCTGGTGAGCCAAAGCCATTTCCTGAGCCTGGTCGTGAAGTGGCTTCACGCGGCTCACGAAGTCTTTGAGGTAAGTGAGAAGAGCGCGAATGTAGTTTCTGTATTCACTGTTCTTACGCTCACGGGGAATGTCGAACAGGTGGTCAAAAATGCTGAGGTAGGTTATGTAATCCACTTTCTGCAATGAAACATAACTTATAACAAACTGGCGACCCTCTCCGGCATTGCCACACGTCACACGTCGCCGAAGTAATGTGCTTATATTAATGTTTTGTTTTAAAATATGTATGTTAGTCTTTAAGGTATTTTTTCTATGGGCATAGGCAGCCTGAAATAAATGATTATATTGTATTGCACGGGTACAATTAGGGTATAATGTACCTACATAAAAACCTGTAAAAGGTCAGGAAATTACAGTGAAAACCGTACCAAACTCCATTGCGTGTTTTGGAAGGAGTAACCGGCCAAAGATATAAAGACAGACAGGACCGAAAAGCGACTTTGCTTTATACTATATAAAGATTAAATTCAAAATACTTAGTCAATTTAAAGTCAAAGATGGTTATTGTTTGAATTTGAAACAAAAATTAAACTTTATTTTAAATAAATTGTGAATCTTACCTCAATACCCTTCAAGTTTATGTATTTTTCATAGCACTGGTGTAGATCCAAGTACTTTCCATAACCCTCTTCATCAGTAAATTCAACTGGAGCTACGGAAAAAAAGGTAAAAAGTAGTACCTAGTTAGTTTCCCAATTAACAAATTGGAACAAATTACCTTGCTACTTTATAAAATCAAAGCAAAGTAATTTGTTCCAACTTTTTGCTATGGACATTCACATCAAAAAATCGCAATCCGCAATTTAACATCTCACTGCAGTATAAATTAATAAATGGCAGAAATTTACATGGAATATGATGGAATGGAGCCACTTACTAGTATAATCCTCTGAAGGATTCTCTCTCATCTTTGCTATTTCTTCAAATTCCACTGACATGGGCACGCAAATCTAAAATAAGAGCAACACTTAATAAATAACAGTAAAAGGAGACATTAATTCCAGTAAAAAAATCATCAATGTATTATGTGCTAATTATACCATTATTAAAAAAAAGTACTGTTTAATACTTAGGTGTTTTTTTTCTGTCAGAAGTAGAAGAACAATTTTTTTTTTTTAAATTTAACTTTTGAGATAAACCTTTTTTTGCTGACCCCTTAACTACACTCTACACCTGAATGGTTTGCCCTTTCCCAGACCAAAATATGGAAAAAATTATTATCATCTCACTTCCACTGTAAGATATTATATCCAGCTAACATGAATAATATCAAATGTTTACTAAACCTGAGTGAAGAATTTTTAAGAGAAAGCAGACTTACATCCCTAAAGTCTACCTTACCTCATTGGGATGTTTTCTGTGAAATTCTTTGATCTGTTTCAGCCTTGCGTAGAACTCTTGGAACTCATTTGGTCCCGACAAGGCAGCAATCTCCTCTTTTCGAAGGCCATCCTTATCCTCATATAACTCTTTAAGTCTTATTGTGGCTTCTATGTATCTCTGCAAGATAAACAGCATATTTAAATTCTTAACTTATATATCAAACAAGGTGGGCGAACCAATAGCATGACTTCCGCAGATGGCACATGACAGATATTATGATACTGCTTATTATTAATATTAATTTCAGATGAGTTATTCAACAAAGGTGATAATAGGATGTCATAGCAAAATTGGCACATAGACCAAAAAAGGCTTACCATCCCTTTAACTAAAGTTTGAATGATTAATTACTTAAAAGGTTACACTCACTAACTTGGCATGAAGCAATTTTAACAGAACATTACTTACATCATGCAAGTTCTTCAAACGGTGATCTCCATTGATTGTTTCCCGATGCTGGAAAATAAATAAATAATTAATTTATAAACTTAAATTAATACAATGTACAGTAAGATATACCAGTGCACTACACAAAGTTTGATATATCCAACAAGTTTTCAAACTTTCTTCTCAAATCAAAACCTGTTCCAAATTATATTACAAGGTTATATTGGACAATAACAAGGAATAAAATATTTCAGTATTTCATTTCAACAACCATGAATGTTGGTTAGATTTAGGGAATACATTGTGTAATTAATTAATAAATATTTTTTCATCCCCAGATAAGTTTGTTATTCAATGGATAATAGCAATTTTGTAATAATTAGTAGAAACACAAAAAAATTAGCCCTAATTAATTTTGATTTACTGTCATGCCAGCAGCTAATATGACAGTGAACCGAACCTAACATTTAGCTTCACCCACTGAATATCAATTATCGGATATCGGAAAACAGTTTATTGTGTACATAATAAAGGTAATATAATAATCATACGCCAAGTTTCTTGTGTAGGATCTCTTTGACCATTGCATCCATACACCGTTCTCGCTCTTCATGGTAACTTCTTTGCTGCTCCAGTAAAGTCTCCATGCCAAAGAACAATATTAAACGTTTTAGCACAAAATCTTTTATTCCAGTAATAATTATTATTTTATTTATATATAATATTAATGATTAACTTCATTTGATAAATAACCTCCTCTAAAATAACACAAGCCAACACACAAAGACAAACCAGAAGCTACGTGTTTTTTTATCAGATTACAAAGTGTCAAAAAAATTATTCGAGACACTTAAATAAACATTCTCCGTTTCTAGATCACTTTTCGCAGAACGCACTTTTGAAAGTGCTTGTAATTAGCACGGTCACCCTAATCATAAGCAAATGCTACCATTTACAAAACTCCCCTTTAAAATATTGGAATTACAGAGATAATGAAACATGATTACTTGTAAAATCATTTTGCAAAGAAAAAGTGACTCGATGTATTACATACTTGCAAAACAGAAACACTTTTAATTGGGAGTGAGATAAAGACCAAAGCAAAATCATATAATACAATAAACAGCGACTTTATGTTAGCAATAAAAGCTAGCGTTCTAGGGCTTCTGTTTTCGATATTTATGTTACGTACTGAACATGGGTAAGAATAGTAAAATTATTCACACTCTATAATATTATTCTAGCTATGAAGTAATTTTACTACACGCAACAACGTTAAGATATATCAAAAATACATTTATGTTGATGGTCTTTTCTCTTTTTGTAACTTTAGTTAGGTAATGAGTAATTTCGTACATCTCTAGAGTTTATGTCAACCAAATGTAACAAAATGACGCGAACTAAAAGAGATGTACTTTTTCTACAGTTGTATTTTTGTAATATAACAACCGCTGTGGAATTTATAGATAAACATATAAGAGACTAGCGGACGCGCGCGACTTCGTTCACGTAAAATTAGTAGCCTATGTCCGTCAGGAATAGTGTAGCTTTCTATCTGTGAAAGAATTTTGGAAATCGTTTCAGTAGTTCCAGAGATTACCCCCTACATACAAACAAACTAACAAACAAACAAACAAAGTTTACCTCTTTATTATATTATTAGTGTAGATTTATATACAAAGGTGACACCTGTGCAAAAGAGACACCATGAAATCGAAGTATCTCTTTGGGACAATAATTTCATGATGCAAAAGTAGATTAATGCCTAGGCTTGGGAAGTAAGTAATTGCTGGCCGGGTTAGTTTAAAAATCCGAGCCAACGGTGAGGGTTTTTAAAAGTACGAAGCCAGGAATTGCCATTCCAGCCGAGGCAGATATTACTATTATTATTATTAAATCTTTATTTCAGGTAACAAAACCCATACAATAAATACCTTATAGACTAACAGACATATAAAACAAAAGCAATACAACTATTTAAATTATTTTGGCGACAAAACGGCGTGGCCCCGAAGCGTCGTCACTTCCGATGTCGTGCTCGTCATCGACAAGGTGCCCCGGAACCGCCGGAACACAACATCCTTCAGCCAAAAGGCTGCGCAAGTGACGGTTTCCAGCAGCGGCCGCGGTACGCGCATCACAAACGAGGTGAAGTGCACGTAGTGTCGTGACTGCAGCTGGAACACCCTCAGCGTGTAACCAGTCTTCTGGCGGACATGCTCCACCACATCTGCGACTGCGGCGGTGTGATACAGGCGCGACACGTAGAGCGCCGTGTTCGGTGTGGCCCGGAGTTATCTGGCTCCGCAGTACCACACCACTTGCGAGGCTTCCTGCTAGCCCTGTACTTTTAATAAAATAATATTTTTTGGGTTGTTCCGATTGAAATGTAGATAAATATGTAATAGTTTTATAAAATTTAAGTAGTTATTTTTTCACTCCTTCCCTCTATCCTCCATTTTATACAGTACAGTTATCATCTTCTTTTATATCTTCAAATTTATATTTAGATTTTCGCGACTATAACTTTGGCACATTTAATTATGCTTTGCTTTTAATTGCATAATTTCTTTCAGTACTGTACAATTAATCATTGTTCATATTTTACTCAGTAGAACACATTATTCTCATTTAATTTGTCACTAAATAAATCTAAACTTGTTACTTATTTACGTGTTCCCGCTTATTTTTCAATATTGAAAAAGTACTTTTTTGTTTTTAATACGCGAAAGCTATTTGAGACATGATTAAAAATGTAAAGTTTCGAACAAAATTACTGAATCCCGGTATCTAGCTTTGGCTGAATGAGATTTTTCCATAGTTTCTATCACTTTTTAAAAAGTTAATTTCTGTCCAGCAATGGAATTCGCATGCTTAGAGCTTCCATATGGAAGCTCTAAGTTCGTATGCCACTTCCTGCCCCTCTAGCACACTAGCGTTTATCGCTGACATAAAGCATTCGTCCCTTTCGCACACACATACTGGTAAGAACGGGATAAATGCTTTATGTCATCGATAAAAGCTAGCGTGCTAGGCCTCCTGGAGCGCTAGCTGTCCAGCATTGAGTTTGTTTTTTTTTAAATTTGATAAAAGCCGGCAACAACGTCCTTCGCGGTTTGTTTCTTCGAGTACAATGACAATATTTTTCGACAATGTTTGAGAAAAAGTAATTAAATTACAAGCATCATGTCTATAAATAAAGTTTTTTTTATTATTCTTGCTATTAACTGTCGCATGCACTTTCCAGTGGTATTGTGGGTATTTACCAGTTCCATGATGTCTTTTGAGGGAAAATCATTAGGTTGACCTGGCAACATCAAAGAAACGTCAGCCCTGTCATCGAAATACACGTTACCTTTCGCGACTTTGCGTTGTACCGGTGTTTAGAAATTTAATTTAATAAAATAATCATGATAAAATCGTCGCATATGAAACTGTCACACTTGCTCGTATTCATTATTTGTTCATTCGTAATATGCGCTCAGTCAGATGTGCCGAGACCGCGGGGAGTTTCGTTATCGAAAGCGTCCCTTTATTCGCCGACGAAGGATTTCACCTGTTTCGACGGTACTGTTACAATTCCGTTCAGCTATGTAAACGATGACTATTGTGACTGCTTCGACGGCAGCGATGAGCCGGGGACCTCGGCGTGCTTGAACGGGATATTCCACTGCACGAACGCGGGGCATCGCCCGCAGAACGTCCCGAGCTCGCGGGTCAACGACGGAGTTTGCGACTGTTGCGACGGCACAGACGAGTACGCGGCGGCCGAGCCCTGCGCCAACAGGTGCGAGGAGCTCGGCCGCGAGGCCCGCGCGGAGGCGCACCGCCTCGCGGAGCTCCACAAAGCAGGCAACCAGGTCAGATTAGAACTTATCGAAAAAGGCAACAAAAAGAGAAATGAAATGGCAGAACAGCTAACCCAACTGGAGAAGGACAAATCTGAGGCAGAAACAATCAAAGCCGAGAAAGAATCAATCAAGAATGAATTAGAAACAAGGGAGAATGAAGTCCTAAAAGTCTACAGGGAAGCAGAGGAGCAGGAGAAACAAAAGAAAGCTGAAGAAGAAAAACAAAAAACCATTAAAGAAGCCACAGAGCAGTTTAATAAGTTTGATTCTAATGGAGATGGCCAACTAACTGTAGAAGAAATTAATGTAGTTAATGTTTTTGATAAGAATAAAGATGGTGAAGTGGACCAAGAGGAGTACCAGTACTTCTTTGGAGAGAATGAGCATGTTGATCTGGAGTCATTCATATCTGCAGCTTGGCCGATGCTTAAGCCTCTGCTTATGATGGAGCAAGGTATGTTCCGACCAGCAGAGGAAGAGCATGAGGCTGCCCCAGAAACTGATGCTGATGACCTCTCTAAGGAGGCTGAGAATGATGACTTAGGAGCTGATGATGATAATACTGAACCTGACTTGGCCCACGAAGAACTTGATGAACAGGAGCTTGAAGAGGACCATTCCCATGGCTATGACGAGGAAACACAGAGGTTAGTTGATGAAGCCACTGAAGCCAGACGTCAATTCACTGATGCAGAGAGGGCTGTCCGTGAGATTGAATCTAGTATTCGAAATATCCAGCAAAACTTAGAGAAAGATTATGGCCTACAACAGGAATTTGCCACACTGGATGGTCAGTGCTTTGAATACGAAGATAAAGAGTACATTTACAAGCTCTGCATGTTCCAGAAAATGACTCAGAAGTCTAAAAATGGTGGGGCTGAAGTTGGTTTAGGTAACTGGGGCGAATGGGGTGGAGATGAAAACAACAAATACTCTGTAATGAAGTATACTAATGGAGTGGCTTGCTGGAACGGGCCAAATAGGATGACGACAGTAAACATACACTGTGGGCTGGAGACCAAGATGTTGTCGGTCTCTGAGCCTTTCCGCTGTGAGTACAAAGTGGAGCTCAGCACCCCTGCAGCATGTGACAGCAACACATCTCAGCAGCATTCGTCACATGATGAGCTGTGAGCTCCGCAAGCTCATGCCCCATATTTGTGTTAAACTTAAGCTAGATGTTAACATTTTTCAGTCCATAGATTTTTCACTAAGAAAAAAATGTCACAATAGTCCATTCATTGTTTTCTTTGTAATTAATGTTCATAATGGAGTAGTGATAGTAATAAGTAGTGAAAATGTTTTTCTAGATGGTAATAAATTATTTTTGCTTTATAATCATGTTTGGAATTTATTTATGAAGTATTTTTTGGAATTTTGATATGTGCAAGATTTTGTAATGTTTTTAACAGACTGGATCATGCGTCATACATTTTACACACATTCCTCAAGTATAAAGGCTGTTTTTAGTTGAAGGTTGAAGAAATGAAATGAGGTGAACAAACACTTGATGTGATTGAATAAATTTTGTTTTAAATTAACTGGAGTTTTATTATATGGTGTTGTTCTGGTCCAAAAGTAGTAAGTAAATTTTTACCCACTTTAGGTGGTCAGATTGATTTTAATACTTGGTATGATGTGTATGTACCTAGTTTAAATGTGAAGAAAATATTGAATTTGGAAATAATGTACTTATTTCCCAAAAATTTTGGGATTAATCCTATTTGAATACAATCCACAACGATTTGTTAACGCATTCGCAGAAAAGGTAGTCCCTAGCTCTCCCAAAAGGTGGACTAAAGACCTAAGGAATGCAGGAAACCAGTGGATGCAAGCAGCACAAGACCAACCAACATGGAGGTCCTTGGGAAGGCCATGCTATGCCCAGCAGTGAGCGCCTTCCAGCTGATATGATGATGATTCGCCTTCAACCGTGTTGCAATTTAATTACTCATGCTATGTCACCCTAAAACTCCCGCAAATACGTTAGGTGTGTGTGATGCCAGCCCGTTGAAAAGTAAAAGAAATGAATGAACACGCTAGGTGTGCTTTTGGCGATGTTTATGGATAGGTAAAGTGAAAATGTTTTTATTAAGTACGTGGGTAGTGTACGTAAGTAGGTAGTGATTAAATTTTCTTTGGGTAGTTTTACTTTTGACATATTATACCAAGGTGCAGTAAGAACGTAAAAGATGGAAAACCAGAGTTTATAGATTGCACGTCCTATATTTTTAACAAAACTACAAACTTAGCTTATCTTGCTTGCCTACTCGCTTGTTATGACCGAGACGGGATTCAAAATTTTTCATCAGCTCTGGGTAATTTTGGCTGGACAACTTCTTGGAGGTTGGAGATATGTATTGGAAGTTGTCACTCTAGCATTTTCATGTTGCGAAATACATAATATATTATGTAAAGGACATGACAACAGCCTTACCTCCGATATGGCTGTATGGCCATAGTTATTTTGCTTTTTAGAAGAGGATAAACCAAAAAAAAAAATTAAATGTCAAATCTGTCAAGTCCATGCCCAACCCAAAAAATCACTTTGTGCTTTGTTTGTTCAGTGTGTTTACTTACATTGCGTTTTGCTTAAATTACTATTAATTTAGCATTATTTTCCTAGAGCCTTGATAAAAATGGAAATCGAAGATATTATTAAGGATTCCTGTTTCTCAATGTTAGAAGGTAAAGTTGACAGTAGAATATTGAAAAATTTAAAGAGTATGGGTCTTGAAAAACCAACTCGAATTCAAGCGGAATCTCTACCGTATATATTGTTGGCGAATGATGTTATTGGTGCAGCTAAGACTGGAAGTGGGAAGACGCTAGCATTTCTCATTCCCGTGGTAGACAGACTGATTAAGCTTGGATTCTCAAGAACCCATGGTAAGTGTTTTGAATGTGTGATCATGCTGACTTACATTGAGAAGTCAATTAGGTCAGAGTATAGCAAAGGGGGGCCATATAATAAGACTTATAAACCTAACCTAACTTAAACCTAATAGTCCCCGCTATTGCTATTATAACCTCAACTATCAATTAAGCAATAAAGCCTTTAAAGTTAGCCTTTAGCAGTACATTTTGCTTTCAATTACACTGATGATACATTAGACAAATGTTTTAAAATATGTATATTTTCTAGGCACAGGTTGTATCATACTATCACCAACACGAGAATTGGCTTTGCAAACATTCCAAGTGTTAAAGAAGGTTCTGCTTGACATTGACATGACACATAGCTTGATAGTTGGAGGAGAGAAAAAAGCTAAAGATTTGGTCACATTAAAGAAAGGTAATTTTTTTAGGGTTCCGTACCTCAAAAGATTGTTCCCTTTGTAGATAGAGTTTTGCTAACTTGTTACCTATACTCAAAATAGGGAATGTACCCATACTACATGAACTATTTCTTACAACCCCTCCACCTGTATAGTCGACCAAGAAATTGCTTGACCACTTTTTGACCGTATTGCAAAGGGATAAGGTTCAAAAGTGGTCAAGCAATTACTTGGTTGACTATACTTTTCACATAGTAGTTCATACATTTGAGCCAGTTCCTACCATTTTTTTATCACCCAACTGCATTACGCAAAGGAGGGTAATGTGTTTATTCATTTTTTTATTTTTGGATGTGTTTTAGGTATTAACATTGTAGTAAGCACTCCAGGTAGACTATTGGATCATTTACAAAACACAGAGCATTTCAATGTGAAGAATCTAAAATGCCTAGTTGTGGACGAGGCTGATAAACTACTTGAAGCTGGCTTTGAGAAACACATTACAGGGATAGTGGGACTGCTTCCAAGTATGTTACAAAACTTTTTTTTTAAACATGTTGTTCCATCTGCTTCCTAGCAGATGGAACAACATTTGCCCATTTGCTATTTTTATAATATCAATACCGGAAATCTCAATTGGCGTAAAGGACATACCATTCGATAGGGGAAAAAAAACTGTACCTATTATATGATGAGATATAAAACTCATTTTCGCATTTTTGTCCTTTACGCCATTTGAGATTTCCGGTATCGATATGTTCCATTAACTTGGGTTTGAAGGAGTCACAACAACAACAACAAATATTCTTTATTGTACAGTCAAGGAAATTGAAACATGTACCACCGTAGAACCTAGTCGAAGAGACATACGCATGACATTTGTATAACATAGCCTGGCGTTTAACGCGTCGCGTTATTGCGATAGGGTTGTAAGGTGGTACGTGAATATTTCCCCTTCTGTACAACACATAATAAAAGAACAAAAAAACAAAGAAACAAATTAGTAAGGTAGACAATAGGGTATCACAACCAGTGATGTGACATCCTTAATTGAATTTCTATTTAAAAAAAATTACCTACTTTGTTGCTTGTTTGCTAGGTTAATTCCTGTAGGTCTGAGCATTAGATTTTTTATTATTATTTACGGTATTATTAAGCTTACTGCTAGGATCTTGCTGTTTGCTATATGAAAGATAAACCTAAGATATTATTAGCAGGAAATTGCCATTTACTAAAAATAGTCTCTTGATAAATGCATGTCTACATGTATCCTTGTGTTATCATGTATTAGATGTGAGCGCCGCGCCGGCGCGCCGTCGTCTCCGCGAGCTCGTACGGCGCGCCGTCACGATGTGCTTTCCTCCTTGTATTTATATGCAAATTGCGATTCATTATTAAAAATTCAAAGAATCATTGAAATCTGTTAACAATTGGCGGAGATATTGCGTAACATACATGCAAATAAAAACTAACATTACATGTTCAGTTACATTGAGAACCTCCTCCTTTTAAGGAGTCGATTAAAAAAGTAAATTTTGACTAGGGGTTAAAAGTTACGAACGTTTATGTCTTCCATTTCTTTATAAAAGAATATAAAACTTTCTTTGGCATCAATCGATCCCCCATAAAATATCCAAAGTACAAGGTCACGCCGCCGTGCGCCGCCGCCGCCGAAGAAATTTTGAGACCACGCCGCCGCCGTGGATTTGGCCATCGGCGCTCATATCTAGTTTACATGTATCCTTTCCTTATCATGTATTATTTAAGAGTGTATGTATTTTGACCAACTTGAATCTACTATGCTGTGCTGACTGTTTTTCTTTCTATTTTAATAGAAGGTTCTTTTACACACTGTATATTGTGATTAATATTCTTTTTAGAAAATAGGCAAACAATATTGTTTAGTGCTACCATTGGCAGTAATGTCAAGAACCTAGCTAGACTGGCTCTGAGGGAAGATCCTGTAATTATTACGACAAACGATCCAACTCATTCTACTGTCACTGGACTGCAGCAGGGGTATGATTGTTTTTATCTTTGTTGATTTAATTTAATCGACTAATAGATTCAGTGGCCCTAACATGACCGGCCAAGTTAAGTTTATCTCTATCTGCGTCCCTTTCTTGTGACACTAGTTAGACAGAGATGCAGGGAGGGGTTAAACTAAACCTGGGCTGTCATGTTAGGGAAGCTGGTGTTTTTTCTGAGGTCCATTTCAACAAATGACAACAAATTTGCTTGCTACTGCTGTCGTGTACTCACGTGCAAAACAGCAGCGTCTGTGCGACATATTTTTCATGCAAAAACCCGCCCTTCGCTTCCACACACTAGTATCTCGTTTGTTCAAGTAGCGAACGGTCGCAAACTTCAAGATCCCGATGATGCCTTATATAAAAGCGAAACGCGCGTAGATTGTGTAGATTAAGTGTTAGTAGTGGTGGTTGGATGTCTCTGTGATGTATGTTGTTTCATGTGGATGCGGAGGTGGTTAGGTTTTTGCATGAACATTATTTATGTCGAACAGACGTAGCTGCGTTGTACGTGACGTCAGTAAGACGACACGGGTTTCGCAGAGTAGCATAGTAATTTGTTTATTTAATTGATTGATTAGAAAGCAAGTTTGAAAATTGGTACCGGCACTGGAGAAATAAATATCATTAATTTTCAGGTACTATATATGTCCAATTGAACAAAAGCTGTCATGGTTGTACAAAATGCTAAGGAAAAGTAGAAAGTTAAAAGTCATGGTGTTCTTTTCGTCCTGCAAATCTGTAGACTTCCACTACGAATTCTTTAGAAATCACTGCAAAGCATCAATTTTAAGTATACATGTGAGTGAGTCTGTTTTTCTTTTTATCTACTGCATTTAGGTGACCTTATTTTTTGCTTGACACGCTTGAGATAAGTTTAAGATAACCAGGTGTAATTATGGGCAAACACATGTACAAAACACATTATTAGTGGAAAAACAAAATGTTTCTTATTTATGCGTTAAATGTTATATAATGTCATCTGTAATTTGCGGGTTGTAGGACTTTGTGCAAGGTCCGCCCGGATCGCTACCACCATCTTGCTCGCTAATTCGCGTAGTCCGTGGAGAGCGAGACAGCCGGTGCCATTACTGGCACAAGGTATTCCATCTTAGCCCTCAGGGTTGGCGACGCATCTCCAATCTTCTTGGTCTTGTGGGTGTTTATAGACGGTGATCACTTTCCATCAGATGACCCACTTGCTTGTTTGCCTTTCGTTTCATTAAAAAAAATCGTAAGGCGCGGTTTGACGAGGCGAAAAATTGCCGCTCTCCGCACATCGATCGATCGCTGTTTTCACTTGTCAAAACGCACCCTTATTGCGAATAAGTGATATTTTTTGTTGCTTTCTGTTTCTGAGTGCAGCATATATGAAATTTCACTTTATTTCAGGGTAGACAAAGCCAGGCAAGAAGAAAGGAAGCGTACCAGAAATTCGTTGACGCTCAAAACGGAGCGTTGTTTTGCACAGATGTTGCCGCTAGGGGGTTGGATATACCCTGTGTAGATTGGATAGTGCAGTATGACCCACCAACCGATCCTAAGGTGAACATAATAATTAAAAAAAATAAGAAAAGCCCCTCGTATAAGTTATCTATATATATAAAAATGAATCCCTATTTCCCTTGGTCACGACATCACGCCTGAACGGCTGGACCGATTTCGCTAATTCTTTTTTTGTTCTGTTCGTTATTATCAGGAGAAGGTTCTTATGAAAGAAAAAATCAAAAATCTGCTCATTTATGGCGTCTAAGGCGGAACAAAGTTCGCCGGGTCAGCTCTTTAGTAATAAAATAACCCTTAAGTGCAATGCAATGTTACGAATTTTTTTCGAATAAACGCGCAATTTACGGTTATTTTTATAGATTACGCTAAAATTACTGACGACCTTGGACGGTATTTTCTTTTTAATTCAAAACAAATAAATTGCAGCTTTCCAAATGTTCCCTTCGTTTTTAGAGACTCTTAAAGCTTTAAACGAAATATTTAGCCTATTTACCACTTTTGAATTTGACTTTGTGACGGAGTGACGGAGGAAAACGTCGCGCGTTGGCACCGAGCTACTGGTCCGTGGAACTAACCTGGGCTGAGCAATCACTCACCACCGACCGTAACAAAAAAAAAGTTTTTTTTCTTGTTTTCGTCCCTACCCTTAAGTCACGCCGCACTGTGCCTCTCTTGCCTCATGCTGCTCAATAGTTAAACACTTTTCGGTATTATATTTGCTAATATAAACTGACACCTATGTAAATAACCATATCATTATTAGCAGCCACCTGCCAGACCGAAAAATATTTATTCATGAATATGTCTTTAGGTACCTACTGCAATATATTATTTTATTTTTCAGGAATATATTCATAGGGTTGGCCGCACAGCGAGAGGGTTGCATAATAAAGGCAATGCAGTTATATTGTTGAGATCAGAAGAAGAAGAATTCATAAGTTTTTTAGAGAAGGAAAAAGTTTATCTAGACAAATACAGTTTTGATGAACCATCAAAAAAAATCCAGACAATGGTAATCACGCAGTGGCTTAATGTATCCACGTTAGGCTTTTTTAGCAATTAATTGCCGCGACTTTGTAGATGTCTCGTTCTAGTGTAAGAAATATGAGTTAGACAACTACATAATTGATAATTGAGGTAGTTAATTGCTTAAAAAAGTAAAATAACACGTTAAGACTGGGTTTTAGGGACCCAAAGCGCGGTCGTTGGGCGGAAGGAATTGGTGCAATGGGCTGTCACTAGCTGTCTCTGTATGTGTGCTACAAAATACAAATACGATGTATAACAAATATGTATGAGGATAATATATTACTACGCGAGTCACTGAAATGTCACTGTACGAAGTTCGTCTGCCCGGTGACCGGATTTTAGAAGTGTTAGTTTTTTTTACGTCTTGTTGGTACTTTAGAGCAGCTATACTCAACCTGCGGCTCGCCAGGCCTTTGTTATTGGCTCACCTGAAGTTACAAAATTGTAAACCATTTTAATTTTCGCACCATTCTAAATATGCGCCCATAAATAATTTATTAATATTTTTGCTTGTGGCCCTCGACACCATGACTGAAACTTGTTTGTGGCTCCTATAAAAAAAAGGTTGAATACGCCTGCTTTAGAGAATTTCACAAAAAATTACAAATAAAATTTTCATTTCAGTTAGAAGAATTAATAATCGAAAATGGTGTCATGAGATTGTTGGCGAGAAAAGCGTACCTATCCTTCCTAAGATGTTACAAGGCGCATCCTTTGAAGAAGATATTCAATATTGACACTTTGGATGTCAATTTAGCAGCAAAAGCCTTTGGGTTCCTGGAGACACCCCATGTTGATTTCTGTATCCTTTTTATTGAACTGTGCGATAGGATAAAAATAAATTTAGGAATATATTAGGAATACTCCTGAGGTCATTCGCTGCCAGGTTTGATTGGCTGTATCAGTGCACCTATCACGAACCTTCTCGATACGCGTTAACTCGCTACGTAACCGAGTGCGTCTTTCTCCTACTGGTCTGGTTAGAACGAGATGCACTGAGTTGCGTAGCGAGTTATCGCATGTCGAAAAGATTCGTGATAGGTGCAAACAAACAAACCTTCCTAATCGTAATCGTGTTGTATTGTATCAGATTCGTGTGTCATGTCTTTTTGTATATTAATGTTATTAACATTAGGAAAAGATGCTCGTCATGTCTATTAATTTAATTTCTTATATCTCGAATGTAATTTGATTTTAACGGTTAAAGGTGTTGTGCCATTGCTCGACTGTGATTTAAAAAAATACTATCCTTTATCCGCTGCTTCGCCCACATTATATTATCTTCTATGTACTTTACCGTATGAAGTGTCCTATTTTAAACCAAGCTATGATCTGTCATCGAAAGTCATCTAAATCCGTCCAGCCGTTAATGCATCATTGAGGAACAAACATCCAAATATTTAAACAACAGTACTTTCGCATTTTGTGTTATTAGTAAAATCATTAGATCAGCAAACTACTCCTATGCTGTTGTTATTTAACGTGTTTTGTATTATTCTCATGAATCCTTAACTGCAGACAACAGTAAACGTCAAAAAGAAGAAATCGCAAATTCAAAAGCAGAAGCATCTTCAGCCGTGATATGATAAATATTTTATTTATTGCAAACTCGGACACAGATTTTGTTGTTGTGCAGTTTTGTAAACACTTGAACTTTATCTCAAACTTGATTAACCGTTGCATTGTACAGCAATTGTGATAAGAAAGAGTGTATGCTGCGGACTTTTAAATAAAAGTTGGTGTAAAATTATAATGTTTTATTTAAAGATTATAACTTAACACTTTTCAGCTCACTGATCTCTTGTTTCCACCCTTTTGCCGATAGATCTTAGTTTTCTCGGCTTTGTTCTTCTGACTTGCGGGGGCGTTAAGGGATTTGAAGTAACCATAACCGCCGCCACCTTTCCTCTTCGACGGCGGTCCCTTCTTCTCGACTTTAAGTTCCACTGCAGGCGGCACGGTGAATCCAAACGATTTTGATGCCTTAGCTAGATCAATGGTGTCGATATCGAATATAGTTTTCAAATGATGGGAGTCGTAAGCCCGCAAATAACTCTTGAATGCTTCTTTAGCTGACTGGTTGAGGAAGTAATTTCTTGATATCAATTTCTCCAGCTGAAAAAAAAAATTTAATCAATAATTAGTTTCGTCATTCACATTCAAAAGCCTGATCATTTAGTTCTTGTAGTGGATTTTACACTGTTAAAAAGTTTTGTTTTTTTTTTAATTTACAACTCAAATAAAAACCCAATTGTTTATATGTTTATCAGCAAGACATGAGATTACTTAATTTTTTGAGAAAAAAAACTGCGTAAAAAAATTGTTTGTTTATTGTTGTAATTCATTTAAGTTATCAATATAAATGACCTCAGCAGTGAGTTGCTAGCATATGAGTATTAGTAAAAATGTTACAAACCTGCAGCTGTATATCTGCAACTTTATTCCATGAGAACTCAAATTCGTTCAGGGTGACCTTAGATTGTTTCAAAAAGCGGAGGAAACCAAGTTCTTCGGGCCGCAAGAATAGAAGGGCGTGGCCACTCGTACCGAGACCACGCGCCGTTCTGCCCACTCGATGGATGTATTCCTAAAAGAAATGAAATATTTAGACCAAATGTCTTCCTGTTCTGTAAACATTTTTACTAATAAATAAAAAAATATGTATATTAGCGACCCGACCGGGCTTTGCATGGGTACAATCTGGGCCCAATTACATAAGCGCGACAGGTGACAATGACAATTCGTCGTATATTACTGTGTCGACAAGTAACGTTACAGACTTATCATAGTGGGCAAACAATGAATAACTAATTGTCACTGTCACCTTTCGCCTGTCGCGTTTATGAAATTGGGCCCTGGATGTAATTTACATAAAAACCTTCCATACAAAAATCTCTAAACGACAGTGACAACCGTAACAAAATCCGATGCGGGGTTAGTGCGTGGTTTAGAAGAAGGCGGCTGATACACAATAAGAATTTAGGACAGACAGGACCGGATAGCGACTACTTTATACTATGTGGTGATACAATACCTTGGGATCGTCAGGAGGATCATATTGCACAATCCAATCGACGGCAGGAATATCGAGCCCTCTCGCCGCCACGTCCGTACAGAGCAGGATACCGGTCTCCGCGTTACAAAACTGGAAGAAGGTGGTGGTCCGCTTCGTCTGTTGCTGCTTGCCCTGCAATATTGATATTCAAATTATTACCTCACTGTGTACAACCATTGAACTGTGAAGGAGTCGAAAGGGTGTGAGAATGAGGCAAATTGTTTTAGATTCGTTTTTTTTTTTACATAATAAAGAAAGGAAAACAAGCAAGTGAGTCATGGTAAGTGATCACCACCGCCCATAGACACCCGCAACACCAAGGAGATTGAAGATGCGTTGCCAACTCAGAGGGCTAAAATGGACAACCTCTTGTGCCAGTTTCACCGAAACCGTTCGTTAGACCAATGCGCAAATGCCTGACACAACCAGGTACGATACCCATCTACCACGCTGTTGCGCTCCGACTCGACGCATTGTTGGGCAGGTAAGAACCGCTTTATATTACAAGCTTTTTCCCGCGGCTTCGCCCGCACGGAATTTTAACGGGATAAAAAGTATCCTATGTTTTAATCCAGGCCAAGATCTATCTGTGTACCAAATTTCATCTAAATCCGTCCAGCCGTTAATGTGTGATTGCGGAACAAACATCCAAATATCATTACTTTCGCATTTAGTTTTCTATAGCATTTCTATAGCACGATTGAGAGTGGCCGAACGTTCTGATTGGTCGATTCCTATCGTATGTATGTCGTATCGGTCGTGTATCGCTCTAATAAATGATGCGCCTTATACGCGCAAACATCTTTTTAAGTAACCCAACAGGAAAAACGGTGCTTTATCAGTAATCATGTAAAAAACATGTAATTAATCTCGTTTAAGTCAGTGGTCATGGCCATTTTTTGGAGTCTGGTGCTAACTAACTATGCAAGGAGTTTTTTAATCCTATGCAGAAAT
Source organism: Ditula angustiorana (assembly GCA_963691745.1). Classification (NCBI taxonomy): domain Eukaryota; kingdom Metazoa; phylum Arthropoda; class Insecta; order Lepidoptera; family Tortricidae; genus Ditula; species Ditula angustiorana. Next base: position 8,918,048 of record OY829478.1, read on the forward strand.
GATAAGACTGATTTTTTTACCAAGTTCTATTTATAATCGAACAACCCAAAAAAAGAACTAATATGAGAATGGTGTTGGAACCTTGATACTGCACACGGTAGTTTTATTCATTTGTTACATCAAAAGCCGTGATTTCCAGCTACGGTTCTTGGACTATTTGTATTTATTTCATTATAAAGAACATAGGGGTCAAAATTATTATGGGATTACAAAAACGACACCTTTCAAGTCGCTCCTAGAACTGAGTGGCTACTTACCTAGAACCTAATACGGCTGTATAGCTAGTATGACAAACCGTGACACGCTTTGTTGCTCAGTGCTTCTCTTTTTAACTAGCCCTAGCAGGAGAAAGACGCACTGACCGAAAACATAAGCATGCGTGCTAGCCGTTCTGGGCCCAATTTCATAAACGTGACAGGCGACAAGTGACAGCGACAATTCAGTATACATTGGTTGCTCACTATGATGTTAAGTCTGTAAGTCGGTAGCGATACTTGTGGACGCAGTTATTGCAGCAAATTGTCACTGTCACCTGTTGCGTTTATGAAATTGGGCCTGGTATAAGGGTTTTTGTACTATGAATGTACTCACATGTATGGACATCACTGGAAGATCAATGTAGTTGAACAGCTCATGGTGGTATTTCACGGACATGCAGGTTGATAAGAAGACCATCACCTTCTTCTTTCTGTTCTTCTTGAGGAATGTGAACAGAACCATCATGCGTTTCTCTGACGGGCATACGATATAACTGGGAACAAATAATGTTACTGTTGATTTGGTGGATAAAAACGTAACTAATAACATAATATTTGTTGTAATTTAGGAAAAAATAACATTCAGTTCTTTCAATAAACAAAGTCACATCCTACATTTATGAAGCCTCTAGTAAACGGGTTAGTTTTTCAGCAACTTATAACCAAACGGTTTGCTGTCTTGCTTTTATTTTTCAAACTAGAGCAAGACAGGAACAGTAAAGTGTAAAATGTTGGTACATTGAAAGTCTCAAAAATATGTGCCAAATGCTCTTACGAGAATACCAGCGTAATAAGGTTGCCGCTAAATATTTTTGAGTAATTTCTATTGTTGTCTATTTCTACACTTGACCACACTGTGCAGTGTAAGCGAAAAAAAGGAGTGGACGCATCTTTGCAAATGAACAAAAAACTGTACAAACTTACCCCTGTTCTAAAGAGTCGACAGTGGCTTGCTCCCTGTGGTCATCTACTCCAACATACACAGGCTCATGTTTCACCGCTAGGGCTGTCAACGCTTCTGTCTTCTTGGTCTGTGTAGCACTGAACAGCATGGTTTGTCGCCGTTCTAAGAAAAAATGGTATAATAAGTTCCCTTTGCGTGTTTGTGTGTCAAGTCTCCTACATGTATTGCATTATGCAATTATTTAATTTTTAAAAACTTTTATCAAAGAGTTTTTTAATTTAATATGATACATCATATTTAATCCTTGGTTTCATAATGCATTTGGTGTTTTCATTCCTTAATAAACTCTTTTAATCTACTTACTTGGCAGCAATCTGATGATCTGTTTCACTTCCTCTTCAAATCCAATTTCCAATATCCTGTCGGCTTCGTCAATGACGAGACACTGAAGATTCTTGTAAAGGAAATCTGGTGTGTTCTGCAGGTGATCCAGCAATCTTCCCGGAGTTGCCACCAAAATGTTGATGCCTAAATAAAAACATACATATTAAATAATAATAACAACTTTGGCTGACCATTTCTACCTAACAATGCAGTTATACTACCTTTAGAGAGTTTCTGAGCTTCTGTGCTTCTGTTAGCACCTCCCATCACCAACCCATACGTGTGATGGTGATACTTCATTAGTTCCATCAGAACTCCGAATGTTTGCATTGACAGTTCCCTTGTTGGTGACAGAATTATGACACCAGTGCCTAAAAAAGAAACAAACTTGGCAAACACTGGCAAACTAAAAAATACAGTGGTTTGTTAATTAAAAGATCAGATATCCATTCTGTGTTCATAAAACAACTCTGAACACAGTCCCCCAATAATTATGGGGAAACAAGAGCCAAGTGCCTCAACAGTTTGCACCGGAGACTCATTGTCCACAGGCTTCACCAAAATTATTGGTTTTAGACGTATGGAGTCAGTTTTCACATTCGCCTTTTTGTCATCATTCGAAGTTGTACACTGTTCTTATTTAACAACTCTAAGGTGTTAATAAACATGCTAAAGGCCAATCGCGAACCACAGAGAAAATGGAATGTTGACCTTTATCTACAATCAGTGGTCAACAACATTTTTATATTGTGTTCAATAATTTATGGCAAGTATTATATTAACCAAATAAAATGCAGTATTTTCAATATTATTGTAGAAATATTCATTTTAGACATCATGTTTCATAGAGCTTTTTACTGCTTAAGACTGAATCGGTATCCAAATGGAAATAGTGTATGTTTATCAGCATACTACAACAACTCTATATGTAGGGGTATAAATTTTCCAAACAAAACATATTTTCAGGAAACAATACATTCAGTATTTTTAAAATGACAAACTAACCTTATTATTAGAAATACCAAAACTTACCATTCCGAGGCTTGAATTTCAACTTATAAATAAGATCAATAGCTGGTATGAGGAAGGCTAAAGTTTTTCCAGAGCCAGTCCTTGCCGCTCCCACCAAGTCTCGACCTTCTAGCAGGGGCGGTATGGCCTTGGCTTGGATCTCAGTCATGGTTGTGAAGCCCATATCTTTGACACCCATAAGTGTCGCCTCACAAACTTTGTCCTCAAGCGCGGAGAAACTTTGTGTCGACAGTATGCCAAGATATAGACTGGAACCAGGCACTAAAAAATAATTAAGTGTTATTATAGAATTGTGTATATAATTTATGACTCATTTTATATGTATTTAATTTAAATTGATGATATGAATCTGTTCTGTGACAATCTCAATGTACAATTAGAGAATGAGACATGTGCAATTAATAATAAGAGACGGAGACTAAATTATCAGATACTTATATGGCAAATAATAAGGTATCATAAGCCTTATTTGTAAAAGGAAAGTTAATTGACTAAAATACCTACATTGACTATCAGTTTCTGGCTTATTTTCAATCTCTTCTACTGCATCACTATTATTTCCATCTTCACTTTCTGCATCATCTCCTTTTTCCTCCTTTACTTCCACTGGTTCTTCTTTCGGCTTCTTTTTTTTCTTCTCTGCAAAATATAGAACAAAGTTTTTTTTAAATACAAGGCACATCCTGATATGGTACAAACATTAAATTGTGAATTTTAATTTGAGTTGCACATTTGTTTGTACTCACTTTTAGGAATCTTCGCAGGTGTATCGTCTTCATGTGGTCTTTTCTTTACATCATTGGGTTCTGTAGTCCCTGAAATTGACAATTTTATTTTGTTATACTGGACGTGAAATAATGTTATAGAAAAACTATTATGATGAAATGCGAAGTGCAATAACTGTTAATACTGATCACATCATAGTATTTCTATTTGAATTGAATAGTAACTCCATTAAAATAACTAAACTTTGCAAAATAAATGAGAGGTTACTTACCTGGAACGCTTTCCGAAACGTTGGCTTTTTTCTCAGCCAATTTTAACTTATTTTTCTCCCTTTTCTTAATTTTCCTTAACAGGATTTTATCTGGTGTGGGCATTTTGAACTGCTTTTACTATAAAATAAATATTTTAATACATTAAACAGCACGTTCTTAGACACACGTGGGATCAAGGGATCAAGTTTTGGTCTGTGGCGTCGCGGCTGTCATGTTGACAGTGACATCTAGTGTTACCAGATGCAAGAACGCAAAATAACGTAACTTACCTTGAAAATTGCCTTGTAACCACAATGATCAAAAACTGCATACATACCTACAAAACAATCAAAAACTTAAAAAATAGTGTTTCTGTATGAAAGTCCCGATACCGAAATGACCATGTTTGTAAAAAAATGCACTAAATTAACTACAGAAGACTTCATTAAATAACTAGATCTACGGTAATTATCGTACATCTGGCAACACTGGTGTCAGCTGCATTTTTTTTAATTTGCCCGCTAAGAGAAAGACAAAAGTAACTTTTGTACATCTTATTTTTATTTCAATCATTAATTTTGTTATCATGTCAAAGATATGGTAGTTCAATATTTGGACAGTGATTCACAAAACTTAGGATATCTATCCTAAACGAAATGGCTTGGTCTGTCTCCCGAAACCGTACGTTGGGTATCATTCTCCTATGACTTTCCCCCGTTTCTTAATTCGGGATACGCTTTGACCATGATCTCAGATTTTGCTATGGCCTCCCACGTATTCGCATTTCTCCACGGATTCTGGGAAGTCCTGTATCGAAATTAAGTCTTTCACACAGGTATATTAATCATCCATTATATTCTGGGGGGGTCATAAGATCACGCTACCACGATTACGTTACTACAATAAGTACAATAGTTACTACATACGCACTACGTTGGTGTGCAGGCAAGGTTCTCGACCGTCGTATCGTCCTACATTGAACACAAAAGGGATCATCAAAACAAACGAGTTTATAAAAAATTACATGTTTATTAAGGTTGGGTAGGTATTATACATTAACAGAAATAATGGCACTAATAAGAGATTCCGGCTCATACAATATAGTTAGCAGCAAGTAGCTTAACACTTTAAGAGGTCAAACAAAAAATATACTCTTGATAAATAGAGTATGTAGATTTTTTGACCGCTTTGATTGTGCATATCTGCGCTGACAGAACTCAAGACGCGCATTTATAATTCCATAGTCAACATAAGGCAAGTAACTTTAGGTGGGTTAATGTAATACATTTGGGTTAAAACATTTTATAGGAAGACTATAGGAATGATTCGCAATTTCACATTAGTTAGATACTTAATTTAAATTAATAATTACGGCATTAAATTAAACAAATTAACATTGTGCTTTTACTCACTAATAGTTATTTTGTGACATACATGTAACAACAACCTTTAGAAAATGCAAGTCTTTTTGGTAAGAGATAAAAACTTCCAAGTAATAATGCTAGCGTACAAGTATCGCCCCATAAATAGTGTACTAGAGCGTAGAGCTTTTACTGTAAAAGATTTCGGTCGCGTCAGTGAGGATTTGAATTTGTTCTCATTGCTTGCCGGGCTGTGCGTGCTAAAACTTACAATTCGTTGGGCAAATATTTCTACTAACAAATATGAAAAAAAACTTGTGTATTCGTATTTAATACTCGGAAAATTGATGTGGCATAGAGCACTGTAAAACAGATTTTCTACTTTTAAGTTTTTATTTCTTAATTCAACACGTCACACATTCAAACAGCCAATCATGAAAGTCTAAATAAATAAAACCGAATTCGTAACCAAACCAAGCGTGTGCCAAGTGCGAAAATTAAAATTTAAACAAGTTATTTATTTTTAATTTTGATTGTGTAAGAAAGTACGCTGTATTTTACGAAAGTTTATGTTCATTTAACGATTTGAGCTGCGAATGTCCAATCGTCAGACAATGCTGACACAACATCACTACAACTATACGCTAGTATTGTGACTTGTGAGTTAGGGTGACCAGCTCAATGCCGGATTTAAGGTCCCGGTCATCTGGTGCGTAGACAAACGAGCTCTGCCCCTCTAGCACACTAGCGTTTATCGCTGACATAAAGCATTCGTCCGTACACGCCGCACGTCCGCACACGCATACTGGTTAGAACGGGATAAATGCTTTATGTCATCGATAAAAGCTAGCGTGCTAGGCACCCTGGACACGGCAATCGCCGCGCCGCCGGCTCTGCGCTAACGAAACGTCACTTCTTCTTCACACGATCTATCACTTTAGTCTGAAATAATAAATTCAGTTAGTATACATACATCCTACTGTATAGCTTTACTGGTAACATTCACCAGAGTTGCATCAGGAGATAATTCTTATGTAAGAAAGGCTCTACAGTGTATCAAGCATCCAATGAACACAGGTGTGTCTAGAGACATTTTGCGAGTGACTACAGGTAGATAGATTCGTTAACTTTGTCTATTTTAAGGTCCAGCGACCTAGTTTATGACTGAACAAACTAAAGAATTTTCATCCGCTAGTTAGAGCTAATGCTTCTTTCAAAATTGAATTTTAATCGCCCATGTGGTTGCGACCTGAGAGCGTAGAAAGCGAGCAGTAATTGGAACTCGAACCTGCATACACATAATAGTTTGCAAGGCCACGCAAACCAAACCTTTCCCTTATCCCTCTAGCAAAGGTTACTGCTGTTCACTCCTTTATGTAAAGTAGAAAAAATTGAGGGTTAGGAACATAAAGTACCCATTTACCTTAGCTAAATTGATCCCGATCTCGCTAAGTCGCTTGTGCTGATAGGTCAACGGGTGATGTAACTTGGCGTCGCCGCGCTTGTAGAAATCGCTGTAGTCGAGGCGGAACGCTAGCGTCTGTAGCGACACCTCGCCGTGCAGAGCCAGCTTCAGTATGAGCGACGTGACATGCACCCTGAAATGAAAAGTAAGTTTTTCGAGTTGTCCAATCGATGGCCTATTTATCGATATCGATATTTTTTGTGTTGATAGCCATGGTCCCACAGATAATACAAAGATTATTTTGGCTAGGGAAACTATTTTTGTAAGGGAGTTCCGACTCATAAACGTAGTGGCTATTTTCTTTTTGGGCCAGGTTAATACCACTCTTACAAAATACCGGCGTGCAATAGTAATATAGCTTGCTAGTAAGATTCGTCCGGTGAATGAGAGTTCCGTAGGCTCATAGGGGAGAGGGGACCTAAACGCTAGCAACAGTGCAGTTCTTATGGACGGTGATGATCACTTCCCATCAGGTTACCCGCATGCTCGTTTTATTTCATTTATCATTAAAAAAAAGCCAAATTGAACGTTACCTGTATGTGCGAGCCCAGACGTTCAAATCAGCTTTCCGGCTCGCTAAGAATTGCCCGAACACTTTTCTCTCCTCCTTATCTTTGGCTTCTTCGGCTGCTGTGATTGCAAATTCACCTAAATTGAATAAAAAATATTTTTTTATATTAATTTTTAATATTTCTTTTTCTTTTCACGGTAGATTATTATAGCATGGTTATCGGAGCTACATACTCTTCTGAAATATTTCCTAGTAAATTCAATCAACGAAGTGAGTAAAAAAAATTTACAAGGTTTCACCTAAACGGCTACAAAAAATAAACAAAGTGTCGCGTGTCGTGTCTGCTCGTGACCACGGCCGCTGCAATGCGGCCGAAACGTCGAGGTAAATAAATAAACAGTTTATTATCGCGTTTAAATCCCGATAAACGTAATAAAAATAAACAAACTAGCACAGCAGTTTCAGCTTACCTCTAGCCATTCTCTCGCCTTTTGTCTGCTCTATTTTTTCACGTCGGTCGAGTTCGGCGTTGATACCAGCGTTCAACTTGGCTTCGAATCTTCGCAGCGCAAGAGTTTCGGTCAACACGTTTCCCAGATATGACTGCAGCTCCTGCGAAAGTCAAGTTGAGTTTGGTTTCTGTCATACATTTTGTGTAATAGACCCGGGTGACACGTTTTGAACATAGTTACTCAATGAGGTGGGGAAAATGTTATTTGAGATGAATCAATACATATTTATAAAAATACAGAAACGCGCTGACTCTTTCTGCGGTTAAAGTGTGTATACATTTACATATATTTTCATTTATTTATTTATATTATTCAGTAATCTTATTACTGAAAATTGTAAAAAAACGGTTGAGTTACTTGTTATAGTAGTTTTGGATGCACGTTGATAGTATTACAGTAAGCAGCCCAACCCTAGCGGTGCGCCAAGGGCGGGTGGAAGGAGGGCGCGGGCGGCGCCTTCCTTTTGACACATGCCGCCTGGCGAATGTTTATGAAGTAATACGAACTTTTTGTGCTTGATTATAAATTTGGAATTCGTTTAATGGTGGTCGAAAAAGAGAAGTTTTTGTACGTGTTTGGTGTTACTAAAGTTGCAATAGTTTAATCGCGGTTGTAAAAGAGAAGTTTCTGTCCGTTAGTACCATTATTTATTATGCGACGTCGGTATAATCTGCACCTGCGTGGTGTGGTGTATCATGGCGTGCACGGCGTGTCGCTCGAGCGCGGCGTGGTGCAGGCGCAGCAGCGTGTCGAGCGGGCGGCGCGCGGCGGCGGCGCCCAGCAGCGCGTCCCACGCCGGCTCCACCGACACGCCGCTGGCCTCCTGCAGCGCGCCGCACAGCCGGAGCGCCTCGGCGCGCAGGCACGACACGCGGCGCATCAGGCCCCACACCTCTGTCGTGCGGGAAAAACCATCAATTGGAAGCATGCTCGGATGGATGCGAGTGTGCTATGTTGGTTATCATAGTCGAGGCGGTATTGTTCGCGCAAGCGGTACGCGAGCGCGGTAAGGGAGCCGAGCGTGTGTGTAAGAGATCAATGCACATGCGTTTCATACGACCTTTTTTGAACATACTTGCAAGGAAAAAATATACTTTTATTGTTATAAACTTTTAAGTAAAATGGCGCGCGCCGCGGAAGCAAGGGCAAATGTCCATTTATAATAATTAAGAATGATCAATTTTTTCATTTAAGAAAATGTTTACCTATTCATTTTAGCCGCATAAAACTCTTTGTTAGCTTTAAAAAAACCTTTCTCCGGTAAGCTACCAAAGCCGTCCTAGGCTACCACAGCAAGTACATTCACGTAATAAGATCACATAATACGATCCACGTTACGAGCAAGTATTAAAGTAGCTCATAAATCATTTTGCGGGTAGTAGGACCTTGTGCAAGATCAGTCCGGATCGCTACCACCATCTTGCTCGAAAATCCTGCCGGAACACAGCGGCGTGGAGAGCAAGACAGCCGGTGTAATTACTGGCACAAGAGGTATTTCATCTTAGCCTCTGGGTTGGCAACGCATCTGCAATCTCTTTGGTGTTGCGGGTGTCTATAGGCGGTGGTGATCACTTACCATCAGGTGACACACTAGCTTGTTTGCCTTCGTATTGAATAAAAAAAAACCCTCACCCGGCATGTACTTGAGTTTCTTCTGCAGTATCGCGTGGTCGAGCCAGGCGTCGTAGAGGCTCTGCTCGATGCGCTTCACGCGCCACAGCTGGCTGAACAGCGCGCGGTACCGCGCCGCGCAGGCCGGCGGGAACAGCGTGCCCAGCGGCCCGGACACGTGGTACTGCAGCGCGAACACGTCCCAGCCGCATTCGTCGCGCCCGTCACCTACAATACTAGTTTATCTACACACATATCGTCACTGCTCTATAATGCGTTCAAAAACCGTAGGAAATGACCTTCATTATGGAACATTTTTGTCTGTGGTAAAAGCTCTACTTTAATGGTCATTACAGTATCGATTTCTGTCACGTTACGAGTTTAAATTTGGAACAGCTGTCAAAACTCAAGTGGGTCTCTATTCTATTATTAACTGACCGTTGTGATATAGGTTGACGTGGAGGCTCTCCAACACGTGCGGCGGCTCGTGCTGAGCCGAGGTGGCGCGCACCGCCGCTTCGAGCGTACAAGTGAGATTGTGCACGAAGAGGGACGTCGCCGGCTTGCTTAACTCGTCCCTGTGTAATAATAGCAGGACATCTAGTCTTCTTTATCTTTTTTATATGGTATAAAACAGAGTCGGTAACCGTGTCTGCCTGTCTTCATCGTATATTCGGCCGCTGATTCCGAAATCACGCAACGGATTTTTACACGGTTTCACCGTTATTTAGACATTTCTTTTATGAAAAGTTTTTATGTACAACAAATTTTCATGAAGTTGAATATGAACGTTCGGCCGAATGTTCGGTTCCGCTCTTACCAAATCGAATATTCGGCCGAATTATTCGGTTCAACTCAATGCCCTTATCACCCGTTAGAAAACAGGTTTGTACAGTTTGTACAATCAACCTCTCTTAAATTATAAGTACTAAATTTTTATTAGAATAATAACTGGTTGATTTTGTTTGTTTGATTTTTTTTACAGAATTATTGTTAATAAAGCTTACTTTAATAAATAAATGTTATTATTTTTTTAAACAGCTTTTTTACTCGTACTTCTGGTTTATTAATTGTTCGGTAAATATTCGGAAAACTAACCGAATAATTGGGCCGAATACGAACACTTAAAATTATGCCGAATGTGCCGAATAGTTACCGAATGTTCGGCGCGTCTCTATTGTTTTTTAATCGAGCCGGGGTGGGTCGCCGGTGTAATGTGGCGACACTCACTTCAGCAGCGTCATGAGATGGTGCACGAAGTCCCCCTGCGAGAACAGCAGGTAGCGGCGGTGCGCCAGCAGGTGGTCCCCGAGGTGGTGGTGCGTGGTGAGCGCGTCCAGCAGCCGCCGCGACACGGCCGAGTGCGCGCCCGCCACGCTCGCGCGGAACCCCTCCGCCTCCCACCACGGGACCGTCGGCTCCGACTCTTTAAAACGTCAATGCACGCTGTAAGTTGATACTATACTAGCGGACGCCAGCGAATTCGTTCGCGTGAAATTATGAGCCTATGTCCGTGAGGGATAGTGTAGCTTTCTATCAGTGAAAGAATTTTTGAAATCGGTTCAGTAGTTCCAGAAATTATCCCCTACATACCAACAAATGAAGTTGTAGATGTAGGTATATGTAGGTAGATGTAGAGTAAATGTAGATGTAGGAGATGATATATAGATGTAGATGGAGTTGTGTAGATGTAGAAGATAGATAGATGTAGATGGAGATGTGTAGATGTAGAAGATAGATAGATGTAGATGGAAATGTGTAGATGTAGAAGATAGATAGATGTAGATGGAGATGTGTAGATGTAGATGCGTAGATATAGATAACGTGTATATTGTGTAAACTTAATAAGTATTGCAGCGAAATTAGGTAGGAATAAAAATAAATTGAAAAGTCTGGAATACATTAAGAAATAAAATTCAAAAACATTATCAAAAACCAAATTAAATATAAAGTCAGAATTATTACAACAGGCAGTCATCAAAGTATTATTTAATTGTCAGTAATAACTATCAGGGCGGTACTACATTTCGCTATATTCGCCACATAAACGTGTTGGGATCCCTTTCCTTTTTACGAAAGACCGTAACCGTTGATATGGCGAAGTCAGCATTACAGTTTCCGGCAAACAACTTGAGCACTGACCTTGACTGCGCAGTAGCCGTTTCTAGTACAATTGTGTATGCGCAAACATACCCCACCACTCGATTTATGCTCCAGTTGTTTGCCTGCAACTATACTAACCTGTCGTATGTTTGAGTAGGGCCTCCAAGCATTCGGCATGGTCTTTGGGGTCTGTGGAACCCTTGGGGCAAGCTTCGCGCATAAATACCACGCTTTTGCCGGTCGCCAGTATCTGCGCGGCTTGCTCGCGCGATATGAACGAGGGCATCATCCATTCTCTGCAATGATATTATAATGCATGGATGTACAGTGTCATACTAAATGACAGCTCAAAAAGTCGACGCCAATATTACAAATGCAGATTATTAGTTTACCATTTACAGTAATTGGATTTACAATTTTACGTCTAACTGCATAAAATAATAATTTATATAGTTTCGATGCAAATAGGTTCTTTACAAAATAATAGTATTGACAACAGCGCTGTCGGTCCGACAGACTGACAGCGCGAGTGATTGTCGATTTATTGTACTTTTCTTCGACTTTTCCGCGGCCATTTTTTAAACGCTGACCTGAAGTCCATTATTTATAGGTCAGTGATTCTCTGAAAAAGATTTACTAGAGTTACTTCGTTTTGGCTTTTACTATCGCATTTTGAAAAAAAGAAGCTGAAAGAACAAGCAAGTCACCTGATGGGAACTGATCACCGCCGACCATGGAAACTGGCGACTTCAGGGGCCTTAGTACGCTAGCTTTTATCGACAGCGGAAATCTCAAACGTCGTAAGGGGCATGCACCTCAGTCCTTTACGACATTTGAGATTTCCACTGTCGTTATCGCTGACATTAAGCATGTATGCCTTTCTAACCAGTAAGCGTGTGCGAGTGGAACTGCTACTATAGGAGATATCGCTGATCCAAAACGGTAGTATGAACCGAACGCGTTATATTTGCCAAAACAAAAGAAATATTGAGAAGACTTAAGTCATTGACCTGCACACTTTGATTTGGATGACTTACCTTACTCTGTACTTGTCATGCCACATTCTTTCTATCTCTACACCACTTCTACTCTCAATGAAGAATTCATTGAAGGGATCATCGATCTCACCTGAAAAAAAAAAGACAATGAAACACTTGTCAGTAGTATTATAAACGCGACATTGAGCCAATTTGTCGGCATATTTAACAACATTAAACAGACTTTTAAAACTTCACAGAAATTGCGAAAACATTTCAATGAGAACCTATATGAAAAAAGCCAAAATTAAAACTAAAAAGGTAAATATAATGTTAGTTTATATTCAAGTTCTCGGAAACTAAATTTTTTCGGACAGGCTACTCCATTACTTTTTTACTGTAAATGAGTTATGCACTATATACTAATAGGTCCTTAAAAGAAATGCTTCGAGATTACAAACACTCAGTATATCAAGTAACTCCATCAATATTAGGTTTAGAAAAACGATTCCACATATTAAATATTTTTAGTTACCTACACTGAACATAACCTCAATCACAATGGCAAGATGGCATGATTCAAGAGGCGTATTTGGATCGAGCTGTCATCCCATATTGACGAATCCAGCGCACAGCGCCGCTATATACTTCGTCTTTATTTTTTTCTTAAAAAAAAGGCATGTCAATAATCTTACCATGTAGAAGCCACCTGGTAAGCATCAGAAGCAGCGGATAGGTCAATGAGGTGAGAAGTCGCCGCGCTAAGACCACCACTCTTTCGTCTCCGTGCCGTACAAAGCGATGCACACATGATGCTAGCTCTCCACCTTCAAACAAAATGTCATAGAAATACAAAAATTTTACCGATGAATACCGTAACCATATAAATCCCGACGTTTTGAGACCCTTGCAGTAGCAGCCGAGTCGGGATTCTTGTTTAAAACAATGTTACGAGTCTTCTCTTTTATATACAACTTTGGCGGAAAATATGCACTGTAGGGGGGTTCCACTCCGCACTGTAGGTGTGCTCGCCGCATTACCTATGGCATAGGTTAATCACAGTAGGTTGCCGGCTTGCCGCGCGCGCGCCCGCTTACTCTGTGTCCCGCGTTGTGATTAGGGAATGCAAACCCGGTTATTTTTTTAAAGAAAAAAACCGGTTTTAACCGGATATTTCTTAAGAAAATAACCGGGTTTGCATTCCGTAGTTGTGATAGTATTATAGTAAGCAGCCTAACCCTAGCGGTGCGCCAGGGCAGTGCGGGTGGAAGACAGGCGCGGGCGGCCCCTTCCTTTCGACGTATGTCACCCGGCAAATGTTTATGAAGTAATACGAATTTTTGTGCCTGATCATAAAGTTAGAATTCGTTTAATGGTGGTCGAAAAAGAGAAGTTTCTGTACGTTAGTAGTATTATTTATTCTGTGCTGTGGCTCGCCTGATGGTAAGCAATTAATTAACGCAGCCTATTAACGTACGCTAACAACACACACCGGCACGGATTCAGCCGACAAAAAAGGATGTGGGCAACTCGAAAGTTGGCCAAGTAAGAGTCGGACTATGGGCTTGCTCAAGATGGATACATTGCATTTCTATTGAGCATGCTTAGCCGAACCTGTAAGAAAGAACTCCCCTCTTAATTAAACGGATAAAAATGCTATCTCACCCTTTTTATGGTAGGCAGTGTGAGCAATGTTAGCGAGCCATGTCAGCCGGTGTAGGGGCTCCTGTGCCCACACGCAAATCCTTCTCAGCGTTGCCCCGCCGCCGTCGCCTTCACAAGCCTACAACAGTCAAGATACTTTAAAATTTATTAATGGTTATAGTAAAGACGCAATTACGGCCGACGTCAAAGAGATGTTTACGCTGTACAACACAAAGAGAATCTTGATGATTTGGCTGCAGGACTTGAATTTCTAACTTCGGCATTCTGTGCTTTGTTCTCACTAATTGAGTTACAAGTGACCATGCCAGACACTGCGGATTTCTTAAGGTGCTGTTTTTACGGTCACTGTATTTTTGGTTTTTTAAGGGTTTACTACTTTAAGTGCTATCCATGAGTTACATTTTATATAAATTTGTAGTTACGTAATTTTTTTATGTATAAATACCAACGATATTATAATGCATGGATGTACAATGTCATACTAAATTTCAGCCGAAAAACGGCCCGAAAATGACAGCACAATTCGCACCTTTAGAATTAAAGCGACTCATTTCCGAATAATACACGTCCCAAAATTTCACCTTATTTAAAAGACATAGGGTTAAATTTTGGGAAATGTCATATTCAGAATTGAGTCGCTTTAATTCTAAAGGGGCGAATTACTCCTCTTTTTACTCCTCTTTCGATTAGATAGGCCATTTTTTAAACACTGACTAGAAGTCCATTACTTATAGGTCAGTGATAAATAGTGATCGGAGGAAATTTCGGTCAGAAAATGAAAGATTTCATTTAGTTTTTTTTTGTAAAATGGTTAACTAACTTGTGATTGTAAGAGAGCGACACTTCGATAGTACTCTGTCAGTTCCTCCCTTATCGATGATACTAAGCCTTCTCCCATAAGACCTGTAAAACACCAAAATTAGTAGTTATTATATTTAGTTCAGGTGTTCATGTGCTAAAAACATTTGATGAGTCAATATTATTAAACATTTCTCAATTTAATAACTATTATAGTGATTCAATTACAAAATAGCTAAAAAAGCACATGTCGGTAACCTTAGTTATTTTCAGTAGGCAATCCAAATAACTAAGGTATAACAATCCAAAATAAGTACCCTGTGGCATTAGTCCCGAGCTGGGGTCGATGAACTCTTTAAGCCGATCGTGGAGGAAGCCTAAATGCGCCACGCGAGCGTACAACATCTGCATAGGACGAGGCCCATTTCCGGCGCCGCGTGACTTGATTCCAGTCGCGGCTAACACAACGTCCCTTACGCAGCTGCGTTCGTTAGGACCATCTGGAGAGCCCAAAAGAAAAAGCGTTTGAGACCTTATTGCAATTTAGAAACCACACACATACTCTACAAAATAAGCAAATCAAATTATAAGCGAGGGCTTCGAGTCGAAGCTTCATGTTGTGTATGACAGTAGAAAAATGCAGCAATCAATAACACAGCAGACTGCCAATAGTGTAACTTTTAGTAACAAGTAGCAACTAAAGCTGGCTACCCTACTGGAGTCTCCTCATGAGGCTGGCATGGTCACACAAGCCTCAATAAAAATTTTAGAAGAAAACAGCCGGCTATCGATTGCGAGCATACGCGCGTAATGTGACAAATTTTCACTATTTTTGTACAGATGCTTGGGCTGTTCCACAACCAATGTACATTCTCAACCAATGCTTGAGGAGGATAGCCGGCTTGAGGGCTCAAGAGCCGCAAAGTATCGACGTCAACAGTCATCTATATGTGTATTTCCATAAAATGGTTTATACCCAATGCTTGTAAAGCTAAGGCCATGTTGCTATGGTTCGACGGGAGACTCTGGTTGGACCCCTTTGGTTGAGGAGGTATGCTTTCCCATCCGACTGACCCCATAGTGCTTTTACTGCTAGCGGTGGTAGCTGAAATACCAGTGCCAGATTTCTGAAAAAAAAAACGAACAAAACTTATTTGAATATAATTTATATTCAACAAAATTAGGAGTTACTTATTTATTCAGTGTTGAAAAAGTAATTTTTGAATTTGTTTAGTAATAGAAAAAAGGTTAGACACGGTAGAATTATAAGCTAGAATATAAATTTAATAGCCACTATATATAGTGGCTTGTAGGCCCAAATGAACACAAAGGGGAGATTTACAAGTTTCAAGCCTCTCATTTATCCCATTTCGACATGTTTTTGTTTCAAAGTTGAATTAAGTCAGACAGTTTCTACTCTCATTTGATGGCAAACAGATTTTTTGATTTAAAAATATTTACAACAACAAATATTCTTAATTGTACACTACATAAATATATACTTACTATATTAGGAAGATTTGGCATTGGGAAGAGCTGATGAGTGGAGTCTTTTGGTTGTGGTGACTCAGACAGCGACAGCAGAAGGGTTAAGACTGCAGCACGCTGCTTGAAAACCATCTGAAAGGTTAAAATATGTGTTTGTTATCCTTTTGAATATAGCAGCATTGTTTGCACTGCTGTGTTTTAGCGTGGAGATCACAGCCCATGAAATTACTGGCAATTATACTGCAATAATAAGATCACCAAGGTGACTTACGAATTGCTTCAATTTGGAATAGCATTCATCAAACTTCTCCGCATCTCTGGATGATACACTGGAGAGTTTGGAATGTATTTTGGCACACAGTTGTCTCTCATCTCGAACTGAGCGTATCTTTTTACTGGTTGGAGATAGATATGATACAGCCAATTCATGTGCTGCATCTGTAAACAAATGACACAAATATTTTAATTAAAGACATAATTTAAGACTCAGAGCTCACATTCAAAGTCGTAACCTTTTAAAAGGGTATACAATAAATTATTAAGATCATTCATTGCATTTCTTGATAATTATCACACATGAAAATTGTTTGATAAATTATCACCAGTGCAAAATATTTTTGTCTCCATTCAAACTAAATATGACAAAACTGAATTTTTTCATGCGATATTATTCAAATCTGCAATAAGAATATGTATACCAAAACACTCTCAATGACACTCAGCATGACCTGAATCAAAATTGTCACTTTAATTATTATTGATTAATAAGTAGGCTTTTAAACCTTGGCTTGCTTATTCCCTGTAGTAAATTAAGTCAAGTCTAAAATGGGACTGCAGGTCTTGGAGGAAACAAACTTACAAATGAGCAAGCAGAATGTGTGGCTTTATGAAATAGGCATTGCAATCCTGGTATTTTTAGTATACATACCATATAGGTATGTATACTATATAGTATAGGTACTGGGACCCCGGGATTGGTCGTCATACAAAAAATACCAGGATTGCAATATCTATTGTGAAACATGTTATCTGAAATTTCCATCATTATTAGTCTAGCATTAACCATCTTCTTTGATACTTATGATTGCTGTAATCCCTCCACAGCTATCTAAAAACTATTGTATTATCCAAGACCAACTTTGTATAAATAAACATCTTTGCAATATGTCAATAAAGATAGCAGATTAGTTATGTTGCGTCTGATGGCATAAGATTTTTCCTTGGACTAACGAAAGTACAAATTTAATGCAACTATCTTTACAAGGTGGTTTAATGATTGAATTTATAAAATAAGATTTAATAAACATAACACTACCTTGATTAAATAATGATACTAAACCTCTGAAATATTCCTGGATACTGTTCATAAGACAATTTTTGTACAATCTTCTAAAGGCTACAAAAAGATGAAAATTACTAAAAAGTTTTCAGATTTTGTTGACAGTTAAAAGATAATTTTGAAAATGGAATCTCACCTGGGTCTGATGACAATCCCACACATAATTTACGCAATTGTTCAGATACATTACTCGGTAGATCCATTTTTTCGCATTACAATCTTTTTATATAATTGCAGCCATTCAAAAAACTATTTCATTCATCACAATTTACTTGAGTTGTTATTTGAAACAATGTTGACCGAAATAAAAATGAATTTTATTGCCATTACCATAAGCTACACATATAGGCTTTTTTGGGATCTTCCCGTCAAAAATAGGCAAAGGGAACTTGAGTCGTTCTGCCTAGTCGTCTTGATCTACAGACGAGCTGACTATAGCTTGATTTGCCTTCTTGTTGTTCTTCTGATCTGTAGTGTAGGCTCTATTCAGGGTTTCTTTATGTACCACTCTCACTCGTAATAGATCAATGAAAGCACTCTTTTTGTACCAGTTATGACGCAAAGTGGTACTGAAACGCAGATACTCAATCCCTAGTTTGAAAAGTTTTAAAATGTCACTCAGTGTGACCATATGTGGCAAGATCTTGCCTTTTTGGCAGGTTTAGCCCTTCATTTTGACTTCTGGCAGGATCGGTTGAAGTTTTTAAAATCTGGCAGTATCTGGCAGGATTGCAATATAAGCTGGCACGTTTGGCAGTATAGCCTTAGACTGGGTTCACAGTAAGCATTTGCGAGCGATAAAAACGCAAAAACGGGGCCATTGCCCAACCAGAGACAGCCATTGCCGCGTTTTTCCGTTTTTATCGCTTATAAACTCTGATTGTAAACCCAATCTTGAAGGAGCTTAGCCATAAGAGTTTGGCTTTGGCAGGATTTGTCAGTTTTCTAGCCTAAGTAGGGCAGGATCTCTAATTTGAAGTTGGTCACACTGATGTCACTGTCAGTGTCATGCCGTCTGTATTTCGTTTGTGTTTTTGTCCGTGAACGTGTTATAAAAAGAAACAAGCACATGTTCCCAAAATCATAATAATTAAGTTTTACTTATAAAACGCGACGCAGTTAATAAGTTATCAAATTTAACACTGTCTATACAAAAACATTTAACATGGAAGAGGAAAATAAAAGTCTCAAGTTTAAGAGCCTAAAGGACAAACTTTCCAAAACAACCATGAAAGCTATTAAAAGCCTGGGGTTTAAGCATATGACGGCTATACAAGCTGAAGTTCTACCTAAAGCCTTAGATGGATGTGATGTAGTGGCTACAGCGAAGACAGGCTCAGGAAAAACGTTAGCTTTCTTGATCCCTGTAGTAGAAGCTGTTAGTAAACATATCATAGAAAATCGAACACCTGGTAACTAAAATTGTTCGAAGTAAGCTTAGGCTATAGAACAATTAGTTTGCTATGGATTTTTATAAACTTTACATTAATGCATTCTTTTAGTTCTGTACTGACTTAATTAATAATAAAATTTCAAACCATCATTTCACTTACCATGATCCATAACACACTAGTTGTTATACAGTGTCATATTTTACTTAGGAAAAATATGGTGAAATCTGAAACCATAGAACAGAAATGGTGAGCTTTTTGGCCTATATGCCAATTTTGCCATGACATGCTTTATCACCTATTTTGACAATTCATCTGGAAGAAAAGTAGCAGTGCAATTTTCTGTTGTTGGCCATAGGTTCGCCATCCCTACCATTAGGTCTTTTTTGTGGAAACATTTTTTGAATACTTAGTACATTTTTTGGTCCCCTGTCTACCCTTTTACATTATGATTAAATGTGTTTTGATAAAATAGCCTTTTCAATTGATATCTTTTTACAGGTACTTTGTGTATTGTTATATCACCAACAAGAGAATTAGCTACACAAACATATACAGTTTTACAAGAATTGTTATCATATCACAGTTCAGTGTCATCAACTTTAATAATAGGAGGTGAGAGTAGAAGAAAACAGAGTGCTGAATTGTCAGCAGGTATTTATTACTTGTTGTTGCTGCTACTGGTATAATTTCTTTAATCACTGTTCCACAGGAACTTTGCATTTTTTAAAATAAAAAGTAGCCTATATGATCAAAAATTTATTTACTTACAAAATTAAACAATTCTGTATTTCAATAATGTTCCTTTTCTGCTAGTATTATTAGCTACCGTTTATTATCAAAAGCCTTACGGTTGGCTAAAGATAGAGAGAGTTGGAGAAGGTTGGAGGAGGCCTTTGTGTCTGAGGGCAACGCTAATTAGGAGTCCAGACTACTTAATTTAACTTTATTATGTACAACTTTGTTCCTATATTAGTAAATAAAGGCTTTGAAATTGAATTATCAAAAGCGATCATTTATTTTGAAAAGGTTTCTCCAGTGCCCTAGAATTCGGTTGAGTTGACTGTACTTGCCTTCACACCTAAATTAGAATACAACACCTGTTAAGTTTCTTTTTTGATTGCTTACAGGAGCTCATATAGTAGTGGCCACTCCGGGCAGATTATTTGACCACATGAGAACAAAAGAGTTTGACTATGGACAAGTCAACTGTCTCGTCCTGGATGAAGCTGATAAAATATTTCAGTACGGATTTGAAGAAGATTTAAAACAAATCATTGGCAGGCTTCCAAGTACGCACTACATATCGCACCCTTAGTATTAAAGCAACTCAATTCTGAATATGATATTTCCCAAAATTAAACCCTATGTCTTTTAACTAAGGTGATATTTTGGGACGTGTATTATTCGGAAATGGGTCACTTTAATTCTAAGCGTGCGATATAATAGTACTAGTAATAAAAATACATATAAGTTATTTTTGCTGTCTAAAAATGTTGATTGGTGAAAAATTCACTTTTTTGCAGTAAATAGACAAACCATGTTATTTAGTGCAACAGAAGCAGAAACAACACAGGCTTTGATAAAGTCAGCAATGAAAGATGATGTTCAATCTATCAATACTAGTGAGGACAATCTAAGAGCTACGGTTGAGGGTTTGAAACAAGGGTAACTTCAAGTTTATATTCCTTTTACGCTTATTTAACACATTCTCATAGTTTTTGTAGTTCCAAGGATACATGATGAAATAGCCCTTAGTACTATAGTAGGTACAAGACCATTTAGATTGAGTTTTTAAGAGCAATAAATTGAAATTCATAGGTGTAATCCTGACATGTCATGCATCTGGTTTATTTATATGTAGATAATGAAGTATTTTGTTACATTATGTTGAAACCCCTAATTCTGTATTTAAGAAGAAAAGTGATCTTTTTCCATATCTGCTAAGATACTTAATTATAAGAATTGTCATAAAAGAATATTGCATTATTTTACCACATAAAACACTAGATTAATGACATGTCAAGAATACATGTTTGAATTTCACTCAGTTTATAATCAAGAAAAAAACGAAGATCGACATTGTCAGCTTAGCTTTGTAGCAGCCCTATTTTTGTGACTGACCAGTCCAAAGACGTAGTTCATAGTCTTCTACTTTATTGTACAGGTACGCAATATGTGAGACAGAATACAGACTTTGGTGGCTACATAAGTTGTTGAAGAAAACAGCAAATTATAAAGTTATGGTTTTCTTCTCTAGTTGTAAATCTGTTGTTTTTCACTATGAATTCTTCAGTAAACATTGCCAAGCAGCAGTGATGTGTATTCATGTAAGTAATTTTCATTTTTAGGTCTTAATTGCAGTTTTAGTTTGATAATAATAATTGTTAATTAAATTTACAGGGAAAAATGAACCAAGCAGACCGAACGGCAACTATAGCAAGTTTCTACAATGCAGAAAGAGTAGCTCTGTTCTGCACAGACTTAGCTGCCAGAGGTTTGGATATACCAGCTGTTGATTGGATAGTCCAGTTCGATCCTCCTTCGGATACTAATGTAAATATAATTTTTCCATGAAAAAGAATTTGTAAACCACTAGCTGACGCCCGCGACTTCGTACTCCTGAAATTAGTAGCCTATGTCCGTCAAGATCAGTGTAGCTTTCTATTAATGAATTTTTTTTGAAATCGGTTCAGTTGTTCCAGAGATTATCCCCTACATACAAACAAACAAAAAAAAGTTTGCCTCTTTATTATATTAGTGTAGACGTATACTAGTGTAGATAAACCTTGTATATATAGATACTAAGGTATAGACAAACAGAGAGCTCATCCAGTTCAAAGTATTGCGGAAGTTCATACTAAAGCTGGCAGGTCACTGTCATTAGAAATAGGTCATGAAAATGTTGATTGTTGTCTCTTTCTTACTTACCCAACTGCCAAAGTAGGTTACCTTCTTACTTGCACACACAGGACGTCTTAATTATCTACATTTAAACTGTATAGTATTTGCTTTTTGAAACCTACTTAGTAAGAGGGGTTTAGGCTGCCTTTCCACTGCGGCGGAGATGTGCGGTGTTTCCATACATTTCTCACTCCCAAGCAGAGTCGAGCGGTGTTTCAAATGTATGAAAACGTTGCACATCTCCGCTCCGCTCCGCTGCAGTGGAAAGGCAGCCTTACAGTCACGCTTACGCCAGCGCGGTTGGTAGTAAACGGTTTATAGTAAAACGCAGCCTGGCGGTCAGCTACGTTTTTTAGGGTTCTATACCTAAAGGGTAAAACGGGACCCTATTAGGTACTAAGACTCCGCTGTTCGTCTCACACCAGGCCGTATCTCATGAACCATGATAGTTAGACCGTTGAATATTCACAGAGTTATATTTCTGTTGCCGCTATAACAACTAATACAAAAAACAGAATAAAATAAACATTTAAGAGGGCTCCCATACAAAAGACATGATTTTTTGCCGTTTTTATACATAATGGTACGGAACCCTTCGTGCGCAAGTCCGACTCGCACTTGGCCGGTTTTAATATTATTATTAAACGATACAACGCTCGTAGCCCACGCTAGCATAAGCGTGTTTGTAAAACGCCCCTAAAGGTCTCACTCAAAATAGATAAGTATCTATCGACGCACAATCGGCTTAATCCAGTATGAGAGTATTTATGCTTTGGTGCAAACCTAAAGCTCTCTCTCAATAGTCTTATCGATGTTTTTTTTTTCGATACTGTGATGCCGAAAGTGCGAGTATGAATGAGTCATATTGTCTTCATCGTTTACAGGAGTATATACATAGAGTGGGAAGAACTGCGAGAGGACTCGGGGCAGCCGGGAATGCGGTTCTACTGCTGCGACCGGAGGAAAAGGAATTTGTGGACTATTTGCAGGAAGCCAAAATCTACTTGGACAAGTTTGAGTCTTGGAATCGCTATTATAACTTACAACCAAAGGTAAAAAAGATTTAAATATAAATCAAAATGGATTCTGCCTCATTAAATATAAAACACACCATATGATCTTAGATAATCTTAATTACTCAACATAAAACACTACAGGATTTTAGTTAGTCTTATATTCAGGCCTTTATCACTAGTAGGTACACTTATAAACAAATCCTCCTTGTTAAGTTTCTTGCTCAGTATCTTCTCATCAGAGGTTTTTCCGAACCGGTGGTAAATTTTATGACATTCATAAGTGCTTCCTGTAAGCCTAATCTGAATAAAGATGTTTGGACTTTGACTTTGAAATGGTACTAGGATATATTGCGCCTTGAGATACAAACTCTCACATACCGCCGAACTATTAGCATGCCACTGCGATTCGTACAGTAAGAGACTAGATCCGGACACAAAGGGTGGGGGGGACCTAAAGACCGCTGGCTATTAGACCAGCGACTCTCTTGGTGTTACTAGTTCCCATGGGCAGCGGTGATCACTTCCCATAAGGCGAACCGCATGCTTGTTTTCCTCCGGTTATCATTAACGTAGTTTTTTCTGTAATAGATTACTTTTCATGAAAATGATTGGACTTTATTTCAGCTTGATGAAGCTTTTAGCAATCCTGAATTCCACAAGTTAGCAGTAGATGCGCTAGAAGGATATATCCGATCGTTTGAAGTTAAAAAATTGAAACACGTTTTTAACTTGCTCACATTGGATCTAAATGCAGCTGCAAGGTCCTTTGGCTTAAAAGAGAAACCTGATGTTGATATTCGTAAGTATTTACCTTATATAACTTATAAACTACAGTCCGAGATAACATAGTAGAAATTAAATGAGAGCGCCACTTTCTTCGTAACTGTCACATTTTTGTTTGACATAAAATGCTTGAATATGGCAACAACTTTTATGATTTTTTTTTAGTTCCATTTTATTTAATTTCTACTCTACTTTTTGTGCACTGTGAGCAGGGAACACATGCACGAATTTGCATAGAGTAACTTGCAAGATTGTGTCGAATTTGCATGAAATAGGGCATGCGTACCAGGGCCCAATTTCATAAACGGGACAGGCGACATGTGACAGTGACAAATCGGTATACATTGCCTGCCCACTATGATGTCAAGTCTGTAACATTGTAGACACAGTAATGTACGGCGAATTGTCAGTCACCTGTCGCCTGTCGCCTGTCGCATTTATGAAATTGGGCCCAGCTACATGCATGGTGTTATTATTACACCAGTGACTTGTTATAATTTAACGCTTACCATAGTGTTTATACTTGCAGGCGTAGGATTCAGCAAAAAGCACAGACCAAGGAAAAGAAAAGCAATGCAAGACGCTCACACTGTACAGTCTACACACACATCTAAACATCTTAGAACATGACTGTTTTTAAATTAGGTAACTCAAAACATGTAAATAATTAAAAGACTTAAGTTTTAATAAATGTAAATTATTTATTGTATAGATTTCTTCTTATTCAAGTCGATTTATGTAAGGAATTAAATAATCTATTTTCTGACTAGACATTCTATTGGAGATTACCTTATTTTACGTACAAAATCTATAATGATGAATTTAGAAATCAAATCGTATATCTTAATAAGGGCGATAGACAAAATAAAGTTATTTAGGAACTTCGCTTTTATAAATACTTTATACAGGGCGATTTTAAATTAAGATGTGATTATTTAGTACTACGCGCGACTCAATATTTCCATTGACACTGCTGGTAAGCACTTGTGTGTTGCAGGCACCGAATGCTAACAAGGAAGATGGGTCCTACCATTGAAAATTCGTCGTGGTCTTTAATATTGAAAACTGAACTGACAAACTATAAATGTCTCATTTACTTTTACTGTTACTGGTATCGGAATAGTAGTTAAAGGTGTGCTCCGACATTTCCGCGCTCTTGCAGCCTGAGAAGAGTGCTTATTATCAATAGTTGTAGATACTACTATCACTAATATTATCTTCACTAGGCCGGTTCCTATATCCAAACAAAGGGTCGCCTACCAACAGTTAAATTTTAACACAATATTCTATGAGAAATCTGTTAAAATTTAACGGCTGGTAGGTAAGACGATCCGTTATTTTGAATATAAGAACACACCATCAAAGGTAGCAAATCCTGCCAACTGCGGTCCTGTATTTCTGCAGTTTAGCGTTTTCCATACCTACAAAGTGTCATCCCTCATTACACCCCCTTAAGGTTAGATTTTGAAAAAAGCCTGTCTTTCCCCAGGTGTCAAAACTATTTGAGACTTTGTCAAAGTTCTATTTGCACGCTCAACTTGAGGTTTTCTTGGACTACTTGTATGCTTCGGAGGTAAACTACAGCCTTCTTATTATCTTGCTATATTGCAGGTCTACGCAATCACAGAATCAATAATAGTACTAACGTACAGAAACTTCTCTTTTTCGACCATCATTAAACGAAATCCAACTTTATGAACAGGCACAAAAAGTTCGTATTACTTCGTAAACATTCGCCAGGCGGCATGCGTCAAAAGGCTCCGCCCGCGCCCGCCTTCCACCCGCAATGCCCTGGCGCACCGCTAGGGTTGGGCTGTTTACTATAATACTATCGCAACGCGCGACACAGTGAGCGGGCGCGCGCGCGCAAGCCGGCAACCTACTGCGATTAACCTATGCCATAGGTAATGCGGCGCACCTACAGTCCGGAGCGGAACCCCCCTAACGTAATAAAATAGTTTAATAAACCGAACCGTGACATAAAGCTAAAGGAGACGCGTATAGCAATTTTAACCATTTTTTGTATTTTACGAGCGTACATCGCTATCGGGGGATAAACAGCTTTTTCGGGAAATAGAACTCACAATATGACGATGCACTAAAACCGAAAAAACAAAAATGCATATTAAATAATTAAGAATACATAATACCATTGTCATTCTACTGGGCTGAATCTTGCTCATTGACATACCCAATGGTATGCTATGGACCGCGAGTCTTCGATTTTATACGTTTTTTTTTATAAAAGAGTATTTTTTTATAAAATAAAAATAATATTTCCGTTGTATCTTCTTACCTTCACGGTTCATTATTAATTTGCTCATACGATAAATATTTATAGAATACGCACCAATTGCGTAATTATCAACAATCGGATGATGACCTCTGAGGGTAGAAATTACATTTCTACTTTGGCAGAACATTCATTTCATAAATACTATTTTTAGACAGTTTCTCATAGCAGTCCTCATGGTTATGTTGATGGTTGACTGCGTAAATCATGGTATCTATCGTCTCCACGGTGGCAGGACATCTATTTAGTGAGAAGTACTGCACGCAACGCCAAGAAGTTTTACCGTGTGTCGTGGAGTGTTTCGTATACACAAAATTCATATGCACTAATTGTTTATGTCCTTTCCTGCTGTAAATGTACTTATACCGCACTGGTAATTGCTGATTTTCACACGATTCGTTCACAACTAGGGACAGGGCACCTGTAAGAATAGAAAAAACAACACTGTATTCAAGAAAAAGTTAAGTTAAGCAATATTAGGTGGTTGAGAATGTTTACAGAGCAATATAGCTTGTTTATGTTCGATAAATTATAGACATAATGATCGTTTACAAGTTTATTTGTAGAAAATGGGTATAAAAATACAATCGCATATTGTCAAAACCACACGAAATACAAATTCACACAAAAATACTCTTTTACATTTCGCAAACAAAACGAACCTGCTCTACAGGCTTATTTATTAGTTACTTAAGCAAAAATTTGCATATTTTTAAAACCTGAAATGCAATTTCAAAGCTATGAAATAGGAATGTAAAACTACAGTCACAAAACTCATTGTTCTCAAAGAGATCATAAAATTAAGTCGAGAATACACTACAACTAAAGCAAAACACCTTACAAGCAAACAAAATTTTGTCCATACATTTTTTTGGATGTACAGCAGTTTTTTAATAATATAGTAATAAAATAGACTAGAATATGAGCAAAGTCTTAATTCAAGTTTTCTCGAAATGGCAGAAACATCATGGCACAGTCTAAATTTGTCATACAAATGCAATATCTTTTAAGTTTAGAATAATTTCTTTTTACAGAAGAGCTAATAACTTTATTTTCTTAGTGTAATTGGCACTTCAGAGCAGAGAATACTCTCTATCACAGTTCACTATATTAATGTTATTGTGCTTCATGATTTGTTGGAAGGAAACATTGTTCCCATAAATATATTATTAAATATTTAAATTGTTAACATTATTTAAAACAGATATTGTAGAATTTATCAAAAGACTAATTCTAGGATTATTCTCCAAATCTCCTGATGATCTATAATTTGGTCCCAATTTATAAAAATGTGTTTCGAATCTATGATTCAATTATTATTCTCATCGAGTATCACTTAAAATCACCACAAATATTTTAACATATAATATAATTGAGACGCCTCTTTAGAGGTCTACTATGTATAAAGATTAGCAAAAACGTGAACACTATTCTTATGGAGCATAATAATCTCCCTGCAGTTGAGATACTTTGATTATATCGTTGAAATGGATTTCAAAACATGGAGCCTTGCAGAAGGGTAGTTCACAGGCATTGCACATGAATCTAGTATCGCGTCTTTTTCCAATTTTCCAACAAAGTCTGCATGACCTTTGCGGATACTTCTTTTTGCCATCTTCCTTCTGTGGTATTGTGACCAGCCGGTGCTCCGTTCTGTGGTTTGCGTAATCCTCGTGCGTGTTAGTTCTGAACATGTTGTTAGCCGCCTTCACATTTACTAAGTTTTTTAGATCGGTGAACAGTGAGTTCAGACTGGGGCAATCTGAAATCACGATGGGCATTTTCATTACAGCATTAGCAAAATATAAATGACTTCAGCTTATACACATTAATGTTGAAAATGCCATCGTGTTTTCACAGTATGAAGGCATTGCAAAAGAAAATAGGTACCATGTAAATTAAAATTAATAAAATGATTGCATTTTCAACACAATCTTGAGTGTCAGTTTGCTAATACAATTCTGACATTAAAAAAGCATTAGTAAGCAGAAGTAACAGTAAATAAATTGAGATAAATTACATGAGGGATCTACTTAAAAAATAAGATGAAAATAGCTGATTACACTTAAAAGGAGTAAACATGTTATTGGTTACTTACTATCTTGTGGAGACTGGTATTCCAATGTCATTGATAAGTCTTTTTGTCCTTCTAAAGAGCCTTCATAGCTTTTGGGATCATTACAAACTGCTGGATCGGTCACTATGATGTCACTGTCATCACATTCAGTTTTCAAATCTATTGAGTTATCTGAATGGTCTTTGCATTTGTCATCTTTTACTGTTCTGTGTATGTGTGTGTTGAAAGTTGATGCAATATCTGCTGGACTTTCATACATATTTCTTACATTGTCATAGTTAGTCTGCAGTTGGCTCTGTTTCTCCTTTGTTTTGGGTCTCTTCTCAGCATTAAGTACATCAGTGTAGTAATTTTTGTGAAGGAACTCATCTGACTTTCTCTTTAAATTGCTTAGCCTCTGAAGTTTATCTATGAATTGTCTTTGTTTAAAAATTTCTTGCACATCATTTTGAGGGGCTTCATCATTTCTGGCAGGCTCAAAATGTTCTGAGGGACATGACTCTGGCTCAGATACTGCATTTTGTATTTCTGTGTCTTGTTTGGGTATGTTTTGTTCCCTGTCATTGTCTTCATCATCAGTCTGAAAATTATGAAAAATGTAAGGCTTATGCAATTTGTGTAAAATATTTATATTTAATATTTGACATTAAAGGAATGAA
Organism: Ditula angustiorana; assembly: GCA_963691745.1. NCBI lineage: Eukaryota > Metazoa > Arthropoda > Insecta > Lepidoptera > Tortricidae > Ditula > Ditula angustiorana. The sequence goes on from OY829478.1 coordinate 8,946,555, forward strand.
TTGAAAAATGGGAAATTGTCATCATATCAGATGAGTGAATATTAGGCATGCCAGTGGGCCAGATTCACGAAAGAAACACACCAACCAGTAGTTTTATTTATAGTGATTTTATTAATTGACTATGCATTTTCATGTATCATTTGAGTTATCGCAATTGGTCAAATAAGCATTGATAAGTTGTAAGTATTACTATAATTTACTAAAAGGGTTTATCACCTTCTATTTGCACATTTACTTATTCATGTTATAAGGTCACTGTTACATCTGAGGTTAAGACAATTAAAGCATGCAAATCTTATAAGTAGGCACAACTTTTTTTAACAAAACATGATATTTGGTGTTTTATTTAAATCAAGGTAACTTAATGGCAAACTATTTCTTTTTCCATACAAAATCAAGTGACATCCTTTTCCCTGAGTTGCCAGTAGGGAATAATAGTACCTATTTGAAGTACTAAATAAGGTATTATTCTATTATTGGACATGTTTATATTAGCTGTTTAGATAGCTGCATATCTTTCTTCTTTTTTTTTTTTTGGGGTGGACAAAATTTAATTGACAATAACTTTTGAATCTTAATTACATATATTAAGAATATATATATATATATATATTCTTAACAAGAAGACATTAATTAAAGTCCTATGCTTTTTAAAATCAATAAACCAACAATTTATGTTAATAAAATGGGGGATGGGTAACTTACAACTGCTATAAATGAATGAGCTACATTACTTTATATACAGATGTATCATGCTGAGCAGAATAGAAACTTCCTGTTCATGATCAATTGGGTGCTTGGGTGAGCTTGACTTTGATCAGTTGCTAAATAAATGTTTTTTTTTAAATTGTTTAACACAAATAGACTCACCTCTTTATTAGTTAATCCTTTGATTTGTAGCACTTCAGCTGTTCCTAAAAAACTAGTGAGATCTTCCCGCTTCACACTGACTTCTCCATTGTACATAAACTGTAGCAAATCTCTCATGGCCTTGTGTGTTACATCCCTCAAAACAACTGCAATAACAATAACACAAATAAGTGTAAATAAATAGGAGTTTCACATCATACCATTTAATTAGCATTTGATTGGCAAGTTAATTCACCGACAATCTGATTGTCCATACACAATAAAGTGTAATACCCAATCTATTCAAATTACATGCATTGCATAGAAGGGATTCATGACTCAACTGAAGTCCGAATAAGTTTGAGCGTGGGACACATGAATTGAAAGGAGAACCATCTAATTTTGAATTACATCTATTGCTTGTAGATAAAATAACTTTTTCAAACAATATGAATTATTTAAATGTACATGCAACGGTCTTCGGACAGTGAAAGTGTGTCTATAAATAAATAAGACTACGTACTAATTGGATGTTGACACGGATTCACTTGGAACATCTTTTTGAAGTAAGGCGAACATATCGACAATATCACTTTGTGGGCTTGGAGTACATGGCCATCTACCGCGATAGTCACATCCACGAATTCACCTTTACCCAATAAACCGGCGAACCCTTTTGTCAGGTTTCCATGAAAATTATTCCAAGACAATGAGAATTGTTGATCCATTTCTAACCAATGTCAAGTTGCATCTGGAACAGGGATTGCTTGCTAATGACTCAAATTACATACAATATTCACTAAATAGCTTGCAAAAGTGATATTTACTCTTTCCCGGCAGTATTTTGCACGTAAATTTGCAATTTTAATTTGCAACAAAAGTGACAGCTTTTGAAGAGCGTCGGTCATCTGTCGACTTGCATTTTACTTTATCTGTGGTCTGATTTTGTCTATGGTGGTATTGCTTGTTTGGAACTTTGGAGTTTGTAGCAAAACATTGACTTGATTCTTAAATGATTGAAGTGCAATAGAAACATTGATATATTAAATTTTTCTCAAACTTATTTAGAAATGATAGTGTTACTTTAAAAAAAAGATACTAAATTCGACGTTCATGGACGACCTTGTGTGGACGACGACGTTTGTTGCCGGACTTGGCTGGCCGGCTACAATGAGTATTAATCTTGTTCTTGTGTTAGCACAGGCAAACGTAAAAATATAAACATTGTAAGCACAGATTTGATTATGAAATCTGTGATTGTAATATTGTTGTTATTGCTTTTAATAATGGTGCTCGAATATCTTAAATTCTCGGTTCATCATCGGGGTGATTCTCAGTTTGTGAGATTCATCCATAGAAATAGTACAGCATAGAAGGAGTGTTAAAATTGAAAGCGTTATTTTATTACCTGATCTCTTTACTTGTAATGGCAATACAATGTGTCAAAAAGAGATGACTACATACTCTAAACTTCTCTTCAATTGGCATCCTGTACACGACCAATAGACAAAATGGTCACCTTTGGCTATGGTAATGTTTACATTAAGGTAGTATACTCTACGTTTTTCTCATTAATTTGCAGGTTTTACTACCTTGACGCACACAAAGGAGACCATTTTGACAGCTTTGGCTATGTACATTTGACAAATACTGAGGCTACATCCATGCTTTAGTCCTTCATCCAAGGATTCATCTCGCAAGAAAACAACTGTCAAATCCCTTGGAAATCTGTCATTTTTTGACGTATCTCGCACGTGAGATGCAACTCGCATGAACCGAGATTTGGGGTCCATGTCATGTTCATGTGAGATTTATCTCATACGAAAACAAAATGTCAAAGTCAAACCCTTTTGAAAACTCTTTACGAAACTGTCTGTAATTTTTCGACGTACCTATCACGAACGTGCGATGAATCTTGCAGGAACCGAGAATAATTGGACTTCAGCTGAAATTAAATAAAGGCGGCAAAATAGGTACACATTAAGGTTTCATTTCGAGTTATTTCGTTTTTTACAAAATATTAAAATGAGTTCTACCACGAGTAAACGAATCAGTGCATAGGACCGTTTACCACCAGAATTGAGAGAAGTGGCGAAACTCGTTACTTATATTAAATAATGACATTTTATTTTCTTTTTCCATTCTTTCATTATTTCCTCTCACTGTTTGAGGAAAGCACTATACGTACACAGTTCGGTGGAAACTAGCTGTTGCCCTACGATACGAATAAGCTATTGCCTGACTCGTTTAATCCTACAGTACTCGTTCAGTGACTGCTTTCTTCCCAACCTCCGTCTGTAGTAATATATGTACTTACTATTAAGTAATTTTTTTATTTTATGAAATATTTGTACATACCTCATAATATACATACTTTAAGTTTGACAAAGTACCAACTGTGAGAGTAATTTTGGTATGTATACAGAGGCCCTAGCACGCTAGCTTTCGTCGCAGACATTCCTAGCATACCTGTACTTAGCCCTTTCTAACCAGTGACTGTGTTTTTTTATGTACCTATATTAAAGCCGACAAACGGGCAAGTGGTTCACCTGATGTTAAGTGATCACCTCCGCCCATGGACACCTACAGCACCTATTTCGGAGCAAGTTTGAGAAAAAAATTATAAATCAATGTTTCTATTCCGTGTGTGAAAGGGATGGATACTTTATGACAGCGTAAACGTCATGTAAACGCTAGTATGCTACCAATGCTGGCGAGATAAAGTTACAAACAACGGCTAAAAACTGTGGGGCAACATTATCCACTACTTGTTGGCCGACAATTTGTTAGCTGTAGTTGCGTCAGCTGTATAACGTTAGTACATAAACAAAATTATTTTATCAGAAGACAAGTAATTATGTAAATAGTAACAAAATATAAATTAATATTAATATTTTAGATTAGGTAAAATAAAAAATCGAAATAAATTTCAGCTACAAAATTACACGAGGAACCAATTAAAAAAACCGTTTCTTGAGTGGAAAGAGACCCTTTTTTATTATTTTCATATTATTACTGCTAGTTAAATTTTTTTATAACATTGTCTGTGAACTTTTCAACAGGCTACCTATTACGGTTCAAAAGATAAAGCCTTAAAGGTTGGACAGATCAACAGGCGGATGGCGTAGGCTTGAAATAGGGTCCCGTGGCACCCTTTACGTAAATTCCTAGAAAGGTGAAGCACTTGTGTATGTTTGTATTTATAACTTACTAGCGGACGCCCGCGAATTAGTAGCCTATGTCCATCAGGGATAGTGTCGCTTTCTATGGGTGAAAGCATTTTTGAAATCGATTCAGTAGTTCTAGAGACTACCCCCTACATACAAACAAACAAAGTTTACCTCTTTATTATATTAGTGTAGACTAGCGTAGATGTAGATGTAGATTTAATGTCTAAGGGTGAAATCGGTTTGTCTATTTCGATGAAATTGCTACGCTAGTGCTACGCTGGTGCTACGCTTCGCCGTAGCAGGCCTGTAGCTCGTAGCACTACTTATTGAAATTGCGAAAACGCCATTCAACTTTATAAATACCTTTGAGTCAATATATGTCAAGTCAAGGGTGTAAAACGAGCATGCGGTTCATCTGATGGGAAGTGATCACTTGGGTCCACCCTCGGCCTGTGGGTCTCTTAAGTGTATTTCAACCTAATTTAAAACGATGTACGTTTCTAATATGAAGTAGATATTATTTTTAATGGCCGATGTCACTTTCAGCTAAGTATATTTTAATAATGATCGTCTGCAAACCTCCATAAACTGCAGTTTTAATCGCATGATCAGAAAATGTTAATGACAGGTAAATTAATTGCTAAGGTGAAAAAAGGCTTTCGACGCTCTGACAATAAAAGGCTTTATTTCTATTGAACTAAGAAAGCTTTAGATCAATTTTTCAAATGTACAATTAACTTTTTTACTGCTCAGTTAAAATGGTTTAATGGTTAAACTGCGTGAACACAGAAAGGGCCCGCGGACAGCCAGCAATAATAATGGAGTTCCTTTCAGTCCTTCGGGTACGGAAGCCCTAAATTCGGCTGCTGTTATGTTGAATAGGTGACGGAGCTTTTAAAGGAATAAAGGATTTTTAACTTTATACGGATTTAATTGGGTTACATGTTATTCCTCCGAGCCTTTTACCCGATTATATAACTTTATCGCCATTTTAATCCCACACAGTTTCTTCGTCAGATAATAACAACCCTTACAATAAGTGTGAGAGCAACCCACACAAGTACCACTGTATCTCTTTCTGTCATTTATGTTTTTGTACAATAAAGAATTTACAAACAAGTACTCGGTAAGTACTGACTAATAAGACCTATTCATTTAGCCCGACCGGAGTCTTAAGAATCTTTGTGGAATCTAATCTTCTAGCAGGTTTAATATAGTCATGACGCGTGACGTCCCAATGTATCATAATGTGACGTGTGAGCCTATTTAATAAATAAAAAATATAATAATGTCTGCCCAGGAAATTATGATAACATATATGGAGAAAAAGCTCCACAGAGGGTTTTAAAACACTGGTCTGGCTAGTAGAATATTTAGGGCACTCACCCTTTTCTGTAGGACTTTTCACAGATTCGCCTCAGCCTTCAGTGCTGTCACGGTATTTGCAAAGCTTTAGGCTACAAGAATTAGTGTCTCTCTTGGGCTTTCTGATTTCCATGGGCATCGGTGATCACTTTCCATCAGGCGAGTCGCTTTTTTTTATGAAATAGGAAGGCAAACAAACAACTGGGTCACCTGATGGTAAGTGATCACCACCGCCTATAGACACCCGCAAAAAAAAAGAGTTTGCAGATGCGTTGCCAACCCAGAGGGCTAAGATGGAATACCCCTTGTACCAGTAATTGCACCGGCTGTCTTGCTCTCCACGCCAGAACACAACAGTGCAAGCACTGCTGCTTTGCGGCAAATTTTGCAATTATCATCATCAGCATCATTTTTACCCAAAAGTCATGTAGACGGGGGTGTGAGGAGCTCGATCCGCCTGCCCGCTTGATTGACCGGTTGCAACGGTCGTGTGAAACCACTATTGTTATCACTATGCCAATACTGCCTGTAAAATTTTCAAAGATACTTGAAGTTAAGACAGTGAAAAATCAGACAACATAAATTGATCTTTTAATTTTCAACTCGCATCAATCGCAGCCCAATTCTTCTGGGTCTAATTTAAACGAGATTCGACGGCCGCTACCGCTGGCGCTTCACGTCCAATAAAGTTTGAACAAACAAGAAATTACCTCGGCCCTTCTGCCATTGGAATCACAAAAAGTTAAATGGTAGTAAAGTTTCCACATCGATTGAGAGACGTGTCCACCCGGGCCGAGCTACCAATTAATTAAGTCCTGTGCACAGTCACCCTATTTCCTAAGATAGCCCAAGCATGACGTCGCACTTTTAATTTTCTGGTGTCACGAGTTATAACGATAAAGTCCCCTCCACGCAGCGAAAGGAAAGTATGCGATGAATGGCCCATTTATTAAAAGAGTAGAAAGTTTTTAGCACAAGTTCTCTATTCTGATGGCGACAATGTAATTTTAATAATTTGTTCTTACGGCTTCAGTTTTCTTCTTGTTAACTAATTTTTAAAAGATTAGTACCTAGTCTTTCTTTTAGATTTTCAGCTGCGATGCAAGTATCTTTACGCGAAGTGCAGGAACGTGCCTTTGAAAATACATACATAGAATGGAGCATGATGATTAGAAGTCTCTCTATACAATGCTTTCGATTTATGATAAAAAAAAACAAAAATAAAACAACTTCGCTGGTATGTCCAAACTTTAGTAATGCAAAAATTCTGAAATAATTACGGTTTAAACAAACATTAGTACGTATTACAGAAAACATAAATAGAATGAGGTTTCTAACTAACACAGTTTTTAGAGACTATCATAAGTCTACCCCAACAAACTTAGTTTTGCGGCCCGGGTTTTTTTTATTTTAAATTAGTAATCATATCTTAACTTTGACTCATTCAAATACTTCGAAACTATAGATAGATAGAGTAGTGACGCGTTAGCATTATTGCCCATACTGCCAGGACCGATACGAGCGAGAGTCCAAGCGACGCGGTCAGCCCAGGGCTGCCGCTGACAGGTAATCGATGCGGCTTGCTAGTTTATTTGGCTATCGGTTCCGCTCTCGTGTGTATCGAATAGATCTAATCGATATCAACCCCGACTCGATATGGTTATGAGACCGGGGCTATTCGATTACGCTGATTTAGTTACAATCTCGCTTGCAGCACGTTATCGGAGTTGAGTTAATTAAAAATACTTAGTTGTTAAAAGTTACGTGATCGTGATATACGATGAACGATAAGTTTCTTTTTAGGTGCCTATTACAAATGCTTATTATGGCTTATGGATATTAATCAAACTCTTATTCGAAGCATTACATATTTTATTGACGTCATTTTAACACTTCCAGAGATCCATTTTCTTAGAGCCAATAATACTAAATTATAAAAATTGTTATAACTTACAATGCTAAACGTTTATGCAACATACAGCCACTTTATCAATAGCAGGGACCTTGCACTTGTTCCCCAACTGTATATATGACAATAAGAGACCCAGATACCAAACACATTTATTTACCCATTTTGCTTACAGACACTCGAAAATAAACTAAAATTTGAGACCCATGTGACAGGTTTCTTTATTAAATCTTTTCCTTCAGCGTACAGCAATATGATAAAAATACATTTAAATAACAGACTCAGCCTACTTTTCAAGGCTCGACACGTCCCTACATCATTAATACATCATTATGGAGCTATGATACTGGGAATTGGTATCGTATTTTTGTAACCCAAAGTATTACAAGTCGGAAGTGTAGGGACGTGCCTCTTGAGGTCTCGGGAGCGTGATTGGCCCCATTGTGAACCTCAATAGTCCATCTCGGGACCGCTAACTCAGCCGTTTCATGCCTCCATTCGTCTTACCTTTGCCACCAGCGGTTGCGGTTGGCTCGACCTGAAGATAGTACATTACATTTATTTACGCGAGGACTTGGTAATGTTGGTCTATAGTGTAGCATATAAAACCATCATTCTCGCTTTAAGATTATCCTAATTAAGAGCATAAAAGTATCAATATAATCTATGTTATCGATGAGGAATACTCTGTAGGCATAATTATCAAAAGAAAAATAGTAAAGGATTAATTGCAAAGAAACTGGGAATTAAATGAAAACACGTTCATTATTAGGTTAGTCAAAAAAAAATGTAATTACTTGCTTTCAGAAATGACAGAAAGTTGAATGCAGACGCGGCAGTCGGCGGCTAGTGACCGCTACCAATAACTCAGTTGAATGGACCTCAATTAAGCCGAAGTCTAACCTCGAACAAATCTACCGCCCTCAGAATACGAAAGTAATGAAGAAGACGACAATCGAAATGTAGATTACATCTCTACCCGAGATGGATTTTGTGAATTATTTCTAAGAAAATCTATAATCCAATTCGCGACACTCGAGCTACGCCTGTAGATTGAATTCGATTGAAAAATGATGGCATCTATTTGTATAGTCGTGGCTTAGGAAAATAATGGTTTTGCCTAACCTAACTAATTGGCATTCTACTTTTTAAGGTTTAAGTTTTTCATCCCACTTCCTCTTAAGCAATGTCATGATGTGCAAGCTAAGTCACCAGCATTTTTAATCACGTTATTTGTCCCCCGAGTCACAGCTTTTTGTTTTAAACTGCTTTTAAATTTATTTTATCAAACATTCTCATACATTAGAATCAAGGCTTAAAAATTACAAAAAATTAAAAAGCTACACGTTCGTACATATAAATCATGGCCAATACGTTTTGTAGTATATTGAAATTGAGTGTAATCAAAGTAACTTATAAACACATTCACAATTTATAGACTTGTTGAGCCCACGTAACGTAAATATTTTTCTAGAACAATAGTGGCACACTTTATGTATGTATGTAAACAATTGATTGCACATAATAATAAAAAAATAACAGTTTACAAGAAAATAAGTAACATGTACAAAGTATGTGCTACTGTAAAGTTACCGTATTTAAAGTTCTGTATCTTTTAAATTCTGTATTAGAGACGTGCGTATTGGACGTTAGAAAGAGACTTTTCATTTCTTAATGGTTTCCTTCAATATGGGTAGGTAGCTGTCATCAATATCTAGTGGCTTTTTGTCTTCATATTGGTCGTTCAAAGCGATATTTGGGAAGGCTCCAACGAGACAATGGCTAGCTTTTAGGGAAATGATGGTGAATATTCAAACTCTACAGCAACTGGTTACGCGATGTTTCAATTGGAATAAAAAAATGCATCCTTTCACGTAAATTAAAGATCACGGTGAAGACTAAAGTCAAGGCGAATTGATGTACCTACTGCATGTCGTACAACAGTCTTGAATTATAATTTAATGTATAAACATGTAATGTTGTTTTTGTTGTTGTATCAAAATAAATTATTTCTATTCTATGCCATAATAAATAATAAAATAATAAATAAATATCTTGGGACAATTAACACCAATTGACTTAGTACCAAAGTAAGCAACTAAAGCTGCTTGTGTTATGGGTACCAGACAACGGATATACATACTTATATAGATAAATATATACTTAAATACATATAACATCTACGACTCGGGCACAAACATTCGTATTCATCATACAAACATTTGCCCCTCCCGGGAATCGAACCCGGTACCTCAAGCTTCATGGTCAGGGCCACTAACCACTAGGCTATTCGGCCGTCAAAATACCTAACAATAATCTAGTAGGTTATTTATTATAACTATTAAAATATACTCGTTGTCTTAAGGAGTTCGATTTGAGGCATTACCAAATTTACATGTCATCTGTGTGTACATATATAAAAGTGTACCTTTATAATTTTTATCTACACATATATCATAAATGCTCTATAATGCGTTCAGAAACCGTAGGCAATGACCAGCATTATAACAACCAATATTATTATGAGAATTTTTCTAATTTGTTTCTATATTTGTTCAAATTCATTTTTTATTACATTATTTTAATGTGTACAGTCTATAGATATTTCATAGGTACCTAGCACTAGTAGCTAGTAGCAATGCAGGTCATTGCCTATGGCTTCTGAACGCATCATAGAGTACTTATGATATGTGTGTAGATAAAGTAATGTATGCAACTGTACATAATTAGGTCTTAAAACACTCGTGTGAACCTATTATGAAACTCGCTGATGCTCGTTTCATAAAACCACACTCGTGTTTTAAGACCCCTCATTATGCAACAGTTGCATAAAGTACTATTAAATCGTTATCACATAATGCGCGTTACAGGCTTATGGTTATATTTGTTTACTAAACAATTTCTGCGCACAAAGTGTCCTAAGATCTTGTCTGATTTCAGCATCAACACGTTGCCTGCTTTGGACATTTCTAAAGAGGTTTTTAGGTAAAAAGCTTTTGCGGTAAAGCCCCCCTACTAAAGGTTACCAGATGTAATGGCCGTGAAAGAGACGTCAGCGACGCGCTACTTAAGGTATTTCCACTGACTCCTACGACAACAATTCTGTTTACTTATTTGCTTTAGATATTTCGCTGAAGGGAATCGTTCGCGAGGAATTTATTTAATACAAGTAAATATGAAATTTAATTACACTGAGAAATTTCACTTTGACAGCAATATTGAACTACAAAATGCTTTATCAAATTAATGTTACGAGTTATCTGTAATTATTAAGTGTAAATTTAACAATTAATTTATTTAATACCTGCTTAGGTAGAAATGTATTTGCGACTACCTCAGGTTAAAATAAATTAGGTAGTTTAATAACGTCTGTATAATATATATTGCACGTATTTACTACGTATTTTTATGAAGTCACGACGTTTAAATTCTTATATGTACTGATATTTTGTCAAGAGTAGAAAAAAAACATTACCTAGGTCTACGAAATTTTGACATGCACTTAATTGAACAATACTTATAGTATAATAGTATACAACAAACAGAGACTTTGTGATAAACCCATGCATTATCCCATCATACTCCATAACCTCCTTACAGATTTTGGTTATGTTAAACTTAGAAAGTTTATCAACCGCAATATACAGTCATAGAACAGTATAAGTCATTTTTACATTAAACAATGTCAGAATAGGTGGTACAGAGAGCTTATTCCGCTATTTGTATCTTCACACCAGTAAAGACGTTGAGGCAGTAAAACCTTTATTTATAATGGCAACATTGGACGTTTTACAAATGCCAATATAACTTTTGATCTTGATGCAGAGGCCAAGAGCTAATTCGCAAATAATTTTGAAATGAAAACTTTTGTCATTGTTGCAATTATTTACAGTGAAAATTATTTGGAGAAATCAGTTTAATTTAAGAAATAGATTTCAATTATGATAAAAAAATAAATTAATATTTTGGATAGATACTAGTAATGTACTTATTTTAATGGATTTCTTCTTGAGTCTTTGTTTTTAAATTAAGAAACACATGTTAAAAGAAAAAAAAAGAAAAATAATCCCTACTATTTAGTTCCTATTTCATAGTAGGCCAACCATATTTTATGGCTTATAGTGGCATACTCGCTTCAGATTTTTACGGATTTCGCGACTATTCAGCTCAATCATCGTTATGTACAATCAACCAATTTAATTCATAGGCCACCGTAGAACTCTTTCAAAATGAACGTCATAATACCTTCTGAATAATGTCATAATATCCTAGCAATGACACGTTGCGATAACGTTCTACAGTTTTCTATGTATCGAATTGGTTCACTATACATGCGTTGCATGTAATCGCTTTAGTCTACTGTTTGAAAGTTTCTAATACCAAAACTTTGTCGGAACAATTCTTAACTATCACTGATAAGTACCACTAACATTCCTACCTATACGTACCTACGCCAATCGTAAGCAACATTAACCGTTTGTTTTTCTTAAGCTTCGTAAATTTGAATAATGAAACCTATTCGTCAACAGTAAAAAGCTGTGCAGTAACTAGCCGGAGTGCTAAAACAGTGAAGGCTGGCGGCGATAAGCAGAATCGTTCTACGGCATAATCCTCTCTCTAAAGAGGTATTATCCCGCAGACCACCGCGCCCGGCGCCTCCAGAGCACCTGCTTTGTAAGTGCCAGCTCTGACACGTTCTACTGGGTTTTATTTTACTGCATCCAGTAAAAGTTAAGGATAAATAACCTTAGTATGTAGGTACAGGTATAGTCAAACGGGACTTGGTCGCGAAAGACGCATATTCTCTTTATTTTGACATTTCGAGTATACCATCGTAGCCCCAGCGAGCGTAGTTCCGAATAACCTAGTACCTAATTCCCAACTACTAGTAGTTGGGAAGATCCTTGGGTCAAAGCTAAACGGAACATATTGTCTAGGAAATAGTGACTTTGATAGGGGCCTCCCGCTCTTTCCTCAACTAAGGTGCCGATTTATGCAATGAAAAATGTATACGTTTACGGAAATTTATTATGCTACATATTATATTATCTTTATTACTATTGTTAAAAAACTAGGACCTTTTGACCAGTGTCGTGTATTTGCGTGTGTAATGAATAATTACCTGTCAATTATTAATGTCGTTTGGTTTTATTTTATTCTATACCCATTTAAATTTTCTGCTTGTTTTCTATAGAATGCCTTTAGAAATTAACTCCGCTACTTGGAAATATTATGTGTAAAACGCAATAAAGTTTAAATTAATAAATAGTACCAATTCATGATAAAATTAGATTGATTTCAAAGGCTATTAAGCCGACAGCCTGTCCAGTCCGTGTCAGCTTACGACAGCACCATTTTATTTGGAAATATAATAATAAACATTTTACAAAAATAAAGGAGGTACTCAAAGGATTAAATTTATTCTTAGGTACCCAAATGGGCCGTTCAGTCTATCGACGAAAATCTCTAATTTACTAGAGTGTCTATAATTGTTTTCAACAAAGAGCGTTCACGTGAAGCGTAGACTTGGTCGGTTTAAAATAATTGTTGTATGCAATGATTAATAGCTAAAGCGTTTCAAACTGAGCAGTATCGTAATAAGAGCATAGCAATGCATTGCCGGGGTTTGCGGGGAGGGAGGCGCACTAATGCCCCTCGGAGCGGGGATTACTTCATGAAATGGTTGCGCTTAGCGCCTCTCGGCGTGAAAGCTGCCGGCGATCTGTTTGCCGGCAGGCACTCGACAATACCTACCTACAATCAAGTGTCAACAAGAAGGTCTTAAGGCTTAAGGATTGCCGCTACCTAATCGCCTTAAACATGGAAGGTCTATTACTGTAAGGGTCCTATGAAAATAGTGCTGAGTTGAGAATTATACCCTATAACATTATACGACTTAAGTGTTACAAAAGCAACAAATGTCCGTGCAAAAGTCATACTTGTATTACTAAGTCGAGTGTGCAGCTTAAAAAATATACTGTCCACTGTGGCAAATCTAACTAACTGAAAACTGAAACATATCAAAACGATTTGTTTAATTCTATATTTGAAAGTGTAATTACGTAGTAGAAGAGTTTATCTTCAACATACAATACCCTTTACATTTTTATTTAATTAAACCGAGCACGTAGAACGAAAAATATGACTGGCCGTGGCAATTTATTCATTTTATTTTACTATGAGTTGGATGTGTTTACATGGAAATTTAGAGCTGCTTTCACTCCTTTGAAAGCTTACGATATTTTTTTATGGGTTTCGTGAGAATAATTGTGCTAGTATGGCACTAATGATGATTTGGGGGAGTTCCCATTGACATTTTCATACAAATATTTTAATAATTTTGCTAGGGGTGTCAGTTTTTTTCCGACTGGCATCTTTGTCTAACACTAACCTAGCTACGTAAAAATACCTATAACACGTTTTTTTGACGGCCGTCAACATCCACATTTAGAACTTAAGTAGTAGTTATCAGATTTTGGCAACTCTAGTTTAGGAGAGTTGCCAAAGGACATTTCGAGGTAAGTCTGCCTGACCCCGATACAGTACCTACTTATTTTTCAAGGAGAAAAAAAATGTGGTGAAGTGTATGTCCCTTTTCGTCCCACTAGAATTACATTTATGTTTTTTATGGACAGCAACCATTGAAGTCAAAAGTGACGTTGCTTAATAAATATTTAACGAGTGAGATGTCAAAAATTTAAGGTTATTCAGGCGTAAACAATGACCAAAGTTGAGAGTTAGTACCCGAAGGTGTTCGGTAAGTAATGAAACTTTGTGTCTTTAGAAAGTTAAATATCCAAAGGGGTGCAATTAAATATTCGTTAATGGGATATTCGTATTCGTAGAATCTTAGGTCTAATGGAATCTATCGAAGATTCTTAGCACCGTATATTTACTCCATTTTCTAGATCCGGAGACCGACTTCCCTAAAAGCTGGTAACGAATCTGGTATTCTTTCCAATGGGCGGTAACTGGCCATCAGGCTTCACCCTTGCTTGTTTGCCTCAAGTTTGCATACAATAAGAAAAAAAAAATACATCGGCCTAAACTAAATACCGATTTCTGGACCTAATAATATAGTAACGCAAGATGATATTGCTAAACAATAGTTTAAAACTTCTTAAATAGTGTATTATTCAACGTTACAAAATAAGGCAGATAGGTACGTTGTTTTAATTACTTCCGCCATTAATTATGTAGCTACGATGCTACCCATTAACGCATAAACAAAACCACCAAATGAGCCACATAGTGTGCAATATACCGACATCAACCTTGTATAAGTATTCTATTTTAGTAAAGTAAACAAATGAGATCAAGTAGCGACCTAGAATTTGTTAACATTATATTTAATAATGCGTGTGTTTGATTAGGTCAAATTACTTAATAAACACGATATATCGTACAGTATATATAACTCTTTATTGATCACCATACAAAATCAACATGGAGATATACAATTTAGAGATAATACACAGGGCGCATATTAGACGGTCTTAACGCAACAAATTATTGTACAATTTGTAGATATAGACAGAATTAAAAAAATTATACGTAGATGATCACCATGACCCTTTTTTTTACATACGAAAGAATTCAAGTTTTAAATGAATTTAGTTATTGTTGGTCAAATATTGCAGTTGAAAGTTCTTTACATTTTCAGAGGTAGGTTCAACATTTAACTTCAAATTTTGTATGTGTGTATGTAGGTGCGATGACAATGTAACATTAGTACTGTGTACAAAAAACTTGTAATGTATTAATAAAACAATTTTAGGCAAAATCTTATTTCAAAAATTTGGTTAGTAGCTATGGTCAAAAAAAATGTGTTATTATAGGAGCCATTGCATTGCAATATGTCCCAAAGATCTAATGAAGTGGAAGATAGGTTATTACTTATTAAACTACGAACAAATCTCATTTTATAACGCAAACCAGCCACCCGCCCCAGATTTGCACTGGTGCAATTGAGTAACGAAAACTTAATTAAAATATATTGTACACAAAGGCCTTTTGTAAAAAATCTCTCAATTAGTGTGAAAACCGAATCAAAATCCGTTGTGTGGTTTAAAATGTATAAGCGGCAGAAGAAGGTGGGGATTCAGGACACACAGGAAAGGATAGAGACTTGGTTTTATACTATTTAAAAACATGTGGTCGAAATTATATAGATAAAAAAGATTTTCCAGAAAACTTATAAATAACCTTTAACCATGATAGTACGAGGGCGGTTTGAGAAGTAACTTGTTTCGCATACAAATAGATGGCGTTAGTGGCATCTCTGTGCTTATTCATAAAGTTTAATTACTTAAGATAATTTATTTGTGGCGTCAAGTCATTTTCGGCGGGAATTTTAGATTTGACAATAGTTGAAACAAAAGTGATCGGAGTAAAGCGGCAAAATGGATAAAATTGGAAATCAAGGTGTAATTCAGTTCTTTTTTTTGGAAGGTAAAACTGCGAAAGAAATCCATGAAAGGATTTTACCTTCGTTGGGTAACTCGTGTCCTTCCTACGAAACAGCTCGACTTTGGGTAAATAAGTTTAAGCGAGGTAGGACAAGCATTGAAGGTGCACCTCGTCCTGGAACCCTAAAAACGGCGGTTTTACCCGAAATCGTTGATAAAATCCATGATTTTGTTTCAAACGACAGAAGATTTAAGATACACGAATTAGCGGAAGCCACAAGCATCCCTTCTGAGCGGGTGCATTTTATTTTGCCCAACGAATTGCACATGAAAAAGCTTTGTGCAATATGGGTGCCGCGGTTACTCACTCCAGAACAAATGCGTATTCGCATGCGAACATCTGCTGACAATCTGCAGGTGTTTGAAAGAAATCCAACAGAGTTTATTCACCGATTTGTTACAATCGATGAAACCTGGATTCATCACTATATCCCGGAGACGAAACAACAGTCCAGACAATAGGTTAGTCGTGGTGAGCCAGCTCCAAAAAAGCCAAGGTCATTCCGTCTGCTGGATAGGTGATGGCGTCTGTCTTTTGGGACGAAAAGGAATCCTCTTAATTGACTACCTTGCAAAGAAAAAACTATTGCTGGGGCATAATATGCATCACTTTTAGACCAATTACAAGCGGCGATAGCCGAAAAACGGCCAGGTATGGCAAAGAAAAAAGTTATATTTCGCCATGACAGCGCTCCGGTGAATTCAAGTAGAGTCGCTGCACAAAAATTGGCGGAGTTACGATTTGAACAGCTTCCTCACTCCGATTATTCGCCGGATTTGGCTCCTTCGGACTATCACCTATTCCCGAAACTCAAAAATTTTTAGTCTGGGCAAAAATTTAACTCCAACGAAGAGGTGATACAGGAGGTAAACGCATATTTCGAGGACCTTGAAGAAACGCATTTCCGTGAAGGCATCGAGAAGTTGCAGCAACATTGGGGCAAGTGCGTCGAACTTCGGGGAGAGTATGTGAAAAAATAAAATATATACATTCGCTAAATTATTATTTTTTCATATCAAACCAAGTTACTTCTCAAACCACCCTCGTATTTTATGCAGAGTGTTTAAACACATTCTTATTCGTATTACAGTCTACATTTATGAAGATTTAATGTCAATTTTCAATAATACGATGAAAGAGTCCCAGGTTTGTAAGACTGCGGAGTGTTCAGGTGAAGATATAACCAGCAAGGATTGGAGGCATCGTCTCGGCGCCCTCGATTGTCTAACTTCGGCTGACACTCCGGACTAACTTGAGGAAACTTTTTTATTTCCACCGTTTCCATTGGCTTCCTCGAGAAAACTTCGAAGCCACCTAATGGATACCAACTGTCATCGGTTTTAAAAGCTGAGTGACATGCCATTGTAATTTTATAACTGACCGCCCATCGAAGCGGAAGAGAGTGCCTTTGACAAGTCAATGGATTTTACTTTGGACACCTTATTAGAGTTTTTCAATAAACGGTCTCTTTAAAACATTTCGCTCAGGAAGCTTAGATACTTTTTGACTTCGGAATACATTTCAGAAGGATAAAATGTGTTTGTTTGGAGCGTATTTTATTTTCTATGGACATGTTTATGGTGAGCTTACTGTTTCATATATACGCTGAAAGCGAGGTCACTGCAAAGCCAGGATTTGTTTTGCGCTGATGTTATTACCTTCTTGTTTCTGTTATCTTGCAGCTACAAGAAAATTGTATTAGCTTACTGTGTAATTATAAAGCTTTCATAACGTGTATGAAACGTACTTGTGTAACAAAAAAAGTTTTACGAGTATATTTCAGCTGAATATAATTTTGGAAGGGATTTTCGCAAAGAAAATTTTAATTCTGCAAATAAAACAAATTACGTAATTAGAGCAATGCATATCTTAATGTATATTTTTTAAGCGTAGAGGAAGAATTGCGCCGTTTTTCAAAACGGCTTTGAACCCGCCGCATAGCCCTTGTAAAATTATTGTCTCCGCGTGCATTACAAAATTATGTTAAGGATTTCTAGATCATGGGAGTGAAATCAATAGGTACAAACTTAATGCTGTGATAACCGCACTTTAGCCTTTAAATATCAACAAACATATTATATTTGACACATTCTTGTTTTGAAACCAGAGAAAAAGGGGTAAGCTGCTGAGTTTCTAGCAGCCCTTCTTCTCAGCAGAATCTTTCATTTTCCGAAGCGCTGGTAGACGCAGACATGTAGAAAAGCCTATAATATATTGTCTACTTGCAAAATATTATTTTTCATTTTCAGAAAAAATAACTAATATTTAACAGTCCGAAATGTAAATTCCGTTTGAGTAGTTTCAAAAACGAGTAAATGGCAAGCGCGCAACTCTTTCCATTCAAACGTGACTGCAACTTTGGGACGTTTAATAAATGTCTGCTAGTGACACTCGCTTCCTTTCACAGAAGAGAATGTGACCTATAAAATTTCCACTCACAACATCAACGTGAAACCTGTAACTTCTGTTTATATTAAACGTGACATATACCGTAATATTTTAGTGTATATTTATTTATCTTCATAAGAAAAAAACCGTTAAATATGATATTCCTCGTGCAAAGTGATATCCAGTTTCATTGATGTGGATTAAAATGAAGTAAAAAAAGTAAGGACTACGCCTACGCAGCCAGTCGAGATTTTCGTCCAATATTTTTATGAAATTTAATTTTGTTTGTGTGGATATGAAATCCTCGGCACCCAAGTCTAAATCGCACTTGATAGTTTTTTATTCTTAGTAGGCAATTATAATTTCATAAAAAAAGTGTTTGTGGCATACAAACAGACAGAGAGAATGATGGACAGACGGCTATGCCGAAACTTGTCCGCATATTTTTATTTTTTGGTTTAATAATTGGCATCGCAGGCTGTACGTAAGGATACTAATGATTCTAGTTTTGGTTACCTAGGGCTTACGCTGTAGCGAAAGGTTATGCGGCGCTACCTCGTAACGATTTGTGATCTCACGTAAGCCGAGATTACGACAAAGCTGGCTGTCGCGCCACTGCAGGGTACGCTAAAGACAAATTCAGGTTGTTCTAGAAGTTCAATCAAAATTTAATATCACACAAGAAATTTCCCTCCGGCCACGGATCTGATGGTTTAGTCCGATCGATCCGATGACAGGATTTTTTCCGTTTGATATAGAGTGTCGTCTATTTGATCACATTAAAAGAATTATCAAAAGTTCATTGTCCAATTAATCGAATGACAAGGATTTGTATTTTTATTGGGATGATCAAAATGAATGGTTATCAAAAGGAAGACACGTAAAACCACTACTTAACAAAATAATGAAAACAGACTTATTCGTTGTTATCAGTAACAATTAATTGTCTAGGAAACAATAGAATATTATATTACAGTGTAATGTTTAATGTTGGCATCGTATTTAATAAGTATTGTATATTTGCGTCCCTAATTAACACCTTTCCCCGTAACATAACTCGCTAAGTTTAATTTTACACCGATACCCTGTTTAATTTAAATAAAAATAGTCATGACAATAGGTAGCGTCATGTTGCTGGCTTCAAATATCAACAGCCTTAGAAATTAGAAGTTATCTTATAAGCACCAGATATAGAGGCATACATTTATTTTAAAAGGCTTGCACGGCGCGCGATGCCCGGGGCGGGTCGCAATATAATAATAGTCGGCGGGGCACCGCGGAATATCATCTCGGTACATTGTGAGAGGCAGGATGCTCATTAGATGAACGCCCCAGGCCTGTGCCCTGCCTTCCTCCGCCTGAAGTACGCTTCTTTGCTTGGCGCTGCACTTTACAGCCAAATTAGTTATTCACCCTATTTAATAATTGACGAGCGGTGCGGTGTATTTGCCCGCTAAAAGCTACAAGCTAAATAAAGCTGCAAGTTAAATAACTGCGGGGGAGTAAACATTGAGTGCTAAAAGCTATACAAGTATTCGCTTCGGGTCTTGGTGTTCCAGAAGTTATCTCTTGTTGTTTCTAGGAAGCCTAGAGTTTGTAACAATGTGCAAGTGAAATCTACTAGGTAAACCAACTCGTAAATAGTTGCAACTAAGTGTCTTGGGCAGTAACTAAAAAAAAGTAAACGAGTATTTAACTGTTTTGAGGGGCAGAGTAAGTAATTTCAATTATCAGAATATTTGCAAACGAGTAAGTACCTACTAGTTAGTAAGTCAAGGGAATAACATTGCTTGGAGTTTCTGAAGCCGATGTAATATTTTAATCTTATCATCCGAGTCAAGTTTCATGTCTCGCGAGGAAAGTTTCAGATCCGCGGTTCGAGTTTCAAGACGAGAGACGAACTCGCAACTGTGACTGCAAGTGCTTCTACTCTTCTGACATTTCAACAATAAAATTTTATTATCTTACTGTACTTATTGTGTACGCTTCTTTTTAAATGAATACTTAAACAATTTAAATAAAAGCGATTAAATTAGCAAGGATTTTTATGACACTAATATATAAAATATTTCCGTTGAAAATTAACGGCCGCAATGGTTATTAAAGAAAAAAAAACCGTCTTTTTATCTAATGGATTTTTCTTTATTAGACAGCGATAAAAGCAAAAAAATGAAGAGCCCTTAGCGCTTATTAAATAAAAGAAATCCGTGTGTTCCGAGAAATAATCTCTTTTGTTCCAAGTTGGGGCTGACTAAGTACCCTCTAAGTTAAGGAAGGCTTGTTTGGGCGCTTCCGATATTTGTTAAGCCCGTGTCCGTTTTGCAAGATGCCAGCGCGAGATAATTAATGTGTGGAGCCTCTCTCAAACTCCGAGTAGATTAACAATCTACTAATTGAATAAAACTTAACTACCTTTGTTTAACTTTTGTATAACTATTTTGAGGTTTGTTTAGGAATTTGTAAACTCTGTTGCATGTTTTAATTGGTAACACATATAGATCTATTTAACTTTGATTTAGAACAAGATACTCACAATGCTTTTAAACATTAAACTTTTGTGACGATTGTAAAAAAATAAAAAATACATTTGCCCAAATGCGTACATACACGCTAAGTTTACAAATGAGTCGCTATTAGTAGTACACATACAATACATTATCATAATGTATATATTAAGAAAGAATGATTAGCTGACACCATAAACTTCTCAAGAATGTTATAAAACAAACCTAATGAAATGCGTATTATTTAAAATGGTTGACGATTTCAGCAGAAAAAAGAACGCTGCAGGGTAGATGATCCCTTTACAACTTCGTGTAGAACTCATTATTCCAGAATTTTACCCAATTGACGAGATTTCATTTTTTTTAAACCTGAAAATAACTACAGGAATCGAAAGAGTTTTGCCTCCTGAACACGGAAAAATATTTATTATAATTTATTTCTCCATATTTAAAAAAACACAATAAATTAAAATAATATACTATCTGAATTCACCATTTTTTTACAGAATAGACATTCCTTTGCCTTTTGCACCAGAAAAAAAGAGGTGTCATAATTTTAAATTTGTCATTGTTATTGAAAATTGACAGATACATAAATAATCTATTTTTATTATTGCTAATGCATGAACGACGACGAACGATCTCTAATTTCAGCAGCGCTGAAGGCTTCTTTGCCTCCCATAAACTCCATCAACATGAAATAATCTACTTTTGGTAGATTTCCGCTGTCTGCAGCACAAAAACCATCGGTAGGTTTCATTGTCCTTAAGCTGTTCCAAATCGTCCATGTTATGATCATCCGCCGTATCCGCCGTACCTATATAAGAAAGCCAGGTGTCGTATTAATTTGCAGTCCAGTATCAAAATCGTCGCAGAAGTCTTTTATTGTAAGTTTCAGAGCAAGAAAGAACCAAACCGCACAACAAAAATTTTACAACGGGAACGTCATATTTACGTTATCATCTATGGTTATCATATTTGTTTTTAATAGAGACTAGACTACAGTTATGGATCTATATTTGGAGTTATGCCCTTTTAGAATAAGCACATCTTAAACAATTTGTAATAAATTAATTATTAATCCTAGTGAAAATTTAAAACTATCAGCGTCTTTCTCTTTCCAAGCAGAATGCAGAGAACGAATCAAATTATAGTCTTAGAAAATATGAAATGTTGTCCATTGTACCCAAACGAAAATTAATTAAATTGAAGGAGACTCGACTTAATCTATCGAACATTAATAATAAATTAAGGTGAGCATTACATTGTCACGCTGTTAAGAACCTCCGTAATGGCGCTACTGGGCCAATCAAGATGGCGTAATAGATGGAGGGTGGCAGCGCAATTAATTGCTCCTGAAGAATGCAGCCAGCTGCAACACTGCACTGATAACATACCTCGTAAGATAAATAGTCTGCCGCCGGGACGGATACTCTTATTGCTTACCTAATGGCGCAAGCGAGCGATAGAAACTCATAGAAATAAAAGCAGTCTATTTAAATGGTTGAAAAAACCTTTGCTGAAACGCACTACCAAAGCGCACTACTAACTACTACTAAGCGCACTTTGTACTTTAGAAAATGTTATCGTTGAGATAAAAGCATAAAAACATGTAAATGTTCTATTAGTTTATAGTAAGAAAACAAGAAGGTAATTGGTTTAATTAATTAGTTACATTAGGAAATTGTCCGTGGAATTCTACATTGTTCTCGTATGTCAATCTCGGCGTCTGACGGCGCGAGTCTTCATAGGTATTTAGGTGTAATCTTAAAAGCCACTTCATTCGGAGTCATTCGAGGTAACGAGACCATAACTCCGGTCTTGTCTGGATTCGGCATAATCCCGCGCTCACGAAACTCCGTATATATATAGAGAATAGAAATACGATTAGTGGGATTTGTTTAGTTTGATTGGAGTGCGGCTAAGCCTGTATTGCGGAGAGATAGCACGATTTCTCCGTGTACGTAGCTGATAACTCCAATTCGGTGTAACTGCGGGATCGCTTAATCTGTAGCCGGTTTCCACGATAACGATCTAAGTCAGATGTTGTCTATCTTGCTTAGGGCGCTCGGAAGTGGCTTAATGACTCGGAAATCATTCGGGTTAAGTTCCTTTGGGAGCGGATTGAAAGATACGACGCTACAGATTTGTTGGTGACAGTGTGTCCTGGGAGGCCCGCGTGAGTGGAACTCGTAAAACGGTAATGATGGCTCTGGACGTAACAGTAGACTAATTCTGTTCGATCAACTCAAAGCTTCCGCTGATGAAGACGTGCCCGCTGGAAGTTGCAACTGCTTATCTAGTTTTACTACTAAATACAAAATGGAGTCAAGTGTGATTTGTTTAAACAATGTTTTAACATTTTAGTGCTGTTTTGTTGAATAATGTTATGGCGGCATCTACCGACTTTTATCAGATGAGTAATAAAAAACCGTCTAATACTATGGAAAATGTTAGGTTACTAATAGATATCCCGTGACCAGCTATTAGTGGAGCATTAACTCTGTTCAGAAAATGGAAATTTTAGTTTAGTAAGGGACAAAAGACACATCTTTTCTAGCTGTTATATTTGTTTACTGACCCAGTTAAGGCCAGCAGTTCACAATTTATTCATTAATTACCAAGGATCCTGTATAAAAGTAAACTAACTCTACACAGGGTGTAAATGGCCAGAATACTATACGATAGTCGGTACGCTTAGTGTGTATTTCGTACCTAATGGGGGCCGGCTGTACAAAGCGTTCGCATAACTAGGCAGAGCGAGGCTTTCCGGTCCATTTATCTGGTGTCTCATCATAGTTTCGTTGCACCCGGATGTGGCCGGTCAACGGCTAATCGATTATCCGGCAGTTAACGGGGTAGAGTTTCAGCAAAGCCAAAGTTATTAAATTAATACTTTGAACCTTCGTATAAAGTTCGTGCATGTACTGTACGCGCGCTTGAAATTTAACTTACAGAAGTTTTTAAAGGCATAAGTTTTTATTTCTGGATGAGGAGGTCCTCAGAGCAAAATGTCATGTATGTCATTAAGTCTCCATAGCAAAGAGTCTATATAAATAGGGTTATAATGACCATAGAAATCAGGGAGAGAGTCCAGGGTCGCAGGGGGGTAAATCAACCACATTTAAAAATGCTTTTTAAAGCAAATTGTCAAATAAAACAAATCAACATTTTTGCATTACCGACGTTTTTAAAACATACAAATAAATCGAAAATGCACTATAAAGTTACTATAGGGCATTATTAGTTATTTTTTAAATGAGTAGTTTGAAACATTGGATGTTATTAAATGTATTTTATCGATTTAACAATATTTATCCCTCTATTAAACTTTAAAATCAGAATGTGTAGAACTATGGTTTTAATTATAAACAAAGGTCTTAGACATAGGCAGTAATTCGCAGTGCACAATACAATATTAACAGAAGTTGAAATGTGGTTGTTATCAAACGTCTTGACAGCCGGGCCTCGCGAGGCTCCTTGATAATTGACGCGAGGGAAATTACACGTCGGCCCGTAGACAGTTGTTGATGACGTCAACACTTGATTATAAACGATTTATTTGAGAAATGACGCCCTGTGGCGGGCTTGTTCCGTCCCCGTCGCATACTGTGCGTACCCGAGTGGGTCAATTGAACGCGAATACAGGGGAAATGAATACTCGCACCTAATTAACTACGAGGGCCTCAAGATCTAGACCTACGATAGGGGGATATGGAAATTGATTTCAGTCGAGCTCGTTGACTCAATGACCCTTGTGAACCCGTTTATATATCCAGCAATTATGTACGCATAATCTATTCATGAAATTCTCTGAGCAAAAGCAAAGCGGTTTCACTTAAGTAGTTGTGTTGTAATTGTAATTTGAAACCACGTAGCGTTTGGTTGTTTTTGTTTTTGTATTTACTCGTAAAAGGCTTCACCAGACTGACTGAATGATAAACTGACCGACTCATCACTGCCATGCGGAAACTGTGCTATACATTCGTGCCTTACTTCGCTAATTTAGTTATATCTATACAATTTTTAATTGCTTGTCTTCACGCGCGAATATCCTAGTGATTAGTGATGCTGACTACGAAGTTATAGGTAGTGAGTTCGACGCGTACAAGGGGCAAATGTTTTTCAGATAAATACCTGAGTTGTGGATGTTATACATATGTATTCCATTATACTTGTATATATTTACGTACAAGCACAAAGTATATGTATTGTCTTATACTATCGACAAGCTTTGCTTGGTTTGGGACTGGATCAGTTGGTGTAAATTGTTCTAATATATTTATTTCGTGTTGTAATAAAAGCCTATACAATTAATTAAATCTCAATAACATAGTCCACATTTTTTAGCTGCCGCTGTCTCATTTCTAAAACAATCTAACTAGAATGCTAAAACCTAGATTAAACAAATCTACAACGATTTCCTTTAAATACGACAAAATGAAAGCTAGAGTAATATAGACAAAAATGAAAGCTAGAGTTTTGAGCAATTTTTGTTCATGTTAAAATTCGCGCGCATTCATTAAAATAATATGTATCGGAAAATTGTTAATCCGACATTACCGGTATGCTGGGACACAACAGTCGGGCCAGCATGGCACCCGGCTAAGTGGCCGGGTAATTAATGGCCAAACGAGTGCTTCCCGTTTATAGTAAAATATCCTTGAAGCTACACACAGCTGCATCAGCTGTTCAGCTCTCCACTATGTTTAATAGCCGAGAATGTCTGACTAGCACACGACTTTATCTGCGCAAGGGTGTTACAGAGAAAAATCGTAGCTGAGATTAGTATCTAAGCTACGATTTTTTAGCTTTCCTAAAAGTAAGCTTTTGTTAAAGCATAAGCTTCATTTTTAGAAAGCTGCCACATACAAATTGTTTAATGTTAAGCTAATAAAAAGGGAAGATAAGGCCTTGTCAGAGGCATTAGCCCCATTCCGCTACAAACAAAGTTTTTGGTCTACTTTATTTAGAATAAATTGCAACAATTTATGTGAGCAAAGCCCCTTAATGTGCAACTCCTTAATGGTTTGACTTACAGGAATCCCAGCGCCCGCTTGTAATCCGATGTTAGATTGCAGTGGAAATTGTTCTAACATTGTATTGTACAAACTCTAAGACAATAGATATATAAATAAGATTTTAAAATAAACCCAGCAAAATAGCCAGCAATCTTGTAAGTTTAAGTTGTTGATGGGAATAAAGATTGCATGAATGTTAACTTTGTGTTATGGTTAAAAGACAGTCACCTGATTAGGAGAGATCGCCGCTGCTTATTGGAACCAGCGACGCCAAGAGTATTGCTGATCGTTTGCTGACTTTTAGCTTCACGTGCTCGTGGGCCTCTGTTTCTCTCACTCATCGTATAAACGCTGTAACAAACTACGGCACGCCGAAGTACGAAATAACTTAATAGTATAATTGTAACTTAATATGGTATAACGGATGCGATTATCGTATACCAATTTGGCCTATCTTGAATACTCTTCTATTGGTTTTAGCTTTCTGCTACTGACTCTGCCTCTATTAAAAACAAATCTGCATATGATTATACTGTTCGATCTAGCAAAATTCTTCGCTTGCAGGAGCTGACGAGCAAAAAGTTGCCATCGCTGAAATAAACCAGTGCCGCAAAGTCATACTGTTGAACGATCAATATTACATCGCGCGAGTAAAATTTCCGTAAGAATATTAATATGAACGACGTTATGAAATAGTTAAGTACTCCTCATTTTTTGCGAAAGTATTTTTCTCAAAATATGTTTACGTCTTGGTCTCCAATCGACGAGTTCTAAGAAATAATATGTAAAAGCCTCTTCAAACTCGAAATGTACATAGCTAATACCAGATTAAGCTCGGCTTACTAGTAAGTATATTTAAATAACGACGACAAGAGGTATGAAATTGTCTATGTAATTTTAAGAAGATTAATTAAACATTTTAAGATCTGAAGAATCCATTTCATCGAATGCTTACCACAATTAGCCCACTGGCAACTTTTTTAGATTCCATTAAAGGTATTTAAAGGTTAACTTTACAAAATAAATAAAGCAATTTTTTTAAAAACTGCAACTATATATTCTTTTCAAATAAAATAACGTATTTGAGGCTCGTATCAATTTTATCTTGATGAAAACCTTTGTACATATGAGAACAATAAATGTTTTACAATGGTTCAGTATTATTCTGGACCGTGCGCATGCAGTAAAAATGTGGAATATGGCAATCCTGCAAGTGGTTTAATAGGAAAGAGGGGATTTCTGTTCCGTGGCAGTCTCACCACGGGCGCCCGGGTAAGTATTGCTTCCTAACGCATACCGAGTGTTTGCAGACGGAGATTGCAATATTATGTACCAATCTCGAGCCTTTTCGAGTATACACATACACCCGAGCTGCACGTCTAGAATCGGAAATATTACGCTATCACCAGTTGCGGTTATACTCTATTGTAATAGTTTTCTTGGAGAAATTGAAAACCAAAAGGAATAAAGAAGTATTTTGATTAAATGTGTATATTTTAATACCTTTAATGGGTGTTAAAGATATCAGTTACAACGTTAAAGTCAGTACAAATAGTCTAATTTTCACACCAAACAGATAAAAGAATATATTAATTATCCAAGCCCCGCAAAGTTTGCTTCAGAGCATTCTTCACTACTTACTTAAGCAGCCGAATAAAGATAGAGAAAAGAACAGCTTGCAGTTGTTTGTGCAGATTACAAAATAACATATCCTCTGGAAAACTGAAACATTGATTATTTTAGATTATTCGCTCTAACTTAATAACAGCTACTGTATTAACGTTAGAAAGTTATATTTGTTGCAAGTTGGAGAAGCGATCGCTTTAATATTTGTTCCTAGATTAACTTTTCTCGACTGAAGCCAGGCCTTTATCGTGCGGTGACGATCGAAGTGAAGTTAAAACCGCTACAGCTGTTGCAGGCTAATATTAAAGCATTTCTCTGCGAACTGCAATAATTAGTATCGAGTAATGCATAAGTACACGTGTCAATGCAACAATTTTACTAGTTATTTAAAATAAACAAATAAATAAATATCTTGGGACAATTAACAATAATTTACCTAGTCCCATGTAAGCAACTAAAGCTGCTTGTGTTATTGTTTCTAGACAACGGATATAAATATTGAAATAGATAATTATATACTTAAATACATACAATATCAACGACTTGGGTACAAACATTCGTATTCATCATACAAACATAAGCCACTTCCGGAAATCGAACCCGGAACCTCAAGCTTTGTACTTAGGGCCACTAACTACTAGGCTATTCGGTCGTCAATTTAAGTAAGTATTAAAAATATCAACACTGTTTTATTTTATGGAAAAGGGAGGCAACGAGCAAGCGGGTCACCTGATGGGAAGTGATCACCGGTCGCCCATAGATACAGCGACCCCAAGAATCGCAGATCCGTTGCCGGCCTTTAAGTATACCCTTCTCGTGGACATCCAGATCACTCATTCGCTGTACGAAACACAGTAGAAAGCTACTGCATCACGTCGATACTATGTGAGAGTGTGATGCTATACCGGTGTAGTATGTAGTTTGACAAGTATTTATAGGAACCGTTTAAATAGTTTTGTTTCCTGTAAGTTACTCTTAGAGCGGTTTCGCACTACGTTCGTTCCGAATCCGTGAAAATATAGTCCGTAGTACCCGTTGAACTATTTCTATGGTAATTTACGCACTAGATCCGATCTCCGTCATTCGATTTCCTTTCTGTGTCATTCTAGAATCTCCATTCCGGAGAAGATTTTTGACGGACCGAAGTAGCCATAGTATTATTTGTATGAACGCTTGCGCACTGCGTCCGAGTTAAAGCCGAGCTGCGTACGACGAGCAGAGAGGCAGCGGGTCGGGCGGGGTATGCGGCTGGGTGACGTGAAGCGGCAGGCATTCAGTGTATTAGTTTAGCAGTGTGGCAGCGAGCACATGCGCATGTTGTTATTTGCGTTATGTTTCCATACGATGTTTTTACTTCAATTGAAAATTTTGAAAATAACCCATATTTTCACGGGTTCGGATCGGATTCGGATCGGACTAGCGCGTAAGCAATATTCGAATTCGGTCCGAGTTTTTTAGATCCATGTTTTCACGGGTTCGGATCGGATTCGGATCAGACTAGTGCGTAAGCAATATCCGAATTTGGTCCGAGTTTTTTAAATCCATGTTTTCACGGGTTCGGATCGAATTGGGATCGGAAATAGTGCGAAACCGCTCTTAGTAGTGATATTCAACTGAGAATTCATTTAGAATATGGTTAAATGGCTATTCACACCGTTATAAAGAACGATGTATAAATTTTCCCTTTTCAACATTTTCCTTAGATTTAATAATTTATTAAACACTTTGCATTACGGTTTATATTAAAAATGAAGCTAACTCAAGCATAGAAGATATTGGTTTGAAAGAAATAATTTTAATATTTTAGACGATACACTTGTTTAAATGTAGTACGGACAAACATTTGATCAATATCATATTATAAACAAAACTTGGTAGCAATAAGGAACCTAACTCAACTTAGTTGTAAAAATTCTGTGTTAAGTTACTTCCTTAATGTCAAATGGTACATTTATGTCTTGAACTGGTAAGTAAAGACTTATCTGCTTGCTAGTCATTCTAATGGTTTTTTTTTATAAAATAGGAAGGCAAACAACCAAGTGAGTCACTTGATGGTAAGTGATCACCACCGTACATAGACCCTCGCATCACCAAGGAGATTGAAGATGCGTTCCCAACCCAGAGGGCTAAGATGGAATACATCTTGTGCCAGTAATTGCACCGGCTGAAAGTTGCTGTCCTTGTTTATTTCAATCGCAACTCGATTCGCAATTCGCAAAATTACTCACGACAATGTGTCCCTATTGCTAGGTATATTAATTACCTAAAGTTAAAGAAATCTCTGTGTCCGTGACCCGGCATAGTGCAGTGGCGGTAGTTGACATGACAAACACCGCCGGGGAGCGTACTAGGAGATTTAGTGGCCCGCTGTGTCGCGATAACTAGCGCTGTTTACACTACATTTAACTTGCGCTGAGCGCCCGATCGGTTACTTGAGAATTCTTCATATTAAGCCCTCTAAGTTTCAGAGGGTCTTCGAGAGCGATCGGCTGGTAAATATATCGATTCCTTAATAAAGCGTGAATAAAGTTTGATGCAGTCTTGTCTAGATGTGTTTGAGCAATGTTTATTAAACTTCATTGTAGTCTGATATTTGGTTTCGTTTCATCAATAAGATAAGGACTTTTCCAAGTCAAATAAGAGTCTAGAAATGAATTGATGGCTTGGATTGTTGTTTTTTGTAATATAATGGGAAACGTATTAGGGTTTGCACTTGCCTGTCTCACTTCTCGTTTTTCAAAGTTTTTATTTAACTTGTTACTTGTATTTAACGGTAACGTGTAGGGGCGATTATCAAAAAGAGGCCAAACATCATATTTTTGGCGCAATTTTTTTTTTTAGTTTTTTCTTATACTAAGCAAATAACCAGCCATAGGTTGTCCATTTATTTAATTGTACGTTGGGGTGAAATTTTGTAGTTGGTTTTTCAATCGTACCTATAAAGTATTCGAATTGAGTTGAATTTGGTGTATGTAAGTATTCCTATAACAAAGGATTGATAAAGTATCGTAAACAAAGAAGCGGAAATGATATTTTAAAGAAAAACTTAAAGGATTGCATTATTTGTACCTATTAAGTTACAAATTGTGAAAAACCTAAACTTACTACAAAGAAAATTAAGGAACGATCTGAATGCAGCCTTAAGTCCGAGGAATTTATGCAATTCGTTCTTTGCGGCAAATCCTCTTCTGTGAAACATACCTAGAAATATCCACAAAATGCTTTAATGGATTCATGTTTACTTGTTTTAAAAAATAAACTAGTAAATGATACTAAAGGTAGAAAAAAAAAATACAAATATTATTAAAGAGCCTTAAGTTTGTATTGAAATGTAAAGTTTCCTCTTTTTAAGAACCAACATAAAAAGATTGTCAAAAGATCTGTATCGGGTGTCACAAACCACTGTCATATTATAATGTAAAATGTTTACAAAGCTTAAGTGTTTTACCCACATAACTCTTACAGGTCAAAACGTCCAATCAATAAAAAAAAATGGAATTGAAAATCTCTTTCTTTTATTGAAGTTGGTTAAGAACATAGACAATAGAAAAGCATGTGTCAAAGATAGAAGCAAATGGAGTTTCTGGGTCTGCCTACCTCAAGGGGAAAGTAGCAAGTGATGTATGTATTAGAATACACTTAAGTATGCGGATAGATACACAAGCATATAGTGGCACCGCCTCGACGGCAAGTTTATCAGAGCTCTGCACTTGAACAAATATTACTTAGCATGGCGGGCTTAGTCGCGTACGCCGAAATTGCTACTCGACATCACGTTGAAATACATTTGCAATGCTCTATCTCTGACTATTCTATTACTGAGGGTTTATAAGTAAGATTCTTAAACAAAACAAGGAAGCCTTTACATTTGAGTGAACATTGTATGAGTTTGTTTGTAACAACTAGTAGTTGAAATCGAGGTGGTTCAGTGATTTATCACAGATGTAAGTTTAAGCAGCGCTAATTCTTCGATAACCATTCGAAAACTTTTTATCTTATTCCAAATAATGTTTAAATATCATTAGATGGGTTGAATAACCGTTTTTTTACCGTATCCCTTTTCAACATATATCATTTCGGTCTCCTGCACTCAATCACAGTTCATTTTCCCGATAACATTGCGTCGTCCGTTAAAAGCGGTGATGCGAGGTGCTACAGATAAAATTCAAACATGTATCGAAAAACCACACACGCCGAAACGTCATAATTATTTGGTGACATCTGTTTGATTGCACACCTTGCAGCTTACAAAGCTTTGACCCGGTCAACAAACAAGCCGTGGACGCAATAAGCTCGCAATTTCGGACCGACGCTCGACAAATTTACCAACTGAAATGAAGTCTCAACTGTGGGAACAGACTGAGCTGTCAATAGGCCAGTTTTATTACTTACGCGGCTATTGAATTCCGCTGTAACGGTTTCCACGTTCACTTTCACTTCCAATCTCAAAATATGTGGTATTTACACCACTACACCTACTCTTTCTACATATTTATGATGCGAGGTCACTTAGACGGGTCTATTTTCTTTCAATAATCTTCACTGCCTTCATTCTTGCAGAAGAAGAAATAACTTTTTAAAACCGCATTCCGACATAGTGCCTCCAGTGTGCCAAGTAATCATGAACGTGAACATTAATGTCCCAGTTAAATATGACGAAACATAGTCCAATCGCTACATGTGTGCTTTAAAAAATTGAGGAGTTCCGTCAGATTCATCTGGATCACTAGGGAACGGGTTAAAGGTTTTTGAGATATTTTAGATTAACTTTAAAGAAACTGTCGGCGGTTAACTATAGCCGTCACTTTAACCTGCTAACTATTTAATTGTCGTTATAACAGTAGGATTTTTGCGACCAATATAATTTAGTTGTATTGTTAACCTGTAAACATTATTTGCCATGAAATTGAATTAGTTAAGTATAAGTAATGAGTAGGCAAGTTAGATAATGCTTTAGGGTAACAAAATACCATGTTTAAGTATTAAGCATGTCTCAGTTATCATTTAGACTCAAACTCCAGAGTTCCCAAACGGGAAACGCGAGAATTAATGCAAAGTTTTGGAGGGTACCTCTTTTATGATGTGTGGTTATCTCATGGCGCGGCGCGAACGGTACTTGCAAATAGCACAACTTGACAACGGTAACTTTGCGTAGAGAAAATTTAACTCATCGAATTCTTGCAGTAGATGGTATTCGAAAAGGGGTCACAATGCATCGTGATAGTGGCTTGAGAGTAGGTAAATGTAAGTTGGCATTCGTGTGCAAGGCTTCACAGCGGCAGGTATTGTGGCATTGCGCTTTGTTTGCGAGTGTCGCCGATATATCTGGAAAGTTCTGCGTTGCAGCGACGCATCTCTGTGGCCCTGTTTATATCAACTTTAGTTCGTATGTGCTGTCAAAAAGTTTTCACGCTGGAGCCTTTGCTTTGTACTTAATTGCATTCCACGACGTGTATGTAGGTACAAGTAACTGCAATCATATTCTTTGTTTCTTTCTTATTTACATTTAAGGAAGTTTAGGCGATTCTCACACTGGCACCTAAATAAATCGTAAAGATGTAATATGCAAGTATCTCAGTTTGTATGGAAACACGCTTTCTAAAGTCCTAAGATTTATGTCGCTCTGGATTTTTAACTACGACGCGGTAAATCTTGATAAAAATCAAGGTTGTAGAACTTTTTATAGTCATCTATTGAGATATTTGTTAAACATTCGGTTACGAAAAAAAAATTGCGCTTCCCGAATTGAGCTTCAACTCAGTACCAAAAGGTTGAAAATTGTTATTTTACGGAATCCTGAGCTTAAGCGTGTCCGACATATACTTGGCCAGTTTTTTGTCGTCTAGATGTCAGATTTCCGCCAATAAAATGCGTAAGAAAATAAAGTTAAAAATTAATAATCAATAATGTCTTGTTCTATCTGATTCACTGAGAAGGTAATGGCTACTTTCAATTTCAATAACATTGAACAATACTAATCTTAAAACTACGAGTAGAATACGGATTCACAGCTACGCGGCCGGTATACTTTTGTTTCAATGTTTATTATAGTCATTTTTGATTCAAATACTATTGCATTTGAAAGCGAGTTGCAAACAATTTACAAATTTTTGATCCGTGCTTCAAAAATGGGAAATACTAACACACGTAGCGGGCTGAGCAGCCGGCGAGATTGCAATGTTTGTTTCAATTTCCTGGTAGCCAGCCCCTGTCGCAGATACAACCACCCACTGACTTCTGTCTCTCATTGAAACATGACAAATGGAAAATAAATAGTACAGTTGTCTCATGAAGTCCTTTGCCATTAGGCGTCTCCATGAATACAATTATGACCGTAATAAACTATTATAATCCACTAAGTTAATTAAACCATTGAATAGGAGACAAATAGATTATTTGAAAACTCGTAAGTTTTATAAAACACTAGCTTTTGCCTGCGACTTCGTCCGCGTAGACTTGTTTAATTGAATGAAGCAAACGTGCACCCAACATGCAATCTGCAATATTTCCTGGACACATTAATGAGAATTAGTTGCTCTGCTGCTCATGATGTCACGCGGCGTATAACTCACTTATCGCTATCCAGTGGGAACTATGCATTTTTACGGAATAAAAAGTATCTTAAATGTTAATCCAGGTTATAAACTATATGTGTGCCAAATTTCATCCAAATCCATTCTGTTGTTTTAGCGTCATTGAGTAACAAACATCCAAACTTTCACATTTATAATATTAGTCGGATTCGCGTACCCCGAATTCAAAAACGGTAAAAAGCGGTGGGAGAATGATGATGATTCACTATTTTTCAAGAATGAGTTAATCTAGATTCGAAACTGGTTAACACAAAGAACAGTGTTATGTTAGACCCCTCGAGCGTTGTCTACAGCTTTCATCGATCATATCTCGCATGTAGTAAGGCCACCTGAGACATATGAACATATGGAGAACTTTCAATTAATCATTTACTGGTCGTTGTTTTATTTTTAGTTGAGGTCTCTAAATTGTCTGTGTAAAGGCATTCCTTTGTAATCTATTATTGTTTTTTCATGAGGCGGATCAGAATAATTTAAATTTAAGATATTTCAATCTAAGGTGAAAAACACTTGATCCTAAAATTTAATTGAATTTCAGGGATCACGTGAAATTGTAGTCACCTTTACTATAGAGAGCGTGAGTAAGTGAAAAAAAAAACAAAAGGCAAGCAACAGTAGATACTTAAGTAGTCTAACTGCCACAGTAGTTTATCATAAATTAGTTTTCTATGGCCAGCGTATCCAATTGAGTCGTAGTTTCCGTTAGCATTTAAGGTGTTTTCTTTTTTAAATGCTAAGTAGAAAAACCAATGCACATAAATGAATGAAGGTTCCGCACAAAGCAAAAGTAAATAACGTTGTTCACGTTACATTTTTTATTCGACAGAGTCGGGCGCTAAGCGATGAGCTCCATTTGTTTCGTGGAATTCAAATCGCTATCGCTATGTTGCTGGCTCGTATGTAGAACCGTTTCCTTTGCCTACAGCACTGTTATTCTCTAAGCGCACGGCACTCGGACTCGACGTCGAGGCATTACTCGATCTCGCTCACTCGAGCTAGTGCGCTAGAGCAAGACAGGGCGCTGCCCCAACGTCGAACTCATCGCTGTTGATCTTAAAGAATCAGTCTCCTGTTTATCCTCAATCGGTTACGTGTTTCTGTAAATATACTATCGATTCCGAGTGAGTCGATTCGATCAAGACCGTTGTGGTTTAATGCGTTTCATTGATTTGTTTAGAGGCTGTGGTAGCGTAGCCCAGTGGTTCAACCTACCGTCACTCATGCAGCGCATCGTAGGTTAAAACCCGGTTTCGCATCTGTCTGTTTTCTGCAATTTAAGTGCCACACTTAATCTTAAAATTTACCACGAGCTTGCCAGTAAAAAAGAACAATCATGAGAAAACTCGCACGCGCTAGGAGGGTGATTCTTTAAGGGCAACAGCGATAAGTTCGACTTGATGGCAGCGCCAACTCGCTTGTGTCCGATTGTTCCGTTAAAGTTAGAGATGTAGAGATTATTGTTTGATATGTATGATACTTCCTTGGGAATCCCTGTGTGCACTAAATGGAGTACATTTTAAAAGACAATCACTGTCATAGAACTTAAAGTATGGGAAAACCAAGAAAGAGATAAGGGATTGACTTGGACATTTAAAAAGTACGATGTATGGGACATTCTATGGACGAGAGGCGTGGGAAGGGTTGTCAAGCTTATATGGGACATCATTACAGGCCTTTAAGTTTTTCCAGGCAGACACTTAAGTAATAGTTGATAATAGATGGCTTGCATTCGATATTAACCTACAATCCAGTGTTAATGGGATATCTATAAATCTTAAACAAATACCTATGTGGGCTCTAAGTTAGTTTATATGCGTTAATTCGTTATCAAAGGGTGCCTAAACAATAAAAACGATTTATTATGTATGTTTTGATTCGCAAAATCCTATTATTGATAACGACGAATATTTTACGAAATCTATGGAAAACCTAAGCTAACCTAAGGTCTACGGCTGGTTTCTAACATGAACTAAAAATATGGTTAGTAAAAACTCCGTGAACCATAGATTCTGCGAATCGTTACAATCTGACAATTGTTCCTTAACAAAATGACAGGACACCATTACCAATATGTTCCTCATTACATAAAGAAACCATTCGGTAACCCAGCGTTTTGACCAAGACAATATCCTGTCTAAGGTTCCAAATAAAAATTTGAACAATTTCACATTTTTGTGTTATATGAGTTGTAGAATAACATTTTAGAGTTGGACGTTCATGAAAACGGGCCCCTGGTTGTCATAACATACTTTAACACGCAAAGTTTGTGTATGAAACTAATTAAATATTTTGGTGATGTGGCTTGTTCACACTAGCCGGTGGACGCGGCTCTGCAACTATTTTCATTACCACCGCTCTTGTTCGGAAATAAACTTGTTTTGTGTATTAAACGACGTTATGGCTGGGATGTAAAAGTGAGAACATTTTTTACTAATAGGTTGTCTTAAAGTTTTAGGCTTGGGACTTGGCATGTTTATGTCTTCGGTAAAGACATTTATGATGTTATACTACCTTAATGTGTGTACAGGGTTTCAATTGAAGACGAGGTTTAGAGTATGTAGTCGTTTTTTTGGGCACATTGTATTGCCATTGAAAATAAACAGATCAGCTAATAAAATATCGCTTTAAATTGTATTACTCTTTGTATGCTATACTATTTCTATAGTTTAAGCAATAGTTCAATGACAGTTGTCAGTCACACATTTAAATTCTTTTCAAGGTTATAAATTACTTTAACGCTTTATCGTGACATTGAAGCCAAAATTCAGTTATTGAAGGTTATATGTACTTATTTCATTATGATGACACTATTCTTCATTATTCGTTGTAATCTTTCATGTAACGATATACTGCAAGCAAATAGCGAAGTGTAGTACCGCCATTACATTTCAGTGGCATAGAAACTGTATTATTCTCTCAAACGATTAATCTAAAACGTAGACCTCTTCATGGTTGGGCTCACAGACTCTAATTAAATGAATAATTGTGTTTAAGGTCGAAAGTTAAGTTGTTTAGCTGTCTACAAATAGAAATGCACAATTAAAAAGGTGTTTCCAATCCCGACTTTTCAGCCACACTATTACGTACTGCCACCCATGCTCGCTCCGCGTCCACCGCCCACTCTTAATAGAATTCTACATTCTATCTCAGAACCATGTTAATGAAATTGTGTACGTAAATGAAATATTGAGTCATTTCCAACAGATATCGTTGTATTTCTAAACGAATCTACTACTAATTGGAGTTATAATTAAGGACTGGCCGGATACTGCTTTGAAATCGTGGCTGTTCACGCCAATCAAACCCCAATAGGAACGTAACTTAGTAGAATAAAACATAATTTTGTATAAAACTTCTTCCGTTAACCAAAAGGGAATAGTATTTTATGCAACTGTTGCATAATGAGGGGTCTTAAAACACGAGTGTGGTTTTATGAAACGAGCGTCAGCGAGTTTCATAATAGGATCACACTCGTGTTTTAAGACCTAATTATGTACAGTTGCATACATTACTACACACATATCATAACTGCAAAAAACCGTAACAGCAAAAAACCAACAAACGAATGACAACAGTAATGACGACAATTCGATCCATCCGTCAAGCCGAACGTTTTTTTTAAATCATAGATAAATGCATGAAGTCCCTATCCTTATGTCACTCGAGATCAAATGTCGTGCGTTTATATTAAAAAAAACATGCTGGATTGACGTTTCGTATCGATAACTGTTTTAATATCTATGGAGACTAGAATAGCCACCCACTTGAATTTTGAAAGCTGTTCCAAATTTAAACTCATAAAGTCGGTACTGTAATTAATTACCATTACAGTACAGAAGTCGGTACTGTAATGACCACTACAGTACAGAAATCGGTACTGTAATGACCATTACAGTACAGACTTGCCTTTTACCACAGACAAGAAATTTCTCATAATAAAATTGGTTGTAATAATGCTGGTCATTTCCAACGGTTTTTGAACGCGTTATTGAGCACTTATGATATGTGTGTAGATAAATATGTTTTAAATCTTAGGTTTTAAATAGACCACAAATTAATTCAAACAAAAAATTATCAAACAATGGTAAAATAGTATTTTATGCAACTGCTATATAATGAGAGGCCTTAAAACACGAGTGTGGTTTTATGAAACGAGCGTCAGCGAGTTTCATAATAGGATCACACGAGTGTTTTAAGGCCTAATTATATACAGTTGCATACATTACTTTATCTACACACATATCATAACTGCAAAAAACCGTAACAGCAAAAAACCAACAAACAAGTATGGCGGCAATTCGATCTATCCGTCAAGACGAACATTTTTTTAAAATCATAGACAAAAGAATGAAGTCCCTATTGTCATGTCACTCGAGATCAAATGTCGTGCGTTTAAATTAAAAAATCATACTGAGTTGAGGTTTCGTATCGATAACTGTTTTAATAGCTGTGGATACTAGAATAGAGACCAACTTGAATTTTGACAGCTGTTCCAAATTTAAATTCATAACGTCTCGAGATATCGGTAATGTGATCACCAATAAACACAGACTAGTAAGAGATACTACCCAATAAAGAACAGATTTACCTACTACCACAGAAAAGAAAATTCTTATAATAACATTGGTTGTAATACTGTAATGCTGGTCATTTTCTATGGTTTTTGAACGCGTTATATAGCATTTATGATATGTGTGTAGATAAACTCATTTATTACTCAAGTAAAAAGAACGATTCGAGATTTAAAAAACCTTCTTTGAAGTCTGTTTAAAAATAAAGGAAGTCCAGACGTTATAAGGTTCCACATTCTATGCGGCCAGTATACTTTGCGCGCAATCTATGTAAAAAGTTTTTATTTGTAGTGCGGACACGTCTAGAGTCAAAAATAATAGATAGAAAGAAAGAAAGACTTAACAAAAAGCATTGAATGAAAATAAAACGATTCATATAGGTACTGACCCGATCAATTTTAAATTAGAAGTTGAACTAACTTCAAAGGGACTTTATTTGTTTGATAGATAAAATAATGTGGTTAATGTCGTTTTAGAACGGCTGCTCTAAATAAGTCCAGCTAAAACTTCGGTATATGCCGGTTACATGTACGAAGATCACATTCCGTATTCATCAAACACCCATTCTAGTCTCAATATACGTGCTGAAACTTGGTATCGCCTCGAGGTTCATCTTAGTTTGCGAGATGGGGTAGAACTTGTGAACTCGGGCTGGCGAACTTTGCGACCGCATATACCAAACAAGCAAGGTCAGACAGAGTATCTTGCTGAATTTTCTAACTGAAAAAATATTTGCAAACTACCAAAAGTTATAGATATTAATTTTCGACTATTTTAAATGTGAATTTTTAAATGTGCTTCTTTTTACGGTCATTGCATTTTTGGAAGAATTTCGAATCCAGCAGGATGTCCAAAATGAAGATTAAATTTAATAATATGAATGCTCTATATTAAAAATAGAAAATCTTAAGAAATTTCTACCTAAAAATGTAAATATAAAAAAAAAATCAAATCTCTTCTAAACCTATACTTTAAAGGAAAAATATAGAGTTAATATGAGATTTGCTCGAATTTGTCACATTACTGACGGCGACAAGGTACTAAAATGTTCAGCTACTTCTGAGGTTGACCGTACAAAATAGCTTTGAACATAAAATTTAGTTAAATCTTGAAGAAATCGTTTTGGCGGTTATAGTAATGACTGGCAATGGCCACGGAACGCTACATTGACCATGGTTCGACATGCTTCTACCTACTGTAGTATTATGTCGCTTGGGGTGCAATTTTTGAATCTCGATCACCAGGTGGCTAAAGCTCATCAAAATGGCCGAATCTCGATGACAAACGGCCATTTTGTTGAGCTTCAGTCACCCGGTGAGACTCAAAAATCGCACTCTTGCTGTGTCCTGAACATGAACGGCCAGGGTTAGTTTATCTCTATCTGCGTAACTTTTTATGATACTGGTTACACAGAGATGCTGGGAGGGTTAGGATTAACCTGGGCCGGTTATTTAAGAGCCATTGTGGTACCGCGTACCGCGTAGCATGTGCGTAGTGTAGTGAAGCGATGTGGCCTCCAACTTTTAGTTCACATTGGGTACGTTTGTTAACTAAGATTATGTATTTTATAATAAATAGCCATTAAAGAACTGGCCGATAAGTCAGCTGCTTTCTTTTTGGCCTTAATAAGAGTTAAAAGTGTCATAGTAAAATTTTGCGTTTACTATTGGCTACAAACGACGCTCTCGTATGGGCCCTTAAGCATAAAAGTTGGTTTTCCTTGTTTGTACATAGGCTCACCTAACACTGTAATTTGCACAGTCAATAGAACTCCACGAATCCCTTCCGTGGTCGTTTTGGGGACAAGGGTAAAAAAGGCAACACTTGCAAATAATCAAATAATTCCAAATCACTCCCTAAATGTTTTTTCGGCTGGAAATGAAACAGGGAATAAACCGTCGACCTGTTCTCGGGGTGCTTCCGCTTTCGTCCGTAGACAGATTATTTATTTTTAGCCACTTTACTTAATTATTTAAGTACGAGAATATTATCATACGATATTAAATTATGGAAATATGATATCCATACAAGTAGATTATCGGTATTGAATAGTGGGAGGACATATACAGGGTGGAAAGTTTGAATGCCACATGGATGGCAACTACCTTAAATATTGTTATTAAAAATAAAGGAAAGTCTCCTTTACACAGAATGTGCTATTTCCAGTATTTAAGGTAGTTGCCATCCATGTGGCATTCAAACTTTCCGCCCTGTGTATCAATGGAGACCTATCAAAATGTTTTTGTCACTCTGATAACGATATTTACTAGCTATTAAATAACATTACGGTCATAAACTCAGTATCACACACACACACACACACACATACATAAATAAACGAACAGTGAGCTCAACAATTGATTTGTCAAAGTGTGCTACAAGGTTTCAAGTAATGCGAAAGTTAAAGTGGCTTTACTTAGGCTTACCAGTCATGCAAAGTCATAGTCAAACTGATTTACTTGCAAACATGGGTGAAACTGGTTACAGTGGTGGTTAAAAAAAAGTACGTAACACTATTTTTGCCCGTGTGCATATAATATAAAATTCAATAAATGTTAAATCCAGATTATTAGTAAATTACCTAACATTACTAATAATTACATTAACAAAATCACATTAAAAATTACTAGAATTATAATTGAAAATAAGTAAATTGTCATTGGGTTTATTCTTTACTTTTAAACTTGTATAATTGTCATAAAAATACTTTCTTACTTGCTCAAACACCTCAAGTGGTAGTACGTTTAAAGACTACTTAGATTAACTATCAATATTAAAAAACTAAGAAAATTACTTGTTCCGTGTTATACTTCCATATGCAATTTTATTGTAATCGTTAATTGGTGAAATTTTTGTCATGCTGCAATTACCTACTGATATTTATTGGTTAAATACCAACCATAACATTACATGATTGATCAAATTTGAATGAAAATAGTTACTCAACTGTTAGATCACTTGTCATCTCGTCACCATAACTATAGTAACGAAGTTCTCAACTATATGTAATTTCCCCTGGAATTCCGCCAGGCATATTAAATCATACTTAGTTATTTCCGAAGTAGGATTATGATTCGGTATCTCAAGGATAATATTGTAAGTAAAAGTATTGAATAAATATATGAGCAATTTTATTTCGGCCGAGCTCGCGTGGGCCGCTTTCTCGCAATTCCCAGAGTTTTTTATGAGACCGCAGGTGTCCTTTATTGGGCATTGTGTTTCCTTTTAATACTCTCCCTAATACCATTGATATTGTATATTTTGATCTGTATGTGAATTAACCCTTACGAAAGGACATTTACGAGTATGTTCAATTATATTAACACGTTTCTTAGCAACTTGAAAAGGTGATTATTAAAATGATTTGTAGAGGAAATATATCGCTGATAGCCTTATGTGTCGATGGTACATTATTTCCGTGTTACAAAAGAGCCGACCATACAATTTTTGCAAGTAATTCGGCCCCGAGCCATTCGGAGTATTTCACTGGCTGCTCAGGCTGGAATAAAACATTTAACCCCGGAACTAAAGTAAGTGGAAGCATCCTGAGGATACTTATGGCTTTAGCTAACATAGCCTGATAAGAAATCCACGTCTCAGAAAATTAACAGCAGGTAGGTACTTCAAGTGAATGGGGTTTACTTTTTTTTTAAAAATGCTTCACATACTGTGGTAGCTTTATTCGTAAGCAAACTATTCATCATCATCATCATCTCAGCCACAAGAAGTCCACTGTTGGACATAGGCCACCTCCATGGATTTCCAAAGTGGCCGGTTGGAAGCGGCATGCAACCAGCGCCTTCCTGCCACCTGTATGAGGTCATCGGACCATCTTGTGGCTGGCCGTTCTACGCAGCAACAAACAAACAACAAACAAACAAACAAACAACAAACAAACAAGCAAACTATTATGATCCGACAATTAATTGTGCCATGTATGTAATCATGCGAGTTTCTCATATTTACAATTACCCATAACCTATTTATTATTATGAGGCATGAGGTACCTATCCAGATTTCTCGTACAGTTAGCTAATTTTACGCTTTTGACGCATGTGACCGTGAATAAATTAAAATGTTTGTGGATGGGGCGGTAGAAATTGTGACTTTGTTAATGTTCTCGTGCAATGGAACGTTTATATGTATAAGACGCAGAGTGCGTTATAATTTAAACCCTCATTGGCTCTTAAGGGTGGTTTTCCACCAGAACTGTGTAAGGTAGCCATGCGTCGTTCGAAGAAAAATCAACAAATGAGGTGAATGCGAAAAGGAAAATTCATGAATCTGAAACCAAGACTTGGCTGGCTTCTCATGTCTGGTGAG
Source organism: Ditula angustiorana (assembly GCA_963691745.1). NCBI lineage: Eukaryota > Metazoa > Arthropoda > Insecta > Lepidoptera > Tortricidae > Ditula > Ditula angustiorana. The sequence goes on from OY829478.1 coordinate 8,989,343, forward strand.
TAAAGGAGCGATGGGTTAAAGTTGCCGTAGTTAACGATAGCTTTGAAACAGAGTAAGTTTTGCTGTGGTTGATCCACCCTGTAAGTAGTCGCTGCTTGCAGTTCAAACGGGCGGACATGATTAGGGTAGTATCATCCGCACACAGAACGACGGAAAAAAACAGTACTCTTGTTGTTTCACCTCTCTTTTCATTCCCCTTACCTGTTCCTACCCGATGACCGGCAATGTGTTTGCATATTTATAGAATAATGCTAGTGTTTACAGCGAGTTATTATCATTCTTCTTCTTTACATAATATTAAAAGTCACTATTTATTCCTGTCTCTATTTATTCGGGGCTGGCCACTAGTCTATAATATCATTAGGCCACTTCCAGCTAGCCATGTCCGGGTCGTCACAATGGTTCTCGGGCGGACTCGCTCGGTCACGTCCCGAAGTGCGGAGCGATGTACCGCGCAACCGCCACTCCGGAAAAAGAACCCGCCACGCTGGATTTGAATAATACAATACGTTAAAAAACCCTTAGCTCTTGTAACTGAGAAGGATGCGGAGTTACTAATTCCACAATATAGTTTATAATTAACTTCTCCTCGTGATACTCCTAGAGCATTAGATTTTTTTGTTTTTGTCTCTTCCGTTAACGTAATTTTAGTATTCTGGAGCCAAATGTTTTGGTGCGCTTTGCTCATCAGTCAGATTGGGACTGTGTGACAAAACGTTTCCGTTCTGAAACAAAAGAGACATAACTACGACAAGTCACGTCCATGACTAGGCTTAGGATATACATTTGTACCTATGCTTTACTAGTTTATTTAACTTATTTTAAAAATATAAGATCTAATGACGAAAACGTTTTTAAGTAACAAAAGGTTGTGAAAAACTCATGTAAATCCATGAAAGCAGCGAATAAAAGATTAAAATTAAGATTTTTAAATAAGATAAACAAAAATAAACAAAATAGTAGCTAGGCTTGCTCATGGCTTGCTTACCTATAGGAACTTTGCTACCGGTACAGTATTTTTTAAGAGATTTTATTCATATAAGAAAATATAATAAGATAACGAAATAGTTGTGCAATACACAAAGCACTCACAAATAAGATTCGTTTGGGATTACTATTTACTGCAAACTTTTCAAGTAAGTTTCTACGTCATCAAGTAATTAATAAAAATACTGTCTACAATTTCCTTTTTGTCTTGTCTCCACGGGAACGCCACCGCCGCCATTAAAAGTCAACGCACCTTACCTACTCGTTCATATAACGAAATTCAAGCACACGTACTTATAACGAATTCAATATCACCACGTTTCTTATAATCAGGCAATAAAACGAAGCGTAAGATGTGAAAGGGCATCATAAATAAAGGGCTTGAGTATAAAAGTGTTCTTTATGAAGTGTCGCCGCAGTCGCGCCGGCCGGCGTTGATACCTACTTGATAGTCCTGCAATATTGGACTGGGCTGTCCAACTGTCATACTATGTCGATATTATATTATGTAAAGATCGATAGAATCTTGTCGGGGCTCTGGCTCGCGGACATAAAGCACCATCCCATTCTAACCAGGAAGCGTATGCAGAAGGTATGGAAGCTTTATTTATTAAGAACAGAGTTGAACTAAGATGCAAGCATCGTTTCGCAATATTTTTGATGTGGTGAACTGGCAGTTTCAGTACGAGCCTTTACTGTTTGCATATCTGGTTACATTAAGAAGTATGAAGAAATAGGTTAGAATCCGTTTAGATGTGTTACTTTAGTACTTTGGGGTAGCTTACTTACTTACTTACCGGGCACACAAATTATGTGGTTTAATTGGATTTATTTGAAAGTAAACGTTAAAATCGTAAGGAGGGCGTAAGTCAACTGCCTTCCCGTTCCCTTAGGCGATTCTCATATTAAGGCACAGCTCCGCCGCGCTGCACGGTGCCGCAGACTTATCATTGTATGCAAATATCTAAGTATGGATAGACAACACACGCGATACCACACACTGACGGCGCGTCTCCGCGCGGGAGAAATGTACGTACGTCGCTCAGCGTATCGCAGCGGGACGCGGTGCCTCTGTTGGAATCGCGGAATTTTTGGCTACGTCAGCTCCATAGGCCAATGTTAACTCACTTTGAAATGAGCTGACACAGCACACTTACGCTGCGACCCTACAGTTCCAATTTTTTCATCTCATTTTTATTTCAAACATTGATGACGCTAGGAAATTGACCGACAAATGTAAATGCTTTAGACAAGGATCTTCTGAATGATCTCTAAGTGTATCTATACCTTGTCGATGAAGATAGAACTTTATGCATAGCTGCATTAACAATATGCCAAACTATGATTTAAACGCTTAGCAGATTATTTACGTTTTGTTCAGCAGAAAAATTGTACTAGCAAAACCGAACCTATGCAGATGGATTTTTTTTTGCTGCTCAATAAAACAATTTCTCCAATCCAAAAAGTAAATTTTGTTCATCGAATATTTACTCCCCTAAATTACATAAATTATAGTTAAAACCGATTATCGAAATTATCGTTGTCGACATAGCAACAGCAAGAAAGTTTAGCATCACTAGAAAAAACGGTCACGACCGACAGAGGGTCGAAGTTGGTCGGCGAGGGAGAGAGACTAATAAAATATGTAGATTTGATGACTTGTCACATTTTTTGCTACAAATCTGAGATTCAATGTTTTTAGCCACTTTAGTAAAGCTTTCTTTCATTGGAGTTTAATGGGGAAGAATCTTTAACTACGAGAATATGCAATGTTTGTTGGTGTTTTAAGTGCTGGCATTTACAAAGCTGTGGTAGCTTTTCATGATAGTCTGTAGCGTTTATACTTAACTAGCTTAGATATATTGTTTAATCATAATTTGATAATGATTGATTGATATGAACATGTGCCACTATTACCGGCCGCCGGCGCAATGTCGTCCACGGGAATCGAAAACTGCGACAATAATAGTTATACTAAAGGTTAACTGGATGAGAAAACTAAAAGCGACATTCTCGCCTTGTACAATACTGGCGGTACCTCAGTTTGTCTTTTGCTTTTGTTCAATAATGAATTTAAATATTCTTACATACCGTGGGGTAACAACCAAAACTTTGGTCCTGCCATTGCCCTAATTTTTAGCGGCAGTGTGGCGAAAACTGGAAAAACGCAAGGCACGGCATGCTGATGTTGCAGGTTCAAGTCCTGCCATTGCCCTAATTTTTCTTTGTGTTGTCATTACAATTGTAATTTAATATTTTGAATGTTAAAAACATAAAAAATAAAAATCGAAAGAAATTTCGGTTACAAAATTTAATTATTGTAATCGAAATTTTTTATTTTACATTTTTTCGATTTTTCTTTTTTTGTATTTTTTTACATTCGAATTTAAATTTTAAAACGCTATATAATGAATGACAACACAAAGAAAAATTAGGGTAATGGCAGGATTCGAACCTGCGACATCAGCATTCCGCGCCTTGCGTATTCCAGTTTCCGCCACATTACCGCTGCCATACCCTGCGAATTTTTCAATGTGTTTCGTCTTCTTTACGAACATTTCATTTAAAAAAAAATCTAACATGCTCTCTTTCCCAGCTCCCTTCGCCCGCTCCTGGGGAATTATTTACCTTTACAAGGTTGCCTTAGCTATACAAGGATAACTTACCCCTTATCGGCTCTATCTAACTAGTGTCAGATCACATAAGTAGGGGATATGCACTGAGTGATAATTAAACCTAGTCTTAGTGATATTAGGGCCGCTGGGAGCCAAGCTGATTGAGGTGAGAGATAATTTTAGTTTTAACATACAACCTAACTACACTGAAAGTGTTGTCTTTTATTGGCCATTTTCTTTGTAAAGTGATAAGTTTTTAATGCAGTCCACTACCAGCGACACATATACATATGCGTGTTAACTTGAACCTATTACTACCATCAGGATTTTGCAGTAATTTCAACGCACTTATGCATTTGCGGCATCTGCAAAGGCGTATATCGCATCATATTGGGGGTTTCAAAAAACAATGCCGGCAGAAAATTAATAGGCGCGTGTCTTTCTGCCCCGAGGCACTTAATAAGATACGATATCTTGACAAGGTAGGTATAGCATAACTATAATTAGGCCTTTGAAATATGCTGTCGTTATTCTCCATTTCATCAAGTTCCCTACAGCAAAAGCAATGTTCTCCTTAATGGTGACACTTAATATTGTTGAACGTTGGCAAAACATTGTTAGACACGCAACTGAAGCTTTTAAGGGCAGGTTCGTGTGTTTACGACATCAATTCTCCCGTGTCTGCTGAACTCAACATTCGAATCGGATATTCGTTTATGCCCTGACAGTGTAACTAAAGAGCATCATTAAGTCGTCGAATTAACCAGTAGAGCCAAGGACGGATACGGAAGACGGATTCAGGTCCACCACGGGTAATTTTCTATGACACTATCCCGACTGAACTTCGACTACGTGACTCCCCTGACGCAAAGGCTGATTCCGCTCTTTAGTAGAGCCAGGCGCAGCGCACTTCGCAAAGTTATCTACAAGTAGTTCGCCGCACCTCTGCACTGGGGCCGCTGCAACTGAGTTGCCTCGCGTGCGAATGACCACGAGTTATTTAACTATAAGCAGAGAGGCATACAGTAAGACGATTCCGATACCTAAACTCCGTTTTTGTTCGAAGTGAGACTTCTGTACCTACCGTTTTTTATTTTGAGGTTGAGCTAAGAAACACAAATATCGAAAACAATCATAAGCATAAGTATACTTATAGTTACTTAAGAAAAACGACTTAATAATAACGTGAGAAAATGCTATGAAAGCTACTGCTGCGAGCAGCAGTGAAAACAGATGTTTTACAAAAAATCTAAAATGTTAAAGCAAATCTTAAAAGTGTTTATAATAATATTTTTTCTGTAGGTAAATAACGCCAGACAGATATTAACAAAAGTAAAGATTGTAAAGTAAAGTTCAAAGATACAGGGTTGATGTCCTAAAACCTATTTAACCTAAAAAAATAAGAATACGAAGATAAAGTGCTCGGGTAAATGTTTGTATGGCGACAGCAACATCGCTATCAAAAGATACCTGTTATTTTTATTATGAAACCGTATTTCTGTCCCTTTCCCCGGATTTCTTAACCTTAATGTACAATATTTAAATCATTTATATCTTCATATCGCCTAGCGGTTTCTGATCCTGATTACGAAGCTCGAGGTTCCGAGTTTGATTTCCGGGAAAGGCTAATGTTTGTATGATGAATAGGAGTCTGAGTCTTGAATGTTATAGGTATTTATCTATAACTAGCGACTCGACCTGGCTTCGCACGGGTAGGTAAAATTGGGATGTAATCCACATAAAAACCTTCGTAAAAACCGAAGATGCACTATAACAATTTAGGACATGCAGGAAAAAATAGCGACTTAACTTTATACTATGTAAAAATAAAGAAAAGACTTATATTATTATGTATATCCGTTGTCTAGTAGGTACCAATGGCACAAGCTATGATTAGTTTTGAACTAGGTCAATTAGTGTGTAAATGTTCCAAAAATATTTATTTATTTAGGTCGGAATGAAAAATCACACAAAAAAACTTAGTTAACTGGCAGGAATCGAACTATGTGGTCTGTCTCAGTTAATTGAGCTACGGGTGACCTGTGTTTGTGTGTAGCGATGTTTTTATTTTAAATATGGGTAGCAGATGTGCCTAGGGTTTTTAAATTAAACGCATATTCATTCTAAAGAAAATATATATCTTCCTACCTAACATTGGAAAATGGAGCTATTAGCTATACATACCCACGTACGTGTATATATATACGTTTCGATTTGTCACTGGCCCTGACAGTTTATTATATTTCTGCGAATCGTTCATTGACCCAAGAAATTGTAGATTTGAGGGTAACGCGCATTAAAGCTTATTTGTTGCAAAAATAATGTGATTCAAGTATTTTTATTGTTTCAGAGCCACTGCCGGCTAGGAAAAAGCCTCTTCCATGAACTCCGATTTTGACTGGTCTACTACCAGTCATTGTGTAAGGCACCAGGTGCCTTGCTCTCAACAAGATTAAATTAATAATAGTGTTAATTTCTTTTTATTTCCGAAATTTAAAGAAATTCTCAAAAGAAAAGAAACGGTGAACTTATAATACTAAAACTATTTCTAAAATAATTATAAAAAAGAAGGCCGTCTTCGCACGGTAGGTACCGAAATGCTGGCAGCATTGAATAGCTAGCTTTTTTACTACACATTGTACAAGTTGTTGATGTAGCTGCAAGCTCTTCGGTCGCCTCTAATGATTATTTAAATATTTTATTTTATTACATATTTGTTTTCTAAACATCCTCATACCAAAAGCAAAGCAACTTAGTCTCTTCAGTCCGATGTGTTTGTTACTGTTTATCAAGAAAACCGCTAAAGTCAAGGAGAAGGTTTGCATACTGAAGATGATTAGACGCTGCTTTTCCTTCCAATAAATCGTTACTCCCAGCACTAGTTATATTATAAGGCAGCCTCTGTTTATTAGTGTCAGGGTTCTAGGTTAAATGTTTTAGTGTATGGATGCAGGCACTCAACAAACCCATGTGCAATGGAAAGCCACTCGCAGTCCTCATAAATCGACTGGAGACGACAGTCGTTGCTCGCTCTGTCAGCGATTACTCAACACCAGACTGGCCCTTTGATAATTAGTGATCTAACTGAATTTCTCTATTAGATCAATACTATACTGTCAAAAGAGGCAGGGATATAATATTGTACCTAATTTAAGGCATTTTGAAAGTGATTAAAGTTTTCAAGATTTTTATTTGTCAAAAAATACAGCAACAAAACGAATGTAATGATTTTTTAATATTACAAGATCGTATTTCAGTGACGTTATATTCTTTAATACCTCCCAGCTGCTTGCAGTCTATGACGCCTGCGTTTGAAGTACTATTGAAAAACTGGCGACGATAGGCAAGGCTTTGTTTACTCTCCCTGGTCAAATTAAACTTCACCCACTGCTAGTTAGCAAGTATCAGGTACGTTTATAGACATTGGAGGAAGCTATGGCTTTATTCACTAAGTGGTCTGTGACCCATAGGTTGCACGATGCTCCGCCATCGGGATAAATTTTGAGCACCAAGGTTTTCAAGGGTTTTCAAGGACTTCAAGTCATGTCAGATCGAAGATATTAGTCCTATATATATCACTGAACGTTATTGGGTGGTCATATTTTCTCTTGCCCTGAGACCATTTTGCCTTGCCTTTCCAAAATTTATCTCGGTATATGGTTGCAATCCCCTATACGAGTATAGCTAATCCAGTACCACTTGCAACACGTGATCTACTGGCTGATCAGGGTTTCACTGCAGTAAATTCGGAGTTTAATTATGTCAAAAGCATTGTTGGACACAGACTTGAATCCAGTAACACAGCTGGAGTTTTTTTAAATATTCTACGCCGCAAAAGCACCGCCATGCTGAACTGGCAGGTCATTTGTCCAATGTGTCAATCCTGGAGTGGAGAATGCGAAATAATAAGGCTGTTGGGTGACCGCTTGATTAGTGGATGAATGTCTTGAAAAAGATGACTGATATCGGCTAGATGTGGAAAGCAAAGGAACAGGTTTGGTGACGTTTTCTTAAAAAAAACTGTGTTCAACAGTGGACACTCGCGGACTGCAAATGATAATGACGATGGTTGTTTACAGAAGATATTCTAATTATGAGTTAGAATTTCCATGGTGAATATTTGTATTTACCTCTCGAACTATTTAATTAAAACGCACATACTTCTTACCCAATTCTCCGTATCTATAGGCTATTCTTCGGCGACTGAAATCTCGCAACCCCTCCTATCAGTCAGCGCACGACCTGAATGAGCGGGGTTTCGATATTGGAAAGCAATGGCAAGCAGAGTGGGCAGCAGGTCCAACAAGCGTAAGTGCCTTAAAATATGATCCTACTGAAATACCGAGTGGATTCTCAGAACTAAGACAGATATGGTGCCAGCTCAATAGGCTCAGAACTGGAGTGCGATTTTTGAATCTCACCTGGTAACCAAAGCTCGCCAAAATGGTCGTTTTTCATAGAAATGCGGCCATTTTGGTTAGCTTCAGTCACCTGGTGACATTCAAAAATTGCATTTGAATCTCACTGGGTAACTAAAGCTCACCAAAATAGCCGTTTTTCATAGAGATTCGGCCATTTTGGTGAGCTCTAGTCACCAAGTGAGATTCAAAAATTTCACCCCTGAACATGGTCGATGAGCAGATTACATGCGTAGATGCGGGTGGCGGGAGTCTTCGGCGTGTGATTGTGGGGCACCGGACCAAAATATGGACCACATCATACAACATTTTCCAATCAGAAAGTACAAGGGAGACCCTCATCCTTTCAGACAAATCAGCCCAATGAGTGAAGACTATAGATATAATATTGTTATGTTAACGATTTAACATTCTTTTATATGCTATACAATTAAATAAATAAATACATCCAACATTGTAAGTGGTCTCTTTCAGAAAACTTTATTGAAAGTTGTCCGTATATCAAAGCAATCATCGAGATTGTAACTGCTGATACGTTCTAGGTAAAAGGCCTACTAGGAAGGGAATCAATAGTTCAATCGTTGGCAAGCCCGTACCACTCTATCAGCGATTAGTTATGGTCTAGTGGACTCGCTCCTTGCGTTATAACAGGCTATAGACAGCCGATTACTTCTTACTGCACGTGTAAAAGCTGGCGAACTCTTATACTTTGAAACTGATGTTTAGTGCTACTTGAGTAAAACGAGATAAAAATGGCTTTAACACTTGGAAATAAATAGCTATTTATTTAGTAAATAAATACTCTAAAATTGGTTCATATTAAATTTGTTCTGATGGTTTTGCGACTATATGTTAAGTTTCAATGAAAGTTAACTTGACCGAACAAAATATCTGTTTGTCACATTTCGAAAACTTTGCAGGTAGGCATTATGACTGCAGTCTTTGTAACGTCGTAATTAAAATACTTAATTGAAATTACTGGAATGCGATCATTTTGGCCTTTTTTTTCAAATTTATCAATTATGTATAAGGTAGCGGTCCCAGTCCTTGGCAGTGACTCAATAGTCGACATAACATAATCCTCCCTTCTGGCGGCAGTCTGGTAAAAACGAGAGACAATGATGTCAACTACTGGTAAAAACCGTTTCCTACGCTTGTCAAGCACTGGTACAGTTACCTTAGTACCACGTTTCTATTTCCCGAAATATGTGTTTTTCCAAAGAAAAGAAAGTTTTTCTGTGTGTGCCAATTATCATTTTTCTTTGTGGTATTCGAAGTGAATATATTATTCCATTCTGGTATTTTTAATAACCGTTTCCATAAATTTAAACGTTTATGCGATCATGTGCTAAAATAATATTTTAATAATAACTTTTTCAAGCATGTAGTTATGTCATGTCATGGGGTCAGCAAAGTCCCAGCAGTAAACGAATAATAGGAAGATCCGCTATATTCCTGAAAAGCTTTGGATTTCGTGAACCATCTAAAGTCCATTTCATGAACTTAAAGTCACTTCACGAATAGCTTGCTAAAACTTTTCGCGAACATATTCTCGCTGCATGAAATTGAAACAAGCTTCTGGGAACGAGCGCGAACGATGAAACCCGGTAAATCCGGAAAAAATCTATTCCTAGTAAAATGTCAGCTGGGAACCATCCTCGGCTCACCAACAAAGAATCAGCCGAGGTCCATTATGCTAATGAAAGTGACTCCCGTTTGTCTTAAAGTCGTAGCTCAATTTGCAAGGCGAGAGATAAACGCTGTTAAACTGTCGAAGTTCGTGACAAAGCCTGAATAATGCAGATTACACCGAGAAAAATACGGCCGCAGTCAAATCTGCATATTTTATTGGTCCCTTTTCAATGTCCTTTTTCCACCCCTCTGGAGTTATCTGCGCAGTTTGACTATCCTCAACATTTCTTGTCGAGATCTAATTTAGTGTAATGATATCATGCGCGTTTCAAACGGAAGGACAACAAAATGACAGGGTCACTGTCATTGTTGCCAATTATCTTCAATAGAATGATTGTAGTCCATTCAATTTTATCCTTCGTCTTAGCAGTCAGAGATCAGCAGTACTGCGCTTTAAGTTTTTTTTTAGCTGAGATTAACAAGCAATCCAAGCACAGTAATACAAGAATCACTGACTTACTTCATTTTAATATAAATTTTGTAAAGCATCATTTGAAACGATGATTACTGTTTATTTTTATTTGGTGTAGGTAAACAACAGCTGGATTAAACCCTAAAACACAAAAAGACGAGGAAAGCTGCAAGTCGCTAGATTAGAGTTTCTATTCTATGGTTTCTACATGGTTTCTATTCCATCAGTGCCATGGGTCACTCAATTGATTCTGAAGTCTAAACACATCTTATATAATTTTTTCTTTTGTTTAAAGTGCTCACTGAGTCAAAACAGTAGCACCCTTCTCAGTAACCTTTGTATATTAACCAATAAAACTGATTTTTAACATCCTTACTTACCGTAATTTGAATTATTTTCCTAAAACTATCTATGTGGTACGTGGGGTTTTTAAATTGCTTAATGTACTCTGTCGCAAAAAAGTTTAAGAACCATTACATTGGATGTAATGAACTAGATGATGTTCGAGCTTACAGAATACCGTTTTCAAACAAAAACGTCATTTATCTACACACATATTATAATTGTTAAATAACGCGTTCAAAAACCATAGAAAATGACCAGCATTATTACAACCAATGTTATTATAAGAATTTTCTTGTCTGTGGTAGTAGATAAATCTGTTCTTTATTGGGTAGTATCTCTTAGTAGTCTGTGTTTATTGGTGATCACATTACCGATATCTCGTGACGTTATGAATTTAAATTTGGAACAGCTGTCAAAATTCAAGTTGGTCTCTATTCTAGTATCCACAGATATTTAAACAGTTATCGATACGAAACGTCAACTCAGTATGATTTTTTAATATAAACGCACGACATTTGATCTCGAGTGACATGACAATAAGGACTTCATTCTTTTGTCTATGATTTAAAAAAACGTTCGTCTTGACGGATAGATCGAATTGCCGCCATACTTGTTTGTTGGTTTTTTGCTATTACGGTTTTTTGCAGTTATGATATGTGTGTAGATAAAGTAATGTATGCAACTGTATATAATTAGGCCTAAAAACACTCGTGTTTTAAGACCTCTCATTATATAGCAGTTGCATAAAATACTATAATAGTTCCGCCTTGCGCCACCAACATCGACGAAGCGCTGAGATCGCATAAACCTCGCCTTGTCGATGTTTTGACGGTCTTAGAGAATACCAATTTGTGTTTTCATCGTTGAAATTATTGATGTTACTAAGATTGATGTTCCTTAGAGAATCACACTTCAGGTAGCTATCACAATAACAGATTTAATAACCTGTTTATGAAATGGCAAAACTATTAAAACTATAACAGGTTCTGTACATTATACACTCGGAATGAAGTTTCAGTATTTCCATAAACATCCTTGGTGAGTTTCGTTTAAAATGAAAGGTTTCTGTGTTTATTTTTCAGTGACGCCGTTATCGGTGAATGGTATTGGCGTTGGAAGGAAAATAATATACTGCCGCGGAAAAATTGCTGATCAACTCGATTTAAGTTTCGTTTTTTCTTGTACTTTTAACTAATGAAAAGAACGTCAGTAAATTAAATAATTATACTTCCAATTTATTACACAAAACATTATTGAATCTGTCCTAAATAATTTTCTTAAGTCGTGTGCGCTATTTTTTATTATTATTACTTTTTTGGAAACGGAAGAAAAACAAGCAAGTAGGTCACCTGGTGGTAAGTAATCACCACCGCCCATAGACACCCAGGATAATCTGAAATCGCAGATGCGTTGCCAACACAGAGGGCTAAGATGCAATACCTCTTTTGATAGTAATTTCACCGGCTGTCTTGCTCTCCACGCCAGAACACAACAGTGCAAGCACTGCAGCTTAGCGAGCAAGATGGTGGTAGCGATCCGCACGGACCTGGCACAAGGTCCTACCACCCGTAACAACTTTCTTTTTTCTCACATATTTACTGTGTTTATTGAACTTTCTACTCGTACTATTAAATATTGTAAATGTGTCTGACAATATGTCAATAATATCTCTCAAATACATTTCATACAAATGACTCAATCGCCAGTTCTGGTTGATAGAGACTGAATTTTAGGGTACCTACTGTAGGTATCTCATAATTCTTAATAGAAAAAAACGGAACCCTCTCGGCACTTTATTGACCGTCTGTCCGTCCATCTAAATTACCTAACGAGTATTGTAAAGTTACTGAGTGCAAATGTATGTTGTAGTACGTTCATTATATGGATTGTCACCTTCTTCCTGTACAATTTTTATATTTATACCGTCTAGGTATAAATATAAAAATAATGAAATGAAATGAATCATTTTCATTTTGGAATGATGTCATTATGCCTGTATGCCTTAAAATTAGGTTACATGTTTTGATTTTTTTAATATTCTTCCAATAATTAGAGCGATGTGTTTACAATAGTCTTAAAAGAACTTGACAGTTGTTATCGTGCGGGATGAATCTCGGATGAACCAAGAATCGCCCCGCTCGTTTCACATAAACAACATACCGAATTGTATTATTAGTTAGGTGGCTGATTTTAATGGATCATCTTTAGACCAGTCCACTTAGAAGCTCTACAGCATTCGACCAAGGAGGTCTAGTCCAAAGTAATTTTTTGCTGAGACTATTTTTTTCTAGAACTTTTCGAGTGCAAGTAGTGTACGAGACAAGGTTAAGTTGCTGTATTGAAGCTGTAAAAAGGTATCCGCATATTCCATTTTGTATCCCGTTGGATAAAGTTAGCATGGACTGCTCTAAATATGCGTTAGCCGGCAGAGCCTCAGTCTAAGGCATTCAGGCGCTTAGGAGCGAATTTACGATTACGAGTTCCGGTCCCGTATCCCTAAATTGTATCGGAAAGGGCGTGATTTGTTGAAGAATATCTTCCTTAAGTAACTGAATCGGTAACGTGGAACAGTTTCCTTGAAATGTAAGTGTAACGACACTATTGCTTAAGGCTTATTATCAGCAAACACATAATACCAGCTTGCCACTTGTTTGCGGGTTACAAAAAAAACTTATGATTATAATTATTGTTATATTAAAGCTTTTCAGTTGAATTTGTTGTAATGATGATAGAATTTAATTTATTACTATTATACATAGAATAACCTCACGATTCTCCAATGTCCTGTTTAGTGATCTACAAACGAAAGAAGATCTAACATTTTATTTAGCAGCCTTTCCGCGATATACGTGCAAATTAATAAGTATGGAAAATGGACTTAGACTTAATTAAATACCTACTTACTTACTTTCAAAGGTGGTACATCGTCGTCGAAGTCCGTCTGAGCATATACCCTTTTCTAACCACTAAGCATGTGCGAAAAGGACGAATGCTGTATGTCCAAGATACACGCTAGTGAATCAATGGTGGTGAGGCATTGTCCCCAGGATGCTGGCCGCATCACGTCGGTGGGTGACAAGACTTAGCCTTTCCTTTGTATCTGCGAACAACCTTATAGCACCTACTTATTAATTTAACAAGAACAGTGGACTAGCACCTTAATAACAACATGTGTTGATAAATGCTGAGTGTAAAGCATTAGGTAAATGGGTTTCGACCCGACACTTATTTAGGTGTGTACATTTGATTTTACACACCTGTGCTTATGCCCGACCCCTTTTAATGTCTTTAGTTCGGTTTGTTCACTTAAAGACTAAGCACTAGAGTTCTGCAAATGGGTGCTGATAACATTATTCGTTAAATTTCGGTGTCTAAAGTTACAGAGTATGTAAACCTTTTAGTACAATATGCTATGATTGACTAGTCTGGGAGCTTCTGTGGTGTTTGTGTTTCTAAGTTTATTCAAAGGTTGTCTAACTTGCACAAATTTAGGCCCCAAGTATTCCACAGTCAACTTTTTTCCGCTTTGGTTTAAGGGTAATTTTTATAAATCTGTGAATGAACACAAACCGTGGCTTATGTTTTTTGTATTGTTATTAATAAAAATCTTTTTCTTCTTCTTATAATATGCATTTATAAAAAGAATTAAAAAGATTTCCCTTGAAACAGCTGTTTAACAGGTGCCACAAGTTTCTAAAATATTCAAATATAAAATAAAAATATTAAGTGGAAATATTTTTTTTCCGAATAGGTAAAACGACAACAATCGAATGAATACTCACTATAAACGGCGCAGTTGCTCGCAAATTCAATAACTACTGAAGACGAAGCAATGTGTTTATCCTCAAAGAGGAAAAAAGCCATTCCTTTGAATATATTCATTCATGATTTATATAGTTACATATGTGTTATATTCTCACTTTTCAAGAATATCGGGATTTGACGTTTAAAAGAGGGTGGATTTAAGCAAAGCTGTCGGATTTCGGGTCGCGGATTATTCGCGCGTGGCTGCCAGGGAATCTGACTCTTGACGGTCCTGTATATTTTATTGTTTCAGTTCGGAATACGTCCGCCGAGCTCCGTTATTAAATATTCTTACAATTACGTATTGTTAATAATTTTAAAGGAATTATTTTTGTAACTTATGTACATAAATTATGCCAATGATGAATGTGCATAGAGTAAAATAAATCATCGTAACTAATCAAAAATACAGGGAGGAGAAAATTTACATAAGATTGATTTCAAATTGAATTCGTCATTAAATTAATTATTTTTTGTAGTTTAATTATTGATGAAAAACCTAGTGACAGGTATAATATACAAATATAGCTTTTCTTTTCTTTTTTAAAGGAGTATGAGATGTAATTCGACAACATGTAAGGTTTCTCTATCTTTAAAGGTTCTTTAAGGATGTTTCCCTTTCGGTTTCGCTAACTTCTTACCTCCCCGACACAATTTTCTTTATCTACGGAATGTTTTCTTAAAGGACGAGACTGGGCGTCTCAAGGGCATTCATTCATCAGATTATTTTCTAACAAAAAAGACAGACGAGCTTATCATTACGAAAAGAACTAAGAACTTTGCAAAATGGATCTCTAAAGGATTTGTTGTAAATTTTGATCCTCTGTTTTCCTGCAAAATAAATCTGAATATTGTTGTTTAAAGCGAGTGGTCTTCGGCTTAACTCGTGCTTATAGCCCTACCATAAATATCAGGCAGACCACCGTATTTAAGGGATTGAGATTAAGCTCTGATGGAGGTTCAGCGGGTTATTCCAATTTATTTAGGTTAAAGACTACAGCGCTGGTTTTATAGTATACAGAATTAAAATTTGTAGCTTTTAAATACCTAATTACGTACATTTTATCGTTGGAATTTTAATTAATTGCTTTTAAATAGGATACCTGTTATTGTGACAACATTAATAGTTATCTTTGCGAATTGTCCTAAATAAAAGTTTCCTAAGAACCCCAAATACTTAAATATAATTCAATCGAAAGCGCAAATGTTTTAACATATTACTTAGTATGTCATATTTACCATTACAGACAAGTAACTTTCGAGACTTCAACACACCCGCAAAAGCTCTACCATTTCAAGTAAGCACGCAACTTTCATAATCCAAGCGTGTAGATCATCTGCGCGATTGTCGCCAGATTCAGCGATGATAAAGCGTATTCATAGCGTTTACGTTTTGACATCGCGGCGTCGCGTCAGATGCAACAGGGCAGCGATTGGAGCGGCGCGGCGCAGGCGCGGGGGCGCGGGCCGGGGGGCAGGCGCAGCCTCCACGCTCGCTCTTAATGAATCGCCGCTACCCGCGGCTCGCGCTGCGCTCGTAATTTCGTGCGCTCTCCTTAAAAAGTTGCTAAGCAGCACTTCTCGCCGTCTCTCTCGCGCAATCGTGGTGCATTAAATAATAACCAACGGCGGCTGCAGTGACCGATGTCGGATGCTACCGAGGTAAGCAATCAACTCACTTTCCATCGGCTTTTGTTGACGAAAATTGTTTTGCGGATAGTTCGTTTTTTTGGTGTGTGAAAAGTTGTTTTGTTTAACAAAGTTTAAAGAAAGTTAAGTATTTTCGAGGTTTTATTAAATCCCGGACAAAGACATTCCTTCACGGAAATACATTATCCTGTTTTAATACTACCTTCGTTATTAAATTAATTAAACTGTAACCGTTTCGAGTTGCTTCCGTTTCCGAAAATCTAATGAATTTAAGGCAGACGTCTGACTTTAATTGCTTAAAATTCCATCTTCGCTTTGTACGGTGTTATTTGTTGACTTTCATTTAAGTTTCTGGTTGTTATGGCCTTTGTTTTTTTATTAATACTTACTACATCTTTTTGTGATACATTTCTTCATCAAATTGAAGATATGTTTGAAAATAGATAATAAGTTTTTCCATTGTGGCCGTCGAGACACGGCCATCCTAGATCCGTCATTACGGAATCCCACGGTGCTTTTACCCGGCATCCGGGAAGCAGTGGACGGGCCGAAGTGATGTATTAGATTCCCACGAGATCCGGTATCATTTCATTAGCGGCCCAACCTTTTCGATCGCATGTTTGTGCTCGCTTTTACCCGAAGAATATCGCTATAAAATATGAAATTAAAAGAACATTTTGAACGTCACTTATTTCAATTCCGCGTGCCTCTTTGTTCAAGATAACAATGGATCTGTCAATGTTTCAGCCGCGATGAATAAGCTGTCGATGGTAAAAAAATTGTCGCCGCAGATAAACAAAATGAAACGCCCTTTTGTGTGTACCAAATATTATTTCATGTTCTAATCTATTCAAATCAAAACAAATATAGCCGCCGTCATCAATCATGTGCGCACGTAACCTACTCCAACCCCTATATACATTCAGACCACAAACCGCAGTTTACTGTTTATTAATTTCCCGCAAATTAAGTTTGGTGGAAACAAACCTTTATATATCCAGCAATAATTTGTAAACCCGTAACTTTGAACATGTTCAGTATTTTCTACTAATGAACACTGGTGAGATTCGTTCGTGATATTCAGGAATTATTAACTTCGTGCAACCAATCGGAATGTCAGATCTCGTAATTAGAATAATAAGGAGCTCTGTTAAAGGCATGCCGGATTTGTTTTGATACGCTTTTATGCTTCATTTAATTGATGGTTTACGGTACTCACCCGTTCTTTCTACAGATGTACGAAATGAAAGCAAGATTCGAGGATTTAGAAATTAAATTTAAATTTTTAGATACGAACACTTTAAACAATAATACAAGTGGACAATGATATGCACGCATCAGCTTCAAGCAGCCACTGCATTACATAATAATAATAGCAGTGTTCTTTCAAAATTGCTGCAGACACTGAATTCATGTCAATACTCAATAAAGTATGGAATATTTAAGAGATCATGTAAAAATATTTATTACATTATAGAAGTCAAATTAGCATGCAAATCAATTACTTATTTCAATACAATGCATCTACACTAATACAATAAAGAGGTAAACTCTGTTTGTTTGTACGTAGGCGTAATATCCGGAACTAATGAACCGATTGCAAAAATTGTTTCACTAATAGTAAGCTACACTAACCCTGACGGCCATAGGCTTCTTATTTCACGCGAACGAAGACGCGGGCGTCCGCTAGTTATTAACATTGTATATTGAGTTCGTGCGACTACCCGTCAAAGCCTTTTGGCAGTGGCAATTAACTTTGTTTTTAAAATATTACGTTTGTATACTCTGGTCTACTAAACCACGTAGGGTGGGACAAATTTATCATCTCTAGCTACGTTTGCGGTCCGAATATAGACTGAGCTGAAAGTTGGACGGATTTATTGTCTGACCTAGTGCAGTCCGAGCCACACTTTTTTGCATTTTTTGCATGAAGCAAATTAATGATTTTCACGAACTCGGTTCCTTTGTTTCCAACTTAAAATAGGTAATTGAATTACTTTTTGCATCGAATGCTTCATCGACGCTATTAAAACATGATGACAACTAAGCGGTCGGCCGGGCTTTAATTTATTCATATTCAAACTACATCTGTCGCCTAACTAGTCTATTTTCAGGGTTCCGTACCCAAAGGGTAAAAAGGGACCCTATTACTAAGACTCCGCTGTCCGTCCGTCCGTCTGTCACCAGGCTGTATCTTAAGAACCGTGACAGATAGACAGTTGAAATTTTCACACATGATGTATTTCTGTTGCCGCTATAGCAACAAATACTAAAAAACAGAATAAAATAAATATTTAAGGGACTCGTAACAACAAACGTGATTTTTACGCCGTTTTTATAGATAATGGTCCGGAACCCTTAATGCGTAAGTCCTACTCGCACTTGGCTGGTTTTACTCATAGGCTTTTGTTCAAGTTTTGTTTGTTACTTCGTTGTTTAAAATCTCGCAAGTCTATTTTAAATCACTACCATTGGTCGGATTACTTCGACCTTAGGTACGCATGTGTAGTTCCGATGGCGATGTTTAAATTAAATAAGGCTTAGTCAGCAATAAAAACCACTTTAAAAATTATTTTTTTCTAAGCCGAGTCCTACGGGAAGTTTTACAAAGGTGGTTTATACTGGTGACCTTTACAAAACCATTAAGATGAACCTAAAGATTTATTCATAAAAATACCTTCGTTCGATTGGATTTTGGTCTAATTGTAAGCAACGTATCGTACGGGGTGATTTATACCGGGTTTCTGGTCGTTGACGAGGAAAATGTTTTCCACGTTCTGTTGCCTTATTCATTGCTAAAACGTGATCGGGTAGTCTATAGCTGCCAATAATATTTATTATACCTATAGAAAGTATAAGTAATGTGCCTCTGTAGACTTAAAAAATCCTTCTTGTTTAGGCAAGGGTTGATTCAGCCTTCCAGTCAGGGGGGGGGGGGGGGGTTTGACGTAGTCAATGTACAGTGAGGACAGGGTCATCAATGAAATTAGAAAAATTACCAGTGGTCGACCAGATCCCAGCTCAGGGGGGGGGGGGGGGTGATCACCCCCTGACCCCCCTGGATCCGTCCTTGAACAGAGGTACACACAAACATAAGTAAATGTTTATTTCCAATTAGATATAGTAGAGTCAGAATATGGAATTTTTTATTGAAATCTCACTTAAAGCTAGCAAATTGTACGATAGCGCACCAGGGTCTCGAAGTTGAATGAAACTCAGCAATAACAAATAGAGCTTTAATGTGCGTACAAATGATCACAATTATATCACCGCAGTGACGCCCCCATATAAAAACAAGAAAAATCTCGATAGCGCCATTCAGGAATCGGACTAAATATTACAGCGCCATCTATCGGCGCATTAGTACAACAATTTAACTTAGACATACCGCCCACCAAGGACAGATTGTCCTTCATCATAACCGCCCACCATTTGGGACTGATTCACTCTTATCCTTGATGAGTAACAACATACATGCACTTATAGTTTAACAAGTGCATAAAAAAACTATACAACTGTGTACTATTAATCGTAAGTTACATAAACTAAACTTAAAATTGAATACTAGTTAAACGAACGTAGCATGTAGAAATATTTCACATTCCTAAAATATACATTTTATTCCAGATAAGATACAAACTTCTAAGTAGAGTATTTTATAAAGTATAGAGTTTTACATTTTTAAATCTAGTAGTTTTGTCAGAGTACCGATCTATTTGGAATATTTATTAAGGATTATGCCAAAAAACAAAGCTAATTGTGAATCGTCTTACTTCTCCAAGTGGCATCCTCAACTTGAAAATCCAGGTTTGAATAGTGCCTGTGCAGCAATGCAAGAAATGCGTCAAATGATCCTGAGACCACCGACACACGACAACATGCGTTGCTTCAGTTGCTTCACGGTAAGTATCTCAGTTCTTATTATAACAGTCGGTAGTTCCTCACCTGATACTATTCCCGCTGTCTCCTTTGCTGTATGAATATCGTAGCTAAATGACTCATAATACCTTTCCACCCGCCTAACCATCAATTATATAACCTTAAAACATATAACATAACTTTCTCCTTTTTGCAGATGCAGTCTGCAGCAGCAGCTTCATCGATTAATGAAATTTATATCAAGTCCTACAGGTAAGTTCACCACAAATTTTACAATTTTATTTAGTAATATTTAACGTTATTTTATTCTTATGACTCGACAGTTTTGAATTATTACATACTAATACATACATCTTTTATTTATATCAATATTTGTTTTTTTTAAGCTTCTTCATTTTATCTTTATCTTTTGTAAATTTGCTTTCTAATGTTTTAATTTCTTTTATTGCAGATTCTCGTGAAAGGCCCTTCCTGTAGATGGGCTCTACCTCGCGGAACGGCACCTTCACTACGTCGTGTCTACCGTTCTCATTCCTGCGTGTTGTCGCAGTGAACATATCTTGACACCTTATTTCTTGCCTTGTAAATATTTTAGAAGCTAATAAAGGCTGTGCTTCTAATTCCCAAAAACGTTTTATTATTTTATTATCCTCTACACGAGTATGAAGACCTGTGATATTATTTTCCCCAATTACTGAATCAATTGATCCAGATAGAATCCAGCCAAGCCTGGTACATTGGGCCAGTGGAGCTCCTATGGGTCCACGCAGCATTCCATCTGTCAAAATTTTACTGTAAACCTCTGCTCCCAACAGAACGTCAATTTTACTCGGCAAATTATATGCTGGATCCGCTAGACATAACTGTTGCGATTTGACCCAATTTGACGCGGCTACTTTCCGACTTGGAAGACATGAAGTAATATTCTTTAAAACAAATGCCTTTATCTCTGTAACAAAACCTGGGTCAGTAATCGATTTGATTTTCAATGACACCATGTACTTTGAAATTGAAGACTGATCTCCTCCCAATCTTGAGATAACATTGCTACAAGGAATCTTCTTTAGACCCAAACTTTGGGCTGTAGCTTCTGTCACAAACGAAGCTTGTGAGCCTTGATCCAACAAGGCTCCAACGTCTTTATATTGACCTGTTCTCGCCTCAGCTTTTACGACAGCTGTAGCCAATAAAACCTGATTAGCAACCATACTCTCGGCACAATATGCCATGTGGGTTGTTATTGGCATGGTTTCTTGGTGTGACACATTTGACGCATCTCCTGCTCCACCATCAACCACGAGAACCTCTTCAACGCCTTGAACTGTATCCCCTGAAATAGACGTTGAAGCTGGGACACCCCTTGGATGAAGCAAGGAATGATGACGCTTCTTACAAACCTGACAGTTTGTGGTATTTTGGCAAAATCTTACACCGTGATTACTTCCTAAACAATTATAACACATTCTGTTATTGGTAACAAACTCATGTCTTTTCTCAAAATCCTGATTGGCAAACTTTTTACAGAAACACAGTTTATGTGCTTCGCCACAAAACTCACACATAACATTAATAGCATGTAACACATTGGTGTGGTTAACATGATTACTAGCAGATGGCTTAGTATCAAAAGCTGTTGGACTATTGTTCATTTTTGGTTCAATAAATTCTAATGCGCGATATTTTCCGGTTAAAAACTCTTTAAATTGGGCGAATGTTGGCAAGGAATCTGAACTACCATTGGTTGTTACCTTAAGCTCCCACTGTTTGCGAGATTCCGGATCTAATTTAATAGAGAGCAAGTGAATAATTATTATGTCCCACGTAGTAACATCGACACCAAGGTTTGTTAACGCGTTTAAGCAATCTGAAGATGTGTCCAGTAATTCCTTCAGAAAACTTGCCGATTCTGTTGTTGCGTTTCTTTGACTTAATAAACGTGTCAGAATACAATGTGAAAGATATTTCTTATTACTATAACGCTCCTCTAATTGTTTCCAACATTGTAAATAATTCGCACCAGTTACCGGTATGTAACGAATTAATTGTTCTGCTTCTCCGGACAAGTAACCCTTAAGGTATTGCAATTTTTGGACGTTGTCTAATGTACCATTGTTGTGTATCATAGATACAAACAAATCCCGAAACGTTGTCCATTCGGTGTACTTTCCAGAAAATATCGGAATACATATCTTTGGTAACTTGACCAGGTTTGACCTACCGTCTGAACTTCCTTCAGTCACGTTTGATTGGACCAAATTTAAATTTACAAATTTAGCTAACATCGCTTTCAACTCACATTTATAACTACTAAATTCTTCTTCCGTGTCATCGTAAACATCTTCAGTGACATACGGTACATTTTCTAGTAATTTAGGTTCAACTTTTTGCAAAAGATCTTTGTGACCTTGTCTAAATTCACACCATAACTGATCTACTGATTCTAGTCTGTTCTCGATGTAATCTTTGGTTAGGCGTTCTTTAGGCGACTTCTTAAAATTAACTCTTGCCTTAAATATACGCCTTGATACATCATCTTGAAAGCTAAGCAAAGATTCCATCGTGACGTTAAAATAACTTAACCCAAGTCCCAGTTTTCGTATAAGTTGAGAAATCATTAATTCAATTAAAATATCAGAAGTTAAAGTTACAAAATATTTTTCTCAAAAAATTACAAGTGTTTGACAATTGACAGATAAGGGAATTTTGGCATGGATTCCCCGTAGCTCCGTTTTTTCGCAAATTATTCTAAGTCTAAATACTTCTATGCACAAATTTTCTAAGTTAATTTAAATTACAATATTTTTCTATGTTTAGCTGTTCTTTACTTTAAGGTTCAAAGTTCTATAGCAAATCCACCACATGAAAGTTTTAAATCTTCTTGCTCTTAAGGTTGAAATTCTTCTACCAAACAATATAAATGTACTCACGGTTTGCACTTGACCAACACTCACACTAGCACCAATAACTTATCCTGTTGCTGTGACGTATGGACTCCCTCCACTGTTCTCCTGACGGCCGCAATCCACAATCGGACTTCCGAGCCGCCTGCGATTCAGCCTGGCTGCCACTTGATGGCGCCACTGCTTCGCCGAATATCCTTCACTTCCCTCTGGACAGCGATCCACTGCCACTATGGGATGTGATGTGGACAGTAGCTCACACTGAACTACTAAAAACCACTCACTGTCACTAGCACTTATCTAGTTCGACGGACCATGTACGATAGCGCACCAGGGTCTCGAAGTTGAATGAAACTCAGCAATAACAAATAGAGCTTTAATGTGCGTACAAATGATCACAATTATATCACCGCAGTGACGCCCCCATATAAAAACAAGAAAAATCTCGATAGCGCCATTCAGGAATCGGACTAAATATTACAGCGCCATCTATCGGCGCATTAGTACAACAATTTAACTTAGACACAAATGATAGGGGTTACACATGTACAAACAAACATACTGTATGGTTAATTGCACCAGGTCATTTAAATTAAGCGATGATTTTGCCTATGTACGTTTCAAATAGTCACGATGGCAAAAAGATTGCTCTCTAGAGTGGAGTGCGCCCGCTCGCTCACCGCATGGTCACATGGTCCTGGAGGATCACCATAATTTTTTTTACTTCTAAAGAGGTCGCGGATTCAAAAAGATAGAACAACACTGGCTTTTTTTTGTAACATAGGAAGGCAAACAAGCCAGTGGGTCACATGATGGTAAGTGATCACCACCGCCATAGACACCCGCAACTCCAACCAAGGAGATTGCAGATGGTTTGTAGGTTATTATGAGTAATTATAAATAAAAATAAATAAATATAACAATTAACACCAATTGCCAATATTACAAATCAACATTAACAAGCTTTAGAAAAGCTTAGAATCGTACTATACCCGCTATTTCAACATAACCCATAATGTTACCTCTACGAGGTTCTACCAAGCTTAATGAAATGCGTTAAGTACGTTCAGATGTAAGCAGAGTTGCGGCGAGCGATGCAAATATCGCCGGTATCGTGCGGTGCGTCGGAAGCAGTTTGATAGAACGAAGCACAATTTCCTCCGCTGCCGCCCGGCCCGCTAACTGTTGATTGCGAACCCAAGCGATAATAACGTACGAATTCAAAACGTAAATGTTGATTATGGAAACCTGAGTTATAGAATACAATACAAGTACCAACTTCTAAATGAACACTTCACAAAAACCATAAAAGTTACAGTAAAATATTTTTATTGTGCCAATGCGAGTTAACAAATCAGGTCTTAAAAAAATCCATTATACACATTCTGCCATATCCGGCATGATTTGTCACAAACGAGTTCAATTAATTAAGTTAGAGATAATAAGAAATTAGAGGTGAACAACATGCGATCTTGCTCGAAGCGATGTCTTTCAAGCAATCAAAAGCTAGTACATTCCCGTTTATACTTTAAAAAGAAACACTGAGATTGTAGCGCTACCCATGGCAGACGTATTCGACACGTTTTATGGCTAGGGGCTTCTCTTTCTAACTGTACCGATACGAAAGGGATGGGTCCCTGTAGCCGGCAAGTAAGAAAATGGAGTGCGTGCTAACCATTCTGGTACAAGTGTTTTAGTCCTATATCTACTATGCATCTATAGAGATTTGGCTTAAACAGGAACATTATAGTAATCACTGTACTAAATCTGGATAATCCAAATTAGTATGTGTCAATATTGTACTGTTTGTAATGATTGATTGTTACAGCTGACTGGCACGCCTGGAGATGATTATTACAGGAATGAAGTACCTACTTTGAACTGCATTGGTATCACATCCTTTAAGGGCTTTAATATTTGATTAGATTAGTCTGACTAGATAACTTAATGTAATGGTTTGAATAGAACCGTGAATAGTTTATTGAAGTTTTATTCCGAGCATAAGAATAATAATAAGGTAAAAGATTAAATGATAATAAAATCTGTTTGACTACAGTAAAATGAACGCTCTGCTAATTAGAGAAGTTTTAATACCTGATAAAGCCGGGAAGAATCAACATTGTTGAAGCCGACTGTCAGGATTCCAATAACGGCCAGCAGAATTCTTTAATTCAATCCCGAAGCCAAACATTGAGAACGAGGTATTTTAATGAGATTTTTCATGCAGAACAAAAAATAGACGAGACATATTACGAATAAGTCAAATTCCTTCACGAGCGACACCGCGTGTAGGGGGCGGTATTTTCCAATAAAAAGTTCAATAAATGTACAACGCGACGGGTATTAGCGCCGCAAAATTCCTCGTCGCGTAATAATAACATAAAGATTTTCCAATACATGTCCCAATAACAGTCCCGAGTTGGAGATGCCTCCCTCCTCGCTTGCTTCCTTGCTTCCTCGCGTCTCTCAGCAGGCTCGCATCAGTGCCACGCTGCTCCGCTACTTATCAGTTTGACTCGTCTATTTATACCCCAAGCACACGGAAAAGTATCTTAAAGAACGGCTGAAAAATGAAGCTTTATTAATATAGATCAGGGGCGGAGCGCTCATTTTTCTTTGATGATGCTGGCGATAAGAGTTTTGGTTTGAAAGAAATTTGTCTTAAGTCACGGCAACACCACGGCTGATAAATATTAATGACTTTGAATTACACGCAAATATTATATTATTGGAATATTATGTGCATATGTTTCTATTAAAAAAGGCTTAGCATTGATTGAAGCCGTCTGTTCTGACCTATCTTAATGTTGTCGTAACATTTTGCACGTCACTTCATTTAAGATGACATTAAGATGTAACGCTTCCAAAGTCGTTTCCTGTAAATATTTCGAGCAGCGAACCTTTCTCGATGTAAGTACGAAGGTGGCGACGCGACGGGCCCATTTGTGAACTTTCTGTTATTGACACAAAGTCTAAAATCGATTACGGTTGGCTTTAAAATTCTTCTCCCTCATATTTGACGTGCCACTCACGTTGTTTAAAATTTTGTTAAGTCGAGCTGAAAATTCTCATATATGTATACAATGTGACATTCTGGAACATGTATGGTTAATGGTTAAATACGTTAACAGCTCTGGTACAAATATTGAATAAGGTCTACGAGACAGAAGAGTCCTTATAAGGATCAGGGCATGCTACTTCTCATGTAAACTTTATCCCTTTTAACCATCTTGAATAGTGTCACCAGCGAAATGATTTGTTCACCAAGTGTGACAAAAATTTAATTACTAGAAACAGCAAAAAATCGGAATAATCTAGTGTTAGCAAAAATCATGGTGTATTATGCCCTTTATTTTAGGAAAAACTAAATATACTCACAAAAATGATTCTTATTTTTTTTTATACAACATAGGAAGGCAAACGAGCAAGTGGGTCCCCTGATGGTAAGCGATCACCACCGCCCATATACACCGCAACACCAAAGGCAGATGCGTTGCCAACCCAGAGGTTTAAGATGGAATACCTCTTGTGCCAGTGATTGCACCAACTGTCTTGCTCTCCACGCCGGAACACAACAGTGCAAGCACTGCTGCTTAGCGGCAGGGTTAGTAAGCAAGATGGTGGTAGCGATCCAGACGGACCTTGCACAAGCTCTTACCACGCGCAGAATTCTTGTTTTTAAAAGAGTGCTTGCAGTACAGGCGCTATCAAATATATCTAAAAATCTGTACACGCCCGAACGCCTTTGAATATAGAGTTGAGTTTAGATAGTTTTGAGTACCTTGCTCGCGCCGGTATATTTGATGGCGACCGCACCTTAAAAGAACTATTCTAAAAATGTTTCTGTATACCGGATAAGATAATCTTGTAAGTTATAGGCAAAGTTCGCGTGGCTACAGGAATCTGTCTTAGCAACAGACCACTTCACAGTTCGGTATTTCAATCCCTTTTGCCGAATTCCTAACGTTCCACCGCGACCCCACTCAAATTAACCTATTATTTTCTAACATAGTTTCGAGTATTCATTAACAATATTGAAATATCTGCGGTAACTATTTTGCGTTAACAACAAAATGGGTGCCTGGATCGTGAAAAGTGTTAATTTTATATATTTTTTAATTATGTGGATATAAATACTTTTTTAGTAAAAGTAAAAAAATAATTAAGTCTAATCTTTGCGTACTTAACCTGTATTAACATCAGGGTATACAATCCTACTCGTAAAATAACTGAAAGATATACTCATGGCAAAACATGTCTCAAAAATAATAACTGAAACAATGGAAGTAATTCAAACAGAGAATTTGTTCAAAGTGAAATAAATTTAGTTTGCGAAATGCTAGCAATATTGTGTTATTAATAATATATATCTGCGTATGTAGCTATTTACACATACATACATATCAGTATCGTGCTTGAAAAATAAGTCGTAGGTAGCGTTTATGTTTTTTATGCAATTAAATATTTTTCTTATTAAAGTCTAAAACTTTGCAATGGACAGTTATTAAAAAAGGCATCGATAAATTCGTAATTATTTATGTGTCTGTTAAATTGAAAGTCAGCCTTTGTCATGGAAAAATTGTATCGGGGTGGCATTCGTATAACGTGCATTTTATTTGGCATTTACGAATCGAGTGTTCCACGCAGTTACATTGCATTGCAAGCTATATTTTGCAAACGAATTGTAGCCAGAAAGTTCATTTTATTAAATTCCTAAATAAGGTTTGTAGAATATAAAGTTTAATAGAAATGTATGTTTCGCTATAGCGCTACACTTTCTTAAAGTATAGAAAACATGGGGGATGATTTTTAAATACGCAAGTTTCATCTTTTTACTGGATGTAAATACAACATAATGTTTAAAGATTTTTTAAGTTTTTAAGAAAAAAGAACAATATCTCAATAATATTACAACGAATATTATCACCAATACACGTATAGTATAGGCCGTTTCACAACGTCTGCAGCTGTAAATGTAAAAAACTGTCATTTATTTCATAGACATTTGATCGCAGCTCTTGTGAAACGGGCTAAAGGCCGACAACGGATCAGCGAACTCTTGGGGTCACTGTTTCCATGGGCGGTGGTAATCATTTCCCATGAGGTGACCCGCATAGTCGTTCGTCTCCCTTTTTCCATAAAATAATTATAAAACAGTTATGTGTTAACTTTATGTTTAAATGCTTTGTTTTGAATTTAATCTCAACCAATCATCGCGCTTTTATGCTCGTTAGGCACAGTCAAATTACTCTAGACATTAATAAGCCAGTCAGGTAGTTCAATATACATGCCTATTTTGAAAATGAACAGCCTTGTAGTATCTTCTTCTTTATACAGCGTAAAACAAAGTCTATTCGCTTCTGTGTGGCCACATATTTTCGGCTGCTTACTCTTTCTGAACCAAGCGACTGATTTTGTTACAGTTCTCACTGTCATTTAGAGTTTTTTTTACGGAAGGTTTTTATATTATTATTATTATTATTATTTATTTAATTCAGACGACAAAAGAGGTCCATAGTTGTGTTAGTTATTCTACATATATATGTACATGACATCCTAATTAGGTATAAAGTAAAGCAGCCAATCATATTAGGGGCACAGTTCGTTAAAATTGATATTTTGTATTTAGAATGTTCCCCTAGTGACTGTTTTATCGGCGCCAGATCACATTTGCGGAATCAAGTGGCGGCCCAATATTTGGGAAGCTCTCCCGTGAATGATGGACTAGACTTTCACGTGAATGAAACTTTGAGAACATCTGGCGCATGTTTCGTATAAAATGCATTATCGTTAATGTATGCGGTGCAAGGCAAGTTTCATAAATAATATTAACATTTAGCTAATACTTTAACGACTGGATAGCCCAGTTGTTAGTTACCCTGACTACAAAGCCAGAGCTGGAGACAGCGGGTTTGATTCCCTAAGGGGCAAATGTTTGTATGTTGAAAATTAATGTTTGTACTCGAGTCGTGGACGTTATACTAATTTCAATATATATTTTATCTTGTTAAGTATATCTATCCGTTGTTTAGTACACATAGTACGAGGTTGGCTTTGCTTTGATTGGGACTAGATCGATACTACGGTATGACACTCCCAATCCAAATGGCCTCATCTATCATTCAAAATATAATTTATTTCGAAGGAAGAGGATAAAAACCAGCATTTTAGAAGTTATATCAAGACAAATTTACAAAAAATCACGGAGAAAAAAAATCCCTTTTTTGTCATAAACAGGAATAATATCACCCTGAGACTCTAGACTCAATATAAAAATGTGGAAAATTATTTATGGGAGTAAATAAGGCGACAGTATTCCAATAAACGCGTTTTAGTGTTGGCACCATACACTATTACGATATGGTGACGTCACTGGTGTTGTACGCAGCACGGAACATTTTCGCAACGCTTGCCGACCGTCATTTTACTACTCGTGATATTAAAAAAAAATGTGATTGTATAAAAATAAAAGCACAGTTTCATCTTTTACCGAATTTTGTTAATTTTGGTGATTATAAAAATCATTAAAGTCTGTTCATCTAGACTTGTTTTATAATGTAAACAAAATTTTAACCTATAATGTCACTTTTTGTCACACTTTCTGTTTTGGCTGTAAACGAGGAGTAAATTAATAATTTAGAATGTCGCTTTTGAATGTTTTATTTAAACAATATTATGACGATAGAAACTGAAATTTTAGGTTAGAATTTTTTAGTACTCAAGTAAGACAAGTAAGTAAGTTTTAAAAGGGTTTTATTTTTTAAATTTATTCCCCCTTGTCTAATTTAATAAATACCAAGGTGATTAAAGTTAAATGAAACTTTATTGCGTTGCATGGTAATCGCCCAAATATTACTATTACCTAACCGAGAACTTAGCTTGCACATTGGTGTTATCAAGTCAACGAAAAAGAATTGGGTTTGAGATAATAATAAAGGTTTGCTATCGCGACTGTGCCCCTCCCGTTATTTATAAAAGTACTCACCGTCTCTGCGAAGCTCTTGTTCACCTTTTTTTAATTTTTCCTTGCCACTGACAGATCAATCTTTCTTTTCAAAAGTTGACAAAGGGATTTAGTAATTAAATCCGTATCTAAAGGATTCGTCCGTAACGAGCAAAGTTCTTTACCTCAGTGAATGTAATTTTCAGAACAAGTTCTTTTAACTTCTTCAACTTCGCAGCGTATAGTTTTCGTAGAGTTAAGCGCCAGCGTTCAAGACTGGGTTGTTTGATGCTAACTTGCTTTTAATTTCGACAAATACAGATGAATATATTTACAGTACTTACCTTTTTATTGTTTGTTTCTTGAGTCCTATGTTCTGTACAGTAGGGGAAATATATTCACGTACCACCTTAGAACCCTATCGCAATGACGCGACGCGTTAAATGCCACGCTATGTCATACAAATGTCATGCGTATGTCTCTTCGACTAGGTTCTACGGTGGAAAGTGTTTTAATTTCCTTGACTGTACCTTATGTCTAGGATCTTTGTTTTTCGTTAAAATTGAGAGGAAAATATTTTTTTTTTTAGTTCTAATGAGATTTTAGTTCACTCTCGTGTGACTTGCCAACCATGAAAATTTTAAAAAGTAATGATTTTTGACCACAGTACTACTACTAGCGGACTTGACTTTTCGTGGTCATTATATCTCGACATTTCCACGCGTCAATGAATCAAAACTCATCTTACAGACACCACAGGAGGTTTAACTTGAACTAACCGAGCAAAGGCACGAGCCCCGCGAACTCAAATCTCCAAAAGGAAGTTAACCGCGATTTCGGCTAGTGTAATTTATTTAATCCAAGTTGTTCAGTTCGTTTATTAAGCAGAGGCGAGATTAACACCGGAGGCTTAACGTAAGACGTGATCTCCCTCCCCCCCTTCAGGGCAAGGGGTTCGCGTGACGCAGACAGATAAGCTAATTACTTATTGTGATTTAGCAACTGGTTCTTAGCAAATTTTATACCAAATTTTCAGAGGGCAATTGTGAATAATGAGTAGACGTCGTCCACCACAATGGCACCAATTAACCGGACAATTTAACTTTTTAATTGCGAATTAAGAAACTGGGGAGTGCAGAGGTTGGACACGGCTGGTGTAATTAGTTGTGACGAAAGAATTTTATTAGGTCCGGAGGCTTTGTTTAGTGCTAGCCTTTGCTGCTATTTTATGGAATGAAAACGATTAAGTTGAAAAATAATAATGCACTATGTAAAGATATGTAAAACTGGCAACATGAAAGATTCAGTACGAAAATCGCTGAAAAAAACACGTTTCTTGTACCGGGATCCCCCGTAATATTAATTTTTAATATTTGTTATTAGAGTGGCCATAGTAAGACGAGTACACTCCGTTATACAAAAGATACAGCCCTTTGATAGAAGGACGGACAGACAGCAGAGCGTCACTAATAAAACTAATGGAGTCCCGATCGCACGGAACCCTAAAAATGTACAAATCACTTTTACTAAAAGGCTTTCCAGCAACATACCTCATTAAGGTGGTGTTTAATTTATCTTGTACTAGTATAAAAATTATATATAGCCCACAGTCATAAAAATGCTGATTTGGTGATAAACATATTATAATATTATGTGTGTCTGTAGATCCATAATAATAAAAAAAGTCTGTTGTATCTTTATAGGACGACGTTATATACAGAAGACATAAAAGTAATAATAATTTACTTAGATTTTCACAGACTTGTTGTCGTTTTTAGTTATTTACTTTTTATTTATATATTTGTGTGTTCGGGTAAAATCTTGCAAATAGATTTTAACTGGCTTCCTGTAGTCAGCTTGACTTGAAATTTGCTTTGTGTATGAAGGGATCTAATGACATTGCAATAATGAAGTATCGCCAGCAAAACCTGCATTGGAAATGAAATATCAAACAGTACATTTTTCGTAGTATCGTAGCAGGCCTCTACGGCGTAGCACTATCGTAGCGTTCGTTGACTGCGTAGCGTTAGTTCGTAGCAACTTAACTGAAGAAGAATTTAGCATATCTAAGAATATAGTAAGTAGGGCCTCCATTCGACCTGGATGATTGAGATAATTAAGACAAAATATAACCATAAATGAAATAGCGGTTTATTAGCTTTCTTCGTCGATTAAATTTTTTATAAAGCATGTTCAAACGAGGCCGTAAAAATACTAAATATACATTTTGTATAGATAAACTAAACTAATGAGCTTAGGCAATTACTATTAAAGTTTGAATAGTTATTAATGTTCTTAATTAATATCTACAAAGCTACTAGCTAGACGAATACTTGTATTAAATATGTTCAGTAAGAAATAAATTAGGAGATGAAAACTCCTTTGTACCTAGGATATATCGAATATATTTATTTATTTATTTAAAAGGAACAAAACGAACATAAAATGTATAAAAGATTTATTGTATTGTATTGATAGATTTATTGTCCTAAGGCATTCTCTATCATAGGCATCAATCAATACATTATCAACCACTTACATCATGGAATACTTAAGGCTTGCTTACTAAGCGTCAAGTGTAAGTTTTTGTACAATAAACGCCTCGAACGCAGAGGCGTATTTAAAGATTTGGCGCCCGGGCCATTTAGCTTTGGCACCCCAGATTGCGTCATTTGACGATAAAGTATTTCATTTTAGGGGCGGCTGCCGCCCCTCGCAGCCTGGCGCCCTGGGCCATGGCCCGGATGGCCCTGGGGTAAATACGCCCCTGCTCGAACGCGTTAGGGTTAACTTCTAAATTACCATGGAAGTAAAGACAGCGCCTCTCACGGCGCGTATTTGAGACAAAATGTTTCCATAGCAATTTAGAAGTTAACGCTAACGCTTTTGAGACGTTTTTTGAGTCTGAAAACTTACACTAAGGGCTCGGAATAACATTTTATTATTTATTTAAATAAAATTCCTAAAGTTTAAGACAAGTTTGCTATCTAACAACGTACACAATGAAAGCCAACATAATTATCTTAACAACATTTACTTAACGTACAGTCAACTAGTTAAAAATAAGATTTTATTGCTGTTACTATTTTATTTTAGGTCACGGTATTTACAAACTTGTCGCAATGAGAAATCGCCGTGTATTAAGACATTGAGTATGAAACGCCATTACTATATTTCTTGTGACGAATAGTGACCTTGAATTTATATTTGTATACTGTACAGTCATAAATGTACATAAACATTACAATAACTCTTTATTAATCACCGCAAAACAGCATAGATAGATATAGTTTAGAGAGAAAACAGAAAGCACACAATAGGCGGCACAATATACGTTTCCAAGATGCAAAAAATGACTACAGACCTCTATGGCACTGACAATAGGGTTAGTGTTAACACATATTATAGTTTCTATTGGCAGTATGTATACATAGTTATGACCTTGACTGTACAAGCAACAAGTTCACTCAGAAGAACTGGAAACATTCTAAATAAGATTAATAAATAGGCCATAAATATTCGGAAAGCCGAGCGATACTTGCGGAATAAATCGAGCGCAGCAGGCACATTTAATCTCGGTTCATTTCTTTCGGTGTCCGACGAAAAGTTACCTGTTTCGTGGAGAAACTTCAGCCAACTTGAATCCATACAGAAACTTGAAACTCCCAACAAACACAAACAGGACGGTTAGTCATTCAGTCATGCGGTCAAAATAGTTACGGATCTACTTTGGTAATATGTACTCATAAGTATGTGTAGAGAAATGGTTGATATGTGGCATGGCTGCATGGGTACAACGACCAAAATGAATTCAGAGGCCCTGACACGACCGGCCAAGGTTAACTCCTCTCTATATGCCTCCCTTTCTTGTGACACTAGTTAGCCAGAGACCTATGGAGGGATAAATTGAACCTAGGCTGTCTAGGTCTTTCGTCTAGGTAGGTAGTATAAATTCGTGTAATTTGACAAGTAATGCAATTTATAATGTAACTTTATATTGACTGAATAAATTAAACTAAACTAAACTAAACGTCATTCTAGAACTTTTTGCAAAAAATGTCATAATAATGTTTTAATATTACATCGATTAGGTACTCATTGTGACTAGGATACACAGTGGCCCAGAATTCAGTTAGGTTGACCGTATCATCAGGCCAGTACACCTAGCACGAATCTTCTCGATACGCGTTAACTTGCTCCGTAACTTATAGTGCGTCTTTTTCTAACAAGGTCAGTTGGAGAGGGACGCCCTAGTTACGTAGCGGGTTTATGCGAAAAAAAATGAAAATCAAAATGAAAAATTTATTTTGCAAGTAGGCCATATAGGCTCTTTTACATGTCTGAATCTACTAGCGCTTCGGAAAATGGAAGAATCTGCTGAGAAGAAACGCCGCAAGAAACTCAGCAGTTTATCTTTTTTTCTTCTCTTTTCAAAACAAGATTACAGAGCAATATACACAATCATCACAATTTCACATAAAGTGTAAAAAAAAACAATAAATAGCACAGCAAGATTCGTGCTAGGTGTACTGGTAACTTGAACACTTAAACATACAAATTATTAATATAAACGGATCATTTACTTTTAAAGTCGAGGTGATTCTCGATTAAAATACGTTTGTATTAATATGTTCGAGTCTCACGGTAGTTTTTATGTTAAAAACATTAAACGTATTTAAAAATAAATAAATTTCGTTATGATTTACCATGATATTTGTATAATATTTTTTTAAATCTCATTTCCCCTTTGACTTTTCCGCTTACTACAAGTATTTGAACGTTTAATATTACTTTTCAAGAGTGTACAAAGTTACCCGGTGTTGCTGTATTTACGTAATAATTGTTCAATACATCATTTAAAACATATTTTATAATTGTACTGATACTGTTTTGAACTGAATTGTAATTTTTCACAAAGTATTTTTTTTTATAGAGTGTAACTAATACTTATATGATGACCTAGTGTAATGGTTAGTGACCCTGACTATAGAGTTAAAGGTTGTGGGGTCGATTCCCACCAGAGGCAAGTGTTTGTATAATGAATGATGCTGTATCTATTTAATTGTAAGTTTAAAACCCGTAATACAGGTTTACTCAGTTTAAAGTCCATTGGTGTAATTTATATGGTATAAACAATGCTCACTCGATACTTATTATTTAAGACCTGTATTATTAACTATTTCAAACATTTAAAATAGTCTTGGTTGAATGTTTATTTTTGCATGTATAAAACATCATAATACCACATACTGTTAAACCATATAATTACAGCAAAACGCGCTTCAGACAATCTGAATATGTTATCACATCTCGCTCCATCCATATACCAAATCGATTGGTGTGCCTCCATTTTTTTAAAAGCCTTTAGGGGTGAGTTTAGACAGTCATTTTGCAATCATTACATTGTGTATTAAATCAGAAAAACTTCAACTTCATAGGATTTGTTATTCGGTTGCAGTATTGCATTCTTCATTCTTAAAAAGTACTTCGGCAATTGATCACTCAGCTACCTGTATTGAATTTATTTAATATCGATTGAGCCCACTTGACAAACGTAAAACGCAATAGATACCAATCTAAACAAATTATATCCATAATACGAGCCAAAGGGCTATAATCTAATTGTAAGTATTTATTTACATCAGTGGTATTATTATCAATGCGGAGCTACGTTTCCACAATGCGCACGTGATTTTAGCTTTGCACTAAATGGAATTAGGGAATGAACACAGACAATGTAAATATGACAATGAGAGGGCTGGTTGGAACTCATATCGGCGAGTGCCACCGGCGAGATAACGTAACAGCGTCTTTGTGAACGGGTGTAAAATTAAGCAACGGAATGCCAACCCGGTGATATCGAGGGCTCAAGACGGATTGAGACGTAGGTCAAACAAACACTCCCCAAATCTCATGCTCATGACTACTCAATCGAATTGAAATGGACTGTTTGTTGACAGTTGCCAAATATGAGAACTAAAGTATCGTGTACCAAAAAAGCGGATGGAATAAATTACGCGGCTACATTTCACGACCTTTTTTCCTGTTAAGTTTCTGTGCATAATATTTCAAGTGGAATTAAGTCGTTTCAAACTTTGTTAGACACTTTGTCATATTGTCGCTCGTAGGTATTAATTATCAATCTCAAGATGGTTTATGGGACTTAAAAAATAATGAACAGAAAAAAAGTGCTATTGGAAAACACAGTAGCCACAAAGTAAACACCATTCGATTTTATTACGTCGAACAGTCTCCCTTTGAAAATCCCCCGGCGGCAATCCCGTAAATCTCTATTTGTCGCAACTAAAACAGGTCACGGCGGAAGGCTATTACGCTCCCTAAATGCTGCCGAACTCCCTGTAGAGCGCTCAAATCCACTCCGAACGGGCTGGTGTCAAACGCAGGCCAGGGTTGTTTGTATTGTTTATTGTCGCGACGGTCGTTCGTACGGCAAAGACGCCGTCGCCGGCACGGGAGCATGTTTCAATAGAATCGAACAGTCCCACCGCTCAACTATTATATTCTTGCCCACGAACGATACTTATCCTCACTTAACGTCTCCTTTACCTTCCTCCGCCGAAGCTTTACATCGTATTCCATGGACGTCGCATTCACGCGTACTTACTCGCGTAAATTGAGTCGATTAGTTGTCCCTTTACGTGACACAGACAATGTCAATGGCTCGTCATTACGCTAAAAATGAACATAATTACAGTACTTTTTACATGTAATGTATTCCTTGGAGAAACATGTCTGCATTACCGTCGATTTTTTTACCTCTACGCACTCTACGTCATCATTCTCTTGCCCTTATTCTACCTGCCTTGTCGATGAAACACATCTGCTTGTTGATGCTGCTCTGACAGAGCATCACGGTACTTTCCAGCTGTTGCGCTATTTTAGTTTGGACAATGGAGGATAAATGTTTTTGATTTGTTGAATTGCAACCTGCCGAGGTAAAGCGTGGTCGAGCCAGCAGAGTGCGGCAAAACTCTTGAAACAATATCGCGACAGGGCGGCAATCATTCGTGTTTTATCTCAGTTTGCCCACGCTGCGCCGCGGAAACTGCTGCAATAAAAAACTACATACATTGTGCTTGTATGTGTATGTATAATATAACGGGTCTATAAACGTAGACCTGCGGCTCAAATGTAGTTTTATTTGATTTTCTTTAAATGACAAGCTGTATGAAGTCAGCGTATCAAATATTATTTATCTAACTGCATGCTAGACAATATGTTGAATAACATCGTTTTCTCTTCAAAGATAAGAGTTTATTCTTAGCAACAATCTACAAAATCAATGTTGGTTGGTACTCTGAATTGCCTTAAGCAATAAAACGTGTGTCCGTATCGGCGTATCATAAAAGTTGAAAGAACAGTGGTTCAATTCTTCTAAGTGAAATATAAAATGTTGAGGAAAATGGTCGAATTATATGTTTCAGGAATAGCTATTTTTATACGGGCTGTGTCAAATTCTGGGGGCGGTCTTAGAATAAACCGTTATAAAATGTCGACTGCGCAAAATTCACACATACTGAATGTGTGCAAAAACAACTATTGCAATTGCAATTGGATTTTGTTAGCTCGCATCCGAAGTAAAATTATGGCCAATCTGAACTGCTTTGCTGGTCTGCCAGTTAACATGGTGCAGTTTTCAATACAGTTTTTAGGAAACCCTTATAGTTTCATCATGTCTGCCCGTCTATCAGTCTGTCTGTTTGCGGCTTAGATCAGAGACTCCTGGGTTCTAGGACCAAGGAGGTACTTAATATATAATAATCAGGCCGTCATAGTAAAAAAAATACTTAAAAAATTTGAGGACCTTTTCTACACACAGTCTAATAAATGAAAACAAAGTTAAAAGAAAAACTATCACAGCTAATAAGCTTTACAAGTTATTGAGATATGGGATATTTCCTGTAGGTGCCATTTAACCCTACACTAACATGGCCCGACGTGCTCTTGTTCGTTTTTATGACCAGTGCACCTAGCACGAATATTCTCGATACGCGTTAACTCGCTACGTAACTCAGTGCGTCTCTTTCTAACTAGCCCAGTAGCAGAAAGAGGCACTGAGTTATGTAGCGAGTTAACGCATATCGAGAAGATTCGTGCTAGGTGTCTGTCTGCGAATCTGTCTTCGATAAACATAATAGGTACATTACATAACCTTAGGCACTAGTCCCACCACCGACGATGAACTAGAAGCGAGCAAAGCTAGAAACTAGAAACGAGTTGGCGAGCAGCGAGGAGCGAGTGTGTAGTTCTGATAGTTGGGCGCTCGGCTATAAAGCGAGTATTCCAGTGCGACGGGCGATTACTCGCACCACTCGCTCAGGCGGGACGGCGAGCATACAGTAATATATTTTGACATTTACTAGCGTCTCCTGACGGTTGTTGACTGAACTACAAAATAAAAAAAACTATGTGTGACTGCTAGCCACTCGTGTTGGAGGTGGCCATTGTCAACTCTGGCTTTCGTTTGCATCTTAGAGCATTAAGAACGGGAGTAGCCTTGTGTGATTATTTGCTTACACAGAATTCTGCCGATTCTCGCGAGGGGGGGGGGAGGGGGAATGTCTAACCTATCACACTAAAGCAATTTCGCTTGCGTTATTATGCACTCACACCTTTAGAAAGTACAACACATTCTTATTTTCACGCACACACTGAATAACTGAATACTAATGCAAATGTGCCACTCCACAGATAATAAATATCGGCTACACTCGATAGCAAACGATTTATTTTTGACTTGATTTTTTATGTCATTAAAAACATTTTACAGAAATAATGTTTTAGCTACATATGACTAGAAAAATAACTGAAAAATGAAATCTTTTACTCTCCTTTTCTAAACTTGATGTGTTAGAACAAATTAAACAGGTGCTTATAGCATACAAGTATGTAGGCGTTTTTGGTGAGCTGTAATCTCTTCGGTGGCGATTTAGTGACTGACAAAATAATCGATTGTAAATTAGTTTTTATGTCGCGTAAGCACATTGTGCCTATGCCTTTGGCAGAGGGGTCAGTCATTAAATGCCATCTCCCGTTCCTAATGCTCTAAGGTTTGCTTGGATGTCGATACGGTCTTGGTTATTTCTTTTTGTTAACTCATCAAAATTTTATTTATCCTTGCAAATTTTATGACTATGGCATTCTTACTTATATAAGTTTTCATGAAATTTGCCAGAACAAAACTTTGATTTAGTCCATTTATGCGCAGGTGCGCATACACACGTACATGTATAAATGCCTATCTATAGCTATAGGAGTACACTGCATTAGTTCAGTTCCTTGACACTAACGGCAGCACTTTCCATACATGCTATTTAAAACTCTGAGTTGCCACTCTTCTCATTCTACATACAAAACTCTTTGATACAGTCGCACAGTAAAATGATCGCCAGTGTTGCCGTTTTGGCATATTTGATGCTAAATTTGGCTCATTTTTACCTTAATTAGCTTGTTAAATTTTAAATTTAGCATATATTGCATTATTTAGCATTTTTTGTTTGCCAAGCATCCAAGAGGTTTAAGAGCGTAATCTATAGGTACAATAAAAGTGAAAAACCAGAAAAAGAAATAAAAAAAAGCGATACAGAGCGGGATGGCGCTCTACAAAGCAATACTGACACTTTTCTCCTAAACGGTGCACCTATTTCTCGGGAATTGGTATGCAATTCGATTCCTCGACCTCGGGACTCCTAAAGTAATTGAGAAAATATGATATTGGGTGTGTAATTTCTATTTAATGAGCATTGGCATTTCATTTAGCACTTTAAAAATTGTTCTTATCATTTTTTAGCATTTTTCTAGCGGAAAGTTAGCATTTTTCTAAATTACAAAACGGCAACACTGATAATCGGTCTGGTGGCAAGCGGGCATCGCTTGGCGAGTACCGCTGAGCGAGTTTTATCGTTTATAGCTTTTATCGCTGCGATCAACTAGTGAAGGGAGAGTCCTCGCCGGCAGTGTGAACAGCCAGCGATGAACTATAAATATGTCTCTCTCTTTTACCGTCACGGGGATCTTTATCTTTTGTTCGTTTCTTGAGCGAGAAAATAGTCGATAGCTAATCGCTTCCTCGCTCTTGGTGGGACCAGTGCCTTATGTTACGTTCAAACGCCGTGGATATCTTTCTACTAATGGTAGATGGAATTCAACTTGTACAATCTGCCTAAAATCTAAAATATAAACTGTTGTTAGAATAGACCCGTTTCTTAAATATTTTGTTAGAACGCCGACGAATTGTAGGTACTTAACAACAGTTGGTAGTTTAATTAAAAGGAAAGAAGTGACCCCTTTACTCATAAAAGTTTACAAACCCCATTAAACTAACATCTCTTTTGTTCCTTTCTTTCGAGGGCAAACATCACAATAACAGATGAAGACGAGAAATATGTTAACTAAAGTGGGTTTAGTGAGCGGTTATGAAAAGGGGTTAGTCTTTATGAACCTATTTAACTTGTCATTTTCTTTGTTTCAGAGCAACTGAAGAAGAGCGAAAACAAATGACAATAAGAAACAAATAATATAAATTAGAAACAATATATCATGTTCATGTTTGAGATACGTTAGAGATAATATAATATTATTAATCTTTGGGCCAAGGATTGTTATGACAATAACGAGATGTGAGGAACAGTTGGAAGAGGTTTTTATATGAAATGTCTGTGAAGGACTATTGACATGATGGCAGGGCACTCGGCTCGATCAAGATCCGTTGTCATGGAGACGGGGGGCTTCCCACTGGTTTCTACGTTCGCCTTGCTGACCATCGTCGCTGGTAAGTGTTTAATTCGCTTCAATAATTTCTGCAAATATTTATAACAGACTAGCTGTTCCACCCACGACTTCGTCCGCATAGTTTTCGTTTATCGCCTTACCAATTTTCTTCGCATTTTTTTTTTTATGTAAGAACCTTCTACGAAATATTAGAAAACATTTAAAAATATAATGAAATCGGCAAAGCGGTTCTCACTTATAGCGTGACCAGGAGAAATAGGGGTTCATTTATAATGCTGTAAGTAGGTACACAATGCAGCAATAAAAATGCATGTAGGTAGATTTTAGAATTTAAATAAGATATGCAATTTTTAACAGCCTATGCTTCGGTCGATGAACTTCATGGTTATGGTTTTTCTTCACTATTTCATCTAGTTAAACTAGGTACTTTAGATTCTTTGTTTATTTTCTGATATCTTGTCCTAGATTAGCAGGCAATAACTGTGTGTAAAATTGACATTGTGACAATTTGTTACAATAAGTATAGTTGGGAAGTGAGCGGAAGACCCCTGCGCTAGAGGAAAATCAAACATATTGTGCAGCAAATAGTGGCTGTGATATGGTTCCTTCGCCTGATTCTCAACTATTAGTGAAAAATTCAAATTAGCTTTTCTCGCTTTGGGTGCTAATACTTTACAAATAATAATAGTAGATTTTGCATACAGTTCATTTCTTTATGCGTTGTCTAGTTGTACATATGTTGAAAACATGTCGGGTATTTCTCGACGTAAAAATACGCGAGTGATCCGTTTTATTAATATGTCCGAGTCTTAAGGTAGTTTTATGTTAAAAATTGTTGAAAACTAGTTTAGTAAGGGCCTTTTGAAAATATGCTGAATTTAAATTCTCAAAGTAGCCGCACTTTTTTCAAAGCGACCCATTTTTAAGCAAAACAAGCTAAAAAATTAAGTTATTTTAGAGTTTAATTAAAAACCTAAATTCGGTAGGAGTTGCATTAAATAAATAATTACACTTTCTAATTACTTAAACTCAGGGTAAAACGTCTCTGATTTTAGTACAGACGTTTCGTTCATTAGAAGTCTAACAAATTAGGAGGAGCCGAGCCGAGCTTTTGACTAGCATGTCCTAAACTAAATATGTCTCCGTCACTAATTGCAGGCCCGATGAAAAGCATAATATCCTGTCCGGGCCCGTTTCCTCTCTTTGAGGGCATTAATTCGCTCTTCCTGCTTCTAAGTAAACTAATGCGAATAACATTAATGTTTGCCAGAAATTACGTGGCGTCGGTCGGAACCCTTTTCCGTACACAACATAAAATTAGTACGAATAAAAAACAAGTTACATGTGCCTTATTATTCACTCACATTCCTCTTGAAATGCATGTATAGTCGACCAAGTAATTGCTTGACCACTTTTGTACTCTATCCCTTTGTGATACGGTCGAAAAGTGGTCAAGCAATTTCATGGTCGACTATACTATTTCCGTTATTAATAAATAGTGTTCAATGTTATAATGTTAATACTATTAATATAACATACAAAATTGCTTGTTCCAGCTAGGTCGTAAATATTTTTAAACGTTTCCTATACCTAATTGCAAATAATACTTGCTTTGCTTGATTATACTCGTGCAGATGTCTACTCGAAAATCAAACACTGAAATGAAGATACACAATGTTCTCTAAAATACGTTTATTTCGTAGTGGACCTCACATGATCGGCTAAGTTTAATTTATCTCTATGTGCATCGCTTTCTTCTAATACGCGTTAGACAAAACCGCAATGAGGAATAAATTACAGTTGGGCTATCATGTTGGGGCCTAAGGTCTCACTGAACAACAACAAATATTCTTTAACTTAATTTCGTACTTTAGGCTAAGCTTTAAATTGTACTTCAAAGTGATGTAGAAGCACCTTTAAGGACTAACGTGGCTCCGTGCCGTGTGACTTAATCACATACGTGTCGTGACTCGAGCCACCGTTGCAATTTAACGATCAACTGAAGCTGACGTCAGCAATGCACTCGCGGAACAAGCAACCATTAAAAACATATAATGCACTTACATCGTTCTTTTTCCTTTTAAACGCAGCAGCAAGACGCTGCTCTAGATTCCAACGTCAGTTCTGATGCGAGAGCGTCTGATACTAGTACAAGTTAAACTAAAAATAAAATAGCTTTTTTAATTATACGCGAATCCCAAAGCATTTTTAAACCAAGAAGCAATTCTTAGTTTAAAAATGCTTCGAGTTCCGCGGTTTACTCTATGATCTTACTTTTCCTTAAGTTATAAGACAAAAGTTGTTAGCAAAACTCAAAACGTGTCCAACTTTAATAGTTTTAATTAATAATCTTGATGTAACTCAGAAACTACACATGAACAAATAGACACTGAAAATATAATTTCACAGAAACTAACCAAGTTAATTAATTAAAAGCTTATTGGTAATGGTTTCATTTGCATGTTTAGTGCATAATTCTCGGGCGTTGTGATGGTTTTGATACAAGCAGTATATTTGCAGCAGTGTGCACCGAATCCGTAACGGATTATATTCAGCTACTCAACGGATTAATTGGAGGCACGGCAATAGATCGCGCGGTGAATTTAATGCCATTCTATCAGAATGTAATTATAGACGTCGATGAACATGAAATACACGCATAATTGAGGAGTATCTGCCCAAAGAGCTTAACTACCTTACTGGTTCGAATACGTAATCGGATAAAGTCCGTGCCTAATTAAATATCATGATGGAAAGCCATTCATATGGCCATGGGCAGCCCGTACGATGTCATTTGTATGATTTCATAGATCAAAATTTGCACCAAAAGTGATTTAAGTAATAATGTTACTCGTATTATAGTAATAATCTTTGTGCCCAAGTCTAGAATGTTTAATTAATTTAAGTATATATTTATCTATTTAAGTATGTACATCCGTTGTCTAGTACCCATAACACAAACAGCTTGAGTTGCTTTGGGATTAGGGCAATTGGTGTAAACTGTCCAAAGATATTTATTTATTTTATTTTTATTTTATATGGCTCTATACTGGTATTAATCGTACAAGTAGATTCGTAAATCGATAATTGTCGATTGTCTTTATAATATAAACTTAAAAACAGGAAATTGCAAACTTGCATAAATTTCAAAATGCTTTTCCATACTAGACTTTGAGTTTCATACGTATTGCCACATTTTTCCACATGTAACTACTTTCTCGCTTATTTACTTACTAATTGATACAGAGAATTAACATACTGACACTGCTTTTGACTTCAAAAAAGCACGATAAACCGTTAAGTATTATTACAAAATTATATTGGTAACGCGTTAATTTAATTCGGATTAAATTTCTCCTCGTGGCAATTGCGTCACTTCAGGTGACAGGTATCAAGATCTCAGTTGAAAGGACCGTCTTCATAGCAAAGTTATACCGTTAGTTATCAATTTCCGCTTAAAGCTTATCGTCCTTTAACTTCACCTATACATGTGTGACATTTCTAAGCATTCATCTTTTTTTTTTTATCACTTAATTTTATACCTATTAATTATGTATGACATCCTATTAAAGTGTAATTATTATTTTGGAGCACATTGTGATGTTTCTCGCCAGACGAGCCGTATTCAATTTCTCTTTTGTAGTCGTACTGCTTGAGTATGTCATGCTCGCTTAAAGGGCATTGCTTACGGTGGCGTCGTTGATCGGGTCGCCACCTTCCCTGCAATATGGTTGAGGGAGACGATGGCTGAGATACGCGTCATACTCGTGATCGGGTGCTGTTTGTGGGGTCCGGACTATTCATGCTGCAAAGACTAATGTAATTCTCAAAAAGCCTAAAATGTAGGTACTTAAATGCGGTTTGATGTGGGAGACTTCATCGTGTTGTCTATTTATTTATATTTATATATATAACTAAATATAGACATATATTGAGTTGTTATTGTTATATTACTGATTTTGTTGGATTTTCACCAATTTTTTTTTTTTGACATGAATATTTTTATTCTTATATTCTTTTGACATTCGGAGACTATACATCTCCAAGTAATATTGTACAATTTGACCGTGGAGGCGTTTTACACCTCTGCTAAGCATAGATT
Organism: Ditula angustiorana; assembly: GCA_963691745.1. Taxonomy (NCBI): domain Eukaryota; kingdom Metazoa; phylum Arthropoda; class Insecta; order Lepidoptera; family Tortricidae; genus Ditula; species Ditula angustiorana. The sequence goes on from OY829478.1 coordinate 9,033,842, forward strand.
AAGGTAATTAATTTGTTTTGACCCTTAGAGACTATACATCTCTAAGTTATTTAGACTAAGTATTTGATCAGGGACCACATACATCCCGATTCTAATTTCTTTGACCTGGGGACCCTATACATCTCTTGGTCAATCTGTACTAGTGCCAGTTCGTTCAATATGCTTAAAGCTTGCTGTGCTATTTATTATCTTTTTTTTTTTTCACACTTTATGTGAACTATTATTATGATTGTGTATATTGCTCTGTAATCTTGTTTTCAAAAGAGAAGAAAAAAAAAGATAAACTGCTGAGTTTCTTGCGGCGTTTCTTCTCAGCAGATTCTTCCATTTTCCGAAGCGCTAGTAGATTCAGACATGTAAAAGAGCCTATATGGCCTACTTGCAAAATAAATTTTTCATTTTCATTTTCATTTCATTTTCATATACTTAAACAGTCACTTACATTTGCGAACACTTTTAATAACAGAATGGGTTCTTAGAAGGAAACTAAGTTGTTTCATATGATATTTGGTAAAGTAAATGTTCGAGAATTTATGAGTATTTATTTTTATTAAACAGCGCGTAGAACTATTTAGGAATGTCAGAATTTAAAATAAAATAATAAATTTTGTCGAAGTTTTAAATTTTAAATTACTACAGAGAAAAATCTAATAGAAATCGCTGTCGCTGCACATGGTCCACAAAAGGCTGGCAGCATCGCCTCGATGGACAGCTTTACTTAGCCGTTAGCCAAAATAGCTGTTAGCCTTTGGTCATCTGAAGCGTCGATTAGCTCACATGAATTTCATAGATACTTATATTTTTTACATAAATTATACCCATACCAATGTTAAGACAAGCGTATAAATAAATATGTTTACTGATCCATAAAAACAATCCATTTATTAAAATGAAAAAACCAACTCCGGTATAATTTTACAAAGCCAAAAAAGTCCACAAATATGATAAAATATGAGATAAAAGCGTTAAAGCTGTAAACAGACAATACCAATAATGTAATCACATTGCTTCGACAGACGCGTGTTTAATAACCGTGTGTACAAAGAGGCCGATACGAGTATTAAAATGGGAATATTGTGGTAATGCCTCACCGCCGCGGTGTAACGTTTGACTGGTTGATTCAAACCCTTAGTGGCAGTTTGGGTAATTTTTCAATGAGATCAAGCCAGACGGGCGGCTGGGCGCCCTCAAATGGGAATTAATAAATGCGGGCAGGATAATGACACTCTGTCCACCGCAGCTCATTTAATATTGATGTGCTGCAAAAAGCAAAACGTAATTAAATTTACAACGCTTTTATTTTGTTATTAAGATAAATTTGGTAGCTCTGTGATGTGAATTACGCATCACGTTTTGATAAAATATTCACATATTTTCTAATTTCATTTCTGCGTATTCGTTCGTAGTCATTAGGCAGCGCTTACAGCAAAAATTTAAGTAATTCTACCATATTCATCATACAAATGTTTGCCTCTATCGGGATTTTAATCCGAAATCTCAAGCTTCGTTGTCTGGGTCACTAATCGCACCAGGCTATCCGGTTATACACCTTTAAGCTTTATAAATAGGGTAATTTTGCAAACTTTATAAAGTATTTACTTTGCAATCTGCGGGTTGATTTTAAGACTTTCGCGCTCTTGACATTAGCCAGCTGCGGACCAATTAAATACGCAAGTGTAAATTTTAGCCGCCGTTGATTGGCGCGCGGCTAGCGAGTGTCGAGCGCTCGAAAGTCAAAAACAATTTACTGTGCATCTAGCACGAATCTTTACGACCCGCGTTTACTCGCTACGTAACTCAGTGCGTCTCGTTCTAACTAGCCCAGTAGGAGAAAGACGCACTGAGTTACGTAGCGAGTTAACGCGTGTCGAGAAGATTCGTGCTAGATGCACTGAACTCATACTAAACTGGTTTAGTGAGAAAATTCCGCTAATCAACAATAGATGGCGGTATTGTCAATGAAAGCAATTATATCCTAAGTTTCATTAGTCACAAGATTGACATTAGGGTGAAAGGTCCTGCTACTTGACCAACTTTCGTGAGCTGAACAGCTAATAAGATCAATGCAAACAAAATTGTTTTCTATGCGACAAGGTTGGTTTCGATTAGACGTTCTATTAAATTATTAGTATAATGAAAACAACTAAGCTCTTTTTAGAAAGAAAAATAGAATAGCTTTCATTATTAACCACAGGCCTTCTTGAAGAAGGACTTGCAAAATTTTCTTATAATCCCCAAGTGGAAGACTCGGTACTGTTTGAAGATTGTTGGTTTTATTTAGAAACTATCTTAAAAACAAAATTTTACTAACTTCACAAAGCATTTATATATTTAATCACAATTACTTAATCTTTATACTTTTTACAAGCTTTTAATTAACTTTCTGTCCGTAAGTCTTGCTGACAGCTGTCTGCGATACGGTTCAAATCTTGGGAGGGGATTTGCACCCACTTCGAGTGGCCGTTTTGATTTAAAACTTGGTATGTGCCGGTGGATCAGAAGACAATGCAATAATAAAGTACAAGTAAGTAAAAAAAATGCGATATTAAACCAAAACTTCTGATTGTTAACTTAACTTTTATTGCCCAGTTTGATTTATAATAATTGGTCCAAGAGAAACACTTCATCCAAAATACTATTCTTTGCTGAACCCCACCAGTAATGTGTTTTGCGAAAATTTCTGTCTCTCGCGGCCTGGACCTAAACGAATCGTTAATTTCCAACTGGACCTTTGCATTAGGTAAATTGAACGAAAATATTCCGTGTTCTAAAATCCCCCCAGATTCCCCCATTAATCGTTTTGATGTCGCAGTATGGGACATTTAGTGTGACCCTTTTTATGTGTCGACCTCCCTCGATTTCAGTACGTTTCTCTAATCGCCGAATGCCAAAAATATTGAAGTCGATTCGGCTGCGGCAGGCTTCGGCACGACTTAACTGACAAAGTTTTATGAAAGATACGTTTAACAATGTAATAATATTCCAGCTGTATATTCACTTTTAGATACATGCCCCTTAATGAGATGAAATTGGACGATAGTCTCGACGCGATACTTCACAACACAACATTGAAGTAGTAAACTAATAATATAGTATTAGTAACTTACTAAATATGATAAGTTTCTCAAGGATAGCGCCTAGGGAAGTAAACCTTTTAAACCATGCAATGACCGTAAAAATAAAATGCATTAAAAAAACAGTGTCTAAAAGGACCATCTGTAGCCAAAGCAGAGCAAGCCATCATCTGTGGTAAGAGTCAGGCACGGAAAGCGGAGTTTGCAGGTTTAAGTCCTGCCAGATCCCCAAGACTTTTCTATGTGATGTCATTGCGTATAAAATTAAAAGCATAGTTCGCCAAAATATATTAAAATGAAACCATAATTTTTACCCCATTACATGGTAACCAAGTTCTGAACTTTTTGGTACTCTAAATTAGCCAATATCTAAATATTATAAATATAAATATGTATACTCTAAATCTCGTCGATACTTTTAGACAAATATATCTAGATTTTTTGTTCATGGAAAAAAGAGGAAAATGCGCCTGGTGGGAAGCGATTACCGCCGCCGCTGGGAACCGGCGATCACAGGATAATCTCTGATCACTGAGGTATAACGATCGAATAGTATAATAATCTTACGATTTAATAAACAAAATGCATAACGCCCAAAAGAAAAATACACCTACTTTAAGTAAATCATCATAATAGAACTTACGTGTGATGCTTTTTTGTTCCTTGACGAGTCGAGAGCAACTCGCTAAGCTTGATTGCAGCGTATTTACATATCGGGTCCAGGTCAGTTTCAGAAAGGTAGATTGATATCGAATCCCAAAACTGCTTTAACTAATGCATTTTAAGATTTTTTATTTGGTAAATGTTTTCAATAAGTACCTATCCAAAAGGTGGTTTTAATTTTTGTTGCCATTGCTAATGAAAGAGCTTCCCGCACAACCTTGGTACCAGAGAAAAATATATTAACAGTATTTAAAATTGCCTTCATATGAGGCTTTTTTATTCTTTGACAAATTAAGAGCAGCTCGCTACACTTGATTGCAGCGTATTTACATACCGCGTCCAGTTCCGTCCCTGACAAGGTAGATTGATATCGAATCCTGCACCGTCAGCAATATCCCCACTTTGTTTGTGCTAGTCTGACCCAATTTAAACCAATTTGAAAGGCCAATCCGACCTGCGCTTCTTGTTTGTATTTGCTTTACACCGAAAATAAAGCTGATTTCACTGTTTGCCGTTTTGTATTGAAACGAGCCGAATGTACGATTGGATGACTTCCGGCGTAACCTCTGAAATTAAACGGCGTTAATTTCAATTAGAAATAACAGTCACTGTTGCCGACATAAAAACTTCGTTTGTGCCGTGGAGATAATCACCATACTCAAGTTGACATGTTGGTTATGTAATATGGGTGTCTACGCGGCACAAACGTAAAATTTGGTAGACTCGTAGTACATAACGTAATTAATTACTCATAGTTAATTTAAAAAGAAAAATATTACAATAATGTGTTTCAAAAGTAAAAAAAAACTTGTCCTAGAAATAACCACTAAGATAAATATACCATAATGTCATAATCTAGGATCTACAATAAAATTTAATCTTCTAAAATTTGTTTTACTAACTTCAACGAGATCTCATATACATATTATGCCAAAACTGTAACTATATATTTTACCGGTATTAATCCCTCGAAAACCTACTGGCTCCCAACAGAGCCACTTAACAGTATTAGCAGAGAGTGTGTGGTTTCGAAAGGTTAAGCTCCTTTTTACCATATCCCTGCGTGAAACCATGAAAAGTTACGTTCATATCATGGCATGGCCTTCCGCGTTGCTTCTATGGAAACATCAAAAGTTCCTGGCCGAATAGAAAAGCGGATGCTTTAATAGTATGTAAATTTTGAACTTGTCCACGTTCGCAATAGTCCTTCATAAGTCCCATAACCAGTGTTGGGCGAGTTCATTGTTGAATTAACTGTTGACCGCCAGGCGCCGCTTAACGCACTCACTGCCACCCCTCTTGCTTCGAAACTTTTACAGGTCAAAGTCAAACTCAAAAGTATTTATCAGTTAAACATAGGTTATACTATAACAGATGGTACAAATTGTATTAAAGCCGATGCCGCTACGCACATGTACGTTCAAATGATAGGAAAACTGTGACAGCGACACTGTGTGAAAGTATTGTAAACGCATTTATGCGTTACCAGTTGCCAGTAGCGAATGCCAAAATGCTATGGGAATTACAAATTTACACATGCATGTGTGTCGATCGCTTTTGCACTTGCAATTTTGTATAACGTTGAGACATCCGTTCAAAGGGCTAAAATCGCTTTGTGTCTAACTTATAGGATTGAGCTCGTAACTTGGTCGACTAGCTTGGGGACCGAATGAGATTTAACAATGAGATGTTTATTAGGACATTGCAGTTGCATTATTTACCACTAGCTGCCCGCGATTTCTTAAGCGTGGAGTTTGGAAGTATAGTCGACCAAGAAATTGCTTGACCACTTTTCGACCGTATTACAAAGGGATAGAGTACAAAAGTGGTCAAGCAATTACTTGGTCGACTATACATCTTACTAAGAGGCGTTTCAAGATGAAACAAGCACTAGATCTTAAGTTAGACCTATAGTGTTACAACTGCGAAAACTACCTCCATATTAATGTGTTTTTTTTGCCTAATGCGCTTACAAACATACAGACAGAAAAAAATCTAAACATGTATAAAGACTTCTCACATGCTCTTTTACTTAAATCCCTCCTATTTGCAGACATCGGCCAGTACCATTTTATTACATAATGTATTTTCAAAGCGCGATTAGAATATAATTGGAGAGTAACGTCAGCCCTCTGTCATTTTATACATATAGGAATGAAGCTTGACGCAAGCCATAGCTATAAAATGACAGTGTGCTGACGTCACTTTCCAATTATATTCCAATCGTGGTTTGATAATATAAATATAGAGGTATAGTTGTATATTGGAATAAAATAAGGTCGGAACTGAATGTGTTCTGCCTATAACAATTGTTTTTTTTACAGGTCAGTTACAAGTGTCAGGGTACAACGAAAAGGATCCAGAGTTCCTGTCACCCCTGGAGAATATCACGGTAGCGCAAGGCAGAGAGGTGTACTTTACGTGTACCGTCAACAGACTCGGTCCTTATAAGGTATGGTATGGTAGGGTATACTAAGCTTTATTATTGTTTTTAGATGTTATGTGATTTATTTTCAAAATGGTTTTTCTGTGGTGCATTAAAGTTCATAGGTATAACTGTATAAACTGTTGAGTTGTGCTCCCATATTATGAGAAGGAAAAGATGCCGAATTCGGTTACATTTTGTAATATTCGTCTCAATATAACTCAAATTCTTGGTATTCTATCGAAATAGGTATTTTTGTAATACAATTTGGTGCTTCTTGATGATTTTCTATGTCCCGGTATTAACCTTCCTGGAATTTAAATAACGCCGCTCATGTGGAATAAAGCTTAATTATAACTTCTAGTGATTTTGCTTCAAGTTTTTGGTGTAACAAGGATTTTAAAATTGATATTCAGCGTCGCTTTCAGCAAAAGAGTATGTTTACCAACTTGAAACAAACTTGCCTCGGAGTTTGCTAGCACGTCTGTTTTTCAGGCGCGCTGCACACGTCGACGTTTTATGTTGAACTAAAATAACTTTCTGTTGTATTCAAAACATGTTAGAATGTATGCTTGAACATATTCTTAGGGTTAGGAATTGGGCCTCTATTCCAGCCTTTAAGCTTTTAAGCTGGAAGTTTATGCATGACTTAATATTTCACGCTGTAACGCCTAAATGGATTTAAAGGAAATTTATTATTATAAAGATAGCTACTGCCCTGGCAGGATTAGCACATGGGGTACTTAAAATAGTAGAACTGTTTAACTTAACCTAATCGTCCGTGATAAGGATTAGTATAAAGGTTTTTAGGGTTCCGAAGTCAACAAGGAACCCTTATAGTTTCGCCATGTTCGTCCATCTGTTCGTCCATCTGTCTGTCCTCGGCTTAGGTCAGGTTCTTAGTATGAGTATTAGAAAGCTGTAGTTTGGCATGGGTAGGGTAGCTCCCCTATTCTACACGACGATTGTTTTTTCTCTTCTATCCCATGGGTGGACTGTCATGTCACTTTTTATTTTTACACGTTTTTGGTAAGGCAATTAAATAAAGTGATAAAATGATAGGTACTTACTTAGCATGCAGTGTAAGCGGCCGAAAAACAACACACGCTGAACAGAACTAGTAATTAGCGACCCTAAGATGTCTCACCTGTCGCATTGAGTTACCGCTCAATGTATCCCAATGACACTAGTATTATGGAGCTGCACTAAGAGATATGTTATATATGAATAAATAGTTTTTTATTTAGAGCCACCAGAGCTCAATAAATCTTGTTATAGTTTATTTGTTTAGGTACTGAAAATAAGGTAAACAAAGTAATCACATGACTCGGCAAATCAACCAATTAAATCAATCTATTGGGTCTCCACAGATTCAAAAGATTAACTTGATTGGTTGATTTGCCAAGTCACGTGACTATTTTGTCTACCTTATTTTCAGTACCTAAAGAAACAAACTATAGTTGCAGACCTTAATCGTAAAAAATTACCGGTTGGTCTTTTAAATAAATTTTGTTTTGTTTTTTTCATTCGAGGGCAAACGTCACTATGACAGATGAAGACATAAAACCATGTTAACTAAAACAGGTTTACAAATGGTTTATGAATAAGGGGGGAATCTTTAAATTAATATTAGTATGTTTTGCGGATCTACAAAAATGTAACTCTATTATGTCATTTGGTTTGTGTGTAAAGCGGAATTGTTTTTAGGTGGCCTGGATAAAATCGGATACGAAGACGATCCTGGCAATCCACACTCACATGGTGACGCTCAACCCTCGCCTGTCCGTCACCCACAACGGGCACAACACGTGGAAGCTGTACATCAGCAACGTGGAGCCCAAAGACTCTGGCACCTACATGTGCCAGGTCAATACGGACCCCATGATGAGTCAGGTAAGGCAGGAATATCCGTGACAGCAGCAAAACTTACGCCGCGTTCTTATATTTAAACAACGGACCGTTTTACCTACCAGGAGTGCGATTTTTGAATCTCACCGGGTGACTAAAGCTCGCCAAAATGACCGTTTTTCAAAGAAATGCGGCCATTTTGGTCAGCTTTAGTCACCTGGTAAGATTCAAAAATTGCATTTGAATCTCACCGGGTAACTAAAGCTCACCAAAATAGCCGTTTTTCATAGAGATTCGGCCATTTTGGTGAGCTCTAGTCACATAGACGGCTACGTTTAGTTTTTGCAACCGAAACTTTCGATTTTTATTTATTGCACCTAACATTAAAATTATTAAATTTTAATGCTAAATCTAGGGCAATGGCAGGACTCAAAACTGCAACCTCAGCATTCCGTTTCTTGCCCAGTTTCACTACACTACCACTACCATACCCTAAAATTTTTTCAGTGTGCTCCGTTTTTACTCTCATTTTTTTTTTGGTATAACCCTTGCATTAGGTACCCCAGATTTTTATTTGTGTTGTCATAACATAGAATTTTTAAAAAGTTAAGTTTATCTGAGTATATCTCTATGTGCTCCTTTCTTATAACACCAGTTTAAAAGAGACGCCGGAAGGGATAAGTTAAAACTGGACCGGTCATGTTAGAGCTACTGTACCATTACCATGAGTTTCTATCGAAAATTCATATTACGTTACTACAGTCGATAGCGGTTAAATACGCCCCCAATTGTCAGTGAAAGAGTTAACCATAGTCAATATGGTATTTTTCGATGACATGTGTCAAATTTGTGACTCATGGTACCAATATTCTACGGCAACAGCTACAAAACTTTAGTCACTAGCGCTTAGACTACGATAGGTAATTTACCGTTGGACTCATATTAATCATTTAGTTCTCTAACTAGGCGTTAGCGGCGCTGTACAATTCCCCATACAAATAGTTTGCGCCGTCGCTAGCGAGTACGGTTACGGCTAGATGCACTGTACTCATGGTAAGGGTGTTAAATTTTGATAGATTTCCCATAGAACATGTGTCAAAATTAAACTGTTCGTAGGCAAAACGATCCGTTTGAATATAGAAATCGGATATTAGCTTTCTACACATTGTGACTAGGTTATTGCTGGTTATTAATGTTGAATTGTGTTTGTGTGAATTATAATACCCGTTATACTTATTTGTCATTATCTCATGCTAATTTGTGTTCTATTCTGTTGGTTGCCTTGGATTTTCTGGAAGTCCAACAGGAAGTCTTATTTTAATAAATAATTAGGAAGAAGCGCAGTGAACGAATCTGGCCTAGCTAATGACAGTAAATAACAAAAGACTATGGTTAGCAGCCAAAAAAAATGTTTTTCTTCTGACAATTATGACATATTAAAAGTAATAAAATATTTAATTTATGCATATAGGAGAGTTACTTTATCGACACTAAAAGTTTGCTCCCTGGCCTTAAAAGTAGTTCTTAAGTCTAGAAATAATGTTATTTTGAAATTTAGCTGACCTCTTCAAATCTTCGAGTAAAAATTGAGTCTCAATAGCCAGAGCGATGATTGGTACCAGTGCTATACAAATTCTTGTTTCTATTGTTATATATTAAGCATTGTCATTTCCCTACTAAAAAAAGCGTTACTGTAAGACTACCTCAAGAGTCCCATAAAATTCAAGAACATTTTCTTTAACAAACCCAATAGAAATAAAACCAAGCACTGAATTAATTTGGTTTCAAAAGTTACACACTTAGATCAAATTAAATATGGGCGAGGAAGGCATCTCTTCTACCTTGTTCTAAAATATTAGGTGTCTTTTTACCTGACTATGCCTAACAAAGGAGGATAATGCATTCTATTCGTTTGTGAATCTCATATAGGGAAGCAGGGAACAGCAGCTTTAAGGCAAGCTTGTAATAAGATTAACCGTTGTTATGTAATACATGATAACATTAACGCATGGGTATTGCGCTAGTTCCATTTGATTAGAGCGTCAATAGCTTATCAATAATGTACAGTAATTACAGTCCGTTTCCGCGCGAATGCACCGCCGGATGCTGCAAACCATGCCGTGGCTAATATTAAAATTTATGCAATCGATCTGGACGCCAGCTTGCATTTAAATCCCGCCAGCACGTCACGTACCCGACGGTCGGCAGATAAGTCCCGGTTTTTGTAGAACCTATATTTCATTTCACCCCCGTTGATTTCTTCATTATTGCCTTTCTTAATGTATTCCTTAAGGTATACATTTCCTGGCACTCAGACCGAATATTTATCAGGAATCTGTCTGTAAGCTAATTAAAGGCACCTTGCGATTCAGGGTAGGTCCTGGATTCTTTTAAAGTTTAGAGCAAGCGACGTATACTTATGTGAAATTTCTTTACTGAAATGTAATAAGTAAAACAAATATTTATCCAAAATAATTGCAAATCTGAAAAATAGCTTAACCTTTTGAGGAATAAAAACGATTAAAAACTCATGAGCGACATTTTCAAATACCTCAGAAAATAAAAAAATGTAATATTAAGAATTCGAAAAACAAAACAAAAGTGAACTATTCTAAAGAGTAATTCATGTAAAAACTCTTGTTTGGGTATTGTTAAGGACAGCACACAGAAATTTGTTAAAAGCAGCGGTATTCCGTTTCTGACGGTCAGGGTGCCAGCGACTTACCGCAGACATTACGTCGGCAAACCTTGTGTACAGAGACCGTTAGCTTTGCCAGAGGAAATATCGTTCACTCACTTTCGGAAGCTCGTATCTACCCGAATCACGTGACTCCTAAAACAGCTCTATGTAAAACATTATGGTGTTGGTTTTTCAACTACACAAATCCGCTACGAGATTGAGAAAGTAAGTGAACGCTATGTATTTAGACGGCAACATACCGCGTGCACATTACGGTACCAAGAATCATTTTTTTAAAGTCTAACTCCCTTAATCAGAAACGCTGCGTAAACGTTTGTTAGTTAACATGTTTTATGTCGTTACCTGTCATTGTGACGTTTGCCCTCATCTGAAAGGGACAAAACATTTGTTAGCTTAAAAATATTGTTAATTGTTTATGAAAAAGGGGGTAAGATGGTATTCGTACGTCCATATACCAACGAAAAGTTAAATAAGTGTTCAAATTTCCAATGCAAATCAGCAAGACTATCTTGAGTTATGCCGGAAACGGATTTACGGATATCAAAGCGGTTTCGGTGTTTAGCATCGGTCCGATTGGCGTATGAGGCATGTAGAATAGTTGCGCCGCTCACGGGTTGCCCCGGAATTTCGTCAAGTCAAGCTATGCACGCGCTTGCCAAAGAGGGTCGGTCGGAATTCCACCTCGACATCTTCATGCGACAGCGACAACTTTCCAAATGCCCCGGCGACAACTGTAACGTTCTCGGATGCTCGAGCTATCTCCGCGAGTATTACTATTGTTTAGAGGAATTTCAAGCGGAATATTGTTATGATTATATGAAAAGCGGGAGCGAATTGTCTGTTTACACATACAATCTTAACAATTGTGGCACGTTTAATAGGTTTTCGCCACGTTTTCTCGCTCCGATGACGGCTCAAGCTAGAGTATGTATAATAGTACATACATTTTGGTTTCCTCAAATGTATCGTGGGTACTTACGAAGCACGATTTAGGATGGATGTAGAAATAAATAAATAGCAGATTGCTCACCTTACCTTGTCGCGTTTTGTGTTGACTTAGGTTCGATATTACAGCGGGGAGTAAAAGCCTTTTTCTATTTGCCTTCCGAGTGTTACACGTCTGAAGTGTAAGGGCAAATTTCAGGGAAATGCCACAAAATGTCGTACGTTGAGGTGAAAATATATGTATGCTAGCTACTGGAAAAGGTATAATTAAGAGGATGTGTCTTATGTATTTAGTAAGCAGGCCTTGATCTCATGATCCTCATTTGTTAATGAAACATAGGATTTGTACCGAAAAAAGTAAAAAAAAAAATCAATATTACTTTATATTTATACGTTGCAAGAAAACAAGCAACTGGCTCATGTAACCACTATCGTGTAGCACCAAAAGTGTCAGTCGGCTGTTGTCGAACCTGCTAGATCAGCTATTGTGTACATAGGAAAAAATAGGGTCGCTATTCCCTACACAATATTGTAAAAGCAAAGTTATTTTACCGCGGTATCCTGTAAGGCGGAGGTCCTTCCAAAGTCGGGCAGCTCCAATTAAACCGGAATAAACCCCAGTATTCATCCACTCCTGAATTTTACTCACTTGCTTAAATAGGTTATTTCACAACATCTCACCGAATCATCAACTCACCGAATCTCTATGAAATTAAGGCTATTTTGATACATTATCGGAAGCAGCTCTTATGAATCGATATAGATCGATTTGATAGATATTTGCTTAGATTTTGGTATAGACGAATTGTACCCAGTGTTGCCAACTTAGTTTTGTAGAAGTCGCTAGAAATGTTGTAAAGTCGCCAGTTCATGCCAAATTGGGCCCAAATGACGCTAGATGTATGGAGCACTGGTCATAAAAAGTCGCTAAAATGTATGAAACACTAGCAGAAATAGTCTCCAACGTAGTTACCTAACCAGCCAGATTTGGCGACGAAGTCGCTAAATTGGAACACTGATTGTACCAATCACATCCAGTTTAGAAGCCTTGAAAATTCTACTGGATACTCGAACGTATTTAATATTCAACACTATTAAACAAAATAAACAGCTAACCCCTTCTGCGTTGACGCTGACTGTAGCATCTGTACAGATATCAGGGTAATCTTTCATGGCGGTCCGGTTTGGGACGATTAAATAAATATTGACCTACTAATTGTTTTTGCGGCATTGATGGCGAGCCCTGTTGACAGAGGCGGTGATGGACGAGCTTATTTTTTCATTCTAACCCTTTTCCTCGTCCCCAAGTTGACGCGTCGACGTGTCGAAATTATGCAAAAAGCGAAAATATTACATCGTAACTTTTAGAGACCGTTTTAATAATCACTGATCAGGCACATTTTTTGGATTTTTTATTACCAGAAAATTTCGATTTTAAATCAAATCAAGCAGCGTTTTAAGTTGTATGTTTGTCTTTTTTTGACGTGAAACTGAACAGTGGATCAATATCACTTTTTCATGGAAATAAAGTGCCGGAGAGGGACATAGAGGTAGGTAGTCTTCCTCGAAAGCAAAAACAATCAAACAATAATGTAATCCCCTTAAAATCAATAATGTAATGACCGTAAGACGAAGCATTCGTTTCGCAGGGTGTGGCAGAGGCAGTGTGGCGAAACTGGCAAACGCAAGGCACGGACTGCTGATGTTGCAGGTTCAAGTCCTGCCGTTGCCCTAATTTTTCTTTGTGTTGTCATTACAATTTTAATTTAATAATTTGAATGTTAAAACATTTCTAAATAAAATCGAAAGAAATTTCGGTTACAAAAATTTTATAATCAAACAATGCCACTGGCAAAGAGTATTAGGATCTTATCGCTTGTTTTATTTTATACTAGCGACGCGCCCCGACTTTGCACAGGTACGTTTACGATGCAATGTGCTTATATAAAAACCTTCCGTAAAAAAATCTCTAAATGACAGTGAAAACCGCATTCAAACTTGTTGCGTAGACTAGAATGAGTAAGCAGCCGAAGATATGACGACAAACAGGAAGGTAGTGACTTTGTTTTAAACTCGTACTATGTATAAATATGCATAAAGCTTCAAAGTCGAATTTCATCCCCCATTCCAGAAGAAAACTCTCAAAATTATTTTAGTTTACAACCGGCCAGTGACAGATTGACAGCTTTACTTGACTTTAGTTAATGTGACTGTCCCTTGCTGTCTTCTATACTTCCTTCATGTCAAGTCTTAAAAACAGCAGGTATGTAATCTTTTGTCTAAAAAATTAATTTAAAAGTTAGTAAAATGATGAAACATATGCATTAGCTATGACTTACAAAACACTAAAATACCCAACAAATAATGCGGATTATTCAAACGAAGCAATCCAATAATTGCTAATCAATACAGCGAGCAGTTCTTAAGTCCATCAGCTTGTTCTGAACAGAATTATTTATAGGTTCGAAAAGGCTCCCAAAATTTAACGCTTTATTCATAAGTACGAACGGATCTGTAGGCGCCAGAGGGTATTTTCAATATGGGTAATTTTGCCGGGAACACAAATAATTTAAGAGCTTTATTGCATGCCTGGGATTAACTCTACATGAGCGTCGAATGAAAAACGAGTGAGCAGCCGTATCGCTCCCGCGGTTACAATCAAAAACTCTTGATATTTTATCTTAATTACTTCAGGATCTTTGTGAGAGTAAATCCCTACCCTTATGTCGTCCATCGTCGCGTAGCTTTATGGGAGGATTACTTTTATGACCGGGATTAAAGTCCCGTTTGCGAAATGTTTACATCGCCGAACTCGAAGCCGCCCGTGTGATAGATGCTCCACTTATTATCTATATTATGACCCGCGCTTCTTCCAAACTTGCAAACAACGGTAAAATTTAAATCGCTAACATTCTTCGAACGACCTCTTTGAAAACAAAACTGCTACAGAGCCGAGTTCTTTATTCTTTGAGGATTCTTTGCTAAAAGTATTGAAATATTTATTTATTGTGCTGCAAATTATTCCGTCTTTAATAATAATCTGAAGTTTAATTTACAGCTCTGATGTAAAACTTGTCAATACTGTCGAGTTTAGTTTACAGCTTGTAGTAAATAGTAGTTATAGTTTCGCAAAGTCATAAAAACAAAATTTGCAGCTGTTGTATTGTGCCCTTTAACCCTTTTGTTGCGCGAACTTTGAAGAAACTCATGAATAAAATAAACTCCAGGATATTTACAAACAGTAAAACCATTGATGAAACGAGTAGTGAAATTATTCTCGCAGTCCTTAAGTATGTACTGAATTGCTTCTATACCTTATTGGATAATATGTATGGAATTTCATTACGGAAGGTCGCAATTTAACAGGTGGATAAAAGGCTTTTTAGGTATTTACGGAGGTCAGTTATGGAATCGGGTCAAATTCAAACTGAACCAGAGCAAGTCAAGTTATTGACATATGGCTTTTTTTCTAGCTTTATTAATTACAACGATTAAGTAGATCTTGCTAAAAATCTTTACTTAACTCCAGCAGGATACTTAAAAAAACGACCCTAACTTTATGCAAGAGTATGAAGACGTTACTCCGATAAGTAGCTTGAGGTCGAAGCGAGCGCCTGCCATGAATCCTCGACGCTAAGGAGCTTCATTCTTGGCACCATAAACACATTCTTCGACACATAGTTGCCTCCTGATGTTGCAACTAACGCCGTAACAAACACTTTACTCGGGCGCCCGAGGAATTTGTCAGACTGCTCGAAGGAATCCACCTCCAGGCAGTAAAATGTGAACCCGCTACGCCCACCGCGCCTCTAACATAAATATCTGGCCTTTACTTTAATAACATAAAGCCGAACCATGGCTTTAAAGCGGCCGTCTAAAATCCAGCCGCTTCCTAAATATTGTGGCCAGGTTTAGCTCCGTACGGGATTTACGATGCTCAAAGGATTATGCATAAGCTTGTATAACGTTATCATCTGGATAATATCTCAAAATTTGCCTTTAACTTCATTAAGTCCGGGTAATCTGACTTCTGCTAGTTACCTAGAAACTGTTCATAATGTAGTCCCAAATATTATATTTCATTAAATACAATGAACAAGGAACAAAGGGCCGAATCATGTAAGATGTTGTCTAATTATAACAAGTAGTAGCGATGAAAGTCACAGAATAGCGTTACGAAAGTTGTGTGGAATCTTATAAATAGCGGGAGAGCATACCCTCTTATACGAAGAGGGATCAACAAGTGAATTGTTTCTTACCCGAAAAATCGACTGACATTACTCAGGGTTATTTGCAGCGAGGTGCTTCAGGTACGAAATCTAAAGTATTCACTTTTTCATAACGATTTTCTACTTCACATTTCAAGTACGAGCAAGTTTCGGCTTGAGTTTGTGCCAATATGGCAGTGATTTTGCGGTGCGGCACGTCAGAAACCTGTTTTAAAATATCTACTGATATCCATGTAAACCCTGGAAAGTAAGGTCAGTCCGAAATCTGTTACACATAAAAGAGTGATGGCTCTATCGTCCATCATTCCGTCTGCCGCTGGCGAGCACTGCAGGCCTGAAAATAATTAGACGTACCGCTTTACCGTGAACGAATCGTCATTACCCAGGAAAAACGGTCCACACCGCTTCGTTGAGTTATGCGGCGTCATACCTACGTACACGTTAATACATCGGCATACGCGCCAAGTGGTAAGCTACAGCGTTTGAAAGTGAATATTACCTACCAGTAAGATAAGGACTTCTGTTGTTGGCACCCATGCAAAGATGAGTAAGTTCTAATTTCAAGGAAATAGTGGTGACAATTCTACAAAAACTAAGTGCCAATGACCGGTACTTCAGGTCATTGGCACTTAGAAGTTAATAGAAGAGGTGTTTACGTTTACCTTACACACAGTTCAAATAAGTTAGTCAGCTTGGATTTAGTTCATTATGTACTAAAATCCTTCTTGTTGATATTTGCGTGCGTGAAAACAATAACAAATTGATATAGTACGAGTACTAATTTAGGGAAATGAATGAAAGCTTGGAACTACTAAAAAGTACAAAGAAAACTGCAGAATTTGGGGCATTTAACGCAAACTGGCAAGTAGGTACGGTCTGCTTCAGTCAGGGGAAAATACTAGGCTGCAGACCACATACCTCTTGGCTTAAAAATATTAGAAACTGATTTGGGATGAGTACCAGATCCCTCTTCTGAGCGATGTTTCGATCGTAAAATAGCTCTAATGATTGCCGACGATAGCTTTATCTACCAGGAGTTAAATTAAATTGTGACAGATAACCACCAGATAACCCATATAAAATATATCAAAATGCAACTGTTGAAAGTAAAAACTATCCGTTATTTGAATCATGTCGTTGGCTAAGCTGAGTTCGTCATAGTGCGCCTTAACTGTCAGAACATAAACTACACTACAAATATGGTTCGACGTCGTATTCGTTCCGTTTGTAACATTGATCCGCTTCCGCTCTGCACTGAAACAAAGCCATGGCGTAGTCACAGGCGTTTAGAACCCCTGCCAGATCGATGTGTATGGATGGTTCGCTGTTTTTAAAAGATACAAGCAATCAATTTCAGTTCTACATGCTGTGTACGAGGGCTTGTGTTGCCTGTGAAACACTTTACTACCGTTTCGTTCGTTTGAGACTATTCATCTTTTTAAGCAGGCCTCAACAAAGCTACGTAGAAATTATATCTCGTAGAATATTAGTTTAATTTCATTTACATTATTTAAATAAAATACGCAAACACTCTTAGGATTCCAGACAAACTACGTCTTCCTCGCGGAATCATGTGTAAAGCCATAAAAGAAGCTGACCTCGGATGGACAGGAAAAATGGACAAACGTTTTTGCACGTCCAAGTTGCTTTCCATCTTGTTACGTCTCCCGTCGCGACCTTACTCAAGAGCAATATTTCACCAGGGTAACAAATGACTCACTTACCTGTTGATGCCTACACGGCACGCGGCCAAAAGCGGCGCGGACAAGGAAAAGAAACGTGACTTGCAAACGTCTTGTGATTGCTTATTTTAATCAAATCCCGCACGGCGTGGACGGAATATTATTAACAATGTTTACTATCATCAGAACTCAAATGTAACTGAATATACGAGTACGTATATGAGAGTACGACAACCGTACAACAGTGTGGCGCTATAGTCGTTTGGAATCGGTGCGAGAGTGCCACGTTCGTGGTTGTACGGCTCCACGCCTAGCTGAGAGTTCTAAATTAAATCCTCATGTTGCACCAAATCTAACGAGCTACACGGTACAGGTACATTTAAATTAAAACTGTTGCAGTTTTATGTATCCTCATAATACTACACAGAACGCTCTTTGGATGTAAATCTCGGATCCACTCGACTCGCAGCTTGCAAAAGGAATTTGCAAAATTCATGTGACATCAAGCAGTCCGCATAAGAATTTACACAGCAGGAAAATGTGGAAATAGGAAATGGTTCAGCTTATCACATCTTTTTGATGAAAATAAAGTCTAACAAAATAAATATTGGACGTCAAATTTAGGAAACAAACTCCAGATTACTTATTTACGTAGCAAAGTTGAATAAGTAGTTTAAGCAAGTTTTCTCGTTGTGACCTATTTCCTCGAGTGACAAATTAGTTCGTAAAATCTTGATTTTAGCGCTTGTACCTACCGGCTCTGAGTCTCTAGTTTAATATTTTATTTATGGCCCCGACCTAGCTTATCTCTCGAATGGTCAATTTGATCGCTTTGAAAGTATGCAGAAGCAATATTTTTCTCGTCAATATGCTACAGTGGTTTTGTATCATGTGTCCGGTAGAAAATATTTAACCTATCCCGTTGTACATACATGCGCTCGGGTGGAATTTTATCAAAGCAGTTCTGCTCATGCGTATTCATCAAATTTCTTCAGAGGTCACTTCCTACGTATTACTTATATCGAAGTCACATAGAAATAATCGAAAAGAAAATTGGAGTTGTATACATTCCTATACACTTAAAATTAAGTAGGTATGTACTGAAAGCTCGATGTCGTTTCACTAAGTATATCAAAGATTCAGTTACCTTTTGAAATTTTAGTAATAGTTTGCGTCCAAATGATAAACGAAAGTGAGTACTAATTTTCACGTACATTACGGATGGGGTAATTCTTACATGCTTTTGCTGCTAAATACAGCAGTCTTTCATAAGTGCAGAGTAGGCATATTGAGTAGGTTTTAGTTGTCACATGTATACGTCCAGCTTAAAAATCAAGTGGCGATTTTTACCTGCGCCTGACAAATACTTGGGTCGGCCTGTCGCTCCGTACGCCCCTGGAATTTTGTCAAAGTCGCTCCGCCGCGCACCCCGGAATGCGAACAATATGTCTTCATGCAACATTCACGGACCCCTGCCCGTACATTATTAGCCTGAGGGACAGCCGTCTTATAAACTATAGGATTCCTACCACGTACCCGAAAGGATACCGTTTTTGTTTCTCGCATGGCTTGAGAAGTAAAGGTAGCTAGTAAACGCGCGTGTTTTCCGATCTTTAGTTACTATGAAATATAATTTATTCGTAAAAAGTGGCGCAATTCGGTGACACGTATCATTGTTAAATAAAATGCCCTCAGAGTAAAATTTTCTTTCAACAACATGTACACATTCTTGCTACTCAGGGACATTACACGGAAAGGAAACAGGTTTTAGAGGCGATTCTGGTTCAGTTCACCCGGGCCACATTAAACGTTAAGTTAGTTGTTTCCCGCGGGAGCGGTGTAACGATGTTTTCCTTTGTCCGCATGCCGCGCAACTATCTCGTTAATGTCCTCAATTAATATCGTATTCGAGTCGTGTTCGACTTCTAATACGGTTGGTTACATGCCTTTATGGTATTTTGCAGCCGGTATCTAATTGAGCGGAAGGCGAGTTATGGTTATAATTTGTAACAGTCTGCTTCGGTGCGCTCGTAGCATAGACGTTTTCGTTTCCAGTTGCATTTCTACAACTATATTGTTGAATATTGCTTTTCAAATGTTTTGAAGTTATGTTCTTGCTCTTGCATAATATATGTAACAGTTTTGTCATTGATTGGTCTAATGCTTTGCCGTTTATTTTTTAAAAGGATAAAGTATGAAATAGCGAAATACATTTCTAATAATAATAAAACTCACTGAGAAGCCAAACAGTAACACATATAAAACAAAAACCATAATTTTCTCATAACACGAAACTGAATCAAAATAAAATATCCAGACCAACCGTACTAAAGCGTTACCCTACCACCCCTAATAATGTGGGAAGGAGCAGAAAACAACGTGCGGCTATACAGTCCCGTAAACAGGGTAGGGTCACTCAGGTGAGGCCCGACTTTCAGTATTACGTTACATTATCAACGTTATATTGGGTATTATGAAGGTAGCGGGAGATCACGATTTCGTAACTCTACTGATTTATGTTTTGATAAAAATGTTGGTGGAACTGTGTTTGCTGCAAATTGGGGCGACAGTATTGTCAAGGTTTTGACGTCTTGTGAAAGCTTTAGAAATATTGTATGATACGTTAATAGTGAGTCGTTTGATTTTGGTATGGTTACTATTTATTACTGAGACAATGTTCTCATACAATTACAAATCTTCCTATTACTGTATTATTGTAAATGTAATAAGTATAGTTTGTCAACTTAAAAACTTTCTTATATGTTTATAGCTTAAATTGACACTTCCTTAAATATTCTAGCGCTTCGCTCGTAAAGGTTTTGAACTTTTGCCTTATATTTGGTCAGAGGGCACTCCAAAAATAGTCAAAAAATAAGAGCGGAGAATTTTTTTAGCAATTTTCTAAATTACAAAGTAGAAGGTTCTCAATTCGACTCGTATATTGCGATTACTCGAAGATGGCTAACGCGATTTGGAAAACTAGGTATTTTTTTATCGATAGGGTCTACTTGTATGTTAGAACCATTTTAATGAAAACTATGACCCATTTTTTAAAATAATGATGGCAATGCTAGAGAACTCTTCAAATATTGTAAGCAACCATAATAATATACGGTCTTTGCAATTTTCTATGTTTACTAACCGACACGATGGCAGTATCATTTGACCAATTAGAATCTCGCGGACTTTGGCGCGTTATTGAATTAAACTTCGGTTACCTTTCCCTATAACGAGACAGTAACGGAGAAAAACCTTTCTATTGCTTAGGTGTTTAATAAGGATCCAAGTTTCACCAACGCATTGTTTCTAGATGGGTCACTTATCGGTGGTGATTCCACCTGATATCACGGATGACGACGGGTCAGAAGCCAGCGCGCCCGAGGGTGGTGCCGTCGAACTGCGCTGTACTGCCACCGGTGTCCCAGAGCCCACCATCTCTTGGAAACGCACGGGGGGCCGCAACATTGTGTTCAGGGACGATGATGGGAAACAAATTAAAGGTAACAATACTTAGTAGTTTTGCGTGGTCTTATTTTTATGTTTTTGCGGGTGGTAGAACCTTGTACAAGGTCCGTCCGGATCGCTAACACCATCTTGCTTGCTAATTTAGCCGCTTAACACCGCACAGGTAGACTGAGATAGTAGAATATTATTTTTCAATGAAACCAGACCGTCAATTTAACATTACTGCACAATCAACCAATTTGATTGATGTTCATAGGTTTATTTAGATTTGTTAATAATATAACAATCAAAACAATATTTTTAGCATTAGAAGAGCAAAAGTTAACAGGAACGACCTCCATTCGAATAAAGAATCTGTAATGTAATGTATTATACTTGTAACTGTAGTTAAAATTGTACGATATAAAACATCGATTGAATAACTGAAACATTTTCGTCGGTCGTTCGCGTATTTCTGTAAAATGTGCTGGAATAAGCAACCTCGTGGCGCCACATGAAAATGTAATTTGCTATCTGAAAGAAACGAAATTGTTCTACAATGTTCACGTAGGTACACTAAAAACGTTGCCTTTGACTTCGTTTAGCATTTATATTATCAACCCGGAGTTGGCAAACAGTGTTCCGCAATTAAAAAGAATTCTGATAACAACAGGCCAAATAATAGCTAAATCCCATTTGTTCCTTAAGTACTAGAATTGTATCAAAACAAAGGAACCACGACAAAGTGATTAATGCACTGTACGTTTCTATCTGACAGTGCACCTGCTGTAAATTAATGACAATAACAATAATCGACGTCCGCCTTAAAAGCATATAAAAAGAGAGACATAAAACGTCAATTTTCCTTTGAATTTTATTCGCATCGGCGAGATCCAACTAAGTGGTAAAAAAGAAACAAGACTTATTTTGCATTCAAAGCCCGCCTCGAGCGGGCGCAGGTGCTGCCATGGTTAAAACATTGGAGTTTTATGGGATTTATTAAGATATCACCCTCAGCTATTGGAAAGAAAATTCAAATAAACGCTCGGTACAGCGCGACGAAACAGTGCTGATCATAACAATCGTTACAACAAACAAAGCAAATGAAATTGTAACTCGCCAGCGAAACAATGACCACCGAGAGTTGTCTATTAATAAAGTAATGATCGTTTATTTTCAAGACCATCCCAGAATCAAGCCCCCATAAACACTTTCCCGTCTTTTGTTCACAAAAATATTCGTCCTGACAGGTTGTCCAAGGTTTCAGCGCTACAAAAGTGGCGTTCGGGGTCGCGGTCCCAGCAAAATTCATTTCCGTGGAAAAACCGTGTTCAAAGAACTCAATTACTACTTAAACAAAATAATGTTGCAATTCGGGTTCCAGCCAGGAAATTAAATGAACGGATTAGTTGGAGTCGGCTTGACAAAAGGTTGTTATCTCTTATAGTTATAATGACATACCCTTTACGATCCAGCCAGCGCACTAGGTGAAAAGACAGGAGTTTAAAGCAATTATAGGACTACTCATTCCAGCACATACACAAGCCGTTGTCCTTTTAATCGCAAATAATCCTACAGTGTAATTTATACTTTAAAATTAGTGCCTCTGGGTACAGAGTTGCGGGTTTTCAAAGAGGTATTTAAAACCTTTCGTAGGCGTTGTTTTACGAATTTGACCCGTTTTATTTAAGCCATTAAGCGTAAACAAAAGACTGGCAGCCCTCGGTAAACAGAGGGCGGTTGTAATAGTTAACAGAGTGGTGGAGCTGGCTCTGCCTTCGTATTAATTGGACATGTTATACACGCTCTGCTAAGTAAATATTGCCGATTTGGTTAAACCGAGGCCTTTATTGCTTTTCTTCCTTCCTTTTGCGTGATTCTTTTGTTCTAAAGTTGTATTAAAGTCTGTTTTGCCTCGTTTTAAGTGGATAGGCACACCCTTGACTTTAGTATTTTTTATTGCGATAAAGTTGGCATTTAATGCAATGTTGGCATGTAGTTGTAATAACAACCTAATAGAATAGAAAAGAATAAATTTATTTTGGGCAGCATAGGCCTATACATAAATACCGTATAATGAACAACATACATATTTATTACAATTAATTAATAACTTCATTACTAGCACGTGAAGTCTAATACATTACAACAACGATATGATTTGTGAACCACAAATTATTTGTCACGTAAATATTGCATATGCAATGTAGGTATATTTTTATTGCAGGTCAAATTATTATTCTTATAGCACTTTTTCTCGTTTATTCGTTCAGGGTACGCCCTTGACCATAATTACAGATGAGGTAGGTCAGGTCTACATTTTTGGGCCTCCTCGCCTTTCTTCTCGATGTTTTCCCTAACCGTAAGAGCGTTGATTACTACTAGTGCTACAATACTTAGAGAACGTACATAAGTTAAAAAAATCATTGAAACATGGCGACCGCTGGAGATTGTATTCCTTACCTTGCGGTCACGAGTCCAACCCCTTGGCCTACCAACGCAGGCCAAATGAAATAAAAACCCTAATGCCAGTACTTATTTTGCTTTGCTAACATGATAATATGGTAGACTAGGGTGACATGTCTTACTGTAGCCAGCCAGCCTAGCCAGCTAGCCAGCTGCTAGTTGCAGTACAAATGGGCAACTCGACCGTGGTCGTACCACACTCTCAGGTGATCCACATGCTCGTTTCACTCCCTTTTTCAAGATAAAAAGACTCTACGTCCTAGTTGTTTGAAATATTGTATGCTGTAGACTTGGCAAAATCCTCCAATTATGCAATCAAGCTTACAGTTTGACACCAAAAACCATTTCTACTGTTACCAAATAACGTGTTTCCAAACCAGCATCTGTACCGTAATTCGTAGCGTGTAAGTTGTATGATTAGTTAATTAGTTGTCTTCGCGCCACGCGACCACGTGCTGAACGCTGAAGGCAACTTAATTAAGGATCCGTTGAATTATAAAACGTAACAAGTGGATTATTAAATCCGTTACTCAAATCTGAAGACAGTTTGCGACGATAGTGGCAATTTATATCGTCTAAGTATCTACTCGATACAATTTTGTTGTTGATTTACGATTTGCTATTAGTAACACCATAATTGTATTCTTCAGTTTAAAAACGCAAGCAACGTAAAAATTATGTTCGTTTTCATTCTTTTGAATTTTTAGTAGTATATTTCAACATCTAGAAGTCTTGATACATGAAATAAATCATCGAAATCTTAACCTCTTTTTTGGGTTGGTATGGTCGAACATTTGTTTTTGATCCATTTCCTAAACAAGCTGAGTGAAATGTGCAAGATTCCTGTGTATTTTTTGTATACATATTTCATATGTACATTTTTGAAATGGTTCTTGATTCCGAATTACTAGCAATTGAAGTCGCCTCTTGTCACCCATATTATTGGACACGATCCTCGCATTCATTCGGTCTCCATTCATCGCCGCAGTTCATTAAGGCAGCTTGTACGAACGATTGCCTTTGTCGAGCGTCGCCGATCGCGCCCGCCCAACTTAAAATGTGTTTAAACGCAGAAAACTCCGCTCGGATACAATCGGAAAACAATTAGTCTGAGCAATATAACCCGTAATTTGCCAAATCGCAGCCGACTCCAGTAACAAGTTGCCAACGACATGTCGCAGCCCAACTTTATAACCCCTTAATAAAACACAATTTCATACAATGCCCGCGTTCGGTACCGCGTTACTCTAGTCGCAGTATTTTATGTTTACGCTCAAGATTAAGGGGCGGGGGTCGTAAGCCATAAGTAATAAAGTTATAAATTATTTCCATTTAAACTTAATTTGACAGCTGATATTAAATGGTGAACTGCGGAGCATTTTGTAGACGTACAATTACGATTAGCGTAACGCAGAGTTAATTAAGATTATGACGCAGATACGAGCAGATTGAACAGAGACGATATCTAGTTTATGCTTTATACTGAGCTGGCAAATGCGGTATTAGGTTTGTGTAAATAATCTACATGATAGTTACGTGCTGACATGCTTGAGGTTGATAATTACTATGTGGTAGTATCTACTTAACAGGTTCTACTGTGACTATAGTGGCCCAGAATTCAAATTAATTGATGGGGGATGTCTGTCAAATGTGCGGGATTAAGGATGAACACATAAATGGTGTGCTAAATCTTTGGAAAAACTTGTATGCAGTGACGGACTACTATAAGGGCTCAACATTGGCGCTAAAAGGACTGCAGCGGACAGACATGGGCTCCTACCTCTGCATTGCAGCCAACACCATCCCGCCAACGAAGAGTCGCCGCTATGAGGTCTCCGTGCACTGTAAGCAACATTATAATTGTCACTGTTGTAGTAAAGCGTTACATCTGTTACGACTTATGCCGCGTTCCTATATTCAAATAATGGATCGTGTTATCTACTAGCCGTTAAATTTCGACACATTTTCCATGGGACATCTATCAAAGTAAAGCGATCCGTTGTATAAAGATATGATCGCGGCATTAAAAATCAAAGTAAGTTAAGTGTTTACAAAAATACATTGAAATAAACGCGCGGATCATTCTAGTATTTTAAAGCCGAGTTCCTTACCCATAAACCTTCGCGCCGTACTCCGTCGATGATAAATACGCGAGTGATCCGTTTATTTTAATATCTAAATATCACAGTAGTTCACTGTGAAAAAGTAATTGATTATATCCCATTCTTAACCGACTTAAAGGAGGAGAAGGTTTTCAATTCGATTGAATATTTTTAATGTAAAGATATCGTCATCGTTGTCATCCTTTTTCATCATACATTTATAATTAGTAAGAATTTCCAATAAAATAGTCGCATATTGTTTCACGTTTATTTTAGTTTTATCAAGAGCCTTTAGTATCCCACGGTTACCGATCTTGAGTAGTCTTCCATGAGCTATTTTAGATATTGATCGGGGTTAAAGCAAATTAAGCATGATAATGTTATAATTTGAATGTTTAACATTAAAAAATAACAATCGATAGAAATTTTGGTTACAATTTTTTTATTAAACATAGTGTTAGTCAGAATCAGACTGAGACCAGCCTAAAGACAGGTGGAATTAGAAGTAATCTTTCTCTACGTTATGAATGTATTGTTTTATACGTAGGTCGTAAGCCTGGGGGCAGGTAAGGTAGGGAGCCTGCGCAGGCAACGGTCCCGCTGGCAAACACCAATGCAACAATATAACCAGTCCGACACTGGTGTTAGTTGCATTTGCAGTAGTTAGGTAGTAGTATTTAACGTTATCTTGTAAATGTTTTTATGACCGTATTGTGTAAAATAAACGTAAAATGTTCATAAAACCTGGTCGAGACCACTTGGGTCGCGATTATTTTCATGTTTCATAAACATTGTATACTTCTGTTTTTGGCCACTCTTGACAGCTGATAAAAAACAATTTTTCGTTTACAGTGGAACGAAGCACTAGACATACTGTGCTAGTTTTATTTTCACCTTTTTACCACTTTTAAACCTCATTCCCTGTTAATACGATCGAAAAGTAGTAAAGCTATCAGTCGACTATACTGTCTTGTACTCACTACTCCTAGTGCCATCTACATTAGGATACCTACATTAACAGCTTTCAGCGAATATTTTCATCTAAAGTAGTAAAATACGGGAACATTTACCTTAAGTAAAGGAGCGGATTTTTCTGTATGTTTTTTTTTACTTTTTTCTTTTTTAACACAGTCAAGCCAGGCGTCGAAGTTGAGAATCCGGTGGTGATGCAGGCTGCCGATAAACAGGTCACTTTGCAGTGTCTCGTGGAAGCGTCGCCCAAGTCCCTCAATACCTGGCAGCGGGGCAAATCGCCACTTGGTAAATATTTTTTTGACTGTTGTTTTAAACTTTCGCGATTTTCACGCATATTTTTAACATCAACCGGGACTTTACCGGGATTAATCTATTGTTAATTTACCTTGACGTTTCGACCGTGTTGCAATGGCTGTGGTCTACTCATGATCAGGGCCGTTACAACACGGTGGAAACGTCGAGGTAAATTAACGCATTCACTGCCACCCCTTTTCCTGGACATTCGCCAGGTGCCGCACTTTGCTGTGTGCCCCAAACGCACATGTGAGTTCAACCAACTATTACCCAGTACCTCCAACGCATATACGAGTGCATACTAATTTGACATTGGTTTGTTCCCATTTTGGATTAGTACTAACTCCCTCTGAAACCCTTTGGGGTTGAAATCGTCTGCATTTCCACAGAACCATGCTCCAAATTCAATGTTTCTATCTTTAGCATTTTAGGTTGTACGTTGTCTGACCCAATAACGGAAGTCATTTATACTTAAGTGTAAATAGAAGATTATACTCTTAGATCTAGGGCCTCTGTCCAACAACCAACAATGTTCAAATATGGAAGCGAAGTGCAAACTAAATGCTGTAACTCTATTTTACGTATTTTGCCGGTGACAAATTAAAAAGACCAGGCAATAACTTTAATTGCAACTTGTGACCCACCCCGGCTTCGAACCGGTGCAATTTCAGGGTTTCTCAGTAAATTTCCCAAAATTTTGACTATGTCTGTCAGGGATAGTGTAGCTTTCTATTAGGTAGTGAAAGATTTTTTGAAATCGGTTTAGTACTTCCAAAGATTACCCCCATATACAAACAAATAAACAAAGGTTACCTCTTTATTATATTAGTGTAGATTAGTTTAGTTTTTAGGTTGGCATTTGGTCTGCTGACATGAGCCACGCATGCGCGCACTCTTTTTTATAGCAGGCTTTAGTTGAGCTTTTGGCATAGTTCCAAATGCATAATATGTCTTAATACTAAGTGAGTTTTTCCTTGTTATTCACTAAAAACAATTCCATATATAGAATGTTTAAAAATTCTAAACGAACTAAATTAATTTTTTAACAAAGTTCGTAAAAAACGCATACAAAAACGTTTCTAACTGACACTCACCTGAGCTTCCTTCGTATGCTCACTTTTTATAAATAAAATAATACTCCTTGAAAAGGAATATTTCAGGAACTTTCCTCTGTCACGAGAAACTAAAAAAAAAACGTGGACTTTGTTCGGTGCTGTCGACCCCAGTCCTATAAAAAGTTTCTTGTATGTGTGAATGAGCATCAAAACAACTAGTATTTCAAACATCTAAATGTCAGCTTAGTTTTGTTGCAACAAAGTTTACAAAATCCATAAACCTGTCACAAGCTGTAGGTTCGTACGAAGTTTTAATAAGCTGGTAATAGCTAATATCAAAGACGCCGCGAATCTGGGTTCAACCGAATACATAAATTACCCGTATAGGCAGTTCAAAATGTACAGAAACGAAGAATGTGTCGAATTATTCTGTAATTTTTTGCGGAAATTTAAGACTAAACAACTCAATGCGCGTCACAACCGATCTGGTATACAATAATAAGAATAGTAGCACAATTTTTTTACAAAAAAGATATAGATATAGAATCAACATTAAAGTATTGTATGTAGTACATCACATGCGTCTCACAGGAACGGAAAACAATGGAATTAAGGGAAAATCGTACGCGATTATCTAAACGCGTGGTACCTACACATGAGCATAAAAAATACAGACATAAAATTAAGATATAATGTAACGTTTTAGTAAATTCGAGGTTATACAGCCTGAAGTAGATAGTAAAAGCGTTAACAATCCCTTTCGCCAAGCTCGCTTACGAAATAAGTAAATAAATATATATATTGCTTTCTTTCTAGGCACCAAGTTAATGAACAGTTCGAAGTACATAATATCGGAGGAGACAATAAACGAGTACGCGTTGCGGATGAACTTGACGATCACGCGGCTCAAGAAAATCGACTTCGGGGAGTACTCCTGCGCAGCCGCTAATGGTTACGGCCGCGCCGATGGCGTCGTCACGTTGAAAGGTAGATATTATAATCAAACAATTACGTTAAAGTATTTTCCTTTCAACTTTTAATAACTTAAGCCTTTTAACGATTTATCGAATACTTTAATGACATGTTTTCAAAAATTTATCATGGGCACTCAAAAGATCGTCAATAAAACTTAATCGTCATCCCGATTTAGACATAAGAACAGTATAAAAAAATAGTCAATTAGGTACCTGCTTAATAAAAAACTAGATCCATCCAAATAGTTGGTCTTGTTTTGCATAATAAAAATTAAAAGTGATTTTTTTTAATGTGAAGAAGAGCATTAAATGTATCTAAGCATTTATTAAAACTCAGCCAACTTATATCGCCCTTCTCTATTCTCACCAGAAACGCCGCAACGGACGACGACCACGACCACCACGACAACGACGACGACCACGACGCCGCCGCCGACGACCACCACGCAAGCGACGACGCGCGCGCCCAAGCGCCACCACAAGAACCAGAACGCGATCGTCGACGAATCACGACACGAACACAACAACGCCGTCAACATTTACAGCGTTAACGCTTACGCATCCAACAACACGTACAATGAATACGCTCAGCGGACGGAGCGGAAAAAAATTCGACCCTCTGGTCCTCCCACGCACTACGTAGTGTACAGCGGAGCAGTTCGCTTGCAGAGCTCGTTCGCGGCCTTAGCGATACTAACCAAAGTTTTTACATAAACTGTAATTTATTTCAACTTAGCAGCATAGTGATAAACATGGCTGTTGAATTTTGTATTTACATTTGAGGTTGTTAGAATGTTTGCCCATTAACATCGTTATTTAATAAGCATTATAGTTCAGTCTTAGAATGCCTTAAGATTGTAAATCGAGACAATAAAATGTACGAGGTTGATTCCATTTTCATGGGGTTCGTTTTTTATTAGATCTTTGAGTGAAAAATGTTTACATGAGTATATCATTTGATGCCATATCAATTGTCATAATGAGAGATTTTGTACACGATTTAAATTAAATTTTATGTAGCTAATAAAGTTTTTATTGCCTCAAGAGGTGATAACTTATAACATTGACAATATAAACAAGCCTATAAATGTATAGGTGATCATGGTCATTAATACTTTAAATCTAATTGAGAATAATACAATAATGAAAAAGTGCTGAATATTACTCGTATTCTTGTAACATAAGTTGTCGTAATAATGACAATTCGATAATACATACAATTATAGCCGTAGTATAAGGATGTATAGAGACCAACACACCTATGTTTAGACCGACGTGTAACTTGCATGTATAGCCATAACCTAGAGTTTAGTCGAGATGAAGTAGTCTATACTTTGTTTTGTACGAACGACTGAAGGACGAATAGTTCAATCGCACCACTGGAAGTATTTTTTGTAATATGATGTAGAATATAACATAATTAGGTATACGTACATAAATATATTAAAATATTATGTTTTGATGTAAAATTAACTGACGCAACAGTTACCCTGTCAGTTAAATTTGTTGTTTTATCTCCTTAAATTATAAATATTATTATATTTCTATAGCCAGTTGTTTTTAAAATGTTAACATGAAAAAGCAAATTGTCGTTTTAAAAAATATTTGGTTACTATTTAAGAGACAAAAAGGTCGTAGCTAAAAATATTGGAAATTAATGTAATAATAAATTTACGTCTTCCGAATAGTGTATTTAAAATAAAGTATTCGGCTCATTCAAATTTATATACTAAGTTTAAGAAGTCGTAGGAAAAGAAGTTCCTTTTGGACTTCCTATAACTTTGTAGAAATAAGTAACAAGGATGAATTTATTGTAGGAATAGTGGGCGTGTACATGCATTTTGATAAGAGTAACACTAGGAGTTAATTTGATATCACTACAGACGGGAAAAACTAATACTCTACCCACGTCACAAACTTTACGACATATTACAGAGACATTAATTGGTCACATCGAAAAAAATTATAAAAATATGACTACAAATTGTACCCACGCCGTAAAGTGTCGTCTGTCATTTAATAAATATTCAATTTATATTTTATACGACGAGCATCGAATAATGAAAGCATGCTGCTACCGTTCGACGATGGTTTTATTAAATGGACAAGCAACTGCATTGTTGATAGTAATATAATGAAAGCTTTGTTCTGTTTAAAGCCGAAGTTCTATAGTAAGAGTTCTTGCACGCGAGTAGCATTGCATTGCTGGACTCAATACTGCATGCAAAATGCAGCAACGTTGCTACTCGCTGGCGAGAACTCACACTACGTGACTTCACTCTAATACATACAAATACAAAAACAGAGCATTAAACGTGTATCTAGCATCAATAGTGGATTTATTTGTGGGCAGTGGCAATTATAGTTTTAACTATATCGTACCTATATATGACAATACAATATTACACTATTTGTAAACATTCTTTGCTTGTAAACTTATAATGATAATAATTACTTTTATTAAAATAATGACAATAAACTTTGACAATCATTATTGTATTTGTACGTAATACATATACGAATATCATGTTAAACCAATGACATTATGAATGCCACTCTATTTATCAGTGTTAACTTTAAGATGTTGATATCATTTTATGACATTTTAAAATAAAAATATACCTAATCGAGCCTTGTTAATTTGAAAAACTATTACCTTTTATTCGGATTATTGTACGCTTAAGCCGCATACACACTGTTTCGATTCCTTAGGAATTAGAAAAGTTAGACTTTAGCAAAAATAATGAAAAAAAAAAAATTTTTTTTTAATAAGGACCAGTGAAATATGATTTCTTCTCTAAAAGCAAGTATACAAGGAAAGCATAGGGTGTATTTCCACGCAACAGCGTACAGTCACAGCTGTAGTCAAAAACGTTGAGCAGTAAACATCGCAATATTAAAACGGATTAATTAAGTAGTAGCGCCAAGTAGTAATCCCCGTCAGCGCAGATTTAATCTTGGGACAATTTACAGCAATTGACCTTGACACCAATTGACTTAGTCCCAAACTAAGCAAAGTTTCATATAAGAAAAATCATATTTATCATACCTTTTGCTACGAAATCGAGCCAACCATCTCTATGTAGTCAGGATTACTAAGCCAGCCAGTCATACAACAATACGAGTAGAAGTATTTATGTATACATGTTATAGCACACAACTAACTACACTAACGTACATAGTATAACATTGAATCTTTGAGCTCGATTTTTAACTACCACCTTAAAAGTGGCGAGCAATAATACGAAAAAATGGTTAAAATAATTAAAATGCGTCTTAACAGATTCACGGCCCGCTCGCGAACACAGCCGTTGGAATAGCCCATTGACAACGTTTATTCACGTCAATGAAACATTTCCCCCTTCTATAGTAGTCTTACTTTTAATTTTATAAGTTTTTACATGAATATAGTTCAATGTTTTTTTTATACAAGATAGAAAGGAAACGAACAAGTGGGTCACCTGATGGTAAGTGATCACCACCGCCCATAAACACCTGCAACACCAAGGAAATTGCAGATGCGTTGCCAACCCAGAGGGCTAAGATGGAATACCTCTTGTGCCAGTAATTGCAACGGCTGTCTTGCTCTCTACGCCGGAACACAACAGCGCAAGCACTGTTGCTTAGCAGCAGGATTAGCGAGCAAGATGGTGGTAGCGATCCGAACGAACCCTGCACACGGTTCTACCACCCGCAAAATGTATCAATTATTCGAAGAAATAAAAGATATTTTTGACATTTCTGACGGTTTCTGACCTAAGCATACTTACTAGCACCTTAAAAGCACCCGACAGTACCTTTCCTTCTTTTACCCTGCTTTGGTACTATTTATGGGTCGACCTGTCTGGTCACCCTTTTCTAAGATGATCTGTCGTGGGTCGTGTAGAGTGTTACTTGCTGTTCCTTCAGATCTTTTTTAACGAGGTCTACCGCTGCAGCTGTGCTAACAGTAACCCTTGTCTTCAAAAAATTACCCTCGCAGAGCAGTTGTTTTATTTCAGTATATCTGCACCTACCAAACAACAAATCTAGTAAATACACTATAGTATTTTATGCAACTGTTGCATAATGAGGGGTCTTAAAACACGAGTGTGGTTTTATGAAACGAGCGTTAGCGTCTTAAAACACGAGTGTTTTAAGACCTAATTATGTACAGTTGCATACATTACTTTATCTACACATATATCATAAGTTCTCTATGATGGGTTCAGAAGCCATAGGGCAATGACCTGCATTGCTACTAGCTACTAGTGTACTACTAGGTACCTATTACATTTCTATAGACTGGACACATTAAAATAATGTAATAAAAAATGAATTTGAACAAATATAGAAACAAATTAGAAAAATTCTCATAATAATATTGGTTGTTATAATGCTGGTCATTGCCTACGGTTTCTGAACGCGTTATAGAGCATTTATGATATATGTGTAGATAAAAATTGGTATCTTTACCTTGTACTGGTAGAAATATCATAATACCAGATACCAGATACGTAGGTTATAAAGTGGATTGTATTATAGTAATAAATCATGCAGCCGTGGTCGTGGCAGTTAATCATTTACAGCGGATTTCATGTCAATTATCATCAACTTCAGCTGGCGTTGCTGTACCTAACGTACAATGTACCAAGCACGGGATTCACACTTCATGGCTCATACTTAACGTGACCATTTATTTATTTTGTCAGACCAGGACACATCTGCGGAAATGTATATTAAAAAAAGTTTTTAGTGTTTTATTGCATATATACAAGTAATTTATTACAGAAGATGGAATAACACAAAATAATCAACGCTCTAAACACAAAATATTTAAGTTGGCAATAACTTACTAACTAAGCCCCCAGTAGTAGCGTGTCGGGCCACGCATTTCGAGCAGAAAAATAGATTTTAAACTATCGTTGGGTCCGCTTGCAAAACCGGGACTATGTTGGCTTCGCTGGGGACACCGGGACAGACTGCCTGAAACCGGGACTGTCCCGCCCAAACTGGGACGTATGGTCACGTTACTCATACTTCACACTGCAGTTTATAATAGTTAGCTAGTATTACAAGTTTTATTGGGAAAGTTAGAGCATGAAGCGGACGATACAATATGCTTAATTGAATACCACATTAACAATTTCACAAAATTACAGATAAATCTTAAATATAGGTATCCAAAAGGCGGGCTTATCGCTTGAGAGCGATTTCTCCCAGACAACCTTTGGATAGAGAAAGAATTAAAACTAAGATGACAAGAAGGCATGAAGATGGTGGTAATGTACGTAATTGTACGTCAATTTAAAAAGTGTAAGTACCGCTAGTTGTTAAACAGTAATATAAAGCTAAAACGAATAGAATGGATAAGTACAATCAGAATAAGACTTTAGAAGCTGTATTTTCAACCAACTTCAAAAAAAGGAGGAGGTTTTCAATTCGTCTGGGTCTTCTTTAAGAACTGTTGTGAAAAGAGAAGAAAAAAAATAAACTGCTGATTTTCTTGCGGCGTTTTTTCTCAGTATTATTTTCCATTTTCCGAAGCGCTGCTAGATTCAGACATGTGAAAGAGCCTATTTGCCTACTTGCAAAATAAATTTTTCATTTTCATTTTCGAACATAACTAGATCTACCACGTCCCAATCCGTTTGTTGTACCACGAGTCCGCAACACTATTTTTTGTCCCCGCTGTGTTCTTATTTACCGTTGAAATAGCGGCACATTTTATTTATTTACATTCTGTTGAAGTAGATAACAGCAAGTCAATTAAATTAGGCCGTCAATGTAAGCTTGATCCCAATCAGAGTTTCGAGAGGTCCCATTCTCACGACCGTAAAATTGGCAGTCGTGCGCTTTCATAATACTGTTCTTATAAATAACTCCGGGGATTGAGTGAGAGACTGACATATTTCACAGTTCTTGGAGCAACTTCCGGAATATTGATCAGCTGAATCTCTCATACCGCAGTGCCAGATGCGCACTGAAAATTACTTTCAGATAAATCTGCTCAACTTGTTACAGATGTTATATACTCGTGGATAAAATACGGGTGAGAATAGGTAATCACCGTACCAAGAATAGTTTTTAAGCTATTTCAAATGAATGTGTTCTGAAAAATAATAATTTCCTTTCAATTTCATTGTTATAAACCACCGTTGCTTCACATCCATATACAGCTAGACGCTTAAGCTACCAAAAAAAAAACTTTACTTTCTGGAAAACTGTAGTGTGTTTTAATACCTCATAAGATTCGTTATAATATCTAACAATGGGATTACGAGCTAAAAGTAAATATTTCGAAACATCACACAAAATACTTAGGTTACAAATATAGGAATAATTGACACGGCAGACAATACCTCTAT
Organism: Ditula angustiorana; assembly: GCA_963691745.1. NCBI lineage: Eukaryota > Metazoa > Arthropoda > Insecta > Lepidoptera > Tortricidae > Ditula > Ditula angustiorana. Next base: position 9,069,066 of record OY829478.1, read on the forward strand.
AGGTCAGAATATAAAGAATGAAAAAAGCATATTATTAATTTTACACAATAATCGAAATAAGTTTCGTCGTAAGTGCTTCGGCGATATAATGATCTTAATCTAAGCTGTTCAATAATTACAAGGTTACTTCCTTACTAATATTATAAATGCGAAAGTAAATCTGTCTGTCTGTCGCGCTTTCACGCTAAAACTACTGAACCGATTTAAATGAAATTTGGTACACAGATAGTCTAGAGCCTGAGAAAGGACATAGGCTACTTTTTAATGCGAAAAAAGGATTGTAAGGGGTTGAAAAGGGGGATGAAAAGTTGTATGGAAGTATCGTCATTTTTAGAGCTAGAAACTTGAAACTTATCTTTTAGGCTATTGATTCGATATAAATAAAAATGACATTCAAAGTTTGTCAAAGTTTTACCCCCAAAGGTGTAAAATAATAATTGGGGATAGGGGATGAAAATTTGTAAAGAACACACTTTTGAAAGACACTATTCCACGCGAACGAAGTCGCGGGCACAGCTAGTAGCTCTATATAGTTCACAATAAAGATACAATTTAGAGACTTAAGATGCCTATATTTATGTTATTAATTTATTTTTTGTTTAACTATTTACTCTGGGTCGGCACACTGCGAGAAGCTACAAGTACAGCCGGCCGCAGAAGTAGCTAAACATTTAAGAACCTTGTCGTAATAACGTATGCAATGAGAGTTGCTCGAATTTGTCTCATTACTGACAGCGACAAGGTACTAAAATGTTCAGCTACTTTTGAGGCTGACCGTACATCGGCGCGCCCCTTCTACGGGGCCGCTGCAATAGAGTTATCGCGCTTGCAAGTGAATACGAGTTATACGATAGACAGAGATATACAGTAGGAGTAGGACCCTTATGATAGCCAAACGCCTTTTTTAAAAATAAATATAGACTTCAAACCTTTAGTGTTATTAATTCTGTGCTTCACCTATGACTTTGACATATTTTTAGACGCATTGGTACGCCAGTTTTGTCTCGGATTTATACCCCGTTCTGACCAGTCAGTGTATAAGAAACGAATATATACTTTATGCCCGCGATAAAAGCTAGTATGCTATTCGTACCCAGGCTAGGGTTGAATTATAAATTTGATGTCGTTTGGTTTAGCTATATAAGTAAACGAGCTTTATATATGTATAGTAATATCTTGGGACAATTCACACGAATTGATCTAGTCCCATACTAAGCAAAGCTTGTCCTATAGGCACTAGACAACGGATATACATAAATATATATATACATACTTAAATACATATAACATCGAAAACTCTAGTTCAAACATTCACATTCATCACCCAAATATCTGTACCTTCTGGGAATCTAACCTCGGAACCTCTAGCTTCATAGTCAGCTTCACAAATGTAACCACTAAGCTATCCGTGCTATATTTTATATCAATATTACCGAATACGTCCTATTTACTGTCGTCTTTCAAGTAGATACCGGCTTTAATATGCAGAAGTAGTACAATGGTGTAATAAATGCTTCTAACAGAAATATCGGTTGGAAAAGATAAAAGAAGATTGTTTCAGTGGATCAATCACAAGTTGTCACTGTTCTTCATCTTTCTATTATTCTTTCGTTTATTTTTTTCGGGACGTTCCAGCAATCATTTAGTAATTGTTCCTCCATTGACGTTGTCAGACAAGGCCTTACATTTTTAAATTTTATGAACAGTTTTATAGTAAAAAATATTAAAATAAAAGCGTTTATTTTAATATTTTTTTAGGTTTTTTATACAGTAGAAAATAAGAGCTAGAGAACTGAATTTGGTCAAAGAGACCTTGTTAAAACTAGAGTTAAATAATATGACATGTGTTGTCGTTACTTATATGTAGATAGTTAGCGTAAATAAACCGCTAGACATAAATAACAGTATTTGAGTGCACCTCAGTGCCTCTGTCTTCTCTAAAAGCAACTTAAGGGAATTTTTACCCCCCCCTCAGTAGGATTGTTAGAATCTATTTTGTCTGAAACAACTAGCGATGCAGCTAAGAGCCTATGTAAGTGTTAGATAATTTTTTTTTGTATCGTAATCCTCTAATATGCTGTTTTTGGATGTATATTGTTCTCTAATGGGACTGACATGTTCAGTTTTGATCAAAGCCCCTTCATAAATAAAGATTAAACCCTTACCTCTCTATAATCTCTTTTTTTTTCGGGAGTAGACCAAAACTCTAAAAAATATGTTCGTAAGAGCCATCTTGGCATTTTTTTAAGTATTTTAAAGTATTTTTCATTATTGTTATCACGTCATACATATCATTAGGGTTCAGGACACAACCTTAAGAGGAGTGTGAACCCAGCCCCAAAACGCGCTCCCCATACAAACGGCGATAAGGTTTTCCACCCTCTAAACCTTAACCTATGGCAATGATATTTTGGTATGTAGTCAATATGCTTTAGAACTAGGTTTGTATTTTTTTTATTATGGGTTTTGATTTTTTTAATATTCTTCATAGATTTGACAATATTTGCATTATAGGAGTTTCATACAAAACACAAAAGCGTCAACATTCTTGAAACTATTAAGAATATTAAACAAATCAAAAAACACATATATAGTTCTAGGGCATAGAGACAACATACAAAAAAAATCATGGCTTTAGGTTAAGATTTAGAGGGTGGAAAACGTTATCGCCGTTTGTATGGAGAGCGCTGGATTCACACTCCTCTTAAATATACACTCTTAATAGTTTGTAACTTTGCGGCGTATCGTGTATGAAAATTTATGACTCTCCGTATTAATTAAAGGACGCAACATGGCGAAGTCAAATGCGAGGACTCTAGTGGCGTTACGTCTCTTATTTCATTAAAATAACTACGACAGTCTTGATAATGCTATGTTTGTATGCTAATACATTCTAGGTTTAGAAAAAATCGAGACGCTCAGTAAACCTGCATTACATAACACAAGACAGTGTTGTCTTTATCTGTCTTTAGCGGACGCGTGCGACTTCGTTTGCGTGAAATTAGTAGCCTGGTCCGTCAGAGATAGTGTACTAGCTTTCCATTAGTGAAAGAACTTTTGGAATCTGAATTTGGAAATTCCAAAGATTACCCCCTACATACAAACAAAGTTTATCTCTTTATTGTATTAGTGTAGATATAAATAGTGTAGATTGTGACGTTTGCCTTGGATGAAAGGAACAAAACATACGGAAGTTAAAAGAGGATTGAAAATTTAAATGCTATGCAATGCCAACACGAAGAAAAATTAGGGTAATGGCAACCTCAGCTTTCCGTGCCTTGCGTTTGCCAGTTACGCCACATTGCCACTAGTGGTAATGTGGTGGTGGTAGTGGTAATTTGAATGTTTAACATAAAAAAATAAAAATCGTAAGATAGTTCGATTACAAAATTTGAGGTTTCTAAATTTTAATGAATAAGGGGGAAGATTATATTTTTGAAATAGTTTTTTCTTACAACTTTTCTGGCGTATATTTTGAAATTTCAAACCCTTTTTAACCCACTTAATGTTAGCAACCCAAAAATCCTTTCTCAGTACACCTTAACACACCCTAAGGAATACAAATGTTCCAAATTGTATCTTTCTATCTTCAGCAGTTCAGTCATTGTGTTGTCTCTCATTAAGTTAGCAAGGTAACTCTTTAAATGTAATATATGAGCAAAATTTAGTATCTCTGAGGACGTATATCTCAGAGTATTCATCATAATCAGCCCATAGCACATATTTATCCACTGCTGGACGTAGGCCTCTTGCAAGGCGTGCCATTGAGCCTCCTCTCATCCAGGTGCTGCCAGCCACCCTGTGTATGTCGCCGCTCCATCTCGCCGGAAGACCTTCTACACTACGTTTGCAAAGACGCGTTTTTGCTCAGAGTGTTAAAAAGTACCAATTATATCGACTATTCGATCGATAGAGACAATGGAACAAGAAGATTGTGCCATAAATCCCCACACAAGACAAGTGTGCAAAGGATATCTAGACACGGTAGTGTGACAGGCCAAGTTCAAAAAAACAAGTGTCGTATTCCGTTTTTTTGAACTTGACCTTCATTATATTTAAACTAGAGTCCTGAAATTGATATCTACACTAATATAATAAAGCGGTAAACTTTGTTTGTTTATTTGGTTGTTTTTATGTAGGGGTACGTTACAAATAACCGGAAGCATATAGTAGGATTTTTTAACTTTAAGTACGACTTTTAGGTACCAGTTGATTGCCTATTGAGACTCGAAAATAGTTCAATTATTCGGTTTGTTTTGTCTTGGCTCAGTGACCAGTCGCTAAAAATGCGTCATGATTAATCTGATGACTAAACTGAACGGTTATGAAGATGGTTCAAGATAATCTTATCATGTTGGGCTGGGCTCGTTTGACTCGGTTCTTTGAACGGTTTCATGATTAAAATAAGTCAAAGTTATTACACAATTTTTAAATTTACAAAAAAGGAGGCAAGTACTCATGCCAAAAAACGTAGGTGCCGCCAAAACAGATGCGACGATAATTAGCTCTTATGCAACTTTTAACAGTGTAATAAAATGCCATGTCTATCTTGGCACTTCACTTACTGTATTTCACTTTTTTGTTAGTGTATTTTAACAGCTACATTTTTTGTGGAATTTACAACGTTCTACATCAGAAGCTAATGTAAAATATTTCCCATAGTTAAATTCGTAATTATCAAAGCAAAATGTTTAGCTCAGGTTGAAAATGAAATGAGTAGGTAAGCTTGTCTCAAATGCATAGGAGGCTGTAAAAAAGTTAATAAAGCAGGTACCTATGAATGATTACGCTGCTCTGAAGACAATATCTCAGTAGATACGCGGAATAACTGTATTATCAAGTAGGCAGCGGCGCGTGGCCGCAGACATGAAATATGACACACTTACTGTACCTCGTAATATTGCGTTCTCTTGCAATATGAAAATTTATCGCTATGTGTGTATAGGTCGTAGAAAAATGAGTCTAGGCAAATTCTAAATTCTGGTTGCGTGCTCGCGAGCATCGACGTAAATTTCCTTGAGCCGTAGTTCATTCTTATTACGCTTACCAGGTTACGGCTCCGAATGTCTCGCGATTTTGTAACTACGTTAAGCTAAGAGTCACAACTGATAACAAGGATGTGAGAACAATATTTTCAGCGATAAATTTAAAGGAAATTTAATAAGAAAAAATGTATCCTTAGTGCACAGAGTGAGAGGCAGCTCTAACAGCGCCCTGAACACCGTTGGAGACTGGTGGCAAGGCTCTTTTCAAGAGCATTGGAACAAATTACATTGTCCCTGTGGTGTTGCGGGTTAATTAATTAATTTCATTTTAATGTTGTTATTTGTTTTAATGTTCTTTTTACTAATTTATTTACTCGTAAGCATCTACTACTTATATAAGGTACCCATATTATTAACTATACCTATGGAAATGGATTGATTTCTGAGTATAGAGTGGCTTTCTGCCGAGATTTGTATCGAAATCGCTGTCACCTACGCACGCGACTAAATCTCGCTGACAAATGACAGCTGGACTATACAAACATTAGAGCATTTGTTCATATGCTTCGGCTAAACAAATCACAGTGGAAGGCTTGCCTATATGCTTCATGATGCTTCTCTACTTTTGTTCCTGACCGACTGCACAACGCATTCGCTTCCAACCCTTGATTTGGAACAAGCAAACGTGTGCAATTTATTTAATGCGATGTCTGATTCAAGACAGGCAGTAAGGAAAACGGAGATATGCATTTAAGGCAGTGTATGCTTTCTTCAAATAATTATCATCTTTAACATAAAACTACCGTAAGACTCAGACATATTAATAAAACGGATCACTCACGTATTTTTGCGTCGGGAAATGCCCGACATGTTTCGGACCAGTCCGGACCACCACGGACTGGTCCGAAACATGTCGGGCATTTCCCGACCCAAAAATACGTGAGTGATCCGTTTTATTAATAAATTATCATCTTCTTCACTATCACTACATAGTATACAACAAAGTCGGTTTCCGTATTCCTTCTAAACCACGCAACGGATTTTGATACGGTTTTCACTGTAATTTAGAGGTTTTTAACGAAAGGTTTTTTGTACCTGCGTGCGAATTCGGGGCGGGTAGATAGTATTTCGTAAAAGGCTGTTATAATGCTTCCTAAAACCGACAGGTGCTTTCGAAGCAGAGCTGACCGGCATAATAAATCAGGAGCTGTTCTTGGTACACTTTGGTGGACAAGCATTTGTCACTTTACAGTAGCTACTAAAGAATAACACTACCTAGTTTAATGTTTTAAATTAAACTATAAATAAATGTCTTGCGACAAATTACATCGAATAAGCCAGTCTTAAACTAATTAGAGCTTGTACAGTCAGTTGTAAACATATATATATACAGCCATAGCGTCAAAATATCTATACATCGACCTTATGTTTAGTGGCATAAAGGTGTAAAGACATTTTTGACGCCTTGATAACGTATATATATTATGATGCTGACGGTACTATGAGCAGTAACATGACTCAGGTACAAACATTCATATTCATTATACAAATGTTTGCCCCTATCGGGATTCAAACTTCCAGCTTCGTAGCTGTTACTGTTCTTAATGATGAAAAAATGCTTCTACTTTTTCAGCTTTTGAGAACAGATGGGACAACTGTATTGTTAATTAAAAAAAAATGGTAATACCTACCTAATAATAATTTGTTGTGTCATTAGAACAAAATCTTTGAATTTATAGTATTTTGATACAGTACTATTGGTTTATTTAAAAATTAAAAAATATTTACAACAGAAACACGACGTCCAAGTACAATAACGCGTGTGTTCGGCACGGAGCCTAATTTTTTTCTATATTTTTTTAGTTATAATTTTTGACGTAAATATTTATGAGTTCATTTTAGTACAATTGCTTCAGAATGTGCCTTCGGCAGTTATTGTAACTGAAAATTACAAAGTATATTGCTGCCTTTCGATATAATGTATAGAAGTACGCAATGTTCCAAAAAGTCACGTAAACCAAAAATAATCTTTGCCGACCAATGCCGAGATTCAAACTCAAAGAAACCATACTGTACTATACTGAAAGCCTAGCACAGTAAAATATTTTTACGTTGGCACGCTTGATCAAGAGTACTTTTTCTTGTACAATGCAAATTCATGGAACGCGGACGCCGAGAATAGCTAACATTACAGCAAAGAGTTTCTGTGCCGTTTCCTGGTTTTATTGCACATCTAGATGTTAAAATTTCAGTTACCTAATGGTCCTTAATTGCGACAAAATGTAGAATTGTATCTTGAAAACCATAGTCAAAAGAATTTTAGATATCGCGTACTGTAAAATTATTAAATTGTCGTAATATTCCATGAATAGCTGGCAACGTATATAGCTTTTATTCAACTTCAAGAATTCAAATTCTTATTAACATCAATGTATCATGATATCCATCCACATAACTTTACTGTTTTATTTATTACATACATTTATTCATTACGTAGTCAATTCATGCATGACTAATAGCTTGTCGCAAACGAGCCAGGCGCTACACAAAACGTCACAGAATCTACTCTGATATGTCAAAAATAATCATTAAAAAATTACATTACATCATAGATCGTGCGCTTGAAAAGTTATAGTGTTGTGAAATCGGTTCAGTAGTTCCAGAGATTACCCCCTACATACAAACAAACTAACAAACAAACAAAGTTTACCTCTTTATTATATTAGTGTAGACTAGCGACCCGTCCAGGCTTCGCACAAGCGTAGTTACCAATGTGGACAATCAATTACCTGACAACTTCATTAAAAAAATATTGAACTTTATCTATTATACGAAGACTTATTTAGAACGTATTGTACATAAAACCTTCCGTAAAAAATCTCTAAATAACACTGAAACCCGTATTAAAATATGTTGCGTGGTTTAGGAGGAGTAGGCGGTTGAAGATGAGGACAGACAGGAACGGATATCGACTTTGTTTTATACTGTATAAAGAAATGAAGATAAAGACAAAAAAACTAATTTTTAAAACCGATATTTTCCTGCGAAATACATTCCCATGTGTCAGGAAAAATATTAATAGTTTGAGACAAAATTTCACATGTGAACAAATAATAAAATACGAAGATTTTTGAATTAACTTTTAAGATATTTTAATCGTCAAATATCTCTAAAACAATTCGTTTAAAGCTGAGTACGAGTAAAAACCGTTTCAGCTACAATATAGAAAAGCCCTGTCGAAATCAGTTCATCGTATCTAATGCTAAGAAGCTACAGTCAGTGGCTTCAAAATTATAACACATTTCTTCTAAATTGTGTCAGGGGTTAAAAAAAACAGTTTAAATGACGCATGCTGGTAATTACATTACATTACAGTATGTATACAAATATACAGGACCTTGCAGTAATCACAGACATGCATCTAAATTGGAAGGCAAGGACCTACCCAAAGACTTCTTTATATACATAATACGAGATGGTCTTTGGACTCTCTAGGTGTATTTATTTATGACTTTAGCGTTACTGTAGTTATTTCAAAACCGCATTTTTAGTTAAAAAAAACACAGGAGATTTCTCGTTGCTAACTAAAGACTGAATGTCCGTTCAGAAATCGCAGGTCGACTTTGCGAAATTGTTTCCCACTACATTGGCTGGCTCGCTGAGCGACAGGGGGGTTAACTTCACGATTGCGCGATCTCCGGCCATTATTCGATTGCTTCTTTGCACTATTTTTCTAAAAGAGCGAATTCCAATTATTTATTTTGCTTTAGATTTCGACTTGGATGTATTCGTCAACAGAGTTAAGTGTAAGTTTTATAAATTATGATTATATATCAGTGACGTGTTTTTAATCTGATTTTTTAACATATCAATACGCTTCTATTTAAGCTTGCATGGTAAAAAAATAAGAAGAGAACATTACAATTTACTTTCCACACACTTTTTCTTTTAGTATCAGTTTAAAACTTTGCAAATTTATGTAACTAGAAATCATACAATAATACGATAATAAATCATTTATTATCTGGCTACGAAAGACCCTTACATAAATACTTAACAGACTTACATTCATACAGATCGACGATCCACGAACGAAGCAAAGTGTACGTAGTGGCGCGGACGAAGCTGGAACACCCTCAGGTTGGAGCATGACTTCTGGCGGCTTTTTGGTCGTTGACTATCATGGAGTGATGCAGGCGCGACACGTAGAGCGCCGTGCTCGCTCTACGAGTATGTATAAACAACAGTAACATCGAGACGACGATGGAAGAGAGAAATCATTCGGTCCTTAATGGTCGACAGTAAGACTGGAAGAAGAGAGATAAGTTTACCTTTTTACATGCTATTATACTAATCTCCTTGTCCGAGACAATTAACAAGTAGTATACGATATTCATTAGCACCAAGTCACATTTCAAAGCCTAAAAAAAAAAGAAACATTGTCTCGTTTGACAGGTATTTGACAAGACGCCATTACGAAGTTTTGTGAGCGCCATGTCACCGAATCTCTCGTTTTTACAATGTATTAAAATAGTTTTTTGATACAAATCTGATATGTTGATGTATTTAAAATACATCTTTATAAAGGTGTTTAAGTGTATAAGTGTTGGTGTAGCTTTTACAGCGTATAACACGGTGATGAGGTTGACCAGTCAACAAGTGCCCGGCCGGCTTCGAATCGCCGTTTGGTATTTAAATAATATAATAATGTTTCACATAAATCATCGCAAAGAAGGTATGTGTTGATACTTATTTTCTAGTAGATGAATTGACAGTCTATTACATACGTACCTACGTTACGTTTATAAACGTTTTCTTGGTGGACATGCCTTGATGAGAACCTATTTAGGGTTATATGAACTGTTCAACTTTGTTACACTTTCTATATTCAATAAACATATTAGTTATAAGCTGCGTTATTAGTTAACAGTCTAGACTGTTGCGCGAGTTGTTTTTGGTTTTTTGTTTGCGGTTACCTACTGAAAATGAAAACTGATTTTTTCTTTTTCACTTCTATGTGATAACACGGTCATCTTCGCGCAAGCACTCGAATTTAATGCGATTTATGAGCGTGTACTTAAGTGCAATTAAAAGGAAGTTGACTAAAAAATGAAATGAAGAAAGTCATCATCATCATATCATTCAGAAGACGCCCACTGCTAAGAATAACCTATCTCCAAGGATCTCCACATTGGTCAGTCTTATGATGCTCGCATCCATTGGTTCCCACGATGAGTGAAAAACACAATTAGTACTTTAAGGATACATATGTAGATTAAGACATACTACCATACCACTAGATATGTGGTACTCGTACTACATAGTCATAAACTTTAAACGCTTCGGCTATTTCCAGATGATATGTAATCAGTTGAAGTAAACAAGAACAGGATAATAAGATCACTTAAAGATCTTAAATATGGTAGTTTTATGTCATAACTGCCACTTATTTAGATTGGACATAACTCAATTAGTCCTGTTGGACTAACAATATAAGTGATCCTATGGTTAGACAATTCTTCACTTCAATTTTAAAAAAGACTGGTATCATTAATGTTATTCTGTGCTCCTTGCACTATTTATTAGATTGACCATTAAAGTACCAGGGCATATGCAATATTGTATCAGTAACAGGCTATAAAGTTATTTTTATAGGATTCTAGTAACAGGAAGAATTTCCTTTCCGATGATCATCTGAATAATCTCAAAATGTTTTTCATTGGGCTAAGCATCCCTATATTGTTTATTTTATAATTCAAATTGAAACATTAGGTTTATTTTGAAAATTAAAGTAAGTAACATGAATGACACAACAGTCTACTTTTCAGGATAAATAACTTAAATGTTAATAATTAATTTTCCAAAAATAATTTAAACATGTAGGTACCTACCCAGTGAGAATATGGAAATTCAATACTTAATTAAATACTTTGCTGTGTATTCATAATTAAGTACCATGTGTGTTTACCTGTCTATTATACTGTAAAGACCCCTTAATACCTGTAAACAACAAAGTTTGTTGTTCTGGTAATGTTGTTGTTAATGTGGTTGGCTACCGTCAACTTAACACAGATTATAAAGGTATTCAAGATGAAAGAGACTCCATAAACAAAAATAAGTATTTGTTATGAACTTACAGGAAAAGGGGATTGATAACTTTTTTTTACTAGATCAGTCTTGCATAGAATGCTTTACACTTTTATACTTTTGGAAAATAATAATAATAATGTCCTCATAGGACTGGAACTGTCTGGATCACCCTATATCCCCTGCTACCATGTATGGCTAGTTTGCTTTAACTGTCCAGAAGCGGAGAATTTGTAAGTTATTTTAAATATTTTTTTATTTTATTTTTGAATGTACTAAAACGTATGTAATGTACTTACTTACTTAAATAAAAATACCAGATTCAAAAGTGAAACGACATTAATCTAACTTGGAAATTTTACACACATAAATATTGTGTGACACTTTATAAGAGCTCCGTGGACAAACACAAAAATATAATCACTCATTAAAGTTCTGGAACTGAGGGGATTTGGATTGTCAATCTTTCAGATAAAATACAATACTGTGTAATATTATTAAGTAATGCGTTAACATTGCATATAAAGCACATTAAGTTGAAATAAGAAAAAGTGGATACTAATATTTGAACATACTCATGACTCGTAGACTCAGTCATGTAAAAGACCCTATATGGCCTAATTGCAAAATCTATATTATTATTATTATTTTTTTTTTTTCTCCCATTTTCAAGTGATATTAGATAATAGTTATCTCTTTTTACTTTGTCAACTTATACATAAGCTGAAGGATACCGATTGATGCCAATATTATTTGTCACTTAAATTATTATGGTGGAGCTTCTGCAACGGTAAACAATAGATGAATTATATCTATGAAGACTCCTTATCCCATTTAATAAAATTAGTCATCTCATTAATAAGATAGAACCACCCACTCACAAATGCTATGTGACTTTGGTTGGACCCAACAGCAATATTCACCACTATTTGGTGAGTTATCCAATGGAAGATGATTCCTTGCAAGATCTGACAAGAAAATTATTTATATTACTAGCGCTAACCCACAGGATACGGGTCACAGGCAGATATCATCATCTATTGATTTGCATTACATACATTTTAATAATAATGCGATCCAACTACTCATATCAAAATATGATAAACCATTTAAGACAGACAGACTACAAATGGTATTTACTCTTATTGTCTATGGACATAAGTTCATAATTGGCTAGTTATCACCCTGAAGAAATTTTTGCATATAAAGATGGAACACCTACAGGAAGAACAAATTTTTTATCAACTTATCCACACCGACTATAAGTCGCCGGATCGAAGTTACCATGAGTCAGGATGAAAACAACATCAAATATTATTTTTTACAGCCTTTAGTTCCAATACATCTTTATGTCAATGGATGACAATCTGATTTCAGTGTATTCTAATTTAGAAGACTGAGATGTCAATTTTAATATGCATTATTTTTACTTTATTCTTTGCAATTACAATGGACCTGCTACTGCTAAAAAGCTTTAGTGAGACGATTTGCTTTTCGAAAGGACATAAGAGCCTTCACAAGACACATGTCTATAAATATTATTAAGACTGCATGTGTACACATCACTGCATAATAAGTAGCAATCAACTAGCTGAAGTTGCATTTCTGACCAGTACTACCATGCAATGCAATGTAGTTATGATTGAAAGAGAAAATAAATACAGTATTGGCATGTACCTGACATGCTGGACTGGGACACATGCGCCACCACACAGTGGGTGGACAACCTGTCTAATATATTACATGAAAACTTTGAATACATTTTTTAATGAGAAACATATGTGTTGCCCTATGTATGGAAGACATTGTGTCTGTACTTCTTTCATGCTAATGTTTAAATATTATAATCAAATGCGCTACCACATGCGGGTAGACAACTTGAAAAAATGTTTTTTGATCACGAATGCACTGTGAAAAACAGCTGTAATCTCAACACGAAATTAAAAATTACATTTTCTTTTTCTGTCTTGTCCTTCATCACAAGCAGGTGCGCTACCACACACAGCGGGTAGACATAGCCTGACGGTATTATTAGGCAATATAACCCAAAAATGGCGAAGAATTATAAAATGACAACAACAGATTATTATTTTCTGTTAATTCATTTTACTCATTGGAATATTATAAACAGACGCGCTACCACAGCGGATATACAGATTGTAATTTTTATTTGTCAAACAAGATAACTCAAGCAGAGAAAAATTACAAAATACACTTTTATCATTTAACAACATATAAGTTGTCCGTTTTTAGCGCTTGATGGATGATCTATTTTAAGAATTCAATGATAAAAAGGAAAAATGAAGGCCAAGATAAGCAAGAGCTGAATCTCAGGTCTCAATAAGACCGGTATTTCCTTCCTTAAAAGGGATAAGAATCATAACTATGGATGATGAAAAGTCGAAATAAGTTAATATCCCACACTGGAAAATGTAACTACTACTAATTTTTCAATCTTTACCTTGAAAAATAGTAACATTATTTCAAGTACCATTATGAAAGAAGAAACATGATATCAACAAAATCCATGAGACATACACGTCCTCAATTTTGCTTAAACCTTTAAGCCTTGCAGGTTTGCTACAAGAGACTCATTTGAAGGATAAGTTCGTCTTTACTTAATTATGAAGTAGTTGAGCTTTACTTTTGTATCATAACTTTTGTTACGTACAGCATAGTATTTATACTATACATACATATCGAAATTTGAATTTACCTGCTTAGGTAAGCACTAACTGTCGTTTTTAATGAACAGAGACATGAACAGAATCATTGATGCGATAAATGATATTTTTAACAAAGAACTTATCTTTGATAACTATCCAATAAACATTAAACGATAAGTTGACGACTACTGAATACTCAACCGTACAGCTGTTCAGTCATCTCCAAAAATATTATAAACAATTGCTCAGTTCAGTTTTTGAACAAAACAAATGCAAGCTGAAGCCCTTACTGCAGTAAGGGTTACTGTAGTGACAACAATTAGTCTTTAACACCCGTAGCATAACGGCTTAGAAGAATGGATTGGAGAACAATGTCATGATACTACATTTACGTAGCAGAATTTAATGATGGTTATTTAGTTTTAGTGGACTGTGAGTGGACCACAGAATGTGCTTGTGTAAACTAGTATTGTTAAAATACAGACATCGCGTGTTGTTGGTTTTTTATTTTTTTGTACAAAATAGTTACTGAAGTCTGGCGGCCATTTATTGCTCTCGCCTTCTCAATACTAAAATGTGGATATGTTTGGTGTGGTATATGAAGATTATTGTTACATGAAACTACAATATTATTGTTAAATCTAATAGTTTATCCTTTATCTAAAATAATTGTTAAGTCTATGTCTATTTTTACCCATTATAATGGTGTTGTATTACTACAAAAAGTTGTTTATTTTTATTAATGTGTAAAGAAATAATAAAACGAAATGTATCTTCACTAATAAATCAGGAAAAATTACTCACAACCCTGGCTTTAAACAGCTACTTGTTAATTGTCTCGGACAAGGAGATTAGTATAATTATATGATTAAACGAACTTACTTGAAGTGAAGTTCTATCATAATTATACGTAGCTCCTTGTCCGAGACGGCATTCCCAAAAACCCTCCCACTAATACTCTCAGTATTATCCCATAACATAGGGTTGTTCATATCATACATCTTTAAACGAAATGACGTCTTGTCAAATACCTGTCAAACGAGACAATGTTTATTTTTTTTTAGGCTTTGAAATGTGACTTGGTGCTAATGAATATCGTATACTACTTGTTAATTGTCTCGGACAAGGAGCTACGTATAATTATGATAGAACTTCACTTCAGGTAAGTTCGTTTAATCATATAATTTTATTTTCTTGCAAAAATGGCTGATAAAAATGAAAAAATTCTCGAAATGTTTCATATTCATAAAATGTTTCGTATTCATATTTTCTAAAACATGTTTATTTGTAATAGAAATATTATGTATATAAGAGATAGCATTCCCGTATCTTAAAAAAAACTAGTTCCTGGGTAAAATAGAAGTAAATAAAAACTAGGCAACAAATTTTGGAAAAGCTGACTTTTAATCGCTTTAAATGACTTTGCTTTCCACTACTCTCGCAAATATAAATATAGTATTACTCTAGACTATGAAGACTGTAGTTTGGCTTAGCCGCTTGATTTTTAGGGTAAACGGACAAACGGAAGAGCGGACGGATGACCAAGAGCGTTAGGGCTCCGTTTAGTCGCTTGGGGTACGAACCCCGAAAAATGGCTTCATAGTCTCTTAATATCAATACAGAAAAAAGAAAAACGGAACGAAACGGAAAAAAAGGCAACGTTGTATTTACCGCCATATAAAAATTTGATTTAAAATAAAAAGCCACAGACCCGGACTTTAGTAGCAGACTATTAAACCAAGGATATCACATACCAATTAAAATTAATCACCTAACATGCTATCGCGATTAATTACGGCTATATCTAAATATTTAAACCGGTATGAAATCGTGTCTTAAGACAAAAGGAAACTCAATAATGTGTTGCGAATACTGTAATAGGATGTGAGGGAAAATCAGATAGGGCGTAACACCGGGCGGCAGATAATGTTCCCTCAGGGTCGGGGCGCCGCGCCCGCGCCCTCGGATTTGTCTCGCGTGTTCGCGGTGTTATGATGTTACGACGGACTCTTACCCCTTTGTCTCCACGTTTGTTTTGGACTGTTTAAATGTTGGTTCAGGTCATATTATTACGAGCGTAAGTGTCGGAAGTCAGAGATAAAGGTAAATGGTAGATAATTGTGAATTAAATTATGGTTATAAATTGTTATACGTTTGGTCTGTACTTGACGATCTTCGCTGCTTATAGTGTTTGCATAGGGTTGACAGATGGAACATGCGACACAATTTAGGTGAGTAAAAAGTTATTTTAAGTTGCAAAGCGCCATATTCTACTGTGATGTCGAAACTCTTGTTGTCGCTTCACTTTGTTTACTTTATTTCTATTTACCACGTTTCAATTATGACTTATGTCGATATTATGAAATTAGGCCTAGATTTATAGTTATTGCGATAATGCTGGGATTTATTTGTTGCGTATCTGCTAACTCCCAGTGGACCAGCGGGAAGAATGTTCGAAGCTAGGAAGTACTACTGATACACTACCTGGCAGGGAAGCGAAATAAGTAAATCAATGTCACGTTAATTATTAATGTCCATAAAACCCGTCATGTTTTTCTTACGCTGGTCTTCAGAGACCGTTATTATTATTTCACTGGTAAAGATTTGTGTTCCCAATAGATTCGTGATGAAATATCCTTCAAAAGACTTCGACAAAGCATTGTGTCATTTTCCCCAGTGATTAATATAAAGTGCAAATAATGAAAATCCTAGGGAGTCCTAAAGTAGATGCAGTTAGTGGCTGAGCGACATTTATTCAGGAGCTCGATGTACTGTAGAAAGTCGTTAAGTCGACGAGTTTCCGTGTCGTATTCTCTCAATACAGAATTACGGTATGATAATAGAGCAAGTCGGTCACATGAATCACAGGGCTCTTCCCGGCGAGTCTTTGTATTCAGTTTGGCGGATGACGATAACCTTAATGTAAGCGCCGTCACGGCTGGTGGTCCGAATTCCGAAGAAGGATCGCCTTTGTCGTGGCCCCTTCCACGCGCTCCATTCTTTTCTCTTTATACCGTTTCTCACTTGAGTAATTCGATGACAATAAACATTTATTGTGCTCGTCTATTTGACAGACGATGGAGAAATATCGAGTCAGTGAGTTCGTTATATTAAACCGCGGCTTTCACCGGTTGTTGTCATAATGAGCTCAGCCCCGATGGACAGGGCGGTTCAACGCTCAGAGTGTGGCGAGCATTTTTTAAATGTTAGATAAGAAAATGATCCATGCAAAACCAAACGCGAACGGTAAAACGTCTAAAAAGCCGGCGGACGAAGTTAATAATGTAATTCCTGAGGGAGCACTCGCAACGGGAGACATCCGCATTCGTTTTTGTGCGTTTCGTTTTGCTACAGTGAAAGGATTTTACGACTTCCTCTTTTAATAATTAACTTTAAGCTAAGCTTTTCTTGCATTAACTGAAAGTTCGGGCTGCTATCTTATTACGTAATAGTAAAAAGACTGAGATTTTTTTCTTTGAAGGAGAGTCTGAATAAATGATATTTCAGTTTCATTAATTAATTTACCGATGCATGATTATCAATAAAGACATATTCTTCTTGCACAAAGTGAATTATTATAAAGTCCAAAATTACTATAGGCGTCATTTTGTGCATTAGTAGCCATTACATTATTTTTCACAAACTACTTATTGGAGTATAACCAAAAGCAGGGCAATCAGCGTAACGAGGCGCGCGCCCAGTCGTCAAAGAGTTCGCGCAGCAAGCAGGGGCGCCCACATTTGTATTCAGTTTGGCAGACTACGATAACTTTAATCCGGGTAAAGTGTCACCTTGAGTGGCTTACAGAAAAAGAACCTTTGTCTGGAGTGGGGTGCTCTGAACTTCTTATTTTTTCCGTCAGGTTTTCCTCCATTGTCGTGGGATAATGTAAAATCCAGCCACTTAAAGGGCAAGCTTTTCACTGGATTGCACTGAACCTAGGCTGTACCACGAGCAGGGACTCGGCTTGATGGATTGTGATCGAATGCCTCGTTGATCATATTATATTTACTTTGGTCATTTAATCTTCCTTTACAACATGTTGGTCAGAAGATTGAAATATGAGGCTAGTATTTATTCGCCCAGTGTAATTTTGGTAGTCTTTCGTGAACACAACAAAGACTTGCCAACAAAGTGTTATTAAAAGTAATTATTTTCTTGTTAGAAACGAATATACATTGAGTTTGATAAAGTTGTATAAAGTTTCAATAGAAGGTAAATGATAGCTTCTGTTCCTTTTGCAAAAGTAGCAATGTACGTGACAAATCTTCTAGTTTCAAGTCCGGATTGAAAACTACGATAGACTCCGACTAGACGTGCCTGGAATGGGTTATTACATTCCTATTTAGAAATGGGTGCACCGATTTTATACGTATTATATTGAGAATGTCGCCGAAGTTTCCCCGTCCCGGATCCAGTGCTAGATTGTCGTCACGTCTGAATACATTCTATCTCGTAGTGTCGTCACATTTACAATTCGACCACCCTCATACATTTCAGAGCGAGTTAAATTACCGAATCAAGCCAAACCGACTATTGAAAAATAGCAACACATTCGTAAATTCGAATCGCACTTTTTGTGACACTTTGAATTTAAACCGCTTTTGCGTTTTATATTTGAACTCGAATGCCATTGCCTCGCTTTAAAAGTTATATAACGACCAACTTGCTGTCACTTATCTACTTATCTGGCATTAGTGTGCAAGTTAGCGTACAAATGAAAAGGTTTTTTACGAAGTAAGTGTTCCACTGATGCGAGGTCCGCCAAACACAGAAAACCTTTGAAAAAATGTAAGCTGATTTACCGTGGCTGGCCAGGGGCCTCTCGTGGCCGCTCGACCGGCAAATAAAGGCGACCAGACAAATGCTCGCAAATTGACTCGACGTTTTTCACCGTTTCCATATTTTTTACATAAGAGCTGGCCTATTTAGCGAGTTGCCTTACCATTCTGGCAGTACTTTTGCTGCTCCTAATTAATTATATACCTTTTTCAATTTGTGGCTTCAATGTAAGCCGCTCTTATTCGTAATTATACTCCTAATTAAAAGTCACTAAGACCTGAGCCGTACTTTTACGTGTAAATACGAGCACGTTCCAGAAAGCAATCAAAATGGCCATGAATAAACAAAAAGCGAGAACAAAACCCATAAATGTAATGAAAAAGGGTTTTCATAAAAACGTCTTCATTTCAGAGATTGAGGGCATTAAGTTGCTACAACGACCAAATAAAGCTAAGATTACAAGTTAACCTCATGTTAGTCCGAAACCCCAATGATAAAGCATCTTAGGAAAATCGAGCTCGAGGAGGGTACACTAATCCCTCTTTAGCAAAAACGCTTCGTTCCAAAAAGTGATGGGTGGCTCACGAGGGATGGATCTTCATTACCCCGCCGTGTTGTCAGTTAAGCCAAAGGGTCTGAGGATTACTTACAGCTTAGTTAAACTTAAAAATTGTCTCCCTACGTACGATATATATTTCTCCGCCATACGGGCGGAATTCAGCCGGAACGGATTATGAGAAATAATAACTTCTACATAAATTGCGACGGTCATGAATATTTGGGCTGTGCCAGTGTAAGTTACATTTTCCACCCTCTTCAATATCGGAGACGAGTTTCTTAAATTTTACGATATTATTTTTCTATACAATAGCGTCATAAAAAGATTCATGGCAATACCTTTTGCGTATTTACCTTTGAAAATTTATATTCCCTGTGGGTTCAAGCCCGATGCCGACCGCAATAATACACAATAGGCAATCGAATTATCATATCATTACAGGCTACATAGATAAACGAAACTTCCAAATAGGTGTTTGTTATTTTCACACCCCTATTTGTGAGTTCTGAGAAAGGTATTATCCATCCCCATTTATGTCTATTTTGTTAATACCGACGACACATAGATACTCGTATAATGTTACCTGCAAAAGTATTGCCAATGAATTATGTTACTAAAACTTTCTATTTTTATTTTTTAATCATCATCATCATATTAGCCGGAAGACGCCCATTGCGGGACCTACCGTCCTATGGTATCGTGGAGATCCTTGTGGAAGGCCTATGCCTTCCACAAGGATCTCCACGACGGTAGGTCTTGTGCTGCTCGCATCCACCGGTTTCATAAAATATAATTTCAATGATGGACGCAATGAAAAAGCTTAATCATCTGGCAAGACTTAAATCTGTTTCCTCTTCATTCAGCGCCTTGCTCTTACCAATTCCCTAAGATTTTTCATTGTGTTTTCATTGCATCTACTTTTTAAAGTTGCCAATATGTCATTATTGTTAATTAATTGGAGGAAATTACAATTATATAAAATTAAATAAAAAGAGGTCAGAGGTCAGAGGTCTTTGTCAGCTTGAGGTTACTGCAAAGTTATCCTGTTCAATGAGATAACTTTAAAAAAATCTCATGGATGCCTTTAAAACCAAGAATGAAATGACAGTAAAAACAAAGCAATTGAATATTTCGCAGTATCTAGGGGGTCACCTGCTCAAATGTTAAAGAGCAACGCGCGGAATGCCGAGGATGCAAGTTTGTATCGTCTCAGATGACAAGTTTTTTTGTTTGTGTAGTCATTGCATCTAACGTTTATGTCTTGGCCACTGATACAGAACGAGATCTTCTTCCCAATAGACAGTTCACTTTCGATTCTTCTTCCGATTCGATCTTTTCAATGTTGGATAATTTAAGCCATAAATCTAATTGGTATATGCACCTACCCAGTGTTACCAAAATGCTTTGTACACAGTTTAAACAACATCAATCCCTAATTTTTCGCATTCGGTTTAACCCCTTTAATGTAAACCAAAACCATCGTTTTGTTTAATTCCTCCGATCGGGTCTCGGGTCCTCAGATATGTTACATTGTGATTGGAGATAACTTGATATATGGCCCGCCACGGTATTATGCGGCCTGAGGTCCCTACTGTCCAATAAATACTATATTCGTGTCCATGATTGATGATTGGCGCTATAATGTTTATAGACTTTATGTTTAGTAAAACGGTATATCATGCTTTATCTAAATATACCATCAGCACATACTTGTACGTATTTTCAAGGAAATTATCATTTTTTATAACTGCATGGGTGTAGTAAACTGCACAAGGTCGGAATTTTTGCTTGAAGATTATTTTATTTTACCGTCTGTTCGCACGAAATCGTTGCATTTCAACAGTTTTATTTAATACGCATTGAGCTCAACCGTAAACTAATATTAAATTGATTTAAATTTTATATTTACTACCGCCGAATAAATTAGTAATAACACAATACACGATAACAAGCATTATTGTTCTCTGATACAAATAAAGAGAAAGAGACAATTGTAATTTTTTTGCAATTTTCGTTAAGAACTACGTTATTGAAAAGTCCTTTATTTACAAAGAATACTTAGTTGATTATCTTATTAATGTAACTACCTATGTATGTGAACACTAAATTCAGAGAAGTGGTCAAAGTTTGTTTGACGGTCGACGATCACCAAGTACAATACTGTCAAGCGCACATTTTTTTTAGATGTTTGATATAAACTCCAATTTTGTTTCTTGAAATGTGTTGAAAAGGATATCATCTGAAAATAAATACCGTTCACCGTCAAAGACGGATATGATCAAGTGATAAACGGTGATGACGAATAAATCACCTACAAACTTCACTGTATGGTTAACTTGAATATCACTCATCATTTCCGGCCTATAGGTATTCGTCCCACTGCTGCTGCACAGGCGTTCGCTAACGAGAGGGCTTGGGTGTTGTTAGTACAGTCAGCAACGAAATTCGCCGAACACAATAACGTTACAAAAGTCACTAAACAGGTCATTTGTCCATAAGTCGTTGAACTGCGTTAAGAGCAAAATTACATTTACACCATGAAATACCAAAAGTCGCTGAACAGCTTTATTCCAAAAATTACAGGACAGCATAATTCCAAAAATTGCTGAACAGCCTAATTACAAAAGTCGCTGAATAGCGTAATTACAAAAAATACGGGACAGTATAATTCCAAAAATTGCTGAACATTTTAATTACAAAAGTCGCTGAACACTACCATTGTTTAAATATTTGGAATAGTCGCTGAATAGTATATGTATAATTACACACACACAAAGAAAAAATAGGGTAATGGCAGGACTCGAACCTGAAACCTAAGCCTAACCTATTCTGTGCCTTGCGTTTGCCAGTTTCAACACATTACCTAGTGGTAATGTGTTGAAACTGGATATTTATATCATACCCTGCAAATTTTTCAATGTGCTTTGTCTTTACAGTCATTACATTATTGATTTTAAAGGTATTAAGGTAAACAGAACTGAGCTTTATTTTAAATGACATAAGATTTAATTTTATTTTATCTTGGGTTAATGAATATGTTACTTACTACAGGTAAAGTGAGAAATTGACATAATAGAACCAGTGTGACATTGACGATACGCGTTAAGATTCAATTTAGCCTGACCTATTTTCTTTGTTCACTGAGATATGCTCATCTCTTCGAATTTTGAATTTTGACAATCACTGAGAAGAGTACTCACTTGTCAGTGAGCGTTTCATCTCTTTCATTTGGAGTGTAACCTTAAACTATTTAATCAATCGGACATGTTCAGCAACTATTGATAATTTAGTGATCAGCTAATTCTGCAGTCAGACATGTTCAGCGACTATTGATATTGTACATATCAGCTAATTATGTAGTCAGACATGTTCAGCAGCTATTGAAAAATCGATGTTTATTGACTTTTGTTATTCTCAAATGTCCACAGACATTTGTACATTAGCCTGTTCAGTAACATATGGAACTTTATAATGTGCAGGTGTTTTGGAAATTAGGATGTGTTCATGGACTTTCGTTGCTGACTGTACCCACGCGCACCCAGTGCGGATCGGGAACTTTAGACATACTACAAAATTGCATACACACTCATTTACACCTATGTGTACCTTTATACCTTTAATTTTATCCCTAGATTAAAATTCATTTGTTAGTACGTTAATTATTGAGACTCAAAAATTGACATCAATATCTTGTGTTAACAAGAACATCAATATCTTGTGTTTTAATTGTTAAATGAAACCAAAAACACAGAGAAAAAACCAGGTGAACTGAGGAAGGAACCGGTGAATGAAGCTGACGCTTTGTTTCTCACCAGATAACGTGATCGTACGCAAAAGTTGTTAATTTTGACAAATTACAATAACAAACTAAGCTATATGTGGCGCAGATATATCCTTATAATTTCAATATAGGCTCCTTCACATCTTAGAAAATAACGCACCTAAACGAAATAAGCATCACATTTCAATAGCGACGTTTCCTGCTTATTGTCAGCCATTCTCATGCCTTCGTTGGCGTGTAATTGAATAAGACGGTTGCTATCACCAGCCTTGACGAAAAGAATTTAATAAATGCGAAATAACAGCCTCCCAAGTACATTGCAGCCATACAAACGACACATCGAAAGCAACGAGTAGGATTCAACGGCCGTTCCGGACCGTGCCAATAGTTTTTTATTTAAATAAAATTCCAATAATTTAAACGCTTACTGCTCAGTGCGTCGATAGAGGGGATATTATTTCGCGCTCTGTGAACAAGCACAGTCGTACTATCCCGCACAAACCACTTTTAACGTAATTCGAAAGAAACGTAAACCGGCAGTTGTGAATAAAGCGTTATTATTGAGCGAGGATTTGTTAAAAACAAAAACGCAGGACGTTGGATTCATGCGCTAATAAGATTGTTGCCTGCGCCTGTTCTGTTACATTGTGTTTTCTAAAGAACTCATTCCTTAAGCGCTTTTAGTCACGAGGTACAATGGTTTTCTACGCGCTAAAGTATGCAATAAATCGTTTCTTATTACAGTTTTAGTGTCAGAGATACAGATGGGCCCAAATATTTATAAAATACTGTAAAGCTTATCTCTAGGCGTAGTGTGCTGAGAACAGCACACTACGAGATAATATAAGAATACCTATCACGAAAGTTCTATTTGAGGGTACACTTTATAGTTCTATGTTTAGTCAACCACAAACCACTGGCGTGCTACCTTTTCCAGAAGAGAATAGATATAGAGTAAATATTGAATTTTTTTTATTTACGTAACGACGCGACGTAACGAGATTCCAAGAAATAAATGTATGAATTAAGTAAAATACGAAACTAGGACATAAAGTAGTGCAAAATACGTTTATTAAGATGGTTAAATAATATTTACGAACGAAGCGGAGGACTTTAATTCGATTTACAAGACAGTTAAATCTACTCAAGTGTGAAGAAAAATATCTGAAGAAGTCGAGATTAAAGTGCTTTAGCCTTTTGCTCCACAATTTACTGTCACCAGGAACGCTTTATGAGATAACAAATGTGTAATTTACTGCTAACATAAGCTGTTTTAGGTGGTTTATTATGAAATCTTAGCAATTTTTACGGACGATGTCAGAAATTACCTAATAAATAGCCAAATTTTGGCTACGTTTCGTAGAGAGTGTTATTAATTTGAAACGTTATTGATCATCGATTAGGAGGTCCGTAAGAAAAATATCTCTAGATAGTTTACCCATAACATTTACGCGACACAACGCCGTCACATGTTAAATCATATCAAACGCCATTTTCAGTCCGACCGTCGGGGTAAAACAAAACGAGCAATAAATCTATGAAAGTGATAATAGAAGCGTTGACACGCGGCCGTTTGTGTGTTTTATAATGGCACTGACACAGGTGCTAGCAACCGGCCGTTTCGTGTCAATAAACCACAGGGTGCCATCGGCAGCGTTTCATCTCTAACAGGATTTTATATACACGGTGCAAGGGTTATTCACGCTCTTCTGATCACAGTACGTACTAGAAAGAAACATGGTGCAAATTCTTTGCTATCGACACTGAGTTAATAATTGTACTGAGTTTCCTTCGCTCGATAATACCTATAGCTTGAATCTTTATTTAAATATGAAAGAAAAAGTAAGCACCATTATACTCGCAGAATTAAAATAATAATGTTTACTTTTATATACACTAACTTACGTCCACGACGCGAGGAATTTAATTAGTAATTTACCCAATTCGGTTTTTAGGCGACGTATCAAGATGAAACATACACCAAATTTAGACCTCGAGCAATACAACTGTGAAAAGCGCATTTGCAATTTCGTGCGGTAGTTTGTGCGTAATACACGTAACAAAGATAAAGACAGACACATGAAAATAAAAAATAAAAGTTTTTGCTACTTTTGCTCTTATGTCTTGTGCAAGATAGATATAGATAAGATAGATTATTTAATCAATCATCTGTTGAATCCCATGTAAAAATCCCTATGCGTGTTCTTTTATTTTGTTTATTTGTATGAATTAATAAAGAGTATTTGTTGTTGTTGTTGTAATTCTGCAAACATCTGAAAACTCCTTTTCACAGGAAATAACATTCATCCCACAGACTCTACTATAAACCACTACAGTCACTGTTGTAGAAAACAAATATTAAAAAATGAACTGTATTGTAAATTGATTAATTAGGCACTGGAGTAATTAAAATACGTGCTACGGAAACAATGGAATTTATTGAACTGAATAAAAAGAAATTGTCATAGACAATTTTTAATGTTGCAAACAACTGTTATAAGAGGCATCCTCAGGAACAAACCTAAATGAAACTACCGTTCGTCACTTGAACGGTTGACATACTAATAAAACTTACCTAGGCATTTAAATAGGATGAGTGCTCACTAAGTTTAGTTGAAAAGAAGGAATATTTATGTTGCATAGACGCAGCTGTTTAGCACGATAGTTAACAGTATTTCGCGGAATGGCAAGGTAATTTGTTCCAGCTTTGTCCAACTTACTCCCTTCTAAACGTAATGGATGTACGGTGCTTTCTGATTGAATGATTCAGTTACAAGTAGCCGCATATCCGTTCCGTAAGCGCCGTGATCGAATGAATGCCTATTGGAATATCTTTTTGTCGTGACACTATCGAAGCCTACCGATTTTTCACAAGGAGGGTACAACGACGATCGTATAAAACAGTCACGTATTTCTTAGTGTCAGTGGCTTTGCGAAGGCTGCTTCTTTAACAATATCATAACCCGGTTGCTGAGACCATCAAAAAAGGTCGTCACAGCTACTTATTGAATTCCGCCTTGAAAAGGGTTCATGCGTGTAAATTTTGACTTGCTCATTATATGGTTTTTGAGTTGTGTAGGGATATAGTACTGCGAGCCAGGGTGACTTGTATTGGAAAAATCTATATTATTATTTAGCAGAGTTTCGAAATTTGGCATGAATTAAATCAACACTAATTGTCATGCCTGATTCCTATTGTTCACTAGTTTTCATTTAAGTACTAGGAATCACAAGGGTCCCACTGAAAGTCAGCGTATTGGCTTATCGAGGCAGTATGCGGAGTACGGCCTTTTTTGTATCAGTTGAACGCAAGTTTTTGTTTTGTACTCTGCCCTGTGTATTATTTGTGTATTGTGTCGAATAGTTTCAAATAAATGTTTTTTCTTTCTTTGTATCCATGGGCCACTAGCTCCTTTTAAAAATAAATAACTAACTTACTTAATAGCATCTTTAAAATTACATTTAAGAACATATATGTAGGTAATAATAATAAATAAATATCAGGAATAATTAATACCAATTCCCAAAATAAGTAAAGCTTGTACTCCGAGTACTTAATAACTACATATTCGACGGTGATATATTTACTTATATGCATAAATACATATAAGAATCCACGACTCGTACAGACCTTCATATTCATCATACAAACATTTGCTCCTTATGGGAATCGATCCCGCAACCTCTGGCTTATTATTCAGGGTGACCACTAGGCTATCTGATCGTCATATATTTCGTGAAAACCTTTCTCAGGGCGTTTCTAGGTTTAAAGAAGCGTTTAATTCATAATTATTTCAATTAGCGTCCTATAAAATAAGTCAGAAAAAAATCGTAACAAATTGTCCAAGCCCTTTTTGAGTTTATTTTGAGATGTTGTACCGGAAATAATCGATTTTAATTTCGCTGGCACTACTTTGAGACGCAACTGAGCGTAATTGAAAAATAATTTTCCCGGCTCCGTAGTTCCACTTAGACCGGAGTGTAATGCTTGCAGATAATGTATTTAAAAATTCTCTTTCACTATTATGTAGCTGGCTAAATGTCTTTTGCCTTTGGGATTTCGTGGAAAAGAGAAACATGAAATATTACATAAACAACTCAAATATTTAAAGCTGACTAAGTGCTCATATATCAATCATCCCCCTTCACCACAAAAAGTTAAAAATTGTAAATTTAAGTTGTCCTTTGCTATCATATTTACTAAACGAGCTATAGTTAATACATGTTTTTAAATATGTTTTTATTGGGAACAACAACATTACTAATTTCATGTAGGTATCTTAAAAAAAAATACCAATGTAATTAACTGGTTCTAATATTGATAGGTATTTTAGGTATGGCTGTCGCGATTTCCACTCGGTATCAAAGTACACTCCATTTAAGGATGAAAAAAGTCCCTTCTTACCATTTTAGTACTTAAGTCCTTTTTTGAAATTATTGGCTGAGTTTTCTTACGCTTTTGCCAAGCGGGACGCCCATGCGCCCTGCGCAGCTCCCAGCCTTGTTCGTATTCTTGTTCCTTAACCGTTATGGGTAAATCAAGTGTAAACCACATCAAAATTATTTAAGTAGGGTAACGGTTCCAGTTATTGACAGTGACCCAATATTTGAGGAGTAATACGGAAACATTCTAGTAAAATCGAGAGATAATAATGTCAACTACTGGTAAAAACATTGTCTTACGCGTATCAAGCACTAGGACGGTTACCTTAGATAGAGATGACATAAAAGTCTTGGTAAACAGCCGACGCAGTCAGGTGACTTTGTTTTATACTATTCCGAGATAAGAATCTAAATTAGCTCCGTTTAATAAATAGGCGCCGCATTAATTCCAATTAGCTTATATTTATTTGGAAATAAATTTCATGAAACTACTGCCCGTCCCGAGGTGTTCAGTTTAGGGCAGATTGATGAGTCCGCTTGACATCGTCATTAGGTCGGGGGCCGAGCCGGCGTTTTTCCCTCAACCGCCGAGATAATTGGACCGAATGTTTTCCTCCGCTCAGTCTAATGACTGGCAGTTCTGTTTACGAACGGGACACGCTGCCTTTTATTGAGTCTTTTGCTGGCGATCGCTTTCAAACGTTAAATAACGGTTCATGTGAAAAGAATGTGACGCGTGGTTTAAATTAATTATAATTACTACAGGGATTTTCTTTGGTCGTAATGGTTATTTACGTAATTGCTTGTATATGTAAACCAACTAGTTTCACGTATATTGCTCCTGCGTGTGGTTTTTATCAAAATGATGACAATATGGACTAAATTTCCGCTCAGAAAATTTATAGTAAGAAATACTTGTAAACGTTATGTTGCTACATAATATGGGAGATAAAGATTGCTACTTATCTTAAAAGTGTAAAATAATATAACTTTCTGCTTGATCCTGGTATGTATGTCCTGTAGTTTAAAATTACGCGTTTAAGTTGTTAATTTAGTATAATAAATATACATTTGTATTTTTTTCTTTGTGTTGTCATTGCATAGCATTTCAATAATCAGCCTTACTTATCTTATGCAGCCTAAAATAAAAAAATACGATATTCAGTTTTAAACCAAAATGTAACGATGGAGAACTAGATACATACATTAGTAAAAAATAAATGGGATAAGCGCAAAAAATGTCTCAATTTCCATGTTTCTTAATACTCCGCATTTCAAAGGTAACTGTTGCATTGCACCAAACAGCTACATTTTTAGGAGAGTGGTCATCGAAAATTAATTCGATATTACATGATATTTCATATAACAACCTGAAGTGCGATTTTTGAATCTCACCGGGTAACTAAATCCCGCCAAAATGGCCGTTTTTAATAGAAATGCAGCCATTTTGGTGAGCTTTAGTCGCCTGGTAAGATTCAAAAATTGCATTAGAATCTCATCGGGTAACTAAAGCACACGAAAATAGTCGTTTTTCATAGAGATTCGGTCATTTTGGAGAGCACTAGTCACCTGGTGAGATTCAAAAACTGCACCCCTGTACAATCCAGGTTGCTTTTGTTTTAAATATCACAAGCGTTTCGATACACGGAGCGTAGTTTACCGGCGAAGCATCAGGATACGATACTCGGCGCCTTCGATATTTCGTCCATCCCCGCGTCGGGTTGACCACTGCGGTAGATTGATCACCGCCTGCGGAGCTCCTCACATGCAGCCAAGAAATAAGGTTTTGTTTTTTATAGAAAATGAATTTTATTTACCAAATACGGGTATGAAAATATTTTGACAGGATCGGCAATGAATCAATATCATATAACATTTAAGTTAGAAGAATCGATACGTGAGAGCTGCGCAAGAATTGCGATGTGTACAACTTACATAAAGATGTGTGATCTAATATATTACTGTAAAAATTCACAATACAGTAGGTAGTACGTAGTCTTCATGTAAGTTTGCTACAAACTTTTTTTCTGCTCACGTAAAAATACAGCAACTACAACAACGACGCGAACAAACATTTATTTCACAAATAATTAAAGGATTAGTAGACGGACAGGATTTTTTACAAGATATTCAACAGGCGGTCCTACTGCTAAGCCGCGATCTCTTCCAAACAAACAAACGACAAACTCTGGAAAGAGATATTTATAGTGAAAAATTAAAGAGATCCAAAAACAAAGTACACCCAAATAAACCACTTTATTAATAAAATATTATTTCTCGTTACCTATTTCAGGCACAATACATTTTTATTTTATTCACTCTTACCTTGTCTTGACATCGCACTCGCTATTTATCTGGCTTCTCAGATTATTTCTGATGTTTATTGTTTGCTTTGAATTGGAGATGAAAAAAATTCACCCGAAAATCCAGTTGTTTTTCGGGACAATAGTGGTCAGGTTTAAGGCACATTTTTATTGAAATAGGTATAAAAAGTCCAGTAGGCAGTACTCGCTTCGTTTCAATTGACTTTGTGAAAAAACCGAACAGCTGACGTTACGTATGACATAGTAAATCCCATAGCAGTGCAGACTTCCACAGGCATCGCTGACGGCAGAACTGTCAGGGACGTTTTTAAAGAATTATAGTCGCATGACAGCATTGCCTGCACAGACGAATGCAGCAAAATGTCGCAAATCACTATGACAGCGTTTGTTTTTGCCCAATCCTCTATTTGTGTACGTAGCAACTATTTGTTAAATGGTATTGCATTGTAGCCCTGATTTTATTATGAAATGAACTGTTCCTCCTGAAACTAATGTCCTGTAACTACGTTTTTGGCCTGGCTGATGCGGTTTAGTAGTATTGAAATTGTTAAACTGCTAAGTGTTGCCATACAAAAGTTGTGTTGTAACATTGGTTATAACTCCCTATGTATGTTTGTAAATGTATGTGTAGATGTAGTTGCTGTAATTATTATTTCACTTTCGTTCTTATTGTTACTGATTTTAGGTTAGTTCAGTATTAAGAATCTCAAGGGTCCCACTGAAAATCAGCGTCTCGGATTTATCGAGGCAGTATGCTTAGTGGAGCCATTTTTGTTTCTATTCAACACAAACGTTGCTGTTCGTTATAATTGTACTTTGTGTGATGTGTGTATGTGCGTGTTTTGTGTTGAATAGTCTTAAGTAAATGTTTTTCTTTGTTTCTTTCTAATGGTTACAGAAGGATCATAATCTCACAAGTGTGCATGTTTGTTCATGATTGTCTAGACGTTTATTTGTGAGGCAAATTTTAGTCGGTTTCTGCGACTTCATAAAGCGTATCTTTTTTAAAAAGGAAAAATAGTGTATAAGCCCTTTTTGCAAATCACACACCAACATCGCCTTCTGAAACTGACTATAAAATATTCATCGAGTAGGTTCGGTTCGCAAGAAAGTTAAGTAGGCAGCAAGTCACGTTGTTGGCCAGATCCCCATTCGGCCGCACATAAGGGCGTCGGCTGCCTATGACATTATTAAACTCTAGCGCATCTTTGCTCGACTGGCGCTAAAAAACTACGTGACCGCTGTGCACAATTGAAGTTTCTATGAAAAATCGCTTGTCCCCAAATTCAGAGCAGATCCTGAACGAATAGAGGAAAAAATAACGGCGAAATTCACGCGGGCTACTTTAGCGAGTGTCCCGAATAAATTATCTTGATAGAAACTTTTAGTTTGAGTGTTATACGGTGCGCGGCGGCCACTCGTTTTATAAGGATTCGATAAAAATTCAAAGCTTTAACCATTTTCTCGGAAAGTCATCCTTGAAATATTCATTAAACTTTGTATCGTTTTCTGTATTTAATTAAATAAATCAGACTAAATGTCTGTCTGTTGGTTAATAATCATCATGTCTAGGCATTTCGTAGGTTCTTACTTACTTTGTACTAGTAGGATGTTATTTTATAATTTTTTCTACCTAACATTTCGACTACAGTCGAAAAATTAAATTGTTTACAGGAGCACTTTTTTAACAATTTAATTTTTCGTGTTATCAAAGATTCTAAAACCTGAAGTAAGTCTTAAAATCTACATTAAAGATGATTTAAACACTTCCTAATTTATTGGATAGTTATAAATTAAGCCACTAAGCAGTGTGTCAAAAGATTCGTCTAAATATGTTTGTAGCTGTTTGAATTCTACGGTTCTATATTTTATTCTGGCCAACTCTTCATTTAGGTATATTATTTATAGAAAAATATAACACTTACCTTTTTACCTTTTTAAGGTCATAATAGTAGCTGAGGGTCAGGTCACATCTGCACCTATACACATCTTGGGTTTTATGCCACCTCTTTTTTAATCTAATTAAATATTCAATTTTATTCCTATTTTATTATAAGCAAGTACAACTGCCTTCATTATTAACTATTACCATTCATTATAATAAAAAAATCATTATTATGCAGTTTATTAGAAGGCATATCATGCTAGTAGATAGCATTATTCATAACGCTAACCAATGTGTTCCATAAAAGCCTCTTAGAAACAATAACGAGAGATTATAATGAGTTTTATAGGCCATACTAACTCAGTAACGGAATTTAGGGCATTGTTAATCAATAATAAGAGTATTCCCAGTCGACACGCTAATTATGTATTAATAAATAAGCAATGTCTTAATTAAGTTTACCTTATTAACTCGTGGAAACAAACCTTCCTGGGATTCGATATTATCCTCTGCATGAAACTATTCGTGCGAGCTCTATTTACTAACAAATAAAATAGATATTAGTAGATATATATAAATAGAGCCATTTAGGTAAAAGTCGGAAGAAGTTGATTAAATTTTGAAGTAACCTTTTCACGGTTATTACGCACCAGTAGTCTTTTATCCCGAACTAGAAAGAATAGGCAAGCTATAATCAAACCGGCAGCCTGATTCAAACCCATTCCTTTGCAATTGGATCGCAATCGATCCTTGCACTATCCCACTCATGCCACGTACAACGTTAGTAAAGGACGGCGCTTAAATCGTACGATAGAGTTGCTGGGCGAACATTTGGACGATTTAACCGCAGTCATCGTCAATGTGTTGAAGAAAGGGATACCAATTTAATTACAATCTATATCTAATATAACTCGAAGCTGTATCTAGTTGGACATAACATTGACAGAATACCCTATCTTTTTCTTTAAAACTTTGTCAGCAAGTTGCTGCCGACAATTGCGGCGGTTAAACCGCCAGAATATTGACCCTGCTATCGGAAAACAGTGAATAAGGAGCGCGGTCATGGTAAAAAAACTCGAAGCGCATTAATTCAATTGCAACACGAAAAATGCATTAGCGCCGGAGGCGTCCATTCGTCATTGTCCTGCAATGTCCCTTTGTGGACGAGCCATACTTTATACTCGTAGCATAATGTAGGTGGTAATGGTAAGTTCGCTGGACTGAATCACGATTTGCCATTTCATTTTGTCTCAAAATAGTCGTTACTTTGTGTCCATTAATAGAGTATTCGCTTCTTTTTTGCTTTACATAACTACAAAAGAGCATGCTCATAGTCGGAGTGATAATAAATAAAATAATATCAGCCCGCTGTACCACAAGAAAATACAAGTTCTACAATTCGTCATAATGTTTTTTAAATTCGTCAGGTCAAATTTGTTAAACTGTAACGCTTGTAAGTTTTGTAGTACAAGCCCCTGGAGTGCGATTTTTGAATCTCACCGGGTGACTAAAGCTCACCAAAATGGCCGTTTTTCCTAGAGATTCGGCCTTTTTTGTGAACTTTGTCACCTGGTGAGAATTAAAAAATTGCACCTCTGTAAGAAGTCGCGTGAACAGTCAAATCAAACAAAAAGGTGATCCTTTTGCAAGAAATACTGAACAATATTACACAAGTAAGATGCAAAGGCTAAATTTTCGTGATAAATAAAGCTGCGGTGTCCCTATGTTTGTATTATGCGTGGCAGTAATTATTTTTTCCATTTCGCGTTTCGGATCGACCCCGTGATATTATCGAGCTCAGTAACACTCCTTTATTTATAAATCCTTTGGCAGTCTTAAGGCTTCACAAACATTTTCGGTGAATAAATGGCGGGAAGGTTTCATAAGGACATTTATTTCAAATATATTTCGAAAAATTACACATTTATTGTCAAAGTCAACGTAACTTTAGCATTAGATTCTGAGTTAAAGATGTCAAACAATAAGGAATACATATGTGAAAGTCCAACTATTAGTATTAGGTAAACACTATGACTTATAATAGGTATTCAGTATAATATGCTTTTAGGCCTTAGGCGCGTATCTTTCAGTTTATAGGTATGTTTGTTTATGTGCACAGTAAACCAGTTTTGTTTTATGCATGAAATTGCTATTGTTGGTATGCTTAGTAAATGAATTATTATGACAAGCTAGTTAACAAAACATCTTTACATTTATTTAACCCGTAAAATTGCAGGTTCTCAAATAATTAAAACAGCTATAGCCCAAATAAACCGTTCCATATACACGCCTATTAAACGGTACAAATTGTCAAATATTGTAACATCTCTTAATTACTTAAATCACATTTGATATTTAGGTATATCTATAATAATTTACAGTTGGAATAACTACTATATTATTGATTATTTTTGTAAATGTATTCATGGTAATAACTACAATTTTACATCGCAAAGATTTGGTAGATATTTTCTGATTGGATTTAAGCCATTAGTTGACTAGTAGAAAGTGCTATGAGACATTAAATCCATTACTTGTACAGGCTTGTATTGTGCCAAAACGTAAAAAAACGTAATAATATTGTACATACTCGTATTTTGCTGGACTCGTACCATAATTACTCACTTTAAGTAATTCATAAACACAAATGTCCTGAAATAATGTACAAAAAAGTTGTCATCAATATGATAGTTTCAAAAGAAATAATGCAGCATCTTGCCCAATAAGCTAAATAATTTGTTGAAATATTCTGGCGCGAGTAAAAATTAGATTTAAAAATAGCATTTAAAAAAATCAGATGGGTTAGGCATAGATGTAAGTGTAATAGTGCCAATTTTTTTTAAAGCACATTGTACAGAAATAACTAAGGAGCAATTTCGTATGTCATTTTATTTGTATCCAAAATATTCGGAAATTCCGTTCGGTAGTGACAAGTTCAGTTTATTATTTAAATATTTTTTACAGATTTAACGGCTTTAATAGTAAGTGATAACAGTATAGGAATGAAATTTTGAATATGCAAAGCAATGTAGACTGGGCTCTTTTCTTTGCAACTTTGTTCTATGAATTTTTCATCCTCGGAAATATATTTACGTTTCTCTCCAAAATCCTAAAATTAGATTAGCGGAGTTTTCATGGTGAAGCATTTTATTTCGGAGATTTTAGAAGTCCGCCTTACTTATAATGTTTCAAATTACATTCCTGTACTTTTCGTCTTTACAACTTTTCATTCCGTTATCAACTTTTTTACAAATCAAATTGTTGCACGTCATTTTGTTCTTTAGAAATACCAAGTAATGAGAAAATGACGGCAAATTGGGCTTAATTGATAGGCAAATCCACAAACAAGTAACATGAGCATGATTGCTATGTTTATAAGCATTTAGAAATTATGACTTCTGCGCAGGGCAGGGTTTAAGCCTGCATCCTCAACTTTCCGTGTCCAGCCCTAACTGTTACTTAGATGATACTAGTCTCCCCTCACAACTTCACAAGTGCTTCTGTATGACAATATTACCAGCAGTATCGCTTGTAAAACCAGCCCCTATGAACTATTTTTAACTTGTGATTCTTTGTCCTCTTATTTACATCTCTTGTTACAATTGAAGCAAAATGACGTGCAACTTTAAGTCAAATAATTTGATAAATTAGAACGTAATTACATATCTGAGAGCAGTTAGTAGTATGGCGTAGAGCTGCGGTGGTAGGCGCTGCGCGAGCGAGTATTGAGCGTGAGAGGAGGCGGGGTGAGCGCGCGCTGGTAGGTTGCGTGCGCGCTGCCACGCCGCACCAGACACTAGCGGCTCGTCAGGGTAGCCGTTCAGTTCTAGTCCTAGAAAAAAGAGTTCATAAGTACTGAGTTTTCTCTCTAAGAAAGGCTACAACCGCTGATCCACTAAGCCAAGAATCTCTTCGATTGTGCTCGCTTGTGGAACTTGGCCGTCGGATTGTACTTTGAAGGCCCAGAATTAAACAAGAATACTATACTGACAATACCGTAAAGACAAATTCAATGGTCTTATCCAAATTGTGGCCCAGAGAAAATGATCATGCAAGTGAACTTCAATATCGCAAAATAGTGTGAAAAACTTAACAGTGAAATTGGGGTGGGTGAGTATCTTACGTTTCTTTCTTCTGTCAGATACATTATTCAAATATTCACAAGTAAAGTGAAAGAACTTTAGCTTTTATGAAACTCAAAGAGTCTAGTAAAAAGGGTTGCTAAAGAATCATGACGTAGGTCTGAGCTGAAAATACCCAATATAAAAGTTTTATTTCACGATTAAAATAAAATCGTTTAATGTCGCACTTACTGTGTAAGCTGACTTGGCTCTCCATCTTTCCCAGGGCGTTGACGGACGCGCATACATAAGTTCCAAAATCGCTTGGCGCCAATGATTTTATCGTTAAATTCATCCATAAAGAGTATTCGTTTACTGTGGTTTCTGTTACGCGGAATTTTGGATTCTCGAGAAGTTTGTCGCTCACCAAGGCTGTGAAACAAAGTAAAATAATTATTCAGTTGGTTTGGATAATGACATAATTAATTCAGCAATTTTGGTGTAAAGTTCTACAAAAATGTGTTTTGTTATCATACTTTTAATAATTGACTCGGTTAACATGGCAAGGTCGTAAAATACGCGCTAGACTTATAATTTTGTTGTTACTAAAAGTTCCCAGCCTGTTTAACAATTGATAAGTTTCTAAACTTTTCTATACAGAATAAGTAATAAGTTTTTGACAAAGCGATCGAAGCTACTTTTCTCTCAGCAAGTATTGCACAATAATAAAAACCCAATATAAGTTGCAGTTTTTTCGGTATAAGGGTATTAAAACAAAGTTTGTCTCATCTGTGACCAAAAGTTGATGATTTGAGTACATCAAATTTAATTTATGTTTTCTCTGAATGAGCAAAAACTTGGCCACATTTGCGAAAGTAGACTTAACAAAAAAATAATATCTAGAGACTGTTGTTCACAGGAAATACATTAGCGAGCCTAATTTTGATTTAGATAGTTTGACTGTTTAAATTGAAAATATAAAGTAAAAAAGGCGATATTAGACTATATTATATTACTAGCGACCAGCCCCGGCTTTGTACGAATACAATCGGGATATAATGTATAATAAAACCTTCCCTAAAAAATCTCTAAATAACAGTGAAAACCGTATCAAAATCAATTGTGTGGGGCGGCCGGAAGATACACTATAAAAATTCTGGACAGACAAGAAAAATGGCGACTTTACTTTTACTATGTAAAGATTTTCACCTATAATCGAATGCTCAATTTAGTTTATTTTTTCGGTATATAACTACAATTTTAAAATTTTTTAAGTCAAGATGAATAATTCAAATAATTTTATATTAATTAGTGCAGCCAAAACAAATAGACTTGTTTTAGCGACAATTAATATCAAATTAAATTTAAATGCTAAATAATACACACACGAAGAAAAATTAGGGTAATGGCAGGACTCGAATCTGCAACCTCTGCAACCTCAGCACCTCTGTGTTGTCATTATGTAGCATTTAAATTTAATTTGAATGTAAAAAAAAATTAAGGTAAATTTCGATTTAAAAAAAAAAACATTTTGATCGTAATAAGTTCAATAGAAACTAACTAAAATTACATACCATCTTCTCGGTACCAGGAGTTCATAGCTTTGGGAGAGGCTTCGATGTAGCACTGCAGAGCTACCTCGCTGCCTAGAGGTGCTCCCACTAGCTGATTAGTCACTTTGACTTGTGGTATGACTGTTGCAAAATATAAACACTAATTAGTGATCACACAAATATTTTCTATAGTGAGAAATTGCTTTGCAACTTTTGGATCATATTGCAAGAATAAATAAGGTTTAAAAAAAGGTTTAAGGTTTAAGGTTTAAAGGTTTTAAGGTTTAAGCAATTACTTTGTCAACTATACCTACGTGTGATACTTCAAAATAAAATTTAACTTGGTTCTTCTACACTTCAGGGTCTTGTTGAGCCAAGCACGTCTTAATTACAAGTTAACTATTAATTGGATTAATTGGACATGAAAGAAAACGCTTATTTCCTAATTTATCGGTCAATTTGAAATAATGAACTAATTGTACCAGAAAATGAGTTCTACGACGAAGTTTCACAATAGAAACCGATTTAGCAGCAAAATCCAGCTTTTCCACTTGAGTGGTGACGTTTAAATTAAAAATATATCTCTCGCAAGGAAAACTTGTGGATATCTGAAGCGGGGTGTAAATAGAAGTTTATGTATTGACATAAACTTTTAGCTAGAGTTTTTAAAAGTGAACTTTCAGTGACATTGAAATTGTTGGAAGGTATCGCAGGATATTACTTCTTTTATCGTGTATTAATCTCATTATAATTATGAACGGTAGCCCTAAATAGTTTAAATATTATTATAAACAAAAAAATTATGCAACGTAAGTTACGTGCACTAGTTATTCTCTATCTTTCAAATATCCATGAAGTAACTTTATTTTCGTCAGCACAAGGATATGAAACAGGTTTACAGTGACATAATTGGTCATATTCGACAATGTCATAAAATGTTTTATCCCACTCGTAATTGCGTTGTTGTGACGTGACAATCAATATTATAAACCTAACTCATTGTAGACGTGGTGGAATTCATTCAGTTATTAATTAGTCATGCACCAGGCAAAATATACCCGTGAGGTGCTTTAAAAAATATTATACTTACAATGCACTTGAACATGGTACCGTCGGCTCACAGTTGGGGGTATACCGTTGCTAGCGATACAGTAGTAGGCCCCCATGTCACTGCGCTGGACGTGCGACATGTCTAAACTCTCCCCTTTGTGGATCTCGACCACTAAAACAAAAATACGCCGTCTAAATGTCCTGATCTTTGGTAAATGGCACTGTGAGGGACGTGCATACCAGGAGCGTGAATAATTTACAGCCGCGGTCGTAAACACGGCACGTAACGAAACACTGCAGGACGATGGAGCTTAGTTTTGACAAAATGTGTGGTAATATGAGAGTGATCTTTGGGTTCTGGCATTTCAAGAATGATCAAATGAAAGCCTTTGTAACATCACTCATGATTATTTGTCTATCTATCGATTTGCATAACTATACTACAATTTCTTAAATATCTTAAAAATGGTACGAGTTAACATACGAGTAGTAGTGTTTTGGAAAAAGTAACTTAATTTGACGTGAACAATGACCCAATGAATAAAAAAAGTTGAAAAATACGAGATGAAAACCGTTTAAATTAAAACTATATTTTAGTGACCCGTGTCGTGAAAACATAAAAAAATGTTGTGACAAACTTGTAAATTAACTGCCAACATAAAATATTTCAAATGTTAAATATTTTCCAAAGCTATATGGTTTTAAAATCACTAGACGGACAGATAGACAGAGGTTTCACACTTAACATTCTTCCTTGCATAGGTTCAGAAGGTAAAAAAATGTTAGTAAGTAATAAATTAATATATATATTTTTTTATACAAACAAGGAAGGAAAACAAGCAAGTGGGTCACCTGATGGTAAGTGATCTCCACCGCCTATAGACACCTGCAACAACAAAGAGAGTGCAGATGCGTTGCCAACCCAGAGGGCTAAGATGGAATACCTCTTGTGCCAGTAATTACACCGGCTGTCTTGCTCTCCACGCCGGAACACAACAGTGCAAGCACTGCTGCTTAGCGGCAGGATTAGCGAGCAAGATGGAGAATTAATAATACAACTTAATTTCCAACAACATGAATGAATTTTCTTTCATATTTTTCTCTGGTCTTCTAAAATGGAGGTATTCAAATAATGTTAAATGAAACGAGTTATAACTGAATATACATAGGAGACGTAGAATCAATAAACCTTCTTGAGAATACGAAGTACTTAAAATAACAACTATTTAACAAAAACAACTATTTCATTTGTAAGTCTTAGTGTTTAGTTTAGTCGTACACAGATACTTACGGTTTCGTTCCTTTTTTAAATATCTAGTGTACCTACCTGCATTTTTTTTAATTGGAGCGTTTTTTCAAATACGTTTCTTTTTGATACATAGTAAGGCCGAAAATATCCGAAAATTAAAAAGTGATATTGAAATAATTGCATAAATTACGTTTATTACTGGGCCCCATATCCACACTTAGCTTTTTTAAAATGTTTTCTGTGTGGCTGAAAAAAGTAGCACCTGTTTAGCGCCAGAATACTTAATGTGGTAAAAGGGTTACGAACATTCGGGAAACAGGTGAAACCACTTAAAATGTTTTATTTTTAAAACACATTGTAAAGAGGGGTGAATATAGAGAATTTATAGGGTATTTTATTTCCCACCAAATCCGGGATCTACTGCCATTCTAGAGGTGTCATTATATCTGTGTGCCATGTAGGTACTTACGTCATTTCTCTGTTGTATAAAAAAAATACTGAAAAAATGTACACAGATAATCAGTTACGTATGCAGGTGAACTTATCCTTTTGGGGATTCTCTTCCAGTAAACATTTATTTATTTATGAATTTTATCTTTCTTTATTTAGCTTTTCCTTGATTCATCTCAAAAGTGTTCATCCTTTAATATAAACTATAAAATAAATTTATATTTTTAACGTCAAACGGGACTTCAACGCAATAATAACATTGATTATGTATCTCGACGTTTTGACGTATGACGTATAAACGTATTATCTTATAAACATGTGAAAATCGCGAAAAATTTTTTTTTGAAAATGATTCAAACTGAATAGACTTAGACAAGCTTTATAGCAGTAAACTCGTTTCGCGGAGCGTATTGGGTAAGGGTTAACCACGATGATAGTTGAGAAACCTCACGGTTGTTTATGGGTGGAGAGGTTTTTTAATGTTTTTTAGAGAATTCGTGGCCATTCGAGCGCGAAAAAAATATTCCAACGCTGCCAGAGTCGAGATGAAGCGTCGACGTAGAGTGCGGCGTTTTCCCCGTTTCACGGAAATATCGTCCATTCTGAAATCGCTTTCGAGTATAAAATCTTTTATTATGCGAACACGGTTCATTTAACGCGGCATTAAGTGAATTTGTCGAACAACGTATTTTAAAAATGAACGGGTAAAAGAGCTGTGAAATACGTAAAGACAAGTGAGGGGGGAAATAATCCAGCGGGAGGTTCGCGTTTAAGTTCCGTTTAACGGAATTTAACGAGCGCAACTTAATAACAATTTAATGACAAATTGGATACGGTATATAACAAAAGCCAGGAAGCTCCCGGTTTCCCCTGGTACGATACATATTTATGTGACGCCGCTCAGATTGCATTTTGATTACACGTGTTTGATGATAAGATAAGATAAGATAAGATAATTTTATTGATAACTTTATTGATGGAACCAAGTCTAATTGCCTTGTGGTCAACCACATGAAAAACATTGCAAAAACATTCGTCAATCTGGGAAGACGTCTCTTCCAGGAAAAAGATCTCCTTGTGGCCACACTTGTTATGTTTGGATAAAGTACATACTTACTTAAATAAAGGTACCTAAATTCGTGGAGAAGTGGATTACAATCTTAGACCATTAAAGAGATTAAAAAACAATACTATTAGGACTCTTGAAGACTAATTAAATCACATTATCAACAGCTACTGATAAAGTGCAGTAAATTTATAAAAAAAAACTGTTAATTATTTCTCGTGTTTGTAGTAATAGGGTCGAATTTACAAATTGCATAGTTTTGTTTGGTTTAACACAA
The DNA here is from genome assembly GCA_963691745.1 of Ditula angustiorana. Lineage (NCBI taxonomy): Eukaryota > Metazoa > Arthropoda > Insecta > Lepidoptera > Tortricidae > Ditula > Ditula angustiorana. Next base: position 9,110,224 of record OY829478.1, read on the forward strand.
AACCTCTTAAAAATAGTATAGGTAATTGATAAAGAAAATCGATGTATGTCATTTGTACATCAATGGCCTTCCACTTGTTCATCGTTTTAGGGTTCCGTTGTACAACTGCAGACTCTTGTCTGCAGTTGTATGTACAACGGAACTTGGCTGGAATAGGAACTGTGAATTAAATTAGTAAAAAAAGTTACTTATGTGCCCCCCCCCCCCCCCCCAGACTACAAACACTATAATGTTTATTAGCTAAACATTGGAAAAGTTAGTAAAATCGTTTAAAATTTGCCAGTTGTAGCATCGGATACGGAACCTTACTTTAAATATCGTCCGACATGCTCTTGACTGATTTTTTTATTTCTTTTTCTAACCAACGCTTATCAAAGAGGCCTAATTATTTACCAGCGACCCGCCCCGGTTTCACACGGGCACAATTAGGATGTATTCTACATAAAAACCGTCCGTAAAAAAATATTTAAAGGACGAGAAAAACTGTATTAAAATCCGTTGCGTGGTTAGAAAGAGTGCTTACTCTTTCTAACCACCGAAGGCCGAAGATACGATGAAGAGAGACGAGGCGAAGAGCGACTTTTTTATACTATGTAAAGACAAGAAGATAACACAATCAAATTTAAACTATTAATATACCCAAATCAAATACTAATGTTCCCTAATAGAAAATATATAAAAAACTAGGTGAAAATAGGGAAAATGTAGAATATAATAACTTTTCTTCGTGGTAAAACTTTAATTCTAGTCGTTGACCGAGTGAATTTCAAAAATGTTTGTTGACTACGCAGCGGGTGATTGTCTGTCATACGTCAGTCATTGTCAGGCTGCGGGCTTTATTCCCTAGATGAACAAACATGTACGTTGCTAGTTGCTTTACTGTCTAACTTATAGCCAATGATGTTCTCTGGACATGATATATATTTGGCTATTTAGAACATAGTAGATTCTATAAATATAGAAACTCTATCAAAACACAAGACAAATACTCTTTATAACCACACGGAAACTAGTTAGTCTATCAGTGTTTATAAACAGGAAGTTTTTAATTATTTATACTAGAAATAACGTCTGCTCAAAGTTAAGGGTCACAGATAAATACACTGTGTTAACCAGAACAGAAAACAAACTTAAGGCAAATTTTAAAATAAATTTTACGTAAATATCTAAAGCATATGGTGCAACGTATTTTCGAAGACATCTTATTCATTGAGTGATCTAGTGAGTAATACCTATTTAACAAGTATGAAATCTTCTAGACGATCATCAGTTTGTATCCATTCACGTCGGGATTTCAACGTGTCCCAAGACAACGCAAAGTTTTCTGCTTTCTGATCTGATATCCACTCATTGCAGAGCGATTAGCATAGGGTGTTAGGTAAGGATAATTTGTCATTATTTCTTGGTTTAATATGTATTTTGTAATTTGATACTGATAATGTTGCGTCGATTGCATAATCAGAAGATTTATCAGGAAAAGCAGTCCTAAATAGACTGTGCGCTTTGTTTAACGAGACAGCAATCGGGTTGTGTAAATTAGTCACGGTCGGAGCGTGAAACAGAATGGCGTTGTTACAGCCCCGTCGATACTAATGTAAACAGTACATTCATTTGGGATTAATGTCGATGTGTTCACCGCCAAGCCGACTAGGAATTGATCCTTTGAAGCAATCTTTAATGTTTTTGTCTACAAAATTGTGCCCCTTGCATGTAAATAAGGCTATTAGGACTTTAAGGTATATTCAGTTGATATTGAATAAAAAATAGAGCGATTTATAAATTGGCCTCAATCGTGATCTGGCAGTGACGACAGTAATTACAGTAAAGTGTCATCGCAGATGCATTAAAACCTTCATCATCATTTTTTGTTGTCATCATAATATTGTCATAATAAAAATCCTGATTCTGATTCGTCAACGCCCTGTGCGGAATGTAGACTGACTGATGTTTCAAACTACTGCTGCAAACTAGATCCTTAGAAAAATTATCGCACTTCGCAATACACGTCAAAACTTTATTTTATTTTATTTACTAATAAGAGAAGTGTGAAAGTGTAAAGATGTTAGGAACACGTATAGACAGGCAAATGATAAGGAAATTTCATCGTGTCTTTGGTCTTCTTCGGCTTCCGAATTCTACGCAAACTAAGTTAAAGCATCACTACCACCGATAATGTAAGTGAAGACGGTCACAATTTGTAAAAATATTATTTTATTAAAAATATTTGAAGGTTTGGCAGTTGAAGACCACATTGAGAATTGGGAATGAATCAGAAAAATTGAGAAGAACGCTTAACCGGAAAAATAGTATGAAAGGGAGAATATGGATGAAACAATACTACGAGTACTTAATCGAACAAAGATAAGCCATGAGTATTTGTATTACTTTTGAATAAATATATTTCATTTCATATCACTTCAAAATAAATCTTAGCAGAACGGGTTGTGGGAAGGTAAAAAACCATAAAAAGTAAGAACGAAAGCAAAGAAAGTAATCAGAAAAATTAAACGAATGCAGTTTGATAATATTGTAAGGTAGATACTCATTAGATAACGTATTCAAAAGAAACGGCATATGATCAGTTGTTTTGACAGTTCGAGCTGCTGCTGAAAATTTGGAAGGCAGTAGAGTAGCAAATGGAGTGGAATACAGGTTTTGTATGTACCGTTCATAAGAAGGAAAGCAGAAATAGGTGCACGAATTACCTCGGATAGTGCTCCATCCAACAGAGTACGAGGTATTGTCATAATAATATGTGCTGCTCAAGAGACTTGAACTATTTACGAAAATAATCCGTGATGATTAGCAGTGCGGGTTCTGACTTGACCATAATAGTAGTCACCAGCCTTCTATACTACAAACATTACAAGTGCTACAATTAAAAAATAAATGTAGAATTTTTGATGCACAAATGTGACAAGGAGGCAAATTTTTCTGATTAGACAAATTATGAGACAAAGTGGGAATATGCAGAACATTCATATGTTATTCGTAGATTTCGCTAAGGCTTATGATAGCGTAGATCGAGACCCCCTGTACGCTATATTTAAATATTTGCAACTGGTTAGAAACTGCATAAGACCGGAACCAGTGGCGTTTTTATTCCGATCGGAGGTCAAGACACACTCTGGATTGGTGACTCCAAGTGCAAAGTGGTCCAAGTCACCGCCCCGGAAAATTATCTGTTTTAGGTTTTTTCTTTTAACTCACTTTTCGCAAAGTAATGAATAATATAGAAAGCACAACATATGTACTTAGTGCGTTCTTCACATATAAGACATTATTCTCCGCAAAAATTTAAGAAGTCACTACTGGCAATAACTCTTATGGAATATAATTAATAATTCCACTTTTCCCCCCTGTTCGATTTGTCTCAAATCATGTACGGGCATAACCACCTTAAATTATTCTTGGAAGTAGAACAGTTCCCTGAAAATAAACGCAAAAGTATCTGTAAAATTATAATTATCTTCCTATTCGAAGAGGATCGAATGATCAAGCAGTAATTGGGAAAGTTTATACAAAATAATTACGCGCTTATCTTTGGGTTCACGAAATTTGCATATTACAGCGTCTCCTACTTTAGAGTTTAGTCTCACTTGATATTTTTCTGTTACTGACATTTTAATCCGAAAAAGGAGACCGGCTTTGCCGACTATAAAGCCGTACGTGACTGAAATGATAATATTGAAATAAAAAATTTACGGATTAGACCTTTTCATTCCTTTTTTTCAAAACGTAAAACCAAGACAGAAAAAGTGTTGTTCTAAGCCATTGAATTATTCCCAAAATTATTATTCGACAACGAGTTTTGATAGATTTAAAGAAAACTTTCCAATTGTTCACTAAAGAAATTTCAGCCAGTGGCTGTAAATCAATTCTATTAAACAAACGGAGGGCACTCTTTCAATTTACTTTCTTGTCTCGTTTTTTAATAAGACCCTCGTACTTCTTCTGAAGTTCAAACAAAAACGTAATCAAGGTCTCTTCCTGTTACATTAAATGAGTCGAAATGACTGAACAGTCAAAATTTTAATCGGAAAGTTTGAGCTGTCAGTTTACGGAAGTAAGGAAACGGAGTTGATTTTTTTTTTAAATGATCTTTAATTAACTTTATTGATTTTCGATAAAATAATGACTTTTAATAATTACTCATTATAAAGACAGTAGTAAGGTGATAAATAGTTCAAATAAACCTCGCTCCAAAATTTGTTTATCAATCTTAAAGAAAAAAAAATAGGATGCAGGTCAAATCTCAGGCAAGTAAGATAACATCATGAATCTGTATGGGGAAGTAAGAGTCCTAGGGAAGATAATCGTCAAACAAGACAGCCATCTCGAGCTGTAACCGTGCAGAACAAATGTGAGATTTTGTGAATCACGCCGCGACACGTGGAACCCTAGGGATTAGTCATCTGACATCATAATCTGTGATATATGAGAGACTCCTTGTTTTTGCAACTCTTTTACGTCGGAAGTGCTTTGGAGCCTTACTCAAATATTGTGATTTTTCAACACGTGTCCGGATATTTAAGTCCTCGTTAGGATGTCGTTTCAGTTATTTTATTCTTTGAAACGGGCGAGAGATAACGCTTAGCCAAACTTCACCCGCCCGTGCCTATCCAATTAATTAAAACTGTTTTCTAATATTCAACTGATTACTTTTAAACATTTCATTCTAGGTAAGAATCCATAATAGTAAACCGATATTGTTTACGTCAACACAAAATTTTACCTTAAAAATTTCATCAATGAAATCGGCTAAATGCTTTTTCTTTTTTATTGTTTCCTTTAAAAGTTTTTGCGTAGGCGCTTAGACGAAATGAATAATTAAATTGCTTTTTTCTATACTCAGCACAAGAAAAACAATATTTGAGTTATCACTTCTTTCCAACCAATACAATACCATGCACATTGTAATGATTAGGGTAATAGCTAAAAGTTCACATAGTTTAGTTTGATCTGCTAATATTGTAGTGTTAGTTTTATACAAACCTTTCGAGCCTCTTCAACGCCGGGCATGCCCCGGGCTCAAGTAGTGTAGTAAGGCGTCGGTAAAATTTTCATATTCATTCGAAGCCTCTGCATAAAACATTGTACCGTAACCGAAGCCTTACGTATAAAATAAATTATTTGGTAAATCCAAGCGTGGGCGATGTATCTGCGATCTTATCAGCCCTCGCAGCGCTGGTTATGACATGATTAAACTAGACCTTACGATTCCACTGCCGCTAAAAAAGACGTGACCGCTTTACACAATTATTTTTCCGCGTTGAAAAACCGCCCGCCACAAATTTAGGGCCGGTACTGACAGGCGTGAATAAATTATGTTAATGAACACTTTGGAAGCGCATTCGTTTATTCACCCGATCGCGTTCGAGCGCTTCTTCCAAAATTACCATAGGTAATAACTAAGTACGGAGTTGCAACCTGGGGTTACTCACTTACACTGGCTGGTGAGAACGAGCGCGATTCGCCGTTCGTGGGGCTTACTGAAAGCCTTATGCTATTATCATGAAAATTAAATAAGATGAAATGAGCACGTTTGCGCAAGATGCGGGCAAGTATAGAGCGCTGTGTAATCCCCTTGGTGCACTCGAAACAAAAGACTACAGTAAAAATGTTTGAAACGACAATGTAAATCTTTTAAATAACTCTTAAACACAATCGTTTTACTATTTACTTCTCGACAGTTGGTATAAAATATTTTTTAATTTTAATTTAATTTAATTTATTTAATATGGAGTACCAACAGATTTATACAAAGATTACAAAACAACCAATCAATTCCAGTATCAAGTTATGTATTTGATGCAATTTCATTTTCTATAAAGTGATTTAAAGTGAACTTAGAAATCTCTAAATTGAAGTACGCGACCTGATGTTTCCTTGTTGGGCTTTTATTTTGCATCTCGCAAAATGAAAATATTATTCACAGAATAATATTTTTCTCAAACATACTCTCCTCCTGCAAATAGTGTTTATACATCATTTGTAGGTAGGTGCTAAAATATGGTTTTTAATTTTATTGTAGTATTAACTTATTATATTAAAAAACAAGAAAAGAAGTATTCTTTCTTAACCTAACCTACTAAACAATACAAACAAATTATCAATTATACGGCAAGTCTAAATAAGGTAGAGCTCAGAAAATAACGTAACAAAAAAAGACAACACGATATTGAATGATAAACACGCTATAGCAAGACATGTATGTATTCAAAAATAATGTAATAGTAATATATCTTATGTGACAGGCGGGTTACAATCGCAGCTTACATATTAAACGTGTGGCCGTGATTGACGTGCATTAAACATTATTACATTCCTGTCACATTACATGCTTCGCAAATAATATGAGTGATAAAACACTTGTTTGACACAAGGATTCATAGAATTTCAGTTTGACGAGACTTTGTTACATATTTACGTGCCTGAGTTAGCAGGAAAGGCACTTAAGATTTTACAATATTCGAGAAATTTTCAATGTCTCGTAACAGACGCGTTTTTCCTCTGTATTTGAAACAACAGTGCTTTTAGAGCATAAATATTGTATTGTCATAAATAATATCTTAGTCAATGACCCAAATTAATTATTCCCCTTACATTGGGCCCGTAAGCAACACACAAAGGACCACAACCTGTGAATTTATAATATGAGCAGTCCTACCAGAGTAGGCTCTATCAGAGAACGAGAGTCAACCCACGACCAATGATAATGTCAATTAATGTGAACGACAAGATATCAAGTCCGTTCATACATACTTTTATTATCATGACAAAGTTCTAACCTAGAATTTTACTTTTTGCCACCTTGACATCGTTTATTGCCTAAATAAAAGAAAATCGAGGGTGTAAATAGAAGAGATGATTTATTACTTGGTGCTTTAGAATATTTGATGGCAAAAACTGAAACTTTAAGTTAGAATGTTGCTTACTACTTAAGATAAGCAAGGATGAATATGGTTTAGAGTATAGAATTTCAAATTTTGGAAACGGGTTTCCGCCATTAAATTGTACGCATACGATGAATATTCCACTCACAAACCAAATGGCATAAAAGTGTAACACTGTTATAAATTAGGTACCATTAAAATATATAAATTTATTTGTAAAGAAGAAGAAAACAATACCAAATATTTTAAAAGTGATAGCCTGTTGATTCCCATGTAAAATTTCCCTGTGTGTGTTCTTTTATTTTGTTTACTTGTGTAAATCAATAAAGAGTATTTGTTGTTGTTGTTGTGATAGCGATATAAAGTTACAAAAACGACGAATAAAAAGGTTTTTTTTTGTTTAGAAATATGCTCATTATGATAAAAACGTATAATTTTTTTAAGAGTAATTAGAAGAAGCCTGACAGTTTAAAAAACGCGACGTAGTATTGCTCCATACATTAATTATTGCCATAGTGTAGTTTGCAGCGCGATAGAACGTTGTCACGATACTTACACGCTATTATTTTACTATACGTAATATTTCGAAAAATAGTGTCCTTAAAAGAAGCGACAACAGAGTTTTTCTTCTTTATAACAAATTCTTTACATTTTTTAAATAAAATTAGCAGTAGTCATTAGTATTTCTATGAACAATGGTACAAAGTGGAAATTAGTAGCATGAGTAATACAAAACTGAATTAAAATTAAATACATACAATACATAGAAATTTTGTAACAAAAATATATTTTTCATACAAGCTTCTTAACGGTACTTTAAACTTACTTAGTTACATACGAATCTTGCAAATGTAATAAAAACTTGTAATAATAACTGTACGTAAGACGATTCTTTAACTTAACCTGTAACTTTGCTAGTTACTTAATTAATTAGTTACTAATAAACCTTAAATTTGATACGTGGTGCGACCCATTAATAAAGTGTCGTTAGCAAGACTTATTTCGTAAACACGTACATTCAAATCACAATGATTAACACAATGATTTGTAAAATGGTTCAAAATGAGGTCAGCTTAAAGTATTAAAATATTGGATTCAAAAAGGTATTAAATTATTATAAAATCGGCACTGTACCGCTTGGAACGGGTACTTTAGTTAATTCGTAAACTTCATAGTATTCGCTCGCTGGCACCGAGTTAAGACGTTAATTAAAACACTTTGCCCAACTTTTAGTACTGAATTTCTAAAGTACAGCAATCAAGTTAATGGCTCAATCAAAGATCAAAATAACCCTATCACAATAAATATATAATTGTAATGGGTCCTAAAAGTAAACGATTCCCATGTGTTGTGAAGAGTTTGAACGTTATTTTTTGGAAACTTATTTAGGTACTTCCGTAGTACAGTCAGCTGTACTGTACTGTAATATATATACACAGCCAAAGCGTCAAAATATGTATACATGGACTTTATGTTTAGTGGCATAAAGGTGTATACATATTTTTGACTTCTTAGTAACATATATATATTTAAAATGCTGACCGTATCAACTTGAGCATTAAAATAATAATAAGCAGGTCCTTTTTTATAACAAAAAAGCTATTTGTGTTTATACCATTCAATCTAGGTTAGTTATGTTCAACAGTAGACTTCTTGTGGCTGAGATGATGATGATGATGATGAATCTAGGTTAGATTTGAAAAATGCGGCAAAGTAAACGTATGAACATACAGCCTCATCAGCGTTAAGTAAGTAGCGATGCGTTGCTTACGCTGTCTCTTTGTGGTTGTTTTTAATAAAAATTTATCGCTCTGCTGGAGTGTAGTTTTACTCGCTCGCCGTTATTGCAGCCACTACTCTCTATTTGTACTTGTTGAAGCTTACTGGCCCGGTCAAGCTTAGTAGTGCAGCGCTCGTTGCCAACGATTTAAAAATTTACGATAAAACTTATAAAATTGACTTAGGTATAACAACAAAGAAATTCTTCTAACAGCGAAATAAACTTATACAAAGAATCTGTTTGTAAAATTTTAACATTAAAATTTTCTAAGCTTTTAATTTTTTTCAGGTTACTTAAATCGGGTAGGTACACAAACGAAACAATAAACAGAAACAATGTCAGATGGTGGTATCAAACTCAAAGTCAAAATATTTTTATTCAGATTAATTAGGCTTACAAGAAGCACTTATGAATGCCACTTTACCATTTATCAATCCGGGCGGTCCCTGTACGAGCTCCTAAAACTTAACTCAGATTTAAATATAAAAAAAAATCGACACTATATTTGATTGCCATAACCTGGCACCTCATCACTACAAACGTCAATAGACAAGTGTCAAATGTGGAAACGTACATCTTTCTTTACTATAGTTGGTGAAATATGCTGCTGTAACAGACAGACGAATCCCCTTTGTCTTTTTGGAACGAAATCAAAATTATATATTTGGCGCGTTCAAACACCGTGTCGTCTGCGCAGTAGAAGAGGTTAGTAGGCGAATGAGGTAAAGGTGATTTGAATCTAATACGGAGTGGCGAATCAGTGAACTATTACGTCACCTGCGCGGCATACACATTGCCGATAGTTTCCTGCAGCACCATCCTATGTCATAGCCCTGAACCAACTTTTACATCACTCTCCTGCCAATCCCTCTAACCGTGATTAATAACTATATTTCAACTTTTTAAATAAATAATCCGACTTCTTCCCTTATTTTGTACCCTTAGAGTATAATATTTTTTTTATTGAAATGGAACCAACTCCGAGTAAAACCAATTCAATCAAAAAAATAATCAATGAAATCGGCGGAGATATCGAGAACCTCCTCCTTTTTTGAAGTCGGTTAAAATGAGTTCATGTAAGTAAACTCATAGCGAGTAACGTCATCCTTGTAACTATCTATCAAATGGAAACCTAACCCACCAAAGAACCGTGTCAAATTTACATAATAAGTCATAGTAAGAGAGTAATTTCTTACGATTTGATTTATAATGTCACTTTGACATAGTTCCGTGGTGGGTCAGGGTGCCGTTTTGTTGATTGTACCTGGCCGGACACGCTGCCCTGTTACGAGATTCTAGATCAAAATTAATACCGATATGTACCATCGATACTTTCTTTGGCCTCTATGAACACTCGCTTCAGCGGTCTTTAATAAATAGCAATATTTTCTGTTTTCCTAATAGAAGCCTGTGTCAGTTAGCTTACACGATGTTACCACAATTATTGCAATACTCGGCCAGTCTTTTTTCATTACGCAATATGACGAGACATGTGAGCTGTCTGGACTATATTGTTTGTTACCTATTATTATAGGAGACTTCACCCTATTTATACGGAGTATTTTTCTCTGTTACGTGTATTATTTTCTCTATTATTACATTACTGAAAGAAGTAAAACAGTTATTTGCCGTCTTTGGAAGCGGGAAAATTAACACAACAATAATCATTCTTAGCGTTTTTTCGTTAGTGGGAGGATTAAAATTGAGAACATTTCAGTTATTTCATCAGCAGGCAACTGCATGCAATCTACCATAGTTCGCGGTGGATACTAAAAGCATATAATCCCTGAATTTTCATATAAAAACTACACAGAAACTTCATAGCAATGATAGTATATCAACATTAGAGTGTGGCTGAATGAAGACAGTGGGTATTTTCAGTGCAAATTGCAATTACCATTATTGGGGTAATTTGGGAACGCCAGCGGTCGCGCGCAGCGAAACTACCCGCGCCGAGTAATGAATAGCGCTTTACGTTTAAAACTTTCAACGTGTACCAAGCTATTTATTTGGACAGCGTACCACTCTCTTTATTCTGGTAACTAAAATAATTATTTAAGTTTAAAAAAAAAGCTACTTTAGGCATGCACAGCAGGGAGAGAACTTTTGATGTCGATAACAGCAAAATGATGTCACTTTCTATATAGGATATTTTAAGCATTGTGTCAATTGCAAATTTGTTTTGACAACTTTAAAAATAAATAATTGAACGTAAATAGTTGTCCATCGCCGTAGCATATTTTACTTTTTCGTGCAAATAAAACGTAGGCAGGTAATGTTAATTAATGAAAAAGTTATTGTATACATGCTTTTTTTTAACAGATTACGACTCCAAGAGGTTGCAACCCCGTACTTGGCAAATGATTGAAGTCATTTTGATGTTTTCGGCACTAAAAGTTTGCCACCTGCACATATATAGGTACTGACAGTATTTTTATTAAGTCTAAGAATCTAAAAATTTTCATCCGAATCTACAGACAGCTGATAAATGGAACCGAAAGTACAACCAGCGTTTGACTCAAATCATTAATTTTTTCATATTTTTTGTAATGCCCGTAACATTGTCAAATCTAAGTTTACAACATGTTCCTAATATTTGATTTTGATTTGAATTATTTTATTTCAAAATATAAATTACAATATACATTACATTAGATGTCAAAATATATGCAATTCACATTAAGATCGTCATAACAATTTAAATTATACAAGAAAAAATGTCAATGTCAATCAATAAATGTCCAATTCTACATAATTATAATGTCACCGTTACCATTAATTCCTTAATCCATGAGTAAAAAATGTAAAAATAATAAAATACAATATAGGTAAAAATAATTCAAAGTAATACAAATGTCAAAATCTAATAATCTAAAATGTAATGTCCATAAATTCTTTGAATGAGTATATAGGATTTTTCAATAAAAGATTTCTCAGTCTCAATAAAACTGCTGTTAATATACGGAAGTTGTTCTTAAAATTAAAACGGTAGGCGATTTGTGCAAGTATTTGTAATAATTAAATCCTACAAACTCATGAAATTGTGTGTTTTACGGCTGCGAAGTAATGGGTAAAGTTTCATTGCGAGCTTTTCTCTAATTTATTTTTATTGTTATATGAGCCAGTTTATGTCCCGTTTTACACTCCTCGTTCGCAGTAGTTACAATCACGGGATGTGACACGCCTCATAATAGATTAAACGTTAGACGCTTGACACCTGCAGCGTGTGACCTATATCAAATGCAGTATATATTATTATATTATCTGTAATGATACTAGTACAATAATAAGAGTAATTTAATACCACTGCAGCAGAATTTTCAATTAATTTAATAACATTCCTTTTCTAAATTAATTTTCCCCTTTTAACTTGTAAGCAACTTGGAACCAGCCCGAGAACCTTTAGAAACAACCGTTAACAACAATTGTTTAGAGCAATTTTATTTTAAAATTGAAAATTCCAAGGCTTTCCGCTTTCTCTCGGCTTCTAGCCCGTGAAAAACTATATTGCGTTTTTTATTAAAAATACGGAGTGTTCCGACGAGGGGCAAACGGCCACTAAAACGTTATGGTTACTGCGGTGACATTCGCACGGATACCTAACTTATAAAATTGGTACCTAATCCGCCGCCCACTAGCCGCCCGGCACGGGCTATCCGATAAAGTATTACAAGAGATTAAGGATTATTTCGCGGCTTTTTGACTTTTTTGTTCAACTTCAATTGTTGTTGATGTTTTGTTTAACTACTAAATATAAAATGAATTTGTTTTATGTTGGTATTATTGGTGATTTGTGGCACTACAGATGCTATTTTAGCACAGTCAGAAGCGGAAAAAGGTGAATGTTTAGAAGAAGTAAATAAAAAACTTCATAAGCTTTTCCTCACTTGATAAATTTCACAATAGTTGTGTATAATTTTTCTTATCTCTTCCATTCAGATGGTCTTTGTTAAAAATCTGTTGCTAAGGTATCTACTTGATAAAAACTGTTGAAATGAGTGTGACGATGGCTCTATGAAGTAGACTGCAGGCAAAAACTACTAATTTAATACACATCAAACTAGGTGTTAGTATTAGGTTAGGTACATTGGCTAATTGCCATTTCTTTTGATAAACAAGGTAAGTATAACATTCCAAAGCTACCAGGATATGCACTAACACGTGCTGGCAGCCATTATACTGATGTATCATCAGAAAAGGTTAACTTATCGAACAGTTTGAATGTTAATTGATATTATAATGAAGGCATGATGTTCTATCGCAACCAAATTGGAGATATACAATCAACATAGGTGCGCACCTATGTAGCAAGAACATCGACATCGCGAAACACCACATTCACATTAAGAGAGCCAATAGCTTCAGAGTTAGTGTTACGCGAAATTTCCATTTAGTATGTGGCAGTTTGCTCAGCGAAATTAGTCGATGTTTGGTTAACGTGCTATTGTCTAAACAAGGCAGTCTGTCTGTGTGCACTATAACGAGATTCGAGATTGAAAGGTGCGGCCTAATAAATTATTGAGTGTCACGTAGCATGATTACCATCATCATCATCAGCCGAAAATCATCAACTGTGAATATGTAGATTCAGGAGTTCCTTTGCGGAGGAGGTCCTATCAACAGATTGGAATCAAATCGCGAAATCGCGACGTAATTTGTTCTAATTAGCTTATACACTGTTAGTCATATGCGTCCTTCAAAAAGTGTCTTCCTTGTCATGTGGCAGAATCGTTCATATACACCCACGTACGTTACATTTTTGAAAACGAGAAAAGATCTTTAATCCTGTCTGAGTACAGGAGTCTCTTCTGTGTTTAGATAACATGTTTCTATTTTCGTTTTACCTAAGCGCTTTGATGGCAAGCCTCGCATATGTTTGTTAGTCGAGCTACAAAATGGTCGAGAAACCAAAAGGTGCGGTTTCTCGGAGGGCCCTAGTTTAAGGATTACATCGTGACGTCACAACCGTACGGTAGGGGCTTTGGTGTAAAGGGTAAATGAAATTATGTCACACTGAAAACGTGAGTCGCTACCTTCTTGCAAAGGTGTGGATATATCCTGGCGAGTAGGTTAAAATATTTATTGTTTTTCTAAAGAAATTATGTTATTTAGAATTGCCTGTCACAAAATTACGAAATAAGAAAACATAGAATTTCGAGAAATTTATTATTTAAACTGCAACGTTGGCAGAAGTATGCAAATTTAAAAGCGAGGAGAGACCAGACAGTACTCTCTAGCTTTCGTCTTAAAAAGGCTAACAAAAAAGTTCATAAAAATTCCGTAAATAGCGACGGCTGTCCTTTTTTGGTCGCCGCCGCCGCCGACGGGCCGATGCAAGAGAGTCCAACTGAAAGTTGTTCGAAGAAGTCGATTTAAGTTACGAAAAGAGGATAAGTACCTTGTTAAACCACAATCATGAAGCAATTTCGTTAAAGGTACTTACATGGAGTTTCCATTCATTATCCGAACCTGGTTGGCCTATGAAACAGAACGGCGACTAGACTCGTAGTGTTTATTATTGTTAAGAAAATTTTAACGTCCAAGTTATGGCGGATTTTTATTTATTTACCGTTTTTGTTTTCTTGTGCTAAATTATAAAAAAAAACGTAGTAGGCGTGCAACAAAGGGTGCAAATAAAAATGTTTCTTAAATGATCCCAACATAAATGTATGAAATTTTCCCTGGATTACGAAAAACGACATCAAAATAAAAATCCTTGCTTAAAGCGATCCTGCTGGCCAACTAGGCTAATCCTGAAAATGTTTAACGGTTCTCGAAGTACCCCTTCAAAGCTGCCGTATAAAAATGAAAAGTAATTTCTCCCTTTATTCATGATGCATTTCCAAGCATGAAGTTTCATCTGCACAGATATAATTGCACTGAATTTTGTAGTTGGAGAGCGTAACTTAAGACCTAGTTGGAATGAAAAATAAAGCCGGAAGAGCGTCTCATTATTTAAACAAGTGCTAAACAATGTATTCATACCTACATAAAAATCAGTGAGAATAAAGTCTGCAAATTATTCGATTCATTTCAAAGGAATCCTACTAAAAGGAAGGCGAGACTAACTCAAAGCTTTTATATCTCGTAGCGAGGCGTCTTATTGTCTTCAGCGGTATATGTATTAAACCTTGCTTTCTCTTGCGTAAATAAAATCCATTGGAGAGAGAAGTGCTTGGAAGCAAGTGCAAGGGGCCCGTGGGGGCGATGGGTTCTAGGTGTAATGCCTCATGCGAGTGTCGGGGACAATGCAAAGTAGATTGAATTGGAAAAAAGACTTGAGCGGAATAGCAGCTTTCGGCACCCGGGGGGAACTCGACTCATAAGGGTAACAATGAACATTGTCCATAGAAGGCAACGAATCTATAACATTGTAAAACTGATTTAATTTTGGCAGAATAAAGACGTTTGTGCTTTTAATGGCGACCGCTTGGAATTGAACGTTATTGTTTAATAAAGTTCATTTATATTGGTTTTGTTGTTGTTTATACAGGTTAATTTTATAGTCAGTGACAACTTTTTCATTCTAATTCAATATTGAATAATTAGTTTTTAACCTAAATTTTCTTATCAAAACGAAGTGACATATTAATGTAGTAGTTTAATATAGAAGTGTGCAAGTCAGGGTCTAAAAAGAACGCAGTAGTTTGGAGGAGATTATTTTAGAATTTATTATTTAGTCAATGTTAACAAAATGGGTAACATATAGCACCAACATGAATGGAAATGGAACAATACTGGCTTCATCAAAGCAGTGGAATGTTGATAGTCATCCATTATGCATTACGCGGCAGCGTATGTAGCATCTACGTAGTTTCCTTTTAACTTTCCTATATCGCTTAGACACTGTGAAATAGACATATGATTTGGTTCAAGCAGATTGATCTAAACGTATAAAAACCGCAAAACAATTCTACCTTTAAATCAACGTATATGTAGGTGATAAATAACATTTTCGTATTTTTAATATTTCAGTGTTTTTTTAAACTGGCTTTTAATTCTAATTAGTTTTTCCTACCCATTTTTTAAGTGTTAGATTAAACTCAAAGCCGTACCATAAACAAAGAGCAAGAGAGTTGTGTTTATCGATGAAATTTGTAGGTATGGTTAACCAAAAAATAGCTTAATCACTTTTCGATCGTATTACAGTGGGATAAGGTTCAAAGAGGCTAAGGATTTACTTGGTCGACTATAGATACAAGTTGCATGCGTGTTTCCTGCATTTTCTGAACCATTACCTCCTTTTAACAGGTTGAACTCGGCCCGAGCGTCTTACAGAAACGGCACTTCCACTCGTAATGCACGTCTATGCAGGTGAAAGGGAAAATAATAAAATCTGAACAAACTGGAACAAATTACCTTGCTACTCCGCGAAACCAAAATTTGTTCCAGTTTGTTGATATGGACCTCCGCAAAGTAACGCCTGAATCTATTAATTATTTAATAAAATCTGAGTGTATTTAACAATTGGGTGACCAGTGGCCCGTTTCTCTAAGCTACAAGTTACAATTTTACAAGTCTAAAACGGCAACATTGGTCAATAATGACCAATGGCAATGGGCATAATGACCAATGTTGCCGGTTTAGACTTGTAAAATTGTAACTTGTAGCTTCGTGAAATGGGCCACAGAGCCCTCTCAAAACAAGAGTTCTCTTTCCTTAACCAGACCTGGTTAATTCCTTGTCCAAAGAATCAGCATTGCCATGCAACATCACAATGCTGCCAGCTTTCTGAGTACTCTACCACCCGGCAGCGATTTCGAGCAACTGTTTTATTTGTAAGTTTTATTTTATTTCAGTTTTTAGTTTTTTAGTTTAGTTGTTCATATATCCTGTGCTGTTTATTAAATATATTACACTAATATTAATTTGAAATTAATTATGCTATGTTTACTTTAATTTTAACAATCTAAGCAGTTATTTTATTTATTTTAAATGGACACAAACAAGCAAGCGGGTCACCTATTGTGAAGTAATTACCGTTGCCCATGGAAATCAACAACTGCTCACTCATTGTACTTTTTAAGCGCAAGTTACTACTTAACGCTATAGTAGCACGCTAGCGTTTATCACGCACATAAACGCTTTGGTCCCTCTCACACACGCGTACTGGTCAGAACGGGATAAATGCGTTATGTCATCAATAAAAGTTAGCGTGCTAGGCCCTCTGGAACTGGCTATAGTGTGGCTCTACCACTACGAAGAAAATTAAAGCAATGTACAGTCGACCAAGAAATTGCTTGACCACTTTTGAACCTAATCCCTTTGTAATACGGTCGAAAAGCGGTCAAGCAATTTCTTGGTCGACTATACAATCGAAGACATATAAGTTATCATTAAAGATGGGACTGCGAGAAAGTGTCATTTTCCGAAAAGGAGGCACATAGTATCCACCATGTATGCACTGTGAAGTTCATATAACTATCCCTTTCGGCCATAGACAAATACTTTCAGTTCCCTTTGTAATGGTCGGCGAAGTTTGTTGATGTTTGTATCAAGATCACTTAGTATTAGTCACATGTAGATGCAGTTTAATTCAATGAAGTTATGCTTCATGCTATCAATCTAGTCAAACAATAAAGATGAATTATTTAAATTTGGCACACAAATTTTGTAAAATTTGAAAGACTTCACTCAACACGATTGTCGTCATTATCGAAACTTCGGCTTTCATAAAACCCCCGGAGAATTAAGGCTGTAACTTTGTTTTTTCTTTATCGCTTTTATGATAAGCCATTTGTCTTAGTAACGAAAAATTGGCATTGAAAGAGAGAAAAGTTTGGTATTGATGTTAAGATTGATATATTAATTAATTGGTTGGTTATGAAAGCCAATAGAAATATTTCTTTACATTTTGAGTTAATAAGTTATTATTGGAATAAACGGAGGCCCCCCTTTGTCCCAAAAATTAGTGATTGTCAAGTCATAAATGTTCTTGAGTAACGTCCAGTATGTACCATAAACGTTTGTTAGCAGCGCAAATAAGTTAAAAAATTACAACAATCAAATTACGGCAGCACAAAGTTAAGTTTAATAAACGGTAATGCAACTGGCCAGTAAGTGATTAATAAAAGAGCCGTATAAGTATGCCAGATTTGGCTCTACATAAGATCTCACAAATTCTTAAATATGGGGTAGAGGTTGCGACGCGAGGCTTCGATATATATATTTTTTTATTTTAATTTTTGGATGGGATTTATGTTTTTATTTGTTTGTTATCGCGTTCTTGAGAAGCGCTCCAGCTGTTCAGGTTAAATTAATAATAAAGTGGTTTATTTGGTGGCGTCGAAAAATCAAACTGGCCGCGCTCATTTTTGATAATAAAAAATTCTGTATACGTATCTTTTGCATCAGTCCTTAGCAGAGAGAGCTCTGTCGATTAGATAGTTATTACAAGTTGTTCAAGTCGGTCAACACACATAATTATAACAATAACATGAACAAGGTAACCGCCATGTGGGACGTTGAGTCGACGATCATTGTACGATAGTCGTCGCAGCGAACGGTCTCATAGCGAGAAGTCTCAAGAGACTTTCGCTAGACGGTTGGGTTAAAGGTCAGATTCAGAAGGCACTCCTGTACACGGCGTGAACAGTGAGGATGTTCCTGACTCTGCGGCCCTATGTAATTAGCAGTACGAACGAACCAGCTCTACCGAGTTAATATTACTATCTCTGAGAACATTAACGTAAATCAGCAGTATCCCTGTTGCATTATTTCGTTAGCTGCTATGCTATGCTATGCCGGTGCCAGCCGTAGAAGTATATAGTGGCGACCATCTCTATGTTGCTACTGTACGGCCTTTATAGCGCTTGTGTGCTATTTGGGAGAGACTCATATTATTTCCTCATCTGTCTTTTAGTATCCTAAAGTCCTTCGTTTCCTGCAAATTACGGAATGTCAATGAGAAAACTCACCATTAGGTGATTTCTTCATTATTTGTCTCTTATCTTATAGTTAAAGTATATAGTGCAAACAACACAAAGAGTTACAAAAAACCTTTTGTTGGAAAAATACAAATTCTACTTTTATTTTAGTTAGATTATTATCTTGAAAGATGGTCTTTAGTCTCAGCAATAAGTTACGTTCTTGGTTGTGTTCTACATTTCTTGGTCCTGCGACTTAGATATTTACAATAGCATTTTATTTTCATTGCAAACTGCACTGAAAACTGCTGCAACTTTGCTATCTCTAAACTTCTTAGGATCATTTAGGACAGTCAACAATTCTTCATGCTTTCCGACCTATTAGTTTTCTTTACTTCTCGCCACTGTTTCTAAGATTTAACAAATTGACAATAGGTGCTAATACGTTTAGCAAGCCATGGCGAGAGAAATGTTCGGAGTTTTTCTTATTCTGGCAGAACACAAATGTGACCAACGTCATTCAAAGGTAATCATCAAGCAAACTAAAATGACAATAAGCTACTGAGCTGGTCCCATATGCCGCAGAAACGATAACTCAGCGTGTTCTTCAGTGGAGATCGGGTGTAGGCAAACGTGATGAAGAGCGGCCTTCGGCAAGATGGAGCAACAATGTACGCATGAGTACCTGGATGGGAAGACCGGTGGACCGGGGCTCAGTGGCACGCCTCGAGAAAGGTCTACATCCAGCAGCATATTAATAAAGAATGATGATCAGACAGAGTGTACCTTTCCTTTCCCGTCCACCATCATGCCGGAACACGATAGGCCGGTTGTGCTCACGGCGCCACATCACCGTCGGTGGCGGCACGCCTGTTGCACTGCAGGCCAGGCGGACGCTACCACCTTCCCGAGCTGAGCTGCCTTCCGACACAGTGTCCACAATGTCCGGCGGGATGACCACCGCTAAGTGACCCATCTGCAAGACGTATTTAGTTGCTTCATGTTTCGTTCACCGTTTGCTTCACAGACAGGGATGCGCTATATTTGCCTATGCAATGCTACAATAATGTTTCAACCCTTCGACTGAAGTGCGTATGGTATTTAGATGTGCATGGCTCCGTATCGCCGATTTTTAAATACTTTATGAGTTTATTTGTGTGGTTTAAATATTATTTAAAAATTAACATTAAGCCATTAACGCATCCATAATTATCCTCAAGACTTTAGTAAAATTACATTAATGTGCTAAAACTCTGCTTGTATCAATGTAATATGTTAACGTTTATTGCTCATATAAATTATTCATCCTTTTGGCGGACACATTAACTGGTTAGAAAGCGAAATTGTGCTTAATGTCCTTGACAAAAGTTAGCGTAACAAAACGCCTTAGGTAACATAATATCTTACCTGACTCTTCATAGGGTCTGTGTTGACTTGGCACATGTAGGTGCCGGAGTCGTTAGCCTGCACATTGCTGACGTGCAGTTTCCAAGTATTGTGGTTGTTGTAGGTGACAGACAGTCGTGGATTTAGTGCCACCATATTAGTGTGGATCGCTAGGATCGCCTTTGAGTCCGACTTTATCCACGCGACCTGAAACAATTTGAGGATGTAAATAAAACTATACTAATTTCATCCTATTAAAAGTTAATCGCGGGATTTTTTTAACTATAAACGTCTTTACTTGTTACACCGTGACTATTATTATTTAGAATTGAATGTTTATCAAGAAATAATTATTGTCTTTATGAAGTAACGAAAGCAGAAACAGAAGTCTTGTTTTACGAAACTTGCAAGTTTCGTGGATAACGTTATTACTCATTAGGCAATCTATGTATAACAGATAATATATTACCTACTATCCCTGTTGTTTAGCATATAATACTAAACAACATTTAATGTTCAGCGCTATTGATATAATACAATACAGGTAAACAAAGATATTTTAAACCAAAACTTAACTAAAAAAAGTTTGCGAAGTACATAATATTCTCAGCAGAATCGATGTTAACAAAAAAGACGGAGTAAAAGTACGCAAATACAGTTTTGATGTAGTAAAAAATATCCATACATTAGCTAAAGCTAAGCTAGAGCCCGCGGCTTTAAGGGGGACCGACTAGGGTCGCTCTCAAACAAAGTCCCGTTAGATGGCGCTGTAAAAAAAATTACGGTTTTTTCGTAATTTTTCGTAACCTATCGCTGTTTTTTTATTATTTTTTTGTTACCGTAGGTATCTGAATACGGTTGATTTTTTGACTTCACAGTTGGAAGGTATTGTTGTGCCAGTCCTGAGAAAAAATGCAGAATCTGTTTACGAGCGTATACAGACACTATCGTCACACACACACATGCAACTATACAGCGCCAGCTAGCGACAATCTTTCGCGGCAGTTAGCTAGCTAGTTGGCGTACGTTTTCAGACTGCAATAAAACTGATATAAAATATTTGTATCGTGTTATTAATTTCTGTATACCTTAATACACGAATGACTAAAATACATAACTTTTATTAGTTTTACTTGTGTAGACCAGAAAAGCCACCTCTTATGATTTCAGGCTTTCAAGTCTAAGATATAAAGGCCCACAAGTGTGATTGTGATTATCGTAGTAAAAACTGGTGACCATGAAAGACTTTGGTGCTAAACTCAGATAAAGTCTTAGTAACGTTTTTAGGTAATATCAATCATACACATCACACCTAGGTACTCCTTACTCGAAATCTTTACAACTTTTTTGTTGTTAAAATACCAGTGCCTCATGATTGCTGGCTTTAGTGACCTACTGATGTCATTACAGGGTCGGTTACCATAAGTCGACCGAAGGACTGATCCTAAGGATTATGGTTCCTGATAGAAGGTACCTGTACCTAAATAACCACCAAGCTTATCTCGCTGACTGCCATAGGTTTGACCGATAATATTTTCGACGGTCTGATGCGGTAAGACGTTGGATACAGAATTGGTCTTTGTGAAGAGCCTTACTTATATAGTTAGCATAGATTCCTGAGCTAGCAATAGCCCGACTATTGAGCGGAAGGTTCCTGTACCAAAGCAAAACCAAACGTATAGTGGAAAATAGAGACTTACAGGAGCCTTCCACTCGTCGTCAGACCGTAGTAGGTAGGACTTACCATACTTACATAAAAGCCGAACTTTCTCCACTCGCTGATAAGCTGAAGCATCGTGGCAGAGGTGGAGCTCCCTTGAGTAGAATACTTGCTTCACTAAATACCAGATTCGGGGTACGACCAAAACAGTGAAGTTTATTTATTTATAAAAAAAAGTCATGTGGAGTTACGATTACCCACAGAAAACGTCCATGAATACCAGTTTCGCAAAATACCTGACTCTCCAAATACTAAACTCACAAAATATCAGAATCTCCCACAAATATTTATACCGGCTGCCTACGTTAATCTTCTACTTTGCGTTTATCAATGATAACCACTCTTGAGCATTTTCTAGTGCTACTGCTGGTAGGAGCACAAGGATGTTCTGTTCCTCAGGGTGGGGTCGACGGAACTCCGCTACTGGGCACTGGGTTATCTGACCATGGCCCCCAAAGCTCATGAGCCTTGATATAGCTTGGGGTTATTGTAACCTAACCTATGACCTATGATTATGAGTTTTTTCATACTCTTACTGTGTCGCACTACTCAATGCGAGCGTGTGAAAGTGCCGGTAGTTGAAAAATGTCTTATATGGACTAAGTATTTTGCGAATCTCTGATACGGTCATGTGTAAAAGTATATACTTACCAACGCTTTAATTATACATTGTTATAAGAGCGGTCGTTCATATTTTTGAGTATGTTAAATGGACCCTGATGGATGATATGATATTTTATAAATCCGATTGAACCTCAACAAAGAAAGGTACATACAATTGGGGTTGAAGCGTGAATGTAGGTATGTCTAATCAAAATATTTTTAGAATTTTGCTTTTGCCACCCTTACATCGAGTCTGTGCAGACAATCAATGTGAATTCTGAGAACCTTTACCAATAAATGTCAAAATTACTTTTCATAGTAAATGTCTTAATAATATTGCTTTCATTCATTGCTACTAGTTCTCTAGAGGCCCAGAGTTCAATTTGGCTGACTACACCGTCGACGTCAAACACTTTATAACTTATTCCATTGCAATAAGGTGGAAAACAGTAAACAGTCTTTGGCGTCAACCGCACAATGTTGTTATTTCTACCAGAACGTCAACGCCAACAATGCCACTTTGTTTAGGCACGCTGCTTTTGAGAGAAATGAAAAAGATGGGCTGTTATGAGTCTGTGAGATAATAAAACTAGAAAAGTGGTAATTATGTAATGCATTTTTATTGTTGAGACACATGATAATCCTAAGGAAAATAATAGTTAAGACACGTATGATGCACCGTTGATAGAAACCCAAAGACAACAGCTAACTAAACGCCTAGCCATCGTTGAATAATATCACAGAATACATGAATAAGATAGAATGCGCCTTCGACGTCACGCGGAATCTCACGGGCACTCTGGAAGGCCTTGGCTGCCTGACTTGTCAGGTAGCAGTTAGCTATTATGTCTTGTGACACCAACTATAGTGTGAAAGATGCAACATTCTGTTTTCAAAAATGGAGCCATGACACTTTGTTGCTAAAGTTGCAAAGAACTGTAGGTACTGATTTTTTTATATTATGAAAGTTAATAACCACTTCCTAAAATAAATTCACCACTTCCCAAAACGACCACTTCCCAATGTCCACCCCCATTATAGAATAGAATCAATTCATTTCAGGCTCAATAGGCCTATAGACACAGTTTATAAATAAAGCAGTACTGAAACTAGGCCTATTTGTTGAGATTGACATACCTACGCACCGGTGGAGTGTTAGGGTAGTCCTCGTATTTTTTATAAAATGGATAAGTTACATTTTTATTATTTAGAACAACATTTACTTGGGTTCTATAACGATCGCGCGATCAAATAATGAAATAAATTAACGAGTTTACAAATAAAATTGGGTAATTAAAAAAACTTGAACATTTTAAAAAGAAAAAGTCACCCTGCATCCATTCGCAGGTGTCAATATATAAATAGACTAAGCCAGTAACGCGTGAGAGCTGGTCAGACAAATAGACAGACAGACGGAATTTCGCATTTATAATATTAGTTATGTTTATGTTAGATTTTTAACTGTTGATATTCTGTCTTTCGTATATAATTTCTTTTGAATCTGTCCAACAATTTCCTCTGGATGAATTGCAGCAAAGTGCTTGGATATTTTTACATTACAAAGTAATTAGTGTCCCAAATAACATTAGACTTTTTAGTTGCGCCATATAATCGTAAAAAATAAAAACATTTTATGACATTTTACGTTTTTATTTTTTTAAATTAAATGAGGCAACCAAAAATGTGATATTGTTTTGGTTCACTTACGAAGCTAACAACAACAACAACAAACAGCTAATTACTTGGTACCGAAAAAATATCCAAGCATTTTGCCGGTGTTCATCCTCATGGAATTGCTGTGGTTATAGTTAATGTATTAAAATAGGCGCCGTGCTTAGTAACCACAAAAGTGACCATATCATGACCGCTCTGCAGTTCAAGAATATTTGTCACATGCCCATAATCCAGGCTTTCAGCTGTTCAGGGGCCAATGAGATTGGACATCTAGAACTAGAACTTAGGAACTGCTACCAGCCAGAATTGGGCTTTTTTATAAAAAACTAAGTAATTTAACCCTTTCGATTCAAACTGATTACTTTCTAAAATTACCCATTCGAGATAAAACCGTTTCCTCTTAAAACTACCCCTAATCCGAACGCTTTTCTATAACTTTCTGAAACGACCAATTAAGATGATACCATTTTGCTTGAAGACCACACCTAATATGACCGCATTCCGATATGATCTCGTCAAGATATGACCAATTTCTGAGGAGACCCCTTCTTTATAACTCCCCGATATGACCACTTGTAGTCACTTCCCGATATGACCGATAATATTTTTTTTACTAGCAAACAGGTTGAGTAACAAAAAAAAATTAATTTCTGCTCCACATTTTAAATAGAAACCATTAGTACTGTGCTAAAATATGCCGCTATGACAGATAGATGGACAGATGGACGGACGGACGAATCGAGTCGTACCAATAAGCTTCCTTTTTGCTTTTCGGTATGACACCCAAAAATGATAACGGTTTTAAAAATTCAACTAGTAAGGTAGGCACACCGCCATATCATAATACTCTTGTAGTCTGAAAAAAACCTATGAAATTGGAACAAAGCAACAGCGGGTCGCTAGTAGATTTGTAGTCAAGTCACGTCACGCTATGAAATACTGGGAGTGATTTTATCAAGAAGTGCTCATTTTGGAAAGTGGTCAAATCAAGAAATGTTCATATCGGGACTTCATTTTATAAAATTGTTGCATTTGGTAAGAGTTCACATCTGGCAGCAGTCATTTAAGAAAGTGCCTTATACGAACCACAATACCATACAGTAGGTACTAATTAGAGAATGCAATGCGGTATGTTTCTGAACCCGGCCGGGCCCGGTTGCATTCGTCGCCAACCCGGCCGGGTCCGCCGGGCCCGGCCGGGTTGTGTGTTAGTGATGAAACCTTTCAAATATTTTATGAAAATTTTCTATACAGGGTGTAATCGTTAAGTGTAGTCGGGCGATTATTCTGTAAATGTAACAGATATCAGAAAACTTTAATCTGATATCGAGAGTACGGTACCCAATGAGTAAAATTACATTAATAACTTTTTAAATAAAACTAGAAATATCCCAAATATTTACTTCAAACTCTCCTTTGCGGCCGTAAGTCTCACGCAGCCTCAAATAATGTAGTAAGAGAAAAGTGCTTAAAATTCATTATTTACGCAAATAAACTGTATTAAAACAATTCATGAATCATTTTATAATGGTGAAATGACTAGGCCTTATATTGTCTTCCAACGAACGGCGTACTAAATGTATGGGAGGGTTTGAAGTTAATATTTGGGATATTTCTGGTTTTATTAAAAAAAGTTATTAATGTAATTTTACTCATTGGGTAATGTAAATTCGACATCAGCTTAAAGTTTTCTGATATCTGTTATATTTACTGAATAATCGCCTGGCTACACTTAACGATTACACCCTGTATATGAATGGAAAAATAATGATTCAAGGTTGATGTTTATTTCAAACTGGCTTATGAACAATTATCACAATAATCAGTCTCACTCAAGTCTCAAAATCACACTTATTACAGAATTGATTACTTTTACTTATGGGCGGAAAGGTAACATTCGTATCAGTAATTTATTCATTTTTATAAGTTTAAACAAGCAAGCTTTCTCTTTACTCCTTATAGTGTCTATTTGAACACATAGTAAAAAAAAACAAACTAATAACGTACATTCTACGAGTTGGCGCTCCCGCGCAGCGCGCCGCGGTTTACTTACCGGGTCCGGTGACCGGGCCCCGTAAGAATGGTCGGGCCCGGTGGGTGCCTAAAAGGTCACCGGGCCCGGGCGGGCCCGGTTTGCAATCTCTAGTACTAATGCGTTCGAGTGGGGTCTTATCTAAAAAGATATTGTTTGTACTTTTAAAAACAATTTTTCATACAAATATGTGGTCTAGTGTGCGACACAATAGGTAGCTAAACATTCCAAAAAAAATACCATTCCGCCCTTCACCGTTTATTATCGGTCCTCTCAGTAATTGCCTCTCTTCTTTGTTCTCCGCCAGCTGTATGATATACCAATACCACGTGCTTCGAAACTTCTCTTCCACTTGCTCAAATTACGTAAATCTGGGTCTTCCTCTCCCGTTTATCCCTTCAATTAACGAAGCTATAAATCTAAAATAAATCATGATAGTAAAATATTATGACCTAAATAAATGTATGTCACTGACGATACATAACGTTATAGTTTTAGAAAACAAAGTGAAGAAAAAATGTGATTAAATAAAATATTGTCTACATATATGTGCAATATTTTTAAAGTAATAAGCGATCTAATCATAACATATTTCGTTCAGACATGGTTTTTGCATTGTGAGCCCCTCATGTCCAAATTAAAGACGTTTCATGTCAAAAGTACCCTGTATTATTATGTATGAAACTATATTTGTACAAAAATTTATCGAAATCGACTCAGTAGTTTAAGTGCAAAAGCCGTACAGATAGACAGACGGACAGGCAGACTTTCGCATTAATAATATAGTATGGATGACTACGTAAGCCTATTAATTGGTAATATTCTGACCATCCTACTTTGTTTTAAGTCTTTTTCTTGCCACAGGCTAAAATCTCGCCTTTCAGAAGTCCAGTGGTTAGTGACATTGGACATTCTGTTCTAGAATTCCGATATTGGTACCAGAATTGGGCGTTTTTTATAAAAAGCTTAACCCTTTCTGTTAAAACTAATTACTTTCTGAAACGACAAATCAAGATGATTTTGCTTGAAGACCACACCTAATATGACCGCTTTCCGATATGATCAGGTCAAGATATAACCACTTTCTGAGGCGATCCCTTCCTTACGAGACTACTTCCCGATATGAACACTTGTAGTCACTTCCCGATATGACCGATTTATGATATTATTTTTTTATTTATGACCTTGAAGTACCTGCAAATTTTATATTTAACATCAACAAAAACCATTTCTCAGCTAATGATACTCAATTGATTAAGCTACTACTACTATTAAAACGGTATTTCTCTTTGAACATAATCTATTTTATCTCTCCGTACTAGCCGAAATGCATGCGGCTCCATCTGACTAGTGTTATAAGGAAATGAGGGCATCAAGAGACATACATTTCACATTTTCAGATGAACCGAAAGTATGTTTCTTAATTTTTTGACTAGCAATACGGTTGAGTAAGGAAATTTTATAATGTGTTCAACATTTCAAATATATAGCATTAGTAATGTACTAAAATATGTCGCTATGACAGGTAGATGGACAGATAGACGGATGGACAGACGGACGGAACGAATCGCACCAATAACTTTCCTTTTTACTTTTTGGTATGCCACCCAAAAATGATAACAGTTTTAAAAATTCAACCTGTAAGGCAGGCACCATATCATAATACTTTTGTAGTCTGAGAAAACCTATGAAATTGGAACAAAGCAACAGCGGGTCACTAGTAGATTTGTAGTCAAGTCACGTCGCGCTATGAAATACTGGGAGTGGTTACACCGAGAAATGCTCATTTTGGAAAGTGATCAAATCAGGAAATGTTAATATCAGGAAGTCATTTTATGAAATAGTAGTATTTAGGAAGGGGTCACAACTGGAAGTGGTCATTTTAGGAAGTGCCTTGTACGAGGTACAATACAAAATACAACAGGCTCTTTTGATAAGTCCGTAACGAATAATTTCTAAGAAGCTTATACTTTTTAATACACTGTTTGGATCAGCCTGAATCAAATGTGTTTATTTCTTTTGATACTCCATGTGACCTGTTTAAAAAATACGACATTACTCTTTTCATTAATAATTTGAGAGCTTTGTAGGTACATGGTCTAGTGGGGTCTTATATAAAAGGGATTTGTTTGTATACTTTAAGACTATTTTCATACCAATATGAGGTAAAGTTTGTGACAAAACAGATAAATAAAACTTGCAAAAAAAAAACCATCCCGCCCTTCACCGTTTATCATCAGGTCCTGTCAGTAATCGCCAGTCTTCTTTCTTCTCCGCCAGCCGTTTGATGTTCCAATACGACGCGGTTCGAAAATTTTCTTCCACTTGCTCAAAATATGTCAGTCTGGGTCTTCCTCTTCCTTTTGTCCCTTCAATTAACGAAGCTATAAATCTAAAATGACAGTTTAATATTATTAGATTATCTGACACTTGAAACATTAAATACAAAAGCAAATTTAAAAAATAAGTAACAGAAAAATAACTAAAAACTTGAAATAAAAGTAAACTAACAACTTAAATAATACTATAACTAAAACCTGAAATCTGGCCTGGCCACATGTCCACGGCGCGGAGTCGTTACCGTGAAACGGCGCGGCGCCGTTTTACCGTGCATATTTACGGTCCGCGCTGTGGAAATACACCGCGCGGTGCCGTACTGAGCGGGTGCACGGTGGGGCGCCGCGTTGTACCACGACGCCGTGTTATTCAGGCGCGAAAAGACAAATAAAAAGAATGTTCTGGTCAAACCCATTACTTTCTATTATGAATCAGGATGGGAGTAATTTTAAGAGGAAATACGAGGAGGACAAAACATAGCAGGCGCCCAAAGCGTGCGTCCGGGGCGTTGCGTTCTGCGCGCTCCGATTAATTGTATAGAATTGTATGTGACGAATTATAGCAAGCGGCCGAGGTGCCGCAGCTCATTATAGCTTAGGAGCAGTGGTAGATAACAAGTTAGCAGGTAAGGCGGTTACGAAAACTACTTACCTCCAGGGGAGCCACTTGCCTGTTTTACATTTGTAAGCGCATTGTAGCTTAAGAGCAGTAGTATATGACAAATTACTAGGTAAAGCATTTAGGACAATCACTGACCACCAGGAAAGCCGCTTGCCTGTTTTACACTTGTATGCTCATTGTAGCTTAGAAGCAGCAGTAGATTACAGATTACCAGGTGAAGCATTTAGGACAATTACTTACCACCAGGGAAGCCATTTGCCAGTTTTACACTTGTATGCATATTGTAGCTTAAAAGTAGTAGTAGATGACAAATTGCCAGGTGAGCCGGTTAATATTGACATAGCTTAGTCACCCCTCCAATCAAGACGAATCCAACGACACCTCACAAATCAAAATCCATCAAACCGTTTAGGGTGCAGCGCATGGCACAGAAAAGACATACATACATACATACATACTTACATACATACATACTTACATACATACATACTCACTTACACTCGAAAAACATATAACCCTCCCTTCTGGCGGCAATCGAGTAAAACATGTTTTCATTTCGTACAGCTATACCGCGTACCTTATGAAAATGAAAATGAAAAATTTATTTTGCAAGTTGGCCATATAGGCTCTTTTACATGTCTGAATCTACTAGCGTTTCAGAAAATCGAAGATACTACTGAGAAGAAACGCCGCACGAAACTCAGCTATAGTAGTTATAGTTAATCCTAACATTTTCAAAGGTCCCACTGGTTCTCTAAATACGTGTTGCTTTTGAATACAAGGAGATTACAATATATTTTATCTTGATACAGACATTCTAAATACTCGAAAAATTTGTGTTCACTTATTTTCAACACCTCTTATTTCCTCTTAAAATTACTCCAATCCTGATCCATAATAGAAAGAAATGGGTTCGCCCACAATTTTTTTTTTCGCGCCTGTACAATACAACACGCCGTCGTACGTGGCCAGGCCCTCAGACCTATGAATTATGATCACTGTTAATGATCAGTGATGGCAACGAACTTCACCTCTGGTCACCTGTCTTTTCTTTAATTTTGTACACGATGGCTTTTATCATAGACAAGGCGCCAAGCCCCCAACATAAAAGCTTCTTCTTATTGCTGCATAGTTATACGTTTAGGGGCTCTAGATAAGACGAAATCATGGCAGATATTCGACGCAGGTGGCTTCCCGCAAAGGGCCGTTCGGCATCTTCCACAGTATAAACGTCATAACGTTTGACCTGTTGTCGTCGTCCCGAGGCGTACCAGGCGACCAGCTGTTGCAGGTCAGTTCGAGCACGACGAAGAGATCTAGTCGCAGCAATGAGGGACAACCACAGCGTCCACCGTGAAATCGTGGAAGTCTTGTTTTAGTGTGATAGAGTCAGATTCTAACCAGTTCAGTTTGCTAGTTGCAGTTTGAGCTACCACTTTTTAAATAGTGATTAATTGATTGATTTGGAAAGCGAGAGAGGCGGGACCTAAAAACTGGCAATAAATTAATATGTATCTTAGGGTTGCTGGTTTTGAGATCACTTACCAAGAACTGGAAAATGTTCAAATTGTTCTGGGTTTTCTTTCACGTAAATAGTGTAACAGCATCGCAATAGCTTAGACAATCCCTTTGTCATCGAACTGTTTTTTTCCTCTGGCAGGTCATAGACCACAGATTTTTTATTTTTATCCTTATATCAGCCTGAATCTGATAAAAAGGTTTGTTTCATTAAAAAGTTCTCAGGTCGGAGAAAATCCTATCACTCGACCTAATATAATTGTAAAACGAAATAAATAAGAGTCCATACTGCGGGCAATTTTATTCTGTAATAAATAAAGGATAGTATCATTGCGTGTATGATACAGTGCACAGTTGCACCGTTTTGATCCGCGAACCACTGCACGGAACCTTTTCACAGTAAATATTTTAAAGATGTGACAATCCCTGTGAAGGAATCAGCATGTCATTTATTGTGGAAAAGTACCACAGTAATCGTGTGAGCCGGATGAAATTTAACATAGTTGTAAACTTTAAATTTCTACCTTTTTGAGAAATTTCTGCAGTTTGTCCATATCCTTTTATTCAAGGCAGTTTCTTTATTTGTTAAACGAACGTTTATTCCATTTATATTGTAATAAAAATGAGTCATATTACGTTGTATCCAAAATCAGAAAAAAAAAAATAGTTTTATCATTTCCTTTGGAAGACTATATCCTACTTTGCAAAACTCATTGAAAAAAGAAAATTTTAAAATACAAAAAAAAGATACAACGAGATTTGAACTTGGTCTTTCACGATCTTTACCCATGTAAATGTTACCACGGAACTAAATAGGTGGTCACGTGACTGGTCGAAATTGTCAATAGGTTTTTACTCACCTATATTAACTGTCACTAATTGACGCACCCATCTAAAGATTTCACACACACATGGTTGCGGTTGTACTCCCACAACGGTAAAATGCATCATAATTTCCTGGATCCTACTGCAGTTCAGGATCGGTAAAGCAACTCTTTGTTTGGTTTTACGTAAGTAATTAATCCATAACTAACTATTTCCAAAAAAATCCGTTCAAATTAATGTCCTAGAAGCTTCAAAAGGTGCACCGACATTTTCTATGGGAATCGAACCCCCTTAATCGTGTAGATTTTGGACTACATACTAAGTTCCTCCCCATTTTAATCCCCTTAATGGTAGAATTTCCAAAAAACCTTAGTGCACCTTTACACTCCCTAAGGAACACGTTCCAAATTTAATGTATCTATCTCCAGCGGTTTATGTTGTGCGTTATTTTGTCACCCAGCCAGTAAACGAACTCTTTTATATGCATATAAGATTTCATTCATACTATATAATACTACATTATAGTCGGCGTCTCCTCATTATTTCTATATAAAACCCGAAATTCTTGTAAAACCAGCGAATAAAAGGACACTTAAACAATGACGTAATAAACGTGTGAAGTAAGACAATAAATTACGGAACTTTAACAATGCAATCAGAGTGTGTACACAACAAAACGCTTCCCTCCGGCGGCATTGCATACGAGCGTGAAATTTCATTTTATATCTAGGATTAATGTCATAAATCGCTCCCATTTTGCCGGCGCTTCTCCAAGTTTTAAATCGCTTGTATTGTTCACCACGGAGACGAAACTTAATGTGACTTAAACGCTGTAGTGAATGTAAAACTGAGGGTACGACACGTAAAATTGTACAGAGTTTCATTCGAGGAATGCAGGGTGTCTCGCACGCCCCGCTCCGGCGCATTTTTCATGTGACATCTCGCTTTGTTGCGGTTGGGAAATAAATTAGTAACAATTCTACTGTTTTGCGAGAATTTATTTTCTACGAATGGCGGTGAAACTTCTAGTGCCAAATTGCGACAATGAAAGGTACAAACAGTACCACTTAATTAATTGTAATTATTAGTCAAAATACCAAAATGACACCAAATGAAAAACTTCAATTGATTATGAATGAATATAACGATTCACGTCATAGTTAACTAATTTGATGTATAAATAAAGTTTTGCAAAAGAAAACTTTGAGGTATTTTTAAATACCAGTCGAATAAAAAATGAACTTTAACTTTATAGTAAACTTGAACTTCTTTCTTCTAAAACACTCTACTGCCAATTGTTTAGTTTCCGTTTTTTTCCGTACTTGCTCACAATGTACGCATGCGAGTGACAAAAACAAGTAGCGAAAGAAAGCAAGATTATTTCTGCCCAGTGACATTAGTAGAGCCACGCTGTAGCTACCAGGGACTGTGATACCAATATTTTTTTATCGATATAAATACTGATATTGGAGTAATAATCGATTATGATGATTATCAATATCGATACCGATAATTTCATTCGGTATATTAATATCGGTATTTTAACGTGTCGTTCCCCCCTTCATTTTCTAAACTTCAATTCGAAATTTCCAAAAATATTTCTTGGAGTATGCTCATGTAAGAAAATAAATACACCTATGTTCAAAATTTTTGTATCTAGGCTTACAATTAATAGCAGCTTTGACTGTGCGTTGATAGAGTCAATATCAGCCAGTACACGACAAACGATTTTATAAGTTTTAGTATGCCGTAGGCATACGTATTGTGCGGTCTGGTAACGTCGCGTAGCAGCTTGGTATCGATACTGAATATCGATAAAGTTATCAGTATATATATACAGATAGTTAGTGATATAAATATCGATATTTATTCTGGATATCAATACTGTTATCGACATGTTCTTAAAAATATCGATATATTTCGGATATTAAAATGGAGCTTATGGGTTTGGGCTTTTCGATGTATAACTTTTGTTACCATTGATAACGACTTATTACAAAAACTCAAGACCTCAAAAAACAAAAATTGTTTGCCACCAAACATAATCTAGAGAAGTAAGTACCGCAATAAAGCCTGTTTCAAATATAAAATCGGCAATCAAATCGCTTTACTTATTTGAAAGATATAATCGATACCTACCATACACACACACAAACGCACAAAGCGAAAGAGAGAAAAAGCGATGGCTTACCCTATAATTGGAGAGGTGGTTGACGACGCAAGTGAAGTGCACGTCGCGGCCTTGGGTGACCGTGTGGTTCTCCAGAGGAGCCAAGAACTCTGGCTCCACTTCCGCCTGGATCGGTATTTCACCTGGACCAAACAAAATACTTGAGTCTACGTGTATAGTCTAGTCAATCCACGAAGAATCACCCCACTCCTTCTCTTTTTCTCGGTTAAAGAAATGAACGAGGCATGTCTTCTTTAATTAAACTATCTGTAACATCAGTGGACGGTTGCAAAGGAACTTAATTCATTTAAGTATGGCTAATGAATCTGTTAAATAGCAAGTTATTAGCTAAAGCTTTTCACGATATAATTTAATTTTCTTTAGTATCAAAAATATTGCATTCAAATATTTTTAAGAAGTTCAAAAGGACCTGTGTTTTAAACGCCTGTTATTAATTTTAGTTGTCAGTATTAATTCCTTTTAAGTAACATTATATTTCAAATTAAAGGAAAACCATGAAATTATACGTTTAAGTTTAAAAAAATGATTTATAAAACCTATAGCCGATTTTTATACATACTTTTAAAAATATCTGAATTGTTATTTCAGTTTTCTAAGCTTTGATTAGATAAATAAACACAATTCAAAATATGTGGACTTAGCATAAAATAACTTGGATTGTATTTTGAGCATTTGCTAAATTAATTGAAAACTAACAATTCTTAAAAATTTGCAAAAAATAGCATTTCCTATTTATAGAATTGTTTTTTTTACTAATGTATGTTTACCTTTTTTAATTGTAAATGTGTATAGTTTAAGATATTATGTTCTAAAGTTTGAGATATTATGTTCCTGGAAAGAAATTAACTCTCGTTATTAACCTTTTTTTAAATCGGCGTTATAAAAACATATTTACGAAATCTTGAACATTTCAAAAGGAAGTAAAAGAATCCTTTAGAAATTAAATTTCAAGACACAAAACTTCCCGTTTACTATTGTTAAAATACTTTCTCTCCGTGTGGAAAATCTGTGGGGCGTATTGTATGTCTACAATTTATAGTATGATAAATTATAATGTGAATAAACAGACAATATTCCTATTCATTCGGATTACACTCACTAAAACTACGAAGTCTGGAATATAAATAACCAACATCTCTTATCAAAGAGCAAGAGGTCGCATAATAGCTATAATTTCATTGCAATCAGTATTCTGAAATCTGTTCTCACATCTTTATCTATTTGTAGAGCCGTGGTTGCACGTTAATGTTCTTAAACGGTACAAATAATTACATCAAGTTATAGCTATTATCATTTGCCAGCAAACTATTTAAAGCATTGCTCGAGTCTGAGCGAAAATTAAATGATAGAAATAAATCTACTATCCTGATTCTGACTTACTATCAGTTCAGTAACGATTTCATTCCGTGTAGATTTTGTAGTCAAGGCAAGGCTATCGTAATGAAAATGAGGCAGAAAGTAGAAGTTGTAATCAAGTTGTAGTGCTACTACAGTTTTGCAAATAGAATCTACCCCGAGGATGACACCGACCGGTACAGGATTTCGTGCCCTCGCAAACCCGACATAACTGTCAATTAAATAATTTTAAAGCAAAGTCTACAACAACAAAATTCACTTTGAGCTATATTGTAATGAATTGAATAATAATTTACGTTCTCCTCCATAGACTAGGTATTGAGATGTCAAGTTGTGAATTTATTACTTTTAGGTTTTTACTAAAGGTCGATTGTCAAACAATACCCTTATGTATGGAATCGGCATTGTGTACATTTTATTGTTTATTTTGTGTATTAAAAATGAATTTGTAATAAAAATAAAAAGTCTAGTGACTCATTTTATTTTACGATTTTAAAAGTACTAAATTGCTTAGATATTTTAGGATACCGACTGACCATATAGGCTTTTAAAGTCTCTACCAAAAGTATCTTTACTCATTTTGGGTCTGGCACAGTGACATTTTTAAAAAATAAATAGACTTTGGAGAAAATCATGTCAACATCAATAACAAATAATATGAATTTTCATTATGATACATTGTACCGTCCATAGTAGCGTCCTAAAATAGCCCTAGGTTTACAATGAGTGTTTCTCTAACAATAATACCATTACCTTTTTTTGTATAACAACACTGGCAAAGCTGCGGGCTAAGCTAGAATTTTTATAGTTGCGCTATCTATTTAAAATGTGATAATAATTGTCATTGTACTCGTACCTGTGACGAAAACACTGAGAAATATTCCCAGCCACCAGGCCGCGCTCGTCGACGGTGAAAACATGTGTCTCTCCGTGATAAATCTGTAACAATAAACAAAGAACATTGAAACACGAATTATCAGTTTTGATAGCTATACCCGCGTCCAAAGTTGTATCTTCAAAGTGTATCGTATAACCGTCGCGAACTCCGCTGTTATAGTAGTATAGTCGATCAAGTAATTGCTTGACCACTTTTGAACCTTATCCATTTGTAATACGGTCGAAAAGTGGTCAAGCAATTTCTTGCTCGACTATACAAGTCACGCCGTTTGCAATGATCGGGCAAAGGACAATAGCGAAATATTATATGTCAGTTTTTTTAGCGTCTACAAATGTCAGTCATTTATGTAATCAATGGCAACTATGCTGATAGCTAGAACTCGTTTCTTTGTAAAGCTAACATTGTATCGTTTGTACCTGATTTTTTGTTCAAAATAACTAAAGCAAAAAAATAACTTGAGGAGAGTAATAACTGATTAAAAGTTCAAATTCAAACTGATTGAAATTCAAAGTTTGTTTTTTGTGTAATTTTAAACTTTGCCTCAAAGTCTGAGTAAGGCGTAATAGTTACATCGTTCACCAACTAACATGGGGAACGTATTAGACGCCAACGTCCAAGCTACGAATATACCGTTTACATAGGGAATCCATAGTACGGCGGCTACACTAGATAACAAAATGTTGACCAAATGGTAACTTGCTCTTTTTAATATATTGAAAGGAAATAACACGGTGGGATCCATTTCAGAAGCTCATGGTACT
Organism: Ditula angustiorana; assembly: GCA_963691745.1. Taxonomy (NCBI): domain Eukaryota; kingdom Metazoa; phylum Arthropoda; class Insecta; order Lepidoptera; family Tortricidae; genus Ditula; species Ditula angustiorana. Next base: position 9,146,688 of record OY829478.1, read on the forward strand.
AGTCATACTGCCATCGCTTTTAAACTATTACATTCACTGTATACGATGACCCAGTCGCAATAAAGTCGTATAATCGCTTAATAATCAAGCAGACTAACCAACTATATCAAAAGGATGTTGTAAAAAAGAAATTGTACAAACCCCAAAGTAAAAAAGGGAAGGCTCGTTATAAATTTCATAAAACTCTTAACCGTCACCCATAATATTATCTGCCTTCCTCAAAATAACAAGAAACAGATCGACAAAGGAGTTTCCTCGGAGGAAATGAGGCTTGATCGCAATGTTCATAATTTGAATTTTATTGGGACGGAACGGTTTAAATGTAGCTATTGGCTGTTTTAAAATAATTGTTCTATTTTAGATTTAAAAAAGATTAAAATAGTTAAAATAATAAGAATATAAAAAGTTTTTCAAAATAAAATTTTAAGCGATATTTATAACTAAAATATTATACCGGTAAAATTCGTTTAACCAATGTGATTGAGTGTTTTAATGACATAATTTTAAGTGTACCTATAATATAAAAATGTCCAAGAAAACATTTAGTGCGAGTAATTGTATTTTTCGAAATTATATCTTACATTATAAATTGGTGTAAACTAGAGCAAGTCACATTTTACTTGTTATAATTTTTCCATATATATAATATCTGAAGTTATATTTAATTTTAAAAACATAGTTATTACCGCTGACTGATATGAGGATGATGATGATGAATTATTAACATTGCTTATACAAACATCTAAAATATCACCATCGGTAACCTGTCAGTATATCACATGTTATGGATACGTCAGTTATTGAGCACCAATGTATATTTTTTGGTTGAATTTATGAGAAGGAAACGTTTCATTTGTTTATGAACTCTGTTAGTATTTTATTATTCGTTTCTGTTTATGGGAGCGATTGAAGCATTGGTGATCCAGTTTTAGGTTCTAACTCTACAAGAATTGTACTGGTATAAGAAACATAATTAAGTTAAATTATTAAGATGCAATATATTTTTAATTTTTATTCGGATTAATGTTATTTGTTTTTTTTTTCGTTGCTTTAATCTTGTTTTTGTGTAGTCTTATAAAATGAATTTATAGATAAATACACTTAAAAAATAGTTAAATGTACACAAATTTACAAAATGAGCTGAATGTATCAGAGCTAAATTTGAGTTTACTTACCACCAATTTGCATCTTGTAACAGATTATAAAACTGAGCACTTTTTAATTACGTTAATAAAGTGACCAAGTTCTTCTTTCGTCGCAATTTGTGTTATTATCATCATAATTTTATTATTATGTTTACGACTGGATCTCATTATTATTATTATTATTATTTATTGAATCTTTAAAAAAATGTAACATTACAGCTAAACCAAACCGTTACACAGATTCTTAAACCATAGAGCTCATAGAGGTTACTGATAGTATACTTACGTAAATGTTTGTACCTGAGTCTTAGATGTTATATGTATTTATGTGTGTACATATTTGTCTATATACAAATGTATATCCGTTGTCTAGTACCCATAGTACAAACTTTGCTCAGTCTGCGACTAAGTCAATTGGTGTAAATTGTCCCAAGATATTTATTAATTTATTTCTGTTTAACAGAATAATGTTTTTTTCCACTTGAGCTGTGTTCAGTTTACTAGATAACACCTAGCACGTCGCAAAATATGTCTACCTTAAACTAGTTGTGAATTTAGCTTTAGAAACATTGTTGTATACTTTCGATGTCCATAAAAACTGTTAGTACAACTACAAGAAGGTAATCGAGGATAAATGTACCTAATACCTAGTTATTTTTAAGGGGAAAAAATTTGAAAACAATCTTATTCAGTCTGTTTTCGCAAAATTAACCTTTTTCAAATAGATTATACTGATAGAACATGATTTATTTGTAATATCATTATTAGCAGGTCTTGTTTATTTTAAAATGTCACTTTTGAGAAAATAGACTTACCAAAGATTGTTTACAACAATTATTCTTATCTTAAAAAAACGTGTTATATCACATTCAAAATTAAGTATCGTCATAGCCACTGACCTAATTACTAGGTCAATAATTATTCTGTTCAAACTAGTCAAATTGTATACGGATGGACAAAAGTCTATTATTATCTTTAACTACTCGATTGATGGCTTATTGTTAAGGTTTTCCATTTCTAATACAAATGTCATTATTTGAATATTTGTTTTGATTTGATTGATAAGGTAAAAAGATACCTATATATCTTTTTAGTACCTATACGCACGTAAGTAACAATTTATTATACGTAAAACAAAAAAGGAAGGATATAAAATGATTTGTTCTTTGTTAAATAATAATAATGTGTTTAGCAAGAGGATCAAGATTTATTTTGTACAAGTTTAAACTATCGATGACACTTCTATAATTTTTGGTATAGTACCTAAAGATATATATGTTAGTTACTTTAATTGAACCTTACTGCGTTGTCAGTTAAAAAATAGCAAAAACTTATAAACAAACCTTGTAACAAAGGACACTTAAACTTAAATGTAGTGAACATAAGTTACCTAACTACATTGGGAGTACAATAGGCGCTCGATTGATGTAATTTGTATGGCACTCTTTTGGTAAAATAAATGGAAACGGTGATAATTGAAGAGTGTACTTGCCGGAACACGCTTATATAACACACAATTTTGCAGATACGCTTATCCTTTATCATCGCTACCAACATTTAGTAAACAAAAAGACGCACCAAACAAATTACACCAAAGTTGACCAAAGGTCTACATTTTGAAAATGTACCCACCTATATTTTTACACTCGACTGTGTCTAGCCGCAAAAATATAACTACCCAAAGCAGAATTTCAGCGCAGTGAAATCACTCGATATCCTAGCTTTATTCCCAATAATCTATTTTGTGAATGAAGCCCAAGCGAGCAGTGCTCATAAGCAATCGCGGAGCAGCCCGGGTGTCAGACCCACGAGATTCAATTACTGCCCGCTGACGCCGCGTCAGAAGTTTAGCCAGCGCCCGTTCGCAGGTTGCTAAAATAACGTGTGGATCGATGCCTTATTTGAAAGATTTAATAAGACCTGCTATAGTAGCACAAAGTTAGTCTGCTGGGCTCCCTGGGGTAGTTTAAAACATGGCTTAAGATATAAAAAAGTATTTTGTGTAGTTGCATTAAATATCGAAACATACATATATTACGCAAATGAGGAATAGTGTGTATTCCTATATACGTGGAAATACACTGCGACAAAATTATTTCATGTCGGCGCAACATTTTACGAGGTACCAACTGCGAGAGCTTTGCCGTGTAATTATTCAGAATACAATGCTAACAAGTCTTAATATAATAATGTTTTGACGGCAACGTTGTCGCATTCCTAACCACATTTATTTCTACGCTAAAAGTCCTGGGATGTATGTGTATTTTTTAGTTAATTTTTTATTTTTACTTCACGCATTTTAATAAGCGTACTATTAGTAGCCTCGTTTTACCTCGTATTAAGTATGCTAATTAAACGTAACCAAAGTGATTAAATTGGCAATAGAGTCGAATATGCTCGAAACCCCGGTTCTCTAGATTTTCATTAGATAGCTAGTCTTGTTACATTAACGAGAATTTATAGCACATTTATTTAAATTCGAATCATAAAACATCATAAATTGCGTAATTTATGCTGCAGGAAATAAGACGGATTCATGGCTTTTGTCATAATGTTGTACTAAAAGTATAAAAAGGGTGCAATTGATTATGATTTTTTTATGTTTTTGTTAAGTTTGTAATGTTTACCGTCCTATGCTATATTTTAAACTTTCGTTTTCCATTTTCACACATACTTATTACGCATGACAGGCCTTTAACGCGATAAACAGTATATAAACAAGTATAGTATAAATAAACAGTATATCGCGTTAAAGTCCCATCAAACGTAATAAATAATAGAGCCTTTATTCTAGGCAGTTGAAAGCTTTCCAACTACTGCTCCACTGCTCCTGATTTGGAGTACCTAATCCAACAAAAACAGTTAATTGTTGATTCCATAGACTTCGATATAGGTACAGTTAAACCCATTTCTGCGGTTGTCAGCATCAATATACTGCGTTATGCTTAAGCCGATAATGGTCACCGCAAATCGGGATACCCAAGTATAGTTTTATTTGATTTGAACAGCAATCAGTAAACATGGGTCTAGGGATAAATATCCTGTGAGAGGGGCATTTCGGGAACTAATTGCTGCCCTAGCTGTATTGATGGCACACTACCAACACCGGGATCAATGTAAATTATCCCATCCCAATCCACGGGATGCGATTATCGTATATCACTTACGTGTAACTTGATAGAATTTTGTGTTTATTTTATGAGATGTACACTTCGATTAACATTTTTTAAAGAGGGACACGTACAGGCTTTTCATTTTATCATTTGTAAATAAACAAAGTTAATAATCTGCAATATTTAAGCAGTTAAAAATATCTTTAAAGTGCAGTTAATATCATAAAAGCTCAACGTCGACGCTCTTTCTCTCCCTTTCTCTCTCTCTCTCTCTCTCTCTCTCTCAGACACACACACACACACACGCGGGATTGATAGCTTTCTAGTGCCTTCAGTTACCGTGATTATCAAAGTTGTGTCCAAAATCTTTATTATGTCTCTCCTAGATTATACATACCGTAACAAACAGAGTCACTATGAAAAACGTGTCATAATGTTACCCCTCGACTGGTTAAACCCAATTATTTAATGCCATCATCCACCATTGTAAAAACCCAACCTGCGAAGCCTGCTGTGCACCTTGCATGGCAGTAGGAGTAAATGAAACAAGATAACCCAACTCTCCCAGGTCGCTCCCCATATTTAATTACTTTACATATGAAAAGATACCTTAAGAATCTTACAGTTAAATTATTTCAAGGAGCGATTTCGGATGCCATTGGAATTGCCATAATAAGAAACATTAAACAAAGTACATTGCTGCCTATACATAGAATGTCAAGTGTCACCTAATGTTCCAAAGAAGCAATGTACGATAAAAACTATTATTGTCGACTAATAGCGAGACCTACACTTTAAGTAACCCTACTGTACCCATCAAAGAGAAACTAAGCTTGGTTTGGCAGAAGGGGCAAGTGCGATTGAGAGTCTGGGGGGGTTATCGAATTAAATAGGAGGGGGAGCAAACGTCGCAATGACAGAATCATACACTGTATCTGCTGTAGTACCACACTCTCACAAAATGCCGGAGTGAAGTAGTAGATTGCTTTTCGTTTCGAACAGTGAGTAGAAGATCCGAAGGCCGACTACCATAAGACGGGCAACGAGTCAGCAATTCTATTGGGATTGCTTGTTTGCCTACCTGTTCCATAAAAAAGTAATATTTTGTCCTTCGAATAAGTAAGAAAAAATGCGACAGTTGTCATGGCGACAACTTAGACTCATATCTTGTGCTCGACGTCACTTTTATGCACTAAACTTAAAGAAACATTTCAATAAAATATAATACAAACTAAAACATACCGTATAGTTAAAAAATTAAGAAATATAAATATATTAACACATAAATAATTAAGCTGGTCATGTAGTGTAAATAAAACTTAGGTTTTATTAGTATAGGGTTTGAAACTTTCAATAGCGGAATATTATTCAAATTAATTCGAATAGTTCCGGAGCCAATCTCTATTTAATAAACCCTTCAATGTTGATAATAGTTCACTAGAATTTCTAATAGGTAACCAATTAATAGTAATTAACTATCAGCAATATTAATACATTTTTAAGATAATGGATTGTGTTTAGTATTTATCTATGCATATTTCTTATCGTAAAAAAACTTAAATGACAGAAAGTGATAGCGAATATCTCGTGAACGTCTAGTTAATCTTTGAGTGGATGAAAGCCAAGCAAACCAAGGCAGCTTTACTTTTCCTAAAGTAATAGAATCAAGGTTTTAACACCCCATAATTACGTATTTACTTAGCACCAATAAAACCTCATACCATATGTTCCGCTTTGTGTATATTAAGCCCTTGGCCTCTTTTTGGCGTAATCTAGTCTTGATATAAAGTGCAGGTTTGCTCGACTATGACACTTTACTTAGATCATAATCGAGTATTCGCTGTCGCTTACCTTTTGTATTTCTGTTGTCCATCAGGTGCCTTCAAATTTATTCTTTCAATTCTTCACCTTTACTCTTCAAATTATTGCTTAAACTTTCAACTTTTGATTTCCCTTCAAATTGTTTCTTCAATTCTTCAAATTAAATCATCCCCATTAACCCTTGTGTTTCTCTAAATACAACACCACGTAACATTGGCTATTTGTCGCTATGCTATCTGTCCATTTTAGATTGTAGTGTTAACGAAATTTAGAATCCATTTCAAAATTGCTAACTATTGCGGAAGGTGAACTTAGTAAGCGAGCCACTCATTCGTAAATTTAAAATATCTCTAAATTTTAACGAGTACCAGACACCGGTTTCTTTCAGCGGCCGTACAAAGCGTACGCCCAATAAATTTCTGTGAAGTTGATCTGCCCTAATAAATCCGTTCGGGCTCAAATTCGGAAGCCTCCATAAATTGTTAAATAAATCGGTCGAAAACAGCGCACCTCTCGCCGCAAGTCCATGACTGTACTCGTCTAATTTGTTAACAATTAATAAGATTAAGTTTTCTCGTTTGAAAAGCGAAATAATGATAAAGTTTTAATTGTTATTTGTGAGTATCTTTAATTTTTGGTCGTAAACAAATTATTTAATTCGCTTCCAATTAGATTAAACTAGTGACTCGCCCCGGCTTTGCGTGGATACATTTAGGATGTGTTGTATACATACAAACCTTTCACAATAAAATCAATTCTCTAAATTACAGTGAAAACCGTATCAAACTCCGTTGCGTGGTTTAGGAGTTAGCGGCCGAAGATATGACAGATAGGACCGGATAGCGACTTTGTAGTATGTAGTGATAGGTATAGTGATTATTGACTAAATGTCAAGACTTAATGTGCTAGGATTTATCGCAGTATATTTTTTTCATCATCATTCATCCCCATCATCATGAAACAAATCGATTGTACATCGTCGACACCGTCTTTTTACAAACATTTATGATGTACTAACGACCCGCTCCGGCTTCGCACATGGATACATAAAAACCTTCCGTAAAAAAATCTCTAAATGACAGCAAAAACTGACCGAAGTATTGGCCTCTGACATGAGTTGGCGCTATGGCACTCTGTTTTGCACGGCATCCTTCCAGCTTACTGCGTGTAAGGTGCGTGGGTCTTTCTCCGTTTCATCTTACTAGCGGCACTTGTGTCAATCGTCTAGTCGCCGACAGAAAGGCCGTCCCACATTCTCTTTAAATACTCGACCCAACGACGTTTTACGGATTTTATTTATGTAATGAAATTGAGCTCAAACACTAGATTTTCAAGCTCTTGGTTCTGGCGGATCCTCAAACTACCATCCTCTGCGTCGGTCCCACGATCTATTATATAAGTTTGTTGATAATGTATCTCGATACTGACTGACCCTATTTCATTATCCTTGCTTTTTTTGCGGTCTCATTTTAAAATCACCTATACTGTACCATTAATTAGTCGCAAAAATTCCGTATTGTTTGTACAAACGCCGTACTGTGTCCGTTGAAAATAAAGTTCACACGGCGCGTCCCAGCGGCCTGCCCGCCCGCGGCCACTGACAGCCTGTCACCAACCACCATTATTCATGGCAATCTTCCACGTGTCGTAGGCAGTTTCACTATAAATCATAAACAAATTTTCGCTTGTAAATTTGTGTGATTTTAGGTGCTAAGGATAAAGTTGAAGCTCTAAAGGACTGATAAAAAGATTTTTCATTAAATTTGTTGACCCATTTCTAGATAGTTTAATTTAAAAATAAATAAATTTTACAAGCGTAGGCTTGATTAAACTGTCTGAGCCTTTGTCCTATTTAAATAGCAAAGTAATAAAAAATATTTGACCAGGGTTTTAAGTGCAAAGTGCTGACAACATAAATAAATGTTAAAATCAAAAAAATAGTCTTACATTACTGACTGCATAAAAAAAAACCCCAAAGTGGACGGGCGAAATAAAATCAATTATTATTTGCAGCAAATGCAAATATCGTCATAAGGGGTATTAAGTGCAGCTTCGCATATAATTCAACTTTAACTCTAGGCGTGCAGCTGATGCTGATATTGAAATCAGGGCTACCCTATGAATAATCTTAGTTACAAATACCCATTTGGACATAATGAAATTTGACTATTGTTTGTATCCCAGTGCATTTTCCTTATAAACACGTGTCATGTACTTATTACACGAGTAATAATATTGTTTGTAATTGCGATCTCGAACGGCTTAACTGATGTTTTTTCTTTGAGCAGAGCTTGGTGGCCACTCGCATTGAGTTTTTGTAATTACTTACATTTTTATTGTATTAAAGAAGAGTCCTTACTTTTAGTGACTGAGTGTATGAAACCGAAATGTTTAACTAAGAATCATCATTTTCATCAAAAATAAAATGATTGTTCATTTCATTGTTCAACCAGCGTCCAATTTGTCTCAGAAGGCTTTACATAATTATTTTTTTGACAAACGTAATTCAGAACACTAATGATGTTCATCTCTTATTTCAGATTTTACTTAAGAATTGTGAGAACTCCTATTTTCTGTCTCATCGTTGCACATTTGAATTTTATCATAAATCTCTATTGTTGGTGAAATAATTACCACCGTTAGGGCTCAGTAGTAGTGAAACCAGGATACCCTATAGTCTCACTACGTTCGTCTGTGCGTCTATATGTCACATTCACTTTTTATAGAACACTATAAAAGTTACAAAGCTGACATTTTGCATTCAAAGCTGGAGTGAGTACAACATCGAGTAAGGTATCAATAGATAGCTCTTTAAAAATCACTATACATAAAACGTATACGTTTCCCCCAACATAAGAGCGTTGGTGACTACAGTACGAGTAAATAAGCAAGAAAAAATCACTGGTACATGGTGACGGGTGGGGAACAAACTCGGTACCCTACGATCACGAGTCAACCCCTCTAGCCACTGGATCACCAACACAAAATCATACATCTAAAAAGTCCTTTTACAAGTGCTAAAAGTATGAGAAATATCTTAAACGAAAGTTCTCATTAAGTAATTAAAACGAAAACGATTGTTTGCGCACATTTGATTCTGTGATATCTTCTAAAGTATTTATTTAAATTATATAAACAAGCTAATGTTAATCTACATTAAATGCCCAAGATAACTAACAAATTTATCTGGATAAGAATTCATAACTAATTGTTGAAAATAGCTTCTCAAATAACCTGACATTTTTGAGTAATATTTTAAATATTAAAATGGTTACTGTGAGTCAAATTGACAAGCAACACTTTATTTTACTTTTATACGGCATAGAAAGGCAAACGAGCAAGTCAGTTACCTGGTAGATAGACATAATGCCATCATGGACTTTTGTGTAGGCTTTTTGAAGCCTCATTTTTTTAGTACATAATTTTGATGTATATTTTAAAGTTTTGACATTTTGAGCCTTTTTCAGGTCGCATGAAAAGCAGACGGGCAGACTAATAAAAGAATTAAAAATACAAACTACTCAATTTAGAAAAGTTATTTTAAATAATCGATACAATACACGCGATTAAGCGTTTTAATTGTTTCAGTAAACTCTGCTGTACATTTATAATAATCAGTACAATAATTCACAATAAACTTAAAGGTAAATTACTAAATTTATTGGAATCTATTTTCCGTAGTCAACTTGGAAAGCGATTTGGAATAACGACGGTTGATTATATTGCGGGCGTCGCGACCGCAGCTCAAACCACCAGTTAGTAATTATGTGATTGTGGTATCATAATAATATAGTCTTTTACGTTTATTGATATGTATTCCAGCTTTAATATTAATGGTCCGTTAATTTGTCACTATGTTTTGGGGCCTTAAAAATAAAAAACGGATTATTTATAAGATCACTTCGATGTATGTCTGTATGCAGTGGCGTAGCTACTCAGGGGCTAGGCATTGCCATGCCCCAGGGCTCTAAAGCTCAGGAGCTCCCTAGTCATACATACATACATACATATATCTTCATCTAAAATACAGGATCCACGGTGCGCAAGTCAGACTTGCATTTATTCGGTTTTCAAATATTCGGTGTTAAATAAACGCGCCCGAAATGTAACCAGTAAGCAAATTTCGTAACTAAGTCAATTCTTTACTAATGTTTTAAGCAATGTTCGTTAACAATAAATAAAACTCGGAACTTAGAACAACGCAACGGCTAAATCTTTTTAAGTAGACAAAGACTGAACTTTTATATTCAGTTCAGGATTTCTTTATAAAGTATCAAAAAGTTTTGAAGTAGGTAATCTCGAACCATATTGAAACTTTTGCGTAAAAGTAAGCACGCTTACAAGGATACAAATACCTACTTCATTTTTTAAATAAATGTTCCTTGTGAGTTACTAAAGTGACACAAAAAAATTCCACAAATATTGTCATAGATAGAATAAAAAGTACGTAACTGTAGAAGAGATTTCCTATAAAACTGGTACTCATATTCCTCTTTATAAAGAACTCAATTTTAGGAACTCGTATATTTAACCAAACCGGTGATCATGGATACAGCTTTTATTATTTTTAGAAAACATGTCCATGACATACGGCTTTCGAGCGTGTCGGTATCCCAGTAAGTAGAGCGTGGCCTCGTGATCACAATGGTGGTCTAGTTCGATTCCTGTCGCGACGAACGAGAGCTTCAATAAAAGTGGGAAAGTTTCCGAACCCTGGATGTATAACAAGAAAAGAATCTGATGTTGACAGCAAGGCTTAGAGGTTGGAGACACGCCTAGTACGATGAACGGTAAGAGACTGAAGAAGGAACGGTTGAGAAATAGGACTAGGAAGAGCAACTAAGAATTAGAAAATCCAGGTGAGTCAAACTATGTCACTAAGAAGGATGCAAGGTAAGTGAGGGATAATAGGAAACCCCGGTGGCTCCAATGGAGTGACCGGGGATGACAAAGTGAGAACAGAATAAGAAATCGTGTTAGAATAGAACCGAACCCCAGTTATAATGGAACGGACTGGGGTGTAGAAAGTTTTTTCGGCGAGACCGCCGAAACACCAGCTTGCCCGGACGGATAAGCTGGAAAGGGCAATGAAGGAGGTTTGTAGAGGATTATTCCTCCGCTACAACCCAAGAACCATAAGAATAGAATCAAAAAGTCTTCTTCTTTGCAAGAGTTCTTGCAGTGATTACTGCACCTGCTGTAATGATTAGGGTCTACCCTTGAAATATCGACAAATGAATCATCGAATCATCATTCCACCGAATTTCATTGCATCGTACATTCCGCAAGGATTTTTTTTTCTGGACTAAACGCTACTCTAACCTAAGGGAACGTAATTTCTCGAACGTCAATTTCTCGCGTTTTTTCAAGCTTTATTCAAATTGTAATTATAGGTATGCGCGCACTCATAGGGTCACGCGACAAGCGCCGTATTAATAAAGAGATATAGGACCTTTTTTTAACTGTCTGTTGACAAAATCTTATTTAAAACCATATTTATGAACTACTACGTGAAAACTAGTGGGGGAGGGGGGGTCTTAGCACTTATTAAGGGTGGTCACCGAGGGGGGGGAGAGAGTTAAAATTGACATTCTCCTTTGTGATCATGTTCAAAAATAAACCTCTAACAAAAAAACAGGAAAAAGTGTTAAAGAGAATGATGATGGTATAATTTGTTTGAGTTTTAATTTCCAAGTTTCAAACTAAAATTCATATATTTTAAAATAGGTTTGTAATATCTGTGGCATACTCCAATAGCCGGGTAGTAAAACGAAATGCACGCTGTCTGCCCGTGGCGGTTTGGGACAGGTTACTGTTACCTCGTATCCTATGCAAATCAATACTGTCACTATTATATTACGTAACTTTCGAAAAAGGTAAAATATTTGATATGATGTGAGATAACTTGGGAGCAGGAGTGTCTCTTGACAAAAATACTTATTTATTAGTTCTAAATGGTCCCTTTTAGAACACTACACTCACAAAGTAGGTAACAAAAAAAGACGTGTATGAAAATAGTTAAAGCTCAAAATCAAGTGTTCGTACTAAACTTAATTTTCTTGAATTACAAATTTTAATTAAATACAGTCGAAGAAGTCAACCCCCTTTGCTTCATCATAGAAAAACATGTTTCGAGAAGTCACGAAGACGTTGTTAATAACTTCAAATTAATAATTTTATCTCAAACTTAAATTTCCAATTCTTCGATTTACTGTAATTTCACTGCCATTATAGTTCTTATCGGCTTTAGTTATATATGGCAACGTATAGATAGTTCCTTTTTAAAGTATTTTCATTTATACGCAACGTGTCTGTTTCTAATAATCGCATCTAGTAGGAAGATGTTGTTCTTACCTCTGTGCCAAATGTCCCACAAGAACTATTAACCCTCATAACCTACCACTACATCATCAGCGCTCGTTAACAACTCAAAGGGTATCACCAACTGCCATAAACTTGTCAGCGCGATATAAAATTTATGATCTACCCACAACGTTATTCTAACTCGCAATGGAAACTATTGTCGGCGATTAATAAATCAAATCGCATTTGCATTATATTTCCTTTGGAATGCTATACAGTTTTCATTCCTAGGAACAAATCTAAATCCTTTTGCGATCCGGTCTTGTTGCGTTTATTTGAATTTTCTTTGGTTTCTCTCTTCGCCTTTAACGGTCGTATCGCGTCGCTACACGAGAGCCGGCCTGTCTGTCGTACCGCTGTGCTACTCGTCTGCCACATTTGCACTGGAGATATTTGGTACCGTGACTGGCATAAACGTTCTGTGTTTTATTTTTAAAAATGGTTAGTAAATTTACAAAAAGCTTAACCACAAATCATAAATTATCATAGATTTTTGGATTAAGGAATTGCTACATAATAGTGTTTTCATTTATTGTACCTATTATTTTAAAGTTTTCGTTTGTTGTACTGTACTCATAACTTACTGACAGGGTAGGTACAATAGTTTTCTGGTCAGGCACAATACAAGATGCCTTATAAGCTTATAACAGGACGGAAAGTTTTGACCTTCTTTCGTCTAATAAGTTAAAAGTACCTACCTAATCGTACCTAGTAGCTACGTGATATAGATATTATAATTATTCTTGCAATAAGGATAACAAATGAATTCATATCAGAAAAAAAATAACTTAATAAGACGAGTCTTAGCTTAACATAAACTTTTTTCTGCTCCTTCAGTATAATTTCGTCAATTAAAAGACAAAATACACAATAATGTAACACACGTTATAAGTCTGTAAATAAATTCTATGCTCTATGGTCACAAACAGTAACATAATATCTCATAATAATTTCATTATGTTACGGAAACTGAGACCCATAATGAGGTTCAAAAAAAGAACGCTACATTTGATTTTGATAATTGTGTTTCCTCTTACACACTTCTGCTTCGTGATTGGCTGCTAAAAAATGATTGAAAATTTGAAATCAGCCGTAAGCCAGCAAAAAACAAGGATCAGTTTTCAAATATACATACATATATTATATCCTTTAGTATTTTGTGATGCAGCATCAAAATTTTATATAGTAGTATCTACATATTACGGTTGCAAATAAAAATAAATCTTTTGATAGTTGTCTAATTTTCGACAGTTAATTAATTGCGGTATAATTAATGCTCAAAGTTAATCGAATGTGTTTTGTTTTATTTTAAATTACAAAATTATTATTTTTATAATACCTTGGACTAGTTGAAATCTACTTTTATTTATTGTAAAAAAGTCGATCTCAAATATTAAAAGGTAACTCTAAAATTGTGGTACACGAGTGAGTGTCGTTTGTAATGTTTATGTATTATTACAGTTACGTAAATCATTACATAAGATTATAATTTAAGATAATAAAACCCTTCAAAAATCTATATACAGTTGAGGGCGTTATCAAAAACATCATAAGTTTTACTTGTTGAAACTAACATGATTATTAAAATTTTCTGAAAAAACCTGTTTTCAGGAGACGGTGTGCACTTTACAAATAAAATGAGGTAAATTGGCTGGCGTGCGAATGGGGATTAATCATCTCTATTTATAGTTGTATGAATTAAATAAAACCTGTTTCCTGCATATAATTAATCGCATTTTGTAACTGAGTTTCCGATTTCAATTATACCAGTATTAAAACGAGTTAATTAGATTTAAAAGAATTATCTACTTTTGGAAATCAATGCGTTATGCATTTTGACTGCTGCAATACGTATCCACACTACGTTCACAGTGAAATTTAATTTAGTTTATGTGCGCGAAGCTTCTTTATTTCTTTCATCTTTTATCAGTTAATAATAAGAGTGAAATAATTATTTCGAGATTCCATCCTTGCCTACGATTTTCCGACTCAAAAAGATAGATGGTGAATACCGTTTTATTAATAGACATTAACAATTTCTGTCTGAACTATTTACATTTTATATGTTTATTTCGTATCAAGTGCAATATACTCGTATTAGAATGAATTAAAATGACAACAAAAGGTCAAACCAAACAACACACTCTTCAATTATAAATTTCATTATTCTTGATATATGCACTTAGCTTGTGAAAATGCTAATAAAATTCAATAAACAATTACATTACTAATCAACGAAAAGGCTAACAAGTGCGGCTAATAAGGTTCTCGCTGAGCCGTAAACAGTTAAGTTTTTTCCCCGACCGTGGGTAAATACGGTTTATTTGAATTTCACTAGTCCGTCCGTCAACCATTCGCCCACAATTTCTCCTGACGAGAAGCAAATATTGGCTCTCTGTTCACTTTCCCCTTTTCACGTTCGCCTTTTACTCGCGATTTTGTCAGAGGTAAAAATATAAGTACGGGCACTTAATGTCAAGTGCAGCTTTATTGTGTAACTTGGGCTGCTAATGCTTCCTATAATTCTAGAGTTAATGTGTACCGCTAGCATAGTATCTGGGTCACTACTTGATTTTGAACTTCATGACATTGCTGGCTCCAAATAGTTTACACCTACACTGAGTTAAATACTCAAAATGTAAAAAAAATACATTTCAATTTCACAGCCTTATTGGGTAACTTGTGCTGCTAATGCTGTCTATAATAATATTTTTTATGTCCGTGACGTCGTTGTGAGTCAGTTATGTTCGAATAATAAAAATAGTTGACTTTGACTACGACAAAAGCTAGCGTGCTTGAGCCTCAATTACTCCACATAACGAAACTTTAGTTAGTAATAATACGAAGAAGATATTTTAGCAGTCTATTGATATACTAGGGGAAAAATATTGACTAGACTGATTTGAGTGCCTAAAATATCGGAGCTAAAATAACATTTTTGTTATTGCAGCCTCTTGTTTCTTAAGGTTAAGCTAAAACTTTAGTACGTAGTTAAAATATCGTATTCAGGTAAAGAACTGTTAAACTAAATTTATCTAAATAAAACAAAATGCTTTTAAGATCTCTCAATAAGTGTCTACCATATTTTAAGAGCCATTTTCAATAGACTGGATAATAGCTTTTTGTAAAGTAGCTTTGAAATAATTATTTTGAAGCCGGTTGAAAGATTAGTAGTTTTTAATTCGAAATACGAAGTTTTTGAATAAAATGAAACGTTATTTTCTAAAACTCTGAACTAAGGTTTTTCTTTAGTTAGTTCATAGTTACGAAGTGGATTTAAATCCTAACTTAATCCTAAATCTTTCCCTGGACTTCACCGTTTGATATTCTATTCGTAGCTGCGCCAGTATTGACCGTCTGTGACTGACCAGTAAGTAAAGTACATTTATTTATTTAAACTCTATACAAAAAAAGAAATGGACCAAATATTGATTTAATACCTTAAAGGTTACTTAATCTTAAGACAATACATAGGTTAGCTTTCTGTATCAGCAAATATTTAAGCAAAACAGAAAATCTTGTGGGCGTTGAAAAAATTAGTATAAAATAAATTACAGTGTAAAACAACATTATCTGAATTTACAATCGATACTGCCATTAATTTCATTGTCATTCGATGCTAGCTTTTGTGAAACAATCTATGTATATCTGCAGTTTCCTTCTAGGCGTTAGTCGACGAAGATCGTTTTGATTTGCATTGCTTCTTGGTACCATTACATGATACTTGACATTCTAGGTAAAGACAGCAATGTACTTCGTTTCATTTTGTTTACTAATGGCTTTTCCGATGACAGCCGAAGTCATTGCTTGACATAATTGTACTGTACGTATTCTTTCTTGAATCTCCGCTTGTTTAAAACACATTCTTTACAATCTCCCGTCGGACTCGCGTCCCATGCACCATTATCCTGATAAGCATAAACAGAAGTGTCGGCCGTCGTCGCAAGTTGATGTGTCACGCAATATCAGGGTGATTGATGTCCCTGCGTACACAGATGACCACAACTTTGTACTAACGGGACGAGCAGTGACGATGAATCTTTACTTAGGGTCCATTCGTGGGCTTAAAACGTCATTACTCATCAAGAAATGAAAGCCATCGCTTTTTAAAGTGAAATTTGAAAGTGCAAGAAAATATGTTGCATGATATTTACTATCCAGTATTAGCCAGTCAACTTTTATACTCACACTAATCTATCCGCTACATTTTAAAAACCAAGGTAACTGTACCTGTGCTTGACACGTGTAGAACATTGCTTTGACCAGTAGTTGACAACATCGACTCTCGATTGGGACCGGCATTTTATAGTTTTTTTTTATAGAACCGGTATTGATTTTTCTAATTTTATTTATGGTCCACAATGTTTTCTTTAAGTGTTGAAATTATAATAATATATATTTACGGGAACGCTGAAGACATCCAAAATGTGGTTTGAATAGTTTATTGTTAATGAATCAAAAACAAAACTTGTAAAAAGAACCAAGTCTCGCAACTCAGTTCTCTACCGTAAAAAGTTGTGAGATCCATGTTATAATACCAAGTCGGTTGGCTTATTCAGTCCCTAATTAAGGGACCTTCTGTTTTAAGTTATTACGTAATTAGCTAATCTAACAACATCTTGTAGTGACCATATTAATATAAAAAACCTTTTGAGTTACATTGTGTTTTCATGCGATGGCCAAGTTAATCTATATTATTGAAACATAAAAGATTTTTTATATTAATGTGGTCACTACAACATGTTGTTAGATTAGCTAATTACGTAATAACTTAAGACAGAAGGTCCCTTAATTAAGGACTGAATAAGCCAACCGACTTGGTATAACATGGATCTCACAACTTTTTACGGTAGAAAACTGAGTTGCGGGACTTGGTTTTTTTTTACAAGTTTTGTTTTTGATGGCATCTCATTTCTTTTTGTAGATAATCCTTCTTCTTTTCCTTTCCGGTACCTTCTACTTCTTAAACACCAACAACGGATTTTCTGAAAACCCACTCTCTGTCTAATTAAGCTTTTCTTATTGCGCATATCGCATTCACATGTGCGAGCGCCGCGCTCGCATTCAAATGTGCAAGCGCGGCGCGCGCAACCTTACTTACACACGTTGCCATGCGAGCTACGTACGTGATCTACCTACGAGCTACATATACATTTTATTTTTATGAAATAGGAAGGCAAACAAGCAAGTGGGTCACCTGATGGTAAGTGATCACCACCGCCTATAGACACCCGCAACACCAAGAAGATGGCAGATGCGTTGCCAACCCAGAGGGCTAAGATGGAATACCTCTTGTTCCAGTAATTACACCGGCCGTCTTGCTCTCCACGCCGGAACACAACAGTGCAAGCACTGCTGCTTAGTGGCGGGATTAGCGAGCAAGATGGTGGTAGCGATCCGGACGGACCTTGCACAAGGTCCTACCACCCGCTGCCATTTTATATTCATACATATACAGGTACACTGATTCATTCACTGCACATGTTAACTTTGTTAATTCTATATATTGTTAGATGGCAACTCAGAAAGAAGTTATCGACAAACAAACGTGACGTCATATCCAACCACGCTGGCCAGTTCCGGTGCGAGATGAGTTTATAAAAGGAGCTGCAGCCGTCAATCGCCCTCTCTTTTTCGCTGGAGTACTGGGAAAGGATAGACTGGTCTTGTCGGCCGTGCTGTTTGATTTTAGAATCATTTATTATCATTTTATTGTGTAAATTTGGTTAAATAAAGTTATTCTGATTTTGGCTTTTGAGTGATTTATTTAATTCACCTGACAGCTAACATCAGTAGTGGGATAAGTCCATGTCAATTAGCCTTTATCATCCTGATTTTTAATTTTTGGGGAGATTTTATTTACTAGTACTTTGATTTCTAGAGCAAATCTGATTCAAGTAACAAATATAGTAAACGTAAGCATAGATCATGCGAGCACGCACCCGACCCAGGGCTCCAGCTCTGCTTTCAGGAAAACTCGGGGCACTTGACTGCGCTGAGAGAAACATCGCGACATCTGCCGAGTGTCACGCTCACCCGTGCTGACAAGCACATGGTCGCGAGCGAGGCCAGCGACGCGACTACCCCTACACTGCCGGTGCCCTAGTTGAGAGCGTCGACGTGAGCTTCGTCCACTACTAGCGTGGGGACGAGCGACATTGTCGCACAATATGTGTCTTAAATAGACTTAATCCGGTGAGATCTAAGCATTTTATCTCGAATTTCATCCCAGGTGTTCATGGTTTTGACTTGTGGTGTAGTGAGGTTGATGGACCACGTTCAAGCTCTGTAGTTAGGTACTATAATAAACGGGAATGTTTATTGCAAATAGGTTATTGCTTCAAAGGTGATGCACGTGTTTATCCAAACGAATGGGTTGATCATAGTTCAATCAAGTTTAAAGCAGATTTCCGTGGCTTTGAAAACTACTAAGGGTTTAATGAAATTGCGAGTACGGTAATTCAAATGATTCCGGTAGACATTTTTATCGACAGCAGCTTAACAATGTCACTTTTCTCAGACTCACTCTTAGAGTATTTTCACTGCAAGCGACTACCCTTTTTTTCGTATTTTTACGCGGTATCGGTAACCAAGAATTTGTAACAACTTGTTCAACTACCTGCACTGTTGAATTTCCGAAAATAACATTTAACTAGATTTCTTTGTAATACCCGCGACGTGTTTAAGCGTATCTGAATATTATTATCAACGTACCGATGTATTGTTGAACCGGGAGAGTGTAACTTAGATTCGTAACAAAGGTAAACAAATACTTACACGGCTAGATCGCGTACATAGTGTTCATTATAGAACGTTTTTGTTTGTTTAAATTACATTTTAATGCCAATTGACCTTTCGTGAAAATAAACTTTGACTTACGCTGAATTTTTAATAAATCTACTTAGAAAAGTTCGGTGTTCTTTTCTCACTACTTAAATGAATTACTTGAGTACATCAATAATGAATGGTCAGGTAAGGCCGAGTGAGTACAAAATTGACACGATAGTAAAAGCGCCAGTACCCATCTAATAATATTTGTCAGATTAAACAGTTCTAAAAGTTGGTCAGTTACTTTTGGAGTTAGTTACTTTTCGATTCAAACTGTTTGTTTTTCGTTTTAAAATGTAATCGATAAAAGAGATGGTCTCATGTTTTGTGTAAATTACAATTGATCGTTAATACTATTTAAAAGAAATGTGTTGCCCTTTTCTCTTGTTGGTTGGCAGTGATGCAGGAACACCAGTTATCCGAGCACTCGTGCGTGATGTCGTACCGCACTACAAGGAACTAACCCCAATCGCTAGCATTGCGACTGCTTACACGGCACAGGCTTCGCAAGTTTCTAAAAAGTAACGGACTGGTCGCCGTAATCGGTGGTCAAGATCCCAGAGGCAACGAGGGATGGAAAAATCGACATCCGCTCCAATTGCTGGGCCCTACGGAAAAGTAACTCTAGCTGCAGCAGAGTACCTAACTCTCTGGCGTGGTGAATGGACCGCGGAAGTTTGCACCGCTTTTTCGAAAGCGAGCTTTTTTTTATTATTTATTCGATATACCGAACAATTTAGCATAACGAGTAACTGGCCATTTCTCGTGGGTCGTCGAATAGATAATAAGGACATGCTGAGGCCTCTGTCACTGAACAAGTTGAGATCTCTTCTTTAATATTCCTGTCGGTGAATCCAAGGGGATAATATTTGATTGTGTTTTTGTCGACTTCGTCGACGGACAAGCTGAGGCCTCTGTCATCTGTTTTAATTTATTTTTGTCTTTTTTTAGGTATTTACCTTTGTTTTAAATGTTTGTTTATTCCAGGCTTTTCTTTTTAAGGTTTCTCCTTGTGTAGCGAATAAAACAAAAGTAAAAGCCTTGTGCAGAAGCTTATACTTTGCTTTTAATGACAAGCACAACAACAAACAAAAAGTATTCTTTATTTTTGTCTTTTCAGTTGTTTTCAGGAAAATATTGTGCTTAAAGAATACAGTTGCCCTTGACTTCAAATTTTATTATTGTTTTTATGTCCTTGCTACCAAAACTGAGTCGCAAGACCCAGAATATTGGCATATTTACTAATGCAAACAATTTTTCTGTCCTAGCCGATCAAGATAAGTTACAAAACAATGAGTCTGGGCCCTTAGACTAAAACTAAGACTAGAAAGCTGCGGGCGAGGACGCTCCGCCGTCAGGAGAGGCCGTGTTAGATGGCAACTCAGAAAGAAGTTATCGACAAACAAACGTGACGTCGTATCCAACCACGCTGGCCAGTTCCGGTGCGAGATGAGTTTATAAAAGGAGCTGCAGCCGTCAATCGCCCTCTCTTTTTCGCTGGAGTACTGGGAAAGGATAGACTGGTCTTGTCGGCCGTGCTGTTTGATTTTAGAATCATTTATTATCATTTTATTGTGTAAATTTGGTTAAATAAAGTTATTCTGATTTTGGCTTTTGAGTGATTTATTTAATTCACCTGACAGCTAACAATATTATATGGGATTACAAAGTTATTTATGCAGTTGGTATATTTTTAAAACTGGACAGAAATTGCAAAATATTTAGGTTTTTCTTTGATTTATGCACTAAACACTAATTTTATTCTAAATTTTAAACTTCTATGTCTAGTAGAAGTGCCTGAAGTTTTGATGATCGGTCAGTCAGTCGGTCAGTCAGTCAGTCAGTGACAAATTAAGAAATTTTGACTAGTTATAATTCTTAAACTACTGGTTCAAATTGAATTAAATTTGAATTATATCGTTGTTTATGCAATGCCTGCTTAGTATCTGAAAATACAGGGTTCTAGTTTAATCCACAACGAAGTTATAGGGGGCCGAAAATGGCCTGAACTGAATCGAGAAAAGGATGGTACGGCCGTGCCGCTTTTTTTGCTCGACTTGGCGGGGGCACTGCCGTGCCCCCAGATTTACATTGTAAATAGCAATTCGTGGTTTTAATAGAGCCATTGTTACCCTAAAACATTCCCAAAATGTCTATTCCAATGAGAAAAAAGATCGTCTAGCTTATAGAGTTAACTCATAAGATTTAAATATTGAGGGCACTAGGTCACCAAGGGTCTTCAGGATGACCTGGTAATAGAGCAGGAGCTTAGAGCACTGTCGGTGCGTTTTATGGTGGTGTGTGTAATCTTTCACCTGAACTCTCTGAACCTGAACTACTTATAAGATTTGTGATTGATCTAATTGGGATACCAAAATAGCTCTTTTCAAAGTGTATTGCCAGACCTTTTACATGTGCAAACTGTGTGTGTGTGTGTGTGTGTGTGTGTGTGTGTGTGTGTGTGTGTGTGTGTTTGTGTGTGTGTGTGTGTGTGTGTGTGTGTGTGTGTGTGTGTGTGTGAATGTGTGTGTGTGTGTGTGTGTGCGCGCGCGTTTGCCCCAACAGCCATCTAGCCGCTGTAATGGATGAGTCAGCCAATGCCATTATAAGGCACGGAACTCCAATAATTTAGAATCTAGAGACAATATAATTAAAAAACGTTTTTCTAAGAATGCTCGTAATCATTTGTGACAACTAACATTTTTTGTAAGCTTTGGTAATATGTATTACTGAATACTACTAACACTATGGACTTTGTTTGAAATAAAACTTTTTTATAATCCATAAGGCCTTTTACTTACAATTTACACTTATTGTTGCTTATTGTTGCTTACGTATTGTTGCTTCAAATAAAGCCAAATGAAATTAATAATGAACCTAGATTTAAATAATGTGGCACATAATTTATTTATTATTTATTTATTTATGAAATAGGAAGGCAAACAAGCAAGTGGGTCACCTGATTGTATAATAAAATTAGTCTTAAATGATGAAAAGTAAACTATTTGAAACGAAAGCAGAGTCAAAGATATTCATTTTACTACAAAGGGGTTAAGTTTCTAAAGGACCGGACTTCACATAACTCATTAAGATAAGGCAGCGTTTCGCTTGTTTCTTATTTTAAATTCAACTTTAAGTCCCCAAGCTAAATTCCAAGAAAACAAACTCAACAGCCATTTGCATACAGAGTTAATTTAATAAAAGCCTAAAGTTGTTCTAAATATTTTTTAATAAGTTTTCTTTTGCTACGAGTATATTTTTTTTTTGGTCAAAAACATCGATTACACAACTATTTTTTTCAATTTTAAACTAGTAGAGTTAAGTAGTAAAAAAAATGTGAATTATAATGGGCAATCGTATTTCTAAGGATAAAGCTCTATAATAATCGCGTCTAACCCACTTATTCATAAACACTTCATAAACGTTTGTTAGTTAACATGTTTTATGTCTGTATCTGTCATTGTGACGTTTGCCCTCAAATGAAAGCGACAAAACATTTGTTAGCTTAAAAGATTGTTATTTTTTCATGAATAACGGGTAAGTCTGTCGATTTTTCTTGGTATCATTTATTTCCATTTTCGCTCTAATTTCCCCCGTAATTCCTAACATGTGTGACGGCTAAAAACCAAATGGTGGATCAGATATGTCACGCAGTATCGGCGTGATAGATGACCGTTGGCGGTACCGTATGACAGCGAATGAACATCAACCTTTCAAACAATTTCCCGCGCAATGTATGACAAAAAATTTGGTCCCTGATGATACGATTTCTTTACATTACATAAGAAATACAACGATAATCCGGTCCATATTCAGAACATTACTAATTAAGTGGGTTTCTTTCCATTGTATTGGTTACTACTAGTCACCTATTTATTGGATTGTTTCAGGCTTCTCCTTTGTTTTAGAATGTTTCTTTAGATTTAACGAGCTATTATCTCTTTTAATTATGAAAAATAAGAATATGAAATGTGTTTGAAAAAACCCACAGCTCCCACAGGTAACAATTATCATCCGTGTATTACGATGAAAGACTCCTCAACACAGTTGCTTATTATGTTTAAAATTGTAACTTAATAAAAATAGAATATTATGCATTCTCCAAGACTCACAAGAGCGTATAACATTCTATTTCTATCCCAATTATACTTATTATTATCTCCGAAAACGATTCATCTCTTATTTTATTTGGAACTTTTACCTTATTCCAATTCTCATCGCTAGCAATTTAATGGGAACGCCGCAACAAAAACGAAAGCAAACTTGTTTACAAATAAAGTTAGAAGAGAAAGCTGTCGTGTGTCTGTATGGGGAGAATAAATGGAACTAGACAATGGGGCGCAGCACAATTGCAGTGAAAAGACGCGGCCGTGTGCAGTCGCAGTTGGGAACAAGAGAAATGGGAGCCAGTCGCAGGTGCAACAATGTGCGTTCGGGGTGCAACAATGTGGGCGCCACTGATTGCGACATTACACGGCGTGATTGCACCTCGCTTCAACGGACGAGTTTAGGCTATGGGAAGACACGTATTGTTGCAAAGAAGCGATTATGGCGGTTGGTTTGGTTTGGATGAGTAAGTAGTCACACACGGTTAGGATCATGCATAGCTTAACATTCGCTCACAATTTTCATAACATGCCCCCTTCGTTTCCGTATTATGTCATGGCAGTTTTAAGTTAATCTTTTATACAATGGGGCCAATACTAAGCCTTGCGCCACGCAAGTGGTGGTAGTTTATACCAAAGCTTAGAAGTTTTTAATCACAACCCTAATTTAATATTCGCAAAGATAATTTATCTCTCGGTGCAGTTTTTTCTTACTAGTATCACAAGAAAAGGATGCACTAAGATATACTTAGCACCGACTAGTTAATCATGTTTGGGCTCCAAAAGGAAATTATTATGATTTTATTCTTTTTGTATCCGGTAAACCTCCGTAACTGACGCATTTTTTCCATTCGTATAATCAGTCCGAAGTAGTTTAGAATTGCGTATATCATCAATATGAAAAATATAACGTGCATATATTTATTGTTAAAATACAAGTAGAAGATACAAAGCCTTCATATTTGCTAGTAACAACATTTATCAAGCTTTTATTATTGGATTATTAATGCACTCACAAACACACAATAAGTAAGAGGAAAATTTTAATATCCAACCAACTCCAGACCCATCAAACAGTTTCGCTTCGCCTATCCAAAGCTAAAACTAACTGAAAATTAATTAAACGAGTATTCAGCAGCGAACTTTATCCACTTTTTGCTTGTCACTCGATTTAGCAGTGGCAGATTCGTGCAAACAAAATTACACAGTTGGTAATATTGCATTGAATTCTTATATGGAACAGCTGACCGCGCAGACGTTATCCTGATAATCTTTGAATCGTCCTCCCTTAGAAAAAAAAACACGTTGTTTTTCCTTCTTTTAAAGCATTCAGCATGATTTTCTAATTTTTCATTATAGAAAATCTAAAATCAGACTATGAAGAGCATGTTTAAATAGAAAATAGGCAAATCAATTTTTTTCAGTGGTGCTTTATATTTTTTTAATGAGTATAGTGTAACTACACCACATGATGATGGCTGTATGAGTCCTTATCATAAACGTTTATAAAATATTTCTATCAGAATGTAAGAATTGCTAACTGTGAAGAGGTCTCATACAAACTCCACTACCAATTTCACTTTAACCAATGTATCTCTATAAAAAATTGTTAGGCAACATTGACAAAGAATCCATTAATAAACAGCCAACCATCAAGTACTTCCTGTAGCCACTGTGGGTTCCATCATAAGCCTCAGTACTTAGCGAAATGGTGCTTAGTTACATAGGGCGAGTACCTTGGTCAACTAAGAAAATTGCCAAAACTCTATAGGCAAGCTTGGTTACAATATTTGAAGAGTTCGGTGGATTTCTTATGATCATCCAGATCCTGGTTCTCATTAGAATGATACCTCCTTAGGATTATGCCCATTTGATAAAAAAACAAATGTTTAAATCCGTTCAGTCATCTCCGAGGGCGGTGCATAAAAAAATAACATTCGCATCTTGCGAACCTCCTCCGTTTCTTTCGTTGGTTAAAAATGACTTATTTATCGCAGTTTAACAAGAGCCACTTTAAAGCAACACTTTTATATCTTCCAATACATAAAGTGTTTTTGTAATCACGTTTTTAATACATGTTTTTACCTAATTCCTATTATATCCGTTGAGATGTGTAAACAAATCATAAAATAATGAAAAACATTCATAGAAATGTCATCAAACAATAATAACAATGAAAATTGTGAAAAGGATTACTTTTATACTAAATCCTTTTCATTTCTCCATTCTATAATCTCTAAGCCAGTTTATTTTCTAGACAGATGAAACTTCAATACAATGGGTGGTTGTCAGTTGAAAATAACTAAAGTAAACCTAGCGTAGAGAGTATGTTTTCATTGAATCAGTGATTTTTATGAATAGTTAGCGAGGGTGATATTGTTCGGCACATAATTATTATTCATGGCCTGCACCAATTAAAATAAGTCAATATTTCTGTGCAAACAGTGATAGCTCAGCTCGGTTTGGGCTCAAAATGGTTTCAGTTATGGACGCCAGTGCAACGTATTGCTAGCAATACGTTGTAAATGCTCTAGAAAGTGATGTAGATCCATCACTATTGATAAAATGTGACCGACGACATGTTAGGTGTTTCTGTTATATTTCATACAAAAATTGTCCAATTACGTTTTACGGTCAAAGCTCATATTGTGGCTCTTTTTACGATAAGAAAACGAGTCAATAATTGTAAGTAGGCTACCGTAGCTACTGGTAACAATTACTTGCCATTTTGCAACTCAATTTATCCGCTTATTATATAGGACACGGTTTGTTCGTAATCATGTCCTTTAATAAACTTAGCAAGGAAGTCAAGGACGCTCTATCTTATAACTTGTATGTATCCACGCTAAAAGGATACTTACTTGATAGAAATCGCGTTCTATAGCGTAAAGGAATTTTACACTGAATCGTAATATGTTAAACTTGTTGACTTGTTAATGACATAATTTTTTATTGCAATTTCCTGTTTGATTGATTTTATTCGAATTGATAAAATTTGATTGTTTGTATATTCGTTTAGGAATTTATGATGTGTTATTCAATGAAGTATTTTGACTTTGTCTTGACTTTAACTTGCCTCTCTCTACCTTGGGCTTAAAGTTTTCCTTATCGGGTTTTATAATTAAGTTACAATGTAATGATTCAATTAGGTGGTACCTATATTAGTCTAAAAATAATAATGTCGATAAATGTTTATTACCCCTTGTATTTACGATTACCTAAAAGCTTCAAATATTCAAATTAGTGTAATTGTCCAACTAGGAACCTTCGCAATTAAAAGAAGTAAATAAGTTTTCTATTCTTCCTCCAATCTAAACACCAATCTAATCAATCTAATTTATTTTCATTTGGGGCACACACATGGAAACTCATCAGTATCGCTCTGTTAAATAAATAGGATTGCATTCAAATACACACGAAATCCGGCACACTAAGCTTCCTTCGGGACGTCGCTTGTGGGGACCGAGTCGCCGGAACAAAGTTAGCAACTTCAGAGTTCAGTCCCGTCGCGACTCGTGCGAAATTCACGTCCAAAACCAATTTGGACATAATTATTGACTGCTTCACAGCTCTAGGCCCATAGATGAATTTAGAACAGCTTAATCTATACGAGAATTAGATAAATGCATGCTAATGAGGCCAAATAGATATAGCTCTATCGCACGTCATTTTAATATAAGAGTAGACAATCGATTACTTTACAACACTATTGCTCATCATCGAACGAAAGACCGAAACAAAACTTTGAAGTTTTTCACTCCCAAGATGAAACGACGACGGTAAAATTGTTTCGTCAAAAGAGTTTACGTTTACGACTAAATCCGGGGTCATAATAAAGTAACTTGAACAGCGTGTCAACGATCAAATCATGCTGAGAGCCAGCCGTGAAAACACTCCTAAAACAAACGAAGCGAGTTTAGCAACTCTCTCAATCCTGCTCAACTTTTACCACTAATAAAATGGCGACAGACAATGAGTTTCTGGATAAAATGCAGTCAAGTAAATTTGTCTTGCGGTAAAAGTACCCGGCTACATTTATCACGATTGCAATTAAATTGCTTTTAGTTATCCACAAATTCAATTTTGGAAACAATAATAAAATAAGTTTATTGCCAAATTAGTTTCTGTTCACTATCAGCTAGCTCAGCGAACCTTTTACCCAATAAACTAATAGTATTGGCTTATTTGCATTTAATGCGGTTATTAATCATAAACCCGTACAATGCGAGAGACCTACATACATACCTTATATTAATATGAAAGTCACAAAAACATTGGTTTGTACTAGTTTAAAGCGACATAAAGAAAACATAAAAAAAAAAACAAATAAAGAATTACTAGTGGACCTTTTGCCTCATGCAGACTACAGTTCCGAACAGTTCTACAGTTTTAGATTGCGTGCTTCGGAGGCGGGTCAAACTTTATCTAACAGCTGATTGCGATTTCTTCTTCAGAAAGTAGATATCGTTACATCTTCTTTACTTTCTTATTCCTGGAACTAACTTATCTCTTGCGTAATTCAGAAAAACTTAAATTTCGAATTAAATATTTTTGACCATATTGTTTTACGATAGTTTACAAACTTGACGAAATTACAGGGTGCTTAGCTTGGCTACACGACAGTTATCACACAAAACATAGTACCTAGGTATCTAAAAGTAGGTAGCGTGTGTGTTAATTTCTTTGTTCAACTGCTCGGGAACAACAAAGGCCTCGTAACTGCAGTAATTCACTGAAATGCTTTTGGCATTTTAGTTACTCAGACGCCTGAAACTGAAACAAATGTGCAAACGTTAAGGTAAACGCTTACACCGCCGTTTTGACATAGTCAAGAAAATTCAGCAACGTACATCGTAATAGACATGTACGGCAGTGAATAGTGAATTGTATCAAATGAACCAGACAACGACTCAAATTGCCCTACTTTTGTTCCGTGCACTTACTGTGTGTAGTTTCGTATCTTACTTACCAATATTGTACGCAGACCCGAAAATCAATTCAAGGGTTGATGTTTAGTCTATTTGTTTCTATTTTAGGTCAAAAACAGTTAAACCGTTATGGGATTTGATAAGTTTGCATGTGCATCCAGAAATAACAAGTTGAGGTTTAGGTTTCCAGAAATATAACTGCACAATAATACTTAATGCATTCGGAAATTAGCGTTGGCGATCAGTATAATAAATCACATCACATTAATTTGGCTTCTTTTTAAATCTTATTACACAGTTGTTAAATTGTTTCGTCCTTCTCTAAAATTGAAGGTGACTTTAACAAAAAGATAAAATATGACACTTTCAATAATCTACTATTTATTTACTCTGAATATTAAAAATGTATCAGTTTTCTTGTTAGCCGACTTCGAAGTCGGAAGTTATTAAGATTAACGATAAAGGTTATTTATATGACATGCGCTCGCTATGCGGTGCCGTGTTGACATAGCCCACGATATATGGCAATCTGCAGTGTGGAGCATTACAATATCGCATAGCTATTTGCAATATATAGTCTCTTTGTCAACAAACAGTATGTATGAGAGCAGCAGTCTTTCTCTATTTCATATCAGTTTATAGAAAATTAGCTTTCCACTTGCGGCTACGCCCGAGTTTTATTCACGTGAAACGAAATATTCCTTTTTTTTTAAGTAGCCTACCTGGTCAGTTATGTCCTCTTTCGATTAAAACGACCCCATCAATATGCTGCCATTCTTTAGTTATAAGTTTTTCAATTGTATATTATGAAAGAAGATAATTACAATTAAATAATGTGCATGTATGTAGCACAACTACGGCAACAAATTTACACTATGATTGATTAAAATAAGGTTTTAAGTATTTTAAATTTCAAAAGCTAGCAATTAGTAAAATCTTTAGACTTCTAAGTGTTTATGTTTATTTTTGTATGAAATAGGAAGGAAAACAAGCAAGAGGGTCACCCGATGGTAAGTGATCACCACCGCCTAAAGACACCTGCAACACCAAAGAGATTGCAGATGCGTTGCCAACCCAGAGGGCTAAGATGGAATACCTCTCAGTGCCAGTAATTACACAACAGTGCAAGCACTGCTGCTTAGCTGCTGGATTAGTGAGCAAGATGGTGGTAGCGATCCGGACGGACCTTGCACAAAGTCCTACCACCCTCAAACAGTTTGCAGTTGTTTCAACCTTTGCTGTCGTATTTAGTTTTTGGTGAAACCATAGTCATTTAGACTCAAAAAAAAATGTTTTTTTAGAATGTTCCCTTTGATCCAGTAATCTATGTTATACCATTGTATAGTCGACCAAGTAATTGCTTGACCACTTTTGAACCTTATCCCTTTGTAATACGGTCGAAAAGTGGTCAAGCAATTACTTGGTCGACTATACTACGAGCAATAACGTTTTACGGTTGGCTAATACCCGTCTACTACCATGCTTCACTACTCTGTTTATTAGTTTATAACCTTCAAGTTTTTTAATATTAATAAATATTTTCCTCCCCTGTGAAAGGTAGGGGATTTTTCCCTACCTATGTAAGATGAAAGTACATCCCAGCCAATCTTCAGGTACCCATTAAGCTATTTTCCAGGCGAAATACTTTTAGTTGAAGCTTAGAAGTCAAAAAGCTGCTACTAACTAGCAAAATTTTTACAAGGTCTTTATATATTGAAATAAATAAATAAATAAATATCTCGGGACAATTTACACCAATTGACCTAGTCCCAAACTAAGCAAAGCTTGTACTATGGATACTAGACAACGGATAAACATACATATATAGATAAATACATACTTAAATACGAATAACATCCATGACTCAGGTACAAACATTCATATTCGTCACACAAATATTTGCCCATACCAGGATTTGAACCCGGGACCTCTTGCACAGTAGGCAGACACATGTGCCACTGTGCCATACAGATCGTCAATAGCTCCCAAATAGCACACTGCGCTACAAAAGCTGTAAAGTGGCTGTATAGAGATGAACACTTCTGTACAGCTGTTGCATAGCTGTTATACAGCTTCTATAGCGCTTAGCGTGCTATTTGGGAGGTAACTACACAATACAATGCTCTTTATTGTACACAGGGTGGTAGGACCTTGTGCAAGGTCCGTTCGGATCGCTACCACCATCTTGCTCGCTAATCCTGCCGCTAAGCGGCAGTGCTTGCTCTGTTGTGTTCCGGCGTGGAGAGCAAGATAGCCGGTGCAATTACTGGCAAAAGGGTATTCCATGTTAGCCCTCTGGGTTGGCATCGCATCTGCAATCTCCTTGGTATTGCGGGTGTCTATGGGCGGTGGTGATCACTTACCAACAGGTGACCCACTTCCTGGTTTTCCTTCCTATGTAGTATAAAAAAAAATACACCCATCTACGTGGTGGCACCGCAGAACGGTCAGCGACGACGAGGCAGACCAAGAAGATGATGGCGGGATGATTTAGACAGGTTTGGAAACGAGTGGGCTGACATTGCGTCAAATCGGGAGCTGTGGAAGTCTGGTGGCGAGGCCTTTGCTTTAATATGAGCTATTAAAAAAAATAGAAATAACTTACAAAGTAATAAGTATTAGGCGGTCTTAGCGCTGACCAATCTCGGGAAAATGTTTTCTTTTCTCAATTTTTGTTTTAAATTAAGTATGGTGGGACTACTTTAGTATTGTTAAATGTGGGAACGAGTATGTATGTACCCATCTAAGTATTTTTTAAGCAGCTTGCACCTATTTCCTGAATAATCAATAACGAAGTACAATATTCGTCATTATGAAATAAATTAAACAACGGCAACATCGTGTTTATCAAATATTGTGTTAAAGTTATGGCTATTACTTCGAGATAAGTGAGGATTAAGGCGATTACTTTCTCAGCGTAATAAATATTAAATCATGTTCTCTCACTGCAGTTGAGAACCGCCTTCGCAATTAGGATTGTGCTAAACCCGTACCCATACATATTTTGCGGGTAGTAGGGTCTTGTTCAAGGTCCGTCCGGATCGCTACCACCATCTTTCTCGCTAATCCTGCCGCTAATCAGCAGTGCTTGCACTGTTATGTTCCGGCGTGGAGAGCAAGACAGCCGGTGCAATTACTGGCACAAGAGGTATTCCATCTTAGCCCTCTGGGTTGGCAAGGCATCTGCAGTCTCCTCGGTGTTGCGGGTGTCCACAGGCGGTGGTGATCATTTACCATCAGGTGACCCACTTGCTTGTTTTCCTTCCTATTTCTTAAAAAAAAATCTGCATACGTACCCGATAAATGACAAAAAAGTTTTTTTTTAGAATTTAATGTTTAGCACGTATTTTGTATGCATGAGACTTGATAAAAAATGGAATTATCCGTTGGCAGTTAAACAGATATCTTTTAATAAAAAATTTAGGGATCTAGTGGGAACATAGTTTTTACATGGCATGCACCGGTTAAAAAATCGATATTCAAGGTTAAAATAGGTTATATGCTTTTTTTTATTTATTTTGTACATAAGTTAAGTAATAAAACCATTGAGGTCTTATAAAAAGATACTTACTTTACTACCTTCTGGTAATGGAAATCTATGCAGTTTTTTAGGAACTAAACCTACCTTGTAAACTTGATTTTGATATCTACTTGCTTGTTTTGCGTAGTATTTCATTAGAAAATGAGGTTAAGCTTTATTGTCGATTAGCTCGCCTTACTTAATAGGCAAATAAAAGGCTTCGTTCACCTATTTATTCGGCGATAAACACAAGTGGACAATACAACACTAAATATAATAAAACAATCAAACTACATAAAAACTAAATATAAACTAAACATTAATACTAAAATTAAAACTAAAATATATCAAAAAGAGAAGGCCCCCGTGGCATGGTACCGAAGATACTGGCAGCATTACCTCTCTGTATAGTTAAGCTTATACGTTGTGCGAGGTTGCTGCCAGATCTTCAGTCACCTGTGACGTCGACCAACCTCTTCGAGATCTCTTTGAAGAGGCCTAGTGCACTAGGACCCCACGGACCAAGGGTCTCAACTCCGAATGGAATAAAGTTATAATATATATAAAAAAAAAAATACATAAAAACCACTCGGTGGTGTAATAATTCACGTTGTGTTAGTCTATTATTAAATGAGGCTGTACTACTGAAATATTAGTTAAGTGAAGGGGAATTAACTTGTTAATTGCTTTAATAAGCGTCCGTTAAACTAAAACTTTGCCACAGAATATAATTGATAGACTTTATTAATACGTAAACTAAGTTACTGGTGGCGTGGAAGTTAAGGAACGTGCACAAAGCCTTCGGTATCATACTAATTTACTTCATGAATAATTCAAAAGTGAAATTGAAACATCTATTTAAATATTTTACATTGCAAGCTCGATTTTTAGTAAGTAACTATTTAAAAAACTCCCTTGTATACATTGTTTAATTTATAATATGTTATGTTGCGTTGAAGTTTAATAGTAAACTTAATACTTTAAATTATTGATGCTTAAAAGTCCAGGCTTACAGGTTTACCTAGAAAACTGATTGTATCAGAAAGACGGAACTGACCTAAATATGTGGTGTGGTTGCTAAGTGCTTCTCTTCTCTTCTCTCTCCTTCAGTATATGCCACCAGAGAACTCTTTGGCCCCATCGGCAGATCTGTGCATCGAGCACGAATCTTATCGATACGCGTTAACTTCCTACGTAACTCTGTGCATCCCTTTCTAACTAGTCCAGTAAGAGAGAGGGATACTGAGTTACGTAGCGAGTTAACACGTATTGTGTAGATTCGTGCTAAATGCACTGTTCTGGGAGCAATATGACCCGCCCTCTGCCACTAAAGTCTGGTGACTACTTGTAAATGTAAAAAAAAGGAAAATAATATTTTTTATTTCAACAAACACGGAAAAATACAGTAACCAGTGTCCAATGGATCCCAAACTAGGCTGAGCCTATCTTGGGACCCGCAGCTAATAGGTTAACATTGTGAGATATTGTGTACTAAAGAAGGGAAAATGTACCGTGTAATGAATGAACAAAGAAAGCATTTTCTCGCGAAATAAGAGTCATGTACTTTTATACAAGGCGTTTTTTTAGATTTATGAATATTGCAAATTTTTTTATCTTTCTAATAAAAATAAAACATCAGTTGTTAACATAGTTTTTGAGCTCTCTGTGTGCTCAGGTATATTTGAAGGAGACAGTGGAAGCCAATTTGTAAAATTAGTACCTATAATAATAATAAACTCATTTATTTTCAGGCAATTAAGGCCCATAGACAAATAAGTTACAGACTAACATACATAAAAAGTATATAACAATATAAAAAACGTATACGTAAACATATAGATGCGGGGGGATGCGTTTTGCGTGTAGTAAGACCTTGTGCAAGGTCCATCGGGATCGCTACCACCATCTTGCTCTCAAATCCTGCCGCTAAGCAGCAGTGCTTGCACTGTTGTGTTCCGGTGTGGAGAGCAAGACAGCCGGTGCAAAAACTGGCACACGAGGTATTCCATCTTAGCCCTCTGGGTTGGCAATGCATCTGCAATCCCTTGGGTATTGCGGATGTCTATGGGCGGTGGTGATCACTTACTATCAGGTGACCCACTTGCTCGTTTGCTTTCCTATGTTGTATAAAAAAAGATCAATTAGCATGGCCCCTTTTCCTTTAATTTAGAAGAAATAAAGTCCCAGTTTAATTATGAATTTGTTACTAAAATTCCTAATTACTAACCATTATAACGTAGTGGGATTCTTAATGAGTATAGTCTCTCGTGGCGTTACAACCCCCGCGTGTAACGCGATTACAACCTGCCTCCCACGCGGGTTGCCAAGACAACATCTACAAGCTCTCATTTAAAGATAATAATATATGTGAGTAAAAGAATCATTTGTGTTTTCTACGGTCCAGTGGCCCGTTTCACGAAGCTACAAGTTACTATTTTACAAGTCTAAACCGGCGGCATCGGTCATTGTGCCCATTGCCATTGGTCATTATTGACCAATGTTGCCGGTTTAGACTTGTAAAATTGTAACTTGTAGCTTAGTGAAACGGGCCACAGATATATGTTGAAACAAGAAACTAAAACATTGATGCAGTAAATATGGAATAAACAAAATAAACTTGCGGGTGGTAGGGCCCTGTGCAAGGTCCGTCCGGATCGCTACCACCATCTTGCTCGCTAATCCTGCCGCTAAGCAGCAGTGCTTGCACTGTTGTGTTCCGGCGTGGAGAGCAAGACAGCCGGTGTAATTACTGGCACAAGAGGTATTCCATCTTAGCCCTCTGGGTTGGCAACGCATCTGCACTTTCTTTGTTGTTGCAGGTGTCTATAGGCGGTGGTGATCACTTACCATCAGGTGACCCACTTGCTTGTTTGCCTTCCTGTTGTATAAAAAAAAAACTGGAGTTATAGTTTTTGGATTCTATTTACTCATTATAATGGGAAAATTTTGATAAAATGAATTTAAAAAACTTAGGTACCTAATTCAAATCATTTTTGATAAAATAATATACAAATGTTGAGTAGGTATTTTTATTCACTAATAAAAATAAATAATACATTTCCTATATTGTTCAAAATGTTTTAAAACTACAGTAGTTACGTCCCTGTCATATCTAATATGGTAATAAAATACACAACACATTTGCTATGAATTCCATAATAAAATCATATTTTTCATTAGAATAACACAAAATATATACAACAACATAATTGTCTTATTAAGCCATCTGCTAATCGGTGAACATACAAATAAAAAATAGAATACGTACACTTTCGAAACACAACTTTGCCTTTTGACAGCAGTCGGGTTAAAAACAAATAAGCGCCAAATTAAAGAACAAAAGTTAAACTATGATTTCACGTCAAATAATCCTCTAATTTAATTACCAATTACACCTACAGTAAGACCAAACTTTCCTTCAGCACTTCTAATTTTAGTGATTAAATGTCAAGCGTAGGCGCACAGGGCCCCTATTCTGGGTTCATGCGAGATTCATCTCGCACGAGAATAACTGTCAAATCCCAAGGAAATCTGTCATTTTTGACGTGTGTGGCATGCGAGATAGCGTCTCGCATGACCCGAGAATTGTGGTCCAGCGCATGAGCGATTATCATACCGTCTCACCGTGTGTATATCAACAGCAAACAAATAATTAAGTATAAAACGTGATCTAGGTGGAAATAATTTTAAGATAAGTCTTTTAAATTTTTAACAAAGGCACATTCTGCAAAAAATCACAGTAGTAGAAGAAACATCCAACGCAAATCTTTTAAAAAGGATAATATTTAATATGTCATTGCGTTAATTAGATATTAGTTTTTTTCAGTTATCAATAAAGTCATCTTTGCGCTTGCTAAAACGAGCTTTAACTCAGTATCGTAAGGTTGAACGGTGTCTGACGCGCAGTTCATTGTTATTGTATAGTCGACCAAGTATTTGCTTACCCACTTTAGAACCTCATCTACTTGTAATACGATCGATATAACATAATAACCAATTTCTTGGCCAACTATACATCTCGGTGGGAAACAGAAATGCAGCTTGATGTTAAACTAAAAGATTGGTGTAGGACCGGAAAAACCATAGATTCAGACCAGTCCATAATTGACCATGTGTAGATAGGGGCTCAACAGATATATGTACATACGGGTATTATTGTAACAAGATAAGAAAATGTATCCATCGGCATCAGCTTTTGTTTAAAAAATCTGCGATTTTATGTTTTACAAATGTTCATTTCTCAAAGATTATCATAGAATTTTAATGCCCTTCAAGAATTTTCATATTTACATTTTACGAAAAAAAAATTTTTTAATTAAATTTTACCAATTATTTTTTTCCATTCTTTTCGTATAAACAAAATTAATATGCTAGCTGAACTGTAGTAAGTAGAAATGTGATTTTAATTCAATATTTGTATGCCAATTTTAATTTAGATTTAAAATTGTATTATCCCACAATTGTAATTTTGTATTCATCAACACTTGAAAATAACTTTTTTTTTAAATATAGGATACAATCCTTATGTAATAATCAAATAATAAAAGCCTGTATTAGGATAGAAACTTATTTTAACAATAAATTTAAATCACGATAAAATGCCCTCTATTTTACTCAAAAGTCTATAAAAGCATAAATACGGAAAAAAGTATCTAAACGAAAACATTGGGAAGCAAAACATTAATTTATTATTACCTACAAGTAAGGCAAAATATTATATACCCAACTACCATGAAACCTGAAAACATTTCATGCTTTTTCGCCCGGTCATGTTGAATATTAATCTTAATACTCAATCGAATACTTTAATTGGCCATTAATAATGTTGAGTTAAGTATTACCCACTTGAGGCGTAAAAGAGGGGAAGTTTCGCAACTGTACACAAACTCGTTATTCGTGCCTCATTAAAATTTAAAAGTACGTTAGATTAATTATCCCTTATACTAACAAATAGGCTTTAAAACTCAGCAAAGCTACCTTGTAATACAATGAAAATAAAGAATATAACGAGTGACGTCGAAGTTTGTAACGTACTTTGTAACACGGATCAATTATTACTTCCAAAACTAAGAAAATGAAACAGCGTTCGTCATTGTGACATAAAAAAGAAAAAGTTTGTTTTACCTTATTATTCCTGCTTCGTTAAAGCAACATCGGGTCGTTACACATTTATAATGTCAAACTTTTAAAGATTACCAGTTCCTCCTTTGTAAATGATGTCAAAAGAAAAAATAAGTCAAAAGAACGGTAACTCTGATGCCTTAAAATCTAGCACTTTTCAATTCTCCTCATCTAATGAATGTTCCAGAGAAGTGTCAAGTTATCGACACAAAAGATCAGCGAAGTTATCTTAAACGGGCAAGTGACTGCGAAATTCTGAACGTTTCCAACTTGCTGACTTTCGCCCAAATTCAATCTGATAAAATAGCACCGGCTCAATTCCCCCGATAGTACTTAAGAAGCGACCGTTCACATAAATTATTAAGCTAAAACTAATACTTAATGGAGCATCCACTTACTTTCCGATAAAAACGAAGACGAGTACACGACACAATCATTAGTTCAAAGTTACTTTTTTCTTGAAACTGCACGCTCTCATTCTGTCACAGATGTCTAACTAGTTCACAGAAAATGTCCAATTACGGCCTCAAGTCGTGTTCATTTATAAACGTCACAGTTTATTTGTTTTAAAGCCCGACCACGTGGAAGTTGCGAGCGCGGGATATCGGAGAATTTACCGCCAAAACCGGCCTCCCCCGAGACTACCATCCCTCCCCGTGCTCCACAATATACTGACAACTGTCACCCAGCACCCGGTCGGCATTTTGCTCGCTTTACTACCAACGCTTTTCCTCTTTTGCCCTATCTTGCTTTAACGAAAATTTATATACATAGAAAACCGTACGTACACACATGAACGACACTTCGAGTCGATGTAATTCTGTATTTTG
This sequence comes from Ditula angustiorana, assembly GCA_963691745.1. NCBI lineage: Eukaryota > Metazoa > Arthropoda > Insecta > Lepidoptera > Tortricidae > Ditula > Ditula angustiorana. Next base: position 9,184,463 of record OY829478.1, read on the forward strand.
TACTTATGTGTGCGTGCATAAATTGTTGGTTGTGTGAGTGGTGGAAAACCAGACGCATCTTCATGGTAAGCGATGCCTCTGCTGCACACCGTAGTACCTGCATAAGTATATTATCGTGTTTAATGTAATGTCATAAGGTTGATTTTGATTTAGCGCATTCGAAAACTTAAGTTCATTCAGAGATAACGCAAGGGCCGCATTGCGCATGCCCGTTATCAATCTTACGCTTCTGGAACTACGAAAACTATTGCTGTCCTTATTATTCTTTAAGTTTTGTTGTCATATTTCGTGCGTCTTAAATAACATAGCATTGGTTTTTAAGGATTAATAATTAGGATTTTCATTCATTTATAGTATATCTAGTTATGTAAAAATAGTGCTCAAGTTTTGTGTTCTTTAGAATATTTGCTCGGATTACTTTATTTTACAAAAAAGCGTTTCAAAAAATCATACTAATCATATCTTAAAAAACATTTTATCCAAGAAATTCACATAGGAAACTAAAAAAATTGCCACTTACTATAAATACCGTGAGGTTTAAACTGCTGGTCGCACAGATAGAAAGTTAAGTTATGACAAAGAAAAACTATCTACTTCTTAATTTGTAGATAAAGATAGATCAAAGTTTAATATTTTTAATGACGACGACACATCGTAAAACTGAAAGTTCATCGATTTAAAAACAAATTTACCCTAATAATTAAAAGTTTAACTTTAAATATTTTCCCTAATTACATATTTAAAGTAGCAAACTTAAAGATAACTTTATTAAAAGTTACAGAAAACAAATAGCCTCAACCGTCGCGAAAAGAAAAAACTTTTCAGCTCCAACTAGCTACAGGCGAACAAGGGAAGAAAAATAATTCCCTTACGACTAGAGATGATATTAAAAGCGAGATAAAGAGTATGAGTGAAGCACTCTTTCCGAGCGAGCGTCGTTTATACAAAGCTATGAATAACAATTTACCAAAGAGCCGGGAGCGCAAACACTCGAGCTTGAAGTTTGTTTCGAAGTACCCAAACTCACGAACAATACACCCCTCACGCCGATGTGGGAAGCGGGACAGGCTTGGAGACGGTACGATCGTCCTCCAAGCATCGGATACTGGCTGGAACTAAATCAACATCGATACCGAATTAAAAAAAACTGACAAACCTACATTTCAATGTAAGTGAGATTCAAAAATAAACTTTATTTAACCTTTGTCTATGGTGTACGTGTCATTAAGTAAATGTATAATTAAAACATAAATCCGTTTGGCTAGCAAAGATTTAATATCCTTGATTTAATTAAAGAGACACAAGGGCCACAGTTTCTCGTTGGAAGGCGGTCCTCGCGTAGTATGAGTTTGTGTTACGTTTGATGGAATTTCAGTTTAATGACTTTCGTAGCTCCTCGCGGCCGACATCAAGTGTTTTGCCGCTTGAACCGCCTTTATAGATGTCACTTTGTCACACTCGCGAGTTCAACCCCAGATAACGACTTCATACTCGGATCTTAATATCATTTTGTTTGTCGACTGTCACCGACAAGGTTTTACAATGCTAGACCTATTTTCTTGGCAGTATTCCTTTGAAGCGATTCTTTCTTTATAGCGTTTTGCCTGTCATTGTGATAAACTTTTACACAACAGCGTCTGGATTCATAAAGGACTGAGATTTGTTTTATATCGGCCCTTTTGTGAATATTTTTTCATATGCTGCCTGTTGTCATGATTATTATTCATTCAAAGCAAACTTATTTGGCACCTAATTATTATCGTCTGAAGTATTGTTAATAACACATATTTGATCTTAATTGATTAAAGTACAAATTATTCCTTTGTTTGTTATTTGATTATAGTATTTTATGCAACTGCTATATAATGAGAGGCCTTAAAACACGAGTGTGGTTTTATGAAACGAGCGTCAGCGAGTTTCATAATAGGATCACACGAGTGTTTTAAGGCCTAATTATATACAGTTGCATACATTACTTTATCTACACACATATCATAACTGCAAAAAACCGTAACAGCAAAAAACCAAAAACGAATGACAACTAATGGCGGACATGTATATTAAAAAGGTACTCTGTGATTCGATCTATCCGTCAAGACGAACGTTTTTTTTAAACCATAGACTAACGAACGAAAGTCCCTATTGTCATGTCACTCGAGATCAAATGTCGTGCGTATAAATTAAAAAAACATACTGAGTTGACGTTTCGTATCGATAACTGTTTTAATATCTGTGGATACTAGAATAGAGACCAACTTGAATTTTGACAGCTGTTCCAAATTTAAATTCATAACGTCACGAGCAGTCACAAGATATCGGTAATGTGATGACCAATAAAGAACCGATTTACCTACTACCACAGACAAGAAAGTTCTTATAATAACATTGGTTGTAATAATGCTGGTCATTTTCTAGGGTTTTTGAACGCGTTATTTAGCCTTTATGATATGTGTGTAGATAAAAGTACATATTATTCCTTTGTTTGTTATTTGATTAAAGTACATATTATTCCTTTGTTTGTTATTGTTTGCGTTCCTTAATTTAATTTGTCTATTCTAGCTTTTGCTATTAATTTAAAAGCCAAATAAAATACAAAACCTTTATTCAACCAAAGATAAAATATCTGAATTGGAACGGAAACTTTTTTGCAATACAGATTGCTTTGTGTTGTTGGTATTGAAAAGTAGAACCATTTTAAACACATAAGACATCTGCCAAAGGTTATATAAGTCTGATATTAAACGACGGTTATTATAAATCGTTTATACCCGACAGGTTTATTTACGTCAGCGAGAAACTTGTAAAGTATCTTCGACGAAAAAAGAGTTGCGAAAACGCTAAGTTAGGGGTTCACTTACACAAAAAGTGTAGACAGTTGCACAACTTCAGGCTTCACGAGGGGTTTTATAAATATTAAAATATGAACAGGACGCTTTGAGACTTTGCATGAGTATTTTCTGCTCCAGTAAACTACGTTTAATTTCATCTTTATACTGTTAACAAAGGGGTCTTCTAGGTACTGATTGAATGAGACAACTTCTTACTCACTTCCTAGAAAACTTGTTATGTGTTGAATGAAAACCTTAAGACTTGCTAAATTTAGGGCTTTGTTAATACTAAATCCTAGATAAAAGGTCAAAGTAAACGACCAAAATTATAATTTCTTTGTTGTTTTTCTTTGGTATAATAACCTAGTCCCGCTAGTGTACTTACCTGTAATTTGTAGCTCATTTGTCCATTACAATAAGCCACATACTGCGTCCGATTAAACATCTAGTATCTGGAAGAAGGCACCATCTGTGGAAAACTTGAACAATTTTTGGTAATCTCGTAACGGTCATAAATCATTTCGCGGAGATTGGTCTGTCGCTTAACCATAGTACCTAAGTGTGAAATGTTCATCTCCGAACCCATTTTTTCTAGTGCCTGAAACAGAATAAATAGTTTTCGTATGGGGCTCTGCGCACGCGCGTTGTGTAGCACACTCCATACATGTACATAACTTAGGGATGAAAAAATAATCTGTATGCGTGTGTAGAGTATCTTTGGAAAGGTCTTCAAAAATGTAGAAGTTTCTATGAGTAAATGACTTTTAATTTAACCTGTGACATATTATGCGCTTAATCATAGTAAGTTTCCCTCTAACTTTTTTATTACGAGGTGGAAAATTCTGAAAAAAAGCAGGTCTTTACATAAATATCTAACTACAATTGTTTAGGATAACGTTTATTTGATATTCGGAATTTTCAGTTATTTACCAAATATGTATGTTTGTGCCTCAATCACGCATCAACGGTTAGCTCGTAAAAGCTCGCATGAAATACATTAAAATAGGTTAGAAGTATTAAACAATGCGTGTATTTTATTACATTTTGAACCACACTCATTCCGCCTTTTTTTGCTTTTAAAGATTGCATTAACCATCCAAATTAAACCGTTTCTTAAATTTGGAAAGAAAATTTTAAGAAAAGAGAGCATCTTAACAGTTAATCCGAGAAGCCGAGAGCTCCTGAGGATGCGTCATACAGAGATGAAACCTGTGTTGTGGTGTTTTTTGGGGTGGTTGTTGTGGTTATAGTTGCGTTTGTGTTTTATTTTCTTTAATGTGGAGGGAGGGTAGCAAAAACGCTCCTATTTTGCACGATTTGCTGGCACCGGGTTCGTGGAGAAGCAAAGTCATTTGTTCCAATTGTATTAAAGAGAGAACCTAACCAGTGAAATGTCATCAGCAACTCAAATTGAAGATAGGTCGTTAGTTGATTACAATAAAACAGAACAAAGCCAAACCAATGGAAGTCAATTAATGGACGCACTATTAACTCAGCGGGCACGATTGAAGACCCGGTACAGTTATGCATAATAATTGCCTCTTCAGTTTAATTTAAAGGCACTTAATCAATGAGGAACTCGTGAAGACTGTACGGTTGACAATTTTCAGTCCCAGATAAATCAGCATTCGAAAGGTTCAAATCGATCTAGTATAAATTTCATTACTCAGTGTTTGCTAAGATTGTTGGTGTTTTACGACGGTATGTCTTAATGCGCTATTTCAAAACTATCGCGTTACTACAGAATATCTGCTTTAAAACAAACCGCTAGGTTCATTAAAGCTTCAAATTACCTTGATTACAGCGTCGCCCATTAGTTAACGTACATGAAAGTAGTTTTTAATCTAAGTAGCTTTATTAATAACAGAAGCACCGAGCGCCTGGCAAATATGCGCGGAAACCGCATGCTATGACAGCCAAGACCTGTTTACACCGGCAAGGTATAGCGTGAATACAAGGAGCTACTGTCTTTTCTGAACTTGAACATGTCATGTATAAAAATAAATGATGATTAAATGATGCTAAGCACCAGTGCTTGCACTGTTGTGTTCCGGCGTGGGGAGCAAGACAGCCGGTGTAATTACTGCCACAAGAGGTATTCTATCTTAGCCCTCTGGGTTGGCAACGCATCTGCAATCTCTTCAATGTTGCGGTTGTCTATAGGCGGTGGTATACACTTAACATTAGGTGACCCACTTGCTTGTTTTCCTTCCTATTACATAAAAAAATATATCTTTAAAAAAATATACAAATGACATATTCAATTTCAATTCTTTTTTTTGATTTTTTATTCCACAGCAAACAGGCGTCGTCGAACCTATAGGTTCTACTTTCATGTATTTTAAGCACTTCGGGTATAAACCTTAAAGATTCTTAGTTCAGGTTAAATCCGTAAGAATAAATGTCAGACCTAATTTCAGTAACTCAGTACAACTACTGATATTAGTAACTGAAATATAATCTAATGGGCTTTTATAAAACCCAGTCTTAGTAAAAGGGCTAAACTTTGCCAGTATAAAGCAAAATGCGACATTTTATGCAGATAACTCGTTACGACTATAATCGCGTGTCAAATGTTGCACGGGTATGTGTTTGAAAGTTCTCCCACCGACCATTTATGGCACTTAGGATAGTTTGCGACTGGGAGCGCTCGGAAGTAAATGTAGCGAGAGTAAACAAAAAGTTAGGAAAATAATGCTTCGTATACAAAATGTCAAGAGTTTTGTCAATACTTTCATTCGTCGTTCGCACGAGTCAATGGCGGGATATATTGGGTACGTATACGTGTTTATTCTATAAAAAATATATTTCACAAAAAACTCTTTCTTTTAATGGATCAGCGTCTCTTTTGGGATTGTTGGTTTCCATAGGCGGCGGTAATCACTTACCACTAGTAGTAACCAGCATACTTGTTGATATCTGTTTTCCAAATAAAAATATTGGTACTAAACATTTTTAATTAAGCTTGTTGCTTTCCAAATTAAAAAATAAAACCAGCTCTCCGTGCTGTCCCTTTTGGTTCACCTTTTTAAAGTTCCGTACTAAAAGCGTAAAACGAACGGCCAAGTGCGAGTCGGACTCATGCCCCAAGGGTTCTGTAATCACAATATAATTACCTAGTGTTAATTATAACCAAAACATCCCGTGGAAAACCGCAAGTCCGTCCGTTCGTTTATCTGCCTGCACGATAGCATATTTCAGCAACCAATGCCATCGATTTAAAATTTTGAATTGTTTTTTTAAACTTTATTGCAAATGAAAAAAAAAAAAAAATACTAGGTAACACTTCGTGATCTATAAAAAAGGTTGTTTTTTTATCGCCGCGTAGTTTTGAATAGTAATGAAAATTTAATAACAAAAATAACGTTCCGCGCCTTATGTATATCCGAAGTTTAGTTAAGTAATAAAAATCTATGCATTACACGGAAAATATAACGGTTTCTAGTGTAAGTGGTATAGTTTTTAAAAATAATTATATAATTTTTACAAAAAAGTTAGTCCTGTTCTTTCTTATCCGGATTGTTTTGGGATTATTTTCTAAAGGCCGACTATGCATTGGACATCGCAGGTGATCAGAGCCAGCAGGATATATTGCTTAATAATGTAACTCGCTTGCTATGACACCCATATATTATTTAAAATATGTACAAATTTGAAACAGTTGCTTCATTAGCGCAACTCGCGACAGCACTATTCTATGTGTAAAGAGATCTTTATATTATGGTCTGCCCAGCCTCAGCATATGAGGAGTTATTTGCTTGGAGCTCGTTAACACGACGACATGCCATAGATAATATGACGCCTGGTTTTTCATGAATTGCAAAACATAAAATAACCTCGTAAACTTTTATATTATACTTTGTTACGTATTTTTTATTCATCTATTTAATTAAACAACTTCTACCACAAACACTTGTATTCGTCACCCCTGTCTATAAAGGCTGATTATGCTAAGCATACAACAACAGGCCCAAGTAAATACATACTATTTTCACAACACAGAAAACGAAACTTCAAAAGATTACAAAACATGTTGCGACCCTGATAACAAGGAATCGCTTGTAACGCGGGTAATTCGTATTAGTAATATTCTTCGAAGTAGCGAACTACAAATTTAATTTCCCCACTAGCTTTGTCACGAGAGTACCTACGTTAATAATTTACGTAATACAGGGCGTATTCTAACATTTGAAATTCAATTTAATGACAAACAGGATGTAGGATATGCTTCGGTGGAGAGCCACCCGCCAACTATATCTACAAGTTACATATATATCAGTACAGTAAGCTAGCAATATATTATACCCAATACAGTGAAAAACGAGGATTGTCACGTAGACAGTTATTTAAAGAATAAAATCTCGTTGAGGCATTGTCGGTTTAGAATCTAACCAAGTAACACTCTGATTAGGTTCTGGATTATTGTAAAATCGGAAAATGGCGTCTGATATCGTCATATTGGTAAGGAAATGCAAAACAATAAAGTAATTCGTGAAGTAATCATTTTCAAAATTCACAAAATTATGGTGATTACTTATAGAAAAAACGAAGGGATTTACTCTGACTCATAGATGTACGCAAAGCCTCAACCACTAGATTTAGAAAGTTGGAATTGGAATATTTATACGTTTAGAGCATGTCGAGGTGACCCGTAAGGGGTCGTAAGTATCTATGAAAAATGACATTCTTGATAAAAATAAAAGTAATACTTGTTTCAGTAATTTCAAGAAATTTACTCAGTAAGGTGTTTAAGTTCAGGATGAATCTTTGGATGGGAGCTCCACGATTTATGGAGTTGTCGACTTGAAATTTCTACTGTAGGCTAGAGGCAGCAAGTAAAACGTTAGCAATTTTGAAAAATCTGAAGTATAGCTCCCGCGGGATATCGGCGAGTAAACGAATTAAAGGGACAACGAGAAATTGTGGTAATTGAGAAGGAGGGGGTAAAGTCCCTATCTGGTCCTATCTGTCCTAGATCCTTATGGTGTTTGTTCGGCCTCCTTTTTCTTTTAAACCACTCAACGGATTATGATCCGGTTTTCACTGACATTTAGAGATTTTATGTACGAAAGGTTTTTATAAACATTACATCCCGATTGCACTCGTGCAGAGTTGGGGCGGATCGCTAGTTTTGGATGGAAGGATGTAATACACTACTTGTCGTTCCATTGTGTTTGCTTGTTTGCTAGCTTGCTAGCACACTTGCTGTACATGTTTTACAAGTTTGCTTCAACATTTGCTTGTATAGATACATAGGTACTTTACTTATCTCCTTGGTTAAATGCCAGCTTACCAGCAGATTCGTTTGCTTCATTGATTACTTTGCTTATATGGTTGCTTGTATATTTTTTGGCTTGTATACTTTTTTTCTTGGGTATTCGCGTGCTTGCTAGCTTGCATACTTTAGTGTGAACGCCACGGGAATGTCAACTATGCTAACGTTCACTTAACATGAAATTACTGATTACTAGATTGCCTTATGATAATAATTATTCTACATACATATCATGTTTGTTGAAAATTCTTATTGTGGTGAAAATGAGAATGACTAACAGGATTTTTTGAGATTATTCAAAGACAAGCAAATGTTCGCCATCACGGGATCATTAAAATATTTTAAAAATCATAGACCAGGCTCGTCTAGATTGTCCCTTTAGCACCGGTGAAGCCGAGGCAAGGGTCAAATTGTCTGTATAATTAACCGCTATGTTTGCAAGTCAACGTAACTCCAAAATTCAATTTAAAAATGGCGCAGAGCACAAACATGAGATCAGCAGAATTAAATGACGTGGGCCATTTGTCGGAAATTTCACGCACGTTGCCGCCGCGGCATGGACCGGCCAAGCCTCAAATTAATTGCTTTCCAATAATATTTTTTATAATTTTCAACTTTCATAGGCGTAATTATGCCCATCTGCAAACAGTATCGTAAATAAATTCAAATACCCATCCATTCACAAGAGTTTCCAGATGGTGGTAAACGTAAGTACTTATAGGTAATTCTAGTGATAACATTAGTATAAAGAAACTGCCTTATAAATGAGTCTTCAGTAAGTTCGTTTCAACTCGCGTTTCCACACGTCATAGTTACATACTTTAGTATAAGTAACATACTTGATTGAAATGAAACTTTATTTACATATTTTCGTTTATAATCATTTATAAATTAAAACGTATTACGTTTGTAGCGGGAGCCATGTGTGCGTACTGTGCGTATTGTCGACTCTTGGTCATTTTCTTTCAATCTAATGGGAAGTAAAAAAAAAAAGATTTAATATTGGAAAAATTTGATTTACCCTCATACGATTACCCATTTTGAAAACGGTTTAATTTTCATATCGGCCTGGATGTGTTTTGTTTTCTGAAAATTTCACACCAAGATCATAATTTCAGTCCCTTATAACAGCTGTTTAAGTTTTCTTAGATACCTATTTGCATTTTTATGAATTAGTTGAAGGTTTGGACACAAAAACTAATTTCATTTAGTAGGTATTAACTTAATGTAAAAAACGAAAACATCACAAAAAACTTATTCTAAAATCCACCATCATAATTTAAGACAACGGTTACTAGAATTATGTGAGCAAGAAATTCAAATACTATATATACTATACTAAAAAAGAAAAATACCTGACTTAAATTTTGGTAAAACCTTTCAAATGTTTTTGCAAAAATATTATTAATTCACGGCCGCTAGTGTAGAATGGTGATGTTAATTATGTTACTACGTTCATATTCTATTTTGTAACGACCATAAAATTATATCAAAAAACATTGTCCATTTTGAGAAAAGAACAGTCATGAGTATTATGTCGCAGCGCACCAAAATACACGTATTATTTAGAAAACGCCAGATATAATTTACTTTCGCTTTGTGTTTCAATTTACGAAGAGTACAATTTAAGAGCAGGCTAGCACAATACATATCTTATACCAACGTAAGACGACGTTTATAGCTAGGTAATATCTGTTAAAATTATCCAAACAACAAATCTTAGGGAGAAGGCTTTAAATCAGATGGGTGCAGTGGTAACAGTAATAAATATCCACACACCGCGACGGGCGATATACGTAACTCTTTGTAACAACGAAAATCTTGGATTATTGCGCATTAAACGAAATTATGCATGACGTTATGCTTACAAGATGATCCCATCAGAAACATAAATGTGAAATGAGAGGAAAGTTCAATATTATAATATAAGCCTTGGTTAACAGACTTCAACTACAAAAGAAGTGCGATATACGTAATTCTATGTATCAGCGAAAATCTTGGATTATTAAACAACCACTACAACAATTTTATTTTGTCGTAGCATTTTGCAATGATATTTTTATTCCTCAAATGCTCAATACGTATAATATAATAGAATAGTATAGAACCATTTTTTTCAGGCATAGGTCATAGAAAAAAGCATAAAGAATAACATAAATATATTTATAAGACAAAACATTAAAACATTAAAATCAGCACGTTACTTCAGGTGGATAAAGGTGGATTCACAATTCAAAGTAGGTAGCAAGCGATAAAACGCAGCAATTTATCGTACGCTATGTTATATCGCTGTCCAGTCTCTAATTGGTTGTAGCGAAAAGATCGCTGCGTTTTTGTCTTCTGCGACTTTGCATTGTGAATCCAGTTTGATTGTAACGATTAATCAAAGTTGAAATAACTCGGCAGCACAATAAAAGAAACAAATTAGTTATTTCAGAGAGGCATGGACCATGAAACATGGCAGTTAGGGCAGTTGTACAAGTAATCGCATCTGACAACGACATAAAAATTAAGAATACCTGGCTTTTCGTCAACCAAAGATTTCCTTTGGCAGGATTAGGTACTAATGCCATCGTAAGTAAAGATAAATAAAATAAAAAGTGAATTTCTTAACTGTGTGATTCTACAAATAAATTTAATAATCTGTGAACAAATTTCAAATAAAATACAATAACTATTAGTACCCTGCATTGCTTACTTTGTTTTATTTTTTATACCACAAATACGTTTGAAACTGTTGAAGTAGCAAAACGGAAAATGAGGTTATGCGGAATCACTGCTATTGTATTCGTTTCCCACTGATTAATTCCCAAGTTCCAAAGTCCCAGGGCATTTGCGTTGGTCTCGGGTTCGAGAGCTCAATTGTTTGTGCAGTTAAAGTCTTAGGTACCGTACATCACCGTCGCATACATTACGAATGGGACGTCTATATATGCATATGCTTTGCTGTGTTTTCGAATATACATATAATTAAATAAGCTTTGGTGGCCTAGTGGCTTGGAGAGTGGATTCGTGATCGTGAGGTAAAGAGTTCAGTCTAAGTATTGTAGTAACCAATGCTCTTGCGTTAAGAAAAAATATCGCGACGAAATGACACATTCATGTAAGGAATGATCATAATTCTGTCAGTCTGATTTCCCTGTAACAAAAGTAACAGAGTCAGATGGCGACTGGTTCAATGTAATAAACTGACTGGCCAAATCTGGTATCCTGGTCAAAGCATATTTAATTAAGTACGTACGTACGTAATTAAGAAACAGGAAAAAGCGCTCGGGGAATGATTTTGATCATACATTGAAATAAAACTTGTTTATTTTGTTTCTTGTAATTAACACAAATGCCGACGATCCTTGTAACAAATTATTAAATTACTCGAAAAGTTATCGGTTCTTTATTTAATTTTTCGGCTATTCTACTTGAGCATACACACTATTATTGGTTCTACTACGTCTGTATGTAACCATATCTTTGGCAATCGGTATTAAACATTTTTCCCTGTTGTTCAAGCTTCAGTTTTTTATTATTGCTTCATTTATAGCAGCTTGTTGTTTAAACGTCTTACAAATATTTGTAAAACGTCTTAACTCAGCATGTCTTTGTAGTCTGAGTATAAATTTTGCATTGTTGTAAGCATTATACTGGTGGTCTGCATGTTTGTATAATAATTGAATTCAAAAAGAAACAAAGTTCTTTGTAAGAAAATCCAATCTGCAGCGACGCGCTCTACGAAGGCCTTTAGAAAATGGCAGTGAAACAATGAGTGAAGTTTAAAAGCAGGACGGAGCGGGGATTAAATACAGGCAATTCAGGTGTCTGGTGCTACTAGATGAAAATGACATTGTATTCAATTTAAGTATTCTTTAGTATAATACAAAGATACTTAGTCGACGAACTCGAAAACTGGAGCATTACATAGTGATATTTTTTTTATACAACGTAGCAAGTGGGTCACCTAATAGACAGGGCTAAGATGGAATAACTATTATACCAGTAATTGCACCGGCTGTCTTGCTCTTCACGTCGGAACGTAACAGTGCAAGCAGTGCTGCTTAACGGCAGGATTAGCAAGATGGTGACAGCGATCCGGATAGACCTTGCACAAGATCCTACCACCCACAAAATTTTAAACTTGTTTTATTATTCATCTTGTAGGTAACCTTCAAAATGTTTTTTTGTAAACTATTGTCTGCATAATGAGTAGTGACTAAGTAGCACAAATACTTCTTAACCATATTATTTTAATCTGTGTTGTGTTTTACTTAACTTTATTGCTGTTGAAATAACTCGCTTTTCAATTCTAAGTACAAAGAAACTATTCCATGAATACAGTTATGAAAGTCCAAAAAGATTACGTTATTTCCCCATACAAATACGGTAGTCTGGTTGAAACTTCGAATGAGATTTATCTTCAGCGTTAAACAACTTACCCGACCTCTCTATTCTCTTAGGGATTAAGTGTGACAAAGTGCTTTAAGAAACACGTTTCCCCGACATGTAAAATGTTTGTTGGGATACATTTAATTTAATTAGTTTCAAACTAATATCTCTGTTATACGCTCGTTACGCTTTGTTCTGTAAATCATTTCTGTTTCTGTAGCTCTTGAAATTTTGTTTTAAATGGTTGAGTAGATGTTTATTTTGATTATGGTTTTGAAAATATTAATTAGAGTGATTTTACTTTCTCATTTAACATTATTTTATGGTTAATTGGTTACCTACCCATTTTTTATGTAGTATTTTTAAGACACACATAAAATCCTTTTTATTGTATAAATCTACATAATTATCCGTAAATGAAGGATTTATTATGTACAATATTAAATTGTACATATAATATTAATATTAAGTATGATATTTTTGTTAAAAATGATCGTCATACGAACCTAGAGGTTGCGGCCTAAACTCCCAAAAAGGGTTATATTTTTGTTATGAATATGAATATTTTGTTGCTTATTCATAGATGTATCATTTATTGAAATGTTTATTTATCTATATGTCCGTAAGTGAATCTAGTGTCTAGTAAACTTTGCTTAGTTTGAGACTTGGTCAATTAGTGTAAATTGTCCGACGGCATTTATTTTCTAATTTGAAGTGACAATTGACACACGTCATTATTGGTTTTGCTCTAGAAACGCCTTAATTTTTAATAGCACGTTTAGAGATTGTCTAAAGAAAATAGTAAAACATCGGCCGAAAGCCCATTTTAATTTTCCGCTGCTTACTGATAATAGGAACAAGAAAGAAACCTTTTAGCTAAGTGACTAGACGAAAACTGTCATAAAATCCGCCGTTTACGTAAGTTTGCATGTTTCGAAACCATTTGCACTTTAAATAAATTATGGAACATAAAATCGTTTAAATGAAATATAACGACAGAATATGTAACATTGATGAGACAGTAATTGTCAGTAAAACGTGATATGACGCAGGAAAATCGCAGCCTATATTAATTTGCTCGAGTTTCCAACAAAATACACGCCGTGTTAATTTAACAGCATTGCATATGTTAACGCAGCATAACGCAGAAATTATGCATGGACAGATATTTATTCTGTAAATACATGTCACTGTCAGCAATATTATTGTTACATTAACTGAAGTTATATCATTTCTTTCGAGTTTTAAAGAAACAATGACGTGTCTTTTGCTATCAGTAAATGCCCAGATAACCTTTTTATCCAAACTAATTTGATTATTAGGAGTAAAAGTGTAATTTTATGGTAATTTCCTTTATGTAACAGAATATAAATTAACCCGCTACTTTAACTGATAACGGAGACTACAAAATTAAATGACAACCGAAAAAATAACCAACGCAACCACAGTTTTTTTTTCATGTTATTCATGCAGTCTGTTTCGCTGCATTTTTAACGAAGTTGTATTTTATATTAGTGACACTGACAGAGAAAACCGGGCGTAACATAGTACAGTAGGTATACCTGGACAATAACGCATCGTTTGCCTTTGTACTCACATGATTTACGAATACTTTCCGACCATTTCACGTTTTAAGCAAAAGATGCAAAGAGAAATCCTAGAGACTGGGCAATTCTTTAGATATGCTTGGTAGAGTGCTCGCGAAAAGCTAGAGGAATATTTTGGGACTGATTTTAAATATGAGAAATTATTGTCAAACTCAACGTCGTCGTCGTTTGTAATCGAATTCTTTCAAAGTATTCTATTTTTAGTAGGGCCGAAATAAAATTCGTCTACTTTTTGAAAATGTGTACTCAAATTGATCATTTATAGACTGGTAAAGGCTGGCAAACACGTGTAGTTGTGGATTTTCTCAATAAAATTGGTATAATAATACAGAAATAAATGTAACTTTAGTAGTCGTGTTCCTAGTCTAGCAATTTACCGTTTTGTAATTGAGCGTTACGAATGATGAATGCTGTGATTTACATTTATGACCTTGGTATAATATAAATCAATATGTTCCCTCCCTCCTTTTTTACCCCACTGCCGCCAGAAGGCAGGGTTATGTTTTTCGAGTTAATGAATGTATATAAAATAGGAAGGCAAGTGAGTCACCTGGTGGTAAGTGATCATCATCGCCCATGAACACCCGCAACATCAAGAAGTCTGCAGGCACGTTGCCATCCTAAAGGACTAAAATGGCCTTTTGTACCAGTTTCACCCTCCAATGGGTTAGCACAAAGAAACGATTTTGTTTAGCAATTGTCGCTGCATAATTTCCCTAAAACTCTGCAAATCTAAATTGCTGGCAACACTATCACGGCGAGGCGGGCATTCATTTAATCAAATGAACATAACACAGACGTGCCCCGCATACGGCACTAATCAGATCAGGGGCGTTCGACTTGCTTTCATTAGTCTTAGTAAATTTTCAGGGAGAAGTGTGGCAACATTATGTATGCCACGCGTGCGCCGTAACAGATGTCATTCGGGGGATTAACACGGGATTAGGATGTATGTTCGTTTGCTAACGATTGTGTGACGAAACGGCTACCTTGCGTACCACGATATTCGAACGTGTCAATACTGTCGATGTGGTCTCATTCTTTATTACCATTTATTGAACTTATTAGTTATTACTATTATTATTCTAATTATTATTAATTAATGCTAATAATTAAGTTTGTAACGTGTTGGCTTAGCTGTAAGTTGCAAATTTTAAATAAATAAATATACAAATATACAATATACAACTTCATATGTATGCTGGTTCAAATCTTGCAATCACTTTTGTCTCGCTTCCAATGGTCTGAATGTTTTTAAACTTTGTGTATGTTTTATATAGCTCTGACGACAAAGCAATAATAAAGTACAGTCAACAAAAAACTTATTTATCATCAAAGGTAACGGTTTTTATAAATAATTTACTTTTGAACTGTTATAAATATATATTTAAATAATGAATGTTGTAGATCAATCCGGTGTCCTTTGCAAAACTTATTTGGGCTGTGAGCCCCAAATGAGTCATAACATCTTTTGCAAACTCCAATGACTTGTAAAGATTCTCGCGACACCCTTACTTGACTGCTTGACGTGACTGCTGACTTTGGTAAACTTAATGAAAAAAAATTGTATTATCATTTAGAAAAGTTTCAAAGTGTAGTTTAATACTTAGGTGTTTTAACGCGCGATAATAGTGCTTGTTTTTATTACTATGAACAAAAAAAATATAGGCAATGTCTAAAACGTCTTTTAATTTACAGAAATATTATATTTTGCTTCATTGTCTGTACCCTACATTGTTTTGACGTCTATCATCGGTCGCATCAGCGTCGGACTCGACATCGAGGCATCGCCTCGTCTTGTTCACTCGAGCTAGCGCGCTAGAGTAGGACAGGATGCTGCCCCAGCGACGAGCTCGTCGCTGTTGCGCTTAGAGAATCACTTTCCATGCCTCGTGACTGGGGCACTCCGATATACTTGTAGCTTTGTGCCTAAAGTGCGAGTGCGACGGCCCTGCTTACACTGAGCTTTCGTAGGCCCTCTTGAGAGCTGCCTTATGAGCGACCTGTGCACTTAGCACGAATCTTCTCGATACGCGTTAACTCGCTACGTAACTCAGTGCGTCTCTTTTTAACTAGCCCAGTAGGAGAGAGACGCACTGAGTTACGCAGCGAGTTAACGTGTATCGATAAAATTCGTGCTAGATATACAGATGAGATTTTTGCGTGTATAGCTCCATCGAATTTATCGTTGATTCCGCCAATGTCTCCCTCTTTTTTTATATGAAACAGGAAGGCAAACAAGCAAGTGGTCACCCGATGGTTAGTGATCACCACCGCCTATAGACACCTCTTTTAGAGATTTCGAATGGACTACTAAAATACAAACATTTTACGGGCTGTCAGACGACAGTGTCATTTCTGTTTTTATTAACAAATAAGAAACAATTCTATTGAGGGTAGACGAGTTCTTGAGTGGAGACCACGGACCGGCAAACGTAGCGTGGGACGTCCTCAGACTCGGTGGAGCGATGATCATCGCAGGGCGGCTGGCAAGAGCTGGATGAGAGTGGCCGAGGATCGTGCTCAGTGGCGTGCCATGGGAGAGGCCTACGTCCAGCAGTGGACGAACATAGGCTGATGATGATGATGATATTGAATTGTATATTTTATTGATTATCTATAAGGAAAATGAGATATAAAAATTATTACTTGACTTGTGTTATAATAAGGTAAGCAACGGTCCAAATAACATTTTTGCGAGACTAACCAATTTTTGAGGTAAATATCTAAATGGATTTAGAATTTGGAATACTATAATATCGTTTTGTACAGTGATTACTGTATTGTCAAGAGCACTTTATTTCTGCCTTGTAGTCTTTTACTTATGCCATACAGCCGCAATCACAAATAACATGATAATAAAAAACTTATTTTCAAAACATGTCTTTAAATATAAATAATTCAAATGGAATATTTTAAATATTCTACATTGTCGAATAAAATTACCCAACTATAAATACAGGTAAAAAAATGCCTAATTCCAATATTGGCAAATGACTTGGTTTCCAGTGGGAAAAAATAAATCAATTGTTGCTTATTTCGGTTTCATGTGCATGCAACTAACCTGATATTTGTGTTTAATTCTAACCCTATTAGGTTCTTGATAAAATATGAATTAATCTTTTTAAACTCTTTAAAAGTATGTTTTCGACACTTTAAGAAACCTCTTTAATTAAGTATTTAAATATCTTTTGGGTTTCTTTGTTCAAAGAAACATTAAATTTACTAGTAAAGGGAGGACTGAATAAATATAATTTTGCCTTTTTAAATGCTTCAAAGGCCACACGTGCAAAGAAAAATCAAAGGCGGGTAATTATTATTCCAACGCCCAAATAAACTCAAAGCATTGATATATTAAACTTCTTTGAAAGAAAATTCCACACCACAAAAGTACGCATGACATAAAAGGACGAAAATTTCTTAAGTAAAGAAGCCACATATTTACTACACTTATTTCAAAGAAACGCTTTACATTTCTTTCGCTTTCGTGGAACTTCAAAAAAATGTTCAAACAAACCCTACAAGAGAAATTCGGAGCTTCGTTTTACGTTGAATATTCATATAAAAAAACGAATGCTTTGATGATCACATCAAATGGTTGCATGCACGGAGTATGCCGTCCATTAGCAACCGGTTTGTACCTAATAAACTGCTCTGTTAGAACAAAACAGGGGAATTGTAAACGTTTGCCATTCGACCACTTGGGTTGAATACGCTAATCCAATTAAGGGAAATTCATTATCTACCATTGGAACGTGTTTCTCTGGCAATAGTGATCCGTCGAAAGAACCCTCGGAATCTTCTAAAGTGGCTCTCGTAGACGATTAGTGCTAGAGTACACTTAACCCCCTCGAACGGGTGCTGTCGGTTTAGTCCCTCTCTTTGTTCACTCCGGCCCTCGAGCTGCCGTGTATTATTAGCCAATACCGGCAGTTATTACACTGTCATTCATTCCCGCTTCCCCTTTTCCAATCTCTCGTGATCGGTTAAATTAAATCCAATGCAATTTAAAGTCAAGAAGTTTTACCAAAATCAATATTAAGTCTTATGTTATTATATAAATCAATCTTCCCCAATCTTCCACGTAAATATCGGACATAATTACATATTAATGTACTTATGTAAACGTAATAAATAAGAGGTGGTAAAATACACGGTTCAATTCAATCGAGCTACATAGTAAGTTTTTACTACGATGTACCCTAAATGAAAAAAAGGAAATAATTTATTGCAGACGTAAAGAGACAATCAGTGAGCCCTTCCTACTTTTATCATATTTTAGTGTAACATATTCCATACATCATTTTTTTTAATTAAATAATACTCTATTGACTTCTACAAAAAAAACTAGTAAAACGTAACAATATTTGTTTTCAAAATCACTTGAATACTCATACGCAATACGCGCTTCATAATTTGTCAGTTGTCAGCTCTAATATATGATAAAGTAGCGGAAGGCTCCTATTGAATAGTACACTATGGCATAAGAGAATCGGATTAGCAAAATCACCTAATTAAATATCCATTAACTTTACAAAACAAAACATTTCGCATTACGACAGACAACGCAAATTTACGAGATGCATCGAACTAGCGGGGTTGTTTTGACGCCTACTAACGTCAGAACGCTGCTATTTGAGGCGCGCAAAATTACAAGCAAAGAAGTAATTCGAATGCAGCGCACGATTTGCAAGCATAATGGGGCAATTTCCTAGTCATTTCCTGGTGGCTGCAATCCGACATCTTGTGGCATACAGGAGCTCCGTTTTTCGTCGGGCGATATCGTCTTTATAGGACGCAAATATACGAGGCGTATCAATTTCAACCTCAAAGTGACAGTCCACGATGTAAGCAGGTTGCGTGTTTATTTCACGTTCATACATGACCAAGTTTACATTACGTTTAAAATGTTTTATTTTCATAATATTTACAACTTTTTGGTTGAAGTCAGCCAAAATTTGTTGATCTATATTTTTACTTATTTTCTATACATAGCATAAAGTAAAGCCGTGACTTTTTTTTTCTGTCTGTCTGGCGGCCTTTTCCTCCTAAACCAGCCAATGGATTTTGATGCTGTTTTCACTGTCATTTAGAGATTTTTATAGGAAAGGTTTTATGTGCATTTCATCCCGATTGTACCGGCGCGAAGCCGAGGCGGGTCACTAGTTTTATTATAAAATGCACCTGTCCGGGTCAGCTATACTTTTTTGTGGTAAAGTCATATTATCTAAACCATCAGCAACCTTTTTTGTTACAAAACATTTCACAGTTGACTGTATTGTCAGTTACTTTACGGCCACTAATTTTTAAATCGGATAATAATGCGAGAAATCTAATGAAAATGTCAGTTCAGAATGAACGTAGAAGTTCCTTTACGACGTAAAATAGAGACAAATTTCGAACAATAAGTTTCTGAACTAACACTGCTGGTTTTGTGCAGGGTTGTAAATCGATGTTAAATTTCGAATATCCCGAACACTGTTCAATATTGCACGAAACGATGATCATTACGTTGCGTTAACTTGTGTTAAGCTCACAGCGTTATTGAGGTGCTTCCTAGCTACCCACCTTACTGGGGGTCGAAAGAGTAAATCTATTTAAGTCGAGTACTTATTTAAAGGCAAAGATTTGGTTTTAAATTTGACGTAGATAACACCACCCAACGTAAAACAGATTTTAATACGGTTGATGAGCTGACAAACGACACAACATTCAAACGACAAAAATGTGGTCCAGAATCATGAATCATGATACTCTAACTCGAAGTTAGTTTTTTTTAGAATACTTGCTACTGTATGAAAAAGAAATAGAAGATCAGATTTAGTTGGAAGAGGTCAATATCCAGCAATGGACTGCAATAGATATTGAAAATAATGATGAGAAGAATAGAGACTAGTCTATAGGGCTAAATTATATGTAGTAAATAGATCTAGTTTAAGCTCTCCCTAATTATCGCAGTACATGTTTGCAATTCACGTCTACCATACAGGTCTAGGTTCATGTAAAGAGATAAAAATTAATCTACCTTAATAACTGGTACAGTTTTGCTCCTGCTAACCTAGTTTCAAATTGAGGTTGTTAATCGAACACCAAGACAGGAATAACAACTATAGTACAAGTACTATATCTACAAGTTCTACGTTTTAGAAATGTAGGCTTTAGATATAATGTATAAAAATATTTTGGGACAAATTACATCTATTGAACTGGTCCTGAACTAAGCAAAGCTTGTACTATGAGAACTAGACAATGTAATACTAGCTGAGTATATTCTGAAATAGGTACATTATTATAAACATCAACGACTTAGGTACAAACGTATTCATATTAGTCTTGTGAACATTTGTTCCTAACGGAAATCGAACCCGGAACTCTACATTCAGAGTCACTAACCACTGGGCTATCGTCGCTTTGATTTACTTTAGCCAGACACGCCTTATAATTTAATAGTTTAAGTATAACTTAAAAATGAACCTCTACAAAAAACCGTTTTCATTAAAAGCGGTAAAGCTTCATCATAAATCTTATCAGAAAAAATTACAGCCCTCAACAAATTGGAAATCTTTCAACAGAACAATAAAACATTAAATCTGTCAGAGCCTGCAGAGTCCGGAAAAAGTTCGACCGACAATTGATAAAATAAAAAGACCTAAATTTATTCCTTAGTGTAATAACTCTCCCGAACATTGTTGCCCACGAATATGGCGAAGTTTTCTAGTTAAAAGTTCCCTATTGCGGAATGAGAATAATTCTTGAAATCACTTTCTTATTAAGAAAGTCCCACTACTTCATCCTAGAGCAATGCCAGATGGTATCTTTGATTAACTACAGAGTACTCGTGTTTTACTAAACGTTCTTTTTGTTGGTCGTTGGGGAATTCGGTATTGAGCTCGTGATTTACGTTTAGAAATAAACTGTGCCGCGTCAAGAGAAAACTGATTTAGACAAGCGAAGAAACAAATGAATGTAACAAGACTTCATCTTTGCAGAGTTTTGCGTTCATAAATGTAAAGTTGGGTTCAATAGAAATGGCCAATGTTGTAAATAAACATGGCTGGCATTTGACACGTAACCTTTAATTTTCAACGAAAGTGCGTATTGAAATAACAAGTAGGTAATTAATAGATAATATTGACTTAAAGCTAATACAAAAAAAAGGATAAAGTGTAGAAATTGGCAATAGGACCATACTCGTTGTTCAGTAGTCAGTGATTATAGAGTGATATTAGTAAATTGGTTTGTTTATAATATTGGCCATTTCTATTGAACCCGACTTTACAGAATAAATAATGTTTCAACTATTCAAAACTATCATCGATATGAACAGTTTTATTTCGTTAGCTCCAATACAAAATCGCTCTGCATTTTACTGTTATCTTTTATTATAACAAACCGTTCTTTAATATTACAGTCAAGTGTATTCGACGTATCGGACCCGGTCAGATAGAAATAAACGATACATTGCATTGGTAGGATTCCGTACCCTGTCGTCCGGCTTCGGCCTTAGAATCGCATCGAGTTTCTTGACCTATAAATTGGGCCGGATATTCGACAAAGACTTTAAACTATATTATTAAGTATACTAATTATAACTACCTATATGTACATTCAATGACGAACAGAGCAATACCTCGGGTGCTTTATAAACGAAGGTAGTAAGTTTATAAAGAAACGTGCAATGTAAATAAAATACTATTATGCTGGTTGTATTAATAAATCTTGTAGGTAATATTTTGAATCAAAATCTGTGTGAGTATAACACAAAGCCAGACCTCAAAAAAGGAGGTTCTAAATTAGACAACTTTCTTTTTGTATGTGTATGTATCTCCGCTGTATCTCCGCCAATTATGGACCGATTTCATTGGTTCTTTTTGTAATTGAATTGGTTATGCTCGAGGCTAGTTCTGTTAAAACCTAGAGAAAACCTTTTCCCTCTAACGATGGAAAAATAAGGAATGAAATGCCGTCTACAAATAAAAACGAGGCTCTTTAAAAGGTCCATGTATTAAGTCGGTCTTTTAATTAAAGTTATAATTGTTAGTTTCTTTTTAGACAAATCTCCCAGGTCACTTTTAGTAGTCGACCTGGCCAGCAATTGTAAATTGGAATGCAATCAAAAAATTTCGCCTACAAAAAAGCTTCCATTTAAAAGTTTAAAAACTTGTACATTACGTAGAGTAAATTACGTTTGCCAAACTATAACCAAAACCGTGGTTAATACATTAATATTTGATTTTTGACCATATGTTTTTAGCAGAGAAGCTTTAACAGAACTGCGAAATACTAGCAAATGAAGAAAATAGAAACTCCACATTGTTTCAAGAATTTGTAAAATCGTTCCAACATCAACTCCTCGAGACATCGATTCTGTCTGACTTCTGAACTCGCGAAGACAGGCGGAAAATTAGAAAGTAAACACTTCGTGATCCCTGCATGAGATAGAACCTTGGAAATAAATATCATAGGCATTTCCCCATCGGTTACAAGCTTATTTATTGGAATACTCATGCACATACACACGTTAAGGAAATCGCGCGGTCTTTATTCAATTAACGTAGACGATGTACCGCGGGTGTACCCAGGATACACCCCTGAGGCTTAGGAGACAAATTTCGTTGGTAACAAATGCGATTCAAATTCAGACAAATAGTCCCTGCGCGGAAAAGGCCGTTTACCAGGAAATTTGTCCATCACTCTTACGCCCGGCAAAATTTGTTTTTCCTTTTCTACCGCTAGCCTGTTCCGGTACACAAGGAAGAACCTAATAAATTAATGGAGCCCCATTCAATTATTTACAAAATATATTTTTATCAAGTGGAGCTTTTCTCTTTAACTGCGTAATCAAGTACGAGATTTTCATAACCAGCATCAAGGAATATTAATTACTCAACTTTTGGAATGGTTGGCTGTATTATGGAAAAATGAACGATTACAAGAATAATTTTACATGAATTAATCTAGTTTAATTTTACCTGAGTCTTCCGTTCATTCATTACTGATTTATTAGAGTTGATTTATATTGAATCGTGAATCTCATAATAAGGAAATATTTTGAATTGTTTGGGCTGCGTGCCGTAAAAGGTAGTGCTTACAGCAAAACAAATAAAAACAATTTAGAATCATTGTCGAATTGTAAAATTGCAGTGAAAGTTGACTGTAAAAGTATTAATATTGCTTACCCTGGTCTTGAAACAGCCACTTATGGTCTTAGCTAGCTTAATTCGAGAGCTCCTTTGATGCTCCAAAATGATGGAGCAGAAAATGATCCGCTTGTAGAAAACGAGCCGTCTTTACGACGTTAAATTGGTTTTACCCCGGAACTTGTTGAACTAGTTAAGGGGCTTCTCAACAACGCTATCAGACGCTGGACCGAAATAAAACCTATTTGCAGCTCCGATTATTTACTATAGCCACCCATACGACGGTAAAATTGCCCATCGTTGACTGGTAAGATCGGTATTATAAAAGCCCGTAAGCTTGAATATCAGACTAAATTTCGGTAGCTGAGTACGATTTATAACATTACTAACCTAAATTTTATCTAAGAAATACCCAGCCGAAATTTGAGAGTGAAAGGTCAAAATCAACCTTAATCAAGCTTGATAAGTAGGTTCATGGCTGATGAGTACCTATTCTTTAACGGTATGTCCGTATAGGTAACATTTTGGATCATCTACATAATATTCTGATTTTTACGCGTTATAATACGGCTATAAATAATGAACAACGATATTTAATGTACTATGAATGAATGGCAAGACAATCGTAACACGTTGAATATAAGGCTTAATCTGTTACTGCTCTACCATAGACTTCAGGACATATTTTAAATAGTTCAAATAAGAATTTTTCCTGTTTTCGTTTAATGAAAACAAGTCTAAGTAGCCGGGATTATTCGCACACCAGCGAGTCCGATATTGCTTCACGGTACCTATTGAACAAGCAATACCAGTGCATCTCGCAAAGGGCAACCGGAAAGCTCATACAAAATGCGACCGCCATGTGCTCGGTGCGATGTGGTTCCAATTTTGATCGTGGACAAAAGAATTATTGGTTTACCAATCCTTTTGTGAAAACTCCACATAGTGGATATTTGCTTACATATCTAGGTTTAACTATGATTCAATACACGCATGGAAATGAACCACTAAGCTATGTTAAATTAATTTCTGGAAAACAAGTTCTAAAGACTAAAATTTGGTTTAATTTGGTTGCTTTCATAATTTTTAAGTTACGGTACGTAAGTTATGTGACTTGTTCGACTTCTTTAGCCAACGGAAACCCATTTCCCAAATTCACACAAGTGACGTTCGTTTAATAAGTACTCCAGGATAATAAATCCGTGGTTTATACGTACCAATGTTGCTTAAAGTAGGGACATTATGTATGTGAGCGTGGGAAGCGGAGGCAGCGACGCGAATCATCATCAGTCAAACGTCAGGAGGTGCCGTGACTGAACAACATTTCTCGATTGCCTGCGTCTCGGGCTAAACAAATAGATCACTATCAGTGCCACTCCAACGCATGGGGTAGTCTTTGATTGTTTATAATCGCTAGAGATTACTTGGTTGTAAAACATTAGCAATTCAAGTAAATTATAATAACAACTAGAGCTTCAGTCTTGCAAACCTTAAAGCAGTTTCCATCGTATAAACCAATGATATTCTTCGATTTGAATCACCCAGCTTTTGCAAATAGTTGAATTGCTAGTTATTGTTACAAAAAATTTGCCCCAAAACAGGACTTACCATGCAATGCAATTATCAAAATGGCCGCTAACTCACACAAAAACTTATACAAACGTCAATAGCGTGTCTGTTTATTGGCGATTATCTGGTCCTCGTTGACAGTGGGACGCGTCACTGAACAGACTCCGAGGATTATCTCCAAGCAATACGCCCTTGTTTGGACACCCTATCGCTATCTGCCGCGCGCACCCGCTTATTTACTCTTCACGCATATTATTTGGAGCGTAAGCATTCGTACTAATGGATATGGGAATAATTTTATTGATTATCAGCGCCCGGCTTCGGCATCACGAAGTCCTTGATACTAAAATATCGGTTCATTTAAAGCTTCCATATGAAGAAGTATTTTACATGTTATTGGAAACTAAAATAAAATGAAAGCCTTTCATTTCATTCTTGCATTTTTCTCGTTGAACTACCGAGATCCAATGACAAGAAACGGAAATACGAAGTATAAAGTTGCATCAGGGTACATGCAATTTGTAAAGTTCGCTTTTTTAGATAAAAAGTGTAAACGTTTTGTAATTTTAAGGACGCAGAATTCGCCCCTGTTGTCTCACTTAAGTATCTAGGGTGACCTGACCTTGTATACGTTCATTCGGAATCCCTCGGTACCTCTATACCCTGTAGTCATATATATGTATATTTAAAGCATGTATTCCGACTCATAAAGGGCGAATAACGTGCTATTGTGACAGGTCCGTAATAACTAGCATTGTCTGTCAGTCTGCACGCGCACCATTAACCAGCCATCATTACACAGGCCGAGTAATTCTTTTCCTCACATTGTGTACCGACTCTTTTATAGAAAATTGCTGTCAATAATAGTTAACTGTGATAATATTGTTATGCCCAACAGCTAAATTCAATATTTATGTGATATTTGAGTAACAGGGGTGTATTGGGATGTTTTACGCGCTGATATTATAAATAGTCTATTAAGTATTTTACTCTAGCCTCACTAATAGATTGTACAATTTCTGCGAATGTGTGCTGTCATTGTGTTTATACGTTTTTGTATAAGTTTAACGCAGGCTTCCTGTTGTTCTCCATTATAGATTTAGGTGGGCGTAAATCACTCTTTGTTAATTATAGAGTAGTGTTCTACCCACTCATATTGTTTCATTTCCGTTACTTGCTTACATCTTCTCAAAGAAATCGCAAATAAACTAAGAAGGCTGCGCTCATTTAGCAATTAAAGAGACACTCGGCATTTTGCAGCTGAGTCGTTCTGTGTTTTTCTTGTTTTCTAAAAACGTATAGCTTTCGAAAGTTTATTGCAGGTTAGTTTTGGTATCTGGCGATTCCATTCGAAAAGACTATAGTAATTTTTTTGTCTGTGTCGAGCTTCAGTCGCTACTCGTTACGGCAGTCCGCGTTAGGTCGTATCGTTAGTTTGATAATGGTTGTTTGATGTCTCCTGCTGGTTTATTTTCACATTACGCTACGGGTATTTGCCGTATTCAAACGTATTGATGGCGTATTTAGTTTGTGGTTTCCTATTGCTTGCTTGCCAAATTGGAATGGACTTAACGTGGTAACGAGACGTTCTGTGCTTCTATTACCCAACCCCAAACTTAAAAGGAGGGCTACCGTATTTATGTGTAACACGAATGATCCGATTTTAACATATTTTAAAACCATTATTTTATGTTGATAATGAAAATGAAAATGAAAATGAAAATGAAAAATTTATTTTGCAAGTAGGCCATATAGGCTCTTTTACATGTCTGAATCTACTAGCGCTTCGGAAAATGGAAGAATCTGCTGAGAAGAAACGCCGCAAGAAACTCAGCAGTTTATCTTTTTTTTTTTTCTTCTCTTTTGAAAACAAGATTACAGAGCAATATACACAATCATAACAATAGTTCACATAAAGTGTGAAAAAAAAAAGATAATAAATAGCACAGCAAGCTTTAAGCATATTGAACGAACTGGCACTAGTACAGATTGACCAAGAGATGTATAGGGTCCCCAGGTCAAAGAAATTAGAATCGGGATGTATGTGGTCCCTGATCAAATACTTAGTCTAAATAACTTAGAGATGTATAGTCTCTAAGGGTCAAAACAAATTAATTACCTTAATCTATGCTTAGCAGAGGTGTAAAACGCCTCCACGGTCAAATTGTACAATATTACTTGGAGATGTATAGTCTCCGAATGTCATAAGAATATAAGAATAAAAATATTCAAGTCAAAAAAAAAAAATTGGTGAAAATCCAACAAAATCAGTAATATAACAATAACAACTCAATATATGTCTATATTTAGTTATATATATAAATATAAATAAATAGACAACACGATGAAGTCTCCCACATCAAACCGCATTTAAGTACCTACATTTGAGGCTTTTTGAGAATTACATTAGTCTTTGCAGCATGAGTCTGCGTTACTCAAATAAATAAATATAATTATCTTGGGACAATTTATCTAGTCCCTAACTAAGCAAAGCTTGCGCTAGGGTACTAGGCAATGGATAAACATACATTATACGTATAGATATTCATATTATATCTATGACTCATGTATAATCAATTAAATTCACCATACAAATATTTGTCCCTTGTGGAAATCAAACCTACAACCTCAGGCTTCTTATTTAGGGCCACTAACTATTAGGTTATCCGATCGTTCAAAACCATTTTATCTCTCTTCATGTGCTATAAAGTGGTTTAAATACATAATATACATATAGTTTATAGCATAGGTATAGCATGTATTACAAGAATTGCTATCGAAAATGTATGAAAATGTCATTAATTTCACAGGAATTTGGTAACAGCTCTGGTGAAACGACCTGTACTGGTAGTATCTAATAATATTTGGGCAAAATGTGAACTCTTAGATCCTTAATTTGTGTTTTAGAATTGTGAAACAATATAACAATAAATGGAAATATTCCCGAAACGCTGCAGCTGCACCAACGAAAATCATTATTGTGCAATTTATCGCACTCGTGCGTTAATGCATTCACTGATTAATTTATTAAAGGACCGCAGTGTTGTGAAATTGATGGGCGGGACTCGTTGGGCGAAACTGGGCTATTACGAGCTGTTTAAAGGTAGTGAGCCCATTTTGATTGCATTTCACTTGCAGTTTATTGTAAACCTTTTTTTGGAAAAGGCTCAACAAGGGCCTATACATCAGTAGTTTTATTTGCAACTTTCAAGCAAGTCGTAGCAATATTTCAGTGGCCCTAACACGTCCGGCCCTGGTAATTTTTTTCCCTCCCTGCGTCTATGTCAAAATAGTATCATAAACATAGACTGCTAAAAACATAACCCTTCCTTATGGTTTTGCCGTAGTCGGGTAAAAAATGGATTTGCATAGAGATAAACTGAGATTAATTAAATTTGGCTGGTCATATTATGGCCACGCAGTGTTGCCAGGTCCATTTTTGAAAAATCAGTAGATGTAACTAGAAAAAATCAGTAGATGTATGGGGAAAATTTTCAAAAAATCAGTAGATGCAAAAAAAAACAGTTTGTATATATTAGGTACAAATACGCATAACTGAAATAGAGATGGTATTGCTTTCTCATCATAATCAAGTAATCATTTTGGCGTAGTGTGTTCAAACCAGTTTATTTCGCTGACTGCGGAGCAAGATTGACTATGTGTTCACCCCATTAAGTCCATTTTACGATGACAATTTTATAGTGCCAACCAAACTATGATAATTTTGTGTGTGTTTGTTTTTCACTCAGATTTTTATATTACATATCCTCTTTTAAAGATAAGCTAGCATTTGAAAAAATCAGTAGACTTTTAGTTAAAATCAGTAGATCAGTAGAATTATGGAAAAATCAGTGAATCCCCCGAAAAATCAGGAGATCTGGCAACACTGTGGCCACGTATAAGCTCGTGCTAGCTTACCTTTTGTACAGTGTACAGCGAACATGCAGAAGACCGTCAAACAAATAAAATGATTTGATGCCCATCTCTATCTTAAAGCAAATTTTAAAGTAGAGTAAGCAAAAAGGTGGCATTCTTTAATGTCTATTTTACTAATAATAATATTATATTAATCAATCGTGACCTTAACGAACATAGGCATACACAGCAAAACTACACCATAATCATCCCAGAACAAACGGATTAGCTAAACGCGCCGTGCACAGGTTTAAGAAGCGTATGCTAGCCAGCGACAAAAGTATCAAACTGATGAGATATTATGACATTTATTCACAAGTCGTTATGACATATGATCTGTACCGTTACCATGAGTTGCTATCGAAAACTCAAATTAAGTCATTACTACAGTCGATGGCAAGTACACCCTCCAATTTGCCAGTGAAAGATGTAACTAAAGAGTTAACAGTCGATACGGTATTTTCAATGACATTTGTTGTGAGTCATGGTATCGATGTTCTACGGCAACAGCAATAAAAAGTTAGTCGCTAGTGCTTAGATTTCGATAGGTAATTTACTGTTCAGCTCATACTAGCAATCTTTAGTTCCATAAGTGACAGCTGAAGGCGCTGTACAATGTCACTAGCGAGTACTGTCACTGTCAACTCATGGTAAGCGTAAAGGTTCTACAATAGCCTATGAATGAAATTGGTGGACTGTACTTCCATTACCTACTACCCATATACTTACATACAACAAACTTTACTTTGTTTGAAAATAGGTCAATTGGTGTGAATTACCCAATATTATTATTAAGTATGCATTTTATCATGTTCATTATTTTAACTGCACATATTGTGGAAAATTAAAAGGTTTTCAAACCCCTTTGCATAATGTTTGCTCACGTCGCGTGAAATCCTGCCGCCTTCGAGGTATTCTCCGAAGGCATACAAAGAAAATTGAAGATGGAGTTAGAGTACCTGTGAGACCGAAAACGAAATTGTTCTGTGATTTTTCGAGATGTCACTTGAATCGGCAAGGCAATAAGGAAAACAAAATGTTACCAAATAATTAGGGAAACGTTGATTTAATTAGGAATGGTAACGTATATCTTCATCTAACTCAACTCGCAGCTTAGCCTATCCTGTTTTATTTAGGGTTGGTGCCCTTTTAGATGGATTTTAAATAACTTGTAATTTTTAGGGTTCCGTACCTCAATAGCAAAAAAGAATCCCTTATAAGATCTTTTTGCATTGTAATCACTTCCTCTGCAATACTTAATTACATTATTTTATTCAATCCACGATCATAGTAATCGCTCATTGCGTATATCAAACCGGCAAAGTGTAATTCGGACACGCACACGAAGGATTCCGTACAAAAACGACAAAAAAAACGCCTTTAATTTTTACGTGTTTATTTTTATTGCCTATTTGTTGTTATAGCGGCTGCTAGGGACAGTAACTAATACACACTCGGTTAAAATTATAACTGTCTACATATTACGGTTCAAAAGACACAGCCTTATGAAAGACGGACGAACAGTCAGACAGACGAACGCGCGGACGGACGGACAGTGGAGCCTTAGTAATAGGGTCCCGTTGGCACATACAAGGTACTAAATCCTAAAAATATAACTAGGAAATACTTAATGCCAGCTCGGCTTCGTTATATGTAATTTTTATTATAAACTAAATGAACATGAATTGACTTATAAAAAATATCAAGATATTAGAGACATAGTAGCTTTTTTGCTATCAAAAATCAATTACAAATCAACTACCAGCCTACCTACGATTAGAAACATAATACATACTTACATAGAAGCTGAGCATAGTAAATCAATTTGCGACGACCGCCACCATAGCGGGCACTAATTGATTTACTTTGCTACCAGATACCTCAATTAAAAACCTCCTTTTAGAGACAATAACTGGCAACGAGGGGGGCAATAAACAAACAACCGGACATGAATCCTTCTAATTAAATTAGAAAAAGGACTACATGAACCCACAAATTTGTACAAGGAAACGGGACTCCTCACTGTTTCTATACAAGTTAGGTACCGTCAACCTATTTCATTCATAGGAAAGGGTCCAATTTTATAAACGCGACAGGCGACAGGTGACAGTAGGGTTACTTGTCGATACAGTAATGTACGGTGAATTGTCACTGTTGCCTGTCGCGTTCATGAAATTGGTTTCAGGCCTCTATGCCACGAAACTTACGAGTGCTACAATTTGACATAATTGTAGAGATTTTCGTACAACAATGTGAAAAATAATAATATGTTAAATTGTAGCACTTATAATTTTTGTGGTACAGGCTCCAGGGCCCAATTTTATTAAAGCGACAGGTGACAGGTGACAGTGACAATTTGGTATACTTTGCTTGCTTATTATGATGTTAAGTCTGTAAGTTACTTGTCAAAATAGTAATGTACGGCTAATTGTCACTGTCATCTGTCGGAAGTCGCTTTTATGAAATTGGTCCCAGGAAAAATCTTTTCACAATAAATGTTATAATGTTCTAGCGATGATTTATTGCGACGACGTTCTACAGTGGCCTATGAATGAAATTAGTTGACTGTACTAAAACTTGTATGTATGACAGTGTGAGTGAAAAGTGGAAAACAACATTAAAGTTTCATTATTGTGCACCAGTGTAAAATAATACAGAAAAAAAGTAATAAATAAATATAAACAGGTAGACAATTGGCAGTCTCGGCCGAAGATTCGAGCGATCTCTTCGTACAGAATTGTGCTCACTTTGCATCAAAAAGATGAAGGTCAAGAAGAAAGCGGCGCCCAGTTAATTTCTACTCTATGTTGTCAAACTGTACCCACTAGAATTTCAGATGTGAAACATTTAACTTATTAAAAATCCGTACCCCAAGGGTAAAACGATACCCTATTACTAAGACTCCGCTGTCCGTCCGTCTGTCTGTCCGTCTGTCAACAGGCTGTATCTCACAAATTGTGATAGTTAGACAGTTGAATAAAATTAATATTTAAGGGGGCTCCCATACAACAGGACTCCGACGGGGTTTTTAATTTTCATCTTAGAGATCTTTTATGCTCCTTAGTGAATATGAAAAGTACATAAAGTACTCACTTAAAATTGGCAATTTGTTATTTTATACGGGGCGTTTTCGGGAGCTGCACAGCTCTCGAAAACGCCCGAAAACCAAATCACAGCGCACCTAATTGTGAGGTACCGAGTTTTATCTCCAGCGGTTTCCATGTATCTCCCAATGTTTTTTTCTAAATTACGTACATTGACCTAAGTACTATAGTAATCAACGCTCTTACGGTGGGGAAAAATATCATGACGAGACGTGAACATTCATGTAAGTGAATTTGTAACCATGATCCTGTCGGTCTGGTTTCCCTGTAATAAGGGTTATGGAGGTTAGATGCCAGTCGTTCCAATGTATCTGCCAAATCTGAGATATGGGTAATAGTGTACCCCGAATTAAGAAACGGGAAAAAGCGCTAGGAGGATGATGTTGTACATTTCAAAAAATAACCGAACGCTATTTTATGGTCGGCGGAATATTTCTCCTTAGTTTTTAGTGCACCCGGTTTTCATTTTAGCTCTTTCAAAGCTAGTGTGAAATTAGTCTCAGTGCTTGGGCTGTTAATGAAAGCAAAACAAAACTCGGTCAAAGAGGAAACTAGAGTTCACTTGACATTGACAAAAATACTAAAAATAAAGTATGACTAATGGGCTAGTCAGCTTTACAGTGGAAAAATAAGTTGGTAAATTACTATAACTGTTTAACCTAGAATCATAGGTACAATTTACATAACTCCAACTGATTACCTTGAAAACAATCCCATCAAAAGGGCACTAAACATAAACGTTAACGACGCGTTTTAATCGTATAACAAAACACAACTTAAATAGGAACTAGGAATTCCTCTTTAGTCGCCAAATTGGTATTTGTTGTAAGGCGTTTAAGTGAAATAAATTACCCTGTTCAGGGGCCTGCGACCGCTTGGGGATCTGTGGCAAGATGAGAACAGAATTTAGGATGGACTGATACTGAAAAAACAAAACTTTCTGCTTAATATACTCGTACACTCACACCTAATGCTGTTTAAACTGAATTTTGTGATGTTTAATCTGTATCTTCACTTAGTAATACAACAGTAAACAACTTTTCTTTGTGTTGTCATTACATAGAATTTTAATACAACAAAGTTAGTATCCGTTCTAGTCTCTTCTGATAAATTTTCCGTCAGTTACTCCTTCTAAACCACGCAACCGATTGTGATACGGTTTTCACTGTAATTTTGAGAATATATTGCAGTAGATTTTTTATGTACAGTCAAGGAATTTAATTTCCAACCCACCTAAGGTTCAATAGCATATAGCAAACTGTCACCATAAGAGCTATAGAGCAAGACGTTAGTTTGACATATCGACCTTAATGCATTGCGAATGTCAGACGGCATTTCAACGAAGGTAGGGAATTAAATTCCTTGACTGTACATTACATCCTAACAAAAATGTATCCGTCTGAGGTTGAGGCGAGTTGGTTGTTAGAAATAATTTAAACGGATTTTCAACTATTTTGTTTTTTAATTTGGTATGTAGATAGCGCAGTCAAGTGGATAGTGACCCTGAATACGAAGCTAGAGGTACCAGGTTCGATTGCCGTGAAGAGCAAATTTTCGTATGATAAGTATGAATGTTTATCTATAAATGTTTCTATAGTGAAACCTTAAAGAAGATTAATTGTACTACACATGTATATTATGTATGAATGTGCTTATTTTTGTTTGTCTCGCTCTTTGTTCGCTCGATAAGACTTAAGTATGTACTGATTATTTTAAATGAAGAATCTACCGATAAATTCGTGATACCAGTAGTATGTGTGACATAGAATATATGAATAATAAAAGAAACTAAATGGCTGAAATTAAACCGCATATTATGTGACCAAAATAAAATTTACAACAAAAGATCAATCTTGTCGCCTGGGGTATTCAAATAAAGGCATGTTTGCGTCGGTTTCATAAATATTACAACCAATGGGTTTTAATGATAATTTTGGTGAAAATTTAAAGATATTTGATTCGTAAAAATTTAAAACGTCTAAAATTATATCGAAGTAAAACATCTTAATGAGCCGGTTTATATTTATAGATATAATGATTTTAAAAACTATATTTAAAAATACTCTGACCGTACTCTTACAATTCTTTTACCGTATTCGGGTTTTTGAAGCTTGCTTTAACTTCTCATATTTATCTTACCTACCAGTTGTAGATTCTGTACAATACCTGGAATGTGTAAATATGTCTAGCCAGTGCCTAGTATTGGTTGAGCCGTGAACCCAAAAGTTCATGACTTCTCGCTAGGGTTTATGAGGGAAGGTCAAACACAACTTTACAAAGGTAACAACTACTTAGACATAAGTATTTAAGGTTGATACTTTTTGTGTCAGTGACGAGGAGCATTTTTCACAACTAGAAGGGATTAATTTAATTGGTTTTAATCAAATCTTTCACTTTTCAAATTGAGGGGACGAGACTATGTTTCAAATTAGGTATACAATATCAATTGTCCTAATTCCTAACAAAATAAAAGATGTATTTGCATAGTAAAAGTAGGTAGCTTATTCCGCTATTTGTATTGTTATATTTACTAGCATGCAAAAGTTTTAAAACTTTATAGGAATGTGGCCTACCGTTAGTGTCATAGCTGCATAGTGGTTAGGCGGGTGGACACGTGATCGTGAATAAGGCATGCAAAACCGGCTTTTTCTTGTCCGGTTTGAACCGGGTTTTTCACAGAGAAGAAAACCCGGGTTGCATGCCCAATGGTGAGGTATCGAATTCGATCCCCATTGCGGCGATCGTTATGTAACAGTGAGTTTTTCTAACTTGTACATTACCTAAGTGCTATAGTAACCAACGTTCTTATGGTGAGGCAAAACATCGTGAAGAAATCTGCACATTTATGTAAATAAATGACTAACCATGCTCCTGTCGCTCCGGTTTCCCTGTAACTGATAGATGGTAGTCCGTTCAATGTGATAACCTGACCTGCTAAATCTGAGAATTAGTTAAGAAACGATAAAAAGTGCAAAAGCGCTAGGAGACTAAACGGATAGAAATAAAAAAAATCTGCGGGACATATTAATATCCTTTACAGTGTAGTAGCTTTTTTCTAAGACAGTATCTGTTTATTTTGTATAATTTTTTGCATAATGCTTTCTAAACATCATTTTTGAAACCGGCTGTGTTAAAAAATGAATGCGGTTACTTATTGGCACCGGAAAACTTTTAAACCGCTTTTAAAAAGCGATTGTTTATTTATCACAGACAACTGATACCTACAAGCATTACGTGTACATATCGGCTGGGAATTGATGGCCATGATCCCGCCCGGGTTGGCTCGATTTTTATTGAATTTGAGCTCGCTGGCATCAGCTCAAACACTACGTTAGCAGAATTAAATTATGGTAGCGCCAATTACAGCCGTTTTTGAACCGCACGATGGCCGAACGCCAATTTATGCACTTTCAAAGCCCGTTGCTGTATCAACGTGCATATTACGAGTATAATGTGTTGAAACAGTTGTTTTGTAAACTGTTAGTGCAAAATAGGGCGAACATTTTTAGTTCCAAAGTGTGACGCTACTAGCTAAAGCTATCTTTTTTCATAATATTAGTTAAGTGATTCTAAAGTAACCAAATCAGTCAGTAAGAGTATTTTTCGTCGTAATTTGCGTATTGAGTGAGATAGCTAATTATTGAGTACTAGTGACCCGCTTCAACTTCGCACGGATACAATTAAGATTTAATGTACATAAAAAACTTCAGTAACAAAATCTTTACATGAAAGTAACAACACCATCACAACCCGTTGCGTAGTTTAGAAGGAGTAAGCTGCCGAAGATACGTTGAGGATTGAGGACCGACAAGAACGGATAGCCTGTGATGATAGTGATAGTGATAACCACAGAACATTGTCTGTGGTTATCATTACTATCACTATTGAACAGACAGACAGATTCCATACACTGAAGCGCAATGGGTTAAGTTTACCTAAGATGAATATAAGTATTTTAAAACATTGTCTTTGGTACACTGAAGATTTAGAAGCGTTCATTAGAAACAAGTGGAAAATATGCGTTTAAAAATTTCAGCAGATAATAAATGAGCCATATTTACGCTGCTTTCCGCATATTGGCTGTTAAAACTTTTTAACGATAGGTATCGCGGGACATAACTTCCTAAGATTAAAAGTACGTAAAATATGTTTCCTTTCATTTCAAGAGTGATCGTTCGTTCATTCAATGAACGAAAAATTTCAAAAGCGTATTACATACCTACGAAATCACTACTGTATGGGTAATATCTCGCGTCTGCAAAAAGGATACACGTTGCGCTTGGAAGCAGCAGTCGATGTGACTAACTTTAACTTAAGCTAGCAAAATCCGAAGAAAAACTTAAAATACTTTACGTAATAAATACTCTACATGCATAGTAGAAAAAAGTTTCTCCACAGTAAAATCGATGTTACACCCTACAATATGAGCTTGATAATGCTTGTGAGAACGTAGTAGGTTTGTAAACCTTGAAAATATGCTTAGTGATAAGTAATAATGTAACTTGATCTTGTATTGAAAATATGTATGAAAATTCCAGGTAACTTTGAGCACCCGAGTAACATGTCATCAAAAGTTGCTTTCGCGATATAATTATCCCACCAAAAACATTCTGTAAAAAACTAGCGAAGTCTCGATGGAGCTGCTTGTTTATCTCTAAAAAGTAATGAAATCTAGACAAAGCCGTGCCAAGTCTAAGGTTCCTTACTGCGATTTCTTTATTATTATAGTTAATGTGGTGTGACTTTTTCTCTAGATTTCATTACTTTTTAGAGATAAACAAGCAGCTCCATCGAGACTTGGCTAGTTTTTTTACATAATGTTTTTGGTGGGATTTCTCTTCTTCTTGTAGAAACGTGGGCATTTGCCCAGCAGTGGGACGCTATACGCTAGATTAAATTAGAAGATGTGTCCCACTACGCTGGATTTTTGAAATGTCAGTCGATTTTTTTATGTACCAATAGTAGAAGGGGGCATTACTATATTAATACAGCTGAGATCAGCTGAGGGTTCTTCATCAGATACTTCAGACCTTCGATTTTATTAAGTTACGTATACTGACCCTGACGTGCATATACATCTTCGAAATCTCAACTTTTGTGAAATGTAACAGGAGCCAATTTCTTGTTTTTAGGAGTATTCGCCAAAAAGGCAAAATGAACGTAAAACCGTACAAAACAGCATTACTTGCTGAAAGCGTATTCGGCATGGCATCCAAGATCTTTAACAAGCTTCCAAAGAATATATTAATGACCGAGGATGTTCATGATTTTAAAAAACTACTTTTTAATTTTTTGGCGGATAAGGCCTACTATTCAATGGAGGAGTATATGCGTGATAGTTTTAACAATTTTTTAGACGGTATATTAATTTAGTGCATGACTTGAATATACTTAACTATAAGATATTTGTATGCCCTTGGGCGCAGCATATAGTGATACAAGTATGTAATCATTGTACCATCTGTTTTGACCTATGTTTGACAAATAAACTATTTGAATTTGAAATTATTAGAATTTGAATTTGAGTTTTGACATCAAATGGAGCGGCTCACGAAGTTGAATATTTTTGTAAAGGCGGTATGTCGATCTCTAATAGTTTGGTTGGCCTGTTGTGTTTTCTACTCAGGGTCACCAGGTATTCCAGATCTTCGATTATCTTAGTTTTTATAGTTTTCCCTTTATGTGGCCATTAAACCCTAACTCTGTACCAAATTTCAGCTCTCTGAGTTTATGGGAAGTACTAGTTCTATTCTAAAGATCATGAGTGAGTGTCATAAATGCAAAACTTTGCTTTCGCTTAACTTCGGAACTAAATGACCTACAGACTTGAAATTTTGGATTTTAAGTATGTGATTATAGCTTACTAGATGAAGAAAATTTCTGCGTTCTGGTCTTATCCAGAGGTTCTCAAATAGGGGCCTGAAAATGCGGCGAAATGGTTCCAGTAAAGGATGGTACGGCAGTGTTTGCTTCGCGCTCGACTTGGCGGGGGCACTGCCGTGCCCCCCGATTTCCATGATACGAGTATGGCTGCATTAATAACTTCTTCAATCCCAACCGCAAGTACTGATGCAAGTAAATACTTTAAATTAAAAAAAAAAACAGTAAAATAACAATTATTGTAGACTAATCTATTGTATATAATATATAGCCAAAGGTACGAGTATATTCGAGAATTCCAGATTTTCGGAAAGCTTTTCAATATTTGAACGCTTTGCCCAGTGCGATCGGGTGTAAAATCCGGAAATGAAGTCACGGGGATGGCGCACCTTTTTACCCCTTCCCTATAATTAGTTTATAAAAACCCTTCGAATTTCAAACGACTTATGTCGTAAAATTTTCTTTTAAATAAAGTGGTTTATCTACACATATATCATAAATGCTCTATAATGCGTTCAGAAACCGTAGACAATGACCAGCATTATTACAACCAATATTTTGAGAATTTTTCTAATTTGTTTCTATATTTGTTCAAATTCATTTTTATTACATTATTTTAATGTGTATAGTCTATAGATATTTAATAGGTACCTAGCACTAATAGCTAGTAGCAATGCAGGCAATTGCTTCTGAACCCATCATAGAGTACTTATGATATGTGTGTAGATAAAGTAATGTATGCAACTGTACATAATTAGGTCTTAAAACACTCGTGTGATCCTATTATGAAACTCGCTGACGCTCGTTTCATAAAACCACACTCGTATTTTAAGACCCGTCATTATGCAACAGTTGCATAAAATACTATAAATTCTTGAACTGCCAAGTACGAACACCAGCAATATTCTTAAATTAAGTAGATTAGGCTCAGCGGCCCTAACATGACAGCCACTTTATCTGTTTTTAACACTCCCATCGTGGATAAACTAGCCTTATCCCCGGTGGCTAACATGACCGCACGTGTCACGGTGTTAAACACTCTTTTGACAGGTGTTAGGGTTAGTTTATCCTTTTGCCTAACATGACCGGCCACGTTCGGTGATAAACCTAGCGTCATTTTGACAGTTAATCGAGATAAAACGGGTTACTTTATCTGGGTCGTCGAAGGTGGGTATAAGATATTTTATTTTATTTAAACAGTGTCTTTACTTTGTAATATTAGATTTTATCATCACAAAAGGTTATTAATTCAGTGGGATAGTTACCAAACTGTTGTATTACGTGTAATAATTGACCAATGTTTTTGTGGAATGTGACGAGCACACTTCTTTACTTACTCTATTGAGCCGTGTGTGACCCCGTGATAATAGCAAATAAATAAATGATAAAAACGATACTACAGTGATTTGTTTATTTTATGGAAAAGACAGACGCATGCCAGTCACCTTATGGGAAGTGATCACTCCCGCTAATGGTAACCACCAACCCTGCAGTCGCTAATCCGTTGTCAACGTTTAGCCGCCCACCCTGTCGCTGGGCCTTCGGATCATCATTAATCGCACGAAACGAAATGTATACTACTTCATGTCGGTATTCTGTCTAAGCAAGGTACTGTAAGGACCTTTAGGTTTCCTTACAGCCTCTTCCAGAGCTGACCACGGCAACAAGAGTGGCAGTTTATAGTAGAAGAAGAAAAGGGACTTATTTTGATTTTTAGATTGACATGCAATGTATGAATTGGAATATAAACTAGAATAAATTATAAAGTTCTTAAACTTATGCGCTAGCTTGTTATTTTGAAGCCCTAGGTACCTCACGTCCCTATAGTACTACCCCAGTCAAGTCTGCTTTGGTACTGAAATAAGCACACTGTAATAATTAATAATAATTGCCACCCACGTTTATAACTTTTATAAGGTTTGAGTTTGTAAAGAGTGTTTCAGTTTCAATTCATGATACAGAAAATTGCAGTTTGGGCTTGCAAAGGTTGATTTATTTAAAATAATATACAACTGCATAGCCATAAAATATGTTTATTAAAAAGTACAATACAGCGAAGTGGTTGTGTATTAGGCTATGATAATAAGTTTTATTATTTGTCGTAGGTGTGAGGTACTAATAATTCGAGGTACGCCGGCGCCTTGGTGCATATCTGAAAATGAAACAAATTGGTTACTATTTTGATATACAGGTGATTTAGAATATGCTCTAGAACTGTTAATGCTTTGATTTTAAGAGTGGCTCAAGCTAAATGTGCTATACTAATAAATAATTGTTTCATTTACTTGTTTACTTTATTCTATCTTATTATTTGATATGAGCACAGAATAAAGAGGGTTAAAGAGGTCTCATACATGGAGACATACTACATAAAATCAACAACATTGAAGTCAACAACCAAGGTATAGTATATCATAATATTGAAGCCCTCATTTCCCATTTATGTTTTTGATAACCTCTGCCTGGAGAAGGAATAAGAAAAATATGTTTATTATTAGGGATACATAGAGCATTGGGAGGCTTAGTGCATAGAGGTAGACCCGTTATCGTGAGTTCGTGAGGTACCGAGTTCGTACCTCAGCGTTAGCCATGTATGTACCAATGAGTTTTTGCACCATTGTGCAACGCCTGAAACAATAATTTTAATAATCAATTATTTAGTCAATGTTATCAAGTTAACTGCATACAGTCAAGCACACATTTATTGATGAAGGTTGTCGACGATCTTCGGATGATTTTAGTTACCATTTGGGTCCTGCAACCATGGTTCCAGTTTGTCATTTTACCAAACTACCTGTTATTCGCCATAAATTCTGGAGCAGGTAAAATAAATAGAAAATATATTTACAGAATTATATAATACTTACACCTGTTTTTCTTTCGGCGGCATTTCGGCAACTTCGGTTTATTTCAGGCTTTTGCTTTCCTTTTGTTTACTAAAATTGTAACAGGTCTTCATGTCTGATCGCTGTCAATTTCAAAATTTTCAACTGTCAAGTGTCAAATTTAGTTGATTTTCGTTCGTAAACTACAGGTGCAAATCGTCCAGGACTGTTTTTAAAGCTAGCTATGTATGTTTAAGGAAATCTATGCATGGTTGTTTCTGTCACATTGCGAAAATGAACGAATGAACTGAATTATTAAACAATATTTTCATTACTGTAGTAACACAGTTTTATCTTTTTTAACACCGTCTTAACCCTGGTGTTAATTTTATCTGTGTGGTCAGTCATGTTAGCGTTTGAGTTAAGATATGGCGGGGTTTAAAATTTTATCTCTCGGGGTTAGTTTAACACCTGGTCTATAATGTTAGGCCCGCTGGATTGTTTACAATTATAATTTTTCACGTTTTGGCGACTAGTAGACATTTAAATTTAACAATTTGATATCGCGTATCGTATATTGCAACGAATTGAATGTGTGTGAAACACACATAGACACAGTGCTCGAGACAATAGCATATCGCTAATACACATAATATTTTTTTTTAAAATGTTGGATCTAATTTTGTTTATTATACTGCTTTTACTGCAAGGAACGAGTGTGCATACAGTCCCAACGTTCACAAAATGTTGTTCAATTGATTAAACTATATGGTCGCACAATCTTCCCCAGAAAAAATAACTCTGATAATTGTGCCGTTGACTTCGTCGAAACAATTTGGTCTAATCGATCTAAATTTATCTCAAATAGGTTCGTGTCAGACATGTCCGAATATTTCCTAGAGTCATTAATCAAATCTTGTGTTAAATGGTCCGACAAACAGTGGCAGAGAATAAACGATTTCGACTCTAAGATATTTCCGCCCATTGCGAACTTACTGATTATTTTCCTGCGCAATATTTTTTCTCGAAGAATCAATGGAGAGTGTAGCGGGAACAATTTGTCAAAAGTCTATTTTGTCTGTTTGGATTCGGGCTGTACATGTTTGTTCGGGAATCGATCAACTCTTAAGAATTTGTTAACTTTTTATCCCGTTCGCTTTAGTTTTTACTTTGAACGGGACGGAGCATTTAGTTTACATTTTAAACGTTTTATTTTCTATGTTTAACTAGGTAGTTTTTTTGTTTTGGCATATTATTTGTATTCCTACACAACGAAATCTTTCCGACTCTTCTTTATGCTTCCCAAAAATATCTAAATAATCATGTTAGCATTACGCACTTGAAATGAGAGGAGAACTTATTTGAGTGCCATTCAAAATTGTTAACTTTCATTACATTTTTTCAACATTCAGTATTTTTAAACAACTCAAAACAAGAAAATAACTAGCTGTGAAGTTATTTGGCTCTAAAAGTGCACCAGCCAAATAAATGTCCCGAATTATTAGATTATAAGTCAAACGTTCCCTGTCGGTAGTGTAAACGCGCTTGGTTGTCACAAGGTACGGGGGCGGCATAGTTCGCAGCATAGCCCCCAGCGGATTCTGCCTCATGACCGCAGCCTAAGATGACAATGTTAGCGCGATATTCAGACTATGCGAATTATCTTTAAGCCACGGCTATGTAGGCGTGAATTATTGACGCTGCCTTGTTCAAGAGAATTTCAATTTGAGTTAGAGGGCGAGCTAGCACTGTATCGGAATATGCCTTTTGGTTTTAGGCCTCATATTTGTAGACTCAAGTTAAAACGACATACTGTAATTTTTTTACTTGCACATTTTTGAAAGGTTGAGGCGTTATATTAACTCACCCGCTTGCCCAGATGTCCTGGTGAGTGATAGGTAGTCCAACTGGCTAGAACTTTAAATTCTATCGTTGATTCATTCAGATTCGTCTGC
Organism: Ditula angustiorana; assembly: GCA_963691745.1. NCBI lineage: Eukaryota > Metazoa > Arthropoda > Insecta > Lepidoptera > Tortricidae > Ditula > Ditula angustiorana. The sequence goes on from OY829478.1 coordinate 9,226,938, forward strand.
TACCAATCTTATAAGAGATCACTCTTCCCTGATGATCTCCAGGTCAACAAACCGTAATGTCGCCCTGGTGAGCACGGAAATGGGAGTGGTTTGGTAATGGGGCTCGTAAACACGGTTCTTGGTGTAAGAAAGCGACAGATTTAGATCCTGGGAAGAAAAGAGACTACATGGCAGACCGCAAATACGCTGGTATGACGATATTAATAGAGTGGCTTGAGCTAAATGAATTGAAAGAGCTCAACAAAGAGTAGTTTGGAAAATTTTTGTAAGGCCTACATCATAGAGATTGAGAAAAGCTAACTAAAGGACAAGACTATAACATTGTTACTTAGTAAGTCAGTAATTAATAAATATTTGGCTAGATGTTATTTTAGTATCAAGCAAGGCAGTCTCGTAATAAATAAATAAATGGTATTACAATCCGACGCGGTGCCGCGGTGTTACTATTTAAAGCTCCTGCACGATCTCTGTTATCTAGAGACGTCTTAGATATATTCACTGGTTAATTTGAGTATTTGCTAAGTATGAAACTACCGTGAGACTCAGACATATTAATAAAGCGGATCACTCACGTATTTTCGCGTCGGGAAATGCCCGACATGCCCTGCATTCCCTGCTCCTGTGGCAAAAACTATATAGGTGAGACTGGCCGGAACATATCCACAAGGTTATCGGAGCACATACGTAGTATGAAGAAACAGGACAGCCAGGCTTCGGCAGTGACAGAACATTCATTAAATTCGGATTCGACGCATTTTATCCGTTTCGATAAGGTGTCCGTACTGGCGAGGGAAAAGTTTTTTTTGTGCCGCGGAAAGTACGGGAGGCTATTGAAATTGGACGTCATCCGAATTTTAATCGTGATGGTGGATGGTCGGTGCCATCCAGCTGGAAAACGGTGTTGAGTACTACGTCGGAGACGGGTGTGTCCGAGCCTTTAGAGAGCGATGTGGTTAGTGTAGTGTGCAACCCTATATTTGACATTAAAAATAATGAAGCAAACGAGGGTAGTTGTTCGCCGCCGCCCGAAACGCCTGTGCCGAGTGTAGCCGAGCTGTCAGGGCTTCGGTACGCAGTCGTCGTCGCGCCACCGCCGCGGGGGCTCATGATTAAGGACCACGGACTGGTCCGAAACATGTCGGGCATTTCCCGACGCGAAAATACGTGAGTGATCCGCTTTATTAATATATTTGCTAAGTAATACAAATATATTATATCAAATAAACTATACTAGCCTAGCTATTACTCCAGCCTTAAGATAGGCCAAGGATAGTAAGATCTGGAGGGAATTAGTCGGCATGACAACGAAGGCATTACAAGATGGACATGACCTTCAGTATCAGTAATGAAGAGCACAATAAAGAAGAATAGAGATAAATACTTATATTATAAGTCTTTTTTTAACTGGTGCCAAAAACACAAATAACGAATTCCAGTGCATTCAATTATTATATTCTGCACCGGGAAATGGTGTCGGTAAGTTGGTTTTAATGGAGCTTTAACAAACTTTTATTGATTTCGCTCGATATGTTTTGGCGTTGGCGCAAATACAATGGTTGTTGAATTAAATAATGGAAAAGCCGTTTTCCACAGATTTTAAACGGAATGGCAGTGCGCCAATGTTCTACCCTACTCTTAAATATTTTTAGTCACTACCAGATGGCCGGTGTGATTATCATTATTAAGGCTCAGTACAATGGTAGGAAAATTTTGTTTATGTTGTAATTATTTTGAATGGGGAGTTAAAATTATATTTTCAATCTTGACCGGACAGTGTTAATTCTTAGTAACTTCTTCACAAAGACCATTATAACGTTCACTGAAGCTATTTTTAAAATTATTATAGATAGTTGTGAGTTATGTGCTTCCTTAAAATTAGGTTGACGCAATATTTTGTATGTTTGCAGTATACATCAAACGATTGAAGATTAATGACACACTTATATTTTTAATGGAATGTACATATAACAAAGTCACAAAGCCTCAAATTTGCTTCAAGATCAAATTCCGCGACCGCCCATTAATCAGCTATCGTCAATGCGTTGACTTGTGCCATCATTTTTTGTTGGCACAACCGCCCGGAGTCCCATTATACTGCAAAACACACACATTTTAGAGGGAGTACTCCATTCTAAGCCATTTATATTAGATGTCATATTATATTGCTTCTGTGGGTTTACTCAGTTTCAATTAACGGGGCAAACTATTGGGGTTATGCAGACATTTTGCTACAGAAATGCAGCCATTATTGTCTTCGCAAATTGAATAAATGCTTGGTTATCATCAGGTCAGTCATTAGGAGCTTAATACTAAATACCGTCCACTGACAGACAAAACTCATTCATTACAAGTTGACAAAAAATTACTTAAAGTATGATGTTAAAACTTTACGTAAAGTATGATGTTAACAGTTTTATCAGTCACTCCACAATAAATGCTTTGTTCATTGAATGATGGTCCAATGGATGAGTTAGGTGGCTCATTTTTAACTGGCATGGACTGCGATGAATTTTAATTTCCTTCAAAACTTAATGAACTTTTTTTTCAGTTCTTTTCAAAAATAATCATAATAATTCAACTGGACCTTTATAGCTCTAAATTCCTAGGTTAGATTCCCTTAAGCAACGTTATTTTTATCGACTTCACAACTTGGAAATTGCGCAGCATGAGGATGTATTACAGCATATCCTCACAGTCGCAATGTTATCTTCTATATTTGCAAATACACATAATCATAGTTTATATGTATTTTATCAGTTTGCAAAAGGTAGGTCGCTTCTCTTTACCCCAAAACGACAACTAAAAATAGTGACGTGAAAGGGGCGAACAGAATTGAGAAGGGTAGGTATAGATAAAAGTTTAAATATTTATATTTGTTAACTAATAATGTACAGACTACGATCTGCAAAATCTCTCTTAGTAGTACCAAATCAAGCCATTGAAATTCTATTCTCTTAGTTTTAAGGTAGAATATTTTTGAGTTAGGTATACGTAGTCTCACTTGCGGACCGATGCAATTTTACTTATACAGTACTTTTCTGAACTCAGAACTAAAAGGCATGATCGACTCACTCGTGTTAAAATGGGAATCTTTATCGATTTTGATAGTCTTACTAGCATTATATCGATGACGGCTCGTCAGTCCACATAGCCAAGTTCCGATACCACCGTCTGCGTCGTATAACGTATTGGCGATCACGCCTCGGCCGCAGCGTGACATGCCCTGTCGAACTCGGCAAGAAGAGTGATTGACTAACAGCAACCGACTGTAATAACTTGGAACTCTGACTTCAAAGAAGTTATAGTTTATAAACTTACGAACCATCATGCAGATGAAGCTTTTAATGTGTATGTAAATACTAACTATGAATTTTTACAGCTGGTGAGGGTCACAGACAGATTTTCTGCCAATAACAGGAGCCAAACCAACCACTACAATACAAAGCTATTGCAAAACTAAACTAAATAAGAATTAAAATTAAAATTAAATGTCTACTATAGAAAAGAAAAACCTAAATCGCTGTCGCTGCTCATGGTGCCCAATAGTCACGTAACCATTTTATTATCTATTAGCGGACGCTCGCGACTTCGTTCGCGTAGAATTAGTAGCCTATGTCCGTCCGGGATAGTGTAGCTTTATGTGAAAGAGTTTTTGAAATCTTCCATAGATTACCCCCCCCCCCCCCCGCATAGATACAAACAAACAAAGTTTACCACTTTATTATGTTTGTTTAGATTTAATTTACCCCAATAGAAAAATGGATGGTGCCTACCTACTACAAACTTTAAAGATCCTTTACACTATTACTAAAATTTTCTTCGATAGAAAAGATTCGCGAAGTAACCTAATTATCTTAATTATAAACTGAATTGAACCCGATAAAATTAATAACAAAGTATGGGCCATAATGGATGGAGCTTTACTAGTGATTTGCCCAACTAGTTGTTACTGAAATTTTAGTATTCGTCTTTTAATTAAAACCGCACCCGCGCTCCCTGTGGTCTGGTGGTTGCTTGTGCTATTCATAAGCTCACAACCTGGCTCTAAGTGACATGAAAGCCGGTTTAAAGCGAGCAATTGCTTACTGCACTGATTTTAGCTCGGCTCTTGGATCATATCAAATGTAGCTATTTTGGTAGGCCAAAGAGCCCATATTTGACAATTTTCACAATCCAAAGGATATAAGAGGTCGGGATCCCTGATTTATTTCAAAATAAATATGGCTCCCATAGTTGGTTGAATTCCAATGGTATCTAGGAAAAATTCACTTTTTTATCTCATACAGTGAACGGATTCAATTCCGCTTATATTTGATCTGGATTGAATAGTCACGATACCGAACGACAACATTACAGATTCTGTTACCCGCGAATATTTTTGCTCGCTGAGAAACAATTCGTGCCTCGTAGCTTCTCCCTGAGGGATATTACAATGGAAGCGAAATTTTGACGTTTTTTTTACTTAGTATTTATAATTGTTGGAGACCGAAGTCAGTTCTTTTCATTCGAATATGTAATGAGAAGGGAAATATTTTGCTACCATTTGTGCATGTAAGGAGAATCAAAAAAAAACATCTTAACTTAGTGTGCCAGTGATAGACCGTACCTTACTCATTAACAGTACCAAACCGGAACATGAGTACGGTTTATAGCTACTACCCTTATATCCATGTAAGTTGGCTGAAATTTAATGGTCAATGGGTTTTTTACATTGTCAAGAGCTTTTCAATGAAATGGTTAGCCGTGTCCAATTCTTTATTTACCTCGGTAGTCTAAATTAATCTAATATCAGATTCATTGGATATTGCAATGTGTAAAGTCATCTGATGGGGAGTGATCCCCGCCGCCCATAGGAACCATCGGCCCCAAGACAATCACTCATTCGTTTCCGGTCATTAAGTCCCCTTCCCCAGCTAGCCTTAGGATCTCTGACTCACCGTACGAAACACAGTGGCACAGTACTTCACGCTAGTATTCTGCAAGAGTTTGGTACTATCCTATTCTAGCCAGTTCAATGGTACTGCAACCAGTAACTGGCTACAGCATGACTCTACAAGCTCTACAACTTAAGGATTACTTATTGCTCTAAGCTCTACAACTATTAAAAACTTTCATAATCATAATAATTTATTTGTCAAAAGAGGTAATGTTTCAAATAGTGCATGATACGCGTTATTCATTCTTGGGTGTAGACAGACGGACTGCAATCCGACTGCCGAATTGCAGTTCCGATGCAGTTTGAATGCAGTTGGCACGACTACAATGAAACTGCAGCCAATTGCCAATTTGTGTGCAGTCGCTGTGCAGTTACAATTACTGCACTCTGACTGCAGGCTAGCTGTATTGCAGTTAATAATAAAGTTGCAATTTGGCAGTCAGATTGCAGTCCGTTTGTCAACAGCCGTATTCTTAGGTAGTTTCATTAAACACGGTCAGCCTAATAAAGTTTAATGAACATTTAAACAGATTCAAATAATGACTTTGTTTTTAAATCAAAGTGTTATAAACGTGGTAAAAAATGTTTCCGAAAGTTACCGCAAACTGCTCGGCCGAAAGTAATTCAAACAAAGTAGATAAAAGTTGCGGCGCTAAGGAAGCGATTAAAAGAAAAATTAGCATTCTTTGAAATTAATTACTCTCGTAATAAAAGTTTTTATGAGGAAATATGAGAGTATAATCCCAATATTTTTGCCAACATCCTCAGATACTTTGATATTTACAATTTTAGAGTTAATATCGTCTATCGGGTTTCATCTATCTATGAAGTAGGTACCTACCTACCAAAAACGTATATACCTACGTCAACAGCAAGTATCAGAAAGTCATTTTATCTCATACATTTATCGATATTTTTATATGAACCACCCGTTAATATGGTCTCTAAGTAAAAAAAAAAAATATTTAACTGCCGCCTGCCTACAGATTAGCACCAATTTTATACTGCGATTCACTACTTAACACTGCTACGATGGTTTAGGCTTAACTGAGTTCTCTTATTAAACGCTATCTTCAATTCAGATTCCCTGTGAGCCGGCGTTCCCGTGCTTTAAAGATTAAATACTACTCCATTAACTAATCCAACCGTCTATTAAGTACTGGACTTAGGCGTTGCTTTGTGAGAGAAACTTAGACTGGGCTTAACAGAGCGTTAGTACGCACATAAATAATTTAAATGCCTTAGAATATGAATCAGTCTGATAATCTATAAAAGGAACGCATTAAAAACCCTCTATGGGCTATTTAAAAACTAGCCCGCCCCGTCTTTGGACAGGTACAATTAGGATTGTAATGTAAATAAAAACCGTTCTTCAAAAAAAAACTCTAAATGAAAGTGAAAACCATATCGAAATCCGTTGCGTGATTCAGAAGGAATAAGCGGGCGAAAATGTAAGGACAGGCAGAAACGGATAGCGACTTTTTTATATACTAGGTACGTCAAGCAAATACTCAATTCTGAATATGATATTTCCCAAAATTAAACCCTATGTCTTTTAGTTAAGGTGATATTTTGGAACGTGTATAAACCAGAAATGGGTCGCTTTAATTCTAAACGTGCGATAGGTGCATTACAATCATAAAACGACCTTTATCTACACACATATCATAAAGGCTAAATAACGCGTTCAAAAACCCTAGGAAATGACCAGCATTATTACAACCAATGTTATTATACGAATTTTCTTGTCTGTGGTAGTAGGTAAATTTGTTCTTTATTGGTCATCACATTATCGATATCTCGTGACTGCTCGTGACGTTATGAATTTAAATTTGGAACAGCTGTCAAAATTCAAGTTGGTCTCTATTCTAGTATCCACAGATATTAAAACAGTTATCGATACGAAACGTCAACTCAATATGTTTTTTTAATTTAAACGCACGGCATTTGATCTCGAGTGACATGACAATAGGGACTCATTCGTTCGTCTATGGTTTAAAAAAAACGTTCGTCTTGACGGATAGATCAAATCACAGAGTACCTTTTTAATATACATGGCGGCCATTAGTTGTCATCGTTTTTGGTTTTTTGCTGTTACGGTTTTTTGCAGTTATGATATGTGTGTAGATAAAGTAATGTATGCAACTGTATATAATTAGGCCTTAAAACACTCGTGTGATCCTATTATGAAACTCGCTAACGCTCGTTTCATAAAACCACACTCGTGTTTTAAGGCCTCTCATTATATAGCAGTTGCATAAAATACTATTACCAAGATCGGTGTCTTAATAAAACAGTTTTAATTCCTGGTATAGCTTCCGCCTTTATTCATCTTTTTCATCCCTCAGTGGCTTTAACATAATATATGACTACTCAAGTTTAATTTGCCTCACAACGAATCTGTCTGGCTAATGCTATAAGAAAGAGATGCATGGGTAACCTAAACTTCGGCGTCTATGATAAGGTGATTACACCGACGGCGTAAAAAAACATATTTTTTTAATTTTGGTACAATAGAAAGGTAAAGGAGCAAGTAAGTCACCTGGGGCCTATTGCATAACAAAGTGCAAGCTAATACTATTATTAGTGGTTTTGGTTGTAACTTGTACTTCTATGTTGCATAATAAAGTACAAGATACAAATATACAAGCATCAAAGTACAAGCTAATAATATTAGTAAATTCAACCGATAACTCGTATATTTCTGTTGCATTATAAAGCAGCAGTAATAAACTACAAGTGGCAAAATATCAGTACTAATAACTAATATAATTAGTGAATTTTACTAGTTTTTGTAGCAATATGAAGCTCAAAATACAAATTATTAGAAGAAGCTTGTTATTATTTCTAATCACCTAAGAGACACCATATTTTTAAAGTATAGTTGTAGTATTCGTTGTAGTATACGTTGATAGAAAATGTACAGTTTATTGTATTCATCAGCAGACGAAGAAAAAGATGAATTTCTCCTACAAACAAGGCGACAACGTAAAATTAACAGAAGCCAAATAAATTTCACTAATATTAAAATGCTTTGCAATGACAACAAACAGAAAAATTAGGGTAGTGGCAGGACTCGAACCTGCAACATCAGCTTTCTAACGTCATTGTCAACTTCAACTTAATATTAATATGAACAACTTAATCAGAACATGAACAATTAGTACGACTTGTAAATAATTAGCTTGTAACTTGTATTATTTTCTAGTATTATTAGTAAACTTATGAAATACCCCCATGGTAAATTATCACCACCGCTCATTGACACCCACAACTCCAAAGAGATTGCAGGTAAGTTGCCACCCCAGAGGGCTAAGGTGAAATACCTCTTGTGCTATATAAATATTCTCTAAAACCATGACATTCCTGAAAAATAGGTTTTGCCAAAATTAACAAGGTTTATTGTGTGTTTGCAAAATAATAAAACTATTTATTTTAAAGAAATATTAAGGATTTAAGTCCTTTAGCACTTACCTAATAACTTTGCTAAAATGAAAATCCTTACGTAAATGTCTGTCTCTCTGCGTTACGAAAACATTCTCAATGGAGATCTTTTCCACCAAATATCTTAAACCAATCAATAGTCAATAATATTCATAATTATATTAAATTGCATTAAACATATTTGTAAACGAAATGGTGTACTCTGTGCCGTTACAATGTAGTAAAACCGAATCCCCCCCCTCACTATTTTGCTTCTCGGACGCCATACTTAAATTTTATATAGACTATCTCAGTCCTCCAATCAAGACGAATTCAACGTCACCTCACACATCAAAATCCGTCAAGCTGTTTAGGCTGCAGCACGTGCCAAAGAAATGGACGTACATAAAACATAACCTTCCCTTCTGGCGGCATTCGGGTAAAAACATTTCCAACTAAGCTAAACTGTGTTATTGATTCGTTGTTAGGAATTCAGGCTGCTAGGTTTTGCTGCCATCGATAACTCGTTACCCAACAAACTGTTTTTACCTGCATAGATTTGTGTAGAGAGCTGTCGTTAAATTGCCGCTCATGTCTTTTGATATTCAACCCACTAAATGTTAAAACCACGACAGTGTCTTTATTTAGGGTTCCATACCATAAATATGGCAAAAGAACCCTTATGGTGAAACTCCGTCCATTCGTCCACCTTTCTGTCATAGTATTAATTATTTCGGCTTGGAAATTGGAGTTATTTAATAGTTCTAAATATTGCTTGCTTAACGTTGTATCAAATTAATGAATGTAGTAAATTCCAATCAATTCAATTTAATTTTGCATCATCACAAGATTATTAGTTTCAGGCGTTACTTTGCGGAGGTCCATATTATCAACAAATTGGAACATATATTACCTTGCTACTCCGCGAAACCTGTGTTGTGTCTTGTCCAAAACAGCTGTCTGCACAACGTATATATTTTTCCTGCAAAAACCCACCGTCCTCCGCTTTCACATAAAACAACGTATCACACAGACTCAACTGTTCACCACTACCACTTAACACCACACACGTCACATTTAGCTTGTATCGGATGATACAAGCTGGTGGATACCAGCATCAGGTCAGCTACAAAACATATACTTTACTTTCAATTCAATTAAATAAAGAAATAAATTCCTGTTTGTAAATACTTAGCTGACCTACCCCAGTTGTTTTGCTGGCCTGCTTCGGCGATATTTACTTACACTCGAGTTTTCTTTAATTTTGTTTGAGTTCTTCACCATGCTCGCTAAGTTTTCTCTACTTCGTGTTTTTGTTCAGATTTTTTTCTAAGCTTCCGGTAAATCCGTTCTATTGTTCGCTGGATTTAAACGGTTTAGCTCCACAACCAACGGCTACGGTTCGTATGTTTTGTACTAAGTCCAATTCAATTTCGCTGAATGGTTTTTTTCGTTCTTATTTTATATGCCTTGTTTGTTTAGTTAAAAATAAATTTGAAGAAAACGCGAATAAAAGATAATACAAAAATCGACACAAATGAAAAATGCACAATCCAAGTAACCTTTCATTCTATTTGTCTACCCCACTTATGAAGATAATTTGAAGACGGACAAAAGTCAATGAATAAAAATAAAGAAATGACATTTACAGCAAATCACAAGATTTTATTCGGCGTTACAATTTCTGACATCCATCCTTATTTTCCTCAAAGCATATTTCAAGTGCTAATAAGCTTCTTCTACAAACAACACAATACAAAGCCTCGCCCTAAAATAGAAATTTTGTGTTCCAGTAAAGCTAACAAATATTTTATGAAAAATTTCAACTGTGTCGCAGCGCACGGGGCAAAGCAGCCGTGAAATTATTCTGTACTCGACTCCAAAGCCAGTACGCAAACGTTTGAGAGAAAATTAAATCGTATGGAAACCGGAGTCACTTGATAAATCGCGTCTAGTAAGCGGTACTGAGCCCAGCACGGGATTCGGGTGATAAGGGGAGTGGTGGCACAGGCTAAATTGGGGTTTAAGATTGAGCCTATGTTGCGGACTTATTTACTTTATCTTATACTAGCGAACGCCTGCGACTTCGTTCAAGTCAAAATAGTAGCTTAAGTACATCATGGATAGTGTAGCTTTCTATTAGTAAAAGAATTTTTGGAATCAGTTCAGTAGTTCCAGAGATTACCCCTTACGTACAAATGAGTTAACTTGTATCGAGAAGATTCATCCTAGGTCTCCTGGAGCCTTAAAGATGACTACGCACTTTGGATTCGTTAAATTAATACTTTACGTCCGTGCAGCTCCAATGCTGAGAAACTTTTTAACCAAAATACATTTTTTGAAATGTACTATGACCATATAAGTAGAGCTGATGCATTTCTTGGCCAACAAATTGGCGTGCTATTCAACGCGGAAAGAGCGCACAGCGAAGAGCACTAATATGGGAGGTATTATAGCTATCTAAATTATAATAATACATAAATATAATATAATTTAATTAAATTTTAATAGACAAGGAGAGTTTACGCGTAAGGTATAGTATAGATTGTAAAAATTATAAGCACTGGAAAACGACCAAGCAATGAGTAACTTATTCACTGGAAGTTGCAATGAAAATACCCTTTTGTCCCATTATAGGAAGTCTAATACGCAATGCTCAGAGGGGCAGCATTTAAACTTGTTGCAATCGGATGAAAAGTTTGGTAAGTAGCCACTATTGCACGTTTGTCCCCTTCTGGATCGTTAACTGAGTTTTGCTCTAGAATTTGTGAGCCACGAGATTAATTGACTTTACAAAAGAGAATATAGTAACTCTTTTTCGTTTTGTGACAAAGTTAGCGAACTAAATTGTTCCCGACCGGAAGGTAATCAACAATATCCTTAGTCCTCTAATTGGCCTCAACAAGTTTATTCAGGTCAATAAGAAATCATCTTTAGCACCTCTTCTCAAGCGATAAGTTTTGTATAAGTTGAACAAAGGTGGAAGAAATAAGTGTGTATGATGGGGTTTAGTGCTTTATTTAGAAAACAGGCACCTAATTATTTGCATTTTTAATAATAAAGGTTATTGTCAAGTCAAGTAAATACACAACACGGTAAGCCAAAACTAGGCAAATAAAATAATAAAGATAGTTTTGCATTCAAAACGGTAGTTTTAAACTGTTAGCTAAGTTTTGAATGTTGCCTAAACTTTTAATGGACTGCATTCAGTTTGCTTTGCCGAAACGGCCTGCGCCATTATTATATTAAATCTTGACATAACAGTCACGTTTATCCTAGAGGGAGTTGTGTGTGGAAATTCTAAAATGTTATAATCTAGGAAGTTAGTTTAAATCGCTTAAATACGGTTGTTGTTAAGTGAAAACTTCCTCAGCGGCATGAATTTAAGTTTTGATGTGATCGCACTAGGCGAATTAGATTTAGAAATGTGATTAGATTACTGACTATACTGTTGCTAGCAACAGGAAAATACCATTCTTTAAAATATTTCAACAAATAATAACTACATCTCAGAGTGGTTGATATTTTTTGCAACGATACAAGTTGTCAATTGTTTAAATTTGAAATGGTTGTTCACCGTTTTAATCAAGCGGAAACCAATGAGACGAAGAAGAATTTCCTGTGCAGAAACTACATATTGAAGCACAAAGCGAAAACGTTTTCGAATTGCTTTTCTTAATCAGCTGAGGTGGGGCTGTAGTTCACCGCGTAGCTTCCAACGCCTGTTTTCAATACACCTTTAAATTGGTCCATTAAAACTTTGCAAACTCCCTTCAACCCGAATCGTTAGCGCTTCACATCGAATACACAAAATCGGACAATGACAGGAATCGCACAAAGTGCTCTATTATTTCCCACAGCTTGTTAGAAAATAATGGCCACTTAAACAGATAATGATGCCTCACTAGAAACCAGATGCATTCGCTGTAAATAGCGCAGTTTCAGACTTCTTTACATACTATACAATGTTGGACTACTTAGTGTGCAATAATGAACAATGTAAGGGAAAACGAATGGAAGATTCATTCCATGTAATTACGATTGTGTAATTACTATTCTACACTTTAAAGTACGGTCGCATGGTGGCCAAAGGTAATGCAACTTGTCTTTGAATACCTATTGTTTTTCTTTTAGTAAAATTATTTGCATTATACAGTAAAACTAGGTCGAAAGTACTTTAAAAATAATTAATATCATCTGTTAATTTACCCATGATTAAGTAATTAAAAAGTCCCTCACAAGAATTGTGCATTAAAGAGAGTAATTAATCCAAATTGATCAATATCGAGAAGTCTAAAAATATAAATCTGTTCTAAGTAATTATGTTATCGATTTAAGAGCCTAAAGCCTGATTATAACTGTGCTATCTAGATTTTAAAAATAAAAACACCTGTTTTTTACATGTTAGTAGTAAGTCAATGGCAGCGAGCGGGTTTTCAGAAAGTATACACAACACAGAAGTGCTAGCAAATTGTGAGATTTTCTTCCTAATCAGCCTAAATTGTCTCGAGCTCTCCCGATTTATTTGTGAGTGGTTAAACTTGGTGTAACTTGGCTGGTTGAGTACTTGAGTTACAAACTCAAAGGATTACAATCTCGTACAACGTCGGCTTCAAAGTATTAAGACGGGGCAAGAGTAGCCGAAGGAATTACATTGATTGCTTCTTACGCAATTCTAATTACAGTTTTATTTCCACGAGATTATAATTCGGTGCAGTGCACCTAATGTTTATTTTTAGCTCAGTATCTCTATCTTTCTGTGACTCTACTATAGTGTGCACGTTAGTCTATCTCAAATATCTCAATGCATGCGACCTTAACAATTAACTTATGCTGGACTTTTAAGAATACTGGTCCTAAACAATTTCAGAAAATTGCTGTAGCCAGATCTTGAATCTTTGGAAGTAAAGAAAATCATGATTTGTAAAGGTTTTTAAAAATCAAATACAAGCAAGAAACTTTTACAAGAAATTGGTGTAATCATCTAAAACGGTAAAGTTTAACAGCTAAGCATTTGGCACACTTTCAAACTTCCATAGCTCGCCGTGGTAAATGTCTGTTTTCCCTTTTTGTAGTTCGATTAAAACATGCACTCGCTATTTCCGCTCCGCTCGTGTATGCAATGCACTAGATTTTTTACAAATATTTCACCAACATCCCCACTGTATGGATATAAAACTGGCATCGTAAACTATGGAAATATGTTTTTGGTAGTAAATTGTTCTATGAAATTTACAAAAATATTTATTTTCCTGTGAGTAGCTTCTCTTAATATGAAACAGTTTCTTGTAAGGTAGATTGAGTAAGAAGGTATAACTATTTAAATATAACGAGGCTCAGGCAGCGTCATATGTATATAGGTAGTTCTATTTGGTCCCTGAAAGCTCAACGTTTTTTCAGCTAACTTCATATCATTATATTAAAGGTAGTAGCGGCAAAACATCAGCGGCTACTATTTATCAAAACTGCTGACTGATATCATGATATCATGAAAATTCACAACCAGTCATCATAATGTTAGCGGCCTTTTTCCAATTCAAGATTCTGCTAGGTCGTATTCACTCGTCTGATTGTATTCTTTAGGCTCTGGTGTGTTTTAAGGATAAAAGATTTTGTACTTTAGGAATTATATTGGGAGGTATAAGGATCCCTAAAGGTGTTTTAAGCGAGAGAGCAGAAGCCTGACAATAATGTTTGTATAAATCGTATTTAAACCTACCTGCTCGCGCACACGTTAGGTGTTTTGAATGCGAGGCCAAATTGACTCCATTAAAAGTTCTGAAAGCGCTCGTAGTTTAGATAATTTACGGAGAGAGTTATACCTTCAAATAAAGGTGTGGTAAATGAAAACTAATGAATTTATGTTTGTGTTTATGTTCGCGGTCCCATCATTAAGAAGGCAAAGTTTTGAGTACGGGATGAAAGTTTTAGATGACTGTTAACTGATATTATTACTTATAACTAAGTTCATTTTAAATTTATTTTCTTTAGAAAGCATCGTTTCAGTAGGTATCAACAAATTGAAGTTGTTACTTTAGACAAGAAGCGATTATGTAATTTTTCTAACACAATCAATGAAACCAAAAACAAATGAATATTTTATTTTATTATAATTATTTAATTTTTGGATGATTCTTAAAGTTTCGCTTGCTTGTTTAAATACCTATATTCGTGATTTTTTTACAGAAATATGAAAAAATCACTTCAGACATAAATGTAATAATATCACGAGGGCGAATACAGGGTAATTAATGTTAGTCTTTAAGGTATTTATCTATGGGCCTACGAGTAGGTATGCAGCCCGAAATACATTTATTCTATTCAATTCTATAGGAAAGAAAAGTCAAATATGAGCTTGAGTACGTGGTCATACATGAGAACGATCTGTAATCACGGGCCTTAAACAAGTTGAAATGCGTTGACACAAAATGTAGACCGAGTAAAGACAAATTTGAGAATTTTGATAAATTTCAGTAACCGAGAAAAACGAAATAAAAACAATTACGAGTATACGGCAACAGCGTTGCCAGCTCAAATTAGACCACCCTTCTGAACCTAGCCGATTTCAAATCGAAATAAATACAAAATACAAACAAACATAGAACCTTACATACTTGAAAGGGAGGGGACGTTTTAAGATTTATTCTAAGTTACAGCAACATGAGCATGACCAAAGTTCACGATACAAAACGATCGTATAAAGCAAGCTCAAGCGTTATCCTTCCACTACCCCACTTTACCACGACCAGTCTCGTCGTCCTCCGAATAATTTGCAGTACAAATTTGTGTCGTGTACCAAAGTTTTCGCTGCAAACGTGGCGTGACGTGGTCAGTCAGTGGCACGGAGACATAATTGATAAGAGAGCTCGAAACACGACGAGAGTAGGTAATTAGGGGAGCGAAAAGCAATTAAGACTTTAATAGAACTGCGATGCTCGCGGCCGAAATAGGTAGTTATCCAACGTTTACGTTTGCTCTCCTTTTATAGGTTTTGCTGGTTGCTCGGTTAGTTCTTTGATGTTCAATTCGACCTCTGTCAACTTAACAAGGAAAAAATTGGAAAAACTGCATTGTGTAAAGCAGAGGCCCCCACTTTGCTCATGTGTCGTAGACCCCTTTGACTTTCTTATGAAAATGAAAAATGTAGGTATTGTGCAAGCAGGCCTCATGGGCTCTTTTATGTATCTGAGTCTCCCAACGGCGTTTCAACGGCCAAGTCACACAACATTAACTATAATAATAAAGAAATCGCAGTAAGGAACCTTAGACTTGGCACGACTTTGTCTAGATTTCATTACTTTTTAGAGATATACAAGCAGCTCCATCGAGACTTGGCTAGTTTTTTACAGAATGTTTTTGGTGGGATTTCACTTCTTTTTGCAGAAACGTGGACATTCGCCCAGTAGTGGGACGCTATAGGCTAGATTAAATTAGAAGATGTGTCCCACTACTACTCTGGATTTTTGAAATGACAGTCGATTTTTTTATGTACCAATAGTAGAAGGGGGCATTACTATATCTCTAATACAGCTGAGACCAGCTGAGGTTCTTCATCAGATACTTCAGACCTTCGATTTTTGACATCAAATGAAGCGGCGTTGAATATTTTTTGTAAAGGCGATTTTGTATGTCGATCTCTAATAGTTTGGTTGGGCTCTTGCGTTTTCTAGTCAGGGTCACCAGGTACTCTAGATCTTCGATTATCCTAGTTTTTATAGTTTTCCCTTTATGTGGCCTTTAAACACTAACTCTGTACCAAATTTCGGCTCTCTGAGTTTATAGGAAGTACTAGTTCTATTTTGATGATCATGAGTGAGTGAGTGAGTGTCATAAATGCAAAACTTTGCTTTCGCTTAACTTCGGAACTAAAAATCAAAATCAAAATCAAAATCAAAATCAAAATATTTTATTGTATAACTGTAGGTAGAAATAGATGTTAAAACAATAGTATTCGCTACAGCCTACCATTGAATTTTGGATTTTGAGTATGAGATTATAGCTTACTGGATGACGAAAATTTCTGCGTTCTGGTCTTATCCAAAGGTTCTCAAATAGAGGCCTGAAAATGCGGCGAAATGGTTCCAGTAAAGGATGGTACGGCAGTGTTTGCTTCGCGCTCGACTTGGCAGGGGCACTGCCGTGCCCCCCGATAAACTGTGGTATAAACCTCCGCTAAATTTTGTGGAACTCAAATTTTTTTTTAGCTGCCCATGGACCTTTTGGGAGATGAAATCAACCTCTAGGGGTAGACCATTAGGGAATAACTGGTAGGTATAAAGTATACTTGGGCTAGGTCCGTACAAAAAATTTTGGTAAATAATGTAGAAAGTTTAACCAACTCACTGAAATTGGGCATGAAATTTAGGTAGGTACATAAAAAAATCGTTCTCCCAGTGCGACGAAACTTAAATCAACATATTATTATGTACTTAGTACTATTTATATTAAACTTAGTGCTAAAATATATTTTTGTTATTACCTACATTTAGTAACAATAACATCAAAGTAACAATATAGGTAGAAAATTTCAATGCAGTTGGACCAGTGCAAGTAGCTGAGATCCCTTCATCAACTGGGAAAAGAGCTAAAGATGAACATCAAACGGCGATTAGGTCAGCCTACATTTAAAAAATAATATTTCAAAATAAATACCATATCTTAATTCGTCCATCCCCTTCATTCAAGACAGGCAGATAGATAGTTATACACGTTAAACTTACAAAACCTCTTTTTTTTGCGTTGGGCGTTAAAAATGGCTGTATGTACTAAGATTGCTTTGACTTGTTTTGAAGAGACCAAAAACCGAAAAACAAGTTTTTAACTGTCAATACTGTCAAGTTGACAGTAAAATAACCATCCACTTCTGGCGCGCTTCTTAGATTGTTGGGTTTATTTTATTGGTAAAACGGTTACAGTAGGATTTTTTCGGTCTCTAGTCGTACTGAAGAGAATAGCATTAATTTACTTCTTAAATCCTCCTTTCAGAACTAGGAACTATGAACTACGGCAAGGTGCACAGGTTTCTACTCAGAACTATTGCTAGCCGCGGTGTGTTGACACTGGTTGAAACTAAAGAAGCCGTAAACAAATTTGCTGGTATGTATTATTCTCTTTATAATTTACTTTATTTTTACCTTATGCTGACTTTCCTTTGTTACAAACCTTATTAACCAAACCTGTTGCTACTATTTCAGAAAACAATGACTTATCAATCGACAGTATGGTTAAGGAAATAAATGAAAAAATAAAACCGTTGAATCAACAGATTAAAATAAGTAACGATGAGCTCACAGATGAGAAAGTAGTCATTTTCATGTGTCTGGGTTATGATGATGCATCAAAGTCGCAGAATGTATTCTCTGCTACTGAGCTTGATTACTTCAGATTGCTTCTTGAAGAAATAATGAGCACAGAGACTAGACAAATAACTGGTATTCTTGCTATGAATTTGGTGAATAGGTTAAAGGCTTCTTTTACTAAAACCCATGGACAGGTAAGTTAAAAATGTCATTCAAAATTTATACTAACCTGTGAAGTGTCAGCGCACAAATGTGTACAGTTGGGGAATGCATTGAAGAGCCAAGTCTAAAGCAAATTCAGACATATTGTAAAACAAACAGCAATTTTAACAAGAGCATGGCCAAGGACTTGTGTGAACAAAATGTCGCACACTTAGAATTAAAGAGACTCAATTCTGAATATGACATTTCCCAAAATTAAACCCTATGTCTTTTAGTTAAGGTGATATTTTGGGACATGTATAATTCAGAAATGGGTTGCTTTAATTCTAAATGTGCGATGTATGTCAGTACAGTATACACGACACCAGGGGCTCATGCATCAAAATTACATGTGGCACTACTTGACATATTTTTGTATTAAAAACTTAACGATAATGTCAAATTGAAAGCTGTGTATTTGTAAAGTTAGTGGTATAGGGACCAGATAAGTTAAATTGAGGATTGTATGTAGTTGAAATAATATTAAATACGGGTGACCACAATTATCATCATAATGTCAAAGTATAAGGGTATAATGGTATAAAGACTCTGCCACTTGGCAGAGCAACAATTAAGTGCTTTATAAAGGAGAACAGAATCCCGCATACCGCATGGCACATAAGCTTGGTCAGTATGCAGAATTAATTTCAGGACAATAGCTACATTTTCCTTCGTGGACAGCCAGCTTTTGACATTATGAGCTGCAACAGACTGTTCAATATTAAAGTCTGTTCGTAACAAATTGGAAAATAAAAAAAAAACACCTTTTGTAGCCTCCTATAAATAGGTGTATTATAATTTGTTGCTCTAAAATGTATTATTTAAAACAATACACAATATTTTGATGGCAGTAACTGATATTTTGGGTTAGAATGTTATTTGCTACTCAAGACAGGTAAGGTTGAATATGGTTTTCTGTTTATTATAGTATAACATTATTTTTAAAGAAATAAAAATAACAACAAGAACACCTGATATTCTTAGACGCTGTACAGCGTATATTTTGAGGTATGTGAAAGTGCTTGGCAATGCAATGAGGGGTCAGTTGTAACTTTCACGCTTTTGTCTGTCTGTCTGTCTGTGGCGTAGCTCTGCATTTGATGAGTTGATTTCAACATAACTTAGATAGCTTTGGTAGCTCTAGGATAAGGGGAGAATAGGGAGATAGATCTTAGCTTTATTTGGTATTCTAGTAAGTTCAGAGGCCCTATGCTAGTTTTTATTGCTGACATAACGCATACATCCCTTTCTAACCAGTAGGCGTGTGCGAGAGGGATGTAGCTTTTGTGCGCGATAAACGCTAGCATGCTAAGCAGGTATTTTATGAAATTTACTTGGGTTTATGTAAAGTTTTAACTTTAACGAGAAGATTGTGTTAGGCTGCTAAACAGTTATTTTTAAACACAATTTTTTTTATAGGTATCTGAATTGTGTTAAATCGGTATAAATTCTAACTAAACAATTTTAATCATAAATAGCAACTCCTTAGCCAAAAATCGTTTTTAATTTAAAATTTGTGTTTAAGTTTGGTTGTGTGGTAAATGTTTATAAAGTTTTTACTGATCTTTTTTGTGCAATAAACTTTTTTTTTAAACAATTATGTCTTTCCTAATAATTATTGCTAAAAAATTATTAATATTTTAATCTTATTAGTACTGTGTTCTTAACATTGTTTATTGGTAAAAGTAATAGAATTTATTGGTCAAAATCTCAAATTATTGTCAACTTGCCTTGGCAATGGCAGTCAAAAAATCCAAAAATAACTGTTTGATTAGATATATACATATTTTTAATTTTAATGTTTTGTTTTTACTGCTCTTTTCTTCTGATTGAAATAATAAAATATATTAATTTCAACTTTTTTTTAAATTCCAGTTGTCCATTATTGGCATTTTTCAAGGCAGTTCTTTTTACTAACTGCACTTCAAAACTGTTTCCAGAAACTTCTTGACACTTGGTGCCGCATGCGTTACCTTGACAAGGCTGAAGACAACTATGCTCTCGGAGTGAGAGCCATCCATGAGTTCCAGACCTACCTGCGTCAGCACATGCCGGATACTATTGAAGAGTGCTTCTTATGCAAGGAGATTGTCTTTAGAGTATGTATTGTAATTTACTAATACCTACCTTATTTATAAGAAGTCAGTTGTATGTCAGGCGAAAGTTGTATGTCAGGATCGTAGCAAATGAAAATCCGTGGTCTCTGCCTACCCCTCTGGGAAACAGGCGTGATTTTATGTATGTATTGTATGTACCTTAATTATTATCTTAATGATAAACTGCATGCGGTTATCCTTATCACTATTGAGTATCAAGATATTATACTTTAATGATTATAGTAAAGATATATTGATTCGAGTTAATAAGTATGCGTCTCGCTGGTGTTAGACCTTGTGCAAGGTCCTGCCAGATTGCTACCATCATTTTGCTCGCTAGTCTAGCTACTAGTGCTTGCACTGTTGTGTTCTAGCATAGAGAGCAAGACAGCTGTTGAAATTAGTGGCACAAGAGATGTTTCATCTTAGTCCTTTTGGTTGGCAACGCATTTGCAGTCTCCATGGTGTTGCGAGTGTTTATGGGCGATGGTGATCACTTACTGTCAGGTGACCCAATAGCTTGTTTTCCTTCCTATAAAACAAATACAAAAATGATATCTTAGGATTACGGTAGGAATCCCCAAGTAGCACACTAGCGCTATAAAAGGTCTATAGTAGCTATTTACTTGGATATTTGTATGTTTGGATTTTTGTTCTTGAATTACGCAATAACTGGACGAATTTAGATGAAATTTAGCAGACGGATAGATCCTGGCCCGGATTAAAACATAGAATACTTTAAACGTGTAAAAAAGCTCATCATATTATAAATGTAAAAGTGATTATGTTGGGATATTAAAATGTTTGTTCCTTAATCACGCATCAATGGCTGGGCAGATTTATGTAGATGATATTTGGTAGACAAATAGATCATGTTCTGAATTAAAGTATAGGATATTCTTATCCCGTAAAATTATATCTTAAAGCTTGTTGTTATATAAACTTTAAATTAAATTCAGAAGTGGAAGCCCAAACCCAGATATACACTAGCATCACATTGCTTTCCGTGAGATGTGGTAGGACAAATGTTTGGCTACTGTGGGGTTTAAGTATTCAATTTGGTATTAAAAATAATAGTCTACATCATCATATTCCAGGGCTACAACTGTCCAGCCTGCGCTAAGGCAGTGCACACAAGATGCCTCAACCGTTACTTGGAGAAAGTACAAAAGTGGCCCTGTTGTAAGACGGACTTCAGCCTATCCCAGCTGGAAAGATTGCATGCTGAGAGGTTAGTCGATTTTTTTTTAAAGGTCGTTTCTAAATATACTGGCTATTACTGTCAGTCACTGCTGTTACAAGATTGATTACATTGATGATAGATAATCATCTTGCTTTCTTGTTGCCCAGGCTAAGGCATCAGCTATTAGGGAAATAGGTTTCTTATAGGGGACTTCCATGCGTTTTTAAGTCCTTTTATTAGTGGCTGAAAGACAACGCCCAGCCTAAACGGCTAAAATTTATCATAAGCAGTTAAAGTTTTTTCATTATACTGATTATGGGGCAATGTATTATGTTAATGCTGAAATTATCCACAGTTTTACAGTTCCATCACAAAGTGCAAGGTAAAACGGAAACCTATTTTTGTCCTGTGGATTACATCTGACTCTCTGTCGGTCGATATGTCAATAAACAAAATAAGTAACAAAGCTAGTATTGAATAAAAGCTCCACATGGACTGTACACCATTTCATTTACAATTCCTTTTTTTTCGACCTACTTTGGCATTTGCGTTTCATTTCATTTCATTTCATTTATTCATTCATTGCAGCCATGGTATTACAAGATGACAATATTTGGATATTACAGTGCTACATGGACCCTGTTAGGGCGAGGCAACAACTTATGTTTAACTTAACCTAATATTAATATGTTACTTTTACTAATGCCAAATAATTTAGTTCTCCATATACTCTTTTACCGTATAAAAGCATTAAACTACTAAAACATTCTTTAGCCTTTTTACAAATGTGTGGTAATTTTCTTCTTCTAATAAATCTTTTGGTAATCTATTGTATATTCTCACTGACATTGCATAGGGACCCTTAGCATAGATTCTTAGTTTAACAGGTGTGCCTACTATCAGCTTAGTTCTATTACGCAATTTATGGGAACCCTTATAAACATCTTTGGCTTGGGTGTATAGGTCGGGATGCTTTCGGATGAATTTACACGTCTCGAGAATGTACAGAGATGTAAGCGTTAATATTCTAAGCTTCTTAAAATGAGGTCTACAGGATTCCTGGTTGTTAATGTTACTTAATATCCTAATGCACCTCTTTTGCAACAAAAACAAGTCGCATACACCGGTGCTATTACCCCAAAGTATGATACCATATTGCAGCCAAGCCTGAGCAAAAGCATGATATGCACATACTGCAGTTTTCAAGTCGGTGTTTTTTTTTATCTCCCTTAAGGCGTATGTAAATCTTGATAATTTTGCAGCGACTTTATCGATATGACATTTCCAATTTGTGTGTTCGTCTATTTGTATGCGTTGTCACTGGCTAGAGCTTGTAGAGTAGACTAGAAATATATTTCTTACCTTTAAGTATAAAGAAATATAGCACAAAAGCAAGCCGTTGCGGGTAGTAGGACCTTGTGCAAGGCCCGTCCGGGTAGCTACTACCATCTTGCTCGCTAAACTAGCCGCTAAGCAGCAGTGCTTGTACTGCTGTGTTCCGGCGTGGAGAGCTAGACAGACGGTGGAATTACTGGCACAAGAGGTGTTCTAACTAGCCCTCCTGGTTGGCAACGAATCTGCAATCACCTTGATGTTGCGGGTATCTATGAGTGGTGGTGATTATTTACCATCATTTGACTCACTCGTTTACCTTCCTATTTAATAGAGAAAAAGTTGTAAGTTTTAGATTATTTTTGTTACGGGGTCTAAACTGAAATACTTAGTTACAGATTGGGATGGAAATTTCTACACATACATTTTTACCCTCTATCTAATGCTTTTGGTTGTTATCATTAGGTATTAAAGTTACTTGTCTTGCGTTTCATTAAAGTAATTTTTTTCCTAGTTTTAAAGAGCTTCGCCTCATCACCAACATTGTCGATTCGTTTATTTGCGCAGTTCCAGATTAACTCAAACTCAAGTACTAGACGAAACAAGCCAGCAGTCTGCCGAGTACAACACTATAGTGGAACCTACCCAAGATTTGTCACAAGATGTCGAGATGACACAAGACTTGTTTCCTGAAATATTTCCAGACCTCATGCCTGAGATATCCCAAGAACTGCTGCAGGAGATATCCCAAGAAGTCATACCTGAAGTTTCTCAGAGAGTGACCAGGAAACGGAAGAGGAACTAAAGAATCTGGTACTTTTCCTTTTTTATAGTTTCTGCCAAAGGGGTGTTTCTGTTCATTTTATTAATAGGTACTTTACCATATTACCGTTACCATATTAGGTATATCTTAAGATTTTCTATTAAAAAATTGAAGAGATTAAAATGAGTACAAGGGAGATCGATACTTTTAAGTTGATTACAGTCGTATCTTAAGGTTTTGTTACTTTTTTATACTAAAAAGGATGATGAATAAAAGAAATGTTCATACTGACAAATCATTTATATTTCTAAATAAACAATTAAAAACCTAACTATACTTAATTCAAATAGCTAAATATACGTTCTGCACCTTCTTTTGGACCATTTTCGCTGATTTTGGATAGAAATCCAGCAAATACTTCCAATTTTCTAACTTGAGGTATACAATATCAACTACAGTGCGAGCTCGGAATGAAAAGTGATGTGACACTCCAACAAAGAGACCCTGAATATAACAATAGAAAAAGTAACTGATTAGTATGTAGAACAAAGTCATAGTTGAATTTAAAATTCTAATAAATGGTAATTCATACAGACCGACCAAATAGTACTCATCCACCTAAGCTGGCTATTTAGAGAGTGAAAAGAAAGTTCGGATATGTCCAATTTCAATAAACCGAGTTAAATATGAAATCGTCTTTACCTTTTTAAATATTTTAGCTTATTCAAATTATAAAACCTAATTTTTGGAAACTTAAATGCGCAGTAAGGCGCCAATTAAAATTAAACTTTGCTAAATAAGTTCATACCTGAGCTAACCCGAAGCAATCTTCTGGTCCCAGGATATCATAAATGGATTCGGTCAAATTAGGGTGAACTGTCAGAACTTCCACCTTGGATGAACAAAATAATTAGCAAAGTGAAGCTTTACCTCTAAAAGTAAGTCTTAAGTACTTACTTCTCCTCTGTGTATGAAATAAATGCACTGGTCAGCATCACCGCACTGTACTATGTAGTTGCCAGGGAAGAACACGCAGTGTTTCATCCACATTGCTAGCATCCTTCTGAAATCTGCGTCTGTCCTGCTAAACACTACAGAGGCGCTTATGTGAGAGCCATACACTGCTTGCATGACTTGACACCGTAGTCTAAATGGCAGCTCGTACACAAGTTCCGGCATCTATGAACAATATAGATCTTAAATTAGATCAATAAAATAACAGGAAACTGAATACCGTGTATGTAACCGTGTCAAACTCATAATAAGTAAAATGGTAAGAGATTCCTTACGATTTCATGAATAACGTCACTTTGACATAGTCCCATGGTGGGTCAAACGAATATAAAAACCTAGCCTCGGACAGTCCGACTATAGGGCAAGCTAATTGGAAGTAGAGTGAGGAGCTCGCGCCGCAAAGAAGTACCGAGGTATCCCTCGGCCTGCCTTCAGTCTCCTCTTGCGACACGGCAAAAATGATTGCTCTAAAAACACGGCGTGGGCTTCCGTCTAAAGTTACTAGTGCCTACAGTTTTAGCCTCAAGGTTTGTCTTTTAATATAGCTATTGTGGCAACTGACGGCTACTGGCAACTGCGAGCAGTCAAGTCTAGTTGGTACTTAGCTTTAATACATTAAACAAATATATATTATCTTGTAAGAGGTTCTTTTAGATAGGCTTCAACCCTATGGAATCAACAAGATGACAATTGACTGAACCTACTGATTAGGGCCTTGTCTATCTACACTTCTACACTAATATAATAAAGAGGTAAACTTTGTTTGTTTGTTTGGTAGTTTGTTTGTATGTAGGGGGTAATCTCTGGAACTACTGAACCGATTTAATTTTTTTTTTAATTAATTGAAAGCTACCCCATCCCTGACGGACATAGGCTACTAATTTTACGCGACCGAAGTCGCGCGCGTGCGCTAGTAATTTATAAACAAGGTTCAAGTTATAGATATAACCTGTCGGCCTTGCTGTCTGTTCCATAGCTCTCGTACATAATCCCACATCTTGTTCATCTGGTGTTCGCTGAGGTCCATATCGCGGAGCCCGTCTCTGAGCTCGTTAATGCCGTAGTCGTAGGCAATGCGAGACGACGAGTGTGCTGTTATCATTGCCGACATTTCGGATATTAGGAGACCTGTGGACATAAAACTGGTTGATATGAAGGTATATTTAAGAGTGGGGCGGTAAGGGCCTCCGCTAAGTCTCGCGCGCGCGCGGAGCGGGTGCATGCCTATAGAAAAATAGTATGAGAGCGTCTGCTAAGTCGCGCGGGTGCGGGTACGGTCTCATACTATTTGTTCGATAGGCGTGCACCCGCTTCGTGCTGCGATATTAGTTTGGCGCTGCTATTTGAAACGTAGCTTTAGCGCCCTCTTTGCCAAGTCTGCTTCTGGTCGACCTTTCAGATTAAGGCGATTATCACACTGGCAATGCGGTCCATTGTGTAGCGCTGGGCTGCAGATTTAACATTGTATGCAAATCTTTGACAAGGCAAGTATCTCAGTTTGTATGGAAAACACGTACGGTACCTAAAAAGCACTGACGACGCGTCTTTGTGTGGACAAAATGATCGTCGCTCCACGTTACGCGGCGAAGCGCGTTGCCAGTGTAATTGATAATGATAATCCCCAGATGCTTTTTTTCCGAAAAATATTTATACATTCAACGAGTTGCTTATTCAAGCTGCAGTTTGAGTCGCCTTCAGAGCAAATACAGGTGTCTTCCGCTGTGATTTGTATGGTCTTGCTTCATATTATCGGGTACGGCGGCTTAGACACAAATGATGGGGGAAGGCCACCCTATTTGCTCTGTGGTAGCGACTACATTACCAATGTTATTTGAACAGGGAAACTACCGTTCAGTACCGTGTAGATAATATATGTCGTAGCTGTTATATGATGATGAGTCTGACTTGAAAATGGGTGGTCTACAATAATATGGATAGTTACTTTTCAGAAAGTTCATGTGTGCACGCACCTGTACAAAACTTTATAATGACGATGATGATGATAGTTTCAATCACTTCGAAGTCATTTTGCGAAGATACATCCCCCGTTCCGGTGATGGTAAGCAAATTTATCATATACCATAAAGCTGCTATGTAAATTGAGAAGAAGTCTTTCTGTAAAATGTAGAGGCATTCATATGTAGTCAGTATGAATTAAAAGGCTTGTAGTTTCACGCTCGCATTTTATTTGCATGGTCTAGTTATATCTACTATAGTAGGAAAAAATAGAACTAGTATAGTGCTCGCTAGCTACATGTATCTATACGCTTATCTGTATAGACAGAATTGTACAATACATAATACGAATATATGCCCTTCGGGGGAGTCGAACCCTTAACCAAGATTGTTAGGGTCGGTAAAATAGTAATCTGACCCATATTTCACCAAACTAACATATTAGTAGGTGACATCTGCAATTCAGATTACATGATCTATCCACTATTTAAGTCTGGCCGGGCGACAACAACTTCCTGTTAGCCATGAATGCTGAATTGTCGTTGTCGCATGTCACCTGTAAGCTTGGTGAAATAGTCTGGTCGTCGTAATGTTTATGACATTTTTTATGAACCAAATAGGCGTCAGGATGTCTGGACCACGGAAGATGGAGTTTGACAATTACCTAAGTACCTAATTGGTCCTATTTGGTACCTCACATCAAGAATTAGTACCTCGCTGTAAACGGAGAAAAACCAACAAAGTAACCAGACAACCTGACAAAATTCCAAAAGTCTCGTATTCCAGACATCCTGACGCTCCTACCAAACAAGCACGCTCGATACCTGTAGGACCTTTCCACGTAAGTTAAGTTCCGGCTTTGATAGCCAGTTGGACGAAACGCATTGCTCCGGAGTGAGGCATGATAGTTTAAAGAACAAACATGCATTCACGTGGGAAAGTATTGTTGCCCAAATACCAATCGTTCTAAAAATATAAGCTAAATTATTAATCAACCGAGTAAACTTATGGACATGTAATGACACTGAATTCCATGTTTTTAAACGGACTTACAGCAACTTGAAGAACAAATTGGCTGAGCCTATGTTAATTTTCCTATGAGTTCTGTTTGTAAACAAGTAGGAAATTCTTGCGAGCTGAGGGGTTCTCAAATAGCAGAACAATGATATCCTTATATTTGGTTGTAAATGCTTCATCGCAAAGGCTAAGTAAGAAAATGGAAGGTTGGCTAAAAAATCTCTTCGTCGGAGAAGAGTTTTTGCGAAGAAACTGTAACAGAAAAGAAATTCCTTAACTCGAAAAGTTTTGCTATTTATTATGATTACTATTTTCGAGCGAATTACTCTATAGGTAAAAATAGAACTGGAACGTATACTTACAGCTTTCTAACTTTTCTTGGATTCAATATGTAATCTCCATATCGATTTATGTGACCGGTATGAATGTCCAAAAACAATTTATATAGGAAAATCAGGTCTGATACTATGCATATGTATGTGAAATACGGTACTGATAGGAAAGCCATTTGGTACACTAGTATCATGAAGTCTATGTAACAAAGAAAGCCGATGACGTATTCTGAAAATATGTGTGCATATCTATTAACATCAACACCACTATCACTACATAGCAAAAAGTAACGTCGCTGTCCATTCCAGTCTGTCCTGATATCTTCGGCCGCTTACTCTTAAACTAGGCAACGGATTTTGATACAGTTTTCATTGTCATTTAGAGATTTTTATACTGAAGGTTTTTATGTACAGTCAGCGTCAAATATACCAGAGCGGGCAAGGTGTCAAAAATATCTGAACTCGACTCTATTGTCAAATACGCTCGGGCGTGTACAGATATTTTTGACCACCTTGCCCGCTCTGGTATATTTGACGCTGACTGTACCCCAATTGTACCTGTACGAAGCGAATAATATAATCCAATTCTGTACAGTCTGGTGTAAAGATATGGGTGCATCCAACATACGAGTATTAAAAATATGTACCTACTCTCTTATAACACATTGGTGGTATGAGAGCGTTGGTACATAATTTTGAGTACCTATGTTGAATATATTTTAAGGTGTTTTTACCATCATTAAGAAAAAGTAAGGAATTTACCTAAGTTGGATAAAAAATATAAATGACAAAAAAAAGATACAGTGCGAAGGCGAATTCCCTGGCCAGACCCTTAGAACTTAAATAAATTATAAAATTTATAATTATATTACTTAGTTAATAGTAGAAAACCTACCCATAAATTGCATCCATTTACAGTCTGGTAGTACACTGCTACGGAACCATCTGTAACGGTAACAATGACCTTTTAATACTTACATAATTATAATAAAACCTTTAAAATTTCTGCTGCTAATTTCGTTATATTTCGTACGGGATACAATGAGCCATGGTTACCAAGCGGAACTAAGACGACTACGATTTCTTTTATGAAAAATAAACGAGCTTGCGGGTCACCTGATGGGGAGTGATCGCCACGGCTCACGGGAACTAGCAAAGCAACGGTTAAATATAATAAATTCTCAAGATAGGTACTAAACATGGCAAGCGGCTGCGATGGAGGCTCCGAATGTCGCGTCTCATGCGCTTAGGGCGTCCGCTAAGTCGCGCGGGCTCACGGAGCGGGTGTACGCCCGTAGAAAAATAGTGCGGGTGCGGGCTCATAGTAATTGTTCGATAGGCGTGCACCCGCTCCGTGCGCCCGCTCGACTTAACGGACACCCTTAGTTAAATTGTGCTCGATTAGTTGTGACGAGACATATCAAAGGTCTACGGCGCCTCGGACACTTGCTTTTTCGTCCCAAGATTCAAAAAAATCAAAGTTTGACTACGTATTGTATGCAAAGTCTACCAAGTAATTGCTTGACCAATTTTGGACCTCATCCCTTTATAATACGGTCGAAAAGTGGTCAAGCAATTTCTTGGTCGACTATCTTGGCCGTTATCTTTTAACGCTTGATACATTAATAAAGGCTCTAAAGAACAGATAAAATGCGGAGTATCAAACCTGTGTGGCTTGAACAGTAACAGCGTAGCTTCTACATATTCTGCGTTTCCTGTAGAGGTAATGGACCGTGACCCGTGGGAGTCTGCTATACTCTCGTCTGGACTCTAAGTTAAAAAAGTTTTTATTACAAATTTAATGTCAATTATTAATGCTAGTTTTTTTTGTTGACGGATCTAAATATATAAATAACTGGACAATTTACACTATTTGACCAAACTAAGCAACGCTTGTACTATGGGTCTAGTACTTACTTGCCTACATACTTATACAGACATATGCACATATACGTACATCTACGATTTGGGTACAAACGTTCATATTCATCATACAACCGTTTACTCACGTGAATCGAACGAGGAAACTAGCTTTGTAATCAGGGTCATTAACAACTAGTCTAGCCTGTCGTCATAGCCAGACCCAAGCTATAATCCGAAATTCTCGTACAAGTAACTGGCAGGGAAAGTCTTAGAAGTGGGGAAAAAAACCCTGATTTGAACAGCAACGAGAAATAGCAATATTTTTTGCATTGGTAGTAAGATTCGCTGACAAAGACTTCCGTCCGTCCTTTCATCGGTATTGCGTACACGCTCAAGAATTAAATTTAAGTATAATGTCTTTATGATTTATTTGTCCGGGACAAAAGCTTGCGTACGCCCCGTAAAGTAGCATGCTCTACTAAAGTTAAACAGTGTTAAATAAGGGTCTAGTATGTTAGGTCATTTTCTCACTTCTCGCTCAATGCATCGCCCTCCTACTAGACTAGATAGACTTTCATACTAACATAGTATGGAACTGAAACTTGAGTTCGGTTTAAAACTACGACCCGTGTATAGTACTTGCCCCACTATTTTTAAATTCTGATTCATCTTCTTCCCCTTCTTGCTCCTCTTTATAAGCCGTTGGAGAAAACTGTTGAATGAACGGTAAAGCATTATGGTACGGCTCAATTTTACTAATCAATCGTCATACGATCAAATGTCGCTAGGCAAAACTTGTGAGCGCGAAATCAGTGTGAATGGCACCTATGGACCGCATTTATAATATTTGAGACTGTTATAACAGCGATATTTGCTTATAGTTATTGTGCGTTTAACAAGTATGAAAGTCTCTACTACGAGCCCTATGTCCTCGATGACGGGCAACACGAAAACATCCGCGACATCAGCACTGAGGATTTGAACCATTAGTTAGATGTGCTTTAGAACAAATAGTTATTTATAAATTTTTTGTCGTAAGAATGCATAAGTACTCGCCTCGCTTCGTTTTTCAGATTGCATAGTAGGCAGAACATAGTCCTTAGGTGCGCTGTCAACTGAATGCTTCACTTTGCTCAACACTGACGGGTAACTCTGAAATAAGAAAGTCCAAAAATCAGTAGGACTGTCAGGTAAACCTGAAAAGCGACTATAATAGTGGTCTGAGATTCCCAATCGGCACTGGGCCCAGATGGGAACAAGTACGAGAAGGCTTTTTTGTGCTTTCCTGTGCCCTGCTTTGAACCAACTGCTCAATTTTATCTGCGCAGTGTCATATTTACCTTCAGCAGTGCATAAAATTGGGGCCCGTCAATGCATAGTAGATCGATATTTCTCGATGCGACTATATTTGACATGGTCAGATACATAGAGGCTCCACGTATATTGCCAAATATCCCTCCTGGTCCCATACAAGCTTCCACTTCATTAAACTCTGATAGAATATCCACCTGAAACGTGGAACCATTAATTTTTTTTTTATACAGCATAGGAAGGCAAACAAGCAAGTGGGTCACCTGATAGTAAGTGATCACCGCCGCATATAGACACCTGCAACAACAAAGAGAGTGCAGATGCGTTGCCAACCCAGAGGGCTAAGATGGAATACCTCTTGTGCCAGTAATTACACCGGCTGTCTTGCTCTCCACGCCGGAACACAACAGTGCAAGCACTGCTGCTTAGCGGCAGGATTAGCGAGCAAGATGGTGGTAGCGATCCGGGCGGACCTTGCACTAGGTCCTACCACCCGCAAATATCTCACAATTATTTTACGTAGAACGGTTCAATCGAACATTCACTTTGTTATATTATACCTTTCCTCTATAAATGATGTACATATTGCTAACGACTTCATTGGCTCTTATAACCATATATCCCTTCTGGAAATACAGCTCCTTTAATTTCTTGGCAAAAGCTCTAAAAAAGGAGTATTCCACATCTTCAAATAAAGGAATCTCTTGCAATGTCCTTTCGTACATGTACAACACTGCGTCTTCGTTTAAGTTTGCATGCAGTTTCCCCAAGATGGATTGATGCTGTTTTCATTATGAAAGAATATGTAGTTAGTTATTGCTTGTGAATAGTAATAATTCTGGTTTCCACCTTTAGAACTCGTTTCGCCTTTTTATCATTCAGATTTGGTGGCGTCATAAATATTTTTTTATGATTCTACGTATATGGAGAAGAGAAATAGCTTGATGCGCCTGATTTCAGATAAGGCAAATTACTCACCGACCAGCCACCGGTCCGTTTCCACTGATACTTCCAGTAGTCGATAATGCTTTGCTTCAAAAGTCCAGGCACTTGCTCTCTATTCAGAAACATCTCCAGATGTTTAAGGTTCTCTTGGAATTTGGTTATCATCTGGTCTGCCATGGCTTTGAGTGATGCAATTCGAGCGTATACGTATCTGTAATGAATAACTATTTGTATACGGAACACCAGTCATGTTTGTCTGAAGAGAATCGCTCATTCTTCGCCGCCCTTTAGCCCTCCCTCCTGTGGCCTCTGAGTCTCCCACTCACCATACAAACGCAGTAGCAAGCTACTAATCCATGTCAGTATTCTGTGAGAGTTGGGTACTACCCCATTCGAGCCTATTAGTACCCCCACAGTGTGGTTCTACAAACATTTTTTTTCGTTATTAATAGTAATTTCTTACCCAAAGAACAAAACTCCATGTATTGTAATACAAATAGATAAGATCATATGAGTAGTGTCGTGTGCCGTGATGTCACCAAAACCAGCTCCGCTAAATGTCGACGCCGACCAGTAGTAACCAAGTAGAACTGCTTTCATTGGAGTTATTCTGTGCCTGTCTTGTACTATTTTTGCCATATCAATCCACGATCCTAAAACAATCAATGATCAGAAACAAAAAGCGACTATTCAAGCTGGAAACATAATTTATCTCAGACTAGCGCCCCGCCCCGGCTTCGCTCGATTACAATTGGGATGTACCAAATGTACAGTCAACTAATTTAAATCATAGACGGGATATTATGACATTTATTCAGAAGTTATTATGACGTTTAAGGTGAAAAGGTTCTACAGTGGCATATGAATCAAATTGGTTGACTGTACAGTCAGCGTCAAATATACCAGAGCGGGCAAGGTGGTCAAAAATATCTGAACACGACCGAGCGTATTTGACAATAGAGTCGAGTTCAGATATTTTTGACCACCTTGCCCGCTCTGGTATATTTGACGCTGACTGTACATAAAAACCTTTCGTTAAAAAATATCTAAATGACGATGAAAACTGCTAGAGTGGAAATTAGTAGGCGGATGGAAGGATTGCAAGGTAGTATGTAATCTACGCGGACAAGCCAGTATCAAATACAAATATAATATCCTTAGGTTATTGTTACCTCTTTGGCATATCATGTTCCCACTGGGAAGATAAATAGCTGGCATATAAGGCCCTTTTAAAGAAATACTTGCTATCTTTGTTTCAAGTTCATGCGCGCTAGAAGCCACAACATAGCGACAAGATAGAGTTATCAACAGAGACGTATAAAGATTCAAGAAGAATAGCATTAACAGAGTAAATTGCACCACACTCATCAGATAAGCCTGTAAACATATATGGAACATATAGGTACCACTTAAGATCTGCTCGGCGTCGTAATAACAGCATTCATTTAGTAAACTGTCATGCACACGATATTTATTCTTACTCGTTTCAAAGCACCTATTGATTCAGTCCAGAAAGCGGAATACAGTTTATAAATCTGTAAAATATTGACCATTCTTATAATGCAGTGAAACATATGGGCGCTTATGCGATGATCTTCCTCTGAGTGTCCTTCATTATGTTTTGGTATGAACAACTGCCACAACGCGTACCACGGACAGCATGTTAGAAAATCTATAATAAATGCACCCTGAAATAATGCAAAGATTAAGAAGGGTGGCTTTGGGAACGCAGTGCGAGGAAAATGGCGACCAATAACAATAGCTGCGTTGCATAGGACGGATGAATGAAAAGAATATCATTAGTCGATTGCTTTCTTTGCTGATACCGCTCAGTTTCCTCGTACAGCCCTGATGAAAGATCATCTTAAGCCAACTACTCGTCAGATTTGGGTTTATTAACACTAATGTAAACCTGAAGATAGTTCTTTGCAGTTAAATAAGGATGGGTGATCAGCTGATTTTTGGAGCCGTAGAAAGCGACGTGGAGCATCAAATATAGATCAATATAGCAAATGACTTCCATCACAATTAATGGTATGTTAAATATTTTACACATAGGGGCCATGGAGACGTTAATCTGAAAAATAATAGTGCGTTAGAAACTCGATTACTTAAAAACGGGCTGGATTTGCTGGAAACAATGATTTAAGTATAATTCAAATTTCATGATAAGAACTGTCACCAAACTTACAGGTATCAATAAACATAGCAAGAAGGCTGTTGAAACACGCAAAATTGCCCATATCTTGAGGAATGTCCCATCCGGCTTAATAGTGATAGGAATTAGAATATATGGGGCAATATATTCGAATATGTGAAATTGTCTGTAGGACTTGAAGTACGACTGTTTCTTAATTTTATAGTCGTTGTAAACATTTATAAAAGAACCTTGAACATAAATAAGCCCTTTTTAAAAAATCCCAAATGAGTGGTACAATTCTTGTAACAGAATAACTGAAACCGTAAATACCATCATAGAAATTTTGAAAAATACTGGTTATCTTGATTTTCTTTTCCTCGGGCTCGTGGTAATGCTTCAAATAGTCTTTGGTATTTAGAGATTTAGCCTGTGTTTCTATAAAATCTAGTTCTTCGGGTGTCAGGAGGTTATCGTGCTCTCTCATATCAGGGAAAAGGCTTAGGGCGGAAGTATATGCAGAATGGCCAATAGTGATTAACTGTAAATATATATTGTGTTTTTATAATGTTAATTACGATACACTTGTTTACTATCGATAAAATGTAGGCGTCTGGTTAGGTAGCCAATAAATCATAAAATAAACATATTCAGACGAAGCTTGATTACTATTCAACCATGATGTATAACAAAACCTTTAAAACTTTTAATGGGCTATTATAGCGTACATAGAATTTAATTAACCTATTTACAATAAGTACCTTGCAATGTGTCAGGGTTACCACTGTGCTAACGGCAGGCACTCCATACAATAAAACTAAAAGACCTAGATGATTGCCCGGTCCGATAACTCGTTCCTTATTAGTTTCTCTTAGTCCCTTCGAAGTAACTAAGCAATAACCACTTTCTACAATGTAAAGTTCTCTTGATACCGTACCACCGTAGTACACAATTTCACCTGGTGGTAAAATAACGTCTCTTGCCGCTGGAAACAAGCAATTTTATTTACAGGTCTTCTTTGTATTTGCAGCTATAGCACAATATTCTATTAGAGTTCTCACTTTCGGTTAGAGTGTGAATAAATGCCTTGTTCTTCACTTGGAAGAATCTGATTGACGTGAGTGCTTTGAAACGCGCTTGGTGTAAAACTTTCTTCCGTAACTCCGATGGCACTACCGTCTTCTCCAGCCAATTTTCTCCAGTTAGTTCGACCCCCTAAAATCATTCAAAGTTAAGTCAGAATCGACCTTAATTAACTATCTGCTTCCAAAAATAACCTCAGGTTAAACTGCACAGTTTTTCATCCACTGGTAGATAGTTACTACGAAGCGGGACGGAATATTTTATGTAGTAAATAAAGGTTTTACTTTGAGCATGCGTATGCAAAGATGATTTTATTTTACCGAATTGTATTGCCATTGCAGTTCGTAGAACGACATTATTCTTGATTTGATAGCTGAGTGCATGTTGTTCTCCATCATAAATTTGTCTATTGTGAGAATCACTTCCAAAAACGCGGTTTTTGTCCTGTAAATCAAAGAGTATAATAACCAATGCTGTAAAGTACCTTACTATAAACTTTATAATATAAAACTACATTTAACTCACGAAATAAATTTAAATATGTAATAATGTTAATGGCATGGTACGTTTCAAATAGATTTAATGGGGTTTATTGCTTTAATGATGATAAACTTTTTAACCGTCTGATAATAATGATTGTTGTTTTTACCTAGACCAATGAGTGACGACTGCTGAAAACTCAGCTACGCAATAGCCAATCAGTAATAAACCATAGAGACTAAGGAATGCCACAAAACCCATATCAAAATAATCTCCAGGACTCAAGTCACCATAGCCGACTGAGAGAATCAGAACAGTAGAAAAATATATGGATGTGATTAACTGAAATTCTCGGCTGAAACAAACAAGACTAAAGCGTATATGCTGATTTCATACGGGAGCACGACCACCGAGGCAGTTAGAACTAGGGATGTAAAGCGGTAAAATTTTATCGTAAAATTCGGTAAAATACGATATTTTATGTTATATTTTACGGTAAAATACGGTAAGATTGGGTAAAAAGAATTAAACTACTACTAAGAAAAGTTCCGAGTCAGTGCAACAGACGGAGCCAGTCACTCATTGCCACTGACTGGCAACACGCAAACAGTATGAATTAGATAAATTTCTTTCGCCCAAACTCTGCGTTAATTTTACTGTAATCTATATAAGTTACCGTAAACTATCGGTATTTTACGCGCATTTTTGGTAAAATTACTTAATGCGACCGTAGCTAAAACGCGCATGCCGAGACTCTTCTGCCTCGGCATGCGCGTGCAACTAATACTTTGCTGTCCACTTTACTGCTTCACAGTTCTGCCCTCGTGTAAATAAGCATTAAACTGAGAAGAAAAAGTGTAGGTAATGATAAAATCAACATTTGTTACAACATCATACCTGTTGACAGAGAGTCCCGGTATTTGATACTCCCAATTCAAAACCTTGGTGTACCATGAGCCTTCTGTGCATCGATTCACAAAACATGATTCCATATACAAAATGACGCCACACCAGTAGCATAGCAAACAAATGTAAACGCAATATTTCGCAACCTGCATTAAGTAGGAATTTCATTCAGTACCTACTTTAAATTATATCTGAATGTGTCTAATTAAATGCTCGAAATTATTCCTATATTTGAACAACAGATCGTTCTACTTACCAACTGTAAAATTTTGGTAAATTTTCTATGGGAAATCTGGCAAAATTTGACGCGTTTGATGAAACAAGCCGTTATTTGAATATGGAAACGCGGCATTAAACGTCATATAATTTGGTTTACTCACTTTTACAAGTATTGTATTCAATAGTAATTTTTTCTCCAAATTTTCAAAAAAACTGGATAGTCTCCACACCAGGCATAACTTTATACCCTTACTCATAAAAAACAAATGATTTCTGTGGTTGTCTCGGTATATGGCATACGTGTGAATCGAAACTAGATGTTCTATAGGTATATTAGCTATCAAATCTAGAAAGAAGCCCAGTGTATTCAACTTGTAGGATAGTATACTATAAAAAGTGTTTATATACTTCTTTTTAGTTCTCACAGCAGTCACTGAATTCATTAGCATATTGAACAATAGAGATATGTTTATAACAACTTCAATGTAGTACAAGACACCACCAGGGAAAAATCTTAAGAAGCCAATATAGTACGGGTATACGAGGCAAATGTAAAATACAATACATAACATGTAAAGTTCCCAAAATCTAACTAGATTGCAATCAGCTTCTAGAATCCACGGAAGTTTAGGGTTTATACAAGTGAACATTGTTGTTTTCTTTTTAACGTGTTCAGATAAAATGTAAAGGTTTAGACAATGCTCATCTAAGTTACATCCTTCTGGTAAATCAACTGTGCCCATTTTTCCTGTAAATATTAAGTGCCATTATTCAATGTGCCTTTAAACACGTTTGTAGTTCACATAGGTACAAAATATCGAGTACACTCACAGTGACATATGTATGTGTCGCGTGATACACCCAACACAGATACATACGCCCCCCCTTCCCCCCACACACACATAGGCAGATTCATAAGAGCTGGCACCGAAAATGTATGTTTTTTTTAATTTCATAGACATTCGATGGCATCTCTTATGAATCGAACCACTGGACTCTCAGGGGTGAGGTGGACTTATACCGTGGTACACATAATATGTTGTGCCTTATGTTGTTAAGTGCGTATCTACTTTTCTATATACAATAGGAAGGAAAACGAGCAATTGGGTCACCTGGTGGTAGCAATGTGATCACCACCACCCATAGAAGACTCCCGCAAGTAATTTTACTTTTGTTTAGGTAAGATTAATGATTAAAAAGATAAGTTACAATACATAAGTATGTACCTGTTGGCCCTTGGATTGATCTTAATTTGTCTTTCAAACATTTAATACTGCTCTTCCTTAGATTCTTTGTAGCGTAAATATTAAGTGACAGTGGAGCGTCAGTACTCTGAATGTGTTTCCTACGCTGACTTCGAAGTATTCTTGCTTCAATTTCTTTTCTTATTTTATCAACTAAATCCGGATAAGTAATCATAAGTTGAATGAAGTTCTTTTTGTGAAGGACTTGACATTCCACGTACGTTGCAGCTTTGACGGTGCATCTAGCTGTAAATGGAAATAAGATATATAATAAGGTATGAATTCACATCACGGTTGCCATTTTATTACAGACTTGTACTTTGTACTACCTTTACTTTGTAGGTTTGTTTATTTATTTGCTTAAAATCTTGCATGCTAATTTTAACACAATTTCAGTACCTGGTAGATGCTTAAAAATTAATTAGGACGTTTATTCAATGATGACTGCAATATTAAGTAGGTACAGCCAGCAAAAAGCTTGTCAAAAAGGGGGAAGCGTAACTAAAAAATCACAACGCCATCTATTGCATTTTTTCTATACTACAGCTACCTATACTTAGTTCAAACGATTATGGTTTCTTTCTAAAAGACATAGTCTGGCAATGTTTTTAGATTGGATTTGTTTGAAGATGCTGATTAGTGTCAATCCGAAAAAAGATAAGTACCAGGGACAAGTAAAAAGTAATGAATGTGACAAAAAGTAGAGCACGCCAGTCGTATGTGGTTAATATGGACCAGATCTGATTGCTTGGAAAAGAGATTGGTCCAAATAAGCATGCTTTTAAAAGCAAGGGTGCATGCTTTTCAGTAGCATGTAAAGCATGCATATGCAAAGTTAGTGTCATAATCAAACATCAAGTTCGTTGTTGCTATATTGAAACTAAGCATTTGACGCAGCATCCGTTGTCAGGTTAGCGCAGTTTCCAGTAGAACCACTACTGCTTACTACATGTCATATAGATCGATTCATAAGAGAATGTCTCTATGAAATTAATTACAATTTCATTAATTTTCGATTGCAGCTCTTATGAATGGCCCCATACAATATGCATCGTGATCTACGACGTCGCTTAAGATAAACTGCCGTAGTTGGATTTCAAATTTACCTGGTATGTTATAAACCAATGATATTTCTCCAAAGCATGTGCCTTTCGCAAAAGATATCATTGGACTTTCGTCGTCTTCGTCCGACAATACCTCTAAGACTCCGCTTGTGATGCAAACCTTTATCAATTGAAATAATTAGCCCCAATCACCAATGTAATTAAACGTAGATGGTTGGCGGCAATTATAAGACGTAGTCATTAATGATTATTAGTACCTATAGTTGGGGAATGAGTGGAAGGACCCTGGGCTAAAGCAAAATTAAACGTATTGTATAGCAAATAGAGACTTTGATAGGGGGCTGCTGCTAGTTCCCCAAGCATATCTAGGTTAGGTGAATGTACTCTTTCTTATGCATATCAATTATACATACCAACAGCGTGTAAATTAAATATTTTAACCGTGTGGTTAGTATAAGAACTAATGAAGACCGGATAACTTTTTTTAAATGCAGTAGGCAAATAAAAACTCAATACGGAATAATAGTTTCTTACCATTATTGTCTTCGTTTGGTTGTGGTTATACACAACGTCTCCGGGTAGATAAAATTGGTGTGTCATAGACAAGGATAGTCTTCTAAGAAAAGATTCAGGAAGTTTTCTAAATATCAATGAACTGTACAGTGGCACTGCATTCAAATCGTAGCAAATTTCCATGCGCAATGGAAGGGGTAACAATTCCATCAGCTTCGGTTTAAACACCCCTGATTTCTGGTACCAAAGATCTTCGTAATATCTAAAAAGTTGTACTGTATTGTATCTATTGTTTACAAAGTGGTAGTAAAAGTTTGTATTTGGATGAATACCTCATTATGCGTTTAGTGGTGTCATCATTCATATTTATCAATTTTAAATGATTTTTTATCTTCTTCAGTTGTCTAACGTACTTCGAACGCCTTGTTGTAATTGTTATAAACTGCGATGTAAGAGAACCCACAAAAACAATTGTTGTTAGCAAAAATCCTAATATTATAGCCACAATCCCAGTTATTCTTTCAGTCGTTGTAATCGGATACAGATCGCCTAATGCATTGGTCGTCAAAAACATGATAGACCAATAAGCGCAGACGAGGTACCAATCATGCACAGATTCAGCACATAAATATACAGTTTCCGCAGACCAAGACAGGGAGAGTTTTTGTAAATTGAACTCTCGACTCGAAAATTGATACCACACGCAAGTCAACGTATGAACAGATATCAGGAAAAGTATAAGGTACTGAAATAAAAAGGTCGTCCATTGATTACGCCCAGCTTGTGAAGATTTGTTGTAAAAGTATTCTATAATCCTGTAGACTCGTATTGCAGCTATAATTGGTGCAATGATGCATAGGTCGAAGTTGGAAACTCGCAAATCAAACAGGTACAACAACCCATAGGGCATAGCTAAGATCACATTTAAAGCAACACGGACTGTTTCAGGCTCAACCAAGTTTAGTGTCCTTCTCCATTTTTTAAAGAATTTCAATCCTAAAATTATGGCAACGTCGAATGTAAATACCAAGTTTAAACATATTATAGAGATGATAATCCAAAATGGCCTTGTACTGGGCAAGCAGAAAGTGTAAAGCCAGGTGTCTAGGATATACGCAATAAACAAAACTGAAAGTATGAGCAGATGCCAGGCAGAGTTGGTGTATATTAGCAAGGCGTTTCTAAGTCTGCTGCTTGTGAACTCAGACCGATCCTCTTGCAGAACGGCATACGTCTTTGGATGTTGCTGTCTTTCATCGATCTCAATACGTATGGTGTTACTGCTAGACTGTGGTAGAATAAATAGTTCATTCCTATCAGATCGCTTTCTGTACTTGTAGATATTCAAACTATCGCTTTTAGTCGTTTCAGTTTCATCGTCACTTTTGTCATCTAAAAAATGAGCAACTTATGTATTTGTTAAGCATCAATCTTTGCGATAAAGCTCAGATAATAGGTCTGTAAGAATAAAATAATCTTACCCATTTGCAATTTGCTACCGATAATATAGCTCCTTGAAATAATGAAATAGATATATGTCAACAACTCTATTTGTCACTTCCCTACATCGATTTGATCGCAGTCTTTTAGGCGCTTCTGTGATAATCTAGTTGGTTTTTGCTTTAAATCTGGTAGGTTTCAAATGGATTGCCATTTTACCAACCTTGATATTCGCATTAGTTGGTTAAAAGAGACCAGAGCCAAACGTGAAGCTTCGTATAAAACAGTCCTATTGGTGTGTAGGGTGACGCAATGTTTTCCTTACAGTATATAACGTAGGTCGAAAGGCGGACATGTAGATCCAAGACGCAAGATGTGCGCACGGCACTCCAACCTACATACATGAACGTAAAAAAAGCCGCGGACTTGACGTTAATATTAAATGAACACTGTCCGTAATCTCAGATATTTTTTCATGTGATTATTGTTGCTACGTTTTTCGAGCAATCTGAAACAGACAGAGTGTGGCAACCTTGTCATAAATTAACTATTGATGCAATGAGCGTTAAGTGGAATGGAATGGAATTAACTTTCTGAAATAATATCAAATTCTTTTTTATATAATTTTCTTAGCAATGTAATGTAAAATAAATTTAGATATGGAATATAAGTACTTACTCAAAATGTAACTTTTTTATTCTTAATATTTTTACCTAAGTTTTGTATTCACTTTAGGTTTGAAGTTAGGTACCTACTTAATTTCATTGTTTTATCTTAATGTCGCTTTCGTTTTTGAGAGGAACCATTTATTTTGAGTACTCTTGTTGTAATCAATTATGGAATGATGTTAATAGGTCATTAAAAACGTGTGCATGTTTGACTGTTCTTATTCCTATCTCAAAAGAAAGCAAAAATATAGCTATAAAAGCTTTTTAAAAAAGATAAATAATAATATCAGAATTACCAATTATTCTATAATAAAATAATACATTATAATATAACTGCTGATTGTTTACTTTATCTGGCAATCAGCTAAACCTTAGTCTTCTTTTATAGTAACCTACTTAGTTTTATTTTATAGTGAAGCAATGGTAGCGCTTACGTCAGGCAAATCGTAGGAAGTGAAAATCCGTGGTCTTTTTCGAAAACCCTTCCGAGAAGCAGGCGTGACTATGTACGTATGTATGTAGTTTTGTTTATTATATAAATTTATAGATATATTTATTGTTTTTGTATGACTATTTTACGTACCTACAGTCTAGTGATGTTTATTTTTTTCTTTGTTGTGTTTGTGTCATATTATTCCGTAAATTAGAAATTATCATACTAGCCAGTTGAAATTCTGCTTCGTATATCCGCGTCCCGAAGCGCGCTTTGATAATTAGACCCCAAGCAAGCTACCATAGGCGGCGCGGCCGCATAATAGCGCGGCTTTTATGGACTCTTAGCCCGTGTATCGGTGAAAAATGTTGTCATAAAACGATTTTAAATACCTCAAGCATTTCGCAGTACATTCAATTCGTTTAAGTAGGTAGCCTTCTTGTTAGTTAATGCCGCACAAGGCGTTTTGCGAAGACTTGGGTTGTTTAAATCTATGCACAAGAGAGAGGTGGCCGATGTTTGCCACCATCTCGACTGACTAATCACCATGTTAAATCATAAATAGTATAAACACTTGACTCTTTGATTTATAATAACAAAACCGGTGTGTTTGACGTACCTAAGCATAAGTCTCAATGTTCCCATTTAATGCCAATCGCTTTGGTAGCAAATAAGTATGTAGAAGTATTTCAATTTATTTATTTTACTTACACAGAGTATAATTAAACCGTTGACAGAACAAAATACAAACTATCAATAATTTATAGTAAGTACGAGTATACATGTGAAGGTGCTCAAATATTTATATTAATTTTGGACATAAATGTATCGTAGGTGACAGTATTATTCTAAGTTGTTTAGTATGAATATCAATCTGTACATTATTGGAGCAACTCCACAATATCTAGACAACTTAACCCAATCGAGCCAATCAGGCGATCGGTTAGGTAGTAACTATTCAAGATAACAGTGACTTGGAAACAAAATATAGGCCTTGAAACTGTTTAATCTGCTTAATTCGATAGAACAACCCAGTACATCGGATAGGGGTCAATTATCCATTTATCCTTTTAACTAAATTGATAAAACGTAACCAACTGGGAGATTTTAATTGATCGAATGCACTGTTCTATTTAAAGAAGTTTGGCTGTTGTTAAGCTTAATTTTTATCGGGAATAAACGAAGTCTAAACGGATATCTTGAAATCGTCTATTTGTTTTTTTAATGTCTTATTCTTGAGAAACTTTATTTTGCCTTTTTGTCAAATGGCGAAGACTAAATTCTGTTGGTATAATAAGTATTGGTTAAGAGAGAAAGAGTGCTCAAGTTGGCTTTGTTAAAGATTAAGGTACCCAGGAAGTATTTTCCACAACTATTGCCCTAATAAGGTTTCCAATAATTAGCTGTGGAGCAAGTAAAACAATTTATGTCGTAGTTGATGTTTATGCAGTCAAGGAACTGGTTTATTATTCGACCACAGATATGATCAGTCGAAGTCATTCAAAAGCCACCCTAATTATGCCTAGTGGTAACCATTTTTATCTCATTCAGTATTATCAACTACCATTTCATGTTACTTATTTCAGCTATTATTATAATTTACTGAGTTCGACAATAAAACTATACGGAATGTATGAATAATCAAAGGTGTATGTGAAATCGTTTAAGCTGGCAAACGATCTTATTCGTTTTTTTCTGATGATGCTTCGTATAGACACGAAACACACACGAGTAGAATGATGTAGAGTGGTGGTCGTGGTGTGTCTTTTGTGATGTAGGTGTAGTTTCATGTGGAAGCTAAGAAGGCCGGGTTTTGGTATGAAAAAAAATATATAAAAATCTCACACAAAACATTGTTTTCGCAGAGTAGCAAGATAATTTGCCCCAATTTGTCATTCAATGAGCTGCTACAGTATGGTATAATGGATATGGCAGCCAATCTATGTACTTAATTCCTAGCAAATTAGCATAATGTTTTAATATACACAGGAAGTTATAATAAACCAGGTGTTTGACTGCGCAATCAGAACCATAATGTTTTGCATAGCCTTATAGGAATAGGTGTAATATTAAAAACAATTCGACGGTCGCCCACCACTTCCTTTTAAGTGGAGGAGAAAAAATGAAGGCTCTATTCACTCTCTAATCGTGACAACTCTGGCAATCCAAATAAGTATCGCGCGTTGGCGTGATGGCGCAAGTTGGTTGCGTTGTTGGCTGGGCGCAAACAAGCGAATTTATAAAATTTTGTTGAAAGGTCTTTTAGGGAATATGGAGTCATCTATGGAGTTTTATTCCAGGATTGTTTCTCAGTTCTTTTGACTACAAGAGCACCTAACTGGAACTTGAGCAGGATTTGTAAATGTAATTATTTGCATAGATGACTCAAGCAAGAACGTAAAGTTGTTCGAATTTATTGAGCGAATGAGATTAATCATCTTTTGATTTTGGGCGATGTTGTTGGGACACAAAAAAAGCCATGTAATAATATCTGATCAAAAAATTCAAAAAACAGTTCTAAAAACTTGTGAATTAATAAAATACGTAGTCATGTGTCAATTACTTGTTCGTTTCGTTGAATAGCAAGTGCACTTGTTCCAATTTATACCTAACTTTCAGGATAACAAGACATGCATTAGCGTAAAGGCAGATCTAGAGGTAGACAGAGAAGAAATAGCAAAAGGGGAGTGGTACAAAATGGCAAAGACTAGTTAGCAGTAGATACTAAAGCGGCGGAAAAAGAAAGGAAAAACTTGATCTGAAAACATTCAATATAAATGAATGGTAAGTTCTAGATTTGATTGTGCGAGTAGAGGTAGTTAGCTGTTAAACTTAATTACCTATCGACTTGTAAAAAAATTGTCTCAATCGTTTTTATCTAATGATTCATACGCTCAGAATTTTCTTAAGATTATTTGCCGTGCTTAGAAACGTTTTATGTTCATTTATTTATTCCATTAGTAACGACAAAAAGTTGCTAAGAAATGAGGTTAAGCTTAATTAAAAAATTCTTAATTGAGTTGCTTTGAGACTTGAGTTGTCGAAATCTGAGATGAAATTAATTA
This sequence comes from Ditula angustiorana, assembly GCA_963691745.1. Taxonomy (NCBI): domain Eukaryota; kingdom Metazoa; phylum Arthropoda; class Insecta; order Lepidoptera; family Tortricidae; genus Ditula; species Ditula angustiorana. Next base: position 9,271,861 of record OY829478.1, read on the forward strand.
AATCTTAACTGAAGAAGTCACTGAAACTCTTTAACACAGCAACAGCTTAGGCAGTACCTAACTATGAATGATATTGTAGTTGAAAGTAGGTTGACTAGATGGCGACTCTTGCGGTCGGTCTTCAACGCTAAAGCGGGACGGGTGACCGCTAACGCACGGGTGCGAGCGAGATCAATGTACGTCGTAACTACGCCTACACTGTGAACCCAAGCCGCACGCGCATAAAAAATGGTTCGACAAGAGCGCATGCGCGGCGCTATATTCGCCCACAACTTCACTTCGGTCAACTCCGTCATTTAGTGGTGTTCGAAACGTCGATGTGTGTGGAAGTGAAGTTTAACTTTTCTAACATACTTATCTCAACAAATAACAATAACCAAGTAACAAAAGTACAATATCTTATTTAAACGTGTTTGAATAGACTTTTTACGTGACATAAGTTGTTCAAGTAGTATTCAAAATGTGTGATAATAACAATCCTTCGACGCAAAGTATAGCGGACTACTTAGCTCAGTTGCTCAAAGACAGGAAACAACTGGCCGCGTTCCCGAATGTTTTCATGCACATGGAACGACTTCTGGATGAAGGTAGGTGAACATTATTAAGTACACCCTATAAGAAGTACCTTGTCTACTAAGAGTGACATTATCATAAAATTTTGTCACCGAGGTCACTATAAATTGGATGCGTCGACAACTAGCCGACAAATGTTACAACGCACACGATATTAAGTTTATTTTTGTCTTCGCCCGCCGAGTTATGGTCCAGTGCTGTTTGTAACGTGATCCTTTATAACGAAAATCGATATAAATCGACACATTTATCCGACGGCGATTTGCGGTCAGCGTTAGATTGTCGCCGAGGAAAGAGACTGGTGAAATGAATATTGTAAACGGGTTTAGCGTAGCGCACATTAGACAAGGCAGCTGTTGTGGATAAATCTCTCTTAATTAACGGTATTTGTGAGCTACTGTGAGGTTATATAATGGGGGCATGCGGCTCGAAGGATGTTGGGCAGCCTGTAACCTGTTGTAGGGCCGTGGTCCTGCATTCCACGGGAGCTGGCGGAATGCCGCCGCGAGTAGGTACCGTACAGTCGGTCTCAGTCACACGAGATTTGACGTTGCGCCGGCGCACGCTCCTTGTCCCCTGTAGCCTCGTTTAATTGCAACTCGTAACCACTCTGCGGTATTGGCCCTTATCTCAGCTACTTACGCCGCTAAACAAACCTGTCACTGTTTAGATTTAGAATAAACTAATGTAGGTATTAGTTGTTTTTTTTAAATAGCTGCCTATGTAGGTAAACAAGAATTGGATTAATGACAATATGTAAGCACCAACCTAGGTACAGCAAATTGAGTAACCTACAAGATTTTTTTTAATATGTAAGGAAGGACCATATTTCACGGCGTACCTGACCACAATAGTAATTATTCATTGACTTACCGCCGCAAGTACACACAGGGCTTTCCTGCTCTAGGCAATAAACACCTTCAGGTACAGATATACTTTGCCAAAATAAAAAAAGACACTTAAATATGTTAAATCTTACGACACTAGATTGATAAGAGACGCAGGGAGGGATAAATTAAACCTGGGCCGGTCATGTCAGGACCACAGATCCAGACAATTTTATCCTAATACTGTATTAAAGATTGTACTTAATTTGTTTTGTAAGCTTACTAGGTACATAAATAAAATAAAAATAATCACTGTTTAGTGTAAAAATGTAAAAAAAATACGTCGCAATTAGGTGCGTAGCTATCCATAGTTCAGAAATGAGTGGAAGGCTCTTAATGCAGGTTTATTATGCAAGAAATTTATATATTAAACCGGGGCCTCATGCCTTCCCCAATTAAACACGACGTATTTTTTCATCAAACATAGAACTGAGGCATGGCATAATCACCTTATAATTATTTTAATGATTATTAATTAAGTTCGAAGACGTCTGCTTACCTAATCGCGTTTATAAACATCTGACCGACAAGAAATGACAACATTTAATTTGTTAATCGTATTCATCTTAAAAGCGTCCCCTAGCTACCCAGTATCGTAAAGTACCTAGCTACTTAATTAACAAAAATTTGCTGTTCCGAAACAAAAGCAAAATTCAACAAAGAAGTTTTAAATGCCCTGCCTACCTACGACTTTAAAGTTCGTTACAACTCAAGTCACGTCCCGTGACAAAGCGAGGTCTATTGGGGCGACACACTCTACTCTCGTATTGCCTTCACCGTAATGATTTACTGTTACCGTTTTGCCAGTATTTTGGATGTGGAAATTGAAGGAATTTTGACGCCGTCGACTATTCCTGTACAGTTTCTTTAATTTTGAAACAACGCTCTGATTTTAATTCAGTTACCAGTTAATCTCCTCTACCATGACTTCTTCGTTCGAAATTATTTGAATTCTTAATCTTTTGAAGAACCAAATGAAATAGGCACTGCATTAGAAACCCAAAAACGCTACTAACAGTTGCATATTTTTTCTCCAATTACATATTTCACAGTTTCATTGATTAGACAGTGTAATGGCTGAGTATTTTAAATTTAGGACTACCTGTAGCCCTAACATAACTTTAGTTTATCTTAGTTTATCGTTATGCGCTTTCTCATGTTCATGACGCTGATTTGACAGAGGCGCTAAGAGGGAGGTAAGTTAAACCTATATATAGGTCGGTCATGTTAGGAATATCGGAATAAAACAGATCCCTATCACTAATATAGAAACCATGTTACAATGCAAGAGATTTACGAAAAAACCATCCAATTTGGTCGCATAGCCATAGTCCAATGTTTACTCGAATTTAAATAAGTGGCTTACGAAACGAGTCGGTGCCAAATGTAGGTGACTAATGGTTGGTCTCGTTTAGTAGTATGCAGATGTAAAGCCTTATGAACAAATATTTCCATGAACTAAAGCAGATGAAAATATTTTTACATATGAAGACCAAATTATTTCTAAGCATAATCGTAGTTGAGACTTAAATGTTTTAACTAATTTTAGATAACTAGTAGTGAGAATTACTAATATTTTCCGAACCTCAATTTAGCGGTGACCCTTTTTTGAGATAATTGAGATGGATTGTTGAGTAGTGTGTGCGGGTGGAAGACAAGATTCTGCTTGCCCAACTCTTAAAAACTTGTTTACTTAACATTTACCTTAAAAAGCGAGAGCTCTCCACAGTGCTGGTGACTCTTTATTTAATTCAGTTTTGATAACTTTGCCTATATTTAACGGCTGAGTCACTTGAAGCAGATTGTGAAATCGCCAGGCAGGGGCATTAAAATTTGTTTAAAATTATTTGCCGCTGTCCAAGTAAAAATACGAGCGTAGATCGTTTTATGGTTTATTTGACGCGTCTTCAGTCCAGTCGCGAAAAAGTTGACGAAAATATCGACGGCGAGCTGACAGTCAACAGACGAGGCATATCGTGTTACAGCTTGAAATGTGCTGGAAAAGAAATCACTATTCTAATATTGCTTGCGGTACATCAAAGGAAGCTTACAGCTTAATGGAAACGTATTTCTACTTCTTGTAAGTAACATATTTAATGTCAGCTAAAGTTCAATTCGGGCTAGTAACATAAATTATATCCCACATTGTTGTTCCCTGACATTTAATAACACAGAATCATCACAAGCAATTTCATCTGATCATGTTTACATATTGAACTGAACAATTGGGCTGTTTACATTCCGAGAACAACTAATGTGAACAACGCTAGATAACAATGTATTTATGAAAGTAAATATATACGAATTTGTCAATCATAATATTGCCGATATCGATAATATCCGATAGGTGCACTACAAGATAAGAGCATCAATGAGGTGATAATTTTCCTAATTTTACGATTATGGATAAGAATCATAAAAATAAAGAAGTTAAAATACCAGATTTACAGATAAGCTTTATCAGTCATGTTTCACATGCTCTACTTGCAGATTACACTTTGATAAGAGATAAGGTGAGTTTAATAGCCTTAAACATTACCGAGAAGCTGATAGTAGGGACGATAGAACAAAATGCGTTTTACTTGAAGCAACGCACACTGGAAATATTCTACCTTTACATCATAAAACCAAGTTAAAGCAATGAATGCAAAAAAAAGGAAAAACTAATGATATTGTAATTATTACGATTTAATTGCGTAGGCGCCAGGCGCTTTGATGTTGACGATTCTGCAACTCTGCAGCAAAAGTGAGCTTAGTTGGGTCATTCATTATGTAGTTGCTTAGCTTGTGATTAGGCGATTGCGCCCACGTCAATAGCCAAATGAGGGTAGTCGTGGGTAGCGTGTGGAGGTGTAGAAGCCAAGGCTGTTCCAGTCCCTCTCCAACAGGTTGTAACAAGCTGTGGGCCGCTTAATTAAAATGTCTGAAACGTCTGACGGTTTTCGAATTATTACTTTGTTATTATGGGCTAAATTATTTATGGGTCACCCGCCGTCGCTGTCCACACCTTATAAGGACACCGCCTGATTCACAGTTTTTCTCAATATTTTGCCACTTGTTTTGATGTTCTAAAATACCTAACTAATTGACAGATGAATGAAATACGTACGATGATTTATTAATAACTTGATAGCATAGATTTTGGTTTATTGGATAATAAAAATTTATTCATTAATTAAAGGCTCGTCATGCCGCGTGTCGTAGCCGAGTGTTTTTGAACTGGCCTTGTAAGCATGTCATTTTCATTTTACTATAGAATTCCTCAACTATAGCCACTTCAGTCAGCACTGATACACCGTTAAAAAGGAATGTATATTCTGTTGTGCTTTATTTATGATACTTTTGTAAAGGAGAAATAATAAACTGGCGAGCAAAAATAAAAATAATAATATAGAATCATATCTTCGCTTGATAGCCCGTCTCCGTCAGGTCGATCGGTCATGAAGGAAGCTATTCGTTCTGTTTCAGTGTCAATCGGTTCTCACGGATAGTTATCGGAAGATAGCGGAAACCTGACACTTTCTACCCTAGACCAGTTTCGATTCAAGAAATGCCCTAGAAACTAAATATTGACATGCGACTCATTATGTTGTCACGACCTCGATAAGGCTGCGTATTGCATCTCTAGAAAACTGGATCACTCCGAGAGGCCTATTCTTCATGCGTTCCCACGACATTGCTGCTACATGTATCTCCGCTCGTTCTAAGCGACGTGATCACTTTACTAATGAGAAATATTTTTCTAAGGCTGAGAAAACAAGTCTGCAGGTAGATGCATCTCGTTCGTGCAATTTTTAGCTTATAGGCGAGAAAATGTAACGATGCACTTATCGAGTGAACTTAGAACAATACCACCAATCATTCCGTTCTCGTGTCTTCAGGCTAATCACGTGTATAATTCAAGAGCGGCAGGTACATAGCCTTTTGTTCCACCAACCCACAATCGAGCGACATAGACATGGAATGTTAATGTGACCATCGTGCTTAGCTTAGTGTACTTGAACGCACCAAGAATGCGTTCGGGAAGGGCGCGTAGGCTGCGTGCGCGTGAGCACTGTAATTTGAAATGAAAATCAATCGCTTCAGAACGCCAAGCGAACCTGTCCTGTGGGTGTGACTCGAGGCCTACGCGTACTGGCAAACAAACCTAATACACAAATTGCTTTTAGATTTTCGGTTCCGTAATATTTAACTGTTTAGACTCCTACGCGGTAACATGATTTATTGAATTAGATGGGTTTTAGAGAATGTTTATTCGTTCTTTGTGTCGAAAAACTCCATTGTCCAGAAAAGAAAGTCATCGAGAAACATCACGGGAATAGACCCGACCACGGCATTGACATGAATGGCACTTACGTTGCATAATAAAGTGGTACTGAAATAAGATAATTTACAGAATGCTGCTTGTATAATTAATTAGCAGCAAACTTATCATAATTGCTGCAAGAAACAACATGATTGAATTTTATCGCCTCCCTATGAACATGCTTAGCATAATGTGAATATTCAGCAACTGAGCAATCCAACTACTAACAGTACCAGAATCATTGTCGAGCGGTAAACAAAAAGGTCGAATGGAAGCGTGGGAGCTGGCAGCCTACAATCGACGAAGGTGACTTGATGGGTGGACCTGTTTAGATTAATTGTAGCCCTCGCAACGCAACGCCTACGGAACTGTTAGCCCCTTAAAGACGTCTTTTACGGAATCGTAATAAGTACTCGTACATATTTAAGAGAACAGCTTTACAAACCCGATTATTGACATTTTTATTGGAGTTCTTGGAATGAGGATTCATTCATCGTTGTTTAAACCCTTTATTATTGTGGTTAGAAGGGATGATCCCGACATTCGACTATATATATATATTCATGCCTTACCTGTTACAACCATAGAAGTACTTGCCTACTCGCTAAAGTTAACATCTTGTCCCGATAAATAGTATAGAAACGAAACCCGTGTCGTATGGTGTAAAGTATAGGACAGGTGACATGCCTGCTGGAAAAAAAGAGTAATATTTGAGAACTCCTTCAAAATTTGTTTTTTGACTTTGAATTTAGTGACCTTGCTTGGTTTGGTTAATTGTGTCAAGTGGCCACTGTTGAAAATGGCAATTATTCTGCGTTAGTGCAAAATTCGAATTGATGGCACAACTTTTAGGCAACTTAAAAATTTTGTTACAAAACCTTTTGGCAACGACAATCTTGATAAGTAACTTCCACATGATGAATCTTAAGAAAATCCGGCGGAAGGCTATGCGTTATCTCGACTAAATATGGTATTCTGTGGGTGTGCTGTGTGAAACGGACGCCTGGGCACATGAGGCTTTGAAACTAAAGGATGCAAGACGGTAAACAAAATAACGGTTACGTTACGTTGACCATTCAAATTTATTAAGAACAGTCATGCTTGTTGTACAGTCAAGGAAATTGAAACACGTACCACCGTAGAACCTAGTCGAAGAGACATACGCATGACATTTGTACGACATAGCCTGGCGTTTCACGCGTCGCGTCATTGCGATAGGGTTCTAAGGTGGTACGTGAATATAATTTCCCTACTGTACATTACTAAAGCCTCTCTTTATTTTCGTCAAATGTCTCCTAGCCTTTAGTACATGAACGTTTCCGTGCTGGTGCCTTTACTTAGATGCTTCCTGATTCTGTTTCAGTAAGCAATAATCTTGATAAATTTACATTACTAATGCGTGGCAATGTACAAACATGTACTGGTTTTATACAATAATGGTCACAATGAACGTTTGTTAGTGGTCAGAGCAAACGTACTGCTTGTTGGTTGGAAAATTATTGACCTACAAAGTACAAAAACGGGCGGATAAATATCATTTAGCCAAAATCTCTTCGTTATTTTATTGATGCTGGGTAGGTTACTGCTATTGGCAGTTGATTTGACTGGCGATATTCTAAGCCAGCTGACAGATTCACGCTTTTAGCATAGATTCTGCAATTCTATAGGTGGCTGACATATTTTGACTTGTTGACTAACTCAAATAAAGAGTTTATTTTTGTGTTGTTAAATGCGGTACCTACATACTGAGGAAAATATTATAATGTGTGCTTGAACCGAGTGTTATATTACCTGTATATTATTAGTGACGATCTTCGATAGATCTTCGGAAATGAAATTCATTTGTTATTAATTTACATAAATACTGCAGTCCTATTGCTATTTCATGTTCAAAAGCTTATCTCAACTTAGCTGCCTTTCTCTTCGGTATATTACAATAAGTAAGTACTAGACCTATTTAAATTTACATTCTTACCCAATAATCCCTTGAGCGGAAAACATGCGTAAGCAAAGCAGTTAGTGAGATTGACATTTTACGCATGAAGTTTTTTCTAAACTAACAGGATTATGTTGTTTTGAAATCAAAGGCGCACTTCATCCTACGTGTATGCAGGTGAAGTAACAATAATCCACATTAATGATGGTAATCTCTTTGAACCAATCAATACTGGTCGATGGTCTCACAGTAATAAATCATTATAATCTATCAATATGCTTCGGCACGCTTCATTTTTCAATAATGGTTATAAAACAACTAATCCAATTAAATGGTGGTGTTAGATTGTCGCTTTATAAACTTAACTGCCTCAAGAAGTTATTTAGGGTGCATATAACCAATAAAAACGTTAAAATACGTTGAGAAATTTAACATCACAATTTCACTCCATTATTGCCTGCGAAGAAATGGAGGTGATATTTGGCTAGAACTAGTTTTATGAGATGCGAAAGTATTAGAAATTACTATTAAAGTAGACAATTTGCATATATAAAGAGACATAAGTTTGTCTGTCCGTTAAGATTTATGGATGAATGAGGACCAGCCGGAGAAGAAATGTTTGAGTAGGAGGAGAGAGTTGAGTCAGTCAGACATTGTAAGCAAATTTTTCATGTCCTATGCAATAAGTTATGTATGTGCTTATCTAATATTTAAACACAATTAATTGAGGCAACATTCCATAAATTAACCAAGTATCTTAACAAGTTACATATGTTGTTTGTCTTATTATCACGGAGTTGACCCAAAACCCGATTAAATGTCATTACTGCATTACAACGAAAGTGAAAATAAATTGTTAACATTGTTTTCGACTTTATGCAGATTACGATAAGACAATAACGTTGCACGGTGCATTGATCGCATCCTGTTCTTTATTATTTTAAAATGTGAGTTTTCACTAATTGAAATGTCAACCATCTGTAACGTGACGTAGGTCGCAATCCGCAATTACAAAGCTTGTCATTAATGTAATGTTTAGCCAACTTTTCATTTCACAGCACCAGAACAAAAACTGCTCAGATGAATAGGTACATTGAAAAGTTGGGTGTTATAGTTATAAAAAAGAACACTCCAAGCTCTTCGCTCCTCTCTCTTCATCGCGTAAAAATACAGCATAAGTAGGACTCAGTATCTATTAAATATTAGATTAACCTGAGTACCTAGTTCTAAAAAATACGACCCTATTAAGCCGGCAATGTGAATGGAGACCTGTCAAGATAGAATGGATTTATCAATTTTAAGAAACGGTTTTCTGTATTTTTTTAAGATAATTGCTACAAATTGTATAAATGCATAGTTTTTGACATAAAGGATTTAAAAATTAAACAGCGAAAGAGTTTTCATAGGTACCTAATTGATGCGCAACTCGATGTTTTGGAAACGTTACAGTTTACAAATGTTCACTTCATTAAGTTCTTCTTTCCTACTAAACGCAAAATTTCCAAATTGTTTTAAATGAAATCTAACCTTACCTATATTTTGGGGTATAATTTATACATAGACGGTTTCAATTGAAAATAAAGTAAGTAAAATGAAAATTCGTACAATGAAACATTTGCTCAAACGTTCTCAAGCCTAGAGATTGGATGGATGCTCAACAGTAATTAATTGATTCAGGCGTTTTTGCGGAGGTCCGTATCACCAAACTGGAACAAATTACCTTTCGCGGAGTAGCAGTTTGTTACTCTACAGTACTCTACACTGATCATGTGGAGCTATACTCTTACCCGGTTTTTAAAAGCCAAATTACTTTATTCCTTGCCGGATGAGTATGGCCAGGTTAAGCAAACTCGTGTCTCTTTTATCTTTGGTATTTTTTTTACCTTTGATATTTGTAATTTTCAATATTTTTTGTATCCCCGTAGTGACTTCAAGAGTATCAAAGATAACTCGGACAGTTGACTGAGATTAACTCGCTTATAGTTGGACTTCGGATTTATCATCATGACAGGTGTCCTTTTTCAGGGTTCAGAAATGTGCTTAACATGCCTGACATGTCTTAATTTTTATCATTGGCCTCATTAAACCATTCCTTATCTTCAATATCAGGCTATACATAGATGAGACAACTGCAATGATAGAACAGAAGCGATTTCGTAGCTAATGACAGCCACAATTGGATCAATTTCGTTAGCAATCACATTAATATTTAAATTGCCACGAACGTCCAAATTCTGCGACGCACACGCCTACACGTGTTCATATTCGCTCGTGTTTGCTTCTGCTGAGTGAAAATCAAAACACTTCGTGTGTGTCTGAGTCATTTCGTAATTCGTCCAAACAGGGCTGGTCTAGTTCTCCAACTTTCTACGAAGCTTGTAGGTGACGGCATGCCGGCGCCGGCGCCGTCTTGGGACTCGATGGCAGCGACAGTTTCTTTCTTACAAATAAGGCGCATTTTTCTTTGCCGTCCGGCCGGCCGTTATGAATTGGCGTTAAGCTGACAGTGTGCCTACAGAATGTTCAAATAAATGCGTTGCGTGAACTCGTTCTGCAAAGATAAATGCTTCGCTATCATCGTTTGATGTGACAGCACGGACAAATCCCTTTTTTCCTCAATTTTGTCTTTATCTGTGTAACATAACATGTGTTGTGCATAACTTATTCCTACTAAATATTTTTTTCGAAAATGGTTTTTCCTTTAAATTGAATTCAGCACGTACTGGTACTAGTTCAATGAATTACCGGAACTGAATTTAGCGTAGAAAATCGATAGGTAGCCGTCTAAGCAGTGACTGATAGAATCGAATACTCAGTTGATTTAGCACACTAACGATAGCTACAAAGGTTTTCAGGGCCGATTCATTTGCTTGTCCTAAAGAAAACTAAACTTTTAGGGTTCCGTAGTCTCGACAACGTACCCTTTTAATTGCGCTATCTCCGTCCATCAGTCCTAACGTCCGCAGCTTAGCTCAGAGACTCTTAGTACTAGAAAGCTGTAATTTGGCATGGATATATGTACACATTAGTCCCCCATGATGTTCGTTGGAAAGGTTTTTCAAAAATATTATGGGTTTGTTAAAACCATTTATTGGTTTAAGAATCCGTTTGTGACATATTAAGCTTTAAATTGCAAATTTTTTATAGAGTCCCCTTCCCCTGCCAGCTACTTGTTTTCAATATGTGAAAAAAATTTCAGTAGTAGTAGTTCTAACGAAATCAGTAGTAAGTAGTTCTAAAGAAAAACTATCGTGGCTAAGTAGGCCTTAAAAGTTTACGAGTAATCAGGCAACTATGAAACCCTGCTGTGTGCGAGTCCCATTCGCACTTAGCTGATTTTTTGTCATTCCCGTACTCCACCTTTAGTTATCTTGCTGGCACATTTTAAGTCGCATTTCTATTCCCACCACCAGCTTCAGTTCATGTTTTTAGCAACTATTGCACTTTAGCGATTGACCCTTTCTGCCTACACAATTCAACTGTCCGTGAGAACAAGACAGGCGTTAATCAGTCTTTTTAGACAGACGTAAGGTTATGACAACATTAAGAACTAAATCCACACTTTTTCACACAGGCGTTGAAGATTCGCTCTCGGAGTATAATCGATAGGCAACGCTTCACTAACAAGCTACATAAACAATGTCGAAAGTGCCTCTGTTACGCCACCACGTGTGGGATGCGCCGGCGCCGGTCTGCCGTCCGCCGTAGTGTGTACACGGCTTAAGGGTCCCATTCATTTCGCGTTAAGCAATTTGTTAAAGGCAGAACGTTTACCGATTCATTCATGCGATTGTGCAACTGTTCATGTCCGGTTGAACTTATAACGATGTTACAATGTCATTTAACTAACTCAGTTTTGTTTGGTAGTTATTGCCAAATCCAATTACAATGCAAAATTTTATGCTGTTATTCTTCTTGTTTTTTAGCTCAGACATTGGGCTAAAACCGCTATTATAACCCTAGTATCAAACTAAAGTGAAACAAAGATACAGATGCAGTGACTCATCGCATCGCTGTTTTTTTTCACTCCAACTCGTGTCTCAGGGAATAAGCCTGTCACTGTCGGCGACTAAGTAGTTACATGCTAGCCTAGCCACCCACGTTACTATTGTTAATTTAATTAGAACCGTACTATCGTTACCTATATACATTTATACATTTCTTCAATTTATATACCTATCAGGTTGTAATTAACTTATATACCTACCTAAAATGTTACCTACTTATTCCAATATAGAATATTGAGGTAACATTTTGTAGGATTTTTTGGCTAAATGTGTTTTTACACTAGTAAATACCTACCCAAAAGCTAAGGTAAACAGTAAAAAGTAATAAAAACTAAAAACAATTTGGTAAACAGTAACCATTCTGGCGGCAGCCGGGTTAAACAAAACCTTTTTTAAAATTATAATTTGATTTTTTAAATATTTACTATACAAATTTTTCTAAAGGACTTATGTTTCTACAGTAAAATGCACCCATCCAATACTCATCAAAAATAGCAGTTACTTCATGTAGCAATGAAAATGATTCCATTTTAGTGTGTGTATGGAATCATTCTATTAAATAATGCTAAACGAAAATATTGCTTACTTAAATATGTAAAAAGGGCTATGTGGATTATTGTGGATGTCATGTCATATATCCTACTTTTTTTATATATTTGAGACAAAAAAAAACTGTTTTAATTTACAAGCAGCGAGCGAAAACCGATAAAGGTTATCTGTCGCTGCGGTCACTGAACAAATCACGGTAGGTCATCTTTATTTCAAAAACAGTAAAATTCTGAATGCGAATCTAATGATGTTTGGTTGGATATTTGGATTTTTGTTCTTTAATCACGATTAACGGCTGGATAGATTTAGACGAAAAGTGGCAGACAGACCATGTCCTGGATAAAAACAATCTTTTATCTTGTGAAAGAAACAATATCACGCTGGTGAAACCCCGGTTAAAGTTCGTATGTAATTTATATTAGTCATATCATATTATACTTAGGTACAGGCGCCAACACACTTAACTGACCATTCGTGAATTTTATCCTTATAAGAATAAGGTGCACGGTCAGTTAACTGTGTTTGCGTTTGTACTTACATAAACTAGGATTCAAATCCAATATTCTTTTGATTTCTTTTATAATTGCAATTAAAACATTATTTATCTATGCAACATGAAATATGATGCTTGTTTGGGGTATGTTACGAGTACATACTCGTATTATAACGCTTTGATCTATATTTAATAAGGTTATTTATAGTTGGTTTAGATTTAAAACACTTAATTACTACACAGACATAAACCACGGAGCAACCAACAAATACATACGCTCTTTAAGTTTTAAACCACGAAATACTGTTTATTTTATTAATGAACCTGTCCCAATGATGATCGTAATGGAAATAGCTGTACTGAGGTCAGTAGGTTCCGTACTCGCATGCATTTGATATTTTATCACTATGTTTCTTACATAATAGAACATTAACGAAGATTATGTTTCTGTTTGCAATGTCACTTGTCTTGGTGAGATAATAATAATTATACTTTATTGGCCGTTAGGAATATGATTAAAATAGGTCACTTGTTTGTTTTGCGTATTTTGAAAAGTTTGCTTTAATTTTAGTAAAGCGCGAGTATATGCCAGTGTTTGATGTATAAGCTGGAGTTTAACGTCTAAATAGAATGCCTACATATTGGTAAATTAAAATAGAGCAATTTCATACGATTCAGAATCTAGGTATTCTTGCTATGTAGCTGGATCTTGGCCAATTTTCATTAATGCGGCCACTCACTCATTTAAGATACTTTCTGTTAGAATATATCGCTTCTATAGTAAAAGTTTTGAATGTTTTTAGTTTTATTACTTTTGACATTTTAAATCGCAACCAATCTAATTTATTTAGCAAAATGTAATGATCGCGTCTTATTTCAACTTTTCTCCATTTACTGAGAATTCAGCTGGCCACCAAATGCTAAGCCAATTTTAAACGTTCAAGGGTGAAGCGTATGATACTGTAAATGAAAATAATTGAGAATTGGCGTCAGGCCCGCATGCGCCGTCATCGACCTCTCCTGCATTACATTTAATATTTAACGGTAACACTATTATACCCCGATAAAGCTCGCGATAGTGCCCCCTTCCGATAAACCACCGGTCCAATAGTTGTTCATATTTTCGTATTTGACATTATGTTTAATCACTGCGAGCTATCTGGTTTGGCGCCTAACAATAGCTGCCACTGTCGCGTCTAAAACGGGTGTCGTAACTCTCATTTCAACAGATTAAAGGTTGTTCCGAAACACGTATTTAAACTTATTTCTTTTAACAGAACAAGGAATAAAACCAGTCTCCAGAAATTACTAGGTGTCGAAATGTTTACGTAACGTGTTCTTTTTATTAAAAATATATCAAACATTCGCCGGAACCCAACAACGTCTTTTACAGACGGCTTCTTAATTTGTCCGTAAGACACAGGGGCAGCCGGCTATCGCTTAAGGAAAACTCCAGAAATGAACGTTCACGGGTTAGGTTAGGGTCTAATTTCGTTCGGTAATGATCCGCAAATAGGACTTAATACGAATTAATTGGATATTTTTAATGACATGCCGTTGGTTATTTATAAAGCATCTGGAGCGGTTGCCTCACGGATGTGATATTTGGGAATAGCAAACGTAAGATACTATTTTAAAACATCTATAGAGCAAAATATATCTCCAAAATGCATCTTAGGTATGTGACGGTTCTCTTATGATTTAAATTCTAATGATTTTTTTATTTTGTTACAGGTATGTGGGAGTTTTATCGTTGTTATGAACAGAATTGGGTTCGAATGTAAGTATTTCAACAACGTTCAGCAATTGTTTTCTTCCTACTGTGCGGGTGGAAATTTCTTTCCTTGCAATAAGAACAAATATCTTATACATATACATAGAATTTCTTGCACTTAGGACAGTTTGGCTAGAGCTTGCAGCAATTTCCTGTCTAGCCTCTAAGCGCGAGACACAATAAAATCGACGTTTATCTTAACGCTCTTGGTTCCGGTGCGCGGTGAGTACAATCATTACAAATTACCTAATGGCAGTGTATTTGACAAAGTAGACTGAACTAGACGTTGACTTGAAAGGTGACTTTACGCGTTTTAGCAAATTCATCAGCGTTTAAATACTATACTATACATGTTGTTTGGCGATCAAAGCAATTTGAATGACGAAAAGGACATGATGAAACCTCGAGGTTCAGGCGACAACCTACACGGAGTGATCAGATTTAACTAAGTAATTCTGGTTAAGGAGTTGCGTTGCATTCTCGAAAGGTATAAATATGCTTAAACCTGACATTTTAACTTTCCATTTAATTAAAGTTCTTGCCGCATCCACCGGTTCATTCTTGAGCGTACGCCAGTAAAGGCAAGCACGACCACGCTCATTAAGTCCTAAAACAATGAAAGGCGGGGTTGTCAGAGCAATAAAAATTACAAGACGACCAGGATGGGAGCGCCTAATGGTTCCGTACTTGTCGCTCGATGGATCACGATAAAAACTTGATGCTGTATCGCGAGATTTTTCGAAAGATATGTCTGACGTTTTCATTGCTCCTTTGTTTCATCTGGATACCTTCATGATACAAAGTAAAGCGTTGTTAATATTGATTGTATCAATTCCGGTCTTCTCGTTGTACTTTACTTTCATTTGCAAGTCTGTATCCGTCGAGGAAAGGTTTTGGTTAAGGGAGGTAACGTAAATGGTGTTTATCTACTTAAAAATGACAATATCGTCTACAAATTGAAATTTACTTAGTTTCTCAGATGCAACAATCAAATCTAGAATTAGCATCACTCCTTCGATACTTTGAATAACAGTCTTGCATAAATTCAATCTGATTGTCAACCAATCCAACCCAAACCAGTAAACTTTTATCTATTCCACGCATCTGGCATCTTTAATCTGTCAGGGAGGTGACTGATGGTATTTTGGTCATTTTAATCTGGGAGATGACGAATAGCCGTGAGTGACGCGATGCCCTATGAGTATGAATGAAGCGTTGCGATGGCCAAGTTTCGGCCGGTCTCGGGCCAATGACGCGGGGATCCTGCTTCCGTAGCCGCGCCCGCGCCGCTCGCGCGTAAACAATCGCACTGGTTCAATCTAGGGGACAGGGAAAGGTCTCTGTGACTTTGAATAGACAATGGGAATAAAATGCATTTGTAATGCTTGGATTAAATAAGGACCACCCCCTGAATTGGATGTGCTACGATAGTTTAGAAGGATGGGCATCACCATTATTATACCACCGTGTTTTTGTTGAGAGTAAAATCTTGATTTAAACGGAACGATAGTTTTTAACCTTATGTTTATTTACTGCAACGATCATTTTACTGAGATGTATCCATGCAGCCAACTATACGTTCGATTGACTAGCCAGAAACTCGCTCTGTAACTAAATTGAAAAGCCCCTAGTACTATATGTACTGTGGGTACTCTAGACCGCAATAGGTAGTGACCTCTTGTAACCTACTAGGTTCGTTTCTTAATTCTAGCAAGGCACTATTAATGAACGCGAATTGTGTCAAACATTTAACATGCTTTGAAGTAACGAAATTTTGAAGATCGCTCAGTTGGTAGTTGGCAGCCAGACGCAAATTTGTAAACCACAACAAATGAGCCGTCCTTCAGGAGAAAAGCATTCAGTATATTAATGTCAAGACATGTTTTATAGCGTACACTTTGCATTTTTCATCAACACTTAACAATTTCGATGCAGAGTGCTAAATGTGTGGACTATGCTAGATAAATCATTAAGCCGAAATTCTTACCACAAGCTATCTGCCCATTGAATTACCGAACTGTTCGAGTTTTATTTAGATATCCTGAATAACATCCTAAATCTATGGGGGAAAATGTATCAAACGACTTTAAAAGATGGTATGACTCAGAAGTGTTTGGAAACAGCTAGCAATGATTTATTAGACCGGCCGCACACTGTAGGTTCTCTGTTTAATTCAGATTGCAGACATTCGTAATTATTTCGACCTTAAACAGTTTTCTCTTGCAAAGATCGCATTTCAGATTACGCAACGAAAGTGCGTCGGCGCTCATTTCGTCACCGCGGAAAGCGCGCTGGCCCATTAAATTGTTTTATTATGAACCGACGCCATCTTGTGTATTTTTGGCTGGGGTTTAGGTGTTTATCTCTTGGGACTCTGTCCAAACAGTAATTAGTAGGTATGTTTAAGTTGTTTTCGCTGTCTAGGAGCTTCGTGTGAAAATACCAGCCACCAAGCCCGCTGAAATCACCGTCCTCTGGAAACAGTTGAGTCATTGTCAGAACACGTTTGTTTATTTTTAAAAACTGGGTCGTGAAATTATTTAATTATGTTATTGCTAAATCATTATAATTTCTGAGTATTAAACTACTTACAATGAAGACGTAAAAGATGTCATTGCGGCATGTGATGGCGGTTTGATAAAATTCCAACTAGACGTGCCCTGAAGAGTTGAACGACCGTCTATTTGTCATCCTAGTTATGTCCCCGTATCACCTGCTTCATTTTTCACTATCGTCGTAGTCGTCGACAGTCTCTATTTTTATTTCCGAGACTAATGTTATTATGAATGAGCCACTGGCGGCCACGAGTGACACCGGACTCAGCACGCCCTCGTTAGCCCGCGGAAATAATTCTGTCTAATCAGTGGGAAAGCATTCATTCAGGCTCTTTGGCCACTAAATTCTCTCAGCAATACAATATTTTCAATCTTGACAAATTTATGATTACAAACTAAACGTTATTTGCATTCATTAATTCCACAGAAAACGTTGATATTTAAACAAACGCTACAGATTCTACGGGCGTTGTTAAGAAGATGAGTAAATTTTCTTATATGAATGAACATAAGTCACAGATGCTAATATTGATTACAGACTGTGTTTACACGTAGTTTTATATTAGGTACTTTGTTATACAGAGCATTGCTAGCAGGCTTAAACGAAACATTAAAAAAGCAATCATGTTGTCATATTGCCCTTGTGTGCAGCCAACGCCTTATGAACGAGTTTATTAGTTTTGCAGTTTTATGTTATAGCATCAGTTATTAGCCGTGTGAGTCAGCCGTTGGTCCCAACGCAGGTTTCATAGCGCGTGATGTAATCTACGTTTTGGTCCATTGAATGCAGGGGTCGTAAAGTGCCGCGACACCGCCACACACCAATGTCCGTAATAGGCAATGCACGAATTGTCGTCGTTGCATTAACAAGCCTACTTACTTGCCTACGCTTTACCAGTTTCGCACAACTAATACGGGTAACATGAGCTAGTATCAGATTAGGCTTTATTCTTGAATATGCTTAACGAAAATCACACGATTTAACATGAGCAACAAATTTTTTGCTGCCTCTATTTATAATCATAAAGCGATCAATGTAGATTTCTATGAATACGGATATGTACCTAATTGATTTATTTGTAAAAACCTTAGGAGAAACCAGTTTTGCTGATGTCTTCGTGGTGATACAGGACATTACGGTAGTCGAATAAATAATCTATCACTGTACCCAGTTAAAAAAACAACATCACATCGCATGATGTCGTGCATGCGCGTGGAGAAACATTGAGGCGAAATAAGCAGCTCAGTCAAAAGCGGGACAGATGTCAGCTTCGCTAATTGGCCTTGCAGGCGTTGCTTGCAGTTTGTTTCATTGTAACTTAATTCATAAAACATTCGTGTAACTGTTTTCTAGATCCCCTCGCGTCCCGTCTGCGCTGGCGCAGCGTGGGAGACGTGCGAGGAACGTCGACCCCGCAGGCGACTATAAATACCCGCGTCGCTTATCCACGCGTCGAGATTGTCGGAAACTCCCTTGCGGCTAGATGCGTATTTTTCGAAAGCTGTACATAAATATAGAACGGACATCGAGAAAATACGGCGTATAGTAGAGTCGAAAGCGAATTTGCATTACTTGTATATACAAGACAAATGTCTTGAATAACGTATAATTAGTAGATGAACATCCAATTTATATACTTCCCACTGCTGGGCACAGGCCTGTCTTCTAAGGCGAGCACAGTGCGAATTGGGAACGGGACCTCGTGCACATTTTTGTTTCACTAAAAAGCTCAGAATAGTTTATTACAAATTAAATTTTGCCCGGGATCGAATCTACGATTATCTCCTTGATAAGCGGTAGGTCAAATGAATCTTTAATTTAAATAATTAATACACGTATATGGCAGACAGGAGAATTTTGTGGACTTCAGCTCAGCATTATTCTATTGCCCCGTTTATTGTTTTTTTCTACTAGGTACTTGGCTTTTTCTGCATACTTGTAGGGCCACAAAAGATGCATCATGGTGAAATTGTATAATAAATAAACTACACGCGTTTTTGGAATGTGTATATGATTTTGTCAGACAACTTATTTTATAAGATCTACATCCGGTGAAAGCCTTCTGTGAACTTGTCATGTAGCTAATGTTAATTATTAATCCTTTTACGTTGATTTCTGTTTTAGCGCCTGATAAGATACATATTTAAAGTGCTGATTATGTGTTCGGGCATTAAGTTAATATAAAATTTCCGTTCTTAGTCGTTTTGTTAATGTTTTATTATAAAAAACATTACAAAATGAGGTTAACGATGTAGTTCAACCCAATTTAAACTAAAAATAAATATTATTCTCTAGCAATGTTACGACGCCATTATGTCCTATCAAAGAAGAATATAGGTACTTTAAATCATGCAAAACATTGGTATACAGGTAGACTGACTGACATAGGTACGAGTATTGCGCTAAGTTTTGACTTCTGATACCAGATACGTTTCTGGCCGGGTCAATGCCATCTCTAGATTGGTGATAGCAATTGAATCAGTTCCACTTGCATCAAATTAATGTTCATTAAACGAGAACAACGTGACACAACTGACCGCCTCACTACTTAAGTACTATACCAGCTATCTGAAGACCTGTGTTGATCTTGTAAATAAAACGATCATTAGGATGTCCTGTTCTGCTAAGTTCTCTATTCTACCGTATGACATCAGCCATGTGATTTCATGGTGATTTTATCTCGATGAGTCGTTTGAGCATGCTTTCGAACGAAAATTCGATTTTTACGGTAATCATTTACGCGTTTTCTTTAAAACCTGATCGATCGCTGTGTCGGGTCGTAAAAACGGAACACCGCCGTCCCTGATATCGTCCCCGCACTAGGTCAGTTCAGCGCGACTCTTGTAACGGTACAATCAGGTTGTAGCCGTCCACTGCCACGTAACAGTATGATTGCAGTTTGGAAACGTTTACTGTAACAATTCTATTCAAATTGACGCGACCGAATTCAAGCTTTGTTACGTCGTGATAGGTGCGCGATTTAAAATCAGTGCAAAAATTGATACGGTTTATATGTCCAATCTTAAGTGTTTACGACCTCAGGGAAAATATGCTTACCGATTCGTTATAGGTACTAACATATTGATGCGATGCTAAAAATATCAATATAGGTGGTCCCGACATTGTGAAAACACGATAATAATGATTACGCCAGTAAATTTACTTTTCAGATACCATCTAGGAGTTAATCAGGCATTCCGAGTTTGTATCGATAACTCGGCAGTCACGTTTAATTGTCACCGCATTTCTTAACGTTACCTACTTCCGAACTGACAGAACCTACTTTCACGACAATCTTAAGACAACTTTGCGGTGGATTTGTGGATGTTTCAACTGCGGTTTTTACCTTACACGCACTATTGACAAAAGGAATAACAACTACATCAATTGCTGCGAAAAATGCAATTTCTTCTACATACTAGGAACTTAATCTGGCAATTAAGTTGAAATTCGTACCTTTTCACCAGTGGTCCATGATGAAGGGCTGTCATTGAAGTATGATGTCCCCTTATAATATTTTTCTCATTTACGTTGACAGCACAGCTCAAAAAATTTCATCTCCTTAGATCTTTGACTTGGAAATCAATTGAGTAAGGAATGACATCACTTTTGGACGTTAAAAAGATTAGTAATAGTGTAAATAGTGTTGTGTAAATTTTATACGTTTTGTAAGTGGCGTCACGTCTTGTTTATTTTAGTGTAGTTAGCGTAATGAACTGACATACTGTTTATAATTTGTGTACAAACCAATACGAAATCCTCAGATCTCATGATGTTGAAATGAAATCATTGGTTCTAAATAGATTGCTGATTCGTACACTGACCCTTCACGAGTTAAGTGAACATATCTACAAACCCAAATCCCCATATTGAATACACAATGCGGGTACGATCACCAAACAGGTGTATTATTGTACCGTTTCTACCTGCAGTGGTGCAGGTTCACATTTATATGCCAAAGGACCCCTATCACCCATCTCGGGTTTCAGGGTTACGTCATATGGGGAGCGCCATGAGAATGAGGTAATCTTAAATCTGTATAAAAAAGTGTTAGGGCCTTTTTTGCCAGGTCCTAATAGATTACGGAACAACATTAGTCATTGATTTTGAATAATACCTGTAGTTGAATATTACATGTCACCGGCGTGTTTTTTTTTCTGTTTATATTTAATTCTTTAAATGGTTTTTAAATACGATTGTCTAAGTTGTAATTGATTATGTTAATATTACTCACGAAACCATGTTACATTGCATGCTAAAACTGGCAGAGTTATTAATAAACGAACGCATTATTTATTTATTTGCATTGTTCATTTTGTGATGTAATATTCGACTATGATTTAGGGGACACAATTAGATTTTTGCAATCATATTTTAAGTAAAAGCAAGCTGTTTATTTTACTTGACAATGGATACACTCTACAGGACATACTTCTAAACTAAGAAATATAAATCATACTATTATTGCTGAGATGGTACAAACGATATTTGCCACTTGTCTATTGACGTTTGTAGTGTCGAGGTTAAGGCGTGTTGATTTACGTATCTACCGATTATCGACTAAGGGTGACAGGTTATTGCAATCGATTATAGTGACGATTTTCAAAAATATTTTTATCTGAGTTACGACGATGAACCTCGTGCAGGTTCCGCCCGGATTGGTACCATAATCTGATATTGTTTCAGTCAGAAATCTATGCTTTGAAAATTCATAATTCGCTTTTTAGTGAGTCTGGTTGTTTATCTAAGTTACACGCCTAATGTCAATTGCTCACAACCCTTAACAAAATATTGCTTTTCCCAAGGGACGTTAATTCTTGAGGAGTTCTCCTGGAGTGCGATTTTTGAATCTCACCGGGTGACTAAAGCTCACCAAACTGGCCGTTTTTCATAGAGATTCGGTCATTTTTGTGAGCTTTAGTCACCTGGTAAGATTCAAAAATTGCACCTCTTCACCATCAGCCTCATTTAACCAAATGCATTGCAATGAGCATAAATTGCCCTAGCAACTAGGTATATTAAAATAACCGCGCGTATCGCTTATTATTGAGTGGTTCCGGAGGATGTCTGTATTCACCATCAGTTCCAGTTTTCCGATAGCAAAAGTACAAGTTACTATAAAAAATATCAAAATCGCTACAGGTGTGCATATATTTTTTTAAGATTTCCCTCGATTTCTCCGGGATCCCACCATCAGATGGTGACCTGATGACAATGGAAACAACTTGAAAGTATACCCTTTCCAACAAAACAAGAATTTTTCAAATCGGTCCAGCCGTCTTCGAGTAATCCCGGAACATACTCCTCCTTTTTTTGAAGTCGGTTAAAAAGGGCGCGTTCTTAGTCATGGGGATTTTTTTGGTACATTTTAATGTTTGACTTAATGTTTTGATATCTTATTGATTTTGTAATAAATTAATCGATTTCAACAAATTTACGAAAATGTTTTTTTTATATTTATATTTTATATTTATATTTTTTCGGAGAACCAACAGCTTACAGACACACATAAACATTTTCAATAACATTAACAAAGCCAATTACAGGATCTCACAAGTAACGTCTCACAATGTTATCTGAATCGAAACGAAGAATTTGGTCACTACACTAAGTTTAAGAAAAAAAAGACTTAATATGTAACTGTTTACATGTTGAGTTGTTAATATGAAATAGTTTATTATTACGATAGAAATAAATGTAATAACCACTTAGTTGCACCTCAAAAGAGCATATACATAGCTTTTAGGTATCTGTGAAGCTCAAAAGTTGTTGAATATTTTATTTATAATTTCAATGGATAATGCACATTTACGTTATATGGGTGTTGTCATGTGCCAAATGATGGGTCTTACATATATACTTCTGTAATATTATAATTGTCATAGTAATGATGTTTGGACGTTTGTTCCTCAGTTAAGGGCCATTTACATGATAGGAGTTCTCGCATGCGAGTTGCATTACATTGCGGGTTACTGAGGTATGATGTGTTCGATCGATTGATCGAGCCGCGCAATGGAATGCAACTCGCATACGAGAACTTGCGCAATGTAAATTGGCCCTTACGCATTAACAGCTGGACGGATTTAGATGAAATTTAGTAGACAGTCTATCTAGTATCCCTTAAAATGCATAGAAATAGCATCGTAAAACACAAGTATTCGTTTGGTGGTCAAAGCAAATATATTAAAGTAATGTGATCATAATTCCTGTGGAATTAATTTAATTTTGATAATTGGTCAGTCAGTCAATCATAGTAAGCATAGTTCTAGGAAATCATCTGAACTATTACCCTAAAGCAGCTGCCAGAAATAGCACACAGTATTGATTTTGCTCATCAATTTGACGTAATACCAGTAACACTTGATATTGCATCTTTCATGTACTTATATTATTCTGTATTTGTGCTAATTGTGATTGTGAGTAACTACGTCTAATAAGTTTACCCTTTTCAACCGCTTTGCAACAACTGTGGTCGCGACATGACTGGTGTAAACAAGCTGTCACCGTCTTAGTAGTTTAAAGAAAACAACCTCCTAATTGGTCACATAATATACGAGGAAACTAAAGACTGACCCCCTTATTGATAAACGCGCAGTAAATATTACAT
The DNA here is from genome assembly GCA_963691745.1 of Ditula angustiorana. Classification (NCBI taxonomy): domain Eukaryota; kingdom Metazoa; phylum Arthropoda; class Insecta; order Lepidoptera; family Tortricidae; genus Ditula; species Ditula angustiorana. The sequence goes on from OY829478.1 coordinate 9,295,549, forward strand.
TACTTATATGTGTTTATGTCCTTTGAACTAGTCCCAAACTGAAGAAAGCTTGAATATACTATGGATATTATATAGCTAATGTACGTACTTATACAGGTGAATACATTCTTCAATATACAGTTAAACATTCAGGACTTAGGTACAATTATAATATATATTTATCGTACAATTTTTTTCACCTCACGGGAATCGAAACCACAAGTTCTAGCTTCGTGGTCAGGGTTAACTAACCACTAGGCTATATCGTCGTCGGTATTTCATTATTGTCTAGGTCATGCTCCAAGGCGTTGATAGATTAGGTAGAAGTTTTGTAAAGGTAATAAGACTACGTGGACTCTAAAATATTGAGGATTTGTGGAACTAACCCAATCAACAAAGTTATATTGAATCATTTGTGCAAATTTTACTAGTATGTAGTAAGTACGTGTACTTGTATCTTGTACTCTACATATATATGTAAAGCGTCAAGTTATCGTAGGCTTCTTGCAAACAATCGTTGGATTGCACAATAGCTACCGTTTCTTGTACTCACTAAGACAAAGGGATGACCGTTAAGTTGCTTTTTTCCCTTTTTTTGTTCGGTTCTGGCGTCGTAGCGAATGTTTCTCTTGTTTCCTGCCGTTCCACATGCTGTACTGATGTTGTCTATTGTTGTGGTTCTGCTCAGTTGTTGAATGGACTTACAAATTTTGACCGACTTCATCTTGTCATAATTTACTCAAATGCCCAGTTTCCATGCGATTGGATATGCCGATATCAGATATAAGGTAAATTGTTTGATAAATCATATTTGTAGTATATATACTTATATATGACAATCTTGCGGTCGTACTGCAAGATTGCAATCAAGGTGGAAATCCGTAACAGCAAAGTGACTGATCTCGTTCTATTGTGGTTTAACCGCAAGTCTTATAGCGAGTAAGAATATCCCTTAGTACCATCGGAGTGTGCGTCACGCGATAACGAACGCAGCTGCAATGATTTTAGGGTCTAATTTGGACTAGTTAATTAGAAACGGCATTGTTGTACTGACATTGAATTCAATTGCGTTAGCAATAAAACCTATTTCAGGAGAACTGCTTATGCCGTGTAAGTGTGCCGGTTGAGTCGGAGTAGTTGCGGATATCATGTTTCAGCTGCAGGCGTGGTAGGTGTTAGCGTCAGTGATGAACCGCTCTTTGTGCTAAACTCATGCGCAGGCCCGGCGACGTTGGCTGGCCTGATGGTTAGATCAATTAGAGCAAATAAAATAGTTTTTTTCTCCTAGTTTAATTTTCCGCAATTTTCAAAATAGTATATGTTGAACAAAATAGAGATGGGAAAGTGCAAGTGGAAAAGTCATGAATAAAAACTCAGTCTCTAAAAAACGCGTATGGTAGGTACGTACAAACATATCACGAAAAAATGGGAAATAAATAATGCAGTCGGAAAATAAACTATGAAAAAAGAAATGATTTTGGTAAATTGTTTTAACCATCCGTCAGCCCTCTAGGCTTTTATTGGCTTAGTTACTCATATATGAATTTCATTTTATCAACCCCATTACGTTTCTGGGGCATAGCCTGTAGCTTAACAGATCGTATCCCAGCCAAGGTTTTAAACAAGTCTAAATTACGCCTTTAAAGTTATTTATAACTCAATAGGTCATTTTGACAAAATATTTAATGAACTTGATTATCCAGTCTTACAATAATATGTAAATTACAATTCGTGAACCGTTGGTATGATAACATCGGATAAGTTTTTTTTCGTGACAGGTTATAGGCCTGATTGTTGCTGCAGATTGTTTTCATTGTGACTTCATTGCAAGGACTGGCACTTGATAGGAACGCTCACAAAGAAGCGGTACCAAATGGAGTTTAAATTAAAACATCAGCTGCGTTGGTACCAGTACTACGAACACGGGTGACAAAGCTCGGCCTTGTGTACTCACCAACTGATCCTTTTATCTTCATCGTGATACCAGCTCTGACTTCATGTACAAAGTATTTTGTTCAGAACATTAAGCTTATTTATTACAAAGGCGGGTCCTAAGGTTAGCCGGGTTGTTAAGTCGTGTCACAAACTCTGCACGTCATAAAATAATAATGATGTAACAATAATATGACCAGGATAATAATTTACTTATCGTTAGGTATTTTGATGGTTACCTATTAAAGCATGAAGTAGTTTTTGTATGATGCTGAATAATCCATAAGTCATTCGATATAGATTTACTTGACCTTCGTATAGTGCTTGAATAATGATTTGAAAGGTTAGACGTAGGATTGGCCCGTTTATTATGGTTTTATGTAGTCCATCATGTGACACAACAATTTGTCACACACATAGCCTTTTACGATACATTGTGTGATGTGAGAAATAGTGCATGCTCTTGATATTCCTATCCTTCGGCGCACCATCATATGCGGCACTTGCGGTGTCTTTAACTGCATAGAAAATATTGGCTAGATGACTTTAAACTTTTATTATATTTAGCAATTCGAGTAGGTACATTCAACATTTAGCGATTCAAACAACAAAGAAAATAAAAATCCCACTTCCAGTAGATGCTGTGTTCGATTTAATTCTGTCTTTAGCAATAACATCACAATCACTTGTTATCATACGACTTTTCAATCGCAATCTTAGACATTCATATGCTTCTGTCGCTTTAGGTTTTGAAAAACCTCTTGATTGGCGCTTAATAATATCTAATATGATCACGTGATCAGGCCTTTTCAAACCACCTTATAAGGGCATCGTCGGGTTGGCTCTTCTGCCTACACACTATACTAATGTCCATATTCGTCATTATGGGCGTTCTGAGTAACGCCGCCGACGAATCAGCTACCTTTGTTAGAAGACGATGATGACTGTTTTTGCTTCTCACGTGGGCGGTCAATTCACCTTCGATATTAAGATCTTCATGTAGGTGTTACTGTGGTACCTACCACTTATTCTTGAGAACTCAAGGAAGTGTCATAACATGTTATGCTTCGATTTTGTAATTACACTGAGGCCGTCATTGTGTGGGAAGCATGGTTATTTGTAATAAAATTAGCTTGTGCAATTATTGTTTGTCATTCAATTTTCAATTATCTCTAGTTCGATTTTATGACGTTACTTCGCATAGATTAACAAACAGTAGTCTTATAAAAAGCGATGCAAATGACGGCGAAATACAACGTCTCTCTAAATGTACCTTTTTTATCAATACTGCCGATTGTTATTTCAAGATCTAAGTTAGATACGTGGCCGATGTCACCACAACTCTTGAGTGTGCTTTTTACATACCTACACTTAAAAATCTTACTGAATTAATGATGTGTATGTTTTCCATTTGATGCCTTTCAAAAAACATGTAGGTATGTAATCACGAGCGTTTTTATCGAAGTTATTTCTTAGATAAAACTAAGGGCACCAGGATGACATTAAACATTTTGTTAGAGATTCTCAGTAATAATTACTGAAGATTATTCCCATCAACAAAATAAATAAAATCTTACGCAATTAAGTAATAAACCCTAATTTTATCAGCATTTGTCTACACCGCTTAGCGTTATCCTTTGTAAATACATGGAATTAACTCGACAGAAGCTGTAATTTTCTCATAACCGCGGCATCGAATTGTTTCATCTTGCTACCACGCCGTAGATAACCGAGTAATGGATATCCATGTGAACGAATTGAAGTACTCGAAGCCTACAGAGCTATTTTAATTTATCGGGCCTTTAGTGGTCGCTTGGAAATTTTACGCGTGGCTACTTAAGACTTACAACAATTTATTTTGACGATCAGTTCTATTTTTAGTCAGGGGCATGTTTAGTTTTAAACGCACAACTCATTGCATATTGAATATTATCAAAGAATTTTTACGTCATACAGTCGAGTAAATTCTGGTAGTTGATATTTTACTTTCCAAAACGATGGGTAGCTAAATAAAGTTGCAAAAATCGATCAGAACCGATTAATTAACAGATGTTAAGTAGAATTGTAGCGACTATATTATGATTTCAATTTCATTTAGTTGATAATGTGAATTAGCCTGTTTATTTTTCGAAGGTGCAAACAGACTACCGTAGGCTTACATTAGTCAACAGAAGTTGATTGATGTTGAACCATTAAATTCATTTTAATGGCTAATTCTGACGCATACAGCCAGTCTCCAAATACAGGGCTTCGTCAATAATTATGTTTAGCATATTCATTATTAATTCGGTTTCGTCACAAAAAATACAAGAACTGCGCCAGATGTATTTAAAAAAACATGAGACATTTGTATTGGCAAAATAGTTTTGAATGGTAAATTAAACGGTCATATTATAATCGATATAGGTACATTAATTCTAAAATAATAGTGTCTAAAGTCGTAAACGCAGTTAATAAGCCACTCTGTATAAAGACGGACGATACACTGATTTATATCGCCGTATATCTTACATATTTTATATTGTTTCTCAATTATTGTGTTTAGCACAAGATGAACACGGGCACGTATTTTCTATCCATTTGCCTACGTTCGGTTTATAAAAAAAACACGTGATTGGCAGGTAATCGGCAGACCTCTGAACTGGTAAACCCGTCTACAATAGGCCTGATCAATTAGGGACAGACGCACCGTGGGTGGCCTTATTTGGTCAATGCTGTTAAATTGGAATTGTTAAAACTTTTATTCACCATTTTATTAGTCAACGTTTACATGATATGAATGTTTTGTCTCTCTTAACTTGTCTATCTGAACAGTTAACAAAGTACGCGGTAGTATCAATACTTTAAACTTGGTCAGTATGAATTCAGGCCAGATATAAGGTAAATTAATGCAGGGTATTTATACCCAAGTACTTCCTGTAACACCGTAGTTGAATGCATTTTCTGTCGTACCTGCCTAGTGGTTAGGTCTCCAAACGTCTTATCAGTGACATTTAGTGGAGCCCAATTGTAATTTAGTTAACGAGTTGGGGCACCAGACAATGCCGCAATAAACTGGTAGGTACCATAATGAACACTAAGTTCCATAATTTTGTCATCTCCATTAAAGACATTATGTTTGCATAGGTTTGTTTATACCCTGATTATTCAAATTACTTTAAAATAACGATGCGATTCTGTGATTTGATGGTCTTACGGCTTCTTTTTAGTTTTAAGAATATTGCAAGTATAATCGTACATTTTATCAAGCGTTGTCCCATGTAACAGATCACTGTCACTGCCTAGTATAAAACAAAGCCGCTATCCGTTCCTATTTGTCCGCATCTTTTATTAAAATTTAAATCTATTGTCAAGAAGACATTAATTTCTCGGGCGTATTATAAAATCAATGACTATATCTTGGACAAGGATGTTTGGAAATGATCCCGATCTGTATTGGCGATCCCTGGCTCCAAAGATTGTACACCTGCTGTGTAAAATTGTTAAATTGTAAAGAATTTAAATATTTGAGATGTAAAATAATATTGTAATTTTGATTTATTTAAAAAATTACACCTCGTTGAGTTTCTTGCCGGAATCTTCTCGTCAGAGGTTTTTCCGAACCGGTGGTAAATTTTTTGACATTCATAAGTGCTACCTGTGAGCCTAATCTGAATAAAATATTTTGACTTTTGACTTGTGACATCGTATATTTGGCCGCTTACTTCTAAACCACGCAACGGATTTTGATACGGAGTACACTGTCATTTAGAGAACTTTTCAAGAAGGTTTTTATATACTTGTGCGTCCTAATTATAGGTACCCCGTGCGTAGACGGAGCGGGTCGCTAGTTAGGTATAAGTGAAACCTAAAAGATATATCCGCGCTTGTTTACAAATACAACTAAGTTATTTGTTTATTTACTCAAAGTATTTATTGTTTATCTGCTAATAACAATATAACAATAAGGATTATAAGATGATCAACCATAATATTAGTAAAAAAGCACAATGTAAAGATAGGATAACACCGACAGGTGCTAGTTGAACCTAACGCAATGGAAACTAATCTAACTGCAGTGTCTAGTTGAGTTATGATAAAGATTGGGAACTTGGCCAACATGCGTCTCTCGCGGGCAACAGTGTTAACCGTTCTGTGATATTAATAAGATAGCTTATCGTATTATCTGCACTGGCTATTCAAATTAGCATTCGGTGATTTGAATTGTTGTTCAAATATTTATCACGTAAATAAGACCATTAATTATACTGGGTGGCTGAACATCAATTCTTACAATTTGCATTATCCCGTTTAAAATCTTTAGCGCTTTACTACTGCGTCGTTTCTAACACTCTTTCGTCAAAGTGTCGAAATGTCCAACTCATCGCCATCCGAAGCGGAATGTTCGTCACAAACAGCGCGATTAACCGGAACGTATCTTTAGCTTCGCTTTATTATTCGACTGTTCTTATGTATATGCCTGTGTACTCGACGCCGTGCCAAAGACTCAGACGCATTAGCACGCTCTACTAAGATATAGGGACAGCTATTTCAGAGTATACGAATTATCATTGTCCTCTAAAGTTTGTTATGTATGCTTGAAGTATTTTTTAAGTACACGTCCAAACAGATTTCTTACAGTAAAGTCAAATGAGACGACGTGTTTCAATGTCACCGTTGGAAAGTTGAAAGATATGGTATCTTGCGTTGATTTGAACTCATTGTGATACATTAATGACTAGCGGACGCGCGCGACTTCGTTCACGTAAAATTAGTAGCCTATGTCCGTCAGGAATAGTGTAGCTTTCTATCTGTGAAAGAATTTTTGAAATCGGTTCAGTGGTTCCAGAGATTACCCCCTACATACAAACAAACTAACAAAAAAACAAACAAAGTTTACCTCTTTATTATATTAGTGTAGATTATATTAATTTAAGTTACTGTTACAAAACAATTGACGGTTGAAAGTAAAATCTCAGGCGCACTCAGTACCCGTTAGGCAAACGCTAAATATTTCTTCAAAGAACTGACGTTGCGTTGCGTCATTTGCGTTAACGAAACAAAATACTAACATTAGGTGTTACATATGTGACAGGTTACCGCGATCGAATAGCAAAAGACAAATCTAAAAGACGTTATGAACTCGTGTAAAAGTTACATCATCGAAGCTTGGAGCTGGAACTTTTCAGTGATGACACTGACTAACGAATCGTTTCCTCTGAATAAGTTTTCACAAAACATGAATTTGATAGAGTGTGCCTCTCAGAATAAACAGCACAAACGCAGGAAGTAGCAGTCCGCTTCAGAGATTTTAGTAATGCAGTAGATAAGGAATTTAAAATCATTTGTTTATGTAAAACCTTGAGCGAGTCATGATCTCAGTGCGTTTCGGTACGTGTCAATTAACGCCATTGGTTTCTGGCGGTACCGTCACAGTAGAGCGTAGAATTTGTCATTAAATTAATTGAACATTAGGTGTGTTTTCTGCCAACTATCACTAATTTCCCACGATTGCATTCTGCATTTTATTTATTTTAATGCAAGGCCTAGAAATGATATTCAACCGAACCAGTCAAGTTACGTGCAGTTTCATTAGTTAATAATCATTACAGTTTTCTTTTTGTTAAGGGTCTAATAAGTATTTTCTTATTCCAGGTAAGCCTTCTATCGCAGCGTAATCACAGCGGGTGAGAAATTCTACGATTCGGTGTTAGTCATAAACTCAATTTAACACCACTTCCAATACTATTTAACTTACAATTCTTAATTGGTTAATGTGTGACTTTCCTTGTAATGTCCACTTCCTTTATTACCCAACACCTTTTAATTTAACTTCATAAACTTCTAAGATTGTGTTAAGTTTATAACGTTATATTACTTAATTGTAATAACGAAGTTTAACTGGCTACAATCTAATTCTATTTGAGTTCCGGGTTTCATAAACATGCATCAATCACTCCTTTATATCAAATTAGTATCGAGTTTTAGCGTTTTTGGGTAATGTTCATTTTCTTATACCAGTTTGGCTCTGAATAGTTCTTATCTGTTTTATCTCATCGTAGTTCGTGGTCGGCTGCATCGGCGGCATTACAAAGGAGCTCGTACATCTTTCGCGACGCCTAACCGTGGTCAGGAATGGCATGCAAATGTTACACGTTTATTATTGCAACGGCATTCTATTTCGTATTGGGTTAGAGACGTTGGATGCATTAGAATCAACAATGCGTCGAGAATATAAGGCGTCTTTTATCATTGGAATGGATTATAATTGTGTTCTCTTTGTATGCATAAAACGAATTCCCATTAATTGTTGTCTTTATATTGAAATTTACTTTGGATTATAATAAATTGTTAAGAAAAACGTTAAAAGGATGAACGTTTTGTATGTTAATACAGTAGCTATACATCCGGATGTATAGCTTTTATTACCGGTAATACCCCGAGTAGGCGCTAGAAATAAAATCAGCAACATATTTTTGCATATAATACAGAATATTTGAGATGCTAGTCTTTTTAAAATGTAAATTAAATGCCTTTAGACGCTTCCGACTCTTAAAATCTTCTATTAGTGACGAATACTTATTGTTCTAGTCTCTACAAACCCCAGAACCTTGACAAACTACTGAAAATCATGACTTCAGCATTTATCTATAAAATGTAACAATAAACAACGACGCTCAGTCATTAGTGTGACTGACAATGCAGGCATAATTGTCAACATTAACTCCGTATTTACAGTGTAGGTGGAATATATAAACATCAATAACTTTGAATATATTAAACAGAACATTTGCAAAAGCAAAGTCTACTAGTGGTTCTAATGGGCGGTTCTTCTAATGTTCTAATCATTTAGGATTATGAATGAGGCGATTGACAGATATTGGATTGGCCGAAGGTGCCAAATGCTGTTGGGGCTGGCACGTGTCGCTATTGTCAAATATTTGGACAATCATTCGGGCTAACATCTGGTTGGAAGAAAGAACAACATTCACCTTTCTTTACTGGTCTGTTTGCGGGCACAAAGAGAGTCAGACCTCCAGTAAGTACATGACCATTTGGTGTGCTAAATATTCCAGTAATGATCGGGTGTATTACATCTTGATTTTACATTTGAGCAATAGAAGTTTAGATCGAATATTCAACAAAACTAAGTCAGATAAGATAAATTGTGTTACGATGAATCACCTAAGTAAACGACACAACTCCATCTGAATAGAAGGCATATGTTATCATAACCAAAATGAATCTGGCACGATGAGTGATTCACGAAGTGGCAATGTCAGACCCCCAGCTAAGTCTAATATTGCGTTAACTCTAAAAATTACTACGCAATGTTGGTAGTTCACTTTTAAAATATGTGACTATAAAATTTGAAACAAATAAATCGTTTCTTTTGACTCGCAAATCGTAAATGGCTTAATTTAAAGATATTGAACCTTGTGCATTATTACCACATTGGAATATCAGCGCTGTTTGTAGATCAAGAACAAACACGAAATCGTAGTGTGTATAGTTCAACCATTTAGGTACTCTGTCGCTCAACTCAAGTTGTCAATATTTGTCATCGATATGAAACTACCTGTTGAATACTATATTAGATACGCCCACCAGGCCTCATTGAATATGGGTCCCGCCCTACTGACAGCGTATTGTTTGTCAGTTTACCGCTTTTGCGTCCTAAAAATATGGACCCAATTCTGATGCATGTGTCTACGCATTTTTATTGGGTGTCAATTTCCTTCATGCGACTTTAAAACTTTGGTTGTTGTTCATTGAATTTTTATTAACTGCCATCTGGTCTGCTTTATTTAATAAAAACCCAGGCGTAGTCCTAGTTAGACCGGAGGTAATAAACTTTCTATTATCCATTGAACGTGGGATATGATGCATAAAAGTCGCAAACTATTTAACGTTGTGGTAAAGTATAACGCTTCCTTTGTCCCCATTTATGTTTCTATGACACAAATTGTTTAAGTTAATTTTAAATACCATATCATAATTCACCAGTTCCTGAGACGAATTTAAAGCCTTCAACACTTAAGAGTTAAGCTGTTTATAAGTTTTCCGGGGTTAACTTTACCGACTACTGTCCTGTGAGTATAATTCATATTTATCTTCTATTGCAATAATATTCAATAAATAAAACAACTTTTGCATTTTTGTTAAAATTTAATTCTTGTTGTTCTTATGTACTTCCAGCTATTCACAATATTTATAATAGGTATTTTGCTTCTTTCTGTTGTGAATTAAGTTAAAAATCCTACTGGTTTCTTACGTAACGGGCATGTTAAAACATTAAAAGAGAAAATTTAGTTTTCAAACCGTAAACTTCGTCCTATTTGCGTTCAGACCAGAAAGTAAACCGTGAAAAACAAATATTAGGCGATATATCAGCAAAATCGTTGGTTTGCGCTAAAGCTTTTATAGCTATAATAAAAGAACCGTCAACTACAGACAGTGTTCGGAGAATAAATAATAATACAACGTGGCCTGCATTCTAAAAGCGCAGGCGCGGAACGGCGTTCATTGGTTCAGCTTTAAATTCGACACATTTAGCTGCTCCCGACCAGTACGCTATTTACTTGAGTCAACGCGTAAATTCTTACGAATAGGCTGTAAATCTCGAGTCCACAGTTTCTATGAAAACAAACAATCGCTTGGACAGTGTTAAAACTATTCTCTATACGTCGAGATTTTCAATATATTTAAACTTAAAACCACATGTCGAGTGCTGTCTATGTGCTAAGTCTACGCTTCTCCACTAGTATCTTTTATGAAAATGGCAATAAAGATGTTTGGAAACTCAGGATCACGGTTAGAAAGTTATAATTCATAAGGCTACTCTTATCTACATACGTACATAATGCGTATTTCATAATCTAACTGCCGCACTCTGAAAGTAGTGAGCAATTGAACATTATATTAAATCCTTATTTAACATTTGTCATGCAAATTTTATATTAAGAAATACGTTGATAGTCCGTTCTGTGTGCGACAGTTCACAAATAAACACTTACCATGACATGCAGCTTTACCCAACTTTCTTGTGGTTGGAGAATTGATAATTTAAATTGCTGTTTAATATTTTTACTTCCGTGTACTTATTTGCGGGGTATCAATAGCCGGATGGGTAAACTGTTCAACTTCATTCGCCTCTGCGAAGCCGGACAATTTCTTAGCTCGGCTACTGCAGCATGTAAACAACATCCATGTTTTCTTTAACACTACAACACAACTACAACACTACATGTCGTTAAATAACTGTCATTCATAAATATTAAAGTCGCGTTTAACATTTATGTGACACTTGCATTTTAACGATGTTAAAATCCCTGTTTCTCGGAACTTCAATTTGTAATTGAAATTAATTATCGTCATTCATTCATTCATTCACTCTTCACGTGTACCTACTTAAGTATTCGTTGACTATTTCATAAATTCGTGAATATTCTTTAAGCATAATCATTTCGCTCTTTGACTTTGCATAGATTGAGAGATCACGATAAAATAATTTTGATCACAGTGGTTAGGCCAACCTGCGCTGACATTCCAAACTGGTTTCCTTATGAGAAACTTCTGCAACACCCATATAGATAGGTCGTACCAACAATTTGACATCCCGGTCTGTGTCGATTTGCATTATGTCAGGATTAACTCGGGGTTTATGATTATTCATTCACATTTGAGTCATCGGCTATACATTTCGTCACCATTCTATGAATACAGAAGTATTACAATTAACCCACGCATATGGCAATAATACTTCAATTAATCTCGTGTCACTGCTGCATTGATCAGTCCGACCAGCTTTTTGCTAGTAGTGGCCTAGCGGCTATTCAAAAGTCAAAATAGACTATATGATCGCCTTCGGACATTTTACACTTGCAGAGTTATTGACAACTGCAACTGCTCTAACTGTAAGTCAACTATTATGCATAATTCATGTACTCAACAACACACAACAGTGCATAGTACTTGACATCCGGGACAGGAAGTCCCATCTTCTCTTAAAAGCTACCATTCACTTAGACGCTAAATGTACATATGGATAATTCAATTTACTTATTACTCGGCATGTCAACCCTAAAACATGCAAGTTTGACTGTGTACAAGTTAAATTTGAGTCGTGTTTTTTATGGTTAGGAAATTTCTCGGGCCCTTGTGGTACAATAAAATGTCATGAGTTACAATGCCCGTTCTATCGATGGCAAGTATATTGTCTTTCACTACTGTTCCGGCACCTTGGCGTCCTGTCTTGATTATCTTGGTGCCATTCATCATATGAAGTGTGATGCTTTCAATTTGTACTTTATTGTTATTCAGACGATATTCATCTTCGACCGTTGTTTTGATTTATGTTTTAAATGATCAGATAATTTGTCAACGTTTTTGTTCTCTTTAATTTAATTATTCGTTGTTAGTTATTGTTTATTAGTTGCAAAGCTACTTCTTGTTCTAAGTACGTTATTCTTTCTTTATGTTATGATTTATTGTCTCAAGTTGTTTGAATGCATACTTAACAACAAATAGTCACTGGGGTGTGTAGATACCAAGGACATGGGGGGTTGTTTTATTTCCTCTAGTGGCACGTCTTCATATTATTGGGCTTATTGCAAGTTTAATGGTAATACTTTAATTTTATCCATTTGGTACCCAATTTAAGCTAAATTTCCAAAAAACAAAAACTACTATACTATAAAAAACACACTAGCCACGCCACGGGAAAATCTAGTTTATACCAAAATCAATACCACATAATCGTTACAATGGTACCAGTAGTGGTATAAGTAGCCTATTTACTACCCACGGCAAACACAGAGCGAAGGCGAACTCTACCACCTCACATAAGCTTCTATTTTTCTTGTGTAATGAAACTGTTGCCAGTATCTTAAGTTATTTCTAACTTTTATAATTTCTGCCATTTTTAAGCATTTAGCTTTCATCTGTTTACTTAAGAAAAATAAATCCTTTTTTTTATAAAGTTGACAGGTTCTTGAGTTCGAGCAGCCTAACCAAAAATCTGTACAAAACTCTGTTAATGTGAAATAGTAATAATGCTCGCGATAGCTTGCGTGATCTAAGTATTTCTTAGTCAATTCTACGGCAGGCGCAAACTAACCGTAGCGGCGCATACACGCGTGGCTGCATCGCGTGGGAACACTGCGCCAAATACACATTATCCAAATTTTGTCCCTATTATGTTAACCAGGATTAATCTAAGATCATCTTACAGCTATCAGGAAAAACCAAACTTCTGCAAACATTTTGCAACACTGTATTTGTTTCGTGATTCTGTGGATTTCTATGTTCAGTTTGTAAATTTGTTTTTGTTTGTAAATCTTGATCGCTTTACCCAAATACAAGTTAGATTTTTCCTTGGTAAGCTATCCCTTCTGTCATCTTTCCTATCTAACTATCGACATTTTCAATCAGTTCTACCTATATTGCGATTTTCCAGTCCGGACTGAATTCGACCACAAAGATCTTCACTTTGCTATAAATATGCATCGCGCACTTACATTCGCAAATATCAGTAATGGTCGGCGTTGAAAAAATTAACCGTTTCCATAGAGTAGTGCTAAAAAGGAAAGTGCCATAGAGTCAATGCTACGTAACGATTATCGTTATGCATCTAACTACCGTAACTTAAGCCGTTCCATCTAGAACATTGACTAAGTAAAATACAATAAGATTTAAGGCGCAACGTGCCATTATCTTACCAATATTTCAATAGGATTTATTCAAATGGGTTCTAATGTCAAAGATCGGGTTAAGGCGTGGGTTTATTCGTACATGAGACGATAGCTTTTATTTCAACGCTTTACTTTAAAGATTGCTAAGGGTCCATAAAAAGTATTCTAATGGGGATCATGAAACGGACGTAGGCGTTAAGTTGAACGTAAAAATCCACTCACGTAAGTCAAAGGTTTCAATTCCGCGTGCCGATGGTATCTTATGCCTTAAAAGTAACTGACTACATTTATTAACGTATTAGAATAGAATGAGGGAGACGGGATTACGGATGCAAAGAGGCGACTCGCAGGCTGCCATTGTGGCCGGTGACAATGGAGATTGCATTATCAGTAACCAGAAAGCATGTTTGTGTTGAAATGCTCCTGGGAGGAAATTGTCTCATGATCTTTTAGAACTGGTACGTATTTGTATAGATGCTAACGGTTCTGTATTATAAAAAAAACTGATAGGATCTTTAATACCAATATTAGTACATTTCCGGAATTCATTTTATATCAATCACATTTAGAGTAATTTACAATACTCTACATATAAGTATTAAAGGACCTGTTAGGGCTAGAATTTCCTGTGTAGTGGTTGATTGAGACTGCGGTTAGAGTAATCTGATTCAGTAGTAAAACGAACCTAGCTTCTAATTCGTACTTAACAGTATTGTATTGTAGGTCTCAAAAATGCAGTTTCCTTAAGTACCTAATTACTGAAGTACTTTAACATCAGTTCAAACAATTTTTGGATGGGTATGTAAATGATCTATATAAATCCCAAAATGATGAGTCATGGCTCCCTTGTTTCTGACATTCGCGAATAGGTGCTGAAAGGTTTGAAGTCTTCTTTAGTCTAAGACTTAAGTCACGGAAAATCGTTTAGAACGAGTCTCTTATTACTGAGAAATCTCGATGATGTGTGTTCTTCGCCATCGTAGTCGTAGTCATTTTGCACTTATATAAACTACATATAATTCTTGAAAAACTTGGCGGAAGAAGGTAATTAATAGAACGTCATTACTGCAATCACAACTGGACAGGGAAAGGGGACAACCCTAGTGCTAACGAGTAGTTTATAATAAACACCTCACTTACTGCCGTGGTTGGCCAAAGTAAATAAATCATTATCCCGTCAAGTCGGCACTAGCACTTCAAACGTTGCGCAAGTGACTGAAGCCTTAGAGGTGACAACCTTTCTGATGTGAACTGGTCCCGTCAAGCAAGACTACATTAATCAAACTAAAAACGTACACGTGAAGTGACAGACAGACGGCCCCCAATAACACCTGCGTCAAAACACAACCTATTAAAACTGCCTTTGTTTTTGTTTAGAAGCCTCATTTACTGGCACAAAACAGGCTGTATTGTTGTCCGTCCATTACAAGTGTTTCGACACCCGTCGACGTTGTGACAAGTATGAAAAGGTTTTTTTTTAATTTAGTTTTGCTCTGACCTTGTTATTAAGACCATCGGCAAATTGATTTCTTGTCGATATTTTGTTTGATGAATTGTTTTGACTATGTTTAATAGACAACAGAATGGTTTTGATTGGATTTTAATACATCGACGGATGCAGTTATTACTGAATTAAAACTCGTAAAAGGAAAACCGTTATTGAGCCATAAAATGATATCAATACTTATAGTTAAGTTAATTTGCGTTAAAGAAGCATTCCGTGTATTATCAAAAAAGTCGTAAACCTTTTCATCCTAAAAGCATTCAACCATTTGTATGCGGGAGAAGGTGACAATTAAGTACATTATCCATTGGTGATCACACGTATGCCGTATGGGCAAAGGCTCGTTTACTCGATGTAACCCTTATATGGTGTGAAAGCTGTGCATTGTCGCTGCCTGCTGGACTCGTTGAAACATGCGACCACAACTTAGGCAACAGAGAATCCGTTGTAATGACTTTACCAGTTGGATGCACTAACCGTCGAATTTAAGTTTACTCATTCACAGGGACACCCAAATTCACCCGGCTTCACCGCAAACTGAGCATTATAGAAGGTTTTTTAACTCTAATTGTATTTCCATTCCGGGTACGATTTGAACCAAGGCGAAACTAACAATTATTTAGCTATCTCAGAATCTCAGAATGTAATCATAATAAGATTATATACAGAATGGCCACACACCACCCCGCACCGGATTCAGTTACCGCAGCTTCTGCATGCCCCGCCCGTTGCTTGACGGAAGTTAGACGAGTTTGTATGTCGCGCACACATAAAGCGCGCATACACACAAACGTCATCTTGCTTATGTAGTAGTAATTACGCGTATCTTGTAGGGTGGCCAACTCATGGTTCTATCGTGTTCGTTTCTGAAGATAGTATAGTATAGTTGCAGGCAAACATCTTGAGCATAAATCGAGTGGAGGGGGTATGTTTGCGCATACACATTTGTTCTAGAAACGGTTACTGCGCAGTCAAGGTCAGTGCTCAAGTAGTTTGCCGGGAACTGTAGGTATTACTTGTATTCTGTATTCGAAAATTCGCCTATGGATGCGATGTACTATATCGTACTTGACGTGAACGGTGGAGATCAACCGTGCTTTATTTTAAATTGAGCTCCTCTAGTTGTAAAATTTAATTATCGCTGATACCCCAACGATTAGCGAGACCTGTGAAAAATTTACGCAACCTCGTACCGTTAAGTAACATGAACCTTTGCGATAATAAAATAAAACTAAAAGCAAAATGCAATTTACTCGCTCTCATTGTGCTTGTGTCAAGATTTGACACACTTTTTATGCACATCGCATAAGCATATGGTATTCCGTATTCGGACGCCGGAAATTATGCGATGACTCACCAGATTCTTATCGGATAAGAAGGGCGATGTTTATATAGCATCCTTTACGGTAATCTACTGTAAAGTTTTAAGCTGTCTTGTAGGTGACACTTGGCCTCTATTGCGTACCACCTAGGCAAAGTATAACGACGTACAAGCAGACTTGGCCACTTGACAGAGCTATGTGACGGTGCGGAGACATGGGACTACCCGGCTCTTGATCATATCGAGGGTATATTGCGAGAACTAACTAACTAGCACACATCAAATTACGTTTTTTTACTTGTCCACTGAAGTTTCTTTATTCGCTATGCAAGTAACGATTGTATTAAACACTATTATGCGTACGCTGCTGGTAAAATGAGGATTAATTAAAGAAATATTCTCTTCCTCGTTAAACACCCACTAAACCAGTTTTTTGTAGAATACGGTATTCCACGGCGCAAAACAACTGGCATGGAAGTGTAAAGTTGTAAAGTGAAGAAACAAAAAATCTTTTTTTATTTATTTACATGTTATAAAATGATGAACCAAAAAAATAGAGATATGTTCATTTCAATACAGATAGAAAAAAAAATTGTAAGTAATTATTTCAAAGCTGACAGTATTAAAATAAACTCAATTTAGTGTTATCTATCACGATACATTTTGACGATGGTAATGTCATTTGCGATACCTACCGATCGCGATGAAACTTTTTCACGAGGGATGCCATTTTACTACTCCGTAATATTTCTAAACTAATGTAAAAAAACACAGATTTTCTTCTCTTAACGAATTTTTAAAATAAATAGTACTTACGTGATAGAAATACGGAACTGTGTTTTGTCTTTGTCATCAAATATCGGGTAAGGATAAAACATTGTTTAGTTTAATTTTCATTCCTCGAAATAATTTGTAAGTTGTCGTTTGTCAAATTATATTTCTTTAACAGAAGTTATCAAAATAATAAAAGTCAAAACAAATAAAATGTATTTAGTACTCATTAAGAACATTGAAAAAAAAATGCAAGACATCACGATGCTAATATTTCAGTTAAAATAGGTGTAGGTTAGCTTTTATAAATAAGCTTCTAGGGTTATGTACTCGTAGAGTGCATCTTTAATACGACAGCTTTTATAGATTTTGTTTCAGTAATTACTCTAATGCGATTGTTTAAGCTATTGCATCAACATTAATGGCAGGGTATGGAAGTGTGTCTTGTAATTATAAGGTACAGCCATTGATTTATCAATTAAATGATGTCATGACAGGAAACTGAAGGCTTAGTCAAGTGTAGGTGGTCCGAAGTAATCATTTTTTAACGTTTTTTTTATTATTTTGCACCGTAATATAACCCATAAGGCTTTTTAAGGCAAAAATGTAATGGCTGAAATGAATCTGCGAGCTACATCTTTAGCCATGTTTTCACTTACCATCAGTTGGAATAAGGGGCAATCACTGTTCAGTTGTATATGAAAAAAAACATAAGCCTTCTTTCTAGCGGCAGCTGTGTAAAAAAGATAGGTAACAGTTATACCGGTTAAATGCGCATAAAAATATTTACAAGCATGTTCTGAAAATTTTACTTGAACACTGTAATATACACAATCCAAGTAGGTCTTGCTATAAATCTAATTATTGAAGGCATTTATTAGTTTTCCTAGAGGCGTAATAAGGTCTCATAAAACTAAATTCTCTACAGCACATTAAATTTTATCTTGGCGAGCAAATGTTTGGGCGGTCTCCTAAAATTATCGAAACTAATATGACATGTTTTATCTACAAAATTTATGTGGAAGTCGCGGGCATAACTTTTCGTGTTGCTCATACTGTTTTCTTGTTGTTACAGAAATAGCAAAAGTGAGGGCGAGTCTATTTCAAATAAATGGCGTCAAGAAGGAACCCCTTATTCTACCAGAAGCAGAAGGCATGGTCACCACACTTACAGAAAAAGTATACGTGCCTGTCAAAGAACATCCAGATGTAAGTACCTTTTAAATATTATATTACAACTGTTACAAATACTTGGAAACATTTTGTGTTAGAAGAACTGGCGTTGTTTCTTCCCACCAAAGTCTGCTTTACATGTTAAATATCAATAACAATATAATATCACTCGGTCGGTTCTTTCGAGAAAGTCCAATTAAAACTGTATCTGTTGAAAGTCGGCGCGGGTAACGTTAAATGTGCAGACTAGTTTTTAATGTCATATGTGAAATAGATTTAACGTAAAATTCCTTTTACCTGCTATCTTTTTATTTCTTTTGGTACTGCCGATAAAGCATTTTGAGGGCAAGTAAAAACTTTTGGCCATATACCTCCATATTATAATAATAGACCACGTGATTATAAATAAAGTTAATGAATTAATAACTACCTGTCAAGAGCGTTTAAAAGGCTTTCAATGTTGTTTGCAATAACATTTATCGCCTTAAACAATCTTGTGCTCATAAAACTAGTTTTGTTTGAGACAAATTAATAACTTACAAGTTAGGCGTAAATCAATTTAGGCTAAAAGTGAATAAACAATTCAGTCGAAAACAAATCCGTACACATTCATCTAGTACTATAAATCTGTCTCCGGGAGATTAAACGGGAGATTGTTATTCATAAGATCCAGTTGTTAACTAGAGGCTGCTTTAAACACGCGGATTGCTTCAGGGGTCATTCCAAACAAGGCTATCTGTAAAATTTGTCTAAGCATTCCTTAGTTTTTGTTTTTAAAGGTTTAATGTCTATTTGAGATTGTGTTGTCAGAAGACCTGCAACAGGCTCGGTAGAAATAGCGTTTGTCATACATGTAGAGACAAGGTTGGCAGCCTGCTGCATTTGGTGGCTCATGTCAGGGCTGCCTCGCAATGGCTAAGATTTAGCCTCTATCACTCATTGATACTTATTTCTTCAGTCCCGTATCATGAATCAGTTAGTTTGAAATGCTTCCACTTTATAGTTTAAATTCTAGTAGGCAGAAACATCAAATGTGCGCCCGTTTTCAATGTTATATTTGTTTGGGATTAAGAATTGCTGCTTAATATCTGTTCATTGCCACTGATGTTTCTCGCAGACTCCAATGATTATGTGTGCTGTCCATTCATTCGCATCGTACCGTTTCAGGCTCATTTGCAAGGCACGTCTCTACAATCCTTTATTCGGCGTACAGAGTGCGTTGAACTTGATGACGATGACACATGTTCCTACTTAATTATATAACTTGTGGTTCTCCTTCTAGGGATATGTATCGATGATGTTGATGTGGTAGTGCCTCGAAGGCACCATTCAAAATAGAGTTAAAATCAAATATGTAAATTTGTGTACCATAATATCACAAGACTCTAATGATCTCCAATTTAGTGTGGGAAAATGTTCGTTAATTGTTTATTTCGTTTATTCTCCACAAGCCGCTCCTTTATATTTACTTTGTATAGGTAAATTATAAACCGGAAATCAATGCAAAAGTTGAAGAATTATGGAAGCTTGTAAGATAAGTATGCAAATCCAATAAGACAGATACGTCTGTAGACTTGTATTTTTTAGTCGTTACTCTATAGAAACGGGTCGAATCATTTATATCAATAACCCAATCACATTTAAGTGCACTTAGCAGATTTTCTAGAAATAAGCACGCATGAAGTAATCGTAATGCAAGTAATGATTTCTTGCTACCAAGTTTCGAAGCACGGCTAATGGCGCACCGCTGAGAACCAGAAACAATTATATCCTTTGGCGTTTCTCAGTACTAGGGCATAGGTGATGTTGATGATGTTTTACGGAGTCTTATTTGACTTATTTGTACATTTGTAGTTTTTCTGCCCTTACGCATTACATACAGGTTAGATAGGTGCAAAAAATTCTTGAACACCGTCTTTGAGCTGCATTTGACGAAGTTTTAACGTTAGTGTTGTACTGAATACTCTATTCTATTTGTTTGACAACACACAAACAATCCTGAATCATGAACGCAATTAGACCCTCATATCAACTCTATCCGCTGTAGTAAAATCAAGCAAAATCCGCTTCGACTATTTATATCTGTCATTGTTGGTTCCATTTTCTCGTAGATCATCTGGATAATTGTCAGGAATTCAACAATGTGAACGTAAATCTTAAGATAAATTGAACGATGAATAATATTGATTGTCGATCAAAAGAGCCGTACGAGACATCGGTCACGTACTGAAATCATGATGGAATCGGTCTTAACGATGTGGATGTCGCTAAACTAGTTGGTTAGGGTACGTATTCATATTATTAAACGGCTTATGTTTAAGGCATTCACTCCCACCGTCCCGCAAACGCTCAAGTGCGTTCAAATGACTGCAAAGTTGAGACAGCAACCGTGGGTGAGGTGAAAGTATCAAAAAGGCATATGCGACGTTAACAGTGACTGAGTTAAAAATTCGCATTTAGCGCTCCGTTAGGTTTAAATTTTAAGTGCAATTTACTGGAAAATGTCCTCCAAACTTTGTTTGAAATCTCACCCGTTCGCAAAAACTGAGCTGTAAAGTAAACAGTGACTACGACGGAAATAGACCGAAGAAAATGTGTTTCGTATGTCGAACATACTGTAGAAACAAATGTTTTTAGTTTTGTGACTTTAACGTTCCTCTTTATAGCTAGTTAACGCTTTTATACTCGGGCTGCACGGTTTTGCGCAGTTTTCTAAAGGTATCTCTAACCGTTACTTCCACTGGATCCTGTGTTTTCCCGTGACTTGAAACAAATTTTCAAATAGACCTTAAAATTACACGACCCATTAAAAGCTGAACGTTGGACGTTTTTTGGCCGGTTACAAGCTTGCGTATGAAGAACACCTTAAGAGATTTATGTCGTATTTTTGAATGTAAATATTTTTCTGTTAAATGGTTGGTTTAATACGGAACTTACAATAAGTGCTTCAGTGTAGATACGGTAAATGTAAGCAGCATACAAGTAGCAGCGAGCGCTGCGCGCCGCGTTCAATCATAGTTGTATTACCTTGACGGGACCTGGTTAAAGCTGGATTCCAGGACTCGCTGCACTGGTTTGCTAGTCAAGACGTCAGAATATAGTATCGATGTAATTCTTAATTTCAATTCTGGACTTATTCGTTCCGAACTAGGTACCCAAATCCTAAACGCACATATACGACTCACAAGCATTTGGCTATGTGCCTAAATTTCAGACCATTAAGTCGCGTTAACAGAGGTGTATATGCCAAAATAACTGTGTTCCAAATTTCAATTTTGTCGGAATAAATGTTTTCAACAAGGTAAAACGACTGAATTTTAAGGTTTTCTCGTTTAGTCTTGCAAAATTTGTTCAGAAACCATTGTTTGCAGTAAGTTTAAAAATTATTAGGTTATTCATGTAATTGGTTATAATGCCTACATTAATAAATAATATTGTGTAAAGTGTCGATATCGATACCATGCTTGTGTCCCCACCGCAGACACTGTGTCTCCCCTTATAGGGAAAGGCGCGTTATTAAATCCGACCATATCGTTGGGCCCGTTACTTCGGCTTTTTGCTGGCCATCATGAGAAACCTGCCGGCCAACACTTACATACAACACTCGTTGAGGAACCGAGGCACCATAATGATCAGAAGACTGAAAATGTACCTACATACTCTTTAATACTGCTCTTTAAACACTCTGTCTTTGGGGTAGGTAGTAAGCTTTAATGCGAATATTATCAAGTGAGAAGACCACCGTGGTCTTCTTGTGACCACGGCCGTTGAAACATGGCCGAAACGTCAAGGTAAATTAACAATGATAATATTGCGTTAAAGTCTTGTCAATGTTGTAAATAAAGGCCAATGTATTTTTTTTAAACAGAAATTTATTTTGTTTATATTACATATTATTCAATTTCAATTATGACAGCTTTAATAATATTTTATTAAATTTACTAGCGAAATTTAGCGACTACGCAGCAATTTCCCAATTTATGTACCAGTGACCACCGCAGTTTAATTTATCATTAGTGTCATAAGAAAGGGTCACACTCTTGGGCCGTCATGTTAGGGCTACGTTTCATATTGTTCCTCTAGACGACGGTTATTCGTATATATCATGTTTTCATAAAACATATCGGCTTGCGGTATGCGGTTTATCATTGGCGAGTGCAAACATCGGTAAAAGCTCGCGAATGTGTTTCAAACATTAAACATTTTCAGCTACCTAGCTAACACAGTTTCTATACTGCATAATGCACTAAGGAAATGCTCGGTTACGATTACGACTGCCACAGAAATCTACATCACCAGATCTTCCTGTACATTCAGGAAGAGAGTAAACGTGTTTGTGTTCTATTTCAAAGACTTCTTTTGTAAAAGTCAACGTACCCGCACCCGATTTTACAGAATTTATTTTTATAAGTACGGTGTTAATGTATAGTTAATTACTTTTTTATGATGATATGGCTTGGTCAATATGTATAACTACCACAGCGCCGTATCCTTCCTTGTTGGTGCCATGTTGCAACGTAGAAATTTCGGACTCGGGCGGCAAGAGTGGGCGAATGTTGTTTATCTTATTACTTCGTAATATTTTCTGTATTTAATGTATTTTTACAGCACATCTCCTTTTGTATTAAGCTGTAACTTACGCAATAAATGCCTGTGTGGGCTTCTCGAATCTGTCCCGTATCATAAACTTTAGTGTAATGTGTCGCCTGTTTTCTGACCCACTTTTTGTAGCTATAAGTTTCTTGAAACATGGATTGAATGTTTTTGAGGATACAAATTTTAGGTCAATTTACTACAGGATTTAAGGTTAAATGTTTTTGTTATTGCCATGTGAAATAAGGAAAAGCCGACGGCTATCCACGATTCTTCTTAATTACCACTGCAATGTTTCGGTACAACTGACGAAATAATCTATTTTAAGGAAATGCCGGGCGCAGGTATCAGCGTAACTTTATTTAATGTAGCGGCACTTCCTTTTGTAAAACGTAGTAATGATGCAGCACAAAGCCTTTCGAAGAATGTTTGGATTCATTGAACTTTACGGTACAATATCATTGTGCTGGCGTTCCTTTTAAGGTTACTGAAAATTTTGGTGTAATCTTATTATTGTAATTCATCATAGCCATGATGCTAACTTAATACAGTCAAATGACTTAGCTTTTAGGCCACTAGGTATGCAAGTAGGCAGAAGACCAGAATCTACCAAAACAAGTTTGGCCGGCGAATCACGTTCGTTTTAACTATAAACAATTAATATCAATGGTTTTACGGACGCTTATACATACATTCACAGTTATCAAACGAGAGCCCACATGCAACGGAGCTGATTTCCAAATTAAGTTTCCCACAATGCAGACCAAACAAAAACCGGCTACTAAACGTGAGCACATTGTTATTTGATAATTTATCACCTTCATTTACGGTGATAAGTGCAATTGGCGGCAATGAGGTCGATCGGATTGGTCACGCTCCGCTGCCTTGTCACGGGTCACGGGCCACGCGGTCTCGCTGGCTCCCTATTTGAAACTCACATCTTGTATCTTTGCTATAGCCAGAATTCGCAGGCTAGGTGTCGGTAGTGTGTCGGCTGTACCTCAGGGCTCTATATTCGGTACACAAATTTATATATCTAGGAAACAATAGTGCCAATAAGTAACTTGCAAGTTAATTTGAAGTTAGGCTAGGATTAGGTTACGAGCGATTCCACACGTCTCTTAGAAATTGGATGATTTTGACATAGTTTCAAAAATACTTGCCATGCTTTTCGGATGTCAAGTCTTAGTTTGTTTCAAAATAATGACTCTTTGAATATGACATTGCTGTGATATAAAGGTAGGACTATTGCGGTGACTTCAATTAAAACATTCTTAATTGAATAATTATGCACCGTACCGTATTTTAATTACCCCTTTATGACTAATGTAATTGAGTGTCTACTATTATTACTGGACTTATATTGTGTCAAATAAAACTTTAATGCCTTAAATACCATGGGGTCATATTTAGTAAGAAAGAGGCTTTACTAAGAAACTCATAAAATTATATGGAAATACTTATTAATATGTCAATTATAACAAGAGATCGTGACTAATTCTCAGGCGCAGCTTGTTAAGTCATTAGTAAAAATGATAAATCACTATTAAATAATGCATTGTAAATAATCTAAGTTATTGTTTACATTGTTAACTAGGCGCCTATTATGGTAAGGCAGATTTGATCTTATTGCTCGTTTGTTTAAGCTGCCAATAGCCTTAAGTATTCTATTTAATATGACAGTTAAGTTTCATTTTTATAACGGCAAACACTTAATTTAGTAACACTAACGGAAATTAAAACCGCTATCTAAAAAAGTTTACCTATCGACTTGTGATAAAACAAAGATAACACATTGAAACACTAATTCAGTTATTTGCAATTAAATCTAACATTCGTTGTTAATGCTTGGGTTTAATAAAAATACCTAATGTCAGCAAACGAAACCTACCATCAAGGAAGCGACAGGCACCATTATGCGTTCTGAAGCTGCAGTCATACCGCCGGAGGCAACGACGATATCTCGTCGTGACCAATCGCTGTACGACAATTATGCCCGTATTAAACCATCAATCAATCGCAATATGGGATTGGCAACCCACCATCCGGTATTAATGACTGCTGATTGCCAGCCTCGGTCAATAGTTCACTTGTTCGTTGTATTATTTTATTAAGTAATCCCTGAGACGTGCAATAAGCGAACGGTATTTAGCCGTAATACCTGTTTGTTGAATTTAATGACAGACTACGGCGAGATCGTGGCGATAAGTCACAACTTATTAAATAAAGCAGCTAGCTTAGTGGGGCGAGCTATAAAATCGTTAATCTGTTTAGATGTATTACTTAAACTGTTGATTGTTAAAGCGGTGGATACAAACTAACCGCACTCGGTAAAAGAGACTAATAGCCTACATCTGTTTTGTCTCTCTGTGAGCCATCTTGTATCAAGTTGTTTGTCGGTGTATCAGAATTGAAAACATGCAACCTAAATAGCTTCAGATAATGTCATTGCTGCAACTATGCTCGCGTAATGAACGTGTTTATACATTTACCCATGCGCAAAGGCCCCGATCATATAATTTTCTTTTCACCATACCGGTTAAAATAATAGGTGCTCCGCATTAATGTAATATACATAAACCCGGACACGAGTAAATTATCGCGACTTTGCCCTCTAATGCGAGCACAATGGTGTTTATACGTGTTCAGGGGAAATGTGCAGTTTGGACCGTAATTGGCAGTGGTTTCGCGGGGTAACGCTAACGAATACAGCAACGGTACCGCGAGCCACGTGCCACGAGCAACAATGAAATTGGCAGTTAGATTGTTAGCCGGTAATGTTGTTATAATAATCGTGCTGGCACTGACAAGGGGTAGCTGAAACTGCAAAACCAACCTTAGCTTATACATTGTATGAGCCGTGTGCGGAGAAATCGGTCCTTTGTGAAATGGATTTCATATAAATTACTAGCAAAATTAATAGTTCACAAAAGTTAATCACCAATTTTAAACGTATCGACGTAACTGTTTTCACCAAACCCTTTGCTTTCCCTGCAATGTCCCTATTGATCGCGAAATTAGCAATAAAATCTAATAAAAATTAAAACTATAGAAAATCTTTTTAAATTTATGTGGTCTACTTCTACACACTCGTCCTACAGTTTTCAACATTTACACAGTCACTGCTCGGCAAAACACCTTCCGTGACTTGTACCTGATCTACATCATATGACCAACCTTGTTTCCTATAACATCCTCTCAGATCAACGATAAATTCATTTTATACATAACGGGCAAATGTTTGTCAACCTAGTTTGCTATGACTTATGATGACATGGTTTAGGTTGAAGTGGCTGCACGTCTACGCTATGAATTTTCTATTCACTACAGTGATTGTCATACAGCACTTCGTTGTGCAGAATCGTTAGCCTACATGTGCGGTGATATTTATTTATTACTATCACCATATGTATCAAATTACTGTGTACTTGAAATACTTATTTAATCGATATCCAAGGAGTTATTTATTCTAATCAACAAATTAACATTGATGATACTTATGCATAAGTATAGAGATTTTATAAAGCGCGGTTTAGACTAGTAAGTTTTTGTATGCAAATTACATTACATTGCGGGATACCGTCCTAAGACGTGGTGCACACTTCATTTTTATTTTCATCCGCCAGTTACGTAGTATGGAATACGACCCTTACTATTTTTTGTTACCATAATTTTACTACTCCATTGTATAGCGGTTCATAGAAAGCACGCCGTCCTAATTTCATCTATATCCCAATTGTAATTTTTTGTTTACGCGACTTGTAGACATTAAAATAAAACAACTATTCTTCTGCGTGCAAAAAGTGCAGGAAGGATCCCTCGCCAAGCCAGCCTAAATGACATTATGAACGAATTGGCGACGTATGCGTCAAACTTTTGCCAACGCCAACTACGAGGCAATTTTAGAACCTTGTTGTCTTGCACGTGCCGATGGAAAAAGACCCGATGATATTATGACCCTGATCCCATGGAAGTTGAAACGGCCCCTCTTATAGGATGCCACCTATATAGATATACCTGCACGGTCACATATTCTCAGGACACAGAATAGAGCTGGCGCTGCCATGAACCTTGCGGAACCTCAAAATACGCACATATGGCTGCATAGACAGACAGTGGCTATTTTCGAACGTTTGGGGGTTAAAAGCACTGGGTCTACGGTAACCGAGAGTGCATTTTTTTAGAGAAATACACTACTACTGCATTTCGAGAACGTTGCCCACTGAAATCCGATTGATTTAGAATATTAGAGGGCAGTAAAGAAAATTAATTAAATGTTGTACTCGCATGGATGTTATCTACCTGTTTTCATGCGATAAATTGTGCCAGATGCCTGCAGGCCTCGGGATAGATATGAGCATGCATCCCGTAATTACATTTCTCTATATTAAGCTTCGTAACTTCAAAGATAAATCCATTTATACCTATTAATTACCAGCAATAGGTAATTTATATACGTTTATTTATAATATAAACGCTCATTATGCTTACATGGCTAATTACTGCCTAAAATTTAATAAAAATGTTATATTTACTATAATACTACTGCTAGCAAAATAAAATGGTATAATATCTCTACATATATGCGTATATGGTATAACTGTGATCGCTATAAAGTTTTATGACAAGCTTAAAATAGAGCCTTAGTTTGCGCACACAAACCAATCATGCAGCAGATTTACTTATTCCAAAATATGGTAAAGTTACGAGGGGAAAAGAAAGCAATTTAGACCCAAGGGAAATAAAAATAAGAGGTGCTTTTATTAAGTCGAAACAAGATTTCAGTACGAGAATAAATGTTATTTTTCTTGTGCGAGAGACTTAGACTAATCGCCACCGTAGAGCTGTCGTCGCGCGTCTTTGCGATCCCTAATTCCGTCACGACCACACCAATGTTCTCTAATTCCGAATAAAATATTGCCGCAGACAGTGGGCTGGGACCATTTAGTTAAATGTAGGACATTCTTAAACGTTTAAAATACTATAGAACTGCGGTTATACGATCAAGTAGAGCCTAATAGATAGAACGCTTTAACCCGGCTTGTAGAGGATTTTAAACTTTTCACATCTGCTGAAATATATTTATTGTTCTTAGTTACGTTTTAAATGCTGAAGTTAACAAATTTTTGAGTAAGTTTGTAATAAAGTGGATTTATTTAGGTTTACTCCTTTCCTTACAATTATACAAGAACCAACCATGACTCCACCATGTTACTCTTTTTAATACTTACTTACGCTACAAACGTCTCTTGGTTATGTTTTACTCGTTGACATGTAATAGGCTATTGTGAACCATTTGAGTAAGTCGATGCTAGAAACTAAACGTGAAGTCAAATAAGCGGTACTGATTTTCAATCCAGGCAAGCCAGGTTTCAGAGATTAAAAGCTAATTCGTAATTTATCAGTGTATCAATCTTTATTTATGTTTTTGTTTGTTTATATGGTGTTCAATAAATAGTATTAGCTGCTTCGATTGTACGGTACGTGGAAATTGCGTAGGGTTCGTTACGTTTGGGCTTACGATTGGTATTAAAAGGATTGACTTTAAACTGTTTAAATAGTTTTTCTAAAGAAGTTCTGTTTGAATATTAATTTCTTGATGAATGAAAGAGGTAAAAATGTTAATTTATTTACACATTTTACACTAAAAGTTTTCCTGCCCTACGTAGTACTGACTGAACTAAGGCGCGGGCGCGGCGCCAACTGAGTGACCTTTCAAAACAGCTCATTCCCATTTAGAGAACACTTCCAATTTAGACTTTACGCGCAAAAGGTTTAGATTGAAACTTCCATGTAACCCCATTGGAAATAAGTCTTTTTTTAAAGTCAATTCTCAACTGGCTCGTCGGTTAACATGTCCGGCGACTGGGTTTGCACTCTTGTGAAATGCATTGTTGTGGTGATGCCGGGCCTTAAAGGCTAATGGCGTGGGGACCAATTAGTGGTCCCTTGTTCAAATTTCACGTAACTGCACAAACTATGTCGTCGATTACGTGATTTTCCTACGCTCTTTGAAACCGACTTCGTATTTAGATCACTATAGTAACCACGTTTTTTGAGGTTGGGTGATGTCGTGATACCTAACTACTTGATTGTACCTTCTATTCATTCTATGTTATCTCATAGAAGCAAGATTTGCTTTCATACTAGCACGCCATCTGTAGTGTAAGTATATATTAAAGTAATCCATTGGTAGCTCGATGTCCCATAATATGATGATGTATACGCTCTTGTCTTATCTAGTTGGATAACATTGGATGTTGGCAAGAAAGCTGTTGACGAAACTGGTGCTAGGTTGGGCAAAACATTGTGAAAACAAAGAGGCCTTTTATCTGGGATTTCGTGAATGTCGGCCGTTTTAAATGACTGATTGAACCCTACTGATTTTCTATAAGTTTTAGGTATTTTATAAATAATAATATTTAATATTTCGAATGCTCCTTTTGCCGTTGAAACAAACAAATTTTAATGTTTTCTATTTATAAATTCGCGTGACACATACACATACCTACTCACAAGTTATAAATATACATTTCACGCTGAGCATAGTGAATTCAGGATTTGTTTTCATGATTTCGCTGTCGTAATAAAAATTCATAGTTGTTTATAGAAAGCCTTGCGAATTTAAGTTTTTACATACTAATTAATGAACAAAAAAATCATTTCAATCAATTCACCAATTCAATTCATATGTCACGTCAATTTGTGAAAAGGTCAAAAAACATTAATTTCTAACGCATTATAAAGAAAATGAATATATCTTAGACTCACTTTGGTGATCTCTGGCTCTAAGAAGTTTTGACATACATACGTACCTACTATGTATAGAAACACTTATGTAAATAATAACATGTTCTTTTTAAAATACCTCGTTGAGTTTCTAGCCGGTGAGAAAATTCTTATTAGAGGTTTTTCCGAACCGGGTGGTTAATTTTCTGACATTCATAAATGTTTCTTGCAAGCCGAATCTAATAGTTTTGGGCTTAAACTTTTTAATAGATATACGCACCTAGCAAAAAATCTAGACTTGATATTTGGGGTCCCGAATCTCGATTATAATCTTTCTACCTACTTCTTTGTAATCAGCAAAATGTATTATGTCTACGCTGAAAAAAGGGACTACCGAACTAGTTTGGTTCCTCGTGATTTTGGATAATGGTAATCAAAATTCGATTGAATTAGCAAAACTATTTGCTACTGATTAACATTTGATGATTTGTTTACAAATCAAGAGTTAGGTAAGGTGTAATCAAATCTTTGGTTACGTGTAACAAAACTGTTTTTCAGTGTATATGACCTTAAATGAGTTCCTTTACTTTGTGGCTGCTGTTAATGTGAAAATGCTATTTGATACCACTTTTAGTACCTAGTCATTATTTATAAGAGGGGTATAATAATAGTTGACATGCAAAGAGGAAATCTTCTCCCTCAGGCCGTTTTGTGGTGAACCGCTAAGCAGCGTTTACAGCCCTCTGGTTTATTATAACTATTACGATTACAGCTAGGATTTTATGTGTTGCAAACCACGATCCCATAAAATGAAGTTTTACAAAATGAAATGTTATCTCACGTGTGAATTGGACCACATCTAATATATTTTATTAGAAGTAAACATCCGTAAATGTCATATGCGTTGTTTAAGGTCTTTAACTCTGTCATGCACGTCTACATTAAATATTGACTGTAACTAAATCATGCATAAGTATGTTATAACCGAATTTATCAAAACGGAGATCGAATCGGCGTAGATGTTAATTTATGATAAACTGCGGTTAGATAAGATTCATTAGATGCAAATCAATATGCCAAACTCCGGTTCGTTTGTTTTCCCATTGATTTACGATCGGCGATCCGTCGTCGTCACGGTTATTCGACCGCGACGGATACCAAATGTCCCAGGCTTGTTTCCGTGTCTCATATTTCATCAATTGCATTGTCACAATACCTAATCAACCTAATACCGGCGCAGATAATGCGATATACGTACTGGTTAAACCTAACATTTATAACAAACGTCGTTTGACCTTGTTTGGGATGCAATGTTTTCAAATATACACTGGACTTGCTTCAGAGCATCCGTTAGTAGTTTATACACTGTCACGCGTAATAGTTTAGTTTTGACAAGTGTTAAATTTTTCGCTTCACATTCAATTTACCATTTAATAATTAACATACCAGAACGTATGAATATCATTTGTGTTAACGAAATGTGTGAAACCGTTCTCCTTGGCGTCATGCCAGACCAACTGGTCCATTTCTAAGCGCAAACGGACTGGTGGGTGATACTGGTTCACAGTTCATATACCTTACTGACCGACGCTTTGATGCTAAGAAATTGAGGTTAAATTAGTGTACATGTGTACGTACGAAATAGCTACACAGGAAACGATCTATGTGTAGCGGAGCGAGTAATTAATCCCAGCAAATGGCAAACTTGTATTAGGATGTCTGGGAGCTTTGCAATTTTATCTTGTGTCTAATTGAACATCAAACTGATTTATATGTCACACCTAAATTGACGTTTGATTCAACAACGGTCATTACAAAGTAATAAATTCTGATTTCCTTTTTAATTCTGGTTTCCTTTTTTACAGTTCAATTTTGTGGGAAGGATTCTGGGACCCAGAGGTATGACGGCGAAGCAGCTTGAGCAAGAGACCGGCTGCAAGATCATGGTCAGAGGCAAGGGGTCCATGAGAGACAAGAAGAAGGTGAGCATTACTGTAAGCTAATCATTAACTGTCTTTTAACATATACTATATTTAAATTTATTTTATTTTTCACGCAGCCTTAACGGATGTTCAGGTTACAATTTCCTTACATCATCTATTTAAACGGTCCAGCTGGAATTATGAGAGTCTTGCAAGATGCGGGATTGAAATCGTAACACTTTGTAGCTGAAACCAAAGACAACTCGCATCAATGTGACTATCACAATTCTATTTGAGGACTTTGTGAATTTTGCGTTACCAATTAACGAGACACAGGTAAAATTGAAATCGCTTGGTTGAAATTTCAGGAAGATGCAAACAGGGGCAAGCCCAACTGGGAGCACTTGGCAGATGATTTACACGTCCTTCTGACAGTTGAAGATACTGAGAACAGAGCAAAGCTGAAGCTTGCCAGGGCTGTGGAGGAAGTCAAACGTCTGCTTATTCCTGTAAGTGAACTTGTTGACTACGTGTCAACAAACATAGTTAATTTATTTTCCCTTTACACTATCCGAAACGAAAACAGTCATCCAATGAATAAAAGTTTTATTGAGTAGGACCAATTTTAAATTACATTTTTTATGGTATTTAACATATAATTGGACAGGTAGTTCATTCACCGGTGTAGGCAATAACTTGATTTTCTTTGCCATTTCAGCAAGCCGATGGTGAAGATGAGTTGAAGAAGCGCCAGCTAATGGAACTGGCCATAATCAACGGCACATACCGCGACTCAAGCGCGAAAGCCGTTGTGCCTGTCAACGGTCAGTGCCTCATAAGTATGGTCGCATTCATGTTTTGTAACTAACAGTAAATAAGGATGATTCTATAACTAAACAGGAAAGATGAAAATTCAATGATCGCTCCGGTAGCTAATTTGACGCTGTAACCCAGAAATACGACGTCAAATTAGCACTCGCTGCGATTGTAATCATGTTTTCTTAGCAGAATCCGCCTTTAAATTCACTACTAACACATTTTGGGTTTTATTACACCTGAGTTTCATTTTGAAACATTTTAAAATACATTTATAACGGTATTGTTTCTCCCATTCCTACTCGTGCCGAAGTTTTTAACCGAAGAATCTGTTGCATTGCAAACTACAAATGGTGCTCTAAATGTTTTGCTTATTGTGTTTTCATCACAATTTGGGTTTTAACTTTGAATGATTTGCTGTGAAATTCAAAATCAATTTTGATTTAAGGTGTATTGACTTTTTATGCGCTTTGGAATATTATTTTTATCTTGGTGTATACTTCATGCCATTTTATGTCTTTCCATCGATGTTTCCATCTTTATTATTGGCAAAACAAGTGAACATAAATTCTCATAATTTATGAATCATTAACAACACTGGAACGATGGATGACTAAGTTACTTAAGTGATTTACAGCATGTTGTGATTGTTGCATCTACTTGGGTGATTTCAATTTTAAGTTCAATGTATTGATATTTTGGGAATCATTTGGCAGGATCTCTTTAATCGTTCGTTTGAAATCGGTAACTGTACAACTCTAATTCTTTATTTCCAAATGTATAAAAACGTAAGTACCTTTCTCTGCGCTTCAACAGAATTTTATAAGAGATGTTCCGTTACCGCTGCACCACTGGTCCAATTTGACTAACCGGTGTAAAGTTACTAACACATCGTGACATGACGTATCTTAACATTGATACAATGAAGGGGAATCCACAGCGGACGAGGAGTGGCGTCGCGTTGCCGCCGCTGCTGCTGAGACACAGCGGCTGTTGGCGCCCGGAGGGGGCGTGGGCGGGGTGGCTCTCCGCACCCAGGCGCCCCTTGGGGCTCCGCTGATATTGTCGCCGAGGATGTCGGCGGGCCACGGAGGGCAGGCTGGGCTGCTGAATGGCACAGGCGCGGGCGCCGCGGCCGGGCTGCTGTCCCCCGGGGAGCCGTCCCATCAGCTGATCTACGCCTCTCCGTACGCCGACTACGCAAACTACGCGGCGCTCACCGCCGCCGCCAATCCGCTCCTCACGGCGGAGTACGCCACTACTGACCATACGGGTGGGTTATTCGCCCGTTGATCTCTTAAATCGATGCTAGCTCTGTTTGATTATATTAAGTTTAATTTCGTTTTTACTATAATTTGCAAGAATGTGTTTGATGCGAGGTTGTCTTGTGTCTATTTTGTTTATGGCAAAATATTTCGGTCTTGAGATGGGAATGCCATTTATTTGAAGAAAAGGCTTTATCTCAAATGAAGATTAATGTTTATTGCAGCTAACTGAATTTAATAATGTGAAACTAGACGGTAATATCATCAAACAAAGCTGGTCTTACTAACGCTGCCTACACACGGTACACACGGTACTGGGGTTCGTATAAACAATCGTCCAGTAGACTCAATGTAAACGAAAGTCATGGTAGTAGTTCTTTATATTTAACGTAAAAAGCTAGACGTTAGTTCAATTAAGATAATTAAATTACATTGAGATTTCAAAACGTTCTACGACCTTTCTATCATCTCGTTTCAAGTAACCGCATGTTTTAAATACAAAAGGTGAGATATGTTTTCAGTTTGATACTTATTTACAAATATCGCATGTCTTATTGTCACCATTTATTACAGCTTGTTTTTCTTGAACATAGTAGGGAATTAAAGTATGCAAGACGCAGTTAAAAAACTAAACGGTCCACAACTAATGTAGTTCGAGGCGTACTGGCGATGTTCAAATAACACGATATTCAGGGCTCGTGAAAACACACCACTAACTGACTAATACGATGTACGTAACACAGTATTGAGCTTACAGTGAACTGTGTGTGAAATATATTTTAATGGGGTTTGCAGCGTCGAGATATCTACTTGCTGGCTTTTGACAATGGCCGCAAATGCATCATCAGTCCGCCATAAGATACGACCGGCACAACGCGACGTATCGACCTCCGCAACATTATTGACGTCCTTTATAAACACCACTTTCCCTAGGACGCACACTTTACAGTCATTTCAAAGCCATGATCAATTTCTAGGTTAAGATATCTGTTAAGTACGACTAGCTATCGACTCAATTTTGTACCTACGATGATGTTATTTAATTGTCATATTTTAAAGCTACTTTGTCTTCTTCTTGGGCTGTTTGTACAGTTTCACAAATAGTATATTTCGTTTTCGATCAATCAAAGATATATTTATTTACATTATGAAGATTTTTTTATATTTACAGATTATAATATATTTCAATTAATTATTTAATGTTTTACGTTTTTTACAAATTAATGCCTCTTGTTAGGTATGATTGATGACAGATGATAACGTAATTGTTTTAAAGTAGAAAATACTTAATTATACGAATAAGCTGAACTGCCAACAAAGCTCTATTTAGTTACCGATGTTTTTAACAAAGAATTAGAGTTTTTATATATTTATTTATTTATTAATTGACACTCTTCAATGGTGATAGCGAGAAACAAAACCCGTCATTTTATCATAAATGTGATAACCCTTGCTTGTAACAACACTAATTACATTAACATACTGTAATGTTAATACGTATCAAACTTTCATTGAGTTTTAGACTACCTACTAATACAATATTCTACTTCAGAATAATCACTCTCTAGTGCCACCATCATGCATGCTGTTTTTGTCCTTTTACACTCTTGACTTGAATCATTACCGTTAACGACAGTATCTCTGAAATTTAGAAAGAGTTACAAATATTAATCAGCTAATTACAAGCAAAAGGGACCAAATGTTATTTGATTTTACAAAACGCGACAAAACTTTTAACTTTATAACACACTTACAATTTAATTTCGCGATACATACACATTTCGATCAAAGCTGAACATTCTAGGCGGTTCAAAATGTTATGAATTATATCGTAATTTATTAATTATTAGCCATACTATTATATTTATAAACATACCATAGGTTAAGTATTATTATCTTATAAAGATTTTTAGATAGGATAGAAAAGAGTGAGCTTTATGAAAATATTATACCCGTATTTGTGTAGGTTAACTGCAGTTGATTGTAGAGTCAATTTATTTAAAATGAAATTACAAAGCCAGCCATTACCTGTACCTTGACCGGGATCACTTTTTCCCGTGATATTTTATTTTATTTCCAAAGCACTAAAATAATAGGTAATCTGTAGGCATAATATTATGAGTTATTTGGGGTACTGCCAAAACGAAAGCTTGATTGAAAAATAGTATTATTGAGTTGACAATGACGAGTATTTGGCAGTGTTAGAAATATTGCAAATTGTTTAGCGTAGATATAATTGAATATTATAGAATAATGCAATTTTATTTTCAGCATTTAAAATTACGTGGAGCTTGAAGCTACGAAATTAATCAGACCAGTATCTATTTGCCAGTATTTTATACACGGTTTTATTTTTTACTCCTCGAATAATTTAAATAGCTCTTCAACAGTGTGTACCTCAAAGTACCTACTGCTTGTTAAGTTTCAAGCTCCATTGTAATGGTGACACAGATGATTTATGTGCATATGCCGCTAGGTCTCGTGAGGCGAGCGGGTCGGCTTGCGCAAGTGAGGGAGCACCCTTACCAGCGCACAGCCTTACCGGCGCCTTAATTCCCGTCAAAACGCTCTCACGCCGCCATTTTGTTCACAAGGTGAGAAGCGCGCCCACGCACTGTGTACGATGAACATGGTTGATCGCTAATGCTATGTTTCACTGTTTTGTCTCGAAATTTGTGTACGGTCGGATAGGTACATAATATCTTGTAAAAGTAAAGTAAACTTCTCTCTTGTTAGCAAGTTGCCATGTTCATCGTGACGAACACGTGAGTGTACCTGCTTTGTTGTCTCTCTCTGTGTCTTATATTATTTGTTGTGTACTTATTAGTTATGGTCTTATTTATAGGTCGTTTAGGTCTTTTATCTGTCATATACCGGCTTCAAACCGGGTTTGAAATGACCCTGCATAATTTGGAAACTGTGATTTTTATATTTCTTTTTTATAGATTTTTAGATCTGTTACAAATATGTTGTGTTGTATAACATTATTATGGAGATGCATAAGGCACAATAATAATGTTTTTTCTTTTATTTTATAATCTATGTTGTGAACAACAGTATTACCAAATTTATTATACTCGTTGTTGTTTATGAATGCTGTTGTTGCAGCAAAGGATATCACAACATGTGCTTTTGATCAGTCACGTGTCTTCCTTTCGAATAGGTAATTTAAAAATAGGGAAGGGGGATTCAATTTTATTAGTAACTTTTTGATATATTTGCGCTTAAATACAGTTATTTCAATAAGTGAGAATAATGTATCTGGAGTTGGACACTGGAGTTAATTACCAAATATAGTTGGCGGAGGTGCTACGCCGGGTTGTGAAGTCCCCCTTCCCTGAGTCTCGCCCAGTATTAGTCAAAGGAATGAGCATTTTCAGAATCGTGCCATCACTCCAGTATTATACAAAATGCCCCTTCTTTGACTTGACAGATTCTTTATCATCACAACTTTTCATAGTCAATGTAAGATTTTTTATATGAAATTTTTAAGCTAGAAGTTTCTTTTGCCTTAGGTATTTTAGGTATATTTACTTTCTTATTAGAAAGTGGTTATTATTGCACTTGTGTCCTTGTGGATCTAAAAGGCATACGAAATGCCGGTAATACGTATATTCACGCTTCCTTATCATAAATCGAGTTTAAGATCAGAAAGCATCATATTTTGAATGAAAATATGTTTTTTTGTAAAATATTGTTTCAGTTGTTGATTGTAAATAAATGCATTTTCAGAAGAAATACATGCAATAAATTGTCTGAAATTTTAAATAAGCGTTTTCTTTTCATTAGCTGTGTTCGGGCCGCGTTTAATTATTAAAGTGTTTTACGATAAGTCGATAAAGTTGATGACGTGCAATCATTTTGGTCAATTGTAGCCTCACACGACTAACATGCAACTCCACAAGGCCACGTTCCCGTTTGTTGAAATAATAAGTGCACATTCATAACTGCTACTGCCACAACTTGCAGAATATTTGTAACTATGTATTTATATTATATGAGTCACTAACATGCAAATATGTAATGAGATTGATACGATATCGCAAACTATTAACAATATGAGAATGCTAATATGTACGATTTATTGAGATGTTACTACATGATGTGTTGAATAACTTACATACTTGCAGTTGGGTGCTATGGTTATAATATACCTAAGTGATAAAATTTATTATGCTTGTTTGTTTGAGCGATGTTTGACGCAGCGACCCGACATCTGCCTCAAACATTGCTCTTTTGGGAACTATTGGGCATTTAATCCTATATTGTAGAATTTACTCGTATCATTATCATACTAAATTAATTTAACATTTCAACCATTAACTGCGTAAACTAATAAAGTACCTATCCGTTGTTTAATATTGTTAACTGGGCCAGAATCGAAACTCAATGTCGCGGCGCGAATGCCTGATAGACTCCCCTTGACATTTTTATAAGATTACAGTTTAAAAAACCGTCCTACACAAGTCATTATCGATCCGAGTTAACGGTTTACCGCTTTTGTTGCATAGCTGCATGTCGAGGCGATCCCTTTTAAAGCTTGTAAATCATGGAATTCTTAGTTCAATTGTTTCTTGAATCAAATTCACCTAACATCGCCCCATTCGGTTCGCCGCAGCGCAACGAGAGCGTCCGTTGGACCCGCGATTGGGGCTACTCTTGTAGTCGGACCATGACATTTTGATCGATACTAACATTCTGTTTTTCTCTCTTCTCGTTAACCCGGCTAGGTGAGTGCTAACGGCGCCGAGGGACTAACCGGAGCCGCGGCCGGCGCCCGCGCCGCCCCGCCGCGTAACATTTTCATCGGAACATCGACCACCATGTAGCTATAGTTGTTGGGCCTTTCACGTTAACATATACTATGTATTATAATAGTCTAACTATTAACATTTATCTGCCTGTTATGTTTATAACATGATGAACTTTATTAACATATTTTTTGAAATGGCACACGCCGTCGACTATATTTACTATTCTGTAACTTGTACTTTCTGTTGTCGCTTGATGTATTGTTGTTTAAGCACGATGTGTTTTAGGCTACCCAGTCCTATGCGGTGCTAAATTTGTCCATTTCGAAACCGGAGAGACGTCTCAGGTATTGTCTTCATTACTTTCTTCTTATTATTATTCAATGCATTTTTGTTTTCGTACTTTTGTGAGTATTTGTCGCGTTTATTTTGATTCTGAAATTTATTTAGCACCGTGTTTTGAAACATACAACTAAGAATCAAAATATAGATGGTAAAGTGCCAACAGCAGATTGAATGTAGGTGGCTATATCGTATTTTTCCGTGGAATAAAACAACATGAACGACCAATGAAGCTGGCACTGTTTACATCAATTGGAGAATTTCGAAATAGCCGCTTCTATTGGACCATACTAGCTAACTCATACTTGGACTTGACGTCTTCTTTGTGACTCTTAAGTACAATCTCATGAAAGTAAGCACCCGTGTAAAATGCTACACATCAATATTTTTGTGCGACCTAATGGCGGAATGGAGACCGAAGTCAACATCTGAGGCCCACTAGTGGCTATCATGGATGTATATTCCTTTGTTACGAGCTAGCTTGTATACAAAAGAAATACATGACTATTTATACTTAGCACGCTAGCTAAAGGGCTGAAGTATAAAAGTAAGTATAAAGGTAAATGCTACTGGTAGCATTATTTCATACAAAATCATTGCTTTGCAAAAATATATTTAAAATCTTGGACTGATATTCGAGTTATAGTCTAATATAGACGAGTTTCACATACTTATTGACCTTCCATTTGTTTTGGCTGTCATCATTTATTTATCTTTAAAACCAAAGACTAATATTATACTTTTATGTAGCGATTTTGACAAATATTTGCATAACGAAATTTATAGAAAGTCTTCCTTGTTATTTACCTTTGGTCAATAAGTATATGAATCGGTAGAATGACATTCATCTCTAGAGATATACACATAGGATTGTATTTTATATTATATTATGTAGTGCTTAAATATTTATAGATAACAAGTTTATCTGCGCATCCCAAGTGCCTTAGTTAAATGTATAATGTTGTCTTTGGGGTTCTATATAAATTGTTAATTCTAATGTCTTAGTTAAGTTAGAAGAGATTAAATTATTGTTAACTTTGCTATGTTTATCGTTCAACTACAGTTTCAGATCTAGATTGATTTTTTATATATAAATATAGTCGAACGTCGTATGTAGTTTTGAAAGCGTATATTTAACGTAAGTGCCTTATTATTAATCTCTTGTAAGAATCTCCTATTTTGAAGGACTCAATCTCCGTTTTCTTAAATTCTTTTGTCAATTTACACGAGGAGTTTTTCTTACGTTTTGTGTCAGTTAGTATGTTCCTTAATAATCTCAAAAATAAAAACTTAAAGCAGTTTTCAAGGCAAGGCATTTCAATATAAAATGCGTAGTGCAATAGAAATGTTACTTCTAATTCATATTTTATTAATTAAATCTC
This sequence comes from Ditula angustiorana, assembly GCA_963691745.1. NCBI lineage: Eukaryota > Metazoa > Arthropoda > Insecta > Lepidoptera > Tortricidae > Ditula > Ditula angustiorana. The sequence continues at coordinate 9,335,701 of OY829478.1, forward strand.
GATTATAAATATATTGAGTAGATATTATACAAGATTTGATAGAGATCTGATGCTGAGATTATAACAGTTTAGATGTAAAGGAATATATCATCGGTGGTGACGTTTGGTTTAATATTTGATATTTTATGTATACTAATAGCTATGTGATGTTTAATCTCGTTTCAAAATTTTGTTAGTTAAAAATAAAACTCATTAAGTAATACGTAAAAAAATTAAACTCACTTTATCTCCTTTTGAATATCTACATTTGAAGTTGTTAACACTCCGTCCATGTTTACATTATTTTAAGTACTTAATTCGTTGGTATCTCGTAAATAGTTAAGAGCGAATCCGTAAATACATTTCGAGATCATAAAACTGTGTTAACACTTGTCCTTAATTAATAGTCACTTATTTTAGCTTTTTTACTTTTCTATAGAGAGTAAACTTTACAATATCTTACTGAGATCCAACAGGTTCACAATGGTATTGATGTCTTAATCTAGAATCCTAATCAATCCATGAAATCAATTGATATTAGCGTTCTGCGTTTTGCAAAATATTTTTTGCTCTTGTTATACATTTGTTTTCTTTATTTTCAATAGAATTATCGTACCTTAGTGCCTTAAATTGTGTACAAATCGCAATGTTATACAAACAAGCATTTATCGCAGAATCATAGAATGCTAAGCCATAAACCGTATGGAACATGGAATGGAAGACACATTTCTAATTCAAATAGGATTGTTGATCAAGTAAAGTAGGTATTATCGTACAAAATATAATTAATCGTTCTGCTAATAACTAGGAATAGGTTATTTATTGTGTTTCATAGCAATAACAATATAATTTGTTTCTTGAAACATGTCTCGTGCCATCAGCGAACGTCAGCAGGCGGGCTTATACATGTTATTATTTTTTGTTTAAATTTGTACTTATTTTACCCACATTAATGGCAATTCACAAATCAAGTGCCTTAAAATGAACTTTGTACATATTTATATTATAATAATTATTTTTCAATAAAGTATTATAACGGAAAATAATAAATTTCATATACCTATACATTATGTAATTGTTTTCCAAAAACAAAATAGAGTTTACTTTTATTACTTCTAGTTAGGTAAGTGAGATTGTGCATATGTCTGTTTTGATGTGTGTAATATTGATTTGGCATTAGTAAATACTTGGATAATGTATTATGTATTTTTTTTACCTCTCTTAAACCTTTACTTTATAATTTCCCGAAAGAGAATAGTCCACTCCACACATAAAAATAAATAAGTACTTTAGCAGCGTACCACCTTTAGGTATCCATCCGGTTTGAAGGACCGACAAAGCATGTTCGATTTTATTAAAATATACGCTGGGCCGCAGCATTTGTCTGCAGCGCGCAGTGGAGTGGCAAGATGGGGCACCGCCAGCACGCCATTGTCATTTATCCCCAAGCTCCCGCACCCGCAAGACTGATGCATAGACACGACTATCACTTCCTTCACTCATACAGCAAAAGAAATAGGTTTAACCCTTTGAACGCCAAGAACGCTTTAAGGGGGTTCGATTCCCATAGAAAATGTCGGTGCACCTTTTGAAGCTTCTAGGACATTAATTTGAACGGATTTTTTTGGAAATAGTTAGTTATGGATTAATTACTTACGTAAAACCAAACAAAGAGTTGCTTTACCGATCCTGAACTGCAGTAGGATCCAGGAAATTATGATGCATTTTACCGTTGTGGGAGTACAACCGCAACCATGTGTGTGTGATATCTTTAGATGGGTGCGTCAATTAGTGACAGTTAATATAGGTGAGTAAAAACCTATTGACAATTTCGACCAGTCACGTGACCACCTATTTAGTTCCGTGGTAACATTTATTGGTATTTTATGGGTAAAGATCGTGAAAGACCAAGTTCAAATCTCGTTGTATCTTTTTTTTTGTATTTTAAAATTTTCTTTTTTCAATGAGTTTTGCAAAGTAGGATATAGTCTTCCAAAGGAAATGATAAAACTATATTTTTTTTTTCTGATTTTGGATACAACGTAATATGACTCATTTTTATTACAATCTAAATGGAATAAACGTTCGTTTAACAAATAAAGAAACTGCCTTGAATAAAAGGATATGGACAAACTGCAGAAATATCTCAAAAAGGTAGAAATTTAAAGTTTACAACTATGTTAAATTTCATCCGGCTCACACGATTACTGTGGTACTTTTCCACAATAAATGACATGCTGATTCCTTCACAGGGATTGTCACATCTTTAAAATATTTACTGTGAAAAGGTTCCGTGCAGTGGTTCGCGGATCAAAACGGTGCAACTGTGCACTGTATCATACACGCAATGATACTATCCTTTATTTATTACAGAATAAAATTGCCCGCAGTATGGACTCTTATTTATTTCGTTTTACAATTATATTAGGTCGAGTGATAGGATTTTCTCCGACCTGAGAACTTTTTAATGAAACAAACCTTTTTATCAGATTCAGGCTGATATAAGGATAAAAATAAAAAATCTGTGGTCTATGACCTGCCAGAGGAAAAAAAATGTTCGATGACAAAGGGATTGTCTAAGCTATTGCGATGCTGTTACACTATTTACGTGAAAGAAAACCCAGAACAATTTGAACATTTTCCAGTTCTTGGTAAGTGATCTCAAAACCAGCAACCCTAAGATACATATTAATTTATTGCCAGTTTTTAGGTCCCGCCTCTCTCGCTTTCCAAATCAATCAATTAATCACTATTTAAAAAGTGGTAGCTCAAACTGCAACTAGCAAACTGAACTGGTTAGAATCTGACTCTATCACACTAAAACAAGACTTCCACGATTTCACGGTGGACGCTGTGGTTGTCCCTCATTGCTGCGACTAGATCTCTTCGTCGTGCTCGAACTGACCTGCAACAGCTGGTCGCCTGGTACGCCTCGGGACGACGACAACAGGTCAAACGTTATGACGTTTATACTGTGGAAGATGCCGAACGGCCCTTTGCGGGAAGCCACCTGCGTCGAATATCTGCCATGATTTCGTCTTACCTAGAGCCCCTAAACGTATAACTATGCAGCAATAAGAAGAAGCTTTTATGTTGGGGGCTTGGCGCCTTGTCTATGATAAAAGCCATCGTGTACAAAATTACAGAAAAGACAGGTGACCAGAGGCGAAGTTCGTTGCCATCACTGATCATTAACAGTGATCATAATTCATAGGTCTGAGGGCCTGGCCACATACGACGGCGTGTTGTATTGTAAAGGCGCGAAAAAAAAAATTGTGGGCGAACCCATTTCTTTCTATTATGGATCAGGATTGGAGTAATTTTAAGAGGAAATACGAGGTGTTGAAAATAAGTGAACACAAATTTTTCGAGTACTTTAGAATGTCTGTATCAAGATAAAATATATTGTAATCTCCTTGTATTCAAAAGCAACACGTATTTAGAGAACCTGTGGGACCTTTGAAAATGTTAGGATTAACTATAACTACTATAGCTGAGTTTCTTGCGGCGTTTCTTCTCAGTAGTATCTTCGATTTTCTGAAGCGCTAGTAGATTCAGACATGTAAAAGAGCCTATATGGCCAACTTGCAAAATAAATTTTTCATTTTCATTTTCATAAGGTACGCGGTATACCTGTACGAAATGAAAACATGTTTTACTCGATTGCCGCCAGAAGGGAGGGTTATATGTTTTTCGAGTGTAAGTGAGTATGTATGTATGTAAGTATGTATGTATGTAAGTATGTATGTATGTATGTATGTCTTTTCTGTGCCATGCGCTGCACCCTAAACGGTTTGATGGATTTTGATTTGTGAGGTGTCGTTGGATTCGTCTTGATTGGAGGGGTGACTAAGCTATGTCAATATTAACCGGCTCACCTGGCAATTTGTCATCTACTACTGCTTTTAAGCTACAATATGCATACAAGTGTAAAACTGGCAAATGGCTTCCCTGGTGGTAAGTAATTCTCCTAAATTCTTCACCTGGTAATCTGTAATCTACTGCTGCTTCTAAGCTACAATGAGCATACAAGTGTAAAACAGGCAAGCGGCTCCCCTGGAGGTAACTAGTTTTCGTAACCGCCTTACCTGCTAACTTGTTATCTACCACTGCTCCTAAGCTATAATGAGCTGCGGCACCTCGGCCGCTTGCTATAATTCGTCACATACAATTCTATACAATTAATCGGAGCGCGCAGAACGCAACGCCCCGGACGCACGCTTCGGGCGCCTGCTATGTTTTGTCCTCCTCGTATTTCCTCTTAAAATTACTCCCATCCTGATTCATAATAGAAAGTAATGGGTTTGACCAGAACATTCTTTTTATTTGTCTTTTCGCGCCTGAATAACACGGCGTCGTGGTACAACGCGGCGCCCCACCGTGCACCCGCTCAGTACGGCACCGCGCGGTGTATTTCCACAGCGCGGACCGTAAATATGCACGGTAAAACGGTGCCGCGCCGTTTCACGGTAACGACTCCGCGCCGTGGACATGTGGCCAGGCCAGATTTCAGGTTTTAGTTATAGTATTATTTAAGTTGTTAGTTTACTTTTATTTCAAGTTTTTAGTTATTTTTCTGTTACTTATTTTTTAAATTTGCTTTTGTATTTAATGTTTCAAGTGTCAGATAATCTAATAATATTAAACTGTCATTTTAGATTTATAGCTTCGTTAATTGAAGGGACAAAAGGAAGAGGAAGACCCAGACTGACATATTTTGAGCAAGTGGAAGAAAATTTTCGAACCGCGTCGTATTGGAACATCAAACGGCTGGCGGAGAAGAAAGAAGACTGGCGATTACTGACAGGACCTGATGATAAACGGTGAAGGGCGGGATGGTTTTTTTCATTTCATTCATTCATATTGGTATGAAAATAGTATTAAAGTATACAAACAAATCCCTTTTATATAAGACCCCACTAGACCATGTACCTACAAAGCTCTCAAATTATTAATGAAAAGAGTAATGTCGTATTTTTTAAACAGGTCACATGGAGTATCAAAAGAAATAAACACATTTGATTCAGGCTGATCCAAACAGTGTATTAAAAAGTATAAGCTTCTTCAGAAATTATTCGTTACGGACTTATCAAAAGAGCCTGTTGTATTTTGTATTGTACCTCGTACAAGGCACTTCCTAAAATGACCACTTCCAGTTGTGACCCCTTCCTAAATACTATTATTTCATAAAATGACTTCCTGATATAAACATTTCCTGATTTGATCACTTTCCAAAATGAGCATTTCTCGGTGTAACCACTCCCAGTATTTCATAGCGCGACGTGACTTGACTACAAATCTACTAGTGACCCGCTGTTGCTTTGTTCCAATTTCATAGGTTTTCTCAGACTACAAAAGTATTATGATATGGTGCCTGCCTTACAGGTTGAATTTTTAAAACTGTTATCATTTTTGGGTGGCATACCAAAAAGTAAAAAGGAAAGTTATTGGTGCGATTCGTTCCGTCCGTCTGTCCATCCGTCTATCTGTCCATCTACCTGTCATAGCGACATATTTTAGTACATTACTAATGCTATATATTTGAAATGTTGAACAGATTATAAAATTTCCTTACTCAACCGTATTGCTAGTCAAAAAATTAAGAAACATACTTTCGGTTCATCTGAAAATGTGAAATGTATGTCTCTCGATGCTCTCATTTCCTTATAACACTAGTCAGATGGAGCCGCATGCATTTCGGCTAGTACGGAGAGATAAAATAGATTATGTTCAAAGAGAAATACCGTTTTAATAGTAGTAGTAGCTTAATCAATTGAGTATCATTAGCTGAGAAATGGTTTTTGTTGATGTTAAATATAAAATTTGCAGATACTTCAAGGTCATAAATAAAAAAATAATATCAAAAATCGGTCATATCGGGAAGTGACTACAAGTGTTCATATCGGGAAGTAGTCTCATAAGGAAGGGATCGCCTCAGAAAGTGGTCATATCTTGACCTGATCATATCGGAAAGCGGTCATATTAGGTGTGGTCTTCAAGCAAAATCATCTTGATTTGTCGTTTCAGAAAGTAATTAGTTTTAACAGAAAGGGTTAATTTTTTTAAAAAACTTTTTATAAAAAACGCCCAATTCTGGTACCAATATCGGAATTCTAGAACAGAATGTCCAATGTCACTAACCACTGGACTTCTGAAAGGCGAGATTTTAGCCTGTGGCAAAAAAAAGACTTAAAACAAAGTAGGATGTTCAGAATATTACCAATTAATAGGCTTACGTAGTCATCCATACTATATTATTAATGCGAAAGTCTGCCTGTCCGTCTGTCTATCTGTACGGCTTTCGCACTTAAACTACTGAGTCGATTTCGATACATTTTTGTACAAAATTAGTTTCATACATAATAATACAGGGTACTTTTGACATGAAACGTCTTTAATTTGGACATGAGGGGCTCACAATGCAAAAACCATGTCTGAACGAAATATGTTATGATTAGATCGCTTATTACTTTAAAAATATTGCACATATATGTAGACAATATTTTATTTAATCACATTTTTTCTTCACTTTGTTTTCTAAAACTATAACGTTATGTATCGTCAGTGACATACATTTATTTAGCTCATAATATTTTACTATCATGATTTATTTTAGATTTATAGATTCGTTAATTGAAGGGATAAACGAGAGAGGAAGACCCAGATTTACGTAATTTGAGCAAGTGGAAGAGAAGTTTCGAAGCACGTGGTATTGGTATATCATACAGCTGGCGGAGAACAAAGAAGAGAGGCAATTACTGAGAGGACCGATGATAAACGGTGAAGGGCGGAATGATATTTTTTTTGGAATGTTTAGCTACCTATTGTGTCGCACACTAGACCACATATTTGAATGAAAAATTGTTTTTAAAAGTACAAACAATATCCTTTTAGATAAGACCCCACTCGAACGCATTAGTACTAGAGATTGCAAACCGGGCCCGCCCGGGCCCGGTGACCTTTTAGGCACCCACCGGGCCCGACCATTCTTACGGGGCCCGGTCACCGGACCTGGTAAGTAAACCGCGGCGCGCTGCGCGGGAGCGCCAACTCGTAGAATGTACGTTATTAGTTTTGTTTTTTTTTTACTATGTGTTCAAATAGACACTATAAGGAGTAAAGAGAAAGCTTGCTTGTTTAAACTTATAAAAATGAATAAATTACTGATACGAATGTTACCTTTCCGCCCATAAGTAAAAGTAATCAATTCTGTAATAAGTGTGATTTTGAGACTTGAGTGAGACTGATTATTGTGATAATTGTTCATAAGCCAGTTTGAAATAAAAATCAACCTTGAATCATAATTTTTCAATTCATATACAGGGTGTAATCGTTAAGTGTATCCAGGCGATTATTCAGTAAATTTAACAGATATCAGAAAACTTTAAGCTGATGTCGAATTTACATTACCCAATGAGTAAAATTACATTAATAACTTTTTTTAATAAAACCAGAAATATCCCAAATATTAACTTCAAACCCTCCCATACATTTAGTACGCCGTTCGTTGAAAGACAATATAAGGCCTAGTCATTTCACCATTATAAAATGATTCATGAATTGTTTTAATACAGTTTATTTGCGTAAATAATGAATTTTAAGCACTTTTCTCTTACGACATTATTTGAGGCTGCGTGAGACTTACGGCCGCAAAGGAGAGTTTGAAGTAAATATTTGGGATATTTCTAGTTTTATTTAAAAAGTTATTAATGTAATTTTACTCATTGGGTAGCGTACTCTCGATATCAGATTAAAGTTTTCTGATATCTGTTACATTTACAGAATAACCGCCCGACTACACTTAACGATTACACCCTGTATAGAAAATTTTCATAAAATATTTGAAAGGTTTCATCACTAACACACAACCCGGCCGGGCCCGGCGGACCCGGCCGGGTTGGCGACGAATGCAACCGGGCCCGGCCGGGTTCAGAAACATACCGGATTGCATTCTCTAATTAGTACCTACTGTATGGTATTGTGGTTCGTATAAGGCACTTTCTTAAATGACTGCTGCCAGATGTGAACTCTTACCAAATGCAACAATTTTATAAAATGAAGTCCCGATATGAACATTTCTTGATTTGACCACTTTCCAAAATGAGCACTTCTTGATAAAATCACTCCCAGTATTTCACAGCGTGACGTGACTTGACTACAAATCTACTAGCGACCCGCTGTTGCTTTGTTCCAATTTCATAGGTTTTTTTCAGACTACAAAAGTATTATGATATGGCGGTGTGCCTACCTTACTAGTTGAATTTTTAAAACTGTTATCATTTTTGGGTGTCATACCGAAAAGCAAAAAGGAAGCTTATTGGTACGACTCGATTCGTCCGTCCGTCCATCTGTCCATCTATCTGTCATAGCGGCATATTTTAGCACAGTACTAATGCTTTCTATTTAAAATGTGGAGCAGAAATTAATTTTTTTTTGTTACTCAACCTGATTGCTAGTAAAAAAATTATTATCGGTCATATCGGGAAGTGACTACAAGTGGTCATATCGGGGAGTTATAAGGAAGGGGTCTCCTCAGAAATTGGTCATATCTTGACGAGATCATATCGGAATGCGGTCATATTAGGTGTGGTCTTCAAGCAAAATGGTATCATCTTAATTGGTCGTTTCAGAAAGTTATAGAAAAGCGTTCGGATTAGGGGTAGTTTTAAGAGGAAACGGTTTTATCTCGAATGGGTAATTTTAGAAAGTAATCAGTTTGAATCGAAAGGGTTAAATTACTTAGTTTTTTATAAAAAAGCCCAATTCTGGCTGGTAGCAGTTCCTAAGTTCTAGTTCTAGATGTCCAATCTCATTGGCCCCTGAACAGCTGAAAGCCTGGATTATGGGCATGTGACAAATATTCTTGAACTGCAGAGCGGTCATGATATGGTCACTTTTGTGGTTACTAAGCACGGCGCCTATTTTAATACATTAACTATAACCACAGCAATTCCATGGGGATGAACACCGCCAAAATGCTTGGATATTTTTTCGGTACCAAGTAATTAGCTGTTTGTTGTTGTTGTTGTTAGCTGCGTAAGTGAACCAAAACAATATCACATTTTTGGTTGCCTCATTTAATTTAAAAAAATAAAAACGTAAAATGTCATAAAATGTTTTTATTTTTTACAATTATATGGCGCAACTAAAAAGTCTAATGTTATTTGGGGCACTAATTACTTTGTAATGTAAAAATATCCAAGCACTTTGCTGCAATTCATCCAGAGGAAATTGTTGGACAGATTCAAAAGAAATTATATACGAAAGACAGAATATCAACAGTTAAAAATCTAACATAAACATAACTAATATTATAAATGCGAAATTCCGTCTGTCTGTCTATTTGTCTGACCAGCTCTCACGCGTTACTGGCTTAGTCTATTTATATATTGACACCTGCGAATGGATGCAGGGTGACTTTTATTTTTAAAATGTTCAAGTTTTTTTAATTACCCAATTTTATTTGTAAACTCGTTAATTTATTTCATTATTTGATCGCGCGATCGTTATAGAACCCAAGTAAATGTTGTTCTAAATAATAAAATGTAACTTATCCATTTTATAAAAAATACGAGGACTACCCTAACACTCCACCGGTGCGTAGGTATGTCAATCTCAACAAATAGGCCTAGTTTCAGTACTGCTTTATTTATAAACTATGTCTATAGGCCTATTGAGCCTGAAATGAATTGATTCTATTCTATAATGGGGGTGGACATTGGGAAGTGGTCGTTTTGGGAAGTGGTGAATTTATTTTAGGAAGTGGTTATTAACTTTCATAATATAAAAAAATCAGTACCTACAGTTCTTTGCAACTTTAGCAACAAAGTGTCATGACTCCATTTTTGAAAACAGAATGTTGCATCTTTCACACTATAGTTGGTGTGTCACAAGACATAATAGCTAACTGCTACCTGACAAGTCAGGCAGCCAAGGCCTTCCAGAATGCCCGTGAGATTCCGCGTGACGTCGAAGGCGCATTCTATCTTATTCATGTATTCTGTGATATTATTCAACGATGGCTAGGCGTTTAGTTAGCTGTTGTCTTTGGGTTTCTATCAACGGTGCATCATACGTGTCTTAACTATTATTTTCCTTAGGATTATCATGTGTCTCAACAATAAAAATGCATTACATAATTACCACTTTTCTAGTTTTATTATCTCACAGACTCATAACAGCCCATCTTTTTCATTTCTCTCAAAAGCAGCGTGCCTAAACAAAGTGGCATTGTTGGCGTTGACGTTCTGGTAGAAATAACAACATTGTGCGGTTGACGCCAAAGACTGTTTACTGTTTTCCACCTTATTGCAATGGAATAAGTTATAAAGTGTTTGACGTCGACGGTGTAGTCAGCCAAATTGAACTCTGGGTCTCTAGAGAACTAGTAGCAATGAATGAAAGCAATATTATTAAGACATTTACTATGAAAAGTCATTTTGACATTTATTGGTAAAGGTTCTCAGAATTCACATTGATTGTCTGCACAGACTCGATGTAAGGGTGGCAAAAGCAAAATTCAAAAAATATTTTGATTAGACATACCTACATTCACGCTTCAACACCAGTTGTTTGTACCTTTCTTTGTTGAGGTTCAATCGGATTTATAAAATATCATATCATCCATCAGGGTCCATTTAACGTACTCAAAAATATGAACGACCGCTCTTATAACAATGTATAATTAAAGCGTTGGTAAGTATATACTTTTACACATGACCGTATCAGAGATTCGCAAAATACTTAGTCCATATAAGACATTTTTCAACTACCGGCACTTTCACTCGCTCGCATTGAGTAGTGCGACACAGTAAGAGTATGAAAAAACTCATAATCATAGGTCATAGGTTAGGTTACAATAACCCCAAGCTATATCAAGGCTCATGAGCTTTGGGGGCCATGGTCAGATAACCCAGTGCCCAGTAGCGGAGTTCCGTCGACCCCACCCTGAGGAACAGAACATCCTTGTGCTCCTACCAGCAGTAGCACTAGAAAATGCTCAAGAGTGGTTATCATTCGATAAACGCAAAGTAGAAGATTAACGTAGGCAGCCGGTATAAATATTTGTGGGAGATTCTGATATTTTGTGAGTTTAGTATTTGGAGAGTCAGGTATTTTGCGAAACTGGTATTCATGGACGTTTTCTGTGGGTAATCGTAACTCCACATGACTTTTTTTTATAAATAAATAAACTTCACTGTTTTGGTCGTACCCCGAATCTGGTATTTAGTGAAGCAAGTATTCTACTCAAGGGAGCTCCACCTCTGCCACGATGCTTCAGCTTATCAGCGAGTGGAGAAAGTTCGGCTTTTATGTAAGTATGGTAAGTCCTACCTACTACGGTCTGACGACGAGTGGAAGGCTCCTGTAAGTCTCTATTTTCCACTATACGTTTGGTTTTGCTTTGGTACAGGAACCTTCCGCTCAATAGTCGGGCTATTGCTAGCTCAGGAATCTATGCTAACTATATAAGTAAGGCTCTTCACAAAGACCAATTCTGTATCCAACGTCTTACCGCATCAGACCGTTGAAAATATTATCGGTCAAACCTATGGCAGTCAGCGAGATAAGCTTGGTGGTTATTTAGGTACAGGTACCTTCTATCAGGAACCATAATCCTTAGGATCAGTCCTTCGGTCGACTTATGGTAACCGACCCTGTAATGACATCAGTAGGTCACTAAAGCCAGCTATCATGAGGCACTGGTATTTTAACAACAAAAAACTTGTAAAGATTTCGAGTAAGGAGTACCTAGGTGTGATGTGTATGATTGATATCACCTAAAAACGTTACTAAGACTTTATCTGAGTTTAGCACCAAAGTCTTTCATGGTCACCAGTTTTTACTACGATAATCACAATCACACTTGTGGGCCTTTATATCTTAGACTTGAAAGCCTGAAATCATAAGAGATGGCTTTTCTGGTCTACACAAGTAAAACTAATAAAAGTTATGTATTTTAGTCATTCGTGTATTCAGGTATACAGAAATTAACAACACGATACAAATATTTTATATCAGTTTTATTGCAGTCTGAAAACGTACGCCAACTAGCTAGCTAACTGCCGCGAAAGATTGTCGCTAGCTGGCGCTGTATAGTTGCATGTGTGTGTGTGACGATAGTGTCTGTATACGCTCGTAAACAGATTCTGCATTTTTTCTCAGGACTGGCACAACAATACCTTCCAACTGTGAAGTCAAAAAATCAACCGTATTCAGATACCTACGGTAACAAAAAAATAATAAAAAAACAGCGATAGGTTACGAAAAATTACGAAAAAACCGTAATTTTTTTTACAGCGCCATCTAACGGGACTTTGTTTGAGAGCGACCCTAGTCGGTCCCCCTTAAGGTGTCGCGCCCATCGCGCCACCGACGCATATAGTTCGATGACATAGTGCAAAAGCGACCTACGCATGTTTAAACTTTAAAATTGTGGCGACATCTAAGCAGGCAATTAAGCAGCCCCTCTAGTGAAGGAGTCCAGAACCTAAAAGCTGTTAGAAACACCACATAAGCGCCATCTATTATCAATATCGTAAACAGGTAAGACTTGTAAACGTAAGTATGGCGCGCATTTGCCCGCACATGGAATAAATGACGAACTTTTTCGCTAGATGGCACTTTTATCAGTAGGTATTAATAAATTACTTTCCTTTCCTAAAATTATTTCCTCAAAGTTAATGCTGATACGTAACCTACCTTCTTTACTACATAGTTACCAACATAATTAAAACTCATTTTATAACCAGCAGTACTGCAAGAGTAACTGAAACGGCGATGTGTTGGTGCCTGAATGTATTCAATGGTCAGGCGCGGGTTAAGTACCTACTTCAAGAAGCTGCAAGAACATTAGCGCACCGCTGCACTGTGGCCGGTGCAATTAAAATGCCGCGCGTGCGAATGAACACGGTCTATACGATTGACAGAGACACATACTGTAGGATGCTTCTTGGATCTAAACGCCGTTTTTGTTCGAAGTAAAACCTTTGTAGCTACTTGAACTGTTATTTATTATGTGAATTGGTCTTCATTACCTAACGAATTTTTAAAATAGTCTTGAAAATAAGGCGAACGTGCCCCCATTTTTGTCTTTTTTCTATGAGGCACTAGTATTAAGAAAAACCACAGGAAATCCATTGGGCGCCACTAACAGGAATAGAACAAAAAATCCATGGAAATTATCATAAGCAGAAATTCGAGTCAAAAGTCCAAGAGATTCTCAAATTGGTATACTAGGTTTAAATGTAGGTACTTGCAATTCGTTTAAAGTCCATTTCAATGCTCACACCAGTTAACTGTCCAGCAATTTGAACTTTTCGCTGTGCTCCGAAATGGAATTTTAAATTCGCAATCGCGTTCCCAGGCACGTGGGAATAAACAGCTATTTGTGTCCATGTTTTTGGTTTGCGTCAAATACTTTCAGATTATTTTTAATGGAAAAGGTATTAACGTTATTATTGGTACCTACTTATAATATGGCAAAATTGACAGCAGCGTTCTACACCCAGTCGGTCATGCTTGAAACTCCACTCTCACTCTCTTTTGGTTGACTCCATTCTCTACTGTCTGCCAACCAGCCAGACAGCCAGCCTTGAGCCACTTCCCACCACCGCCCTGTCAAGTTTAAATTTAAAGATCGGAGACAAATGACGATCGGGGACGCTTTAAAAAAGAACGTGAAAGGTTTTTTTTTCGGGTTTAACGTTAGGTTTAGTAGGTAGGTACATTCAAAGAGGTAACGCCGCCAGCCTTTTGGGCACTTTATCCAGAAACAGCGGCTTAGGTGTCATTTTTCATTTTAATTTAATTAGATTTTTAACTTTTCTGTTTTCTTTTCTGTGATAACTTTGTTCTTTTTCTAAATAAAAACGTTTAGTACTTTCTCCATTTTATTTTAGTCCTCCCATTTCAATATGCAGCAGCAAATACTTTAGTGTTAATACACGTAGCAGGATTCCCTGACCGGTATTTTATGCGCTAAGACTAGCTTGTGCTTGTGACGCCAGTCGCATAGACGTCGGCTTTCCATCCTGTTATTAGGCCATGCACTGTGATTACATTGATTTATATGCATGAGCTCTTGTAAACGATGCATAATTGGGCCCACGTTTTTTATTTTACCGTTTAAGTTGGATTCTATAAATCATCGTCACGTGAACAACGATCAAACTGTTCCTACATTATGATAAATGGGGGCTATCGAGATCCCGCATAGATAATAGGTCGGTCTGTAGTAACCCACTCTGACATGTCTGACCAAGTTTCAGTTAACCCACAGTGTATCCTTTTCTTTTGACATTAGTTAGATAAAGCACACCAGTGGCTCTAATATGATCGGCCCATGATTTTAAATTATCCCTCCCTACGTCTCTGTCAAACTAGCGTCATAAATATGTAATAATTGTTTAATAATTATAATTAAAGAGTATACATAATTATAATATTATAGTAAAACAGAACGATATTTTTAACTAGCACGGTTTTTAGAATTCATCAAAAATCCTTATCAAACACAGGTACGAGTACATTCTTCAGAGATACTAAATCCTTGGTACTCGAGTCCGACTTGCACTTAGCCGGTTTTTTCATCCCAACTGTGTACATTTTACCTACAGAAATTGTGCGGTGCAGACTGGTCGCCTCATTAATGCTGTTTTTAAAGGATAACCTTCTGGTCGTTCTGGTGGTCTAGTGCTTGTGGTTCTAACTAATTCTACAAAAATAGCATGCTTCGTATTCCCGGACTGGATTTAAATGTCGCTACTTTCTTTAAACACTATCTTTAAACATAATGTGGATACATTAAGAAATACATTGTTTTAAGTGATAATATGTAATATTGTTCAGTTTCTCTGAATGCCGCGAAAAACCGCAATTGTCCATTGCGATGTTTAAAAAAGCTAATCGCACAAATCGGCATACAGAGATTGTGACTTTATTTTAGAAATAGGTATTTAGAATTGAGCCGGTAATAGAAAATAATATGGAACCATCTGAAATGTTCGATTACATATATATTATTTTAGGGTGATAGAACCTAGTGCAGGGTCCGCCCGGATTGGTATTGGTAGCCGGCACACAGTGTGTGCTCCGGTGTGGTGGTAAGACAACCGGTTAAACGTCCAGCGTAAAGGCATTCAATCGAAATCACCATGGTTATCCATGGGTCTCAGAGACCACTTACCTTACCATCAGATGAGCCGAGTCCTCCTTTGCTTACTCCATATAAAAAATATGTCTGTGTATCGATCGAGCCAGAAGCTGAAACATTCCAAGAAATGCAATTTTCCCGTATTCGTAGGCAGGACTGTGGTGCGTTTAGGGCTGCATGGCGAAACCCAGACTAGGGCGACCGCTCGTAAAATTGCAACCAACCTTAGGGGAGACGTCTCAAGACGGCCGTGCATTCTTACACGCACAGACAACTCTTGATATTCAGAAGCGATACTATAGCAAGCGATAAATATCTTAAAAATGTAAGCAAAGGCATTCTAGGGATAACTAGTAGTATTTTTCATTTAGATAGGTCATTGTGCATATAATAATATTTTATTTCCATCATTTGGAAAATCATATAAGCTATTGGTGCAAGTTTCGCGCTCAAATTGCACACTGCTTACTCAACCAGTGCAATAATTTTACCTCAGAAATAGGTACTTATTTAACGGTATTCTTCTGTATAGATATATAGATGGTGATCAACTTTTGCTGTTATCAACATAAACTGTTTGGTACACATATTTTATTATCCTTAATGTTTTTTTTGTGTGGCGTTATCAAAGAGAGAACGAAACAGAGGTTTTGAAGTAACGGTACGTTTTATTGTAGTATATGATTTAACAAAAAAAAATGTTAGCTGTCGAGTGCTAAGAATACATTGATTGTTAAATTAGTCACTAGACAAGAATTTGGATTAATTTTGTTTTCCTTATTAAATAAGGTTCGCAATCACTGCTTCTTTGTTTATAGAATTTGAAATGAAAAATGAAAACTGAAGGAACGTAGTAGCACGGGATAATTTTACTTCGAAAATAAATTGCTGAATAATTTATTGTTTGTCTATTAAAGTTCCTGAACCTGCTGTAGACGAAACCGCAATAATTTAAAAAAATCATCTGCAAGTTTGTGAAGTACTGTGCCATCAAGGAATCAGCCCAGGCTAACAGTCGGGGCTCAGGGCGCCGGGGTCATAAAAGTACTTCCCCCTCGTTGTATCGCGACACTCACTTTCTTGCACGTTTACACACACTTTCCACTTTCCACGGCGGGATACAGAAAATAATGATTTGGTGTGGGATTGCTTTGTCGAGTCCCAGGATGATATTTCAAAAAATAATAATCGCAAGGCAAAACTAAAAACAACTTTCACTACCTACTGGAAATAAAAATAATCATGTTGCGTGCGTATGCAGTTGTAGAATAGACGTTGTCATGAAAAAAATAATTTAGAACTCGGTATGTCAATAGAACTTGTAATACAACAAATTGAATTGAACGATTTATAATTTTTTGATTTTTCTCTGCTCTAGCTCTGGCCAACTGTTTTATAATTTAATTATGCACATTTGCTTTGTTTTTTTTTCAAGTTTTTTTATAAATCTCTTTAAGTATTGAAGAAGTCGCTTTAAAACGAAATTATCTAATTCTCAGAGAAATTAAGGGTTACTTTTATTGTATTATTTTGAAAAATATAAAGAAATATATTATTAGGTACCTAACGATTTTCTTATAATTACGCCCATAATACTTTATTTTTAACTATAATATTTTACTAGAATGTTCTACTAAAAAGAAGTCTATAAAAATGTCCCTGAACTGGAACAGGGGCGAAATTCTTCTCATTATATTTTCCTTGTGCATTATCCCGTTTGATTAATACACCTAGTCGAGTTTTCCTCTCCAATTTAAATGAAAAATTTCCCTCGAGACCCTAGTTAGATGTGATTTAGAAAAAGTAAAATTTTATTTCATACTTTTAAAGTTGCCAAGACGATAGCTTTAAATGGCAGATAATTTCAAATAGTTACTTAAAAATACTCAATCTTGAAGCTTATTATAGTACCTAAACGTTTATTGAGTACGAATATTAATTTTTAACAACAACTCTAAAACCTATTGATATGATAATATTCAGAAAATATCTGATAATGTTACGGTTCCAGCTAAAAAAAATTAAGCCGCTGAACCAGGGGTGCAATATTTAAATCTCACCAGATGACTAGAGCTCACCAAAATGGCCGAATCTCTATGAAAAACGGCCATTTTGGTGAGATTTAGTTACCCGGTGAGATTCAAATGCAATTTATGAATCTCACCAGGTAACTAAACCTCACCAAAATAGCCGAATCTCCATAAAAAACGGCCATTTTGGGGAGCTTTAGTCACTCGGTGAGATTAAAAAATCGCACTCCTGGGCGCCAAAAGATCAGCCGTAGTCTCCGTAGAGAACCTTAGGAGGCCTGCGAGTCCAGCAATGGGCTGTTATGGCCGAGAATAATAATAAATTATCCTCATTGCTATATTTCTTTAACAGGCGTGTGAAATGTGAATTGACTGTAATTTATAACATTTTATATCTTTTCGGCCCTTTACTTCTTCGCCGGATAAATTAGTAATACATTTTAGTTGCATACCTCTATATAGCTCTCAATGGAAAACTATTAAAACCGGTAATTTTTAATGAAGTTGCATCTGAATCACTTCCTTCCTTATTTGACAGCATAATCATTTCGTGTTATATAATGATCGAAAACGGGAACTCGAATCGAAATTTCATTCCAAACGTGCCCTTTGACCAAGCCCACTAAAATTTGAATTATTACTTAACTCATTATTATACCCTAATGAAGTGGAATAGCTTCGTCTGTGTAACAGTTGCCGTCTAAAAAACCAAAAGTATTTAATTCCGTTAGTAAGTAATCAAGTAAGTAACTAACAATAATAATCCAAAAGAAAAACTGTAGATGGTGATGTTGAACATTGTGTAGCTTTTTATGACCAGCGGTCAACGTTAAATTACATGTCTACTTGTTTCTTCTCTTTTCTTTCGCAAGTGTTCGTTGCTTTTAATTTTCGAAACAAGGAAAATGTACAGGAATTCAACGATTTATTTGCCTTTTTGCAAAGTAGCCCAAGTTGGTATTATATTAAAGAACAGCGGTCATGGGGGGTCGCCAATCAGCCACCTTTTAATAGGCTTTATTGAAAACCATACGGAAAATAGTTAACAAAAAATCACTTAATAAAAATAATTTATAAGGTAATTGGCGGTCTTATAGCTTAAGAGCGATTTCATGCTTTTTGGTACAAGTGATGAAAATGTACTGGTAGATTACAGAATTATTGAAGAAGTTCTAAAAGGGGGGGAGGGCAGCTGCCCCCCTACCCCTGACGACGTCAATGACAGCGAATATTGTCAGAGTAAGGGTAACCCTTTAAAATAATATATGTGGAAACTAGCTTTGAACATTACCGCACCTACCTACATAAAAATGCAAAACGTGCATTTTTATTTGCAATTTTATTGTAAACTGTTCTTATTTTTATTATTGCTATTGTTTTTAGAATTAAACAATATCGAATACAAAAAAAAGACTCAGCAAGATAGTTTAACATTCCAAGTAATTTACGCGTGATCATATTTAGAATCAAAATTTAACAAAGTTACTCGTATTCCGTATCGTAAACGTAAATTAAAACAATTCTGACATTTGTGGCTCTCGGTTTCACGCTCACGTTTGCCTTTATTATTTTTCTTGGATTACGCTCATCGTCGACAAACATTAAAACATATTTAATAGCTTCTAATGTTCTCACCTCGGGTCGAATAGCTGTCTCAGAATAGACTTCTTCTCCTCCATGTAATTACGAAGTGTCAAATATTATTAAAATTGTTTTAGTTTGCGGTTGGAGTCGACGGCCGTTCCATTTATTTTTTATTATTCAAAAATAGATACATGGAAAATTCCTTTGAAGCTGTACAAGTAGCACGTAATAGCTTGTCTAATGCTTGTCGACAAAATGACATTCATAAACCTAACTCATTCTTAATGTGTGACACATTTGTTATACTCTGAAGAGGGAAAAAATACGAAAATGCTTCCGGAAAAGAAACTGCTCGTTACAATGATTTATGTTGGTGAGAAAAGATGTTCAAATAATCCAAGTGCGCATACATTGTTATGTGTAAATGTCACAGTACCTTAATATGTGGTGAGTGAGACTTGTACGGGCACTTGTCTGTCTATACAGTATGTGTAATCCTAATAAACTTTAACGCTAGTTCCTCATGATTTATTCAATAGCCCCGTGGTCAACTGATACAAAAAAACAGTTAGCAATTTATTATACCTGTTATCATTGCATCTTGTGACACCTGAAGTGCGATTTTTGAATCTCATTCTGTGACTAAAGCTCACCAAAATGCCCGTTTTTCATACAGAGTCGGCCATTTTGGTTAGCTTTTGGTCACCTGGTGAGATTCAAAAACTGTACCTCTGTGCCGTTGCATTTATCATCATCATCATCATCATCATCATATCAGCTGGAAGACGCCCACTGCTGGGCATAGGCCTTCCCCAATGATCTCCACGACGGTCGGTCTTGTGCTGCTCGCATCTACCGGTTTCCAGCGATCCTCACCAGATCGTTGGTTCAGCTTGTGGGAGGCCTACCAACACTTCGTCTTCCGGTACGTGGTTTCCACTCGAGAACCTTTCCGTCCCAACGGCCATCGGTTCTACGAGCAATTTACCCCGCCCACTGCCCCGTAAGGTTTGCAATTCGTAGAGCTATGTCGTTGACTTTGGTTCTTCTGCGGATCTCCTCATTCCTGATTCGATCTCGCAGATAAACTCCGAGCATAGCTCTTTCCATTGCCCTTTGGGTGACATTGAGCCGTTGCATTCATAGCCTAATGATTACCATCGAGTGTCCCTACCATGATCCGCTAAGTTTAGTTTATCGAAGTTTATCTTTATGTGCATTCCTTTCTAATGACACTAGTTTGACAAACCTGGGCCAGTTATGTAAGGTCCGGAGGAGGACAATGCAGCAGATATCTATTAATATTATAAATAATTAAGTTTTAGTTCGTGTCTCATATTTAATATTCAATTTATACATTTTGAATTTGATATGTAAAAAAATTCTTATATTACACTTTAAAAACATTCACTTAAAACGCAGGTTTTATGTTAAGAAAACCGTTGTACACTGAAATATGTAACCGCAATAACTCCAGCTACTTACCAAAACGCGTTCGCCTCAGGGTGCTTTTCAGTTCACCATCGCTATAATTCTCAGTATCATTTGCAGTCGTTTGTATGTGCCGGACATATTGCGTTGCTAGGAAACTTTCCCCTAGCCAACCCTCGTTCAGTTGCGAAGATTGTTTCGTGATTGTTTTACAAGATGAGGAAGAGTTGAGTACTATTTTAGTTTCTTGATCTGCATCAGCTGTGAGATTTTGGAAATTAATTAATTAATGTTATTGCAAATACACTTGACTTCACCTTTTTAGAAGAAGACAACATATAAGCTTACGTTTTGTATAAAAAAAAAAATATGTTGGGATAAATTCACACCAGTTGACCTAGTCCCTAACTAAGCAAAGCTTGTACTATAGGTACTAGACATCGGATCTGCATAGTTATATAGATAAATATATACTTATGTAGATACAACATCCAAGATCCGGGTACAAGCATTCATATTCATCATACAAACATTTGGCCCGACCGGGAATCGAACCCGAAATCTCTAGTTTAATAGTCAGGGTCACTAATCACTAGGCTATCCGGTCGTCAAAGTAAAATAAGACATTGAATAAAGTATGTAGATAATGTAGAAATCGAGCAAAATTGTATATTTATTATATTAAAATAATGTCGGATTGTGATTAAAACGTACCGACTTTACTTCATTGTGTCTATGTCAAATTCAAACTAATATTATAAATGGGAAAGTCTGTCTGCCTGGCTTTCACGCTTCAACGGCTACCTCTTTGGTACAGGAATAATTTGACATCCGGGACGGACATAGACTCCTTTTTTTTAAAAGAGGTGTAATGGGGGATCGTTGTTGAATAGAATGCTAAACTACTAAATTAATGGGACGCTAGAAGTTACGGGCAATAGAGAATCTTGACGAGACGAGATGTTTGCGTAGATACACAAAATTCTCGTGGGATAGCGAAAAATGAGTTCTCGAAAACGAAAGTCCCGGCCAACAGCTAGTTTCTGATATAACTGAAATAAAAACAAACAAAAGGCAAAGAAAATTCAATTTAGTTGCGTTTTCTTTTCTACGAATGTAAGTACGCTGCATATCTGAAATTCTAATCAATCCTAAGCCGTTGCTTTTACGACATCTCGCGTCGCCGTGTCGTACTAAAAGGGAGATCCCACCATTTTATATTCTCATGCCCTGATCCCAGTGGAACTATTTTACGACCTCAAATCCCGTATCCAGCTGCTTTGGAGTCCTTTTACTTAATAAGGACGGTAGTTTTAGTTTAATTGTCTAATGTTTTGTAAACTAACTTTGGATTCTGATTTGGTTTACAAATGACGAGGTTTTTGGTCGTTGCAATGCAGATTCAAAGTCTAGCACAGAAGTTGTAGGCACATAATATTGGTATAAAGTGCGTAAATATGAAAACATAGGGTTCAAATACTTTGTCTTAAAAGATTAGCTACTAGACAACTCCAATTCTCTACAATTCATCAGACTTAAAACCACCTCAACCTTCATAACTTCATCTACGCCTAAAACACAATAAACCTTAAGTAAACAGTTAGACAACTCAATGTATCTTCTAACTTAAACAACAATAAATCCGTCATTCCTAATTCACCCCTCATGATATTCTGTGGTTCTACGACCCAACACACCGCGTCATCTAAACATTCAAAATACAGAACTATATAGTCTGTAGAGAGACCTTTATTTTGTCAAAGCCACGTTTAAGTCAATCACATAGGGTTCACTCCAATCGTCGATCATACTAACTACAAGTTGGACCCACTACACAACTGCTCAAATTCTTATTCCTTCGAGCACGCACGTTGCGAAGGCGTTAGTTAAGGTGCGTGATAGCGATGAGAGAATGTTAGGCAGGCGATACCTTAGACAACAGCTAGTTTTTGTGTATAAAAGACTTATGTGTCATACTCCATTAAGGTTAAGTGTACCTTTGAATATATAATCAAACGGTATCCTTATTGAATTTGGTAATTGTATCCCGTCGTAAGAATTCTAAAGCGTGTGAATTCTTGGGTCGTCAAACACTTCGAGTAACTTCGTAGGTATTCATGCACATTCCGTATTTTCGGTGTTCGCGCAAGAGTATGAGGGTCACACGAAGTGTATACAATGTATGATACGCGTCAACGTCGCAAGCCTTAATAGCGAAACAAACGGGCAAATTAGCCTCTGCGCTCCCCGACAGATCCTGATTGATGGATGGCCCGAACCCGCAGCGCAACCGAACAGTCTTACGCAATTAGGTACCTAACAAAACCCCTTAGATATACGACGTCTGATAAATTAAAATGTACGGCGAAATTGGAATTTAATTTGGCTGGGGTACGTGGGCGATGAGCTTTAAAGACATGGCGTTACAATGGTGTTGTTAGAAATCGTTGTTTCGTGTAATGGTAAGTTGTATCTCGTTGATGATGAACTAGAACAGGACGACAAAACTTAACAATATTGGAAAACGTTGACATTACAAACGTAAAATGTCAGCCATGTGACATGTACTATGTAAGAAATCCTTGTTACTGTTCTGAGGAATACATCAATTTGATTGACTGAGATTGGCTGCTGTCATATTAGTCCAATGGCTACTACGACCATCAATAAATGATTCACAGCCTTTTTAACAGCATATTCAGAATTGCCAAAGCATGGATACATCGTAATATAGATATTTCTTTACATAGATCATTACTTAATATTATCGTTCTATAATCGTCCTCCATCTATAAATAGTTGTCTGAGTATTCACGGCACAATTAGCATCAAAACCACGTTGTCGTTACAACATTCTTTTGTCATCACAAAGTTCATTGACTTCTATAGCAGTCGAACAAAGCTATGACTGAGCTAAAATGGATAAAGAAATAGGTTAATGACTCCCCTTTCCATACAATCAACCCTTTGCGAAGTGTCTTCATTCAAATGTAGTGATTCGATTCTACATTAATAAGTGTAAGTGTTCCGTCTATGTTGTTGCAAAGTAAAAACATAGTTTTTGTAAGACTGTACATTTATCATTCATCAAGAAGTCTGCAGTTCCTGGACAGCAAAAAGTGTCCTTAGTTATCACAAATGAAAATTGCTTCCGAATTTTTTACTCCACCGCATAATATAACTAATTACTTAAAGGGATTAAAATACAAGATGAGAGCAGATCACGACAAGGAAAGCGTGATCAGATCTTTCCCTTCTGTGGAACCCTACGAAACCTATGGCGAAAACAGTGACATTAAAGAAATGTGGCACACGTGAAGGTTACAAAGTAACATTAATGTATTTCAGGCCGCTTCAGCATTTACTTAAATGCCGTTGCCTGTTACTGAACATATCCAGCGGACAAAATAATAATCTGGGTATCCCATATCCAAGGACGACCGATTTAATTAAGTATAAGATACTTTTATTGTTTTTAAATGTTCATGCTCACGAACCTATAAATAATGAACTTCTAGTCAACGTTTAAAAAATGGCCGCATAAAAAGTCGAACAAAAAGTACAATAAATCGACAATCGCTCGCGCTGTCAGTCTGTTGGACCAACGGCGCTGCTGTCAATACTATTATTTTGTTTAAAAAACCTATTTGCAACGAAACTTAATAATTTACTATTTTATGCAGTTAGACGTAAAATTGTATATCCAATGACTATAAATGGTAAAGTAATAATTTGTATTTATAACATTGACGTCAACCTGTATTCTCATGTCGGGCCATTTTTCTGCTGTAATTTAGTATGACAATGTACATCCATGCACTATAATATCATTGTTCATGCTTTAAAAAAGTAAAAGAATTTACTATACTCATTTTTTTTTAACGAAAATATTCAGTTTACGCTGAACATCGAGACTCTACCTGAGTAGTAACCCGTTGCTTAGAAAACTGGAAACTCTTTCGCATTTACCTTTAAGTAGCGTAAAAGTATCCCGGCAAATGTTACTTTGCTGCTAAGGACAGAGAAACCATCTAATTTTGGAACCTGTGACCTAAGTAATACTGTTTGTTGATAGCGCTTCCTATCAGCATAGTTAAGTTGGTGGTAGTGGATTATTGGAAATTCCTGAACGTTCGAAACGAACGAGTAGGTAGGTAGGTAGGCGATAGTTTGAGCTGCGATTGGAGCAAAGTCCCGTCTCGGACGTGGAAGATTTTCCACTGGCGTGGTTGGCTTTTGTTTGGCCTTTAAAATAGAACGCTAAAGAGGAATAGCTAACGTACCTATTTACCAAGGTTGTGTATAAATAATGGTAGACGCTTTAATTTTTGTAAAACGTTTTAAATTATTTGCAGTTTACCTATGCTTTGTTTTAAATTAAGAAACGAGTAAGGCCTAAAACCAACTTTAAACTAACTATAGCTAAATTTTTACTGCGCGTTACAGTTTTAACTTAAACAAAGAACTATTGTACACAAAGAACTCTGAAAAACATGTATTCTTCTAGTAGAGGTCGATTCATTAGAGCTGGCACCGAAAATGTATACCTATGTAACTGTCATTAATTTCATAGACATTCGGACTCTTATTTTAAGTTCAACGTTCTAATGATATACTTCAGCATCAGCACGTTATCGCTAGCCAGCACGAAGCAACTAGCAAAGTAGGAACTCTCATAAAACAAAGTGTCAGTTATTACATTAATAACGGAGGGCCGCAAAAACCCAACCCTTTTTGTTTATCCCTCGGGTCTGCAACTTCCGCCTCTATGATGGAAGCGTAGACGTACTTTTCCAGGAAATTTATGAATAGTGAATGTGTTTCGCTTTGGTTATAAATAAAGCAGGTGCTGTAAAAATGTTATGAGATCACGTTTTTTAGCTCGTGCAGTCAGTAAAAGAATTAGTATAAGTTTGAATCCTCCTAGGTCTGTTATTTTGCGTGTACCTATATGTCGGTCTATATGATTTTTACTCATTTGACTAACCCGCGATATACCAATCCCCTCCCCTTACAGCGAGGTGGGGAAGATTGGGTCCGTAAGGGCGGCATGAATTGAACTCTATAAGCATAACTACTAGGCTGAGATCGCGTGTGCCGTTGAGTAGGTACACTTGCACGACCAAAATAAGTGATAGAAATTAATTGGTGTTTATCTGAAACAATAAGCAATATTAAGCGATTTTCAGGAAAATGTCTTGATAAAGTATATTTCGTACTGACAGTGGTAGGTAATTTTGGACAACTTACTCAAGCAATTCAGGTATACTTACCTACTAAATATTTGAAAATATCTGAAAACAGCGTCTTAAACAACAATTTTTAAAGCATTTTATAGAAATTAAAAAAACGTTTCTGGTTATTTTCAACTTCAGCCGATTGATATAACAGTTCAAGTTTCTAGCTCAACGGAAAGTCACAGATAGGTTTCTACAAAATTCTAAACTAATGTACCCTACAAAGTAGGTTTCCGTGCCCAAAGGGTGCCAACGGGACCCTATTACTAAGCCTCTGCTATCCTTCCGTCCGTCTCTTTATCACAGGGCTGTATTTTTTGAACCGTGATAGGTAGATACTTGGGATTATGGGGTTATCAAAAAACGTGTTACTACCAGCGTTTTGTACAGAACCCTTTGTGCGCGAGTCCTACCAGCACCTGGCCAGTTTCATACATTTTCGAATCAAAAAAATCATCCAGAACGGCTAGCACGCGTCTTCATTTCCTCGCTTGTCGCTCAGTACCTTCGTTCTTTGCTTACTGGGCTAGTATGAGAGAGACAAACTGAGGCGCGGTATATCATGCTAGCCATACAAATCTCTTTCATACATCACCTGTCGAAAGTGTCTGAAGGGGTTTATCGCATCTAGTCCCTGCTGATATCATCGTCCCTTGACT
This sequence comes from Ditula angustiorana, assembly GCA_963691745.1. NCBI lineage: Eukaryota > Metazoa > Arthropoda > Insecta > Lepidoptera > Tortricidae > Ditula > Ditula angustiorana. The sequence continues at coordinate 9,361,775 of OY829478.1, forward strand.
GCCTCCTGATTTATTGCGGACCTTTCCACAAAAACCAACGCCGTAAGCTGTTTCCGCTTCCCGTGTCCAAATATTTTCTGCTCTTCTTTAATCTAACAAAGGTTTTGTTATATTGATTTATGGTACACGCGACCCTTTGCCACGAGTTGTATGATTAAACTTTTTGTTTTATTTGAACTAATATACGATTTATTGTTATCTGTAGTATATTATGTTTTATGGAAGTGTAATGAACTAATGCAAGGCTATAAACCCAACTAGCGTATATGAAGGGTACACGGAAAGCCTAGTTACTTTTTAAAAATAACATTTTAATCTCAACATGACAATGTAGTTCATTATGAACTCTACATTTTGAGGACAAAATCTTTTTTCCAAAAAAAAATACTAGACATGTTCTTTCCCTTATGTACCCTTTATACGTACATACATAATTCATACTTTAAAAAGAACTTAAGACCTGTTTTGTCTGAATAGGTATTTATACCCATTCTGTTGGTACCATTGTAGGCATTATACGAATAAATAAATAAAAATAAGGTAAGTGCCTAATAATTATTTTTATTTATTTATATTATGTGCTCATTTATATGCAAGCAGGTGCGGTATTTTGCATACAAAAGTACCCGAGTTATATATGTATAGTCGACCAACTAATGGGCTTTCACTTTTAACTTTAGCCTCTTGTGATAAAATCGATAAGTAGTAAGTATACTACTAAAATAAAATAGGTTCCACTCGACTTTTCTCAGTAAAAGAAAAATATAAAAAGATGTATTATTCTAAGCATACTTATTTATGTTGCGGGGGTTAATACTTGTTTACAAATTAATGAAATAAAACCCTGTCTTTAACACTTGCAATGTTAGAAACATATACTTATTTTCACATTTTAATTTCACATAGAAAAGCCAAGTAGGTCCTATTTTGTTTAGGTCCTATTTTATTTTGTGTTATGTAGTTTATATTAGTTTCATAAAATATTATTACTATCAAATTTTGACAGTACATGCAAAGATATAATAAGAGCCAATATTATCCAAACTTTATCACGTTTTACTTACAATTCCATTTCCTTAAAACAACCGACGTTGCATGGGTTTGACGGCTGTGAAATAGCATCTCAGAAACACAAGGTGCGGATATATTTAATCTACCTACCTACATTTGTTCTGATATAAAGCGGCTTTCTTCGCTGTCGTCGTAATCTCTACTAGATTGTCCTATACATCAAATCGTTGCTCTTTGTGCTACACCAGGGGCTTATACGACAAAACTTACAAATGCTACAATTTAACATATTTGTAACCTTTTTGTGCATGAAAAACTTTACAATTACATTAAATTGTCATCATCATCATCATCATCTCAGCCACAAGAAGTCCACTCTTGAACATAGGCCTCCTCCATGGATTTCCAAAGTGACCGGTTGGAAGCGGCATGCAACCAGCGCCTTCCTGCCACCTGTATGAGGTCATCGGACCATCTTGTGGCTGGTCGTCCTACGCCGCGCTTGCCAATACGCGGCCGCTATTCGAGAAATTTTCGACCCCATCGGCCATCAGTTCTCCGTGCTATGTGCCCTGCCTACTGCCACTTCAACTTGCTAATCCGCTGGGCTACGTCAGTTACTTTTGTTCGTCTGCGGATCTCCTCATTAAATAATAGCACTTGTAGTTTTTGTGGTACAGGGGGCAGGAAACAAAATAAATTCAAAATGTTATCAAACCTTATACCGCTTTACAGTCATATTTGTGACATCGTAAAGGTTGCTGCCTGGTTAAAGACACCAGATAAATTAAGTTGAGAGCATACATACCTATTTAATTATTTAATGTGATTTTAAGTATATATAGGTACTTTAAAGAAATTTGGCAAAATTGGAGCAACTACCCATTTTTAATTATTTAGTTTCTTAGGTATCGAAAATCACAACAATAGTAAAAAACGGTCATCAATTTTATAAAACATAGTAATTTATTATTATAGAAATATCAAGATTTACAATAACATACGTAATAGTTATGCTTCCTTTTATTAAGTCACAAACGTACAACGTAAAACAGTCTTACAGTACCTACCCTAATAACAGGTTTACATATACATTACTTATTCTACTTAACAGACTAGGCTAGACGTATATTTTTTAAACATTAACTCAATAACGTCATTTTGTTTGACTTAAATATTTACAGTAACATCATTTCCAAGAATAGACATATTATCACAATGTTCCAGAACATTCTAAGCTCCTTATTGTACTAGGTATCATGTATATAACAGTCGTATACAGATTGTATCGGTTGTTGTATTTATAATTGACCTCCATAGAGGTCAAGGAGCTGAATGTGATTAAACGTTAATTACACAAAACAAAACAGTTGCAAAAATCCTTTCTAAAGTAATAAAAAGTATTTTTATTCATAACTAAAAAGCGACGCCAACGCAGGACGCCGGATAAGTACCAAAATTTTGTCTTTAAAAGCTAGTGTGTTCGACCTGGAAAACCAGGCTATGCATTGAATTTTTATACATTTTTATATATTCTATTTCGCATACTTTATTCTGATTTGCTACATTGCACGGTGTGCTGCAGTCAATGCAACCTTCGCACAATTGGCATTGGTAGGCGAAGGCAACTTTAACCATTGTGCCATATTAAGAAAAAATAACTGTGATGAGATTATTAATACTCAATTATTTACTTACGAAGCTATATTACACGGATGTGTTAACAGCAACCGTATACCACCAACCTCGGAATAGTTAACAATTTATAAAGCGATAGTTCCATATTATCAGTTAAGGAGTCAAACATAAATTCTTTGCCTACAAGTTTTGCGTGATCGTACTCTAACATGAGGTCACTGACATACTTCAATCTACGGACGCAATACATCGTAAAAGTTCGTTACATATGGGTAAATTACGTAAAATGATTGAACTTAACACACCTAATCAAGGGTTATAAGCTGAGTTATTACTCTAACTAAAATATTACCCGATGAAATTCCCAACATGCCTTGCAGCCGGTTTATTATTTTATTACAGAAGTTCATTAAAATGAAACGTCGTGTCTTGCGGCTTCCCCTTTAACACCAAGTCTAGTGCGTTCACTATTTCATCCTTAGATTTATCACTAAAGAAGTATCATATAACGCTATAGATATATTTCTAGTTCGAAATTGAGTGGATGATGTCTCTGACTCTTCATTCTTACTGTGACATGGCTGTACCCTACACCTCCATCCGTAACGTTGGCACTGGCATGGGAGAAGTCATTGTCTATAGCTGCTATACCCTGAAAAGAAAAAAACATGCGCTTAGAAATACAAGAAGCACAACACTGGCTGTTTAGAAAGAAGAAGAAAGTCAGGATTCAAAACTTATTTGACGCATAGGACTGAAAACAGATGACGAATAGGTAAAACCTTTTTAAACAAAAGAAATATTATAAAATATGCGGTTCGAATTGACAACCTCCTCCGGTTTAATAAAAACAGTGAAACTGTTGCTAGTTAACGTCAACAATACTTATAGTTTACGCATGCATTTGAATTTTATAAAATGCAACTTTTATAATAATTCTAGTTAGTAATGAAAAGTTAAAGCAAAGATTCAATGCATTCCAATGTAAAGAAAAATACTATTGTGTTCGCAAATTGATATACTTACACATTGTAATTATCGTATAATTCACGTATTTAAAGCAGGGTTAAAAATAATCTTAAAGAAAAGGTAAAAAATTACAATGTACTTAGTTTTTAGGGTTCACCCAAAGGATGCCAACGAGACCCTATTATATTACTATCCCCTGTCTGTCCGTCCATCTGTCACAGGGCTGTAACTTTTGAACCGTTAAGGTACACTACTTAAATTTTCACAGAGTGTGTATTATTCATTCGCTAAATTTAATAACAAATATTAAAAAAGAAAAAGTTAAAAATAAACGGGGATCCCATTAAAAAAAGCTTTTTTTTTTGTGTTTTTTTAGAAACCCTTCGTGATTGAGTCCTATTTGCATTTGGTCTATTTTTTTTAATGTGTACTACAAGGATATGCATACCTATAAGAATATAATAAAGTTGTCGTCATAAAAAAACATTTCTCTAATTAGTTTTCCAATAAACCGAATTACTATCGACTGTACATTTAATAAAGAACCCTGAATGCTTCTTCTTACTAAAGTTCCGTTCCTGGTTTTTATTTGCCTTTTTGTGAAAATATGGGCAAGAAATGTTAATTTACAATTAACTGGAAGTTAATCGACGCGGATCTTGGAAATAAGAAGTAGCGTACGAGTTTACCGGGTACAGCTTTCTTTAAGAAATATGCACTTTAACACAAAAACTTTAATTCCTGTTAACTAGTTGTGTCAACTACTTTACGCGGGTAAGTAAATCGAGTGGACGCGGCTTGTCTGACTAAGAATTTTAATTTGCTAGTCAACTACCGACTCTCTGATACTTTTATTGCTTTAAAATGAATTTACAATATTACAATATTACATGGAAATGTAAACATTAGGTATTCTAAACCAACAATATGAGTAAGGATGCCTTCAGCTAATTTTATATGTTTAAATCGCGAAACTACTTGCTATTTTTAAGCTTTAGAGTACCTAAGTTCATAAGGCTATGTGAATAATTAGTTAATGTAAATAGATAGCTGGGTTTTTTGTAGAAATTGTAATAAAATGGAACCAACCTTAATAATTCTCTTTTCAGGGTCCGTATACGTCAAAGTCTTAATTCTCTTTTTGAATGGTATCGCAAAATCCTTCACCCTCTGGTGGAACACCATCTTCCGATGCACAGTATCTCCAATAATCATGTCGTATGACGCACTCACAGCAAAAAAGAATATTAAAAACACAAACACTAAACGCATATCGAAATCATTTCACAAAGAAACAGTGCCTCAAGTGATGCGTTACTCGGTCGAGCGACGACCAATGACTAATCTATAACCGATAACCTTTGCTCACAACACTGCCATTCGAAACGATGGAAATAAAATAAATACAATACTACCTACTTCGTTAAAATGCTGTATTGACAGATCCGCTAATGTACGGACACTATCAATTAATGATGAATTTGCTCGGCGATAATTTATCAAGCGTTTGTTTGTTTAGTTAACTTTAGTTGTTATATCAAGAACAATACACAAGCAACTGTGTAATAACGCTTAACCGTGAAATACGTGTATCAGAATTAAGGTTTATATTATAGTACGTGAAATAGTTTCACACCGCTAAATAGCGAAGTTTGCATTAGATTATTTTTAATAGATCGACATTAATTACAATTCGAATGTTACAAAACTGGGAATTTAGTACTAACTACTTATTAATTAAAGTCGGTAAAGCCTGCAATTTAAGGGTAATGACTTTGTTTATATCATTAGCTTAAATTAATATCGTGTAGTGGAAATCTTATTTAAAACTTTGGCTATCAATTGCAAATCCTCGGCAACAGCCGAGCGAGGATACCTCCCAAACTTTTTATCGTTTCTTTTTCCCAGCTGACAGAATGATTAATCTCCCGTCACTCAGGCACTGACAGGAAAATTTCCGGAACTGCACGAAACAATCCGACTTGGAGAATTTTTAAAACTTAAAAGTGGCAAAGTTGTTAAAAGTTTCTTGATATAATTGCAGGCAGTTAATAGTCGAGCGTGTCACCACTAGCACTGCGTTCACTTTTTTCATCGCACGAAATTGCAGGGGTGGCTTGCCTTAATTACTGTTTACCGCTTAAAACTGCTACCGGTAAGTAAGAAATTTTACGTATTGGGTTTTGCCGAAATATTTACACACCTCTATTATCTTGTCATTAAAACAGATACCAACATTTAAATTCTTAACTTTCAAATGTAATCTTAACATACTCCGACGTATATTTAAGAATTACGGTCTTAAATTTTAAGTTAGTAATTAAATACTTTGTGATAATGGTAACCGATTATTTAACCAAAATAAGTCGATGCACATCCCATATTACGAGTGCTACCGAGCCCTGAGATGCCATAAATTAGGTAATATTTCCCAAGGACTTCCCAAATCCATTATGACAAACATTATATGCAAATTTAAAATACAACTTATAAATTTCACAATAAAGTAAACCTTGCATATAAATATACAATATTACTACTACCTCCACTAGGAATTCCATCTGGAGCAAAGAAACCGAGAGAATTGAGACAACGTTCCGTATTGTTGGACATAAGAATCGGTAAAGTGAATGTAAGAAGCAAACGCCAAGGAATGCCTAAAGCTATCTGTCTGTTGGAGCCAGTACTATTTCCTAACCCCGGACTTATCCGGCTCGTTCTTCTCTACAACTGGTTTTACCGGATAAGATGCCAATATACTTACTTTGCTTTTCAACTGATTTTTGAAACATGTTTTGAATATAAGTATGTTTTAGTTTATTTACTGGCTAAAAACTACTTGTTTCATAACAGAATATTTTTAAATACTTACTATTTCGTAAAGAAGAAGAACTCGAAAGTAAAATTGAAATTTATGTTAAATCCAAAATGTGCAACTCAAAATCGTTGGTTCATTAAAATTGAAACGTCTGTGGCCTGATTAGGCGGTTGCGCGCTCCAAAGATTAAAAATTCCACTGACTCATATTGCGTAAAATGCGGAATGACCACGTAATTTTAACAATAACAAACAAAAAAAACACTATGCAAGCTTAAAATTGGTTTGACGTAGCGTTTGTTAATGATTTGTTTATTGGACTTTGCTTTTAGTTTTTTTACTTATAAATAAATATGAGTAAAGTCCAATAGGTTGTCAATAACGCAATTTATTTTGCAATCGCATATTCTGTCCGTAGGCTCAGGACACGTACTGGTGTTGTATAGAAGACAAGGACACATTCTATATTAAGCGCAGAATTTCATCGAAAAGGAATGCGCCTTAATCGTAAAACAATAGGCAAACTTGACAGCTCGAACAGTGCTATCGCTCTTCCTTTATACAAAGTTTGCATTGTCACTTACGAACTTTTTGTTATGTTAGATTTTAGAATCCAAACCAACCAATTTTTATTTAGTTAAGTCAAAAAAAGAACCTTGTCGCTTTTCTGTCGGCTAAGAAAACAGTAAAACAACAGGCAAAAAGAAACCCGCAATCCGGATAGTGTTGGAAAATCCGAAGTAAAATCAGAAAATCCCCACTGTAAATAAAGGGGGTGAATAAACGTAGTAACGTTTGCCTGGGACGGATTCTTTTTTCATTGCCCCGTCGAGTGATATATTCTTCTATCTGACTATTGTTTTTTTTAAATTGCGTAGGCATGCATTCACATAACTCGATTGTGTCGGTGACTTGTTTATTACTGTTTTCTATTAGGTGTTCATGGAATTCTTCACTTTAAAAGTCTTGTACATTTATTGATTACTGTTCGATAGTTGTGAATTAATTTAAATATAGAGTATTAGCAGTCACTTGTCCACTAGTTCATATCCTTCGTATGTCATATATTACGCCATCATTCCATAACATTGGTAATAACTTAGAACATCTCAAGCAAAGCGTCAATTTTACGGAGGTCAAATTTCATTCAACCCTTTCTTACAACCATAAACAAGTTTATAGTGTCGCCACGTCTATTAACTAGGAGTTTCTTTTATGTCCCCTGTTTACATGGTCCCGGAAAGACCCAAGAATTCCTACTTAATTATCTACCGACCCTAGTAAAATTTACGACAGAATATATGCATGGGAGTCCCGCGTTGCCAATTCTTTTCCGTTTTTCCTTTGAAACTTTTGGTCCCTTTGTAATTTAAAAGTATATTTTATTGAGGTTTATTTTAAATTCTAGTCTAATCACGGGCGATTTTTTAATCGTTCGAAACAATTACGTGTGATAATGCTTAATCGGTAATTTAAATAATATTACGCCCTTATTAAAACCGCTATTTTTATTCAGACGTTTTATCCATACTTTCTTTTGCAGACTTATCGTAATAGCGGCATAATTCTTTCTTCTTACGCACACAGCCTCACGCATGGATCTTCGTCTCCTCTAATGGCATCTACAAATGGTAAGCAAACGCTATCATTCGATCAGCTAATGATATTCACCTCCTCGGAAAACCGTTTCCTTTATCCATACACATCGTGCGTTTGCCGAAAATTTAGCGAGAAATCCGCATTGAGGGAGGGCGTTTCCATGGCAACCAGACGAAGGCTCATGTGGGCTCCAAAACTTTAAATTGTATTACCAGTGCCAGTGAACGCAAATACCTCCCGTGTTGGCTCTATCAATCTTTCATAGAATCAGAGACAAGGCAAATTCAGTTTATTGGGAGTGTGGAGTAGTGGGGGCGCAAACGAACGCCGTGAATGAGGTGTGACGTTTTTGAAGCAGAAAAAAAGACGTATTTGAACTTTACTCTATTAGGAATTCAACATCTGTCCAAATAGATTTATAATAATTCATTTTCGTTCTTTAATGGCGATACAAATGTAAACTTCACGCATTATCACGATCACGGTACTATGTGGCGAGAATATTGTACTGTTTAATCCATACGCTTATATACATTCTAAATTTTTGTCATATACATATTAGGTATGTCTACAAAACGTAATATTATTAACTTCCTCCGATTTTCATTTTAAGATCCTAAAAATTTACGAACTTCTTTTAACTAACATATGGTTTTGTTCCTTTCATTCAAAGGCAAACACCATGAAGACAGATAAAGACGCCACATGTGATAGTAGCTAATGTACGTTTATGTAGCGTTTATGAATAAGGTAAAAGTAAGAGTAAGCTCTGAATGCTTTATGTTGTTACTCTCTTAATTTTTTTTTAGTACAATATTTTTTTGGTTTATTTTTTCAGTGTTTTAACGCCTCAATAAATAATTTTATTAAACTACCGTAAAGAAAAAACTTCGCTGCATGAATTCTACTTATCTAGGTCAAATTTCTTATTCCAGAATCGCTAATGATTTATTATGCATTCCTGTTTTACAAAACTCAATGTAAATCTAAATCCCATAATATAATCAAAAGCTCGTAAGCGAAAAGGAAATGCAATCCAATTTAAGCCATACGAAGCAAGATAAAAATGAATAGAACGCAGGCGACTTTTCTATCAAAAAAATTACAGCATATAATTGAATCACTTTGTCAGAAGAGACCCTTTTTAATCTCAACGAAATGGGATTATGCCAGTTCGCTACTGAGGGAAAACCCGATGGAGCGGAGGATATGAGAGAGGCGAAAATAAGTGGCATTTCTCCTAGATACGATACCGAGTGGAGAGGCGCTGGGCTCCTGTATAAACAAGACCATTAACATCAAAACTATGGGTCATAGATTGCGTTAACGTGCTTTATGTTGCGTTTTTGGCAAATAAATGTACGAATACAATCGTAGAGGCAGGGGAATACGTACTTTGGTCATGAAAGTTGATATACGTAAACAAAATCGTTTATTACGGTTTCATCGACGTATTCCAAACTGAAATTACTTTTGCAGTTACACGTTTGACAAGTGATGATTTTATGTCAACAAATCATGAATGTAGAAACAAACACTAGCAGTTATTATTATAAAATTTTAAGTGATTAATTTATAATATTTACATAACATTGTTATAAAAAAATAATCTATCGGATTCGATCTAAATAAAAAGTCATTCCGCGAGAGTGTGTATCCTCGGAGCTGCAAGCGTCCAAAGACGGCGGTAGTTTCTTACCATCACGCTGGCTAGCCTGTTTTCCACCGACGTGGTATAAATACTTCATACTTCTAATACTAATAGCATAATTGTCGAATTTCCAAAGCGTGTCACAGTGCATCTCACTGTTCATCCGTTCCCGCATAACGTAGGGTGGGTAATTGATCCTTGCTCGGCTGGCCCGGGTATAACGCGGGATAATTGCTGCGTGCAAATCGATAGACGGATATCCGGGTAGGCGAACTAATTGCCCGGCTCGCCCTGCGAATGTGGACTAACGAACAACTGTATTAGTAATGTGGACTATTTTGGGTTCTATATTAAACAAGGATTAAAAGCATATACACTAGAAGATATTTAAAACGATTTAATCTAGTGCTGGTTGCTGTATGAAAGAGTCAGCTTAATCAGGATAGTATAATTCTTGCAGAATATTGGCGTGAAGTAGTAGCTTGCTGCTGCAGTTCGTAATTTGTACGGCGAGTGACATTATTGCTTACCATCAAATTATTCTTACCATCTGCAATTGTTGCTTACCATCAGATGGGATGTATGCTTGTTTTCCCACAAAATATACTAGGTTTCGAGATAACAAAAGCTCCTGGAATCGGCAAACCAATCGAAATACTTCAACCCCATCGAGTTTGGTCTCGTCAAATTTGTCTTAACTAGTACCGTACAAATAGTTTTTTTTTTTAGCGTAGAACGTCTAGTTTATTTATTTGACATTAGATATCTACCTAAACTTATTAGCAAATTGTTTCTGAACTAAAATGCGAAAATACGGTTCGCATTCAATAGATTGATTGAGACCACTCAATCGAGCCATCCCGTTAATTGGTGATGAGTCATGAGCAAGAGATCGAATTACCAACGGTTTAACTTCAATGTACTAGGTGGTTAAGGGTAATGGTTAACAAACTATGCCTAATGGCGTCTGTAGGCCTAAGTATAATATGATGTTTGTCATTTTACAATAAGAATAATTAAGTAATGACTTTTTCCAACGATTACACCTATTTTACACATATCTCTGTTAGTTTTAAGAAAAATTTGGTCACATTTAGAACAATAGTTAGACACCAAATGGTGTAAATAAAATCATAAATAACATACCAAACTGAGATTATTAGTAAGTATTTAGAAAATGGTATATATGGGCTACATATATGGTAAAAAAAGTCGATACATTCTCCTTTTTTTGAAGTCGACTAAAAATAGAGAGTCCTTACTTATTTAGAAATAATTATGTACCTGCCTATACATGAAGAGATTTATAGCTTAGGCACCTGACTAGCTCACAAGTACAATCCCATGTACCAGTTAAAATAACAAGGAGTACCGGGGCAGCTATCAACTCTCAGTAGATAATGGATCAGTTCTATTTTATTGTTGCTGCCTGCATTCATGTGTCTCCGTAGACTTTGTCTAAAACCCTATAGAGTCCCTATTTTTCATTTAGGACATGGTTTTTCTATCTTCTATCTTTCATACATTCCTATGTCTAGCCCTTTATGCGCTATTGAATAACAAATTCCCAAACATCTTAATGTATTATGTTCACATAATAAATATATTAGTGGGATAATGGGGTGCCTATCTGTTTTATGAGTTCCTAAATGTTTGTCAATCTGTTCACTTATCCATTAGTTTGTGCATCTGGTATGGTCATAAATATGTATACAGTTTTCACCCTACTGCAAAGAAGCAAAGTGAACAGCGAAGGTGTAAGTATTGTGACCTTGACTGTCATCACATCACAGCGCGTGGCAAATGTTTACATGTACATTATGGTTTACATGTTAGGTACAGACCTAACCAAGTTTAATATTTACGAAGCGCCTGAATTTTGACCGCGGCAATCAACGATCAACGAAACTTTTGCCAGCCAGTACTCCATCTGAAAACAATTTTGAACCTTCGAATATTATGCAGGACGAAATCGTATTGCGTAACCCTATCTCGAGTTTCGCCTACTATTAGGCACGGCCGGGCCCGTGCATGGAAGTTGTTAACAAACTTGAAGCGATATAGCCAGGCCTTATTTGCATAGCGATTTACTGGGTTCGTCTATGCTTTACAAGCTAAACAGCAGTTAACGCTAAACCTACGCTGTGTACCAGACACATAATTTACCACGCTTTAAGTATGGGTAAGTATGTTTGTACGTATAATCTGCAGAGTATGTAGTAGATATACGGGAGCATTAAAGCATGTAGGTAAATAATGTTGCTGCAGTGTTGATGCTGGAAGTAAAAGTGATGAATGGGGATATCAAAATAAACCAATGTAATAGCGGCATGTACAGTTTTTATTTCAAATTTAAACTCATCTCAAATACTCGTAGTTACGAGGCTGGTCACAAGGAAACAGACTGGTGTGTGTGTAGGCCACTGTATCCTTACTTTCCAAAGAAGAATCGGAGGTTTCCTGGGGCATCACTCAATCAATGTGATCGTCTACGTGAGGAATGGCATCGGCTAAGATGCCGTGTTTTGGAGCCACTTCTAGTCGAGCGCTGTCATACTTTAAAAAAGTTACCTTTCAATTTATGTTAATTGAAGTGCACCTGAAACACAGTTCGGAAACTCAAGGCCTGTGCCCAAATCAAACTAATGAAGTGAATTTTGTGCTCTACTTGAGCACAAAGTAATTAGGTTTTTTCCTTCTGAACTGTCACCAGATTCAGATATCTAAAGATAATGGTACTCAACGGAGTCTTTACAGAAAGAGCTGGAAACTAAGACAGAAGAACATATTAGTGTAAATAGTTCAACAAAGCTCTTAATAGTATTCGTTGAATTTAAGTAGATGCTTTGAGGAGAGTTGTTGTGGCTGCTTTGCTGTATGGTTCAAGTTAAAAACTAATTGTAACTACAAATAAATATTTAACACGTTCCCAGCCCAGTAGTGTGATATTAAAATAAACTATGCAGACTTTGAAAAAATCCTGTGTGTCTAGTGGTACGTACTTATACTATTGTAACACACTTTAAGTTCCCCGTGAATTTAATGGTTATTTTATTATGGAGTAACTACTTCATTAGTGTTATTATCTGGTATAATATGAGTCACATGTATGAGTTGACCGGAAAATTATATGTACCGATCACGGAGTAGGTACATGGGTTGAGCTTCCGCCGTCATTTATACAGAAAACTGAAACCGCTATTTATTTATTTTATTTAAACTTTATTGCACAAAAAATACAAAATGTACAATAGGCGGACTTAATGCCTTAAGGCATTCTCTGCCAGTCAACCTTTCAATGATGCATTTCACTCGCAAGTGGCTAAATGCCGCTGACGGTGACAGCGGGATCGTACAATACGAGCGTTTGGTCGTATGAATACGCTCCACAAATCATGGTTGAAGGCCACTCCGTGCGGTCTGTGTCCAAGACTGTCATTGTATGGGCGCTGCGACCGCCTCACGTGTACAAGTGTTAAACTCACGCTCTGATGAAAGGCTTATGTTTTTACGAAAACCAGCGTATATTGTACCAAAGTCCGGTTTATTTCGGCCATATGACACATTTTTACATTTTGAGTTTATTTTATCAAACGAAAATTGCTGGTATTGTACTAAATTAATATAGTAAATTAAGCACAGATTTTGAAAAATTTATAAAATACTTTTTGGTTATTTTTACAACAACTCTAAAAGTACCGGACAACAACAACAAGTTACAAGTTACAAGTTAGGTTACAAGTTTTTTTTTTAGATTTATAAGCCCAACCAAATCCACCAACTCCGCAACCTTCGTATTTTTTTCAGTGTTTATTCGCAGACAGATACTCAAATATTTGTTTATAATTTATTATACCAATCTTGGACCAGACCATAACTTTGATCCCATTGCACTACCCGAGCTCGAGGCGCGCTAAAAGCATGTTGTCGTCCCCAATTTGGTACCAGTGTCGCACTCTGGAGAGGATACAATTTGCCGTTTCTATGAAATATAAGAAACGTACGAGAGAAGATTTAAGTTACATATGCTGGATAAAGTGGTTCCACGGATAGATTTATAAGGAGTGTGTTGAACGATATTTAGGGCAAAGTTCTCTGGATCTAAACGATAATTTTAACCAAACATGTGTTGGAGTAAAAAGCTCCTAATTTGGTTTACAGAATTTGTAGGTATAATACGATAAGAAATTGTGAAGATTGCTTATCTTGCTATTTTGCTATGATTGCTAGTCGAAAACTGTACTTAAGTAAATAAACATCCCATAATTTATTATGATTTATTTATTAACCTGGTTTAAACGTAACCTCTGGTTTAAAAAGCCAGCATAAATGGCTATAGGTCGATAAACTGTGAAATAAATAAAACACAGATCAATGACGTAGCTTTTACCGAGGCTTCACGCAGGATGGTTTTTTACCGACTAAAATTTAATACAAAAAGCACATCATCAAGTATACAGTCCAATATCGTAATCTAATCCCATGCCTCGCTCACTCTTCAGCCTGAGGTTGACGTAAGTGAATCCGACCCCGCCTGCCGTAACGCTGGCGTCCGCTTTCGAGTGCAGATTGTCGTAGACCAGGATACGCTGGAATTGGAAGAAGTTTACATTAAAAAAGTAATTGAAATAAGTTTACATTATGAATGCTTTTTAAGGAAAAGGTAGACAGAAGAGCCTGTGGGTCACGTGATGGTAAGTGGTAACGTTGACAACTCGGACTACCAAGCTGAGGTTCCGGGTTTGATTCACGTGAATGGCAAACTTTCGCATTATGAATATTAATGTTTGTAAGTACCAATAATACTCGTAAATATCAATCGGCAAAGCAGTCCATAGGCACTACTTGCCTCTTATTTTCATCTAAAAAGTCATCAACAAATGTATAATAATGTACGATCACAGAATATAATCGATCGAGTAATGTAAAGTGTAAATGTAGGTAGATATAAACCAGTTGTCAATGTGTCGCTTACGTCAGTTCGGATTAAACTGTTTAACGGTCTATACGTGTTTCCTTGGAGTGCAACCCCCTGCTGTCCCGAGCTTCCAGAATTATCCCGATATATCACATAAAGCTTTGTCACATTTCCACCTTATCACATTACAACAAGGTGCAATAACGAATTCACTGTTTGCAATTTCATGAACTGCTAAACATCATAAACGTATCAGATATCAATTCACGGGTAATTTAGTACATTCATTATTTCTGTCCAACGTCCACTTCATTTTGTCCATTTTGGAACAAATTTTATATGGAGCAAGTTCTGACAACCACGAAACGAATGCATTTACTATTGGGTCTTGTAAAATCAATCATGTTAACTTAAAAGTGAATAACAAGCAGGCTAGGGATTGTAGGAATTCAATAGATGTTAGTGATACAGGTTGTGGTAACATGTTTAATGTTTGATGTTTGTTTAACATTAAATTCTGGCAAAGGGAAAGGAGCTCTTTAAATGTGTTTTCGTGCATTGACGATTTTTAAAATGTTCAAGTCTGAGAAAAATATTTTTAAAATGTTCAAGTCTACGCCGTCTATATATTTAAATGAAATACTTTGTCCCTAAGAGATGTAGTGTGATAGTAAGATACTTTTCGAAGTGATTAGTTTACGCAAGTTCCAGAACATTCCAATAAACATAAAATTTATCCATACTTATTTGCTATCTCAAATATTGGTAGTTCAAATCTACCGTCCTGTACCTTGTACGTGATTGTCATGTTTGAATATATTGGACGTAAAATCAATTTTCATTGGGGCTTTGGCATAAATTGTCACACAGGAATGATTTCGAGCGTGTGAATTAGTTTACGTTGGATTAAATTTTCTGCTTTGTCGATAGGTATGCGAGCGTGGAGAGTTAAATTATGCATTAAGCTCACTGCAGTGCCTTTGGTAATATAAATATACTAACCAAAATATTTCGTCACTTGGATGGCAAAACTGCTAAAGCGACATGTGAGTAAGTGTCGCTTTAGTAGTTTTACCATCCAAGTGACGATTTGTTTCTAACACGATTTTTCTATAAGTCTTTTATTACGTGTTCATCGGGTATGATTCAAAAGGGGTTTTACTTGTTGGCTTCAGGAAACGAAACTTCATAAATAATTAAAGGTACCTAACTATTATTTAAAGTTGTTTTTTAGCCAAATTCTTTTATTGTTACAGTCAATGTTCAAGGTGTATTTTATGATAAATAGGTACACTAAAAATTGTCAAGGTTGTTAAGGTAGGGGGTGAGAGGTCCCTAAGTCTATAGAACTTGTATCAAATTAAATGTAACTAGGTAATATTTGTGGTAGTAAAATGGTTGTGATTTTCTTGAAGGTTTTTGAAATATGAGCAAAACTAAAAAAAGGGATCTTTCTCACCCTCAAACCAGAGGACTTTTAATATGTTCATCAGTACACCTCAAATATTACTAACTACTGTACAACCTTTAAAAAAAACCTTCAATATTTCAGTATGATTTTATTTCTTAAGTTAATTGTTTAGTTATTGTTATGAAAGAAATAGTAAAAAATATATCTCACTCACGTTAATAACAGCTTGCTCCTGACTGGAAAAGAAGACACTCTTAATTCTTTTAGTAAAAGGTATTGCATGATACTTGGCCACAGTATGATAGATCAAATGATTGCTGCTCGAATTGCCCAAAATTAAATGGTCACATTTTACTAAAACCACTAAAGCAAATATAAATACAATTAATTTCATCATATCTTTCTTATATATTAAAAAAATACTTTTACAAACGTGTATACTCTGAGCACGTCACGACTGAATTGATATAGGGTAACAATAACTAGTGAATATTGTCGGTTCGTTGATTGAATGATCCTCTTGTTATGCGATGGTGTATCAGCCGAAAGGTCGAGAAGGCTCAGTGAATCATAACATCAATTGGTGGCTGAGAGTTATATCAAAACATGAGTGAGTTTACATGTAGTAATCGAATTGCCTTAGGTTTATTCAGCAGGATTCGCAGTATAAAGAACTACATTGATTTAGTTCATAGAGTGGAATACTATATTCGTTAAAACTTTAACTGTGTAAATTATGTAACTGATGTTAAATTTCAAAGACATTATCTCGGTTGAAAATTGTCTCAATATATTTTAATAAAACAGAGGTAGGTATTCCCGGTCCAACAATAAACAGACAATTTAAAGACCAAACGCAAGGCGGAATTAGAAACCTTTGTTGAATGAAATTTCTGTATTACTCGGAAGGGTTGCATGCACCGAGGCAGACAATGGGATACCTTCGGAAATAGCCAGCCGTTTTCTATTTTATGCGGGGTTTCGAAGGGTCTGTTAGTCTGAATCCATTCCGAGTGCTTCGGAAGAATGTTCTGAACAATCCTGCCCCTTTATAGGGCGTCGTCAGGGATTAGGAGACCGGTGTTTGAGTTAGCAATGTTTTGTTTGAATCTAATTTATTATTTGTCGAAGGGACATTTTATCTCAATATTAAACTTGTAGCTTCGTAGTCTTTTGTTTTTAACAATGTCAACATTGAAAATATTCAGGTCTGATGAATTTTATACCTTAATCTTAAGTACCTATCATAATTGTTGTTTATTAATATCTCAATGAATCTAGTAAACGTTTTTGTGATTTTAAGTTGATTACACAGTTTGTAGGTCTGAATGTAATAAAACCTGGAATTCATGCAAAATATTTAATTTTATCAATTTTGTCACTACCCCATTCTCTTCCGAGTTGGCAGTAATTTTCACACGTACAATGCTTCTATCGTGCACTTTCCTGGGCAATGTAAACCGTTGAAGTATCATATCTGGTTTGATAAAGGACCCTCGTCGGAATAACGAGCGCACTCGTAACAGCGAACATATTCGGTGGCTGTGTCCTAATACGCTCATTTATTTCACGGAACATCATAAAAGTTGGCACCCTGTGACGATAGAGGTAAATCGTGTGCTCTTACCTGGATATTTAGCCGAATTAGTGCAAACGAGGAGGTAACGGATGATATTACGGCAGTGGAAACTTAGATAAACTTTATAGGTATTAAAATTCAAATAACTCTTCATAATTACAGAACCTGCATATTTTGTCTACATGTTTTGTTTTGTTTGTGTTGTTTGTTTATTTTGTTGCGGCCTACTTGCTTCATCCGAGACTCTTTGATTAAAACACCTAGCGTATTTTTTGGAAGTTTTAAATTAACTTGCTCACCTACGTTGACGTTAGTAGTCTAGCCATATCTAAGTCTGCAAAACAAATATCTTTTAAATATTGTTATACCTACCCTGTGCAAAATAATCTCAACTACTATAATTTACTCGTAAAGCACGTAACAAATAGGGAAGTCTGTGAGAGTCCTTATCTCACTGGGCATTAAAGAGGGTAAGAATATTATTGTATGTTAAGATTCTGTAGTGACAAAAATATCTAAACTAATATCTTTAACCGATATTTTGACCAGGGAAAAAATATGTTAAAAATTTAGATCTCATGAGATTTGTGTTTACTTCATTGCCAATGCCTGGGGTATTAAAAACCAGCAGACTCGGAAGTCTCCCGGTTACGTCGAACTTATACTATCAAGAAAATAATACAGCAGTTTACCAACATCCCTTTCTCGTCGCAAGTGTACGCAGTAGCCCCCAAAGTGACAAAGGCACAATGCGTGGTACGACGCTTCGTAAAGATAAGAACCGTGATCTGTGCAGTTATTTGTTACTCATTGTGCCCGCAGCCGCACGTCGCGATTCGGTCGCGATAACTGGTAGCCAAATCTGAGCAAATCGCACGATTGATGGCGAGCTAGCTCGATTTTTCTTTTCTTACATTTTAAATTAACTTAGAATTGTTTTTGCGCATTATAGAATCAAAGTTAATCAACTAGAAGATAATAAAGGTGCAATTAATTTGTTTTTAAAAAGCTTAAATTGATTTTTTTAGGGCGGGTTTATGGGTTGTGGAATCTGTTATCAATTTAAGCCATAAAATATTAAGCAAAATTGATTTGTAATTTGGATACAAATTCAATTTTGTAGCGTGATTTGATAGCGCCATAAAACGCGGGAGGGTGTGCTCCTGCAAGATAAAGATATAGGGACCACAATCACATCTAGAAATGTAGGTAATGTTAAATAATAATTTGTTTTACTAAACATGTAGTTTTATAAATGCCTATGAGCGTTATCAACATGAGTCAAATCAAAACGAGAGAAGAAAACTGGATTTTCTGTAACAAAAAACATCCATGGAAATTCAAAATATTCGCAGTTATGCTCAATTATCACGCGGTCGCTCAAATAATTTCCTTATTACTACGGAAATATAACTTCAAAAGATAAACGTGCCATTTACACATGCCACTTCCTCGACAATTTATCATGAAAATTTGTCGTGTTTAACTAAGTCCCCCCTTTGGCTTTATCCCAATAGTGTCAACTGGTAACGGACAGCGCACGTGGCAGGGTTTAGCGGCTGTTCCATTTAGCCCCGGTCTCTTCGCTTGAAGAGATTTTTCACGATTAATTTCTATAGTAAGCACTGTCACTTCCATTTGTTGGCCGACACCCTTGACAAAAACAAGGATTAGTGCCTAAGCCCCATCAATACCAGTGTCTTATTTCCTGTTTGTCAAGGGGGATTTTGTTTTGTTTATCTCTAGTAGAAAAGTTTGCGAGTGCTCTGTAACGAAACGACATTTACCCTGTGTTTTTCTCTACAGTAATCAAAATAATCTAAGAATTATATAGACAAGTGCCTTTCTGTATAGAGTGCACACTATTAATTACTTACCTACCCTCAATTAGTAAGCCGTTTATATCAGCAACCAGAACAGCTAATGAACAAAACGACCAGATATACGTAGACAAATAAATCGACCTAGATTATCGTTAAACAGCATTAAGAAATAATCCAGTGTCTCTAGAGTAAATACTTCTGTAACTTTAGATAAAGCAAGAAACATCGCGTGAAGATAACAAAGTGATAATCCAAAAATAACCGCGCGTATATCTCAGTAATGCCCATTACCGTGCGAGCCGTTATCGGCCGTTGAAAGTAAGCGAAGCTTCTTTTTCGACTTCTTTTACATTATTAATGCATCCTTTTTATCTCGTTCGTGTCTAATTGATTTGTCGCTCGGAGCCGTCTGTTTCTTGCCTCTCAATTACGTGCGGACTCGTGTCTGGTATCGCGAATGTCCGCCATTTTATTTATGGTCGGCCAATTGATTGAATTAGTGGCCCCTCAGGCGCTGCCTGTGCCGATACTGACTTGTTTCATACAAATGAGAATTTATTCCGCTAGCGCCGATCGTTCATCTCTTTGGCTTTTATGGAGGCTTAAAGTTTCATGGCGTAGTAAAATATTTGATCCGAGTCGCTGTAACTTTAAGGATCGGCAAGGGCACTGATTAATTAATACGTGTCAAGAAAATACATTTTGTGGCATTTAGGTTTCATTGTACATTTGGATTTGTACGAAACACGAAAGAACATAGTTAATCAATTGATTGCCAATCAATGTGTGTTGATAAATAGACAAGTTCCGCAAGCGCGGTTACAGGCGACTCAGGTAGGTAATGTAATTTATATACAAATTCTTATCTAGGCAATATCCGTATTCTGTAAACTTTTAAAGTTCCTTACCGTCCTCCCAACAAAACTGGCGTCAAAAACAATTATTTTTCTATCGTAGTCACAAATAAAAAACAATACATTTCATTCTTTCATTCCAAACGTTATCTCACTAAGGAGCTACCAGTCGTGCAATCGGACCGGGATTGCGAATGTACCGACTGGGCAGGCACGCGCCAGTGATGTGTATCGTCGTTCACTTCACCTGACACCACGGTCCGAGTTGCGCTACGTGAGCTGAATAGAAGACTAAACGAAGTAAATAAACCGCTGCTTTATAAGACAGAAAGGGTATAACAATTTCGTTGTAGCGCTGTATCAGCGCGCTTACTTTAAATTGTTCTTTCTTTTAAGTGTTTCCCAGAATCTGTGCGAAAATTCTTACCTAACTCTTTGCAATCACTCTATCAAGATCATGTTTGTGTCGATGTGAAAAGTTGCCGGAGGTTTGTTGATAAATGTTAGCGTTATTTGATCACATGCATGATTATCCTAAGACTCATTATTATCTGGTTAATTCATTGATTGTTCTGACTATTACTTTCTTTACTAATTTGATTGAAATGAGTTTGTGAGAATTTATCACACAAAATATCCTAACTGTGCCACGCGAACAGCATACAAGGTCTCAGCTAAAGATAATAAACTCAAGGTTTATGGAGACAGTACTAAGGGATGTAAACATTTTGCCGAAACAGTTTTACGGTGTACTGTTTTCGTTTACTAGTTGTGCTTTGTCATCTTAAAGCTTATGGAGCTCTAGCCAATTACGTTGAATGTCTATTTTATGGAACTAGAAGCGCTGCAGCTTAATGAAATTGTTAATCCCCTATTCTTCTTTTGTACAAAAGGCAATCTTGTATCGCTTTTTTATTAGCTAATAGCCTTCATCCGCGACTTTACCTGCATGATATTATTTTCTATGTACTTTTACGGGATAAAAAGTATCAAGTTACATAATCTATACCTATGTCTGCCAAATTTAAACTAATAAATCCACTATTGCCATAAAATGTATATGCAAACTAACAATAAATAGATTATTTACAGTTATTGTTGCTTCCGTCATAATATGTATGAGTTTTTCGTGTGATCCTTCGTTTGTCTTATTATCTTAATTTAGCTAACAAATTGTTCTACCAAGATGGTCAGTTAATTTCCAACAATCCCAAAATGATCTAACCAAATGAATACTTTAGCAGAATGGAGTTAATGAAGGATACTTCCTTTGTCCGGGACTGATAGGTTGATTACGAGCGGACCTGAGGGATATCGCTATACTGGAAGGGTTGTGAAACTTGCGAATGAAAGAGATGATGAATTTCAGTTTTGACGGACGTTTCATTAGCGTGGGACTAGTAGGTATTCTGAAACAGGAAGAGATTTTTAAAGGAGTGTTTTTAAATATTTTAAGAAAGGTTGGTACGGTTTCATAATGTTAGTATAAAAGTTTAATGTTCAATCAGAATTCTTCATAGAAAACGCCAGGATAGAAGCTATACGTTAAATTGATTGGGATAAAGTGTTGCTTGGAGCTAGATCCAAACACGAGTAAGAAGAAGTCGTCTTTTGCGTTTACAAAAACATCTAAGTGCCATGAGCATTACAAAGATTTTAGTGCAAGCTTTAACCACTACAAAATAATCTATAATTTATAATAATATTATTAAACGATTCAAATAGTTAATTAATATTATCTTTCAATATCAACTCAAAGCACTGCTTTTATTTGAAAATAGTACTTTTATTGATTTATAACCAGTAAACAGGGGTATTTGCAAAGGAAAGCAAGCACGCAATGTGTAAATTGTCGTCGGTGGTATGTGGTGCAGTCAATCCACTTACTACTTCCAAAATATACTAGATTGTTTTACAAGTATCCAATTTAAATAATAATACGATGCAAAAAATGACAATAAAAGTTATTAAACATAATAATTAGATTAGAATTATTTATGAATGATTAATGTGATGATATGATTAGCCTACAAATAAATAATAAATTGTTACTAAATAAATAAATAACTATTGATTTAACCTTTCGAGATTTCAACGTATATTTTGTGTAGAAAGTTTCGAAAAAATTAAATTTCTCGTACTTTCACGTGGAAAACTTGGCTCTTTAGAGTAAGCAATCACAGAAAACAATTTAGGTAACACTTTCAATTATAACCTTAAATGCAAACCCTGTTGGACTTAAATCTAAAATGTAAAACTTAATAATTTCTAATAGCTTCTAAAAAAACAATTTAAACGGATCATATTGGTTTCATCCCAGAATTAAAATTCCTTGCAATAAATATACGCAATACATATAACATTTTATTGTTTTATTTCAATGTCATTCAGTCCTGCGATAATAGTCTAAAACATAACATTCTCCTACTTGTATTAGTCAAATTGTTATTATATTAAAATTTCCTCGATGAAACTACAAAATCCGGCTTTTATACTGTAGTGTAGTGTAGTTGTATTTTAATAATCACGTCTTTTTAATTTGTACAATACGCAATACAATACCACGGAATGTAATATTTGAACAAACAAAACTCCGGGGCAGTCCCGTCCCACCTGCTTAAATTGTTCAAATAATTTACGTAAAAAGAGCAACTATTTTCACTCGCACACAACACAAACTGTCTCGTTTTTGTCTCTACTCCAGTTTCGTCCTCATCTAGTCTGTAGAGATATTTCAGTGGTTGTTAGGTACCTAACTAGCAACGTGACCCGCATGTTGTATGCAGCCAATTGACACGTACCTACCACGAGACACGTGGATGGAATTATTTTGCGATATTAATCTGAAGCTTGTGCTGGAGGAATTAACTATTGCAGGCGTATGCCTTTGTTTAACAATATTATTGTGCTCAGCTTTCCTGATCGTCCTTTTCAGTCATTTAGGTCATTTTGTATTTATTTAATAGATTAGCATTATGTTTAACTCATATTGCAACGACTAGGGTCGAGAGTAAGCCGAGTGAAATAATTTATAAGTTACACGATTAACCCTTGCTCTGTTATGTCCATATATGTCTTATTAGAATGTTTTAGTAATGTGTAACTAATTTTAAATAGCCATCTTTATTAAAATAATAATGTAAAGAGACAAGTCCTGACTGATGATTGATTGGCTGACTGACAAAATAATCATCGTAGCCCCGAAACTATAATGCTAAGAACACCTGGACGATAATGTTCCGTCCATTAGAGTGAAGTAATAAAAATAGATTTTAAGTAAGTAATTCAACCCGTGAACGTGGCTTAAAAGTAGTGGTGAGAATTTGTATTGGTAGGTATCTATGCTGATGATTAAAAATACCCAAATAAGTGTTTCAGCAATTTGATAAAATCGATCTTCAAGAGTGAAAAATTATAACTTAAAGTTTGTATACGACATCCCTTATTTTTAGAGTTTAAACGATAATAAATATTTAACCTTATGATTTAAACCATTAGTACAAAAATGTAAAGTTTTAAGTTAGTTTAATGTAAGAGTAATTGAATTTTAGTGAAAAACATCCCTTAATTTAGATTTTTTTGTGTATAAGCACAAGTCTGAGTAATGTTAAGTTACGAACTTCCTACCCTACTCATAATAACAGAGCTTTAAAAAGTTTATATATATATTATGCCAGCAGACAAGCTTTAATTCAAATTCTGAACTTGAGTGACACATTGATCGTTAAATTAATGTAATTACGCTGTCATCAGCCTACTCCGAATACGGACTCGCGTAGGCAAAAGCTTTTTCAGGACAGCGTCGAGCTTAACAATCGCGGAAAAGCTCACGGGGACGCTACGGAGTCGGCGCGAAATGACAGCTAGAGTGGGGGGCAGTAACCTCCAGGACGCCGAACGGGGAGCTTGTGTCTCTTCACACTCCATATACATCGCGATTCCACACGAAACTATGGAGCATACTCGTTCGACGACTTTTAACTAGTCTTAAGTTTTAATAGTACGTTTTTGCTGTGAAAATGGATTTTATAATCTTAATTAAATATGTTTAAGTGTGCTAGCGAAGTGCGAAGTGACGGTTATCAGTATGGTCTCGGGTGCAATTAAGGCTGATAAACGCAGCAACCAGTTCGGGATCGTGCTTTTGCATCTTTTGCTCTTATTCCCCTGTGTCACAAAAGGTAAGTAAAAAAAGAAGGTTTCGTTGCACAAAAAACAACAGGGAATCAGACTACAATAGGATTTGTTTCGTTTTGTTTGCGTCGAATTCAAATTTGATAACAGTGAGTCATTGGTTGGTTAGACTTAAATTGATTATTTTTTGTTTGCGAAACTAGAAATTTGCTAACCAGTTTAGTGGATAATGTCAGGTTAGTATAAATCTTTAAATGATGTTGCTACTGTATTTTATTTATTCATGTAAACGTGTCTAACACTTAAATTAAATTAGTATGGAAGTTGCATTACTCATTAGTATACATAATTTCGAAATTTATTTTTGATTAGAACCGTAAACAAGACTTTACATAAGTAATTAATGACGACGGTTATACTATTAAAGTTTACAAATTTTAATGATGATTTAAGTTTTACAAAAACTAGAGTTTGTGAATTAGGGAGTTGCCTGAATTTCAAAGCATTCTTAATTGAGTACATTGTTTTATTTAATCTTTGCTAACCACAAAATAGCCTCGACTGTTGCGGTTACCGTAGACTTCTATCGTACGGTTTGCGGCTCGATTCCTAGACCTTTATTTAACTTACCACAATCATTATTCTATTATTAATCTGTTGTGAACATGCTTATGCTAAATAGAGTTTTTTGTTTGAGTGTTTATGTAATTTAAAAATAAATGACCATTCATTTTGTTTATTACTATCCTCATTATGATAAGGCGGTCAATGGTCTTCAATTGTTTTGACTGTCATTTGTTTTATTTACTTTGTTTTTAATCGAGTTTCTAACAGGTCGAGAAACAGATAATTTGTTTTTTTTTTCTTTTAAAATAAAAAGACGATTGAATGCGTCAATTAGGTACTCGTACATGGTTCTTTAAAACGACCCTTGAAGTTCACTTCCCGCTTTAAGTTATCGATTTAATTCCAAAAATTGCTTTAATGTAGGGTAACTCGACAAAAATCTCTGTTTTTTTATCAAATCATACATACTGACCATTACCGTAATCACCTCTAAATTAAAAGCCCATTAGTTGATTGCCGGAGGGTCTAACTCCCTTTTCTCCTAGCCCAAAGCCGAGCCCCCCGCATCAAGGAGCACCCCGCAGACACGATAGTGGGCAGAAGCGAACCCGCGACCCTGCGGTGTGTGGCCGAGGGCAAGCCTAAACCAACTATCCAGTGGTACAAGGACGCAGTACCCCTCGCTCCCACAGACCATCCACATAGGGTGCTGCTTGAGGATGGACTCTTATTCCTTAGGTAAGCCACTTTTAAGAACACGTCCGTGGTTTTGGTTGCATTGTAGTAAATTTGCGGCCGATTCCGGCTTCGGACGGGTGTGATAAAAAAGAATATATTAAATGGATGTACAAACCTTCAAAAAAATATTTTCTATAAATAACAGCGAAAACCGTATCAAATTTGCGTGCCTTAGAAGGAGTCGACGGAACGAATAGCAACTATGTAATTATTATTATTTATTTTACACAATGTTAATTTTTATTGAATAAGCTATCATCATCATCGTCATTATTATTATTATCTTATGCCATTAATATAAATGACAATTTCATACCTACTAATTATTTTTTTCTCTTAATACACTAAAGTTAATGGATTCCAAGCGCACTATTTTGAAATCTTACTTTTTAATGTAAGATGGCGGCACACAAGCACGTGGTCTACCTGATGGGATGTGATCAGCGCCGTCCAGGGAATTTGCAACCAAAAGAATCGCTGACTAGCCCGTTGCCAGCCATTAGCCTATCTATCTATCTATCATCTATCAAACTGATACTGTGACTGTAAGTGCGTGGCACTACCCCGGTCGAACCGGCCCATTCGTACTGTAACTAGCAAGTGGTTACAGCGTGGCTCTACCAATAAGGCTCTTTTTTCATTAACTATTGTTCCAAGTACAAGCAAATACCTACGGCGAGGGTGTGCGTGTAAGAAGTTTCCGATTCACATTATTAAAACCCCAAACCATAACCTTCGCGTTGCAGTAAATCAATACAAGTTAAGAACTAGTCACTAATGAAACACCCCACAGTAAAAGTATTTGTTTGCGTTTAGGGTTATGCGGGGAAAAAAGGAAAACGACGAGGGCGTGTACTGGTGTGTGGCGCGGAACTCCGTCGGGGAGGCGGTTAGCAAGAACGCTACTCTCACCATAGCTGGTAAGGATAACGAGGGTCATGGTATAAAAATAAAATGACTCATAAGTAGGTACATAAGACAAAGTCACTCAACATGTTTTCATACGCACTTTGTGGGACAAATTACATTCGTATCGATTGATTCCTGGCTTGTTCACACTTAGGTATCTTCATTTAATAAAAAACTCTGTAAATTAAAAGTATTGAAGTATTTTGGTTTAAGAACTTCTTAATGATTTCTCATGTTTTTGCGATTTCTATGTTTAAGTACAACAATTAATAAATACAATTTTTATTATTATTAATTGTCTGCCTGTGAACATACTTAAGACCTATAATGGGGCTCGAAACGTCGGGAGTTAGATTCGTTATAATACACGCAATATAAACCGTTTTAATTGATTTATTTTAAGATGTTCTTTTATGTATTTTTTTCTCCTACATAATTCTAAAAAAATACACAATTTAAATCATTAAGTATGTACCTATTCGAGACTTTTACAAATGCGAAGGAATTGTACAGTCAAGGAATTAAATTTCCAACCCACCTAAGGTACAATAGCATATAGCAAACTGTCACCATAAGAGCTATAGAGGAAGACGTTAGTTTGACATATCGACCTTAATGCATTGCGAATGTCAGACGACATTTCAACGAAATGGTTAGGGAATTAAATTCCTTGACTGTACAATAAGTCTGTTCCGAAGTCAAAAATATTGATGCAATTTGTGGAGTTACCCAATTCTGAACACAGTTACATTTATTCCACTTCTTTTCAACTTATGTATGTTCAAATCTCGTAAAATTCCATATCTTGTCGAAGTTATCAGCGTGCCTTGTTACAGTCCTACGCGATGACTTCAGAATGGAGCCTCGTGACGTCAAGGTGGCTGGTGGAGAGCAAGCATTCTTGGAATGCTTGCCTCCTAAAGGAACCCCAGAACCGTCGGTACATTGGACTAAAGATGGACACGTGGTCGACGTAGATGTTAACAGCGGGAGGTAATAAAAAAAAAGTTTTATCCTATTTGGTGGCCTTGATATCCGATTTTAATAAAACCTCAACGCCGTCACTGTAAATTGTATCAGCGCAGAAAGTGATTCGAAGTTAATCTCGTAAATTGGATCGCCCATAAAAATGCTTGTAAACAAACGTTAATTTGTTTTATTATACGTGAAGGCCGTAAATAACAGATTTGTATCTTAAGGAGCCGGTGGTAAGATTTCAAAAGCTGTGACTAAAAAGAAGGTTACATAAACACGGTAGCACAATTTACTTTTCGCCTATAGAGTAAATTGGTTGGACTACGTAAAGTTAAAGTATTTAATTGTTTTAGAATATCATTACTGGACGGAGGAAATTTAAAGATCCTAGAAAGTCTTCCATCAGACAGTGGAGTATATCGATGTGTAGCGTCAAATGCCGCAGGCGAAAGGCAATCGCGACCCGCGACGCTGCTCGTATTACGTAGACCACATTTCCTCGTGAAACCCAATAACATAACGGCGTTGATGGGGCAGAACATTGAATTTCATTGTCAAGTAAGTCACATGATCACTGCTTTGAATAGTAATAGGTTTGCTTCACCTTTCGCATCCTTTGTTACTTTTATGAGTCA
Source organism: Ditula angustiorana (assembly GCA_963691745.1). NCBI lineage: Eukaryota > Metazoa > Arthropoda > Insecta > Lepidoptera > Tortricidae > Ditula > Ditula angustiorana. The sequence continues at coordinate 9,390,003 of OY829478.1, forward strand.
ATCGACTTTAGCATATCAATTCTTGCTACCTCCTTCGTTAGATAAGCCCTTTTGAAACTCGCTATATGTAATCTGATCCTTACTTGCCTAAAGAATGTTTGACCGTATTTATCTTTCCTTTAAACCAAAACGTTTCTTTTAGGCGTCCCCTGAATCTGACGTGTCAGTCACTTGGTCTCGTGACAGTGGGACCTTGTCTCCGTATGCTATAATTCGTCGTGGATCGCTACGAATAGACAGGGTTGTGTCATCGGATGGAGGCACCTATACATGCCGAGCAGAGAGCCAAGCCGGATCTAGCAGTGCTAGCGCCATACTTACTATACATTGTAAGAACATTTGCATATCCTTAACCTAATTTCAGCTCTTTAGTTTGTTCAATCCTCGAAGACGCCCACTTCTCTTTTTCTCGCTTACATTGAATTTCGACTCAAATGACTTTTACGTGTAGGTTGACAGCTAATTGACTGTCCTGTTTTTTAATTCAACGTACCTCAAAGGAGCGTTCTTTGTGGATTTAATAAACTATGCAGCATTAGATTGTTTTTAATAAGAACCTGGTGTACAATTCACTACATCTTAAAATCGGTTTTAGCCCTACCTCATTTTACACGAGTGCCTTCGGATCAGACCGCGTGGGAAGGAGAAGAGGTTTCTTTTCCATGTGAAGCAGAAGGTACTCCAAAACCCATAATTTTTTGGACTATGGAAGGATCTCAGGTAATAAATATGTTTGTATTCATACGTATTCGCAAAGTTTTGTGTAATATTTACAAACGGTAAATGATATAGTCGCATTATATCAAATGTATCGTTATACCAATACAAGCAGGTGTAATTACATCATATATTATAGAACCATTTCTTCTTACCTTATTGTTGTGTTATTAATTTTACAGGAACTAGTGTTTCCAAAAGCTAGTCAGGGCACTGGTACTTTATATTTGGACAGAATTTTGATTCGTCATGCCGGCAGACTGACTTGCGTAGCTGTAAGCGAAGCAGGGAGTTCTCTGCACACAGCCACTTTACAGGTTAGTAAAAATATTAAACTCTATGACGTCAAACATGGCTCTTTACATCGTTTCTTGCAAGTAAGACTAAAAATAAAAAAAAATAGTACAAAAACAAATAACATACATGTACAAACCGAAGTTATCCCTAAAAAATCTAATCTTGCAACCCTAAAATCCACTTTTCTTATTATCATGTAATACCTTCAACACCATCACAGACATATTTGCACTTCCCTACATTTTTTATTACTTGTTTCAGGTGTTGAGACGAGAAGCAAATTCTTTTAATTCAGATTTGGATTCATCAACTCCATACACGGAATTAAATAAACCTCAAAACCATCCGCCAATGACACAATACGAGTTAGTTCAAGCACGCCGTTACCTACAGCAAGACGTTCTCACTTTAAGGAGAGTCGAAGGAATATCTGCTAGCACTATGAAAATTGTGTGGGAAGTAAGTACTTATACCTAACTATGAATATATAAAGAAAGTTACTGAAATCTAATCAATAAGTAATTTTTATTTTCTTATAGGTAATGACAGACTATAATGAATATTTGGAAGGAGTAAAGATTTGGTTCAACGGGACATCATTAAATCAACAGAATTCAATAGAACTACAGAATTCTCCTACATCTAATACTTCGGTGGATAACGTAATCCAGTCAAAATTCGGAAACTTCTCAATCACCACAATACATAACAGCGGATCATCCAGCCACGTTTTAACAGGGTTAATGCCTTATTCTCAATACGACATATTCATTATGCCATTCTACAAGCTCTTACTCGGAAAACCGTCAAATTTGAAAAGCGGTTTCACCGAAGAAGACGGTAAGAAACTACTTTAAGTATTAATGTTTCTTATTCTCTTGTCGAGAATACTGTGGTCGTAATGTGATTAAGTTTTCTCCACTAAGTGGTAAAGTTTCGTATGTTTCTAGTGCCGTCAGCGCCGCCGCAGAGCGTTACCGCCGGAGTGATTAATGCGACGTCTGCCTGGATTCGCTGGGATCCACCTCCACTACATACGTGGAATGGTGAACTGTCTGGCTACCTTGTAAGTGCATTGTCATTCCGAATTGTTTATCTATTTCAAGCCAGCCTATTATTTTAGCCGGTGAAATTGCTGGCACAAGAGGTATTTTATCTTAGCCCTCTGAGTTGGCAACGCACCTGCAATCTCCTTGGTGTTGCGGGTGACTATGGGAGGTGGTGATCACTTACCAACAGGTGATCCACTTGTTTGTTTGCTTTCTTATGTTGTATAAGAAAAAAGCTAGTAAAATGCCAGTTTTTTGTCGCCCTCATTAAGTCAGGCATAGGATGTAAAACATCGTGTTATTCTTTTTTTAAGTTCTTGTTTATAAATATCTGCGAACTTTAGTACTTTGTTGTTTTACCATTGTACGAAGTTGTTAAAGTCTTAACAAGAAGTTAAGATTGTTTTCTTTTTAGGCAAAACGAGCTGCTCGAAATTACCCGTAGGTATGTTGAAAATAATATGTGATTTAATTGTGTAAATGGTCTGATCATCGTAGATTGAAGTGCGAGTGGGGGGTAGTACTGGCGGCCGGGTGGTGGGTCAGATGTCGCTGGGCGCGCGCACGCGCGCGGCGGCGGCCAGCTCGCTGCGCGCCGGCGGCCGCTACAGCGCGCGCGCCGCCGCCGTCACGCGCCGCGGACACGGGCCCTTCAGCGCGCCCGCGCATCTGCACATGCTGCCCACGCACACGCAGCGCCAATACGTGCAGTAAGTATAAAAAATCTTGCACTAACGCCAGTGCTGGCGGTTGGGTGGTGGGTCAATTATTTAAAATTCATTGGGTAGGCGCCCCCGCGTTGCAGTTTTCAACGATAGCTTATCTTAATTCAATGATGTTACTGAGTCAAGTGTTTTTTAACAAAATCGTACAAGAATCTGCCAAACCCGAGTCGCACTCGCACCTCGAGGGTTGCATGCTTATTTCTGTTTTGGCTTGACCACAAACAAATATATCTTATTTAATATCCAACACTGACTCACACTTGGCCAGTAATTGCTATTTGTTTCGCACCTAAATATTTCAATAACAATATTTAGTCAAAACAAAGTAAAAAAATAAGATTCAAAGAGCTCGTCACAAATAGATCATGTCTGATAAAATATCTCTAACAGTACGGTCTAGATTTTTCTATTGCTAAGAAAACAAAATTTTCACACCTATTACCATGCATATAGTAGGTACATGTGTGACCCAAAGTTTAGTATTTGTTATTGTCATTGTAACGCGTGTTTTGTTTCAGGACGGAGCCGGCTAGAGACAAAGCGATATTGTCGATGTTCCAGGAAACTTGGCTACTGGCGCTCTGTTTAACTTTATTAGTATTAGTGCTGGCGACCGCCGGGACCGTTGTTTACATTAGACGTCGCCATTCCAAACAGAGGAAAAGTCAAAACACAAATGGTAAATAAAATAAAATTACTTAGGGTGCTTTATAGAGAATTCAAAATAACAAAAAAAATGGTCGTTATTTTCTGTATGAAGTCCTTCTTCCAGGAACAGCGATATCGAATGCTCAACAGTGCTTGCTAGCAAAAGAAGCTGTTTGGCTCCGAGAAAGACCAATATTTGAAGGTTCAAATGAACCACGAATTGAAGTTTTGAACTGTCATCAAAGTTTATTACATGGTAAGTTTCACGTGATTTTCATTGTTATTATTTTAAATCACATCGTCATGTACAAATCTCGAGAAATAACTTTAATTTCCTAGGTGGTCAATCAACAGGGACAATGACGATGGAAGCTGAATATACGCTTCCTCAACATGCCAATAACATTGGCATGATGCCTCACGAAGAACAAAGGAGGCTTCCACCAGAGCCATACGCATCCAGTGCTATTTATACAGAACTAAATTATCCGGTAAGAATCCATATAATAACGATATTTATATGCTTAAGATATATGTAAGTCTAAGTATGTAATGTGTTAATATTGATTAATACAGGTTCACACCGACGCAGGAGATTCATGTATGAAGTGCGCCGTCAGTCCAGGGTCTTATGACAACAGTATGGTCAGGTCTTTCGCGGAAAGCAATCAATATTCCAATGAAGAGTGCTCGACGTGTTGTCGAAGTAGTAGTTCCACCTTAACAAAAGACTACAGCGAAATGACAAAATGCGGAAATGAGGTGGACGAAATGCAGGACATGTCCATAGAAGACTGTCCGTCATGTAAGACTCATCATTCGAGATCCTCTAGTCACCATGATGAAAATAAAGAGTGGGCAATCACAGAAGTCGAATACGATTATCCTCAATGGCATTGGCTGGGTAGAGAAAACAGTTTTAGGAATAATGATCAAGATGTAAGATACGCTAGTGAGGGGAGGAGCGATCAAAATTGTAGGATGAATCTTTGTGATATTCTACCTCCGCCTCCTTATGAAAGGTAAGTTGTTCTTCGGTTTTTTTAATGACTTGTCTTAGGTATAATATTTTCTTACGGATTTTTGGTTGTCCGCAGAGAGTCTCCTTATCGAGAAATGCAAGCATTTACCAATCACTCAGGGGCATCTGGTTGTTCAGGACATACGTATCGAAGCTAATTTTGATTAATTATTTATACCATAACAAAATATCACTAGGAACGTAATTCAAGCAATATTAATTTATAGTAAAATGTACATAGTTTGTATAAAATGTTTCTGCATATATTGAATGAAGAAGGTGATTGCTAACACTGCCACGTGATTCTTTAAACATAGGAAGCATAATTATTACAAATATTAGCTAAATCAAAGGGCAGATGTTTTGTAAAACTCGCACAACCCTGGTTTTAGATTTTGAAAAGGCTTTAGAATGACATTAAAACACACATGCTTTTTTATTAATTAAAACTCCAAATAAATAACTTATTCAGAATATTTTGATATGGCATCAAATTCACGTGGTACTGGATCGATTGGATTAAAAAACGTAGTTTTTGTGAAAGTGTTTTGATATAGACTGCCATATTGTGACGTCACGTAGGTATAGTTTTCATCTCTCTCTAGTGACTGTGATATAGTATAATTTAAAACTTTTTGTTTTGTACATATTTTTAAAGTGTTTGATATTCTTATACAATTTTATCATTACCTAATTTATTGTGTGTAGTGAATCATTATTCCGAACGAGACCTATTGCGAATTTAGATGAACTTATAGTTCTAACGTGCATTTTGTATTAAAAAAAGTCTTTAAATGATTTTGTAACTCTTACATCGTTAACCAGCCAATAATATTATTAAAGCAGTACATTTTCTATTTGGTTTCATTTAATAGCATCATTTTCGCATCATGGCGAGATCAATTACAAATAGCTGTTCGAAAAGGACTAAAAATGAACCTAAACTGTTTAATTTATTTATTTCCTGTAAGCACTGTTTTTTGAACTTTCACTAGGCGTTGCAAATACACTTGCGTTCAACTGACTCCTATGAATTGTAACCGGGTAAAAATACAGAAAACGCGTACCTAGACATATTATATAGGTTCATTGCAGGAATGTACCTATATATTATATATAGGTACGCGTTTGAAGTATTTTACTAACCTATTCACTGCACACTTCTAGCAATGTCATTCCTAGCGGTGCGCAGTGAATAGGTTAGTAATAATCGGTTAAATGCTCAACACAAGTAGCTTAACTTGTTTGTTAACTATATGAGGTTGTTGAAATCGTCCTAGGTGTTTAATATTACGTTATTAACGAACGTCGTGGTAGCAATTTACTTATTACAATTTTATATCCGCAAACTTAACTAAAAGTCTCTCGTTGGCTAATCTTCAGCAGCTAAAAATTGGCATTTATATTGGCTCGTCGTACTTATCGCGAGATGTCAAATTCTACAGATTAACTTTTTTTCCATGAGGTTTTCTGATAAATTGCAATTTGTCAATAGCGTAAAAGGAGACAAATCGCTATTATCATAAAGGCATATCCGTTCCACATCCAAAAAGACCTACAATTGCACCTCTAATCAGCTTTTCTCGTAAATAACTAAACATATTAATGCAGGCTACACTCGCAGGCTGCGTCCGAAGGGGCGTTGCCATGGAAACGGGCCCCCAAGTGCACCCTTGTTATTAATACCCGTAATAATTAAACTTGATTGCATTTCACACCAGGTGTTAGATGACGCCTCTTGTCTGGTGAGTATTTGAGAGGTTAAAAGGTTAAGACGTTTCGTAGTATTGCTAAGTTAATTAATCGGTGGAAATGCAAATTTAGACACTGCGGACTGGTTTTAAAGGTCAATTTGGTAATGGACTGTTAATTACGGAAAAAGTCAGTCCGTATAAAAACTCGTACGATCACGAACCTAAAGGTGCTGATAGACTTGAGCATTCATTTGTAACAGAACATTGAGTATTCGCCGTTTAAACCTCTTTCCTATCGATTTTATGAGCTTTGTAACATTCGTTTAAATGTTTAAGTCTCTCTTTTCCTTTTTCGTCGTGCTCTTTATTACTGTCCATCTCGATAAACCTTCGTTGTCATGCCGACCAATCCCAGATCTTTCTGTCTTCGGCCTGTCGTAAGGCTTAAGTGATTGGTAGGCTAGTGATATCTTCACTTGATCCGACCAGCGAGTGGGTGACCGCCATCGTGGTCATTTGCCATATTTTCCGACTATGCTCAAGTCTAGCAGCACCTTAAGGTGTGACCACTTGAGTACTGGGTGATTTTATCATTATCTTGCGATTAGACTTAAAGCAATTTTTACTCAGTTCTTATAATTGCCTCACATCTTAATTATTTGATTATTTGCACATTGCCGTTATGGACTAACCACTTACTTCCAACCGACTTACTCAAACATATTAATTGACACCTAAGTCATTTAGTTATTTATTACGTTTATCGGAACTTTAACGCGATCGTAACCACGGCCGTTACAATACAGCCAAAACGTCGAGATAAATAAATAAACAATATTTTCGCGTAAGTAAGTAAGTCGCGATAAACGTTATAAGTTTGTATGAAAATCGCGAAACTTTACATAAAACAATTTACTTAAATCATTTACTTTCCAAACAAAACAATATACTTAAAAGGAACGACGTAAGTATTACTTACATGTACGGCTTTAAGCTTTCTATTTCTAGTCACACTTAAGTTGTCAAGAAACGGGATATTTCAAGGAAATGTGTAATTTGGCATCATATCAACACCAGAACATGCACTCCGAAAAGCAACGATGCGACTAATGCATGTTCGCTATCACCGAAAATCAGAATTCATTTCGGAGCCCTCCACAGAACGTGACTCCTTTCAATCATACCGCTCTCTCGGAGTTTTTTTTATTTCCTTTATTAATCAACACTCCCCTAGGGCTGTTTTGAGAGAGCCCTCTGTTAGAGTCAAGTGGCGGAGACAGCGGAGAAAAATTGCGAGAGATGTAAGAAACGTCATTATTGTGAAAGTTCTCGTGTGTAGTGACAAGGAACAAATGAATGTCGCTGCTTTTGTTTCCTTTTGCTACGTTTTTTTAGGCATGTGAAGTTGCCCTTAATGTCACTCAGAAAATACAACCAAAAAGATTTAAAACACAAGCAAACATTACTAAATGTTAGTGTACCTAAACACCAATACATGTAACAACCATAACTTATGCCTTTATCGTGCATAAAATTACAACAGCAACAACAAATACTTCTTTTTTTATAGAATATAGTGAACATAAGATGTAAATACATATCAGTACTTTCATATTCTACAGGAGTAATATTGAGTCACAAAAGTAAAAGATCCCGATTAATTGAGAACCTCCTCCTTTTTTTAAGTCGGTTAACAAAATAAAAAACTCAAACAGAAATTTTACATGGGATTCAACAGATGGTCTTATCGCTAAACAGCAATCTCTTACAGACAACCTTACAAAAATAAATTTAAAAAAATTACTTTCATAAAATAATATCTTCATAATTTTCATCGGCAATATTTAAGCCTGAATAAACAAGCTCGGTACAGTCCGCGTGCGTGTAGTGACAAAAAAACAAATGAACGTCGCGTTGTTTTTGTTTTATTTGCCGCAGTCTCCGGGGGGTTGAAGTGAAAAATTAGGTAGGTAATCCATTTATTACAACGGTGGTGCGGTTAAGAGGTTGCTAGCAAAGTTATATAATTTATTTTGCCACCGGAAATTAGAAGTAACTTAAGGCAAGCTGCTTTTTCAAAAGGTAAACTTAATGTCTTGTGCATTTGCTTCTATGTTCTATGATATTAGTTTTAATTACAGTGAAACATTGCAGCCCATAGCTTGGTTATGTTTTAACAAGTGTTGTGTGGCAAATATACTTACTGTACTACTAAACAATCGTTGATAATCTTTGATTTCAAACGTTGAAAGCAGGTAATTTACACTACTACAAATTTAACAACTGAAACTTCGAAAATAAACCCGGTAATTTAATAATACATAAATAAAAAGTGACATAAAGTGAAGCATTTAGAAAACTTCTTTACATTATTTATTAATTTGTTAATTTAATAAAGGTTTAATAACTGATTCATTAAATTTGCGCGTGATTGAATAATACTAATAGATACAACTTTCTAAGATTTGTGTCGACACACACATCAAACTTACCTTAATTTATGTATAAATACAATATTTTACCGTCACCATTTTGCATTGATTATTGCAACTTTTGATATGCGTTGGTCGACTCAACACATTTAAGAATGCTTTCAAAATCTTAGCTACTAAAACTTATAGGAAAATATACTCAAAAGCAAACGGACACGTAGATCCCACAGATTACGGCCATAAATAAAGAATTATCTCGCATTAGCGAGCTGTGTGCGTTTGGATCATTTAGTTTGCGCAAGTCGAAGTTATGACAGCTGTTAGATGTTACAATTTATGACTGAATATTTTGAAACAAAAACCTTGGCCTGAATTGAAGCTCTGAAACGAGGCATTTGCCTTAACTAGGATGATAATGATGATCATTAAGACAATTTAAGAATAAATCTTGAAGAGAACTTTTGCTCAATTGGTAACAGTGTTGCCAGATACATTTTTTTTAAATCCTAACGTCAGTATTGAAAAATCTGTACAGGAGAGCAAAAAGAGTTTGCGCTATAATCATTGATAGAACAAAAACAAAAAAAAACTTGTACAGAGAGTCTTATTATTATTTATTGGGATATCCTCAATATTCCGGCTGTCTATTATGGTTTAAAAAGAGAGGCTTTTAATGTAGAACAAACCAACAGACTGAAGGATGCCGTAGGCTTAGCAATAGGGTCCCGTTGTCACCTTTTTGGTTCGGAACCCTACAAATTAATGAAACAGGTTACTTTAAAACAAATGTTAACAAAAAATACATACATTACCATTGTTTTAAACCATAAACATTTCATAACACTGGTTAAAATAATTACAGACAAAAGAAATATACTTTAAAATTAGAAGCGAATGGTGGCGAGGGTGCATGAATTATCCATTACACCGTACGTACCTTCGGGCCATAATTCGTACTCCTTCGTTCCGGGGTTCCGTGTATTTATGGCCTTAGATAAGGCCTACAGATGGCGGCTGCGGAGTTTTCCTTCCCCTAATACTTGTTGAGTTACGGTTTCCAATTTCCAGTTCTGCACTTCAGGTGCGTCCCCGCAGGATTGTTGGCGATCGACGGATTTTGTGTGTTTAATCGTGTCTAGGTAAAATGTTTACTTACGAGGTAAGTTGGGGTAAGATGGGATATTAGCATATGGCTTTTGAAGTAGTGTGCGTAATTAGGCGTGATTTTTTTTAGATCAATGACTAACAAAATGTTTCGTAAAATCTACTAACTGCTACGTTATAATCTTAAAAGAATAATTTACAAATTAATTTCTTTTAATTTGAGCGCGGTTTGGGCATTAATAAAATAGGGAGAGTAAGAAAAACTTGTATTTTTAACCAAATATTCACATTTAGTATGACAACCTTGACGCAAACTTAGCGCAAACTACACACTAGTTTTATCAATGAGGGCTATGTTTAGTTTTGCACTTAGGTATTTAGGAAAAGACAACAGTAGAGTCGACCGAAACTGATGTTCGCAATGGGTATACTTACAATGGCGGCGAATTTAAATTAGTCTTCTTTATATGAAAGGGGCTAGTGTATAAAAATCCTGAAGAAATCCTCATACCTTTGATATTGCGGATTTTCGGAGGCGCAACCTGTGAAAGTGAGGAAGGCAGGTACCCAGCCACGCGAGGGTTCATCGACCCCAATAAAAAACCTGTAAATATAAATTCATCATAAAATGTGTAAATAAAGGATCAAAACAATAATTTAAAAGCAATTATTCTAACTTTTATAAGCATTAGTCACGGTTGAGCGGAATCGACACAGAATTATGACATCGGTGTTGGTAACGTAGTGGGGCAGTCACGCAATAGCTTGGAGCCTGTTTTTGGTGATTTATAGAACAAAATAAACCATGACTAATAGGAATGTAATCATGAAACGATACTATTTCACTGAATATTTTGTTGTAGTTAATTTTGTAGTATCTGGAAGTTTTTTTGCGAGCAACTTGTGGGGTTCAATTTACAGATTATTAAACATTTAAGATGTTTTTTTTTATTTTGTATAGTTCTAGCTACAAGTAACTATCTAGTTTATTAAACTTTTAGCTAGTGGCAGAGTTCGAGTACACGTAATACCCTTTTAAGGCTTCCATACAAAAAAAGATCCCAGTTGTACGCATCCATAACGCATTTGCGTTAATGCGAAATATATAATTTGGGCGATACGAAATTCTCGGTGCGCGAATCCGACTCGAACTTACCCAGTTTTTAATTTTTCAACTTCATTTTGGCACATGTAATATGAGAAGCGAAGTCATTACGTTTGTAAATGAGGGTATAATTTAACAGAAGCAAGTGAAAGTCGAAATAATATTGGTATAGTTTTAAACGATATTACTTCAGATAGTTCTACAATTTAGCAAGTTTTAGTGAAATTGAAAAATACTGAGAGTATATTTTTTACTTTGCCCTTGACAGTTCTACATTTCCCTTAGTTTCTACTTGCTCGTAGGCTTTCCTTATAAATAACTACATCGAACCAAAGAGAAAGTTACGACGTCGATAGTGAGAGAAAGAAGAAATAGGAAAAGCCACTGACAAAGATTGTTCTTTATTGCTTTGAAGATTTTAAGATACGACTGAATTAAATAAATAGGATCTAGCTTTTCCTTGTATCATTGAAAATATATTTCTTGGTAGGGTTGAATTTTTTTTTATTGAAGTAAATTAATAAAAATAATCATGATAGTTGACATGCTAATTGGGTAATAGAAGAGCGTTTCTCTAAGAGTGACTATCAGTACTTAATTTAATTAAATAATATTATTTAGAATTCATAAACTGAACATAAAATGGTGCCTGCCGTGCAGTAAACCACATATTCATAGCTTAACTTATATTAAGTCTCTCTGAGTTGATATTTCTGACATATCAATCGAGATCTGAAATTATCATAGAAATTAGTCGCGGACTAGATACAGTATCTCATATTTAAATAAATCTGTCAAACAAACTAGAAATGTAAATTACGAACTGCCAACTAAGCTTGATATTTATGTAGTTCTAAATGTGCCGGTTTTAGTAACAAGAACCTTTAAAATTAATCCCTGTAGTCATATGGCCGAGACCCAAAAGTTTTACTTATTTTGGAAACTCATTTGGAGTTCGGGAAACCCGTTAACAGATCCCTTGGGAATTGATGAATGAAGCTACCAGCTCTAATAGGTTCTTAATTCTCATTATTAACGCTGTATAGTAAAAAGATTATACTCACTGAAATGGTAAATATTTAAACGAGTGTAAATCGACTTTTTAATTGAATAAAAAAAAGAAAGATTAAGATCCCAATTTAATGCTTTTTTTTATTTATTTGTAAGGTCACTGATTACCCGGAAATGGCTGAACCGATTAGATATTTATTTGGCATCTATCTTAAGTGTGAAATATCGTGCTTTTATGCAGATTTCATAATCACGAAGTCCTAATATTAAAATAAAGATTAACTTTAATCTATATATATAAAATTCAAAGTCCTGACTGACTGACTGACTGACTGACTGACTGACTGACTGACTGATATATCAGCGCACAGCCCAAACCGCTGGACCTGGAGACTTGAAATTTTGCACATAGATACCTTATATAGTGTAGGCATTCACTAAGAAAGGATTTTTGGAAATTCCACCCCTAAGGGGGTAAATTAGGGGATGAAAGTTTGTATGAAAGTCCGTCAGTTTTGAAGTTAGGATCTTGAAATTTTGTTGTTAGGCTTATGTAAAAAAAAAATTTATACGGGTCTCAGTGTTTTTGATAATTCCACCCCTGAAGGGGTGAAAAGGAGGATAAAGTTGTGTATGGAAAGGCCTACATTTTCACAGCAAAAATCACTACATTTATTATTTAGGCTTATAACGCAACGAGTATATCGGGTGTTATTGGAATTACAACCCTTAAGGGGGAAAAGGGGGATGAAATTTTGTATTTGAGTTTTTCATTCACAAATTTTTTGTATTGAAGTAAAAATAACGTACGTGACAACGTGTTATTACTAAGCCTCTATTGCCACCCGTCTATCCGTCTGTCTGTCTGTCTGTCTGCCACGCCCAAACATGTCCTGACTGATTTGCGATCGTCGTCCAACCGAAACTATTGAATCAAGAAAGCTGAAATTTGGAATATAGGTTTATTTTATAACGTAGGCATCCGCTAAGAAACCATTTTTGGTATTTTTTACCTTTAGAGGGGAAAACGGGGGTGGGGGTTGAACTTTGTATGAAAGTCTTTGTTGATTGAAGTTATTAACATGAAAATTTGAATTAGAACTACTGATCAAAAATAGCTTATAAGTATTATAACGTATTTCAGGATTTTTGCATTTTTACATTTAAAGGGGGAGAAGCGGGGGTGAAAGTTTGTAAGGACGTATTGTTTTTTTTTAATAGGAGCTTGTAATTTTAAAATACAGCTACTTATCATAAATAAATAATGACGCGTCACAGGGTTTAATGATTTTCAAATTTGTAGGGGGAAACGGGGAGTAAAAGTTTGTATGGTATCGGGTTTTTAATAGGAACTTGAAATTTTGAATTTTAGATACTTATCATAAATAAATAATTATGTGTTTCAGGGTTTTATGACTATCGAATTTTAGAGGTGGGAAACGAGGGTGAAACTTTGTATGGAGGGGAGGTATCGGTTTATTCAAAAATAAGAACTTCAAAATGATTGTTTGTTTTAGGGTATTTGGATTTTTACATTGGAAGGGGGCAAAACGGGCGGTGAAAATATGAGAGTAAAAAAAAGACATTTGTTTTCTGTAGGCCACGCGGGCGAAGCCGTGGGCAGGAGATAGTTATAAATAAATAATGAGATATTTTAGAGATTTTAGATTTTTAATTTGAAGGGGTAACACGGGGAGGGGGAAGTTTGTATGGAGGTATCGGCGTTTTTTAAAGGTAGAAACTTGAAAATTAGAACTATTGAGCATAAATGAATACCGCCGTGTTTAAGGGTATTTGGATTTTCACTATTAAAACGAGAGAAACGGGGTTAAAACTTTGTATGGAGGTATGGAGGCTTTTTCGAAGATATAAACTTGGAAGACTTTAAGGGATGACAGTTAATGTTACAAAAACGAAAGTAATGGTGTAAGAGAAGAATGAAGAGGTTTCTGAATGTGTAATAAAGATTGGTAATGAAAGAGTTGAACAAGTGAAAGAATTTGTGTACTAGGTAGTATGTTTACTGGGGATGGAAAGCACGATGAAGACATTGAAAGGAGAGTGAAAGCGGGAAATTGGGAGCTCTGTGTGCTTTTGTGAGCAGCCAGAATGTCGCATCCAGCAACGTGAACAGCCAAACGTGCCTTTTACAATGTTCGGCCGTTCACGATGCTTTGTTAGTTTCCACGTTGATGTATGCAAATGAAAGCTGGGTTTGCGAGAAGAAGCATAGGAGTAGAATAAATGCCGTAGAGATGCGTTCTCTGCGTAGTATGAGTGGGATCAAGCTGACTGAGAGAGTAAGAAATGGTGTTATAAGAGAGAGGTGAGGTCTGAAAGAAGATGTAGTGACTGGAATAGAGAAACAAAAGTAACGTTGGTTTGGGCATGTTGAACGAATGGATGAAAGGCAATTATGTTACCAAATTTATGAAGGTGATGTGACTGAGCGAGTTGGTCGAGGGCGGCCTCGACGTACTTTTGTCAACCAAATTTGTGATGTCCTGAAGACAGGTCAAACCAGAAGTACATGGAACCGCCGAGCATGCACGAAGAGAGGAATGTGTGTGGAGGGAGCGAGGGAATATGCCAAGACCAGGGCAAGTGACGTTCTGTGGTCTCTGCCTACCCCAAAGGGAAACAGGCGTGAGCTTATAATAATAATAATAAAAATAATCTTGAAAATTAGAATTGCAGCTGCTCATCATAAATAAATAACGATGTTTCGGGGTTCTCGGATTTAGGTGTCATTTGTTTTCTGTAGGCCACGCGGGCGAAGCCGCGGGCAGAAGCTAGTAGTTATATACAATTTAACTATTTATGCTCGCAATTAACTTTCTGACCGCAATACGCGTGTTTAACTGTTTTCCCCAACAAATAAAATTGCTGGAGGAAAATAGATTTAAAATAAGTTTAAAAAACTGGTTAATTGAAAAAGTATTTTATAGTTTAAATGATAATTTTACTTGTAATAACTAAATTTAAGTAAGCACAGAGTAAAAAACTTCACTAGTCATAAGTAGAACTAATATTGTATGTATGGAATGGGCAACTGTTGATACTTTTTATAATTGAACATCCAATTGTACACAGTTAACAATAAATACATTCTATTCTATTCTATTAACTTGGCAGTATTTTCCGGATATGGAGTGGCATAGCGAAAGATTTGCGTTTTTCATGTACAATAACCAAAATATGAATACGAAACATGAAGTGAAATACTGTATTTTCAATTTCATATGTACAGGTCATAAAAAACATTAACCGTTATAATTTTTTTATCCAAAGCTGATAAAAAGTTTTGATAAGACGGGTATCTTTCAAATTTACAAAAAACCATTTGAATCTGAATCTAGAATGGAAGATTCACATGGCCATTTATCCAAAAGTATTCGAATTAATAGTTTCGTCGCAATTTCTAGAGTGTTTGGACGCTCCGCTATCGTAGCTTCAAATAATTTATGGGTTTCTACATATCCTACTTAAGTTGAGAGTAATACAGTTAATACAGGAACATCTAGGCTTTGGAAGATAAAATGACGTAGTGCAGAAAAGCAAGTTTGAAGTATATTAACGAAGTATATTAATTAAATATTTGACGACCGGATAGCCTAGTGGTTAGTGGCCCTGACTACAAAGCTTGAGGTTCCGGGTTCGATTCCCGGGAGGGGCAAATGTTTGTATGATGAATACGAATGTTTGTACCCGAGTTGTGGGTGTTATATATATTTAAGTATATATTTATCTATATAAGTATTTATATCCGTTGTCCAGTACCCATAACACAAGCAGCTTTAGTTGCTTACTTTGGGACTAGGTCAATTGGTGTTAATTGTCCCAAGATATTTATTTATTATTTATTTATTAACGTTTTTCCAACAATAAAACTTTGATTCTCAGTGCAGTATATGCATAATAATGTATACATATAAGCGAGGTCTGTCACTGATAGACTGACAGACAAAGCAGAGTCTAAACCGCTGGAAACAGAAAAATGACATTTGGATCATGTATTCCTTACGCGGTATAGAATAGATCCACTAAGAAAGGATTTTTTGTAAAAATCTGTTTAAAGGACATGGAAATAACTATGCAATACAAAATCTACGCGGACGAGGTCGCGAGCAAAAGCTAGTTATAAGGGTGTTATCACACTGGCGATTTGCGAGCGAGTTCAACGCGAGGCGAAAGCGCAGCGGGCCCGCTGCGGGGCGCGACGTTATCCTCTCGTGTGCGCCACGAGTTCGCGCGCCGCTCAATCTACAACCAGACCAAGCAAAGAATACGAACGAAATCATCCGTGCATTCATCATCCGTGAAATTATTATCGGATTTCATCCGTGTAATTCGTGTACTTTGTTTAGACGGGTAGTAATTGAACGTCACGCACACGCAACGATAACGTCATGCACCCGCGGCGTGTTCGCTGCGCGCTCGCTGCGAACTCGCGGCAAACCCGCTTCGCATTCGCATCGCGTTAAACTCGCTCACAAATGGCCAGTGTGATAAGGCCCTTAATAATTATGTGACACCAGAAGGTTGTTTTATAACTAGGTGAACATTTTAGTCAGTAGCCTACTATTTAAAAATGGTACAAACATCGATCAACAAAAAAAGACGAAACTCGATTCGGCTAAGATTCTATACCATACCTTTGGTTATACTATACCACTGAATGAAAAAAAAAAAACTCCGTAAGGTTTTTCTCATATCCTTTACTCATTTATGATCCTCCTAGCACTTTCTGCTGTTTCTTAATTCAGGGTACGCTTTGACTATTATCCCAAATTTGACAGTTCAGGTTATTACAATGGAGCAATTGCCGTTTGACTTCCGTATTCCAAGTTCCTTGTTACGCGTTCACTCGCTACGCAACTCAGTGCGTCTCTCTTCTACTGGGGTAGTTAAAAAGTGACGCACTGAGTTACGTAGCGAGTCAACGCGTATCGAGAAGATTCGTGGTAGGTTCTCTGGTGACGAGTTCTCCAGTGGCAGGCTACCCTTTAACTGCCTGAACATGACACCCTTCGGCCAGAAGTCCGCACATGAGATGCTCTCTAGCAACGGCCGCCCCTTTATATCCCTTAGTGTTTCCTAACAAATGGTTTAACTAGGTGGTACAAACTGCTTTAAGCACACTTATCTGGTTCATATTTTTTAATAAATTACAAATAGGCCGGCGTCGCCGGTGCCATCAGTTGCCGTGCGTGTTATCGTGGAGGGGATCGCGAACGGGGCTCGTACAGAGTAGGAATGGATGTACGAGTGCCACAGAGTAAATTATTTAAAGTGTATTCATCCGTACTTGTCATGTAAACAAAATTCTAACCTAATATAACACTTTTTGTCACCTAAACACCATTTTCCGACTATATAAATCAAATAGAGGCTATCTACAGGAAAGGTAATTTGTAATTTGTGGCTTTAGAATGTTTTATTAAAACATCAAAGAATATTTTGATAGCAAAAACTAAAATTGTAGGTTAGAATGTTGTTAATTACTTAAGACAAGTAAGGATAAATATGGCTTAGAATTGATTACTAAAAAACACCGATTACATCGGTACAGTTTTGTAATTACTCCCCTGACATTCAATCGAACTTACTGGTAAAACCCAACCCTATAGATATTAATAGGAGTAACTGTGTCACTCACTTGAGCTAGAGCGCTAGAGCAAGACAGCGCTCGGCTGCCCCAGCGCCGAGTTCGTCGCTGATGCACTTAGAGAATCATTCTCCTGGTATGTCAAAGTGATGTTTAGCAAATAAAACAGAATTATAAACACGCTTGGACATGAAGTTATTTCCATTATTTATAAAACATTTAATCGTACACGACACGATGCGGACGTATCTTTTAGTGTAAGATTATAAGCATAAGGAAGCTTTAACTTAAACCTGCAATAAATAAATGCACTCATTCCGACGAAATAATTGTATCATTTCAGTATTTGACAGTAACTGTTTGTTGTATGCGTTTGACACTAGTAGGACATTGTTTTTACCAATAGTTGACATCATTGTATCTCACTTTAACTCGTATGTTACCGTATCTTCTCGTCAACTATTGGGTCACTGTCAAGAACTACGACCGGTACCTTTTATTCATATTGTATTTTTGTTAAAACTATCGAATTTATTCCATAAAGAACTGGTATAGGAAAAAAAGAAACAGCGCAAATACCTACGTAACTAGCAGACAACAAAACAATAGTACAAGAAGCTTCAAGCAATCTCACACTATAATTAAACGAAGATCTAGACTTGTACCACCTTGTACCAACACAGCAATCAAAGCTAATTCGCAGTCTAACCGCCTGAAAGCAATAACGTTGAGTTTAACTGCGTGTCCTGGTCTCTATCCGCTGGTTACTGGTGCGGTTAGCAATTACGATTTCTTTGTCGTTGGCTTCAAATTGGCCATTAACTGAGAAGAAATCACAAGTTTACACTTCTTCTATTACTATTAAGATTTTTATTTTCAGGCTTCAAAAATATAGTGTTTTTACTCGATAATAAAATCATTAGTACAAACACGCGTCAAACTTGACCTGGTTATAGTGCCAACTTAAAAGTGAAGCCTAAAACAATGAAAACAGACCCAGGTGTGATTTGGGCTCATGTTACGAATACCGAACTACACAAATGTTTGGTTTTTAACAAAAAAAATACACAACACAAAATACCTAAATTGGTTTGTGTTGTGGAACCTCCGCATATATCCAACTCAGACTTGTAGGATTTTCAAATAGTCGACAAATAATTATAGTTTATAACACAATCACAAAATTTGTTATTCCATACAGTTTATTAATTTATAAAAATCTGTGATAGCTAATTTTTGTATTAACTTTATTTGTCTGTGTCATACTCATACCTCTGACGTGTCGTGACTAACACATACTCTGTACAAGCATTAGATGGAAACGATTTTTTTCGTCTAGTCTCCCCGTCGTCAGTTTTCAGGCCCCTCCACAATGATAACGTCGTTAGCGAGGCTTTATGTGAATCTGAAGCAATAGTTAGATTTAAGTGTTATGTTTATGCCTGGATCCGATCAAAATACAAATACTTTTTTCTTTTGTAAATAAACTAACCTGATAAAAACAATATCGACATAAACTTGCTACTTTACTGGCCGATATAGAAACTTGTTATTTTCAAAATAATTTAATGACAAAACATTTTAAAATATAGGCAAAATAGCTTGGAAACCAAATTAAAATGGCTAGCAAAACAATAAATTGTAGACGTGAAAACATCCTTGTCCTAATAAAATGGGAGATTCAATATTTAAACAAATCGCTGTTTCAACAAAACGGTAATCCAAAAGCATGGCAATTAGATAGATTAATAGCTTTAAGTAAATGTTGATTTACACAAAGACGCGAAAGGAAAATAACGCAAAACACAGAAAAAAGTTTTCTCTTTTTGTGTTAAACTGTTAACTGCCTCCCGAGAGCAAAGAAATAAAAATCAAATGCGACCGCTTTCCTCAATTGCGAGACTGTTTGTTTTGTTATGTTTGTTTGAAGCAAGCCAACTGTTAGCACAAAGATCCACCGAATGTATGCTCTCGGACAAAGCGAACGGGTGGTCTCTATCATACGTAAAGCAAACAAGACATAATAAAATATGATATCGAAAATCAACATTAATTTTGACGCATGATTTATTCACTTAACGCTGTTTTGAGATGTTTGTGAAAACGACTGACGACAAGCACCTCGATTTTATGTATTAAGTGATCCAAAAATAGTAAACAGCTAAGTTCAGTAATTGTTCAGTGCCTTGACGAATATTTTACAAAATTGCTTAGCTTACTAATTTATTTATATCTCATTCATATTATGTATGTCACCCATCATCATTGGGAGCTTGAACATTAATTCTGTTTTGTTTTAATATATGTAATGAATTAACATTTTCTTCTTTTAAGGCCCCGCAGCAATCGGATAAAACCAGGATAACCGCAAAAACGCAAAGAAAAGCCTGGCTAAGTAAGTCGCAAAACTGATGGGCGTAGGACAGAAATATTTACAAGTGTTGATGCGTCCTGGAATATAGAGCCTGGGTAGACACCTCAAAAGATAGACCAATGATCCGGCGGAGATCACATGAATCCGCAGGCTAGTGCGTACATCGAGTTGCGAACAACGATATGCCTCTGTCCGGCAGTAGACGTTGTTTAGTCAATTTGATTATCAAAAATATTATTCTTAATGCGTTATAATGCAAGAGGGAGTTTCGCTTAAGGTTCCAAATAGGTATTAAATTCTTGCTAAACTTATTTGCACGAAACTAAATTAGATTTAACAAACACTTCTACGTAGCTTTCAAGATTATTTACAAACTATTGCTGAAAGCCGCACCCAAGATACAAATGATCAAATAAATTGGGAAAATCTCAAGCACTGTGTTTAGTGTTTATCTCTTTGAAGTGATCTGAAGAGTTATTAAAACACGGACACG
Organism: Ditula angustiorana; assembly: GCA_963691745.1. Classification (NCBI taxonomy): domain Eukaryota; kingdom Metazoa; phylum Arthropoda; class Insecta; order Lepidoptera; family Tortricidae; genus Ditula; species Ditula angustiorana. The sequence goes on from OY829478.1 coordinate 9,410,281, forward strand.
TGTCGTCAAATCAAAGTCTCTACGAGTTCCAAATAAACATTTATGGGCGGACATTTGATTATTTTACAAATACTTAGCGGGTAATGGCCCGTAAACACTGTTTGCTTTTTTACGGTAAGCTGGCAGGGTCATCATTGGAAAAGTGAATGGGCAATTTGAAATCTTGTCTTCTTAATGGCAAGGCTCAGTACACTTTTTAGTATAATTTGGAATTGCTTAGCAATGGTAAAAGATCCTCTAGCCTCTTAAGAGCCGAAACCAAGAAAACTTTTTTAATCTCAAATAATAAGAATAACAAAATTAAATGACGATCAGTTGAAAGTTGTTTTAATGAGAAGGGTAAACAATTCAATTATTGGCGAACAAAGAAACAGACTTTACATATGGTTTTTATAAGATGACTGTTACGTCAGCTGACGAAGTGACCCCTAAAATCGTTACCCTGGGCCTCCGGATCTCTCACTCACAGTACGAAATGCAGAACCAAGCTACTACATCACGCTGGTATTTTGTAAGAGTGTGGTGTACACCGACGTATTGTTTGAACATATTATGCATATAATGCAATGCCAAAGTTTAATCTAATTTATGACTGTTTACTGTAGGTTGATACGGAACCCGAATAGCGTGAGTTCAATTTGATCTTGTCTCGTTTCTTCATTTCATATTAATTAATTCCTTTTCATAAACGTATTGCAGGTTTTAAATTAATATTTGCGCATAATTTGCCGCTTAACTTAAGTAACGGAAGCGAAAACTGTCTTTACTATGTAAACATTGGGCCAGTTTTTTACGTAAATGATCATCTAATATTTATACGAAAGTAAGCTTAGAATTAAATTTGCATATTTAATGGACATGATGAAAGGAGCATAAAGGTCCTTGCTGTCAAATATATGTTTATTACATAAATGACTCCGTTATTATTCTTTAAGACAACTAACTACAAAGCAAATTGCATAATTTTGTCAATGAACCGTTTTTCATAGATCTGCGTAAATATCGTCAATATGATTTCCTAATTGTACAATAAGAAAAAACTAATGGGAAACTAAGAAGTGAGCTTAGAAGCTAACCAAAGTTGAAGGTTATTTACAAACGCGCACCAATTTTTATTAACGCCTGACACCTCGATTTTCGAAAGAATGAAAAGTTATTACTGCGGTGCGAGTTCGTTAAGAACGATATGGCCCTGCAATAATTAACGAAGGCAATTAGCCGGAGCGTACGCTATTTTAAGATGAACATAATTTTAAAAAGCTACAAGCTATTTTTACTGCGTAGTTGCTAAGTTATGGTTTGTCATAAACTTGAAAAGTTACAACCTCTCGATCCAGTATCGATCAGAAACGAACCAAAGACGTGCGTAGGTAGAATAAGTAACTTTATGAGAATGTATTGAAACAAATGAAGTGCGAACGTTGTAGAACGTTTCTCGAACAAAGAAATAACGAATCGGTAAGTAGCCTATACCCACCTCGATACTATATAATAAGTCATGGCGCCCCGCTGCGAGTGGAAGCGAAAAACTTGCGAGTGTTACTATTTAAACCCAGGCTATTTATTAGTCGATGATGCATCGACAGATCGACATATTAACTCATTAAAATTCAAACTCGTTTAAAAGGTTAAAGGCTTCATTCATAATAACACTTTCGCTGCCCGCTGTGTTGTTGAGATGAAGGGATAAATGACGCACGTGCATGAACACAAGGGAATTATGCTAATAGGAACGACTAAAGCTTAAAATAGTGTTTATAAATATGAATGAAGTTAGTAATTGCTGTTTGAGGTGACCTCGACCTGCCAGTCTTGGCGGTAGAATGAGGTTTTAGAACTTATGCACATATTTTGTTGTATCTTTCCGTAACATGCATCGCCGAGACGTCACATGTCACGTTTGAAAACATTGTTCTTTTGTTTGATTACGGTTAAAATATTACTCTTATTCTGGTCCATAATTTTGAGTTGCGGTCGTATTTTTGGTTATTGTCTGCTAACAGAACGGCATGCGTCTTCTATTTGCATAACGTCGCAACTATTGCTACATTAGCAGCGTTTATAAATTGTTTTTAATTTTATTGTACCTTACCTCCTCTTCATGGTAACAGACATATATCTCCTCTTCTTTACTTAATCCATGTAGTTTATTTAACACATCATTCAATGCTGCGAAAAATACCTTTTTAACAATTACGATCATTAAAAACAAACTTCGGTCTACAAGAATGTATGCAGTTTTGCTTTCGCGACCGACTTAATCAGATATCAGATTTAACTCTTCATATCGTGTTGGAGTCCATATAAAATCTTCATGTCGGATATGACACACAATCACATAATTTTATCCAACGATGTCACAAACAAGAGTGTTAACGCGTCAACTATGTCGCCCGCGGCATTAAGAAGCCCGACACGGAACGATAAACAACGAGTAAACAGAGTATAAATAACACCTTAAGCAAATAATGGACTATTTTATACCTTTGGAGTTTATGGCGGAAGTCAAAATTGCGGTTTTCATGTGAGGATGAGGAAAGACCGCCATTGTAGTCTCGTTTTCACGAAACAATGTAAACAGGAGGAAACTGCTGCAAAAAATGGCTTGGCGGACAAGTTTAATTGACTGCTTAGTTTTGCACAAAAAGGAAAATATTAGTTTCAATTGTGTGCTTGTTGACGTAGAACTTATTGAGTAGGAACGCCCGAAAAGTCGTAAAATTTCAGCCAACTCAAAGACGGTGTTATACCAATAATTCAGTCTGAAACTAAAAAAGCAATCGAGTCAGAGTTAATTAAAACGTCCCGGAAAGGACGGCCATTACCGGGGATGAAAAAGCGATTTCCCCAAGACTGGGTTTTAAAGGAATCGACGAGGTTTCAAGTCCATTTTAGTGAATAGAAGGGGCTCCCGTCTTGTGCGGCTTATAGACTTTGAGCGGTTTGCTTTTATGGATTGCTACAAAGATTTTTATTGACGTATCTCATCAAGTAATAGTCTGCGGCATTTCAGACTGTTGGGTGTCCGTTTTTGCGGAAAGAATTGTTATTTTACGACAGAGCCACCAAGTATCTTAGCTTTCCCGAAAATTCTTACAAATTGTGAAGTCTTAACGTTCATGGACATTATTTGACTCCTTACGCAACTTTAAGAGACGAATCGAATGTGCTTGCGTGCCTTACTTCACTCGCCTTTCTTCCCTCACCCTTCGCCCTTCTTTTTTCTTTTTCTTTCTTTCTTTATTCTTTCTTTCTTTTGCCTTTCTTCTTCGTTTATAAATCTGTGCCATATTTATGATGGTCTACTTTGAAAATCAATTTAGATCTTATTTAAAATTCGCCTATTTAAAAAAGCCTTCCAAAAATCATTATAATAACTGACGGCGTCAATATTACAGGTGTAACAGGCGTCATTTTACAGGTGCCGCAAAAAACACTTTACGTTAAAATATTTGCAAACTTATGACATTTGCACTGGGTGAAAGTATCCAAATGAAAGATTAGTTTTGTAAACACAATTATTGGATGAATTTATTCTTAAAGTATAAATGCTCTGTATTGTTTATTAAACCACGAAATGGAACGCATTCATTAGTTTAAAAAAACTGTCATATTGACGTCTTGTCACATACCTGTTGCTACTCGCTGTAATGCCAGTTTGTCGCATTAATTAAACTTTCATTTTGTTCCCAGTAGTTTTATTTTTCTCTCCAAAATCCGCATATAAAGTTATTATTGTTCAATAAAATGTTGTAATGGCCGTAACCTGTTGTGTCAAGTACCACATAATTACTACAAATCCGGCTCAATTTTTCTAATTAGCGGCCATAACAGAAGTTTCCTTATCAGCGAGAGTTACCGAGCGGAAGTTTGGAACATTAATGCAAAATAATGAGCGGATCGGCCTCAGGGATTCAGGAATTAGGGAATAAAGGCCGGACGTATCCGTACACTAATGGCACTTGTAGGCAATTTGCAGAGGTCACGAGATTTGCGATGTAATATAATAAGAAGATTAAAGGAGCTAATCCAGATTGCGTTGTAGTTAAAATTTAAGCAAATCCCTTTTTGGCTACCCTGAAAACTGCATGGTATTGTATTTTATTTAAGTTAGGCTATAGAAATCGAATGATAGCTACTCTATGTTACTGTAAGCCATATGTTTACTTGTCTTTTGTGCGATGACAAGCTTGAATAATTGCAATACACATAAAATATGATGTCTATGTATAGTCGACCAAGAAATTGCATGACTACTTTTCGACCGTATTACAAAGGAATAGGGTTGAAAAGTGGTCATGCGATTACTTGGTCGACTATACGTAGAATACGAATGGCGATGTTAATTTAGACGAGCTTTAAAACAAAGGAATCCAGAGTATTTATTAATATATCTTTACACAGTATCAAGTAAAGTCTCTATCGGGTCCTATCCGATCTCATCGTATCCTCGGGCGCTTACCCCTTCTAATCCTTTCACCCCTTTTAAACTTTTGCGGATGGTAGGACCTTGTGTAAGGCCCGTCCGGATCGCTACCACCATCTTGCTCGCTAATCCTGCCGCTAAGCAGCATTGCTTGCACTCTTGTGTTCCGGCGTGGAGAACAAGATAGCCGATGTAATTACTGGCACAAGAGGTATTCCATATTAGCCCTCTGGTTTGGCAACGCATCTGCAATCTTCTTGGTGTTGCCGGTGTCTATAGGCGGTGGTGATCACTTACCATCAGGTGACCCACTTGCTTATTTGCTTTCCTATTTCATAAAAAAAAGAGGTTTTTACGAAAGGTTTATATATACATTACAAATTGATTGTACTCGTACGAAGCCGTTACGAGTGACAGTTAAAAAATATTCAAGATTACGAATGTGATATTCTTGCTTTACGAACAAAAAGCGAAGTAAAGAATGCTTTTATTGTATCCATCCGGTGGCCACATGGAGTCAAGTGTCACCAGCTATTAATAAAGCAATTATGTCATCCTTATTAGTAATTTACTTCTTATCTCCTAACATAGTAACATTGTATAGTGAATTATTTCTCTTAGGTTCGTAAAGATGTCAATTTTAAGACATTTGAACGATAACTACCATAGGAAATGATATAAAATAGTGATTTATTTGAACTGTTGGCTATAAAATTAAATGTAACTATGCATACTTACTCTATTTTATTGATTACAGTTTCTTACTTACATTAATGTGTAATATTATGTGCAGTTTTTTAACAAAATATTGGTTAAATATAAAAAGTTGTATGCACACACACGCATACACCTTCACATAAGTCTTCACGAACTGTTGTTATAAGCAATCCATTTATTCCACAAATAACTTTAAAAAAGCCCTCAGCGTTTTAGCGGTTTCCTTGTAGTGAAAAATCGTGCCATTATGGCAAAGGGAAGGCGGTTTTCCGCCGGTCATATTTCAAAACAACACATTATTGTTTTCTTCTCGTTTTCCTTTCGCTCCTAAATCCGTTATAAATTTTGGAGCAACGACTTTACAACTCGTGTTTTCCTTTTAGGAAATATTCGGCGTTTCCCGCGCTGACCGCTGAGCCGGAAAATTTATGGTTACTTTCCACGATATCGAATCTTTTATAATGTTTTTGCATTTACAGCTTGATCAGCCAGGTAAAAATACACTGTTTAAGATAAAGCAACTACTAGCAATTTATACACGAAGTGCAGGTAAGTTCAAAAACAAAATCCCCTGCTGACAATAGTACCTGTTTACTGTATTTTCGAATTAGTTCTCTGTATTTATCTCATCCACCAGAGGTTCTTTCAGATATGTTTTTACCCCAATGGGACATTTTCTCACTATATTTCATACAGTTACAATATAATTCACATAAATTTACTAAATAATCAGTAAATCATTTCTGATGCTACTTAGGATATCTATAAAATAAATCCTTAATTTTACAGGCTGAAAACGTTGTTCAGGTATTTTAAATTCAATTTGAACTGGATAATCCGGAAAATGAAGCTCCCGAGGGAAATTAGCCATTAACATTTATGTTCTTTCCTATTCTTTACTTACTGCAAAAGAAATTTAAAGCATCAAAGTGCCTTTTTATTGCGCCTTCTTTTATTTACTTTATGTAATTAAACAGAATTAGACGTAATTTTTACTATCCAGAAATTAGTTTGTCGGAAGTTAAGTTATTTACCTTTCCCAAAAAACCTTCAAGTACCGGCATTATCATCTGTATTTCAACTTTCTTGGTCGGTGTTTTCAAATAAATACGACGTAGGGACCTTCAAGTAACAACTTATTTCTTTTGCAATGACCAGCAACGCGCTTGCGATTCTCCCGATACTGTCGGTTTCCATGGACCGCATTTACCCCCTCTAATATAAAAATTTAATCAAAAATCACGTTATATTTGTTTTCCTTTACAGCAGATAGTTCATTCTCCACGATTCTATGTACCGTAAGTATAACACAACATCAAGATCGTGAACTATAAATACAATCAGCGTAATCAGCTTACTTGCCATAAAAGAAATAAAATTAAAAAATACGTTCCCTACAAATGAGCCGAGTTAAATTATTTTTACGATTCACTCTCTCTTAATAATTAGGGCTAGCTACGAACGTGAACTGTCAGTGTTATTTAAATTTACTGTTCCAATTAGACGCGCCATCATCGCTGTGATGAAACGGAGCCGTGTGTAGTCGGCCTTATTAAGAGTTCTATAATTAAAGACGCACGGACCAAAGCGACTAAAGAAGGGACAAAACGTCTTCATTAATGCATCTATAAAGCGTATGCGTTTCACTCAATAAAATATGCCCATAAATTTAAGTGGAAACTACTGTTCTGTGTAACGATATAGAGCCACGTTGTAAAGAACAGATCAAATTACTTGTATTAGAATTGGCTTTATATGCGATAATTTACTGCGAGGCAAATAGCTGCGTTGATTGTTATCTGTAATTTGAGAAACATTGCCATTCACGGATAACATAGCTCTAATCGTGTAATATTTAATAAAATGTTTTATGGCAAGTGTACACAAATTACACAAACTTCTAGAATGAATTGTCTTGTAACATTTATTGTTGTTGGAGCCAAGAAAAGTTACAAGACACCACAAGTTTTGCTTTTCTTTTAGCTTGTTCAAATGGTAAGGTACACTTGGGAATGTTTTTCTTCCGCGACAACTTATTGTTAGCAATGACAACAAAGAGCGACAAAATGAGCTATAATTCAGGCTCATAGCAGATATGGTGTACAATGGAATTGCTAAAACAAACAGATATCTCATAAAGTTAGTCGGAGCAAAACATTCCTTTGGCATCTACAATGTAGCGAATTTTGGCATTCAGGGCGAGAACAATCTGGGTAATAGAATAAACTTGTTTCTTTGCGATGGTCTTGTGGCTTGAAAAGGATGGAGCTGAGGCGTCTGTTCGTCGGGAACTGTTTTGTGCATAAATATTGTGGTATCGGCGGATGCAAAAGTTTCGGGCCGGATACAAAGGTTTAGCAATAGAATAAGGAGATTTGAGCTACCTGTGTCTAGTTCAACACTTTGAAATAAGGTTTTTTTATTCCACATCGGTGGTAACCAGCCATTACGGATTCTTGCGACTCCAAATTCATCACGCGCACGTTGCTGACTCTGCAAAAACAGTCCTCAGTGAAAGCAAAGTAAAAGTGTGCATTTATAAAATAATATGTCCAATAATTACTGCAACAACCAATGACTACGCTTTTCCAAAAGTATTATTAACATTGCAGGTAACATAATAGTATTGTTGGTCACTTTTTTTCTTAGTTTTATTAACTGACGTGAAAAAAATACGAGAACGTAATAAGATGATGTTAACTTATGTTTTACTTGGAAGCTATAAAACTTTGATAAATACTGAACGCAATCACACTAATATCATAACGCTCAAATTTTGTATGTGACATAGTAATAAATAAATTTAGTAAATATTAAGTACAGGATGTTTTGATGAGCCGTTTTGCCGGACACCATCTTTCCAGACTCTATATGAACTCAGCAGGTAATTATTTCCTAATGTCATTACAAATTGTAAAACAATGAAGTTATTTTAATCATGATTTGATTTAGTAATGTTTTAACATTATGACCATTGCATTTAAATATCAATTTTACATGGCCGGTTACTGCACTAGTCTCGTAAATCTCCTGAACGCTGTTATGACAAAAGTTGGGAAGTTCACAAGTTGATGATGACATTTTGTTGACGTTGGAATTATGCCAAATGTGTAAAGACGCATTGCGGTTAACATACTAACTTTTATTATTATACCACTTCCTAGTATTGCGATCGTATAGACTGAAGTTGGTTGTTACTTGATGATATCTCTCAGCCCGGTACGAAAATATGTTTTCATAATTCTGCTCAGTTCCATTCTAATGGCAAGCAAAGGGTGCATCATGTATTTGTGTACATGAATGAGCAATTAACATAAAGTATTCTCTTAAACAGTTTACAATTAATTAGGTATCCTAAAATCATCATAAATTATTAATAACTGATTAATTTTCCTCCAGCATATTAATTGATGGTTTTCGTTGACTATTTACTGTCACAGCTTCACAAAGCTACTTCTCGAATATTCAAAAGCCACAGTTCAATACTGTGACAAAATAGATTAAGATTTCAATACAATTCTTTTTAATAGTATGCATCGGCACTAATATATCGAAGTGCTACATTATTACTGATGCTAGATTGTCAATTATCTACACATTCGATCAAGGCAATCATTAATCACGAACTTATTGACACACGCTATCAGCGTCTCCGGGGACCGAACGTGACCCATTTCCTGTGTCAACCTTATCAAAGTGACAATGCTTCCATTAAATCACCAAATCCTTGCCTACCAAACGGAGCCTGTAATTTTGTTTACGCTACAAAAGAAAGGTCACTTAGCGATTATAATATTACTTTCGTACGAATGCTCTGTGAACTTTAATGACATACATATTATTATAATATCATTAAGTGTTTTGTACGATATCTGATCTTAAGTTAATTTGGTCTAAAATAATAAATAAATATCTTGGGACAATTAACACCCATTGACCAAACTAAGCAGAGTTTTTACTATTTTAACACACACACATATTAATAACATCACGACTAAGGTACAAACATTCGTATTCATCATAAAACATTTGCCCCTTATGGGATTCGAACCCATAACCTCTCGCTTCGCAGTGAAGGTCACTTATTAGTAACCTATTTGGTCGTCAAAATGGATTTACTAATACGTGCATTTTAAATAGAATATAAGCGACATCAACATTATTTTCATAATTTCTTATATCTTAGTTACACTTTACGAGTACTGAAATACGAGTACATAGAAAAATAACTACTTGCTAAAATAGTTATTAGACGACTCACGTCCCTTACTGTGATTTCAGTTTCTGCAGTTTCCAGAATCCGTACCATAGTCAAACCAACACATTCATAAAGTTAATGAATCTACAGAATTTGGCCGACCTTTAATTAATTTGATAATTCCATTAAGACAGCAGTTAATTAATTTTATAGGCTAAACTGTGACCCTGGTACAAGAAAGCAGTAAATAACGAAATTTATGATCACGGCCATATTCCCTGGGGCTATTGTCAGAGGAATAATCGCCAAGTATGAATTGGCATAAATGAAAGGTGAAACTTCAGGTATCTTTTTATTACGGTCAATAGTCGTGATTCATTGATGGTTTTAATAAATTGAATTGTTAATTGAAATGAAGTAAGTAGGTAGATAATCTAATTGTGTCATGAGTTACGACAATGATAATTCAAACATATGAAACCGGATGGCGGAACGCCATTTCATTTTTGGTTGACCATTTGACGTCAGAGCAGGAAACGAAACGTATTGCAAATAATCTGCCACAATCTTCGAATATTGAGAACCTAGATTATAGAAATGCTACTGAAAAGTGTGGTCACTAACTCCCTTGTCTTCTTTATCTTTACATAGTATAAAACAAAGTTCCTGTGTGTCCTCATATCTTCTGTCGCTTACTCCTTCCTAAAACACGCAACGGATTTTGATTCAATTTTCATAGTCATTTAGGACAAAAATACAGCTGGTTTTTGTAGGAAGGTAAATTCTAATCGTACCCGTGTGACGCCGGGGCGGGTAGCTAGTTCTAATCTAAATTAATTAACACAAGTGCCGCCTTATCCAGTGACCTTAATATGACCGGTCAAGTTTAATTTATCTGAGTTTATCTCTATGTGCGTCCCATTCTCATGACACTTGTTTGGCAGTGATGTAGTGAGAGATAAATTTAAGCTGGGCCGGTCATGCCAGAACCATTGGTAACGTTTACCTTCAAATGAAAGGAAAAACCTATTTCAGACGTTGCAAAACTTGTATGAACAAGCGGGTAAAAGTCATAAAATCATCCGAGTAACTTTACAGAAGCCTTCTTGTAGTGCAGGGAACAAAGAGCGTCAATCTTTGTTTATTTTCCAAAGAGCTGAGTGGCTATCTAATATTTCCATGTTTTTTCTTTGAAGATGTAGACACAATAAAAGCAAGCTGGCTCGTTAATCGCACAAAGTAGACCGGGCGCGTAATTAACTTTGCAGCCAGAGAGAGCAGAGATTTACGTGAACCCCGGGCACAATTAAATTTGCATAGGAAATTGCACAGAATGAACTAAGAATATAGCTACAAGTCCTATGGAACTGAATTTTATGGCAATTAACAAAGATATCAATCCTAGTGTTAGCTTCTGGGATTTGTGCCGTGCAACGCTAGCCAATTTGAATTCTGGACTACTGTTGGACCTCGTTGCAATAAGTTATCGCTGTAGTACTCGTATTTACTATGAAAACTCATTATATAATGTTTTGAAAAGGTTCTACAGTACCCTAAGGCCCGTTTAGATTATTGTCCATGTTCATAATAGTGGACGCCGTGGAAGTTTATAGTCTAGTAGATATCATTATAGTTATAAAATTATCGAGTGTGTTACGGCCAAATTCAAAAATAGCTTAAGATTTTAGTCACTTGTCGCTGTCAGTAATGTGACAAATTCGAGCAGCTCTCATTTCATACATTATTACAATATTACGACAAAGGTTCTTTAGTGTTTAACTACTTCTGATGCTGATTATATGTACACTGCAACTGAATGACTGTGTTAAGATTGTTTTTTGGGAAACTGGATCATCTATACACTACTACAACTAAATTTATTAATGAAACAAAAAAGGAGTATGTTGTTTTAAAGTAAGCTAAACCTTTTAATACTTTCTTTTTAAAGTTTAATGTTGCAGATAATATATAAAATCCAATCCTTTACCATCTTAAAGGTACTGTTGATTCAAAACGCCCTTAAATTTAATCATACTTTGGAAATGAAGGTATTTGTGCCTCAACAGTACAAACTGGGTCAGTATGAATAATGGTGGTTTCTTTGTTTTAGCCTCCCATCAATCAACACTAACTGCCAGTGAAGATAGAACTGTATAATTAAAATTACAACGTTACTTTTGTTTCAAGAAACAATTATTCACAAGTCTCAATGTTTGTGCTGTGGAAACGTTGATTGCTTTTATGATTAATTGTGGTAATTGACGGACGTTAAAATAACTATTTTTATCCTTAAATTTTAAATTGTTTTTAATTATATTTAATTAACATTAAATCATTGTTTAAAATCAGCAACAAAAAGACTCACTTGTAAGTAACAGAGAAACTTATGAAAACTTTTTACATTTAATTCGATTAGTTTAGACTAAATACAGCAGTTGGCAAAATAACCCAAACAGTTTTGCGTATATTGCAAAGAAGTTAATAAAATATCTAGCTGAATATTAAATTATTTTTTAAATGTTGAATACCCTAAGGAAAATATCAGTTTTGAACCATTTTCCAACTAAAGTGACATCTACTCGTACATTTCAGTTGTAACTAACTCCCTTAATATTATAATAAAACAGAACTATTTCATACGTTAGCAGCAATTGAAACATTTTGAACCCTCCCTCGTGCATTCAAGTATCCAACGTAGGTACTGTTTAGTCGGTAACCATACTGTTATTCAACGAATTCCAAGTCACAAAGCAAACAGACGTTACTATCATTTTAACAGTCCGTTTCGAGCCAGACACATGAAAAGCGGCGATGCGACAGGAACGGCGAAACGTCAACTTTTCTTCCTCTTCGTGCCGCGTAAATTCAAAGTGTCGTAAAATATGAAAAATATTCAGACGTCGCGGATGCAGTAATAAAACTCACACAGGGAACAATTTGCGGGAACTTCAAATGCTGCACAATGAAGCCGGTATGTTTGCTCTAGGGAATTCAATGCCGGTGCATCTGGGCGTTTTGTGAAATGCCAACTATTTTCAAATTAAAAACCAGCGTATTTAACACGTCATGTAGGTACTTACTTAGGTATACATACCTAGATGAAGCGAAAAAGTGTCGTGTTATAACAATGGTTTACGCTGAATTAATTTCCATTTATTGGGTGAGTAACCAACTTGTTTTCATACTTTCTAGCATTAAATCTGCTGGCATTTTTGTGCAGTAAAGTGTTGTTTTTTTTGCGTAAGTAGGTATGTAATAATAGTTACGGTTCAGTTGAGTGGTCAGTACAAATCGAATAGCACCGTCTAACACATATTCATTCACACGCGCGGCAACCCCGGCCCCAGCGCAGTGGTGCGCCTATAGTCTAGCTCCGCGAAGTAATCCGCGCCTGCCTGAAGGTACTTACAGTGGATCGACTCCTATAACGTGACTTTTATTTATAAAGCCTCAGTTTTATTGCGTATTGTAAATCAAGCCTCACTTTTAAGGCCGGGCTTATCAGGGCGGTAATGCAAACACGAGCTTTTGTTACAATTAACTTTTAATTTACTGCCCTCGCCTTATCGCGGATTCTAACAGACCTCCATTATTTTCAGGAAGTAGGCACTGGAAACAAATGTTCCTGATTTTCTTAAAGAGAAGGTTACGCCTTAATAGCTGGCGTACATATTTTATTGGTTATGTTAAAGCCACGTTCAGTCCAATTAACTTTAACAAAGAAAGTATTAGGTAAGTCAAGTATATTTTGACAACAAGTTAGCTCCAAAGTTTATAATATATGTGGACACACATATCTAAGATTAAACTTTTGATTTGTTAGATTAAAAAGTCAAATGAAAAGAACTAAGATCTAATTTGGATGCACGATGATTTATATAGTTATACAAATGACATTTGATATAGACATAGACGTAGGCAAAGTTCTATTTGACATCAAAATAATACAGAGATAAAAATGTATGAAAACTAAAAAAATTACGTCCGTCCGTCCGTAACGTACAAATTAGGTTTAAGATTTGCTCAGGTTACTTTTTAGCAATTGCATTGTATCAAATGAAGCATTATACTCGTACCATGTGTGTATCATACATTATAGACTCATCTAACTCAACTTTGACGTAGGTACTTGTGAATGTCTTTTTCGACGACGTTTTTTATTTTCGTCTATTCGTTAAGTTGTGTTTATTTCAGATCACATCACGCTCATTTTCACCGAACCCTTCCAAATTCAAAATTTCGGCAACGGTCATCGGGGCTCTAGAGCCGACCGGTCCGAATTGCCGCTGAGCCCTCTCATTCCATTGGCGCCTCTCTCCGCTTTATATGCAAATTGAATGACCCCGAATTCGGATGGGACGAGTGGATGACATCTTCACTTCGGACACGTTAGGCGTAATTGCGGGATAGATGCGGTGAGCGGTTTAGTGGGAATTATTAAAAGTGATCTGTTGCTGCTATTCGGTCCGAATATTTGCTCCGAGCTCACATTCTGTTTATTACGATCGTTATTATGGGTGTTCATGACCTGAGGGTTTCAGATATGACTTGGCTATTATCTATAAGTACCTACGAATGTAAAGCAGTATCGCAACTACCGTATGTTGCCGTATTTTGGCGTATACAAAAATTTCTTATACAGTTCGCTAAATAGAATTTATTTTGTAATGTTGCATAGAAGAATAACAATAAATACAGAGTTAGTTAGTGCACAATAAAATGCTGGTTGTCTGGCATAAGCTGAGTTATTGGATTTTATTTTGATAAAACTAATTCTAAATTAGCTCAAACTGGTTTTCAATAAAATAATTAAAAAAAAACATTATTCTTAGGGTTTCGTACCAAAAAGGTGTGATATAGAGTAAAGTGTTATAAGAATCCTTTTGCGACTAGTTGCTGTGTTTTTCATTACGAGAACTGGAGTGCGATTTATGAATCTCATCGGACTAAAGCTCACCAAAATGGTCGTTTGGCCACATTTGTGATCTTTAAATAGTGAGATTCAAAAACTGCAACTCTGAAGTGCAACTCGCACTTTATCTGTTTTTTTATAATTCAAAAATAGCACGGTTTGATCATCGACGGACACAAAACCAGAGCGACATTAACTATGTCACTATAATGCAATTTTATGTTTTCCGTCTGTCCGCAGTATACGGCCAGCGCTATATGAATCACAACATTATAACGGATGAATGAATAAAATAATGTTTTTAAAATAGACAGTCGTAAATCCTTCAGCAGTAAAACTGAATGGCACGCAACTGAAACTTGCGCCATGTAAATATTTAACTTTACATTTTATTTCCATTTTGGTTGAAGCCATAAAACTACCTTTATGATTTCGCTTTATATCTATAAGCTGGTGCACTTAATTTTTAAGAATATGGGCTGCTCAAACCACACACGAATCGTGACACTTAAGTCCGTTTAATTATCAAATTAGATAGAACTAGGTACTTTATAGGTGCATACAATTTTTGTTCTTTAACTCAACCAAACTCAACTTTTGGTTTGCGGATGGTCGGGGCTTGTGCAAGCTCCGTCCGGATCACTACCACCATCTTGCTTGCTAATCTAGTTGCTAAGCAGCAGTGATTACACGTTGTGTTCCGGCGTGGAGAGCAAGACAGCCAATGAAATTACAGGCAAAGAGGTATTCCATCGTAGCCGTCTGGGTTGGCAACGCATCTGCAATCTCCTTGGTGTTGCGAGTGTCTATGAGTGGTGGTGATCAATTACCATCAGGTGACCCACTTGCACGTTTACCTTCCTATTTTACATTATTAAAAAAAAGCTTTGTAATGATACTCAACTTTTTCCTCTTTTCCTCATATTTTTATAGATTTATCAAAACTTTGAAATGCACGGTTACAAATTGAGTACATCATATACCTACCCCATATTTATAAAAGTTTACCAACAGGGCGACCGAGTTCTGCTCGGGACACATGAAACAATCACGGAGAAAACGATTTTCTCTGGAAATGAAATAGGTTTCATTTCCAGAGATTCTCGATTTTTCGCTCCGCAAAACCTATGATATTGTAAAATTCTTCATTCATCATAATAGGCTAAATATGTTTTGTTTCTATCATTCAAAGGCAAGGTTACAATGACAGATGAAGATGAAATATGTTTCGTCTCAGTAAACTTTCATTTGCTTCACCATAGTTTATGCACTATGGTGAGTAAATGGAAGTTTACTGGGCATTTATCAATAATTGACTAAAAAGTCTGCCTATCAACATGAGACCTAAAAACATAACCCTTCCTTTTGGCTTTGCCGTAGTCGGGTAAAAAGGATTCGAAACGTCAAGAATCAGATTCGTTGTACTCGAAAAATGTTTAAATTGTTTTACTCCATGATAAAGACTAACAACTACTATTTAGGTCTCAAGGCCTTTACCGTCTTTGTTCATTCTTAACAAGAAACAATAAATTCAGCAAAGCTTTGCAAAGCAGGCCGGTATTAGCAAGTCTTACCCCGACCCTAAATAATTAGGCGATTACTTTTATTTATAGCTCAGTGGAAACATAATAGTGCTAATAAGTGTTCGTGACTGGAATTAAGTCATTTTGTACCTACCTGCATGGAAATAATTTTCAAATGCCGGCCGTCGAACTCAGGGACTGAAAGCGTTGAAATAATTGACATAAAAATAATTGTGTTGTTTATCTTTACATCTCTGTTAATATTTTAAACAGCAATCAATCGTTATTATTTTAATCAGTCCAATTACATACATATAGGTACATAGTAAACACCACTACAGAGTAGTCCTCGTGGTATTTATTATGAGATGAGTTTCAATACTAACCACAACACAAACCGTCTTTCTTACGTCGATGATGCTACTAAATATGTGATGTGGTTAGTATTGAGGACTCCTCCCATAATAAATAACTACCTACTTACCAGAATTCTAAGTTCGTGGCAGGTCGAAGTTACTATCATATTTTATAGCATTATCCTTTTGCCATCTGGCAAACTTTTACACCTATCGATATAACTTTTGACTGTGTTACTGAACACACGCAAGGAAAACTTTCCCCTCACATCAACTCACATGACACCCTAAAGTAAAATCCACCGAAAGAAAATGTAAATAAACGGGCCGACGTTGTATTTGCAACTTGAAAATTTATTCTGTGGAGCGAAATCGTGTGGAAAATTTGCAATTTAGAAGTAAAGGGGAACGCCAATAAGCCATCGATTATGCAGATGCATCCTTTTGTGCAAAACTGCAGCGCTATCTTTGCAGTTAGTTCGTATTCCGAGAGCTTTCGGAATTAATGCTCGAATTTCGGCCATTATTCGAATGTTATTTTAATTCTGTTCTTTGCACATAGAGTTGTTATAACATTTTTGCATCATTATGAATATGCCTCGCTAGATTCTGCAAATGTATTAAAGTGAGATGAATGTTATGGCAAAGTTTCGTATAATGAAGTACTTAGCAATATAGCGCAGTGAATGTCGAAATATCTTTTCGGAAAGAGTTTTGACTACAAGATTAATATGAAAGTGCAAACATCGAAGCTATGTAGGTAAATAGTTCAGTTTCCAAAGTAGGTCCTGAATATTGGAATTTTATTTGTCTACTGTTCAGTTGATATAAACTACACAAGTGCCTAAATGACATTCCCTTGGCAACTGGACAATGATTTATTGCATCCGAAAAACGCCAGTCCGCCTCAGAGGCTTTCAGAGAACGGCAGAGACAGCCCTTCCGGTCGCCAACTTCCTGTTAGCACAGATACCGATGGAATCTCGCGTTAGTTTTTGTTGGATTCCAAGAAAAGGCCGAGAAAGCGAAAAAAGAAAAATATAAGATTACCGAGAAAGCAATGAGAAGATTCGTAGGACTAACTACAATTTGATTACACTTTTTCTTATTTCCAAGTCATAACTGTGTTTTTGCTGCCAAGGCTGTATCTGTATCTTACGGTAATTTGGATTCAAGTACCTCTTAGAGCTCATCAGTATGTGTTGATATTCATAAAACTTTCCGTGTGATAATTTTGTTTGCTGTACATACTTATACGACTTATGACGAGCCCATTTTAAATATTCATCAAAATTCGTAGAAAATATCTCTAACATGAGATGTTTTGATATCACCGTAGCTGTACAAATAAGTGAGTTCTATTCATGACCTTTTGCCAGCATGTGTGGTAATCCGACACTAGGCGGCGCTGGCGTCGACAGTGTTTGCTCTGAAACCCAATATGGCGCATTAGACTGTTGTTTTGCCTCCATTATCTTGACTTTGATGCTGCCAACTAGATTACGAGACAGCCGTTTTAGTATGCTTCTCTTATAATGATTACGGTCGGAAATTGAATGATGGAAATGAAATGTAGCATCTGTAAACTCACTTTAATACTGGATCCATGCTTTTATAAATCTGTTGAGATGATAATATTGAAACGAGCAAGGTAGCGTACAGTCTGACTAACTTATATAGGGTCTGCTGGGCATTATAGGTATCCAACAGTTTGCTAATCTAAATCAAATCTAAAATCATTGGTGAAATTCAAATCACGTCGATGTAAAGAACATGGAGATGTAAAGAATTTTTTACATTGCATATTGTACATTTCCAATCTTTGTTGTTTGCGTCAATACCAATTACAAGTATGATAAAAACAGAATTCTGTAAACGTGATCCGCAGTGATAAAGTACAGACCTCAAAATAAGAAAAGTTGTGACAAGACTATTTTTCAAGTTAAGAACTAACTACTTGCGTTTAAAAACATCTGAAATACTTCTTGATGTACTGGTACTTATTAATGGTCTTAACTTATTAACCGTGCTCTTGATATTTAAAAGAACATCGTAATAATCATTTTAAAAATAATAAAACCGGGAAACCCAAAGCAATTTTTTAAAACATTCATCCACTTAAAGCCACGAAGCGAGCCTTACAATTTTTCCACAAGCAAAAGATTGGCTTTTGTAAACCATTAATCAGAAGCACAATGCATGTCAACGTCGACGCACGGCGTAAGGGGCGAGTTTCCTGTATAATGGGGTATGAATGGAAAGCCTACCGCTATTACCGACATCGCAGATACTTGGCTTTGTGGTAAAAAGTCGTTTTTCTTTTTTAAATTTGACTATAACTACCCTAAGAGAATTAAGGACTGGGTAAAGATAAGACAGTACTTCAATGATTCAGTGCAGCGAAGGACTTGCTGAGCAATCCGTTGCGGTTTTGGATTACAAACTACTTACTATTTGTGTTAAATTACTAGTCTAACAAAAATATTTTTCTGTTGTATTTCTATGTAATTTTTGTTTCATTTTCAGTTTAAAATATTTGTATATTAGTATTTATTGTTTATTGGCTAAAGCAATGATTAAAACAGATTACCCTTACCCATTGACAACTGTATCAACTAAGATTAACGACATATATTCAAAAGGACAGGCCCCTTTATTTATGTTAGTGTATAATAAAAGTAAATTAGCAATATATGCCAAAATACTACCGATAGGGGAAGCCGCGCCGACCATCACCGACTCGTTTCCAAATTTCCCAAAATACGCTGCGTAATTGATATTTACGCCGCATTAACTTCGAACATTACTGTATTCGTACTTTTATATATTCCTGTTTTTGCATAAAATCTGTGCAAAACTCGTTACAGTTAATTAAAAAACATTAATTTACGGACGAAATACCGAAAACGTTAACAATCGTTGCCGATACATTTTTTATTAATAATTTTAACATTAACCGCGAAAGTTCTGTTCGGCTCTCACAATATTGTCTAAGTTGCAGTTTTAACATACTGAACATTGTTTGCAAACCATATTGTAGTCTTCGTTAACTATCTCAGGTCGCCATTGACAAATCTGCGGTGTTTGAACGGTCTGTTTGCAATAGTTTAAGACAAGTTAGACAACGAGAGGCATTAGTCAGGGATACCGGTCCCATTTAACAGTGTCAACCGCCCATTTGTATTGGGCACAACCTTAAAGAAAATCCTTTACTTCGTGAACGGGAACAGATTGTTTCTCAATTATTCCGACATGTGACTAATCTCTGCTTCGGTTCGTTGCAAGTAGTTCATTCATGGATATAATTTTCTGTTTAAATTTAGTTTTACTGTCCAAATTAGTCTTCTTACTTATAATTACTCTTGCTGGCTCATTGAAGAGTTTGAGATTAATGGTCTACCTACAGACGAATCTATTTCCTTTTGAATAGACGGCGGCGATTCTAACGCTCACTTTATCAACGATACTTAATCAATGGAATTTTGAATTGAATGCCTAAGAGTTGTTTAAATTGCTTTCGAGTGAAAGAAATAGTGACGAGAGCGGAAGGGATCGATGGGGCTTTCATTGTCAAGGCACGTGTCATCCGGCACACCTGTATAGAACTACCGAGTGACTAATGAAGCATAGTTTACTGTTATCTGATTAATACTAAAATTCGTCTGCAGTCCAATGGTAATTTGTATAGATCTCTTTTATCTCGAGGACTTCACTAGTGACGAAATTAATGGTTATTTAGCGGAGGGTTGTTTTAATTATTTTCGCGGTTGTGTTGCTACACCGAAGCCCAAATACTTAACGCTCCGGCGTCCAGGTAACAGCCGCAGTTACCTTTAACGACTCACCTCATAAAGACCCGCGTATATTAAGGAGCTAAATACTTTTCCTCAACGCTCCTACCTAGAACCTTCTAGATAATGTACGGCGGTTACTTAACTTACTCATTAAGACTTGCAATATTACGAAACCTAATGGATGCTCTTCGATGTCGCCTCTCGTTTACTTTCCTTCTAAGTCTTCCGGACGGGTCTCCATTAACTAAAGAGGATCTCCGGCCAGCTTAATTAAGAATTCTCTCTGAAATCTCGTCTCGGCCACCCTCGGGCGGATGGCAGCGATTGATTTTAAATGAGCCGAAAACAAAGACCGCCTGAAATGGCCAAGTTGCCTTTTAAAACTTAGACTTAAAACTTGGCCAGCGTTAAAGAAAAAGTTTATTTTAATGGCGAATTAGTTCCGGGTTATTTGAGATGGCAAATGTAAGAGAGGTTTTATTTCCAGTCTCTGGGAGATACTAAAATATTGTCACATCATGCAGAACAATCCAATGTAACAAAGGCCTGGTAAGAAAGGACGTCTGGCTGTCTACCGAACATTTTCGCAGACGCTGGGAAATTGCTCGTATTCTTATCCTGCAAGTTTCCTAGAGATGTTATTATTTTCGGAAACGAGTTGTAAATGCATATTGTTAGTTCGTGGGCAACTTTTGGTCTTCCAATCTTATATATAGGATTTATAGGAGTATGTTTACAGAATCAAGTAAACTAAAGCTTTTTTTAATGTTATTTTATTTTTAAATTTACTTCAACAACACCGTTACGCAAGAATCCGATACAAGGAAAATGTCGGTTATTTAGAGCAATGCTTTCTTTTAACTTTTTTGTAAAATACGTGTTTATAAATCCTTCGTTAATTAAAAACAATGATGTTCCGACGGCAGATTTGTTACCAAAAATTTGTAGACCAAAAATTTGTTACATTAAAAATGAAAAAGATATCTACAAATTATCTAAAGTTAGTCAGAATTTTCTCCTGAAACCTCTATCTTACCTACATGAAAACTCATTTAGGGACTCGAAAAAATCCTCCTTCCTTTTTGAGAACATTATGCCACTTACCCAGTCCTCATTAAGAAATACAATTTACCTAAGAAGAATGCAAATTTAAGGCTAAAATCATACTTATATTAATTACTAGTGACCTGCCTCGGCTTCGCTAGGGTGCAAATTACTAACGAAACCTAGTTAGAATATATTGTACATAAAAAGCTTCTGTAAATTGTAATGAAAGCCGTATCAAGATTCGCAAGGCGGCGCCCTAGGCCGCCGAAGATATAAGATTAGATAGGATTAGATAGTGATTTTGTTTTATACTTTTTTTTTGTGGCCTGAATGTCTCAAATCGTAGTCCTCGCGAGAGGTACGGGTGACTACGATTGCTTAGCAAGTAAAATGAATCGATGCATCGTAATGGTTATAATGAAGATCGAAGGGTCCATCGGCCCGTGCGACGATGTTTTATATTATGTAAAGATTTTTCTTAAAATATGCCAATACCTTCTCTCTACCCAGGTGATTTCCCTATACAAGATCGTTATCATCCGACGGTGCATTTCCTACGCTCTTGGCGACAGCTGGCTCACAAAAAGTCCCAACATAAACATGGAGACAGAAAATTTCATCCCAAGTGAGGAAATATTACAGCAGCTTAATGTTACGAGGGTGCACCTTACGGAAGGTTGGCTCGTTATACTGATTTATGAAGCACCTCCAAAAGGTGTTTTAAAGAAAGCTAGTGCAAATTCCTACGTGGAAGCTGGAGATATTTCAGTGGCGACTACGCGAATCATTGTTAGTATTCATCTGTTAGGTATTTATGATTTAACTTGAAAGGCGTTTGATATAATAAGAACTCTCTCTCTCTTCAGTCAACTTGTAGCTACGGCTATTGCAATGCAGCCGAAATGTCGAGGTAAATAAATAAATAGTATTTTATCGTGTTAAAGTCCTGGTAAACGTAATATGTATGTGTGAAAATCGCGAATGTTTAAAACAATATAACGAGTACTATCGCACTCTTGGTCGTAGAGATCGTACTCAAGTTGTAGTCTGGTACTGATCCAGTATCAAACTGGTAACTGAGAACGATCTATGACTACTGCCCTTAGTGCTATAAAGCTTTTCTTGAACATGGTTGACATTATGGACTGTGTTATGTCAATAATAAAAAAATAATTTAGTTCTATGCGATGAGACTTTATGATGTCAATATAAAAGAAAACAAATTAACACAACGCCAACGCCTTCAAAAGGATTCTCCTCTGTTGTTTAAAAGCTAACGAGGATGCAGCAAAATTTAACATTTAATAATTAATAATCATAAAACTCATAAGACTTAAACCCCAATTGAATGCTGTAAATGAGCGTAATTTAAAATTAACATTACTATTAAACGGCAACTATCACAACATGATGTGGACATGCTTCCACCAACTGAATTAAAACTGCATTCTATTAATAACATTCAACTATAGTAAGCGAATTGAATTTGGATTCAGTCATTAATTAACGCGAATGAGTGCTTCAAATACACCGATATTAGTCCATGCTGGCTCCATTTGGACCGCCCGCGGACTGCACCTGGAACGTAGTCGTTATATGGAATAAATTGATCAAAGGAAACCATTTTAACTGCACTTTAAAAATATATTCCTTTTTTTAATACAACTTCGGTATTAAATAAGCATGAGGATTGCGTAATAGAGAGCAGTTTCTTAAAACTATGGATATTTGCTTGTTTTTGGACAGTGTTTTTAATGATGATCTGCACTAATTTGATATACACGTTTATGCCGTTTGGTTTTGTGCTGAGAACCAGTTGATCTCGATGTTTTGGATCTAACAAAAACTAGAAGTAATTGATACAATTATTTGTCGTGCATGTCCCTAAAAAACCAAGTTCTAGTCTCATAGAAGGAATGATTAAACCGACACTACTCTTCATACGTAACGACTTATTTAGGTACTTACTCGTATTACGAACTTTTGGTACCTGGAGTGCGATTTTTGAATCTCACCGGGTGACTAAAGCTCGCCAAAATGGCCGTTTTTCATAGAAATGCGGCCATCTTGGCGAGCTTTAGTCACCTGGTGAGATTCAAAAATTGCATTTGAATATCATCGGGTAACTAAAGCTAACCAAAATAGCCGTTTTTCATAGAGATTCGGCCATTTTGGTGAGCTCTAGTCACCTGGTGAGACTAAAAAATTACACCCCTGGTCAATGTCATGCATGTACAAAACGGAATTGTCAGGCCCTGTTCCACCTACAATTACACTAATTTCACTAGCAAATGCACGTTGTATCGTTTCATAATCTTTATAGGATTTCTAGCTTTACGATCAAAGTAAGTTAGTAGTAGGGATTCGCCGGTTCTGGATCACTTTTTTGTCGCTCAAAATGGCGGTTTGGGGGGCAACGATTTCTAAAGAAAAAAAAAAAAAAAAAAAAAAAAAAAAAAAAAAAAAAAAAAAAAAAGGTCAACACCCCATTTAAAGCGATTGGACGGGGTCTCATCACGCTCCGCCCACTCTTTCTGGTATATATGTACTTCCATTGCAACATAATAGCAACACCTAATCACATACTCATAAAAGGAGAGAGACCCTTTCCTTTGTTATGGACCCACCCTTTGTTGGGTTCAGCTTTTTACCTGCGCCCACTTGGGAGTTCGGTGCCGACCTTTTTTTTTTTCCTGGCTACCTGATCGCCCGCCACGCTCCGTACAAATAATACCATGTGTTTTCGTAACTCCACTTTCTATTCATTATTCTATCAGCACATAAATATCCTATCGCATTATTCGCAGTACACTTTTATTCGTAACTCATAACTTTTAGGACTATCATAAATCTAACCTAACCTAACCTACATTTTGGAGAAATTCAAACCTAACCTCCTAACCTAACCTACGTTTTGGAGACATTCGTAAGCCCTAACTTTGAGGACTATCTTAAATCTAACCTAACCTACCGTTTTGGAGAATATTGTCACGCTATATGGTACTTGGTTTGTACTTTTGATTCGCAACTCGATGTTTCGTAGACATACCTTTTGACAAATTCTTATTTTGCAAACTACTTATTTTATTCTGAAGCCATAACTTTCAGGACTATCATAAATCTAACCTAACCTAACCTACGTTTTGGAGAATATTGTTACGCTAAATAGTAAATGATTTCAGTTAAAAACAAGAATTTTGTTGCTTTATTGCTTTTCACTTCTAATCTTATTAAGTACTCCTTAGAAATACTAGTTTTAACGTGTTTGTTACGCAATTCGATTATTTAAATACTAGTCAAAACTTGTAGGATTGCACTATGTACAAAGGATATTAAGAACGCAGCCTTGTGTTTCGCTTACACAGTAGGTACTATCCTACATTTTGTGAACATATTATATAGCTAAAGTTTATATTGTGAATATACATATAGATAGAGAGTTTACATAATACAGTAAACGGTTTCAGTAGCTTTATTGTTTTCTTTGTATCAAACGCACCACGATCTTTTATTCTTCAATTACTTAACATCAATACACTATGCAAAGAGAGCTTTTTGAAAAAACAGCTAGTTTGAACGTGTTCACTAGGCGAACCTTTTATTTACCTGGCTGTCGTCAATAAGAGGAGCGTTATGTTTTTTCGAGTGTATGGCTTTGAAGATACTGGTTTAAACTTGTTAAATTGCACTACGCATAAAGGACCTCAAGAACGCGGGCGGCATTGTATAATTGCTTTATTGTTGTCTTTGTATCAAAAGAACCGCCGCTGTCTTTTGTTATTCAACAACCCGCGTCTGGAGAATACGAGTTTATACCTGTTCACTAAGCGAAGCCCTTCTTTCAAAAAAATACGTGCCCCAACTGGTAGGGATCGTGCTGGGTATAAAAGCGCGCCATCACATCTCGACTTCATTGCGCCCCTAAAAATTCTCCGAGCAAGGTCTTCGAGTAAGAGAGTCGTGAGTTGTGAAGTGTAAAAAGTTTCGTGCAAGGTTGCTGAAAGCAGTGTTTCGTTGCTGAAATGGATGTAAGTATGTAGTCATAATTTTATGTGTGCCCACTTATTTCAGATTTTGATTGATTGTAACATAACCTTCATCTATTTTTGTGTTTACCATGTAAATCTACTTTGAAGGACCTTTTGAAGAATGTTTTTATATTGTTACAGGAAAACACATTTAAAAATTATTACTATCCCGACGACGAAGCAAGTGATGAAGAAGGAACGTTGGCCTATAAAGTCAAAAAAGCTATTGCTAACACTAACAAGAGGCCTAATAACAGCATAGATGGCTTCTTTGAAAAACGGAAGAAAAGGAAAGTTGCAGTAAAGTCGTCGAGCGTCAGCCAAGCCACTGCGGAAGGCGTGGCTTTTATAAAGTCCAATAAAGACGATGCATCATACGCCTCACATCTCATAAAAATTGAGGTGTATGATGCGCGGAAAATAAAAAATATTCCGCCAACGGAGCATTGGAAGCATGCGGAAGTGCGTGTTAAATACTACGCTCACTCCGAAGAGGACGCTCACGTCGAATCTACGAGGGATGTGATTTACCAAATCACCAAACAGTTAGCGGACAAAAGTGATTGTGTAAATTACGTTATAGACAATACAAAATAAGTGTAAAGTAGTTTTAAGATCTTAATTTGTTCCTTTTATCTTTTTTTACTCCATTGTGTGCGTTTTGTTTGTTTACTTTGTTTTATAACTCGTACTGAACATTTTTCTTTGTATAGCGAACACCTTTTGTATTCTAAGCTTCCTTTGTAGTTATTTTTTTCCGACAAAGAGTCATTGTCTTTCATATTAGATAAGTAACACAAGTTCCAAGCGCCGATGTTCATAGTATAAATAGACCATAGCCTTGACTTTGAATAAAGTTTTAATGAATATCATGTTTTCATTTTTATGTTTTATTCACAAATACACTTCCCTTGACGAAAATGTAGACTTAACTTAGAACAATAAAAGAGTTTGTTTTATATTGAATTGTTTATTTCAAAAAAATAGACTTAAACATATTTCTTACAATTAGATCGTTACATAGAGAACTCTCAGTAAACACATTTACCAAGTCACACATAGTTTTTCCTTTAATCTTAAAATACAGATAGACTAAACAATATTCCCCGCAGACCGAGGTAAAAGGATTTTGGAATGAGTTGTGGTTATAAACCCATCTCCTGGAATTTCTTTTCAAAAATAGCTTATGACTACCTGTAGGTTTTCGACCAAATGAGTCAAAATATTCACCAATGCCATTAATATCAATATGTATAGCTATCCAGTGAGACCCCGGTTTTGAGTCGGGATCTAAATTGCTTATAATAAAAGCAGGTAAATTTACCCAAATAGGCAATCGGTTTGCAGCAAAAACATTTGATTTAAAACTGGAACTTATTTTATTCATACAGAGCTGTATTTCATTTGTATCCATGATAAATATAAATTTAGCTGCTTATTAATGATTCTGTTAACAACGTTTAAGAACAAATGATGTATCCTTTTTAAAAACAAAGTATTTATTAACTGTTATAATCCACAGTTACGTCACGATTCTTGTTTATTTCAATTACATTATCAAATTCTGCGTATACAATACAGTTAACAGTTTGACTAAGAGACGAATCAAAGCGAACTTCTAACCGTACACTTCCATGTCTGACGAGATTCCAATGTGACGTTGAACTAGCAGATAAATCAGGAGTCAAATCAAAACATAGCAAACAATATCCGTCTCCGTAGTCTGTTCTACTAATTGCGTTACCTTCGTTGTGAAAATGAATACCAGTCCCAGAAAATAAAGTGTGATATGGTGATGCTATTAAACCAGAGCTAAATGATGGTTGTAATGTTCTAGAAGGTATTTCATGACCGTCTACATACAAACTGAATGAATTCATATTAAAATGTTGAAAATTGAAAGGATTCAATGCTAAATTACCGTTAAACGATGAATTTAAAACAAAACCGACAATACATCTTTTAGGAACTTGTCCAAGGAATATATTATCTAATGTTTTACCTTGCACACCCGCCGGTATTGTCAGGACCTTAACTTCCGCTCTTGTTATAGGATACTTTGCAGTTGTTGACGCTAGTACTTTTTGATGGGCTAACAAAACGCTAGGGTTGACTCTTGCTCTTCTTATAATAAGACTAGCATCCATTATTTGTACTTTAAATTTTTTATCTTGATGACAAATAAGATTAAATGTTTCTTTTGAGCGCACTAACTTAACACGCATTTCTACGCCATTTATTAAAAATTTCTCTTGGTTAAACATGTCACCATGCAAGTGACCAATCATTTCAACTTGTCTACTATCTTTGACAAATTCCATTCTTTTGTGAAACCCTTTGTTCGTTGCGTCAACGGCATCCATATGATGTGCAGTATCTTCGTACCACAACCCACAAGTTAGATGAGATTCTTTGGCTGCTGGACCATAGTTAAGAAGATTCTCCAAATAAGCACGATAGGCATATGTGTTGTTCGGAGGCGATATGAGTTTTTGATTTAAATATATGTCTAGTTGGTTGAAAAGGGAATGCAACCAATTGTTAACAGGCGAAACTTGGACATCTGCTTTTAAATTTGTGCCATCCTGATTCAATACTTTTGCATTGACATGCAGTAACGTATGTGACAAGTCAATATAGTCATCACCTGATCCGGGAACTTGAAATTCTATAGGGCCGTCGTCGTTTAAAGATGAGATTGGTTTGTAATGAACCCACTGTCCACTTTCAATACTGGTTTGAGTTGACGGCAGGGCAAATATATCTAACTCAGATTTTGCACATTCACATGAATGATTATGTAAGAATGACATTATTTAATATGAAAATATATCTTCGACGTTATACTTTTTAATTTTTTTACTTCCTCTTCGTCGTGATGCTTTTAACGGAATGAGTCGTTCTCGTCTTTTAGTTGACATTTTATACCCAGATCCTGACATTAGAGAATCATTTTTTTCATCAGCTTTTCTTTTTAAGTTAGCACTTGCATCTTTGAATCGAGACTTAATCGAACTCTCCATAGGACGTGAATTTACCATATCAGACAGCAGGCCGATCCCCGCATCTAATGTTTCTTTCCCTACAGCCCTAAAACCACTGGATAACAAAGGAATCACAGACCTAAATAGCCCACCCAAAAAGCTTCCAATCCCATGACCTCGTTGAAATGGAACACCTTTATAGACAATTCCTACACCAGAGCCAGCTTGATGTAAATAATAATGTTCATATGGACAAGAGGCAGACGATCGTTTGTGAGTCATTTTATTCGTTGAAAATGTAGCTTCACACAAGAAGATCCAAATTGAAATGGTACTCTGGCACCGGTAGTCGTTCTTATATCTATTTCAATCGTATCGAACTCTCTACGTAAAACAGGTACATAATGAGCAGGTGAGAAGACATGCATTTTGTAAGCTCCATAAACGAACTGAGTTGGATCCAATGGAATTATTCTCAACAATGATGTTATAACATCCCCCACTACTTGCGGTTCAATGATATCGGTATACACAAATATTTGTGATGGTAACCCTAAATACAAATTTACTGGATTTTTCCCAATTGAAATTTGTTTTAAATTAGATCGTGGTTTGAAACCTAACTGCAAACTCAGTATCGGTGATGTTATGATAGATGTTATATCTTCAGTTGCAGTTATAGCCACCATTTTTGATATTTTATCACACCTAAATTTCACCTTATTTTTTAATTGCGGGTTTTCATTGAACGCGTCAAGGAAAGTGTCAACGCTATCATATGTAGTAGCAGGTATGTGAGTTTTTATATCTATGATTTTGTCAAACTTGTCATTAGGTAATCGTACTTTCTTTTTTATATAGATGATATTTTCTTGATCTTGAACATTGTACATGGAACGTGGGTATTGAAATTCCACTAAACCAACAACCCATTCTCCTTCTAATTTAACGGTCTTAGGTAGTTTGGTCATAAAATGTGCTGTTGTATTATCAGTATAATAAGCCGTCGAGCTATTGCTTAACAAAGTTATATAAAAACTTCCTTCACTCATATTTTTTCTAAGTTTGATGCAAGAATCCAAGAATTAAATTTACTCGGATAACCTTGCCACTTCACAAACACTTCCTTTCTGCCACCAACACGACGAGAGCGTATTATTTTATCAATTTTATACTTCATGGAGGGGTGATAAGTTGTTTTTTGTAATTCTTTAGAATAAAATGTACCTACGATTGGTTCACCATCCAAGTCCTTTAAGGTATAAACAAGTCTCGGAGATCGTCTAATGATTGCATCAATTATAAAAATTTCATCACTCCAATTAGTTTCATAACCCTTTTGAAATATGTGTTTATATTTAGTTATTCGAACATGATCACCTACATTCAGTTGTGTGGTTTCTAATGAAATTTGTTTGTCTTTTTTTCTATCATATAAGTTACACCAAACAGTCATGATATTATTAAAATTAACATCAATTGGTCGCATTTTGATACTAGAATGATAACTATGGTTATAAGAGTGAAGAAGATCTTGTAATATATTAGTGTAGTTGTAAGTATTTCTATGAGTAAAATAACGCCACATTTTCATTTTAAGAGTTCTTTGAAACCTTTCAACTATACTTGCTTTAATGTCTGGATTATTAGTGGTGTAATAATTAATGTTTTTGCTTTTAAAGTAGTCTCTTACCACCTTTGAAACAAATTCTGTGCCTTTATCGGATTGGATGTGACGAGGGGTAGATTTGGCTTCTGCAAATATGCTTTCAAAACATTGTTTAACTGTTTCTGAATCCTTCTTTTTCATGGCTCTTGCAAAAGCATATTTACTAAAAACATCAATAACACAAAGAATATATTTATATCCATCATTATATTGACTATAAGTACGCATATCACTGAGATCAGCCTGCCAGAGTTCATTATAATTAGATAGGATGTATCGATTCCTAGTAAATCGTCGGTGGACAGGTTTATGTAAAGTATACGTTTCCTGAGACTGTAACCATTTTTTTACTTCCTCCTTGCTCATATTACCTTTCATTTCCTTCGCTAACTTATCTATACTACTGTAACCAGCTGGGTTGGACACATCGTAGTAAATCTTATTTATATCTAATAGGGAGTCCATTTTTCCCAATCTAATTTCTTTTTGGTCGACTCAATTGTTTTAGCAGAAATAGGTGTAGATGCGTTTTTTACTTTAAATGATGAATCCCTTGTATTTTTAGAAGATGATGATGATGCGCGAAACTCGTTGGTGTAATCTCTCTTCATATACTCCAAGTTAGTAGGATTACCAATACAAAATGTAGGAACTCTTATATCTTTTAAAACCAATGCAAATTCTTCCCAACCTATTGGTTTTGCGCGTTTTAGAGGTCTTGTTACATCGTTTATCAGATCGACAATATTGCTATTTGGGATCACTCGATTGTTTAACACAACTTCCCCTCCTGTCTTCCACCAAATTTTTTTTTTATGAAGGATAATAATGTCCATTAAAGTTTGGGTTTTCGATCGATAAGATTTCGGTATTCCTTGTACGATATGAGATGGAGTTAATTCCACAGGATAGTATTGATTCGTTTTATCAAGTGGTGGTGTAGCAGGAACATCATCTTCCAGCAAAGTTGGGCTTGCGACTGAGTCATTATTTGCATTTTCCTGCTTTTTTAACTTTGAATCTAAGTCACTGTTGAGGTTGTTTAAGTGATCAACTCCATCCATTACTATTGGTATTTTGAAAGGCTTTCGATCTGCTTCGGCAAAATGTAAAAATCGCTGCAGTGCTTGGGAATATAATGCCCATTTTTCACGATCATCCATTTTACTTTTCAATATTTTTTTCATCTCTCCATCCAGACGAGACGATGAGTTCTCTGATAGCTCATTATTTTTAAGTCTTTCAATAAAATCTTGTTCTACCAAAAGCATTTTTTTTGTGTTTTCCATTTTGGTTATAAAGAGTTTATTAAAGCACTTAAAACTGCACCTAAAATAACAGGTAGAAATGCACCACCCTTTTGAATGATGATAGTTTTTCTTAGTTTTTGTTTTCCCTTTGAAACTAGCTTGCGTAATATGTTCTTGTGTTTATTTAATTTAGATTTTTCTTTTTTTTCTAATGGAATTTTTCCTTTTAGCACGTTATAAATACACTCGCAAATAATATTGATTTCATCATCATCACAAGCTTTGAGTAAAGCCGTGCGATATTTTGGTTTAAGTACTTGCAACGCTTCAAGTAAGTGTTTATATGTGCTCACACTCGAGTGCA
This sequence comes from Ditula angustiorana, assembly GCA_963691745.1. NCBI lineage: Eukaryota > Metazoa > Arthropoda > Insecta > Lepidoptera > Tortricidae > Ditula > Ditula angustiorana. The sequence goes on from OY829478.1 coordinate 9,441,549, forward strand.
TCATTTAGAACTGACTAAAACTTGTTGATTCCTGTTATATTTAAATCCTTTTTTAGGAATGTAAACTGTGCAATATTTATCGAACGGAAATATTTTAGTTTTGAAACGACATAAGTCATCTGTATTTTGTTTCAGATCAATCATGAGATATCCATGGGCATCCTTAGTAGCATCTTTATAGGCTTCATCCACGAATTTTGAATTTTCAGGATAAACTTGTCGCGACAAGTATCGTATTTGAGTTTTATCTCTAGGATTTTTAAAATATACAATGTAACTTGTGTTTAGCGAGATGTCACGTTGACCTCGTCCCTGGTGAAATATATTTTGTGTAATATAAAACACGCTTAAGTTTCTGTGATGACTACCCTTCGTGAAAATATCAACGATCCGTCCATCTGACTCCCTCATCAAATCATCGATAATAAGAAGTTTAGGTTGCTTCCCATCAAACATGTTAATATCAGGTACTCCTTGACTATAATTAACATTTTCCAGATTGTACAAAGGTTGCATTTCATCATAACACCAAATAACTTCCGAAAAATTTACATCGCATAGTACTTTGCAATCATTTAAAAAGTTTGTGACAAATTTTGATTTTCCACACCCACTGGGACCAGCAACAATGGCCGTAAAAGGGTGACAAAAGTGAATCATTATATAGATCTGTTATACGTGTTGAATCTAAAAGTACCAAAACACTAATGATTTTTTTAAAGTCCAAACAAGGTTATATAGTTTTGTCACACCTGAATAAATTTTTAAATAAAAACACATGAAATTTATCTAAACACTTTATTTAATAAAAAAAAAAAGAGTTAACTACATCTTTCTGTAATCTTATAACTAGTCCATGCATAATACTACAAATAAAAAACTTAAATTTATAAAAAATGTCTAAAAACATTCTGAAATTTTATAATTATACATAAATTACAACTTTCTATTATCTTATTACCAGTCCATACTCAATAATTACAAAAAAAATTTACAAATTTAGGAACAGTCGCAAGTACAGAAAAGTAATATTAACACTGAATGTCCTTTATTCTGTAGTGGCCCCAAGCAAGCGTGTCAGTGGAATTTTCTAGTAAATATCGTTTTGTATCACTGTGTGATAAAGATATTTTGTTTATTTTTTGTGTAAATATAACATGTTTTATAGACCTGAACCGCATCATTTCACACAACAGATTATCTTTTTTGAACAAACATGTTTTGTAATTGTCAATGTTAAATTTTTTAGTAATACATTTATTAACTCCTTTTGCTTTTGCTATAAATTCGTTTTGTACATCCATTGCATACATTTTTGATCGAAGGCCAATAAACTCTTTAAAAATTTTACCATTATTTTCATCTTTAAAAAAACCCAATTGCTTTTTATTTACTAATGGCAAACCGTATTGATTGTCAGGAGGATAATCAGAAGTATCAAAGTAAGATTCTAGATCTATTAGTATATCAGCGTAAAAGTTATCCGTAAATATTTGATATACCAAACTGTCCGTGTCCGTGTAAAGCAATTTCAGTTTATCTGGATATTTGGTTTTCATGAAGTCATAGTGAAATTCATACATTAAAGTTTTTGACAAATCTAATATACAAAATCCTAAATAAATAGGTTTGTTGTACAAGACTTTTGTTTTTTTCAACTGTACTGCAACCAAATTCTCCGAAAATATAGAAAGGCTGTGAAATTCAGGTCTTGCTATTAAAGATTGAACTCCTTGAGTTTTTCCGTGGTTTTGCCAGTGGTTAAGTAATTTAACATTCACTCTTTTATTTATATTTTCCATAGTTTTACCGAAAACAGAATTGTTCATGAGTTTGAAGAAGTCTTTTTCAAATTCTGATCTGGCCAACGAACGCATGTGTGTATTTAAATCGATGTAAGTCTTTAACCATGCCTTTTGTTCAAACTTTAAAATTCTGTGAATTTTTAGCAAACGTAAACCAGATTTTAAACATTGTTTTAGATTTCGATAGTGAATCACATAGTTCGCTTTGTTATTTAAATTAGGAATCAGCTTTTTTTCTTTGGTATCACCTAAACAAACGTTTTCTGGACAGAATGGTAAATCAGAATGAAAATCGTGTAAGTTATTTGGGTATTCCAAATCAACTTCTAAAATGTATCCGTGTTCAGCATCATCAGAAACATTAAAATCAGTATTATTATCCACCCATTCAAACTTGCCAATGGGAAGGCATTGTGACATTGCCCAACCGTAAAGATTATTTGCATCTAGATACATCAAAAATGAAGATGGTAACGTAGGATCATATTCAGACATAAATATATTATTAGCTTTCCCATGTCTGTTACTACATTGAGAAATACCACCTCTTATGTTATTTGCGATAAAAGAAATTTTGTCAATGTCCGTTAGAAGTTCTAGATTAATTTTAGTAGACATTAACATAGCATCCCAACTTAATCCAGGTGCCGTGTAATATTGTGCAGGATCCAATCCATATGTTTCTTTACAAACATTTCTAAAATTTTCAAACACATCTGCTAACAACAAAACATCCGTTTTTAAGTAAAGATTTGAATAATCCCCCATGTTTTTACATTTAAAGTGATTCCATACGTCACGTGCATGTTTATAATCATTTTCTGAAATGTGGTTATCATTTAATGAGCTGTAAAAATCATCGTGATTGGGAAGACTAACCAATTCTAATGATTCAAAAGATGTCATATGTTCATATGGATATATTCCTTTTCGTATTAAGCGTTTAAAGTCTTCTTCAGATGGAAAATTTAACCGAAGTTCATGAAACTGATCGGGCAGTAAATTTTTTGCTAACTTATCAAGACTGCTACTCATAAATTTTAAGGAATCAAGAAATCTTAATTTCATTACATGGTTATTGATGTGAAATTGCTTGGAGAAAGAAATATATTTTTCTTTGTTTTGTGGGATAACTTCTATGTCCCCCTCTTCAAATCCAAGCCCGTGTACAATAAAATGAGCATCATAGCTACTCAAATTGTGTAAAAACACAGGTAAGAAATTAGGGGTTCGATATTTCTCAGAACAGGATGGATGAGCGACTCCTTCAAAAGCACCGGTATGTTGGTTATGAGACACAATGAATTGTTCATTTAATTTTTTTTCACAGATGAAACAGGTATCACTTTGTGCTATGGTTACTTTATCTTGTTCCGTTAAGGGTAAAGGACATTTTACAAAAGTGTTCTTTTTGCAAATGTTCTCTAAATCTTTTTTTAATAATTTCATAAATGATTCGGCACAATTTTGACCTGTGTATGTTCTATATACAGATAAACTGTCATCATATGAACATTTAATATAGTATCCAAAACTGTACATTACATGTTCCTGAACATTGGTTGTTGAGGATTTATTCGGATCGTTGATACAAGTTTCAATGGGTTTTAAAAATGCTTCGAAATCGGCATATATAACAAATGGTACCCTCAATTTACGATCGTAGTTATTGAATGATATTTGGTTAGAGGGAACTAATTCATTAAACCAGTTTCTTTTACTATCGTTTTCAGAGGGTAAGTTTGTACATACATGAAAACAGTCATGTTTTTGATGTTTCTGTAAATTTTCATGTGACGTGAAATAAATTAAACAACCATCACATAAGTGGATTGCATGCTCTGACGTCGTCATTTGTTTTGATACTAATCGCGATAGACTTTTTATGTAACAATAATGGCCCTTAGTACCGTGATTTAAATACAACAAGTTTAAATGGATAGTTTTCCTACTTTTCGTTAAGTGTAACGGACCAATAACTTTATTTTGCTTGCTTTTCGAATCGTACTCCAAGCCAAAAACATTAATGCTTAGATCATTCATTTTCTCGAATTTATGAATATCGTTTATTTTTATTGGGAAGGAAAGATTTTCAAATTTCAATTTATTTCTGTGCAATTTGTACGACGAGACCCTGTTAGAGTTGTTATTTGGCTCATATAAACCTGACAGTATAGCCCAACGGAAGCATTCATGGTCTTTGTTTTTAACGTTGATAACTGCTTTTTTGTTTTTTATATCCAATGGTAAGTTTATGTAAGATGAACCACGCAAAGGATTGAATTTATTGATATTCATGTCTAAATATTTTATTTTAACTAAACTCCATCCGCTGTCTTTTTTTTCAAAATTGGTTACTTTGTTAACAATTTCAGTTACAAGTGATGCATAAATACCATCTGTGGCGTCCCCCTTGCAAACGACGTAATTTAACGATTGAAAGTCAAAAATATTATTAAGTTGCTTAGTTTGTTGTGTAAAATCTGCATTAAGAATGAAATTTACTTTTACGACAGTTTGTTCTGCTATGGATCGTTCTAGTAATTTAAACACTTTTCCCTTGATATTATGCAAAAATAATTCTGGTGTTTCAAATGCATTGGTAGAAACGGAATCAGGTAAAATTCTGTAAGTAACTATTCTATTCCCGAACGCGCTTTCAATTAACTGAACGTTTGTAAATTCCTTGTCAGAACTTATCACGTTGTTTTTATGAGTATTACTTTTCAAGTGGTTGGAATAATATTTTCTAGATACTGACACGTGACACACAGGACATTCAATTTTGTGATTACTTTCTGTACTCACGTTTTGGTGTCCAACTGATACTGTTGATGTTGCCACAGCAGCGTAGCTAGTTGAATTGTTCATAGGTTTTTTTTTCTTTGTTGGTGGTTCGGCAGTCACAGTTGACATTGCTGTTCTTTTTTTATTTACACCTCCTCGGCCAACTTGTAAAGATCTGCAAAAATAAAACAATTATTAATATTACAAATTATTGACAATTATAAAATAAACGAAAACACCTAAAAGTTTAATACTAACTCATTTCTCGTCTACAATTTAAGCAATACGCTTGCATTGGCAGTACACCATCAATTTCATCGGATGTGTCTGATTTATGAGTGTGTATGATGTGTCCACTGCATGGCGTGAAATATGGCATAATCTCCGTATCCTCTAACCACGAAACTGGTAAAACCTTCCTTATGTACCACATCCTTATTTGATGATGGAATTTGGACAAGATCAAAGATTTGTCTAGGCTTGTAATTTCACTTTGAGATAGATCCAAATTGAAATACATCTTAAAAAGTACTACTCCTACGTCGAGAGAACAGTAACAAATGATTTGAAGCAACTGGCATTCGGTTTAAATACCTTAAAATCCACCCCTACCAGCTACAACTAGCAAAAAACGAGTTGAAACATGTTTCGGTAAGATGGGTACCCATTACAATGACACAATATAACAAAGGTATTAAAGGTAACCTATTAGCATCAAATGAGTTGAAGCATGATTCAGTAGGATGGATATCTATGACAATAGCACAATTATAACAAAAGAAAATTATAACAAAAGTAAGTAACCTACGTTTTAAAATATTCTTGTTCCACTTTTTCGCAGAGTTCGTATAGCCTTTGGTCTTCAGTAAGCTGGTCAAGTTGGTGGTCGAAGAAGTTGCAGCTCAGTCCGTCCATTATTATGTCTTCGTTAGAATGTGTTTTTTTAAAGCGGGCTATGGTCTATTTATACTATGAACATCGGCGCTTGGAACTTGTGTTACTTATCTAATATGAAAGACAATGACTCTTTGTCGGAAAAAAATAACTACAAAGGAAGCTTAGAATACAAAAGGTGTTCGCTATACAAAGAAAAATGTTCAGTACGAGTTATAAAACAAAGTAAACAAACAAAACGCACACAATGGAGTAAAAAAAGATAAAAGGAACAAATTAAGATCTTAAAACTACTTTACACTTATTTTGTATTGTCTATAACGTAATTTACACAATCACTTTTGTCCGCTAACTGTTTGGTGATTTGGTAAATCACATCCCTCGTAGATTCGACGTGAGCGTCCTCTTCGGAGTGAGCGTAGTATTTAACACGCACTTCCGCATGCTTCCAATGCTCCGTTGGCGGAATATTTTTTATTTTCCGCGCATCATACACCTCAATTTTTATGAGATGTGAGGCGTATGATGCATCGTCTTTATTGGACTTTATAAAAGCCACGCCTTCCGCAGTGGCTTGGCTGACGCTCGACGACTTTACTGCAACTTTCCTTTTCTTCCGTTTTTCAAAGAAGCCATCTATGCTGTTATTAGGCCTCTTGTTAGTGTTAGCAATAGCTTTTTTGACTTTATAGGCCAACGTTCCTTCTTCATCACTTGCTTCGTCGTCGGGATAGTAATAATTTTTAAATGTGTTTTCCTGTAACAATATAAAAACATTCTTCAAAAGGTCCTTCAAAGTAGATTTACATGGTAAACACAAAAATAGATGAAGGTTATGTTACAATCAATCAAAATCTGAAATAAGTGGGCACACATAAAATTATGACTACATACTTACATCCATTTCAGCAACGAAACACTGCTTTCAGCAACCTTGCACGAAACTTTTTACACTTCACAACTCACGACTCTCTTACTCGAAGACCTTGCTCGGAGAATTTTTAGGGGCGCAATGAAGTCGAGATGTGATGGCGCGCTTTTATACCCAGCACGATCCCTACCAGTTGGGGCACGTATTTTTTTGAAAGAAGGGCTTCGCTTAGTGAACAGGTATAAACTCGTATTCTCCAGACGCGGGTTGTTGAATAACAAAAGACAGCGGCGGTTCTTTTGATACAAAGACAACAATAAAGCAATTATACAATGCCGCCCGCGTTCTTGAGGTCCTTTATGCGTAGTGCAATTTAACAAGTTTAAACCAGTATCTTCAAAGCCATACACTCGAAAAAACATAACGCTCCTCTTATTGACGACAGCCAGGTAAATAAAAGGTTCGCCTAGTGAACACGTTCAAACTAGCTGTTTTTTCAAAAAGCTCTCTTTGCATAGTGTATTGATGTTAAGTAATTGAAGAATAAAAGATCGTGGTGCGTTTGATACAAAGAAAACAATAAAGCTACTGAAACCGTTTACTGTATTATGTAAACTCTCTATCTATATGTATATTCACAATATAAACTTTAGCTATATAATATGTTCACAAAATGTAGGATAGTACCTACTGTGTAAGCGAAACACAAGGCTGCGTTCTTAATATCCTTTGTACATAGTGCAATCCTACAAGTTTTGACTAGTATTTAAATAATCGAATTGCGTAACAAACACGTTAAAACTAGTATTTCTAAGGAGTACTTAATAAGATTAGAAGTGAAAAGCAATAAAGCAACAAAATTCTTGTTTTTAACTGAAATCATTTACTATTTAGCGTAACAATATTCTCCAAAACGTAGGTTAGGTTAGGTTAGATTTATGATAGTCCTGAAAGTTATGGCTTCAGAATAAAATAAGTAGTTTGCAAAATAAGAATTTGTCAAAAGGTATGTCTACGAAACATCGAGTTGCGAATCAAAAGTACAAACCAAGTACCATATAGCGTGACAATATTCTCCAAAACGGTAGGTTAGGTTAGATTTAAGATAGTCCTCAAAGTTAGGGCTTACGAATGTCTCCAAAACGTAGGTTAGGTTAGGAGGTTAGGTTTGAATTTCTCCAAAATGTAGGTTAGGTTAGGTTAGATTTATGATAGTCCTAAAAGTTATGAGTTACGAATAAAAGTGTACTGCGAATAATGCGATAGGATATTTATGTGCTGATAGAATAATGAATAGAAAGTGGAGTTACGAAAACACATGGTATTATTTGTACGGAGCGTGGCGGGCGATCAGGTAGCCAGGAAAAAAAAAAAAGGTCGGCACCGAACTCCCAAGTGGGCGCAGGTAAAAAGCTGAACCCAACAAAGGGTGGGTCCATAACAAAGGAAAGGGTCTCTCTCCTTTTATGAGTATGTGATTAGGTGTTGCTATTATGTTGCAGTGGAAGTACATATATACCAGAAAGAGTGGGCGGAGCGTGATGAGACCCCGTCCAATCGCTTTAAATGGGGTGTTGACCTTTATTTTTTTTTATTTTTTTTTTTTTTTTTTTTTTTTTTTTTTTTTTTTTTTTTTTTTTTTTTTTTTTTTAGAAATCGTTGCCCCCCAAACCGCCATTTTGAGCGACAAAAAAGTGATCCAGAACCGGCGAATCCCTACTACTTAAGTTACTTTAAACTTTAAACACGACAGGAAATTGAAACTATAGCGGCTGTCGTCCACCCGCCATGCTACACGAAAGATTTTTTAAATTATTACTTCCTACAATTATCGAAGACATTGGTAGTGAAGACATGTTTTTGTAATGATAACCGTAGGACCAAATGGTTAGTGACCCTGACCACGAAGCTAAAGGTTCCGAGTTCGATTTTCGTCATAGACAAAAGTTTGTACTTTGAATAATAATATGAATGTTTAAACCTGAGTCTTGGTTGTTGTATGTATTTAAGTAAGAATCTTTATCTTTACATAGTATATAGGTAGATAGGTGGCAGGAAGGCGCTGGTTGCATGCTGCTTCCAACCGGTCACTTTGGAAATCCATGGAGGAGGCCTATGTCCAACAGTAGACTTCTTGTGCCTGAGATGATGATGATGATGATGATGATGATGATGATGATGATGAGTATAAAACAAAGTCGCTTACCATTCCTGTCTGTCTTCATATCTTCGGTAGCTTACTCCGTCTACACCGCATTTTGATACAGTTTTGAGACTGTCATTTAGAGACTTTTTTACTTGGTTTTTATGTACATTACATCTTAAATGTACTCGTTTGAAGCCGAGGCAAGTCTCTAGTATATCTTTATAAGTATGAATTTCTGTAATCTAGTGCTGATAATACCAACTTTGATTAGTTTGCAGCTAGGTCAATTGATCTTTTATACGTCCCAAGATATTTAAAATCAAATGATTACGATTCATTTTAAAAAGTTGTTTTATTTGACAGAGATCGTTTATCCAAACATCAGCTTGTCAGGCTTGGTCTTTATCGGACTTAAAATATGAAGAGATAAGTATCATCTCGTAATGATATTGCATTTCTTGAAGGAAATAAATGTTAATATCTTTTTGATTTTTTTTCGCGTTGAAGCCGAAAGGGATTTCGTTCTTAATAAGCTTCACGAATCGCAAATCACATTTTTTATGGGCAATGACGACAAATAAATTACTTACCTGCTCAATGCAATAACATTAAAAGTTTAATGTGAATTTTCGTTACCTTTTCGAGTCACTTTTTATTTTATAAATTAACGCGTGTATCATTTCACAACAGCTAAAAATTAACTGCATTGTGATCTCAGCACATCTATTCGGTTATTTTCACTTTTCAATACTAAAAAAGGATATAAACAGATTTTACGTGGGCAATAGAGGCATCTACTTCTACTATAGTTTTATCCTCTTGATACAAACCAAGGCAAACAACATCAGAAATCATTTCCCAACTTTTCTACCTTTAATATTGTCTCCGTATTTCCCAAAAGACGTCCGACATGAGGCAGTATTATGTTTCCAACACAACAACTTGCAATGACGTCATACTTTTCGCGCATGAGCGCAAAATCCGATGATTCTTCCGATAAGAGCTATTGTTATGGGCCTGAACGAAACAATCGGGGATTTTTTACCCCATTTAATCCCATTCGTATTCCCGTCCACTGAAACATGAATTTATTTTACGCGCTTCATTAAACTGACAATTTGATTTTGCCGCTCGAATGTGCTGGCTTTGTCAACACACTGCAAGTTTATGAAAACTATACCTAGGACAACTTTAACGTTCGCAGCATCTCGTTTTTATAACCAAATAACCTTAATATGTACTCTTTCAGGGTCAGAATGGAAGCGAATATCAGAAATGTATTGGATATGTACTCCCCTAGCAAATTCGGGTTTGTGCCGTAATAATTTTCACAGTGTACACAGATACCCCTACACAACTTAAATAGGTGGGCTGAAAAAGTAATTTGGGCTCACTCACGGCCGTAAAGTCTTGTGGAAAAAAGGTTTTGTAAACAGTAATCTACCTACTTGCTACTACATAAACAGAGGGACTACCAAAGTAATTGTTATCTGGTTTAATTTTAGCAAAAAAAATATCAGTATGATTTTGATTACTAAGTATTAAGAAATAAATTTTGTCTATCTCTTGATAAGTTTATTAATGTGTAAGATCAGTAATGCAGCTTGAAACGTTGCAACGGATTAATTTTAATTCAATCATAACCTTAGAAAAAATAAATAGGTATGATGATATCAAGATTTTTTCAGAAAAATACATTGCATTGTATACATTTTAGTACAGTCCAGTACCACTATTACATGCAGAAATACTGATGTATACGCCATGCAATTCTTTCAAACCTAAAAAAGTAGATACATGGGATTTGTCTTTTCTCGCATGAAACAATCTCACCAAAACATACATATCTATGCAGTTGATGCCACCACTAAAGTACCTGCTTTTATCGTTACTCATATGGGCTTATATCAATCCCTTTGCCTCGGCGTACAGGTGTGACCTACTTATTCTGATATGGTGGCAAATAACTCTTTAAATAAGACAATGAAGGGGTAAAGGAGCTTGATAACAAACAACTTGGCACCTGAAGTGTTTCTATTTTTAACAAAATTACAAGGTTCTGGGAAAAAGACGATAATTTTCTTGTTAAGTCTCTTGCAAGTCAAGTTAAAATGACAACTAAACGGTTTGACCCCTGACCTACTCTTTGTCAAAAAGTAGGCGGTTTGTTCGGGGTTGGATTAAACTCGTTTTTGCACCTCTTTCTAAAGTTTTACAAAAGCTTTTTTTAAGAATAACATCTGATTTTATGTTACAAGTTTTTTTAATACATGGAATTTATTGAAGCAAATGAATATTTCTTGGCATCTTGTTTTAACTTTCGTTATTTAAGTACTTAAGTGCCTACATATTTGTAGTTACATGTTCTACATAATTAAACCGCGACTATTTACAACTGGAGTTAACATAACAAATTGCTAAGCGTTTGCAATAATTTAAGGCTAAATTGCCATATGGGGCCTATTAGCGGGTTTACCCGAAGGATTTAGAGACCAACAAACCCAAAATAGTTGACTAAGGAATACAATACAACAGTATTAACATGCAATTTAATATAAATTAAGTACTAACGTTAACAATCGCGACGTCGTAAAAGGACTATATATGATGCCGAAACGGACGGTTTAGATCCTAAATTAATTTTAAAAAGAATAGTTCGTTTTATACTTTTTTTTTACCAAATTCAATTACGTGATAGAACAAAGGGAAATAAATCAACATCAGAACAAAGGTCCTAATTGCACCAACTGAAATTAGACGCCGCGATGAACGCTGAAAAATTAATATTCGACAAGTGAACGTGTCGCGACTATGAACAAATTTTTCACACAAAGGAGCTCTTGGAATTAAAATTATGTTTAATGAAGGCAGCTGATATCAGCTCGCGTAGAACCTTTTGTTGTCTCTGCCAGGAGGATTGAATGGGGGAATTCTTAATTAAGTGTTCGCGAGGCCCTCTCGCTTAATGCAATGACTTTACGGCTCGTTAAACTTTCATAAAATTCTCTTAGACTCAGCAATTTTTCCAACTAGCGGGAATGGATTTTTCACTGGAAAAGTGGCTTGGTAGTAAATAAAATAATAAAAGAAGCAAGACTAGTAGCGGTTTAGGTCCAGCTGAAATTTAATTTAATATTAATCATACCTTTTTGCAACCGAAATTTCTTATATATGTTACTTGGTTGTAAAAATGTTACTCATTCAAATTATTAAACTTAAATGCTTTGCAATGACAACACAAAGAAAAACTAGCTTAGTTTTCTTCACATTGTCATTGTATAGCATTTAAATTAGTCATACATATTTTGAAAAAACTGCAAATAAGTAGAATAATTGCAAAATATTATGAATTTCAAGCATTTATTCTTAGGTGCTTTGTTTTATTTAAAATTTAACATATAAGGCAATGCTATAATTAAAAGTAGGTAAAGGTGTTAATTTTGAAAAATAGCAGCCTTACAGAAATATATCACCCAGTTAATGTCCCCTCATGACTGTAATGATTTTCATTACTCTCTTTATTACAGCAATCAGGGAATAAAGTTGCATGAAAAATAAGTTAAAACCGACGTATGTGCTATCAATCAAAATTATGCACCGATTAACGCCCGACCAAGGTTTTATAATGGCCGGAAACGATCGGGAGGCGCGTGGTGAAGAAAAAATATAACTATAATTAAAATAACTATATTAATTGCATGTGATATTAGACTACTTCGCTGCCATTTCGGCTTGGAACGACCGCTATTAGAATCTGGGCATCGTTACACGTAATAACATCACTTTTGGTGTTTTGATTAATTACAATATTTAAGTTTCTTGGTATAATTAACGTAATTTAAAAAAACTTTATAGGGTAACGTAATTTAAATAGCTTTTAAAATGTTATTGAACAGGAGTATTACAAGCAAAGTTTTTATCAAAAACTGTCTGATCATAATGTACACTACGGTCATAAGTATGTTGCACTTTTATTATTTATTATTTATTTAAGCTTCATTGCACAGTTTACAAAACAAATACAATTGGTGGACTTAATGCCAGTAGGCATTCTCTACCTGTCAACCACACTATAAATAAGAAAGTAACAAACATGGGTGCACAAAAAGAAAAGTAAAAAAAAGCTGCGTTGATATTTTCATTAATGACCTTGACTTTACTTCCTTAATACCTATCAAAGACCATTTTTGGCGGCCCTTTCTCACTGTATCAGCCCTCTGCTGGTTATGACATGAGTCTAATAATTGCAAAACTTAATTAAAATAAAAAACTCTGCGCTATTAATTTTATTCTGCGAGTAAAAACAGCCAAAGTTAATTAACTAGGCCGATTTTCAGTGTTAACTAGCGGGCCTTATTTCACCAAGGTGGCATGTGACAACGACAGTTCAGCATACAACGCTAACTCGAGGAGTTTTTGTATTGCCGGGCTTAAATACGTAAAAAAAAATACATGGCTAATGTACACTGAATGTTCTTTGTCTCCTGACATATCTTAGTTTGGTGAAATAGGAGCCTGATTAAGGATACCTATAGTCTTAATAAAATCGTAGTATAGATCAGTGTTTTTCATTAATGATGCACCTTTAATTTCAGTTCACTTTCACCATCATACTTAAGGTCTGTTTCACAATGTTTGGATACCTTTGCTGGCACTTGTTATAAAAAGGACATAGAAATCCCTTATCTTGCGGATAGTTTTTAACCAGAAATTGTGAAACAAGCCCTTAATCTTACAAGGTAAATCGAGAAACATAACATTTAATAAGTACTTCCATTGCAGCATTATCCTACAATCTAATATGTCAAAAATGACATAGCATACCTGCAGTTGTGAAGCCAATGTGTATAAATGTATCAGGGGATGGCTTTGCCAAAGATATTGTGCACAGGGTGGTCCAACCCTAATAGAGATCGATTATTATCATCTCCCTCTATGACTCACGTAATACCATAATTGATATAAAAGCGCTATGCCTTTATTATTGTGACGCCCCCTAAGCAACAGAGATTTAAAATGAGCAATTGGTGGATTAAAGTGATTAATCTCGAACCACAGCTAATATTTCAGTTGTCCCGCCAAAGACGCTGCAATCTTTACTAATATTTTACTTAACTTAATAAATGTTTACCCTCGCGCAGCTAAAGATAAAGAGTGATTAGTAAAAGTTTAAAAGGATTTATCCGTCTTTCACCTCGACGTACAGAAAAGCGTCCGATTCAGTTAAAAATACTAGGCTTTAAAACTTTTGTAAACTTGTTTTAAAAACGGCAAACTAAGCAGTTTGAGTATCCTAGTAAATTTACCTGCTGTGCTGCAGTGACGAAACATTTTCCAGGTATACTTGGAAAATGTTTCGTGAATATTTACAATTTTGCTGGCACGTAAGGAATGCCAAGGACGCTACGGATATTTGTTCTGGGTAACACGTTAATGACAATTTACAACTGTGCTTTTACAACCACGCACAAATGTTCTGTAAATTGATACAACGCAAACATACGCCGTATTTGCGCCAGGGTCGCCTTGTGTGATAGGGTGAACTTGGCAGAGTTTTGCTTATCACATAACGTGGAATAATGGACTATGCAACCTTGCAAAAAGTTTGAGTTTTGCATGGGGTTTGGGTTGGTGTTTAGATCGTTTTTAAGATTTGCGCGCTGTCTTCTATTATTCTTCGTTGCGAGGGTGGAGCGGGTCAAATCGCCGCTGCTAAAGAGCGGCGCGTGCACGCTGCGTTAGTTACGCTTACGCATCGGGCGTAATGAACGCGGTTGCAGTTTATGCTAGCAGTTTAAGGCCCAATTGCTCCAACTGTTAGAGGGTATTTGCCGGCTTATGGTGCAATGTAACTAATTTAAACTGTGTTTAATTGATTGCAGGGAAAACATTTGGTCATGAAAACATTGAAATGGCAATGTATGTAAAAGGTATTTGCTACATTTGAGGGTACAGCGCGTAGGTGGTATTGACTATTGGCCAAAAGTTACCTGTATTTTTTATGGATCTGAAAAGACTTAACTGAAGTCCAAACATAAAATAAAAGATATCGTTTCTAGCAATAACATCACCGCACTTTATTATCATCATGCATTGATGTTTTTCAGTTTCAGTTCAGTTTTCAGTTTTATTTTTAGTAGGTACGAAGTAAATGCTCTAATATTATACAACATTACAGCCAAACCAAACCAGTAAACCAAATTCCAAGTACTAAACCAAATTTTGTATAACCTTATTATTATTAAAACAGTTAAAAATCTCAAAAGAGCGAATTAGTTCGTCTACAACCATTTTACTTACTTAATAATTATTTTATGAAGTTGCAACTAAATTCGGCAACTAAATAAAAGAACCGCATCGAAATCGGTTGGTTCAACACCACAATACCACAAACAGACAGACAGAGGCTTAAAACTTGTAGCACCTCTCTATGCGTTTCTTAAAATTACCACTTCACTGGGGCCGGCGCGATTGAGTTGCCGCGCGTGCGAATGAATACGATTTTTACGATAGGCATACAGTAAGGTGCTTATTATACCGAAACGCCAATTTTGTTCGAAGTAAAACCTCTATACTTGTACTATTATTTATTCTGTGATGCAGCTACTTTTGCCCAAATCTGCGGGCGAGGTGAAAACTTCACACGGTAAATTTAGATTTATTGCGCTTCAAACCTAAATAGAGATAGCCACGTGAGCACGTGACCCGACGGACCATAATCGTAAATCAGGAGGGATCTAATTGCTTACAGCGTTTACGCTAGGACGCTGACCACGGAGAAAGGAGAAAAAAAAATTAACTGTGGAGACACTGATTTATGTATGTGTTATCTAATGTTGCTGCGTTTTTGTCGGAATAATTAATTCTTGTTTTAGTTTAAACGCCATCTTGTGTCGTGATCATGCATTTAAAGGTTACGTAGGTAGGTGCGTAATGAGTATATGAGTACAAAAAAGTAAAACGTACGTAAACGTTAACGGGACTTCAACGCGATCAAAACATTGTAACTATGTGTGAAACTCGCGAAAATTTAAAACAATTAAATTTACGTATACTCGTATTTGTGAAAAAAGCTTACGATGAACAATTTGCTTTCCATGGCATGAATTAACGATATACCTATTTATATGATATAAAATTATATGGTATTCATACATATTTTGGTCTAATCAAAACGGGTTAGTTAAATGACTCAACATTTTTTGAGAATTAAAAAAAATACAATCTAATTTCAATGGTTACTCCCATTGACCCACAGCCGCTAGCAGTTGGGTTCTGTGAGAGAGTAGTACTACCTTGGCCTAACCAGTCTATTCGTACTGCAACTAGCAACTGTTTTAAAGACCTTGAGCAAGTTCATATCGGTTCCACCATCCTGCTCGCTAAGCAGCCAGCCTTTGCACAGTTGCGTTTCGGCGTAGAGAGCAAGACAGCCGGTGAAATCACTGGCACTAGAGGCATTCCATGTTAGCCCTCAGAGTCAGCAATGCATTTGCAATCTTCTTCGGATGTCTATGAGCGTTGGTGATCACTTGCTCGTTTGCCTTCCACTATATTAAAAAAAAACCTAGAAAAATGGTGATGGCAGCTGTTTTCTCGCATTTTGACCTGCCCTCGCCCGGTCCTTATTGTTATTGTATCCTCCGCTGTCTGTTCTGCCTCACATTATACTCTGGGATAATTTTATTCCCCTCAATAGTTAGTCGCGAGGGTCCTGGACTGTTTACTGTTTGTTGCGTAAACGATACATCGCGGGCAATTTGATTCGCAATAAATTGCATTCATTTCAATGTCAGTTTTCAAGTCAAGGTTTCAAGGGAAGGTTAGGGAGATATTTAGTTGGGTGTAATTAATTACGTCACAGAAGGGTATGACAAAGTTACTTTGAAGTGTCGTTAGTCACTGTATTACGGGATTTTACGATTTTTGATATGTAAAATTTGAAAAAAAAAAAACATTACAGAGGGAAACATCGAATTTTTGTTTTTTTAGAAACAATACGAGTTGTTAAATGACCGTGGGCTAGTCCCTTAGGCAACGACTAATGACGTCACTAACGTAATATTGTTTGTTTGTTATAAATGGTTACTTTTATAACAATTACTTTTACATCTTTTTGTCGCTATTATAACTAAATAAAATATAGTTTTTTTTTTCATCAGTGGACATTATTATGACCTATAACAATTTTAAACTTTTATGCCGTTTGGTTTTGTATGCTGTATTATAAAATCCTTTCAAATGCTAAGTAGCGTCACTTCATTTATTTATTTATTTTTATTTTAGCGAGTTGATTTTGATACACTTCCAGTGATCAAATTGGCTTTTAACTTAATAATCATGCGTAGTTCCGTTAGCAATGCAAAATTAAACTACAATTAGCAAAAAAAAACATGAAAAAGTTTTCACCTGAAAGTCTTATTACTAGTACTTTAATTGTAAGATAGAATTGTTTTATCCTACTGATTCATTATTGTAGTTTGTTACAAAGAATAATTTTGCAAAATATAAACATACTTAACTTACAATTACTCGACGACGTTGTTGTTAATATTTACTCACAAACTTCGCAAGTTTTATCATTATGCCCAAGTCAACCTTAACCACACGTCCATAAACTAAGCTAACGACCCTTTACCCAAACAAGGTGTAACTACATTTAATAAAATATTTATCTTAATAATTAGTAAAAACTCGCCAAGTCGCGGTTCATTTGATAAAGGTGCGTGTAAACGGGGCGTCGCGTGATAAGCCTGGGGCATATAAATTAAAACATAATTGTGCTATCGTGACGCCATGCTTTAATGCATTTAGGTTGGAACGGAACGTTTAAACGTAACTAGAAAAAGCTAAGCGAGTTTGTATAATAGAGTATTTATACGCAAAAAGCTTTAAATTTCCACTGACAGAAAACAATGGAAAATCGCAAGATTAGTTTTGCTATAAACAGCAGTATTTGATGAATTTTCTCTTTCATAAAATAGAGTGAAACAAAAGACATGCGTAGAAATGTAAAATTTAAAATGGGTAGGTTTTTACGATGTAAATACATTACCACAAAGGAGTATAAATAACAGCTTTCATCCTACCCACATGGCTGATATTTGAAGCTAAGTCGTGTCTGATTTGTATTTCCTAAACTAAGCCTCAATATAACCTTGTTATGAGAAGCTTGTTGTCAACAAGAAGCCAATATTTTCATATCGTCAATGCCTCAGTACTCACCATTGTTAGAAGTGAACCCGTCCCATAATTCACGTGCAAAATCAATATGCAAATAGCTTTAGACTGGCAACTCAGGCCTTGACACAAAATGTCCTAAGTAACAATTGTTATCTTTATGTATACGCCCTTTCGAAGATACAAGCTCTATTGTTCTGTGTACAAGTCTGTAACAACTTGCTTAAACTTCGTCTAGACTTAACTAGAACCAAATTTGAGGCCTTTGCGTGCTATTGAAATTTGCGGACGAAACTTGGCCGTGGCTCTATTCAGTGGTATATTGAGTGTGAAATTTAGGTTTAGAATTATTCAATACATGAGAAACTATGATATTAACTTATTACCTTTGTGTTCAAAGGGTATACCATGTTTTAAACAAAAAGGTCAAAGATTCGAAAACCATTTATCAAACATCACTGAGGAACACTTCGACAGTCATTTTAATGAATGCCTATAAAGTTAAAACATCACTAATACTAATAATTTACAAGATACTGTGTTGGTAAAATCTTACACAAATCAAATTATGAGTTTAATTTTTCATTTACATAATGACCACATAGTTATCAGAATACTATGTTGTTTTTATTTCTGTATCGACTTCAAAATCTGACGTCTCCATAAAATGTTCAAGTGACAGAGTCAATGTGTCTAAAATAACTTAGTTAATAAAAACCACTAGGGTCACCGTTTTTAGAAACGTTTTACCCCCGCAATATTTGTCTATTTTAGTTCGATACTTCCCGTAAATATTAAAAACTACTTACACCGCGGATGTGTCCATTAACACCATCTCCCCTCGTGTAGAACATCCATTGTTTTTGATTGGTAGCATGTCATGTTATGTGTATGCTTTATTACAAAATTGATGGGTCCGAGAGCGGTTCTTATGTTCTTCAAGTGAACGTCGTGTTAACAGCTAAGCTGCATTAACTTTTTTAGAAATTATCATAAAGTTAGAATCCGAGTTGAACTTACAATTATATTTTAATACTGTTTTTTTTTCCTTTATTTTACAGTATTGCTGTTTTGTTTCAGTGATTTTTGAAGTTTTACAGTTGACAAAGTTAGTCAAAGTTTGAGCTGGAAAGTATTAAGCGTAGAGGTAGTACATAAACAATAAGCACAAACTGTAAAATTAGGCTATTGCTTGGCGTTTATTGTCTAATGCTTATTTAACCACAAAAGTTCACATTGCCTGTTAAATAATGCATATATTTCCAAGCCGCTTGTAAAAAACTAAACTTCACATACTCAAGTTACTTTTCACAAGTTGTCGCACGCATTTTATTCGGTGCGGCGTCGATGGAGCCAAAAATAGCAGCCCTAAACTTTTTAATAGCGTAAGACGCTCTGACGGCGCCTCCGATGTCCCAGACGACTTTTATGACTTTTAGCACAAATTGCCTCTTCATTTAAATATATTTTAGAATACCCAGAGTAACAATATGGTATTTTATACCCCATCGATTTGTTGTTTATTGGAATTGAATTGTTTTTTTAAATAAATATGTCCATAACCATTGTTTGGTACACACGTCTAGCAAATCATAGCAATCAAGTTTGTAGACTCTAAAATCGAAAAATAAAATAATGCAAGAAAGAAACATCGGCGCCTATCCTGCGGACGTCGAACACTCCGCTTCGCTGTAACTCTTTAACTTTATATGTCCTTCATAATCACGGTTGACTTGAGCTAATAGAGATTTACAAATTGACTTGAGAAGTAATTTCAAAGTTTAGTCGCTTCAGCTAATATCGCAAACCACCAGCCCCGGATGACAAAGAAATAATATTAAACTTAACCCAAGACTTAGCTGACGCTAACGATAACTTAGCTGGAGCTAACTTAGATAACTTTGGCTCGGTATCGGGTGCTAAGTCAGCCGAACTAACCGTTTTGTGGTACTAAAACTTTACCCCAAAGTTAATCCAGAGCTTAGTTATTCCCTTGTTACGATGCGATGTCTGCTTAGGAAACTGCTATCGGAGTTAGGTTCCAATTTTTCAACGACAGTTATAAGTGTTGCGACGTTAGAAGTGTCACCCGAAGAAATTGAAACGGTTGTTTGGAAGGTCAAAGATAGGTGACTAGGAATATGAATGGGAAATTGTTAAAATAAGACGCCTTAGCTACTTAAGGATTTAGCGTCTTAATTCAAAGTGGGGAATTTTGTCGTACTTAGTATTTTTTCCTTGAACAACGTATTGCTTTACCAAATTACACATTATATTCTTACACCATATATTCACACCTCAGTCTTTCATAGCATGACCAGCCTGGTTATCAATCTTGTCATTCACTGGAAACCACAGCATGTGCAAATCAAGTTGGAAGCAAATCCGAAGCATTACAGTTAGTGAAAACGTAACTTTATGTAAAATTTGCGTTTGCTTAAAATATGAATATAAAGTTCATAAATGTACCATACTCCTAACGCATCTCTTTTTCTTTTTTTGGCGTTCACTTTGACCATAATCCCAAATTTGGTAAACTTTGTGTATACAACTTTAAATAAAATAATTATTTAATTAATTAAATTCCCGAAGTACCAAGAACAGTATAGGTACGCGATATAAACCATTCAAATTGTTTTATTTCAATGTCTATATGTCACGAAGACATAAGATTATGTTTTATAATTTTTAGGTATCCTACTAATATTATAAATGTGAAAGTTTGTATGTTTGGATGTTTGTATGTTTGGATGTTTGTTACTGGATCACGCAAAAACAACTGAATGGATTTGAATTAAATTTGGCACACATATAGTTTATAACCTGGATTAACATATAGGATACTTTTTATCCCGTAAAAATGCATAGTTCCCACGGGACACTGATAAGTGAGTTATACGCCGCCGTGACGTCATGGACAGCAAAGCAACTAATTCTCATTAATTTGTCCAGGAAATATTGCTATTGCATGTTACAATTAAACAAGTCTACGCCGACGAAGTCGCGGGCAAAAGCTAGTACTTACTATTCTTTGAAATTTTTATTTTAGATTAACGTCTCTAAAAAGGGGCAACCTAGGGTAAAGGACAAAAGCTCATTTGTTATTCTAATCGAAACAAATTACGGACATAAAACGTTGATTCGATACAAATGTCCACACCATTTTACATATTTGATTATAATTGTGGTTATTGTACTGGACATCAGTAAAGATGTCCGTCTACGAAAGCAAGTGAATAACACTTTGTTGTCATTTAAATAAGGTTGGGAATTATTTTCAAACAGCTCTTCGTGTCAGAAGAACTATACGAAGCATAATGCATATTGATGGAGCTATTACGGTGTTTCAGGTAAGCTCATCTTTCATTAGCTTGAAAGGGTTACAGCGTAAGGGTGGAAAGGGTAATAAAATTGGAAACTTCGATTTATTATTCTAAGAAAGATTAATGGTTATGGAAATTTGTAAGTGGTGTCAAATTAAGGTACGGATCCCGGGCAGTAAAGATTTTAGAAATATTGTGAGAGGTAGAGTCGGGTTGTTATTTAACTTTTATACTAAACCCAATACTTTCCGGGACAATTGGTAGCATTAAAATGTAAAATACAAGCAATTTGTATTACATGGTAGAAAAGTTCATTATTTTACTTCTATGGACGATATTTTAATATCGAAGAACAATGACTACGGAAGGCAACGCTTTAAATACTAACAACTCGGTAACTGACTCAGCTATGGTACTTTACTAGTAACTATGTGTTTATATTCATCGTTAGACACTAAAAGTGCAAGCGAACAAACAAAACAAAGCATCATAAAATGTCTCTCGAGGACTGCATTGTTAGTCTAAGCATGCGCAAAACTTTCAGTAAGTACTGAAATTGCCATAAAACTTCCGCAATAAATGCAATGTTGAAACACTACCTAAATAAGTACTTAGTGCTTATGTCATACGGCAATAAGTTCATTGTCATAAGAGTATTCGGGGCACGAAACAAATATAATTAAGCCC
This sequence comes from Ditula angustiorana, assembly GCA_963691745.1. NCBI lineage: Eukaryota > Metazoa > Arthropoda > Insecta > Lepidoptera > Tortricidae > Ditula > Ditula angustiorana. Next base: position 9,463,242 of record OY829478.1, read on the forward strand.
TCGTTAACGGTATAGCTGGCTCGCTCCCTCTCGGTAAATATAACAGACAAAGCATTAGACAGAATGTATAGCTCGCTAAGCTTTAATTACACCTCCGGCAAGGAAATTGCTGACATGTAAGGGCCATGTTGCACTGTTTGCTGACGAAATTTCAGTGTTGTGTGTTTTAGACGTGGTTAATATTGGATACATACATTGTGTTTTACAAACAGTTACGTAGCATTTAAGACAAAGATAGGCTACCTCGGTTGGAAATAAATTGAGTGTTATTGTCATTAAATTAAATACATAAGTAAAACTTTAATAGTAAATAGTAATAATATTAAGTAAGGTAAGCACAATGTCGGCACCCCTCCTATTATGGCACATTCAGTGTTATTTCGAGGTCATAGTTACAATTTTGCAGAAACTATTTGTCACAATCAGCTCTAGTAGCACGCTAGCGTTTATCGCGCACATAAACGCATCTGTCCTTCTCGCACACGCCTACTGTTTAGAAAGGGATATATGTTTTATGTCAGCGATAACAGCTAGCGTACTAGGGCCCCTGGTATTTTGATTAGCGAACAAAAGGGATGTTTACCCTGTATTTAAACTTAATATTCTAGAATACTTTCACGTGGTTGTGTAAAGAATAATAAGTCACAAATAAATTGTTTTAAACTTTCGCGACTTTCACACATATTCATTACATTATCGGGACTTTAGCGCGATAAAAATCATCAAAAAATCAAATCATGGAATCCTGTAATCAGCAAGTGTAAGCGTCGAGATATATCTTCGGATAAATCGTCGGACATTGTAAGCATTGTGTGTCGGTGTAGTGATATGCCGGTGGAAAATAAACAAGACAAAGTGCGGGTAGTTCGTAAAACTCGCGCGGCTAAACAGAAGTAATACCCCCCACTTCAGTCTACTCGTGACCACGGCCATTGAAACATGGCCGAAACGTCGAGGTAAATCAACAATATATTTTTATCGCGCTAAAGTCCCGATAATGTTATAAATAAGTCACAAATAAACATGAACCTAAATGATGCTGTTAAAATTAAATTAAGTATCAGACTGAAATGTTTCATGCTTTGGTTCGAATGAATATAAGTATATATATTTACCTAATATTTCCAAATCTGCGAAACAATAAAAATCAAACCGGTCAGCTTAACACACATTGCCATGTTTGAAAATTGGATTATGTCAATAGCAGATAAATCTCATGTTGCTCAACACCTGTACCAGTCCCATTATAATCCGAAAGGCTTTAACACCTACACAGCTAAGACAATATACTTGCTTTTTTGCATACAAATAGTGTTCCGCCGAAATGTATCCCACGCGACCACTTTCGCTCGCATTAATTCAAACGACGGCTATAATAGCAAAAAGATCGTAAAACTTCGTTTACTCCTAGCATTAACATAATAGTTAGATTCAACAAGTATCTTCTAGCATTTAGTGCGTCAGTTCCTTTAGAAACAAAGACGCTGATTTCGTATAAACTTTGTACGGTCCCAGCATAGTAATACCTTAATAATGCCGAAACAGCGGGTTTTATGTTTAATCTACGACACTGCAATAAGTCTCAATTTCCCTGCAAGGAACACGGGAGCAAAGTGTTTAATTAAACGGGTAGTAACATTTTCTGTCTAGATGACGATAAATTCGAATTATTTTTAACGACCAGAATCAGTCAACGTATAAAATAGGAGGACGAAAGCACAAACGCATTGCAAACATAACTACTCGTAATTAAAATGGACAACACAGTATTAATACACATAATACAATAATTATAAGAAACTATGTCTCTAGTACAAAAAAAAATCGATGTTGCTGTCGTCGGACAGCTTATATCAAGCTTTGGCTGAAACAGCTGCCAGCCATGGATAATTCCGTTTTATTCCCTAAGCGTAACATTCTCTGTCTCGCTCACTTGTGCTTCCGCCCAAGAGCAAAACAGGCCGCTGTCTCGTCTTCGAGATTGTCACTGCTGCGATCAGGGAATCACTCCCCTCAAGCATTGAAAAATCATAACAATAATTAAAAAGTGTTCAAGTAGCTAAAAATATAATAATTTACTTGAGCAAAATGGTGCTAAAAATTATTGCTCCAATTTAAAATAAAACTTCTATTTATTTATTTATTACAACTATCATATGCAGAGATCTTAAGATCCTAGTTACACATGCACTTTATCCCGTGACTATAAATCTATACCTACTATTTTATTTCACTCCATTGTTGTGTTACTCGTAAATAAAAACAAAGGGAAAGAGTAATTTCTTGCTGTCACGAGTAACGTTTCCTTTGTGTAGGCATCCCTATTTTCTTGTAGGCTAGGTTTTATGTACAAAGATCCACCCGATCAAATTTTAGTTAGTCACATCAAAAATTGTACTGAGTGACTAAAACCGAGCCTGAGCAATCGGAGTCTAAGTACATGTAGCAGTACTGGCTTAAAGGAACGGGTAAACTCCTTACCGTACAAGTAACTTACCTACTTGAAACTTTGTTGCGAACACCTGATGCAACCTCTTGTAAAAACAACAATAAAAGCCATAAACAAAAGGTTAAGCTATAAAAACAACAATATTATCGTAACACAAACTGCACAATAACTTTCATACTTAAATTTACGAAAAACTCTAAATTGCATCAATATTTGAAAGTTCAGTAGGTTTATTAAAATACGTTATGACTTCGTCCGTCAAATAAGGAGGCCGACTTTAAGATTTGATTCATGTCTTGATATGAGTATTCATAATTTCTTGTTTAGATAGATACGGCTTGAGAAACGCAAAATCGTCTAAGCAAATAACCAAGCGTCCCACGCTACAGTGGAACATAGGATGTGATTCTACAATCTCTAATTTAATTTACACACTAGAGTCGCCATATCAGACCCTTTTTACCCGACTGCCGCCAGAAGGGAGGGTTATATCTATCTAAATATTAAAATGCTATATAATGAATGACAACACAAAGAAAAATTAGGGTAATGGCAGGTTTCAAACCTGCAACATCAGCATTCCGTACCTTGCGTATTCCAGTTTCCACCACATTACCGCTATCAAAAAGTAAAAAATACAAAAAGAAAAATCGAAAAAATTTAAAAATAATTAATTTCGATTACAATAATTTATCTTAATATTGCTATAAATATTTGGATCTTTATCATCCTATTGTGAGTCTAAAGACGTCTGTTTATTAACAATGGTCTCGCTCTATTGGTCCTGTGCTGCCTTTAACCATCGGTGTACCGCGACCTTTACTCAATGGTACAGAATATTTCAGTATAAGAAACTCCCTCAATATTAATCTATCGCCTTTATAGGAACAGAAAACTTAAATTTAGGAGGTAGATGTTCTAAATTATTCTGTTATGATGGTCTATATAAATAGACCGTCAATAGAATACATGGCAGTGTACATTAGTTTCTATTTACATGAGTATAATTTTATCACCTTGTGAAATTAACCTGTAATTGCCGTCTTCCTTAATTTGCCGTTTATTTAGAATAAATTAAGATTTTCAAGGCACTTTTAAGGAATCCTTAGTATAAACTGGATCCTTTACAATTTCTTTATCGACGTCATAAGTCGCAATCTATTCATAGCAAGAGATTATCCGGAATCAATTATTGAAATGCTTTCTCTTTGATGTATAATGAATTTAAATTCGCGCTTGTCACTCAATCACAGTTAAGCGGATTCGTCTGGCGATTTGAGGATCAAATTGTGTTGCTTCCATTACACATTTTATGCCTATTCGAAAGATCGACGTAATTACAAAAAAAAAACTACAGTTTAGACGTCTTCCTGGACACTGTAGCTGCATTTCATTTACGCAATTTTAATGTTAGTAACTTCATTCTTAAAATATAGGTTAAAATATAAGCTGAGGTTGGGGGATTGTATTTCATTCTTGAACACTACTTTTGTTGTTCGTTAAATAATAGCAAAATGGAAGGCAATATTTTATAGTTATTTCACAATGGTTTTGATCGCGTTTTATGGTTGAAAATATAAAAAAAAGATAAAAAGGAGCTGAAACTATGGACTTGAATTCATTAAGGAAGCGCAGATGAGCATTTATTCTTCCGTTAAAATAGAATCCGTGGAATCCAAATCTGGGGTAAAATAATAAATTGTTTTAACTTCCGCGATTTTCACGCATAGTTATAACGTCAATGGGACTTTAACGCGATAAAATCATTGTTAATTTACCTCGACGTTTCGACCGTCTTGCAACTGCCGTGGTCACTAGAAGACCACGTCTCGTGAACACAGCCGTTGCAGGTTAATTAACAATGATTTTATCGCGTTAAAGTCCCGTTGACGTCATAAATATGGGGTAAAGCAATCTTTAAACAAGGCCTAGCTTCTGTTTCCTGATTGACGAGAAAACCGTATAATCCACTAAACATTGCAACGTCTATGTTCTTACTAGACTAGACTAGACTTCCAATTTATTATAGAATAGCCAAGAGCCGGACTAGTGACAGCGCTCCGTTCCGCCTACCGTGCCGAGTCATTGCAAATCAGGTGCGTGGGCGCCAAGCCCGTCTGAAACACTTGTACGGTGGACGACTTGCGAAATTTATAAATGATTTTATGTTGATGCGAAGTATATTAATGATGTATGTGAAAGCGTGGTCCGTGGACATTTATCTGTTGTCCTGCAGCATTGTTGTGTATTTTATAACAATAAGAAGAGTCCGCCCACTGACACTGACTGAATTCCTTTGGATAAATGAAAATAATAAGCGTGTTTTGAAGTCAAAGTAGCGTTTTAATAAACCTACTAAATCGTCGTTTCGCTGTACTTTAGCGGGATTTTTAAAGCCCCTGATTTTAACTGGTTTATGATGCTGACTGAAGCTTGCTAATAGGAGGTTAAACTCAATTGAAAGACGTGAAGAAAAATGGTCTGAAGCTGGTTTTATTAATATTGATAATTACGCTATTATTTCAATATTATGTGCAGAAGAACAAATATTGACAATAGAAGTATTAAAAAAATCGCCCATTAAATTAATGATTTAGCACTTTCGCACTTAATAATAACTTGTCGTCCGTCTTCTTTAGATGTTTTTTGTATCTCGGAGTAGCAAGGTTATTCCAGTTTATTTAAATGTTTTTGTCAACTCTGATAATAATATTTGATACCCATTATATTTACAATACAAATGCCAACCAAATCATGCATGTAAAACAACATAAAACATTACCAAATTCAAATTTACTATGCGTTGATTTACTTAAAATCGTCCTGTTCAATAATAGACCGTTTGTTCTATGCTTCATTACTGCCTTCCTTTTGCCGTCTAAAGTTTAATACTTGGTCAATGAACCAGCCGAACTTAGTTACCTAAACAAACAACTACGGTCCCCAGTCAACAATGGTGACTTGCTTCTCATTACTGTGCACACATTTGGTGCTAGCCCTTAAATGTACGAAGTTTATCGTGTAGATCTTTAAGATATTTAAATGTGCATCACTTTAAAAATGGTGCGTTAAAGAAGGGTTAATGAAGGATAAATGAGGATGAATTAAATTTGATAATATAAATTTGGTAGGAACTTAAACTTTAGTATTAGACGAACAAAGAGTTCATTGCCTTGTAAGTATTTTAGATCTATCAAAGTGTATTACAATGGTCAAAATAACGGGGAATTTCGTACTAAAGCGGGTTCAGTTGGGCTGGCCTGTCATTATCAGGTTACAGTTACAACACAATTGGCACAACAGCTATAATAGATTATTTGCTCACTTGCACACACTGGAGTCTAGTACATTCTAAGTTTAATAGATTATACCGAAGAATGCATGTGTTTATTAAAAAGCAAATGTGGAATAACTTGTAACCATATAAATTACAGTAACTTTACTAGTCGGATTCAATCTAATACCTTATAATAAATAAAACTTCAAATACACTTTAAAGTCAGCTAAAATTGGCGTCCGCTTTCCGACAAATTGACACCTAAAATCTGATTTAACACCGCGACAGTCACTAGAGTGCCCTCGCCCTGAACCAACATAGCCCTGGCAGGCGCGCGCCATCAAATTTTATCATCCCCAATGACAACGTTTTGGCGCGACGTCAGTTCACGTCAACGGGTGCCAATAAACTTGGAAAGTAGCGTCGAACGTCAAAACAATAACGGGAGAAATGCACTTGAAAAATGTCTTCATTACTAAACTTATTGTATTTTTCAACACCTGCATAAATATTACAATTTAATAGCATTTAACCCACGATTCTTTAAAGGAACAAACTATTTAAAGGAATTTTCTGTTTTGACCTAAGAACGTCTTATTGTTTTTTTTTGCCAGAATACGAGATCGTCAGTTGTATTATGAATGGGCGGACTTGGTCGGGGTAGTACCACACTTTCGCAGAAAATCGACGTAAAATTATGATTTTAGAACCCAAGGTGTCCCACTGCTTGGAATAAACCTGTCTCTTATCCTTCCTCGTAATAATAAAAAAACTATAACAACGGACGGTACTGTAAAATAATGTTAAAAGAATTCAGACCGTAAATTATAAGAAACAACCCCCCGAGAGTCCTATGCACCCGCTATTTACAAGTCTAGTGTTCCAACAACAGTGGCATAAATTATATGGCTCAAAATTAATTGGAAACTGCTGAATAAACCTGGATCTTACGCCCCATGTTGTAAAGTTAACATTTGTAAAGCAGGTCCGTACTAGTTTCGTCTCCTTATCGTAATATTAGCGGCGGCAGGTGAGACCTCTAGTATTCATCTAACCTCTATGCAAGTGTGGGAGTTTAAAATAGTGATGCCGATCGGTAGACTACTATCAATAGTCTATCGATAGTTCGGCGATTTTCACTCTGCCACCGCGCTCCGCCGCGGTGCCCGGAGCGGCAGATTTAACATTGTATGCATGTATCTCTGTTTATATAGAAAACACGCGTCATCCTACACACTGAAGACACGTCTCCGTGCGGAAAAAATGCTGCTGTCCTAGTGTGAGAATCGCCTCATTCCAACTATCGATAGTTCGGCAATAGTCCGACTATCGACTGTATCAATGGCACAAAATGTGGTAATACTATTGATGACTTGCAACAGTGTCAAAAGTATTGAACCATGATATAGTCGCTTTGCTATCGATACTATCAATAATTTTAAACTATCGAAAGAAAAGTCGGTATTCTATCTTTCTTTCTATTATCGATAGAATTAATACTCTAGATATATCCTCACTGATTTTCAAGATCTACTTTCGATAGTGAACCTATCGATAGTTGGGCATCACTAGTTTCAAACTATGTGCATTAGCGACGTGCCACGCTTTGTTACCGCGTCTAACGTGTCGTACGAAAAGATAACAGACTTGGTAATATTTACTTGTAATTTTCGTTGTTATTGTAGTTTTGGCTTGAATGTTGTATAATTAAGTACTAACGTAGAATATTAGGGCTTTGTGTAACTTACACTAAGTATTTAAAATCTTTCGTTCGATATCACTAAACAGTAATAATACCTATTAAAAAGGATTACTCTGTATATTTAAAATTAGTCGTTTGTTTGTGTGTTGGTTCATACTTAGTTCCGTCGTAAAACAAACTCACTCACTCCGCGGCTTGAACGGGATAGAAGTTTTTCAAGAACCTAAGTGATGTTCTAGAATTGAAGGTGATCGAGGCACAGAATTTTAATGCCAATTTTATATTCACACGATGGCAAGGGAAAGAGAACATGCTAATTCGATAAATTATTATTAAATATCTACGTTTTCAGTAAAATAATAATAATTCAACCAATAAAAAAATGTCTAACAAACTAACTCAGTAGTAGATAAAGTTGAATAAGTTTCTAGGCCGAGTTTTATAATGCTTCGTCAGACCAAGTTTTGGTTGATAAAGTCAAAAATTGCACGTACATTTATAAAACCGGGCCTTTAAAAGAAACCATGCTAGTCTCGTTTGCACGCTCGCATGAAAACTGTCGTATCAACACAGTATTCAATTGTTTCGTCCTTGACATCTGCTGCTTTTGTTTTAAAACAATCTTCGTTGGCGCCGACTTCTTTGTTTATTTACCTAAATATTAAGGGTAACAATGAAAATTACCGTTCTCATACACTGTTCGCACTAACCCGTGTAAGCCGGCATGAGTAACGGTGGCGGGTGCGTTCCGCTTGGAACTCATTAATTTGCCCCACACACCGTGCCCCGGGATTTGTGGAATTACTATTGTTTATGCCACTGTCGACTTAAATAATGCTTGCTCTACATTCAGGGCTTGGTTGTTTTTTGACGTTATACCTAATTATAGTTTGTTTTATAGTGATAATTCAGCCAATAATAAAAGTTTAAAAACTATTACCCGACTACGGAAAAAACTAAAAAGTAAAAAATGAGTTATAATTGATTTTTATCATTGTCCTATAGAGTAGGGTCTTTTGATGTGTTACATATTACTGTTAATTTACTTCTGTTTAAGTCTTCTGGCAGTGTCCCATTAATAGCGTAATAATACAAATCCAATGCCTTGGTCATGCGTCAACTACAACTATCAAGTATATCGCAAATACGCACGACCACGTTTTGAATATAACATTTGTCACTTTCATTTTGTTCACAAAAAATATAACCTATGTCACCCAGACTACAATTACGAACCGACCTCATTCATCAAAATCGGCTCAGTCGTTTAGGAACTACAATGGAACATACGTAAATACAAACATACATATATAATATAAGTTCCATTCCACTTATCTTTACATAATATAAAACAAAATCACTATAATGTTCCTGTTTGTCCTTATCGTACCTTCGGCCGTTTACACCTTCTAAACCATGCAACGGAATTTGATACGGATTTCTTCACTGGTATTTAGAAAAAAGAATACGGAATTTTTTTATGTACAAGAAGGGGAAATACATTCACATACCACCCTAGAACCCTGTCACAGTGACGCTACGCGTTAAACGCCACGCTATGTCATACAAATGTCATGCGTATGTCTCTTCGACTGGGTTCTTCGGTGGTACGTGTTTGGATTCCCTTGGCTGTACCTACATTACCTCTTAATTGTACGCGGACGAAGTCGGGGCAAGTCGCTGGTATTATTAACCTACTGAACATGACATGACACTAATATGAAGGTCCAAATTTAATTTATCCATTTCCTTTACGGGTGGTAGGACCTTGTGCAAGGTCCGTTCGGATCGCTACCACCATCTTGCTCGCTAATCCTGCCGCTAAGCAGCAGTGATTTCACTGTTGTTCTCCGGCGTTGAGAGCAAGACAGCCTGTGTAATTACTGGCACAAGAGGTATTCCATCTTAGCCCTCTAGGTTGGCAACGCATCTGCAATCTATAGTAGTGATCACTTACCATCGGGTGACCCACTTGCTTGTTTGCCTTCTTATTTCATAAAATAAAATCCCTCTGTGTCTCTGTCTAACTAGTGTCTTGAGAAAAGGACACATAGAGGTACATTAAACTTGGCCGGTCATATTAGGGCCACTGGACAACATTTTCACGCAATTCTAGAACGCATTGACAATTTATGTTTAAGTCTACAGAGGACCTTGTACAGTTTCAAACGTATTACAAGAGGGATAAGGTTAAAAACTGATACGACAATCACAGAATTTTATAAGCTTGACCATAAAAGTTTTGGTACCTACTTTTTTTTATTTAAAAGTGGAGACCCCGGTAGACTTTCCTTGAGCAACATTAGGTATTTTTTACTACTTTCGATTTTATTCGATCCACAATGCATAATTAGAATAAAAAAACCGGTTTCAAAAATACCTTTATTAATAACGGACCAACTAAAAAAAAATGGTGCACACAAAGACATATCGCACGCTTAGCATTAAAGTGACCCATTTCTGAATAATACACGTCCCAAAATATCACCTTAATTAAAAGACATAGGGTTTAATTTTGGGAAATATCAAATTCAGAATTGAGTCACTTTAATACTAAGCGTGCGATATTTGAAGTTGGTTAACAAAAGGACTACAAAATCTTTATTCTTGCCTGTATTTTTACTTTCGTGTCCTCTTACCACTGTAACTTCTTTTTTAAACCAACCTAAGTAAAATAACACTTAACACCTCGTCGAGACTTGTACTTAATTGAACAAAAAAACTAGCTGCCCTCTCGAGCCCTTTAAATGTTAGTTTCACGAGACTAAATTCTCGTTTCAGTTCGAGACTTGTTATCCTTAAGTCTAAATTGCTTTTTAAACTTCTAGGGCATTATCCGCACTCGGTGTCGGATAATAGTGATAATAGTGCTATTAGGTCCCCTGCACTAAAATAGTACGGGCTGCTAATTAACAGCTGGAGCAGGTTTTAGTAATGTCTCACAGTTTCTATATGTAGGTAGGTACATTATTTGCTCCGTGGAAAGTACTACAAACTAAACTAGGGATTTTGTAGACCCTATATTACTGCCAGGAAGTTGGCGGTCAAACTGACAATTGTTTTCAAACTCACTCTGTCTGTCTGTCTCTTGCTTGAAATAGACTGATGAAAATAAGGAAAGTAAGGAGGAAGGTTTTCTTTTACCGCTGTACAAATAGAGTAGTGAATTTATGTAAAAATATTAAATTGAGGGTTGCAATAAAGTATAAAAATGTTTGCTCTCTAAAATGGAATGGATTAAGCATTATTTTTCAGTGCACTAGACGTGTCGGTTATCTTTTGATAGATCTTCAAAAAATATATAGAGTCTTTTCAATGACTTTTCTATTTAAGCCCATGGTTGGAGATATATAATGCCTAAAGTCGTAAAAGTGTGTAATTTCCTTCTATCTTTTCAATTACTCTGAGCCCGTGTCGAACACGCACTCGACAGAAGTTCTTTCGAGGTGAGAATTTAGATTACTCGTACACTGCCGATAGCTCCTGCCACGTGACTCCGGATCTCCCTTAGATCACTCCGCTTCCACAGTATTCCACATCTCTTTAATGCAAAGACGGCATGCCGTATTTAACGATCGCTTCAAGTTTGCTGGTCCTCTAATAGCTTCGATGGCTGGCACGACACACCACGACTGTTTTGTCGCTCAGCGCGTCTCTTTCTAACTAGCCTAATAAGAAATAAATACACTGACTGACAAGCGAGAAAATGAGCGCGCATGCTAGCCGTTCTGATCTGTCGACGATATGCAAGATTTTTTTATGTGAGTTGCTTTGCACAATTCTCCTATGAGTTATGAAAGAGACCAATTTAATACTACGCGTTCAATAATTGGACCACTTTAAAACTTTGATTGGTAACATTCAGCACTTCAGATCTGTATGTTCCTTTTAAGAATGAGATTATAGCTTAATATGTTTCATAATTCAAATCCTATAGACTGAAATTATAGGCTATAAAATATGATTAAAGTACTATTAATTTCTTAGTGTATTTGGAGCGGATAATGTCGTGGGTTTAATTACATTCCCATTACTGGAATATTATTTCGTAAAGCTAAGTGGATACCTTAACGAAAGATATACCTAGATAGATAAAGAAAGATATAGATAGCTTAGCACTAATTGAGCAATGTGCTATTCATCTCAAAAAACTAGTAAAATGTGGCTAATGACAAGATGAATTTATTAGACGTACGTTTTTTAACAAGTAGAATGTAAGATTCTAATTAAGTGCTGATAATATCGATAAATTGATACATATTTTTTAATTTATCTGCCTATGTACAAAGCACAACTTTTTTTCTATAACATAAGTGCTTTTCATTGATCTATGAAATTAGGCAAGAAGCAAGTAGTCGCAACATAAATGAAGGAAAAATCTGAAAATCATTAAAAGTCATCGAAAGTTTTTCGTTACTCGATTTTCCTGACGAACTATCTACATACAAATCTATGCGGAACCCTCAGCGCGCGAGTTTGACTGACACTTGTTTAATGCCTTCTTCTATTTTACTTTAATACAACATGTACATAATTTAATAGATATGTACATGTTGTATTGAACTCTGCCTGCTTTTTACCTGGCAGTATTTTTCTTTCTTATTATTTGTTTTGTACTCTTACTAGATGCAATCCTTTGTGCTAGGGTTACTAAAGCTTCAAGTTGCTCTTAGCCAGTATTTTTCTCATTCAATTTGCGCAAATACATTTTGGCATGTAGAAGCGTCAGCAATCTCAGTAATTGAATCGTATTTTTGAACGACGCCAGTAAACCATGTTCGTGTGACAAAGTAACGAAAATATTTGCAATATTGCGTGTGTATTGCCAGTAGCAATGTCGTGTGTAATGTACTATTGTTAATTTTGTGTTTATGGTTCAAATGCTGTTGTATTTTGTGATAATTATTTTTTTGATAAAGCCGACGCATGCAATTTTATACTTTTAATGTTAGTGATGAACAACGTGACACATTAGTTAAGTAATCATTTAGGTAATTTATGATAAATTTATCAGTATGGCTGTCAGAACCGCGATGCGAATCTTTTATGCGGTGTGGCGATTTGAGATGGCATTAGAAATAGTTCGCGAAAAGATGAAATAAATAAAAGTGACACGCTTGTATTTAAAATCGTTGGTACGATTGTTAATCAAGTTGTGTTCATCTCCTTGCGTACTATAGTTAGTTACCTTTACGTTTACTTTAAAAAAATAGGAAAACTTTAAACTACTGAGTCAGTCAACCGAGGATACTTACTATAGGTGCCATACCTACCGAGCAAGATAATACCTAATGTTGTTTTTTCATTAATGCATTACAAACAGAATAATGACTTAATTATGGAATTTAAAGTAGGTAACTTTGAACAGAATGACGAAGGAGCTTTACAAATGTAAGTCTCCCATTGAATATTTCACTAAAATTCTCATGCGGCGCCCGTGGATTACTCGAAATTTAATTAACACACGTCGTGTTCCACAAACTCGCATTTATTTGCAACATCATCTGCCTACCCGCATCATAAGCGTACATTACATACCTAGGTGTGACATCCGCGAACGTCGATACAAGCATCTCCGGGGAAATTACTCCTCACCACTGGAGGAGGGCTTTAACTCGGTTTGTCTCTGAAACTGGGTCTGATACATAAGCTATTAAAAGCAAATTGTGGTGGGACAGCCATTTTAGTACGCCGGGTGATGTGCAGTTGTTTTTCATGCCATGTTTTTTGCAAACGGTACCTTCGCGTTTATGAGTCTCTTGAGCAGGAAAGGTAACTTTATTTCAGAAGTGACATTTTATTTCGGTTGGTTGAATTAATCATGACGTCGTAGCTTAATTAAAAATCTTGTAGCTAGAGATTTTTGTAACAAAATAACTCGATGAATGGCTTCCAATTAAGTCCGACATAAAAAGTCACGCCAGACGTGGTTGAATCAACGCGCAATTGTTGAATTAAACGAAATTATCCTGAACTCGAATGGAGACTGGTAAAAACTGCAGCCTGTCACAAGTCCACTTTTCCCGAACACAAATAAATCTGCCAATTTCAGTCAGCCCTCCGCTGCCTATTTACTACTTCTCTTGCAACCGGCGAGTATATTCTCCAAACATTCGACCCAATATTTATTTCGTGAATTAAATTGTTTTTATCGAATAATTTATTTTAAACTCAACAATTCCTATTTGTAGTGACTGAATTGCAAATTTGGGAACAACTCAGGGTAGAAAGTAAGATAAAGGTGTCTCGGGTAGCAGTTTTACGGTTGCTATTCAGTAGTTTCTGTCTATAAATGAATTCCAAATGAGACACAAAGGAATACCTATCTGATATCCAACTGAAACTAACGGAATGCGCTCGAAAGTTAAGCGAGCTACTGTAACGATTAACGTTCGACGTTTCACGGATTACCCCTTCAGGGATCAACTCATGAATTTAAATGTGGAATAAATTTTTAAACTTCAGGCTTAAAAGTTTAAAAATATTGGCTGAATCAAACAACCATATTCTGAATACTGTAACTCAAGCATTTTCATTGCCCGTATAAAATTTAAAACACATTTATGTGGCACGCATCAATCATAAATGTTTTTATGATGGCTGCCGTCGTGTCGTGTCACTTCATTCGTTGATCGATATCGAATCCCGGCCATCAAACCTGCGGAAAACAAATGAATACGACTGTCACGGGTGACCCGAAAACGTGAAACAAATCCCGAAAAATCCAAAAGGTCGCACTCCAATTAAAATCCTATTCGACACTTTATTTTCCAATCGGATTAAATCAATGTGATGCAAGCGTTTTTGGTTTCGCTTGATGGTATTACAAATAGCATACGCTGCATTGTATAGACTGACCGATCTCATCAGGATTTTCACTAATAGGTTCCTGTTTCCCCTATTTACGAATGAGATCGGGCTCACCGAGTCGTATCGAGTATCGACAGAGACTCAGTCTGACTGAGAATAAGCCGACTAAATGAGAGCATTTTGTTTATCCGCTTTATCAGCACATTGCGTTACGTCTCCTCCTGTAATGGGATTTTGAACAAACATATTTACAATTAAATTATGCACAGTACAATAAAATAAAACTAACTACTGTACAATATCAGCCATGCTGATTAATTATAATTACCAGGCTTAATGGTTGTCTCCCTGTTCAAAGAAATTATAATGCGTCTGCTATATTTACGGATCGCGAATGATCGTAAATAAGTCTATTACAACTTTTGGAAGTTCATGAAACACCAAGTAACTTAAATTAATTTAGAAGTACATTCAATATTTAAGATATAAATCACATCAAGTATTAATGTAAACGAGTTTTATTTTGCATAATGCTATAAAACAAAATAGTCTTGTTAACGTTGATGATATTATACTCGTGCCTACTCTTAATAGTATTGGAACTGGTTTTCATACAGAATGTTACAGTTGGCTTTCTCATTTCCCGATATTTTACTGCGAGTCATATTTCCAGGGAGAATAACTCCATAGCGTATCCTCGCATTGCGATCTTGTATCGAGATTGTCGATCCGTATTGGTTTTTGATTGCCTTTCCGTAGGTGCGTTCGTATCTTGGCAAATAGGTATGATTTCATTTTATGTACATTTTATGTTCTGCATCGGCAGGTTATGTCAGTCTTTTGAACTCACTTCTGGACTCCTTCAGTTAAGAGTTCTAACAAAGTTTTGATTAGCTTCTTAAAGCAGTGGTAATGGTAATATAGTTCAGTGTTGCAGAAAAAAATATTCGTTCGCAGTTTAATCTTTTAAATCAGCCATTAAACTAGAAAGTAATAAGTTAACCCTTTCTACGTCAGGGAAATAAAAAGTTTCTGTTCAGCAAAAAACTTTGTCGTTATTCAGGCAATATTTATTGGCTATAAAGCAGTGCAGGTCCGGGCACGGAGGCGTAATAAAAACAGCCTACGAGGGTCAACTCTCACGGCAGCTTTATAAACTTCTTCCAAACTGTAGTTATCAGGAAACTGTTATTTTGAAGGTAAAACTCACTACACTTCGATTTTTTTAGCATTGGAAAGAATTTCACAAAATCATCTTTTGAGAAATTTGTTTTATTTGCCACATTTACGTAAAAATGTTAAAATAAACCATAACTGTCACTTTTTGAATCTTTCTACTTATTATTTTTGTATTGTTTATTTGATCGACAGTTGTTATTAAAGTCTTATGTCTTAACATGTATTTTATTACGTGTTAAACTGGTATTAGCATCAATCATATTTGATCGTGCTCTTCATTTCGGAAGATCGTATCCATTTGAAAGGGCGTCGTTATAAACACCAATTTCTTCGTTTGACTGGTTACGCCCTCGGCTTCTCACAGAGCGCTGGTATCGGAAGTAATGCGATAGGCTTTATTAATTTGTCGGAGCAGCATCTACGACAATCTTAGTGATCGACTTTCCTCTTCCACTACTTTCTTTATATTGGCGTTACTAATACCAACTTATCCAAGTTGTGTGGATCCTTGCGTACAAAATTGCCTCAAGGCAATGCAAGCAGCAGTTTTACTCTTGCTCTGACAAATTCAGCGATAATTCTCTTCCCATTTGTTTATGGACCACCATTCTGGCCGTTTGAAACGTCATCAAGAAATTAACCATCTATGTTGCTACCGGTCATGCTTGTGACCAGATACCGGTCCTATTCAGCATTAATTATTTGCCAGGCGCGTTGTGAACAATTTTGTGTTCATTTGGTAATGTCAACAAAGTAAATAGAGTCGGAAGCCTTTAATTCCGAGTTTAAGGGTAAATCTACCACCAGTTGCAAGCCACACGGCAGTTGGCGGGGCTCCAAATTATTTAAAAAGAAACCCGTAACGGCCTCATTTCACTGGATCACGGGGTAATACTTGTTAGTGTGTTTTTTATTAAACTACCGGCGTCGCTCGTAACCGAGATTGGGTGGATGAATTGTTGTTCATTAAGTGCTTGGTCCAAGGTTTTGTTTAATATCATTATAATCATTAAAAAAAAATCTTTCATATTTAGACGGCTGGGTAGCCTAGGTTAGTGACCCTGGCGAAGACCGGCATTATTTTATCTGCGTTTAATAAGACGTAACTGTACGGTTGTCTATATCAGGCTATTAAATATCTGTATGTTGGTATGACTTTTAAAAAACACTTTTGACTTTTGGCAAGCAGTGATGTCAAAAGCACCGGTGATATTTTAGTCACCCGTGATGTAGATATTATCAGTGGGATACAAAAAATAATTCAAAATTATTGCTCTACGAAGTCACAAAAACATTAAAAATATTGTGTTAAGTGATTGTTTATGAACCTAGTGATTATTTAATAAAATCATGTTATTTTTTTCATATTTTATGCAGATTATTGTGTTTTCAATATAATTAAGTATGTATAGACGTTTAGTTTGTAACACCTTCCGTCAAGAATACTTCTTTACTTTCTAACCTAAAGTTACTATAACACGGTTCATAAATTTATACTAAATAATGGTAAATTAACCGCCAATTTTGAACGACAGGGTAACACGGCACACGACCCACTTTATCTCTCTCATTATGGTAAACATGGCTTGAACGATATACTTAATTACTTAGTAATTTGCGGTTATTGTATCACAAATCACGCTACAACGTTTTTTATATTGGACACCCACGCGAACAAGAAACACTATAAGTAAAATTGATATTCTAAATGCAAATGTAATGTGCTAAAGTAAACTTAATAAATTGAAATTGCGCCACAGTTACGAGTTTTCAAAAAAAAAAATTAAGAGTTCAGCAGGTAAAATATTTAAGAGTTCATACAAATCTTTGCCCCTTTAGCAGTGCAAGCCTTTTTTTCTATATTTCTAAAGCCTCTTGCATTCAGTTATGTTTCCTGCGATATTAACAAGATACCAGTAAAAAGACTGCATGGTAGTATCTATAGATCCTATTATACGTTTAGCGCACAGTAGGTATACGAATCTGTCGGACTGTTGATCAAAAGGCTCTTCTATACTCATTTTCACTATTGTTCTAGAATGGAGGATAGAATGTTCTAGGTATGTGCTTTGCGTGAATTTCAAAATTGTCTGCTAAAAAAATGAGGCAATCGAGCACGTAGGTAGGTAGCTAGTTTCCTTTAGCAGGTAGGTGAGCAGGTAGGTAGTTTTCTTTTTTGGTATAAGGTAGGTTAAAAATGTATTCCATAATTTGCTATTTTGATATACTCGTATGTAGTTCAGAAATGTAACTTAAATATTCGTATTACGAGTTTGCAATTCAATGATACAGTTAAACAATTTTCAGCATGTAAAATAGTCGAAGTTATTCAACTAGTGTATTCAAAGTCGCTTCGTTCGCTAAATGATACACTGACACGTGCATGAACGCTAAACTTGATTAATGGAGTATCTGTGATTCAAAATGTGACGTTACCTCTGTATTATTAAATCATAAAGCCTTTCACGCTTTTCACTCAGCATTAGTACTACACGTTCATTTATAAAAGGTACGAATGTGAAGTAATTTCAAATGAGTTCCGTGTGACAACCCTATTATGCGACTTAAACAAAAATATAATGCAATCAATTAAATGGGAACGTAAACAAATTTTAGTACACAAAGTTTTTAAACGAATACGCTACATTATAATATGTTGAACGAAGTGTGAAACGTCCGTAATCTTCTGGCTCACTTAAATTGCTTTGCGGAGATTCATTGTAACCTGATTCGTTGTGAATCCAAAACCAAGATTCCAGTCTGAATACTCTGAATACCAGGCAATCATAGCTCTTTGTAACGCAAAACCAATTTACAAGGGTAAAGCTTTGAGGAAACTCCGTATAACCATCCCTTGATCTTTTCAGGTAAGGGCGCGATTATTATTCATATTTTACGACGCGCATTCCGTGCGCTAAGGCATTCCACTCACGACTTGAACTTTTTCAATAAAACACCGCCCCTAGATATCGTTCCGAAGTGCGGTCACGCAGCGAGCAAAGCGATTTTATAACTTTATCACAGCTGGGGGAAGCCGATACCTGGAGTTGCTAAATTTAGGATCAAAATGCACCGCAGAAGACCCAAAACTTCTGTCATTAAGCCCCGCATAATGTTCCGTGCGTAGACGTACCTATGAGCGATGTATCTTCCAACTTCGCACTTCAAAGTGTCCTACTTTTTGCCATGGTAATAAGAACCGAATTTTATTGCCATGTTTTGATATATTACATTACAACATTTTTACATCTAATTTAACATTAGTTTTATTTCCCTCAAGTATTTTGAATTATACCTGTGTCACGTAAATAAAAATAGAAAAAAACTAATAATGGAGTATTTCAAATATTGCTAGGGCCGCCATTTGAAATGTTGACGGTCCAATAAAGCCTTTACAATCCCGGTTTCCAATTGCCACACGTCGAACAGACGCTTTAATAATAAATCTTAATAAAACCGATTGTACGACTGGATATGTAATACAAAATGCTCATTAAGATAAAATTACAAGTATCATTCATCACATTGGCTTCCTAGAACTCATCAAAGCATTCCAGCTGTCAGCGCTTGACAAGAAAATCATCGCTAAAGACGTTGAAGCTCCGCCCAGGCGAACGTCGGCAAGGCAAGGATTAGCCGTAAATATTTATAAGTGCAATAACGCCTTAATACCTATTCATAAGTGAAAATTATTATGCAAATAGTGGCAACGGGGCGGGCAGTAAATCCAAGCGAGTCTGCCCGAGCCTTAATTGCCGTTCCAAGTCTGATGTACGGCACTCCGGTGCCACGTAAGTGTTTGAGGCTGATTTGTGTTGAATGGCACACGGATTTACATAACAAGATCCCTTGTCTAGCTCGCATTCAGCACGGTCATCCGTCAACCTTCAAATTATTGTCTATCACGCACACTCGTCCTTTCATTACGCACCCCGTTATCATCATCCGACACGGGAATTCAATTTTCATTTTAATAAAACACCGGAACAAAAGAGCTGTATGTGACTGACGACAGCCATGTATTTAAATGATTTGTTACACGTTGACGGTATTCTCTGTATGGGTTTATAACCTTATTTACCATTTACGTCGCAATAGAATACGGTCATTACCTACTGTGTTACGGATCGACCGGAATACACCTCAGAGCGGTCAAGTTGTTTACGTTCCTAGACATTATAATTATTAAAATCGGCAACATCTAGTCGTAATCACAGTCCGCGGATATGAACGGCGGGTCTAATGCTAACTTTGCGCTATCAAAACAGACTGGCGCCACCGCCCACGGTCGGGTCTCGACTCAACCCGTGCAATTGCAAGGCCTATTACCGCACCAACCACTTGTAACTTGTATCCCTTCCTCCACAAGGTATAGATATCGCATGGGAACAAACCCCGGACCTGTCCCTACACTACGCGCGTGGGCCGACACTTAATAGCCTTTTAATTTTCAACACGCGCTTCTCGACGCGCACCGGCCGTATGGGAACCAAAGCGGCGTTATATGATACTTGTAGAAATCGTAAACGCTTCTGAAATCATATTTACCATATTAATCCGTATAGAATTTACATTTTGCTACAAAGTTCGCAAAATTTGTAGGCGATTTTAGCGGATTCAAGGTTTTTATACATAATCGTACTAGGCCGTGATTCAGTGATGACATGGCTGCGCGGACGACTTTAACTGGTTAGATGAAACACATTGAAATTCGCTGATTATAAGCAATCCCATTTATAATACAATGACTTTAGCATTGTTAGCTTATGTAATTATGCCCTAACAGGGTTCTATGGATAACGAACAATGAATTGTTGCGTCGACTATTGACACTTAACTAAGTTAAAGGATCGTCTAAATATAAACGGGGATCGTATTCTATCTAAATAGTGTACATTAAATATCGGTTGCTCTGCTAAATCACGTTGACGTGAGTGATTAATCTTAAGAGGAGAATGCTTGTCGTTAGTCGGGCAATAAAGAGATAACAAAATAAATCAAAGAGCTATAAATATGGCGGGATGAGCGATCAGTCCCAGAACTGCCTGATCCGATAGAAATTTACGGAACTTTTTATGGCACTAGTATGGAACTAAGAGGAGTATAAATAAATTTAAAAACAGCACGCAGTTGTAAATAATGTTTATCGCTTTAAGAGGAACCAGTTAAATGCTGTTACAGTGTAAGCTATCTAGATCTTACCGCCTTTTCGAGAACTTTAATAGACAGCGCCGCCTCTACGCTGCTGAAGTTTTGCAACTAATTGTATTAATAAATTTAAAAACTGTTTCTTACGGTCGAGATATCTAATTATAATCATAAAAGAAAAACGAGTGTGAAAAAAGACCTCAAAGAAGAACTGCCGCCATTACTCTGCATCTAACCTAGGCGCCAACTTGGAACATTAAAACTTGCCGATGCTCATATTCAATGTGGGTGCTGTCTTCGGTTATTATTACACATAATTCAGAAGTGGGAATGCGGTGCAAAAGTGCAATATCCGCGACCGGAGCTATAACTGTCAACAGAGGAATGAATCAGTGGCGCATAAATCTTGCCGGCGACAGGATCGTGCTCTGGACTCGTGCAATCGCCGCCTGATTTTATTTTATTACTATCACTGTGGGAGAAACGCAGCTGTCGATTTGTTTAGTCAAATGTTTTAATGAGTACCCTTCACGCGATCTATTGCGCTCGAATGAATATTATTATTCCACCCCGACCGACCTCCGCTGGAGATTAAAGTACACAATGTAATTTTAAAATCGAAAGTCCCTTTCGATACCCTTCGATTGTTCGATAAAAAAACATGTCACGTGTGACTCATCAATTTTAAGCTAAGCCTTTTTTTTGACTGAACCAACAGTTCGGAAATTATACAAACATCGGAGACCGGTGCAGGAAGCTCGTCTCGCGCACGCTTGACATTGTCGCTGCTTACACAATGACAAAAAATAGGTTTAGTGAATGACGGGAAACAGCATTTGCCTTTTAGGTACATATTGTAGGGCAATATTGCTAAAAATTATAACTTAAGTGAAAGTGACGTGGGTACAGGAATGCATTAGGTAAAACTGTATTGTTTCGCAAATATCAGAACTCACTTGTTTCTACCAGTAAGTTCTTGGATAATTCTGAATCAATTACTAAAACGTATAGATTTCAGTAATGAAAAGATCAACAATAGTTTTGCTTATTTGAACATCCGAAATCCATAACATCTCTTTCCCGTTATGTCTCCATTTTTCGCTGAATTCATATCAAAGAAACTTTCACGGCCATCAAACGCAGGAGATGTGCTTATTACAAGTTCACTTGTCTATTCTCGGGGACCACCCACCGCATGCGACTGTTATTTTAGGCCGCACATAATTGAGTTGTTACGAGCATACGAACGTCGACCTGGGCACGCGTAATGTGCTGTTTTACATAGGAGACGATTACATGAGTGATGGATTTAAAAAAAATCCTCTGCTTTAAACACTTTTGTTCTCTTGAGGATAGCAGAGCGTGATCGTATCGCAATGTGACAAATAATTCCTGTCGGTAGCAGCTTCAAACGTATTTCGCTTATTTATGTTTTATATATCTGTGTTTATGTCTGTATATACCTAGCTGTGTTCCCCGCAACTTCGTCCACGTAGAGATCTTTTGCAACTATCTCTCAAGAATGTTGTATCTTTTCGGCATATAAAGTAGCCCATATCTATTCCCGATATGCAAACATTTACCCATCTCATCAAGATTCTCTGTTGATCTTCTGTCCCCAAAAAATCACCACTTCCCATACACATTTAGAACCCCCGCTTCACCCCTTTAGGGGTAGAATTTTTTGAAACATAATCCTGAACGTAGATTTAACCGTTTAAAAAAAGACTTTCCACTATAAGCACTGAAATATCCGTTAAACATTTATTAGGACAAGGTTCTAGTGGATCACGATTAAACTGGTTTCACTCTACAATGTTCGAATAGAAATTATCATTAAGTATAAGCTCCGACAATGTCGTAATTTAAACTATTATAGTACAAAGTACTTAGCCATTTTAGTACTCTGTTTCATTTAACAACAATTTCCATATAAAGTTCATAATTTCATTATCGCAAATGTTAACAAGCTTACCGCGTCGTACTGAAATTAATAGCTCTGAGATAATTGACATTAATGTACTCAGTCGGGCCACCTTTATGTTCTAAATACGTTATAATAATGTTTAATACATTAGTGGGCATAAATGTCACTTTGTTACAAATCACTAAACTTTAAGCTCTGTTTTGAAGTCGTGAACTCTAAAGGTGACGTGTGGGTTGTTAAGTTCGTAGGATTCGCTTGCGTTAAACCAACAACAACAAACGTAGGTTCACAATGTGTTTCACTGGATGCAAAAGTTCATATATTATATCCAAATATCCAAACTAATAGGTATTATAAATGCGAAAATCTGTTAGCTGTCTCTTCGGGTTTGTGTATGTTAGTTTGAAAGGTATTATTGTATATATTTGTTTTTATGTATGTTAGTTTGGACTTTTGTAGCCTGAAAATATATTTTTTTTTATTTACACTTAAACAGCCGAACCGATTTGGATAAAATTTAGTACAAAAATAATTTAAAACCCAGAAACGGATAAAGATTGCTTTTTTTCATTAATCTACCCCTGAAGGAGAGAAATGGGGGATAAATGATTCATATTATATAACTGTATAGTAGGTATACGTAGTATGTATGTAATTAGTAAAGTCGAATGTAAAAATATTAGTACACTCAACGTTTCAAAGATATATACCAAACTCTCTAGATTATTTTTATGTTATAAAGCCGCGACTACATATTTTTGATGAGTTGCTTGATTTGACATACCTATTTTTGTATGTAAACAAATCAAATTTTTTCGCGAAAGTTTCGCTACCCTATGATTATGATTATCTTTGACAAGGCTTTAAAAAGTCCCTTGGTATTAATAGCACGTAATTTGTTTACCATCACGTCGGTGTATTGTCCTGTGCCACACACGTACCGTAATATTTTAACATTTGAGGATAAAAGCTGCAGCCTTTATACCTCCCCTCGTCCTGGCATTGTGGGAACATGATTAATAGTCAGCGTAGACACGTAATGATACGTTATTCTTTATTCCACGTGAGTTTCAGCAATGGCTGATGAAAGTAGGCCGAGACAACCGAACTAAATTGGCTGTTGTATTTGTGCGGATTGGAAACTGTATAAAACACAACCAATCGTACTGTCGACAAAATGGAACTCTGAAACACCAAAGGACCGTGTCAAATTCATACAATAAATAAATAAATAAAATAGTAACAGATTTGTACAGATTTGATTTATAACGTCACTTTGACGTAGTCCAATCTTCATTTCAGTTCAATATTTGTGTTACAGTGCCATCGGTACTCTTTATGATTCTGCCAACGTTGGGGTTGAAGACACTCACAGTTTAAAAGCATTTGGCCGGTGTTGTAAAGTCCCATGTTGTTCAGGATTCCTTTTTTTTTATTGTACACTCGTTGTCTGTGGTATCATCAACTCTTAAGATAGTAATAACATCAGTAATAAGTTCTTTAATTGGGTATTGCTAAAGTATAAATCAATAGAAATGGCCTGCGTGAGAGTATACCTGCAATATAACAAAGAACGCGACATCGTTTACTTTAAAATAACTGCTAAAATACCTTGACTGTAGGACACAATCATAAAGAGTCTAATTAATTTCATAGATTCCACATATATAGCTCCTTTAAAAGAAAGAAATTGTAAACGATTTTCGTCCGACCTATAGAAAACACTACCTACTTAATTAATTAATGACAAATAAAAACAACACACATTTTGAGTTTGAGTTTGAATATATTTGAAAAATAAACTTATTTTATCTACACATATATCATAAAATGCTCTATAATGCGTTTAGAAACCATAGGAAATGACCAGCATTATTACAACCAATGTTATTATGAGAATTTGTCTGTGGTAGTAGGCAAATCTGTACTGTAATGGTCATTACAGTACCGATTTCTGTACTGTAATGGTCATTACAGTACTGATTTCTGTACTGTAATGGTCATTATATGATCTCGAGTGACATGAGGATAGGGACTTCATGCGTTTGTCTATGATTTCAAAAAAACGTTTGGCTTGACGGATGGATCGAATGGCCGTCATTACTGTAGTTATTCGTTTGTTGCTTTTTTGCTGTTACGTTTTTTTGCATTTATGATATGTGTGTAGATAAAGTAATGTATGCAACTGTACATAATTAGGTCTTAAAACACTCGTGTGATCCTATTATGAAACTCGCTGACGCTCGTTTCATAAAACCACACTCGTGTTTTAAGACCCCTCATTATGCAACAGTTGCATAAAATACTATTAATTTAAACCGTTTACTTAGCACTGTTCCCAAACACATTACGAACAAAAAGGTTTTACTGCTCCCTATGTAATCCATGTATGTAATAACTGCTGATTTGTCGTTATTGGGGCGTATTAATTAAATGTGGTCGAACGAATGGGTTCCGTATTTATTTCGTACCGTCCGTACCCGCAGATAAATAATCTCACTTTGTGACTATTTACAATACATCTCAATTCAATATAAAAAAAGGCTTTTACCAAACTATAAATAAAAGGCGAGACTTAGTGTTTTCCACGTAGACACTAATCAACAGTGCGATTCTATAGCTCTTCTCTATATTCATTGATTTATTTACAAAATTACACCTCGTTGAGTTTCTTGCCGGTATATTCTCATCAGATGTTTTTCCGAACCGGTGGTACATTTTATGACATTCATAAGTGCTATCTGTAAGCCTAATCTGAATAAAAATATTTTTACTTTGACTTTAGCGTAACACCGTTGTATTCAACAATTGGTCATCGATGAAGACTGAAGCCGTACATAACTACACAGTGAACGAGGGAGACAGCGCCGGCATTATGTTAAGCTAAGTTTCTATAAAATTTCCAATTATTAGTTGAACGATTTTATTACGATACGTTACAAACGCTTTCATAGAATAGCGTAATTAAAATAAACTGTTTTATAATTCTTCTCGTGCGTTTTGATTTTAAATTACAATTGGTGTTAAATACAAACTGTAATTAAATTTTTTACAATCATCATCATCATTATCATTCTCCGCCCTTAGACGTCCAATGCGGATTTAACTGATTTTGAAAATAAAAAGATTATGCACATTAACAAAAACGTAGATTTCACTTTAGAGTGAGACACTGAACAAATAATGCTTTGACTCACTTCATTTGTTCTACTTTAGTATACATATTTTAAAAACGAAAATAAAAGCTAGTTATTCTCTAAAAAGCTCTAGGATATTAACTTCTGCCGCGGTAACTTCCCGTAAGCTTTTATCGATAGAACAAAGTGTAAAGCTTGTGCAATTTTCATTGGCGTACGTTCTTATTCTAAGTTTGTAGCTGCAAGAAAATATCCAATACTTTTCTCTTTTTTAATTAAAAGCAAAAGCTTTTAATTAGGAAACGCAAAGCAAGAATGTTCCCAAACGCAGAAATAAAATTAGTTAGGTAAATACAGAAACTTGGAAAATTATATAAAACATAAATTGCCAAGTTTGTATACATATTTATCTCTACAACGTTTAGGAAAATTCTTGCAAGTTAATTATGCCCCATTTCTAAAATACAAATCTAAAATTTTGACGATAACGCAATAATAAAGGAGCTAGGCAGTCGCGGAAATAACATATTTTAAAAGTAACAAAAACCATCTTAAAAGAAATTAAATATGTACATTCTATAAGAAAAAGGGCCTCGTCTGAAACTCTAAGATTCTGCATATCCAATATTGGAAATTGATTTTCCAGTGACATTAAACCAGTCAGGTTTAATGTCACAGTAGCATTGCACACTGAACAAGCCAGACAATACTGTTCAATAACTTTGTTATCGGAATAAGCCACTTTGGCTCCCGTAGACCGTGTAGACATAGTCCGGGAGCTCGGCGAGTTTTATTGGCTCAATTATGGCCCAGCTATGTCATAAGGATGCGGCATGCCTCGAACCCCAGACTACGGTGTTAAGCCTCTGAAATATCAATCCTTGCCATCTAGTAGATCGGTGTTCGATTGAATAATAGTCATTTTCTACCTTTTCAAAATTCAAAATTGTTTATTTCACTTGATTTTAGGTACAAAAAATACTTAGTTTAAATAAAATCTGCTTACGTCACGGTTTTGGAATGATTTGACGGTAAAATTTGTAATTCAAGCACGTTTTTAATTGCAACAGCTAATCCAATAGAATTCGACAGCTGGCAAATGCCTAACGTGTAAACCATTGAAGGATAGATTTTGGAAAAAAGGCTCCACATACTATGCCGAGATTGTCGAAAGTGGTTGTCTTTTTTTTCTATCGTAATTTTTTACACCGTTATTATTATTTGAGCCACAAAACTTAGATATTATAAAGGTTTCGTATTGATATTTTATGTAAAATATATTATTTTGTTTCTAAACACGCATTGTGCCTAAGCTACAATATGCAATTTAAAGATTACAAGATACCTTAAAAGTGATAAATAGCAAAACATTTAAAGTAAATTCATCTATGACGCGGCCTAAAGTCCCCGGCACACAATCGCAACTGAGACGTTTCCGTCAACTTAATTGAAGTGACATTGTGGCTTGCTGATAATAAAATTTATTTATGAATACGTCGGCGAGCGATAAAACAACGCTCCACCGGTTCGCGCGTTTGTTTGTCCGATTTCTGCGAATGAGTGCAATTAATTATGACCGATGTAGTGCCGAGGGCGACCGCGACGTCTTTTTGCTTTCGCTCGCCATTTGTAGAACAATGCCGGCGAGTGCGAGTTTTATCTCGAAACAAACAAACGACGACGCCTGCCTTTTTAGGCCCTTTTCTTTTTGCCGGTGCTCTCGCCATTTTTATTTCCAATTTATTAGAACATTTTCAGTAATGTCACTTGGACTTAATCGCTTGACAAGCTGAGAATCCAAGTAACTTAAAGTAACAAAGTTACTATAACGACTAAGTTAACGACATTAACGTATTCTTATTGAACTTCAGTTTTAGTACTTTCCATTCCTATGAGTGTAGTGACTGAATCATTAGATGTCAGCGACATTGTTACAAATGTGCTATTTAGGTGTAAGATTGAATCATTTACTTGTAGATTTTTTTATTAGATCTTTATTTATAGTGGGGCCTTAAGGGAAAGATCAAAAGGAGTCGGCAGTTAATTTTAATGTCTCGGTGTAAACGGCACCGGTGCGCGTGCGCTAGATATAATTAGAGGTAAAGCCTCGCTCTGCACCGCCGACGCCGCGCCGCAGTATTTTGATCTCGCTGACATTTATTACGTCACCGGTTTGCCACGGGCTTTCCACGAAATTTCCTCTGCAATTAATCAAAATAGGTACTTCATTTCTGACTCAGGAAGTACTTATTATATAACCTATTTTTTTTATCACGCTAAGATACAATGGGAAGAAGTATTTATTATATGTTCCATTTTATTTTGAATCGTAGTATACTAGTATCGCTCATTTAAACAGCAAACCCTTTTGAATAAAAAGTTGTTTTCATATTTAAAAGAAATAAGAACTTACAACAAAAACTAGGCAAGGGCATGTCAGGCCATACAAACGTGTAGGGACTTTACAAGTAAGGAAGACACCCAAAAATATTTTGCTACTTTGTACATTTTAATTTTACAATTTGTAGCCAATGTAGGTAATAATGATAAATTTTAGTTCTAGACTGCAAGTAAAATGTCCGCGACATACGAACGGACGGACATGGTCATGGGTTCCTTGTTAATGACGGAGCTCTTGAAAAGGTGACAATGATTTAAAATTAGCAATGCTAACACTTGAAAACGTTAGTGACAACTACCTACCGTATCTTTCTGTGAATTTTCTCTAGACCTTTGACAGTTTGTCTGCATTTATAGTTTTAGAAGAGGACATCTTCATTTTATATCCGCAGCTAGCTACTGCGACGCGCCAAGGCAAGTTCCATCAACCTTAACGATCCATTACCGCTCACACGCGTCTACGGAGGTTAAGGGGGCGGCGCAGGCTACACGGGTTCAAGTAATATTCGGAAGTCGCGTAACGCGTAATTATTTCAGAAAGGGAGCCGATAACGAAACCGCAGCACATTTGTATGCCAAGGGTTGTTTCATCAAGCGGAATCGCCTTGAGTGTATAGAGATACTCGACTTTACATATAAAAGGGTATCAAAGAAGAGTTTTGTTTGCTAAATTAATTCGACGTATTATTCTCGTTAAACTGGGAAATGACGGATTTATTAATGCTGAAGATGAATCGGCAATGGCTCGACACATGTTACATGAAAAAGGTCAAAAAGCTGATGCTCATAAAATATTTCCGTCAGCAAAACAAAATCAGAAAATGAAAATGAAAATGAAAATGAAAAATTTATTTTGCAAGTAGGCCATATAGGCTCTTTTACATGTCTGAATCTACTAGCGCTTCGGAAAATGGAAGAATCTGCTGAGAAGAAACGCCGCAAGAAACTCAGCAGTTTATCTTTTTTTTTCTTCTCTTTTGAAAACAAGATTACAGAGCAATATACACAATCATAATAATAGTTCACATAAAGTGTGAAAAAAAAAAAGATAATAAATAGCACAGCAAGCTTTAAGCATATTGAACGAACTGGCACTAGTACAGATTGACCAAGAGATGTATAGGGTCCCCAGGTCAAAGAAATTAGAATCGGGATGTATGTGGTCCCTGATCAAATACTTAGTCTAAATAACTTAGAGATGTATAGTCTCTAAGAGTCAAAACAAATTAATTACCTTAATCTATGCTTAGCAGAGGTGTAAAACGCCTCCACGGTCAAATTGTACAATATTACTTGGAGATGTATAGTCTCCGAATGTCAAAAGAATATAAGAATAAAAATATTCATGTCAAAAAAAAAAAATTGGTGAAAATCCAACAAAATCAGTAATATAACAATAACAACTCAATATATGTCTATATTTAGTTATATATATAAATATAAATAAATAGACAACACGATGAAGTCTCCCACATCAAACCGCATTTAAGTACCTACATTTTAGGCTTTTTGAGAATTACATTAGTCTTTGCAGCATGAATAGTCCGGACCCCAGATGTCGATGTCACCATTATGAATGGCAGTAATGAATGAATTTACGCAGCCAACTGTTCAGTGCACTGAGTTATTATCGGGTAAAGCGCAGACAGGGTAAATGCTTACTGAAACGGAACGTAACAAGTCCTTCTGAAATAATTCACAGTCGATTCGACATGGACATTCTCAGTGCAGCGTCGTGGGCGAGTGCGGGCTTGTCTTTAGCGACGACAGCTCACTACCGCGTCTCACTACCCACAGTACCTACATTGCTACCGACTCAGTTATTTCTAACCCGTATCACGTCGCGACCGGATCGCCCGAACACTTTGATGTCGCATCCTCTTTTTGCTAACCACATTTCAGCCGACTATAACAGGCCGAATGTTTTCGGGAACGATGTCTAACGACTAGTTCGCGCATACTTCGTTCTCGTCGCTTGTTTTGATCGCGTTTGCTACTTGTACACAGCACGCGTTTGGTTAGGCCGTTTGTTTTGTTATCCGATACATTCTTTGTTTTTATAACTTTCAAATTTGGAAGGTACTTAGAGTAATGAGAGCCTTTTGTTTTGCTGCAAAATGTCTTTCAATGCAGTTTATCAAAAACGAAAATTTCTCACAGCGTGTTAACACATGACAAGTTCTTTGGGCACCTTTTCTCCTCCATCGATTGCATGGGTGCAAGCCATGAATAACTTCATGTCGCCGATCTAAAACGCCCCTGTGAGACGTGAGGTTATTTGAAAAATTTTCAACTGTCGATAATGTGGCAAACGTAGGGGTTGAAGCAGTTTATTTTCAGCCAGGCCAATGTGGTAACAGATAATAGAACGCCGTAAAACTCGGTCCCGCGTGGGCGTCGCGTAGATAACGGCACCGGGGCGGTATCTCTTAAAGCGGTAATTTGTTACCGTTCTTGCTGAGCGCTCCTGATAACAGAAATAAAAACCCTAAACAAAAACTTGAGAGCAATTGAGCCTATATTTACGAGCTATCGCCTCGTTCAGATAGTAATGACAATGGCTTGACTAGTCTATAAAGTACATGTGACAGTTTTATTGATTCTATTTACAGTCGAATTGATTGTGGTGCTTTATATAATTTACACGGCAAAGCAAAATAAGCAAAAAATATTGTGAGAAAAAAAGCACTAGAGCAGACACCGACACATGAAGTAAGTGCGCGACTGACGGCCCAGCGAGCGGCATCACGCCCTATGCTTTATGACGAGGGGAAGCGAATCGAAATAAAAGGAGAAAATTCCTCCAACGTTCAGAAGTACGAACAGCGAATGTCTTCGGCCAAATTAAAATGCAATGATTTATTGCTGGCGTCTTTAAAGTGACGTATTTCTTCCAGCGTCGGGGATTTCATCGCGAGGTTTTTTTACATTTATAAACATTTCCATTTTAATGATTTGTACGAGCGTCGTCGTATAACTTGGCGTATTTTTTTGCTCTTTAACTGAAGCAGCCTATAGTAATTCACATAATAACAGACCGCGGGATCAGGGCGTTTATTAAAAAGCTATTCGTGCTTATTCTGTTATTAATTTTTGTTAAATTACAGTCTTTAAATTGAAGATTGCACTTTGAAGTAAATTACCGCATTGAGTTATTTACGGACATGAAATCGATATGGGAGCAGTGTTACCTAGCAATTAACATGTAGATAACACGATAGCCATCGCGTACAAATCGTTTCACATTTTCGACACCGTATCATTTAGAACCACTTTAGTAGGTAAACTTTGAAGCAATGGACTAAAGGATTATAGTGCATTGTTCAACTCTTGTATAAATACAAAGTGTTCATAGCTTTAAAGGTAAGTAAGTAGCCTTAAAAAAATACATTTTACTCTGAATTTACTGTTGAAAAATAATTACATTTACATTTAATAACTACATTTGCGTACGCTATTTTCCCTACTGATCCACCGAAAATATTTATAGTTGGCAAAGATTAGTTCATATGGATGATAAAAATCTGTTAACTATAATTTACATACTTATCACACACTCCATTGGTTATGTGTTAAGTTTAATAATTTAAAGTGCTAGTTTATTTTACCCACATTTGTTTGGTGGCTGAACAAAGCGAAATGGTTCAAAGCCATGTTTGTTTTGCCAAAGAAAAGCTGGTGGTTAGCTTTGAAAATATTATGTTAATTCAAAGTTTTTTCTTTAACTAGTTATTACTATTAGTAGTGTTAAGTAGCAGCCCGTCATGACTAAAGTGCTTACCGTTAACTATATAACCCAAGAGCCTCCAAGAAAGTAGTGCTCATTCGACACAAATACTAGTAAAAAATCCTCCTAATTTACTAATTTATTAACTTACTTATCTTTAGATGCCTCGAATAGAAGCGAAACGCGCTTAAATCGTGGATTTTAGTATATTGTGGTGGTTTCTAGTTGAGTCTGTGCGATATATGTTGTTTCATGGTAAAACGGAGGAGGGTGGGGTTTTGCATGAAAAATATGTATTTCGCACAGACGCAGTTGTATTTACTTGACCTTTGTTTAATACATTTTGGATCGCCGTCGTCTCTCTTACCAAAATTATTTAACAGTGAGAGTAAAGCTACATAACTTCATTATTTTGTAACTCAATTACAGCCACGTATCAGGTATACAATTTCAGTGTAACGTGCCCAGACCCTTCACTTAATAGTGCTTAACCTTTGTCAGTCGACACTGGCGGCTCTCCACGTAACAATTTAGATTGATAATGCCACGGTATCGGGTTGCAGACAACCCTAGCCCGCATGCTGTAATATACTAGAAAGGCGCAAGCGGTTTAAATTGTCAAAAAAGTAACAGCTTGTAGGTCTTTTTTATCTCTTTAAGTCTTGCTGCTGACTATACCAAGTCACTGTTTTTAATTTCATTTAACTATCGACCTGTTTTTACCTGTGATTGTTTTACAAACACGTTTTGAAGAAATTTATTTAAATATCATTCTTTTAAAATAAAACTGCTTTTGGTACCTTTACTTGCGTGGACCTATTGTTTGTTGTAGACGTTGCGAATTCTTCACAATATCTCATAGTCATAGACGATTATAGTCAAGTCAAGAGTGTTCTTCAAGTAAGCATTAAAATTTGACAGACTCGTACCCGCTGTCGCTTATAAAATCGCTATGCCCTCCGTTTTTCTTGGCTCAATAAAACCTGACCCTCCAATAGGAATCCCGTGAAAGACAAGGGGAAGTGAAGCCTCATTGTAACCGTGAATTTTGTAATTAAACGCCTCGTCTAATTACGACCTTCGCTGCGACTTCACAGTCCGTTTCACTTTCCCTTCGAATTCAGGATGGTCGTTACGCTTTGAAGGTTCCTCTTAATTTTACAAAATGACTAGCTGGATGAGTTTTACCCGGGTTAAGTATTTGAGTAATACGTACGCTGCATATATTTAAGAAACCGAAAATATTTATAGTGAGTCACGATTAGACTGCTGATCTCCGTGACCTCGTCTACTCCTGACTAAGGACGTTGCAAGACGGTCGAAACTCTGAGGTAAATTAACAATGATTTTCGCGCGATTAAGTTCCGATTAAAAAAATATGTGTGAAAATTGCTAAAATTTAAAACAATGAACCGAAAATAATTACGTCTATATGACGAGGGTTTTTTCATACTTATTCTGGATAAGAAATATGGAACTGATTATTTAGTAGCCAGATGGCTATCAGTGGAGACTAATTTTAATAGATAAAGTTTTCTTCATATACCTAACTTACAAATAAGTTTGCCGTTGTAC
The DNA here is from genome assembly GCA_963691745.1 of Ditula angustiorana. Taxonomy (NCBI): domain Eukaryota; kingdom Metazoa; phylum Arthropoda; class Insecta; order Lepidoptera; family Tortricidae; genus Ditula; species Ditula angustiorana. The sequence goes on from OY829478.1 coordinate 9,496,573, forward strand.
TGAAATTAGTAACTTAAAATTTAAGTTAAATAAATCTTTGATTTGATTTGTAATGTTGAGTAGCGTTTTGTATATACAACTAGTGACAACACGGATGTATTTTACTAACGAAAACTTAGAATGTATAGTACAAAAAAATCTTTGGCAAATAATTATCTAAATTGCAGTGAACACTGCATCAAAATCCATTGCGTTGTTTAGAACGAGTAGGCGGCCGGAGATACTATGCGGGCAGACAGGAATAGATGGCGACTTGGTCTTTATGTAAAGATAGTATTTATTTACATACTTACTTTATGACCTTTTCGAGTGTTTAGCTAATTTCACTGCTGACTGTACAAAACAATGTCAATACCTCAAACATACTCGTAAATACGACAATACCCAAACATGAGCTCAGCAAACCCCTACCTACTGTTATTCACTTCGTTAACATACCTCGGGACCGTTTATGTTATGATTCTTGCGTAGATAAGTTATTGTATGAAGACGAGATAGCGGGCATTTATGTAGATTGCTTCCGCCTGGATTTCAAGAACAAGAACAATTAAATTCGTGCTACAAGCCCCCACTCGAATAAATTACCTGTGCTTTAGTCACGATGGATCGTCATCAAAAATCGTTGAATATCCTGGTATTATTATAATAATCAATCAAATTTTATTAAAACTAATTGAAGGTAATGATTAAGGGGGTACAGGACGATTATAGTAACCGTTTCATCTATATGAAGTAAGTTGTAAAGGATAAGCAGGCCTCTTTCGTATTTTTATTTATATATTTGTAACTGGCTATTGTGAAACCTCGTGACAGCAGCCCAGCTTGAAGAGTATCTGAAGTCAGTCGTCCGCCGTCCGCTGAGGCTGCTGCCACGAAGTCCATCTGTAGAACCGCATTGTATATTTCTAACTTATTTTATTTAATTAAATTAGTTTTTCTTAGTTTCCATCTCTCTTAATTATACAGTCCACTAGGCATTTTTCACATAATTTATACCGAAAACTTGCCATTTTAAAAGTTTCTCATATATATTTTATGGTAACGGGAGGAAAAAGAACATGCGGGTCACCTGATGGGAAATAATTACCGCCGCCCATGGGAACCAGTTACCCCAAGATAATGAATCAAATAGTTTGCCATTGTGCCATTAGGTACTCCAAAACATTAAAGTGATATTAATATTGTTATACATATTTTACAATTTTCTTTCAAAACTGTCACTTAAGAAAAGAGTTTATCTCAATGAAATGTCAATGACTACGGCATTAATTCACTTTCATATTTGTAATATTTCCTACTCTGGGTAAATAATTTTTAACTTCAAAAGCAAAAAAACACGTTTCCTTATCCACTAATGAAACATAGCGTCCAATTTGTCTTACTACGTTGAAACCCTAATAGGCTGATCAAACGACAAATATTTATAAGATCGTTAACACTTCATTGATTAATTTTAGTTTCAACGCTGCCATTAGCCTAGTTCCTGACGCCGTTGAAAATAGAAATAATATACGATGCGCTTTTCTTGAGTGCTTTCCTCCTTAATTTTAAATGCATTGAATTTTTTGTTCCTTGCATGTTCAGGGATTGTACGCGCATTTTGGGACTTTTCAAATATTATTACTAATTCTATTAATGAATATTGTTACATTAAAGTGTTAGCAGAATAGAAAATGGACACTTGATAATGGTATTTCTGTCGAGGTATCAGGGAACAGCAACCCAGCAGTAATGTAAAAAATACCCTGCGTAAAAACAATCTCAAAGAAAATAAAAGTAGAAGGCATCACCCTAGGGCAGGGGGTAGGTACCTGTCCAGTTTTTATTGGCATTTATATTAACTTTTCATGTCGGGCTAATGGATTAGTGCAGAGGGGAATTCAGATCTCTGCCTATAAATATGTCAGTAGATTCTAGACTTGGGGTGGGTTTATGTTTCGGAGCTAGGAGAGCTATATTTACGTCCAGTTGTAAATATTTAACGGTGAACCTGCAGTTATGTATGTTGCAGGTACTTAACTTTTAATAAAAGTCGAAAAAGTCAGACATCAAAATAGCCCGCCACTAATAACATGCACCTACTTTTCTCTAAGTTAAAAACATTGACGCGAAATTATACTTTTTTCCAACAATCTCAAAATAGACTACAATTTGGTTGTTACACATAGAATAATTAAGTACACTCTATCTAATGCTGGTTCACAACGTGGGCAGAACAGTGATAGTACTAATACAATTTAAATGTGTAGAACAGTCCTGTTTTGTCTCTGCATGCGTGTTATATTTTATTAGTACTGTGTTGTCCACTCCACTGCCTCTGTGTTCTGCCCCAGTGTGAAATCAGCATTACATAGAATGTACTTAATTATGCTATGAGTAGCAACGAAATTGTGTCTACTTTTCCGATTATTTCAAAAAATTATATGTACTCGTCAATGCAGAAACTTAGGTGTATGCTATTAGTAACTACTGCCTCACTGATCTGTTCTCGTGTGAAATCAGCATAGTACTTAATATGCAAGTATTTTGTTTGAGTCACAATATTTGGACTTGCAGCCTTATTTAATGGTCGGTGGCTGGCTGGATGGTGTCAATCATCGCGCGCTTTGGCAGACAACGAGCTTTTCAGTGGATTGACTAACGAATGTATTATTTGGGATTGTGAGGAATTTTATATGCGACTCATTTTTTACAATATTTTGAATAGCTTTGAAGTTAAGCAAGGGTTAAAGTGATTGCTGGAAGAGGATAATTGTGCGAAAGACTAACACCGAAGCCAGCCTGTTAAGGTTTGTGGATTTTGGTATTTGGGCTCATACATGCTGCACAGGTAGCATTCAACTACCCTTTGGACGGCAACCACTAAATATTGAATGTTTACTTTTTCTCGCTCAATTCCCTTACAAAACTAATCATTAAAAATATTACAAAATTATGCAAAAGAACATTGAAACAGATTAAAGCGAAACCAAACAACAACAATATTCCGCCTCATTGTCCAAATGTATTCAAATTAAATGTAGAAAGGTATCTGTTGAACCCAACGAGATGTCGCATAATTTGCAAACTCGGTATATTCTGATCACCGTCTTATGATAAATGTTCTCCCCACGGAAATAGCCCAGTAGCCGATAACTATTAACATAAATTATACTAACAGATTAGCTGAAGCTGAAATATTTATGTCGCTGGTTTTGTGTCTGTAACAACAGTGGCGAAAGGTCGCGTGGTGTTGCGAACGCTGGGATTAGTTAATTCCTTTTGTTAACTGCCATAGTATCTGTTCATGTACCACTATTGAAAATATTAGATACTTTTACCACTTTTATTGTATCTGGACTGCCACATCTCCCACCTCATCATTGTTTCTACGTAAAGGTGTCACTTTTGCACCTAATCATATTGCAATAGGGTGCAAAAGTGACAATACCTTTGCATTCCGCGGCAGTCCTTACGACCAGTAAAGATGAACGACGAAGCAAAGAAGAGATAACTCTAATTAGATTAGAGTTTACTACACGTACAAACTCTAATCTAACTATGCAATTAAAAAGATACAGCTTTGTGACAAACGGACAACGAAGGCTTAGTAATAGAGTTCCGTTGGCACCTCTTGGGTACGGAACTGTAATATTTCAAATAGAAGTCGTTATACATTTAGCCCCAAGGACGTCAACTATCGAGGGCCAATTTCAGTTTAATCGAAGTTGAACCGTGATTGAGCAACTTGAACCTTTATTCTGCACCTTTTAAGCGATATGGCAGTGAAGCGCCACCCAGTGACCGTAACGTCCAAGTTTAGTTTATCTCTATGTGTGTGCCTTTCTTATGACACTAGCGAAATCCCCGTGAGGAATAAGTTAAACTTAGGCGGTCATGTTAGAGCCCCAGATGCTATATTTTACGCACTTACTGTGCATTATGCGTATTAGTGGAGACACTCGAACTGGCTTTTGCTACGTTATTATCACTTAAGCACTGATTAGATGTTAAAATACACTTATCATATTTATTGTGCTAAATTTTGATTATGGGTTGTATTAACAAATTTTTATATGGTAATTAACTAATAATAAATCTCATATTATTATCCTAGGCGTCCTGCGTGTCCAAGTGAGTTGCACAAGTAGGAAAGAGATAATAAATGCAATGATATGACATAGAAACATTCGTACATACATTCGAAAAACAAAAGTCTCCCTTCTGGCGTCAATCGGGTAAAAAGTGAAAATAAAATAATACTTATCCTACTAATACTCGTATTATAAAAATGAAAATGGTGATATTTGAATGATTGGGGGACAAATTCTTTAATCACGTATTAACGGCTGAGCCGGTTTAGATGAAATTTAGCAGACAGATAGATCATAGCCTGAATTAGAATAGAAGCTACTCCATGAAATGCGTAGAAAATCATATCACGAGAGCGAAGCCGCTGGTAAAAGCTCTTAAATAACCAGTTCTTTAAAAAGCCAATATAAGACTACAATGTCAATTCAATAGCCGAGGCGTTGCCTTAACGTAGTTTCTGCGAAGAGTCACAGTACCAAGTATGCTGGTCACGTTTAATTTAATTATGACACCTAACTTTTTTATATGGATTACTATGAAACATAAAAATTATGACCACTTTATTATGACCAAACGTTCGTACGGGCGATCGTAAAACAACCAAGAGCACTCGTAATAATGCTAGCGGACTCGCTCCTGGGGATACTTTCAAACTTAATGATTATACTGGCATTATAAGAAATTGAACATTCAAACCATCAAACCACTCGAAAACTTCAAAACAATAAAATTAGAAATAAAATACTTTTCTGTGTCATGCACACTGGATACCATTTGTTAGTAGGTATAATGTTTAGGGTTTTGTATCTAAAGGGTTACACTCTAAACCTTCTACCGCGATACGTGAGTGAAAATATGTGATACTGCAGTTTAACAAAAACCTGACTGAGAAAAAATTAATAACTGAAAAAAGAAAAATAAACCTATCCAAAGAAAGTTGATAGCATAAAAACACCTAAGCTTTAACACAGTAACTATACATACAATATTTTTGGGTGTGTTCAAATATGTTTTGTAATATTTATTTGTCCCTTCCTTCCATACCTACCTAAGAATCAAATTACATAACTTAGATGTCTACATTGCTCAAATAATCTTTTTTGGCTTATAGGACTAGTTTTTCTCTTATCACTTTTTTTGGAGTCGAATTTTTATTAGATAACGTATTAGGCGTACTTCCTGGTAGGTAATAGGCACATGACTGCGATGCTAATTAAATGCGACTGGCAGCGGTCAGCGGTGGCGAGACTGGCAAAATAGCCTCGTTGACCTTATAGGTACCTGTTGATTACATATTTACTAAAATAACTCAACATTTAAATATTGATTTGTATTTGATGCATAAAAACTTACCTTGGCGCCTTCTTCTTTATCGACCAAAACCTCATATTGGCCGTGGCATTTTTAAGAGCATTAAATGTGGTGCTATAGTTTTGATGACGCTGACATAAACTCGAATACTTCTTCCCGTTTGGTCACCAACTTACTTTGATGTTTGTCACGTAAAGTGTCGGAACTATAACCTATGTGCACTTATGTCCTTATTCGCACTAAACTTGTCATGGACGGACAGTTTATGTGAAATGCAAGAAGACAGAAAATATTATAGGTACTTCGAGGACATAAAACTTGAGCATGGCGAAGCAAATAAAGTTTACTGCCATATTTTTTATTCAAGGTGCTCTGAAATTCAGGTCGTATTCATTTTCTACTCTAATATACAATGGTCTTGCCCGGCATGAGTTAAACTTAGAAATTTTGCTTTATGCTTTTTTTAAGTAATACTTTGATCCGTCAATTTAGATTATATCTTTACCAGCCCTGAATGCAGTGTATTTTATCATTTTTTTTAACAATAAAAGACTAAAACCTCTCTAGCGTAAAATTGAATCCCCTACAATGGCCGTCAGGGCCGTCACCCGCAGGATTTGTCAGCTTACTCTGTTTTCATTTATAACTGTCTGCGACCAAACGTTTTAAAATAATATCACAAATTTCACAAATTAAATGGAAGCGTTGAAACACTGAAGTCACATAGTAATTTGGAACCATGCCAAGGATGAAGATTGTTGTATAATTGCAGTATTTATTACAGTTACAACTTTACACTATACTTAGTCTTTGTTTAATTTTGAGACTAAGTGCAAAGTTTGCAGTGAATGGCGACGTGTATATGGCATAATTCTCTTTGATTTGTCACAGTTAGGACACTTAAACGTTTTGAAAGCATTCCTAACATTTGCATATGGCGATACTGGACGTAATTAGAAGATTTCTAACTGGTAAAAGACGAGATTTCCAGGAGAATTTTCCATGAAAGGTGCGGATGTAATTTGAATCGAATGGGCTTTTGTTTCACTTCTAAAACCGTCCGATAAAGGGAAGCTTTGTTCCAAAAAGGCGTCTATAAATGTGACCGATACGTAAGCAAGACAGAAATAAATTGGACTTCACGATTTATTGCCAAATGCTTTTAACTCGTAGCCTTTTTGGTAAGAATAAGCTACAATTTTTGAACGTCTAGGAGTTCCAGAAATATGGCTGTCGTGAAATTACAATTCATCTTCCTAAGTGTATTGTGATCTTAAGCTTCTCATTTATGAAACAACACGACCGTGCTAATAAAATTAATTTACGCCAAGGATTTCAATAAAATGAAACCAGTTTTCTCTAATTCCATCTTATGCGCAGTTCGTAAGACTCATCAATTTACAAATCTAGCACAACTTGAACTTGCAACCTTCACTTCCGCATTCTAACTAGCTGAAGCAATTTATCTATCGTTTAACCTGTTTCGAATAAAATAAGACATAACCATAGTCATAATTATGGATAAAACTAACGTTTAATAAATTTGAACTGACTTCACAGTAGTGTTGTGCGGCGTACAAGGTTTACGACTCGGCTAAGAGCTGTAAGCCGAAGGTAACGACGTGCTTCATTACTAAGTAGTTATTATTTACGTCGCCCTTTACATCGTTTTATATCGCTGATACTGTAAACCGACACGCGAGCTTATAAAAATAGACGAAAAAATTATTACTCTTTATAGCCCCGTTCCTTGCAAGATATTTCGCCTTGAATAAGCAATGAGTCCATACCTGCTACCTTGAGCACGGGAGGTAGTAATATTATTATAAATAAAACTAAGTTTCTTTATAAATTTTCTATTTTTTAAGTGTCTGTTCGGGAAAACACAACGGGTTCAGAAAATATTGAGTTTACAGTTCAAAATGTTACATTAAGGTTAACAGCTCTTGAAATAGGTGCACTGCATTATAATACTGGTTTAAATTTTGAATTATTGGATATTTCTAATGTTACTTACACTAAGGTTACATTTTATAACTAATACACGATTTTTATATAAATATCACAGTCAAATATTATACAACTACGTTTTCTAGTCTAAAAAAATCTAATATGGCAGTGAAATGCGGGACTAAATGTACATTACAATTTAAGAAAGTAACAACCTTGAGCTCGTTTAGTGATACGAAAATTATGTTACGAAAAAATACAGTATTCGGAGATGTAAAATTCTAGACAGTACAGTTAGGCTAGTCTTACCACGGTGACTAGAACTTAGATAGGAATAGCATTACAAGTAGGCTTCAGACATTTGATAAAAGGGTACAAACACTACAATGGTTCACTACAATATTCATCTAACGCCCTATTTTGTAACTCAAAAACTTCTTACGTCATGCATTTAACTCTTAAACTATAGTTCTACATTTCATGAAACTCATTAGACTATTGAGTTACTTAATAGGACCACGGTTATTTTTTAGGCTAAATACCTACTTAACGATTACAAAATTCGTAAAAATTTTAAAAGTCCTACGTACATGTATATCCGACAAATGTAAAGGAGCCGTGTATTAATTGTTTCACAAAATGGATACGTCGTTATGTTATTGCTTTGCATTATTTAACGTAACACTAACTTTTCATACCATCAATTAAACAATTTGCTAATTAAAATTTGCAGTCAAAATTGTGTTATGAGTGCGATTTAGTTTCTGTTTTACCTATTTCTTGTTTTCTGGACTCTGTGAAAGAAAAATAGGCATTAAAAATGATCTTATTATTTATAAATGATAGTTTTAGGCAATGAAATTGCACCTACCTATACATACTTTTATATTATTCGTATTTTTGGTAAGTAAACATAGTAATACAAAATCGTACAAGAAGATTATCACTAGTGCGTGAACGAAATAGTGCGTGAATATCTGTAATCGGCTTTTGATCGTTAAGTTGCTTAATGTCAGCAAGGGCTGTCGTAAACATGTTCAATTTACCTCATATGGCGGCGGCGGCAGTATGTCACACAGGTTTATTTGACAGCCCTGGTCGGAACGCGCCACATTCGAATGTCTGGTCGTCTGAATGGGGATTTTGAAACTGTTCTCCCTTCCTAACCAGTGCCACTGCGGGTAGTCGTACTCTAAATCATTCGTCGGGCACACTTTACTTTTGTCCTGTCTGCTCCTCGATCCGGACCTATTCGTATTACAAGACGCACAATCGTCCTCTAATACATTTATATCGTTATGTAACTCGTGCCTCGGCTCTCTGTAATCTTTAGTAGATCTACTAGAAGTACTATGGCAACAAGTAGAACACTCTCCGTTGGAATACTGAATGCTCCCATTGCACGACCTAACAATGCTATTGTTATGAGATCGTCTTTCTGGACAATTCCTCAGGTCTCCGATGTCGTTATTGTCCTGTGGAAGATGATATTTATCGTTACTGTAGTTAATTTTTATTCCAAGTATTAGATTCTCTGGCAAATTGAATTTGTAATCTTATCGCGTGTCAACATGTGGGTTCCCACAATGCTTATCGGGGCATACCTTGAAATTGAGTTCGGTGTAAATAGCGTTGGAAGCGTACGGTTCCGGCGGCCCACGTCGCAGTCTGTCCACACTCGACGCGTCTAAGCCTTGAATGGAGTTCTGCGGTAGACAGTACTCTGGTTCCACATTGAGTATATTGCTCGATTGTCCCGCTACGATAGATAATTTGGTTCTGATTAAACGTTACACGGAAACTAGGACACACTAGTAAAGTTAAATGATAAATACTTGTACAATTCCTTGGTAAATTCCATTGGGTTATATATAATATTAAGCAACTCATGTTCCGTATAAAGCGGGCTATTAATCTTTACTTACTATGCAAAAGGCTTTGATGGCAACTGCTGACGTCTAGCGTCGGGTCGTTTGATGGAGCGAACACCGCGCGGTCCCGGAGCCAGATCGTGTCTTTATTCAATAGACACTGCTGAGCCGTGACAATCGATTGACCTACAATTGGGTTCAATGTTTAAATTATTGCTGTTTGTATCAACAAGTTAAGTGACGCCGCGTCGGTTCGGTAAAGCGCTCTCACGATACGGGAATAAAACTGCCGCGCTCTCCAAATTGTTCAAGTTACTTTTAAAAAATTGTAAAAGGATAAGCATTGGCAGCTACTCGAGATAAGGAATCGAAGGCACGTCAGATTAAAGAAGTAGCAATAGCGTTCAAAGGACGCCAATAAATTTTATTACGTTTTGCACCCGTCAGTTAAAAAGCACAATGAACTCTGTAGCCGAATATAAAAATGTTTTTCTGTTCACACGCCTGATAATAAGAATTGAGTAACCGATCCGGCGCCAGCTTTAGTCTGTAGTATCGGCTTACCAGCGGACTTCTTCCTTTGTATCCCGTTGCGCCGCTTAATGTAATACACGCTGAACACTCCAATCACAATGACGGAGAACACGACAAGACCCAGCGCGAGGATCCACGTTTCTTGAAATATGTTGGTTATGTTTGAATCCTTTGGTGGTTCGGTCCTAAAAGTAAAATAGATACTTGAATCAGGAAATGATCGATAGTTACGAACAATTCGCGGATGGCACGCCGTTGCCTTTTTATAGCTATCGTAAAAGCAACATAAGGATGTGGTGTAAGTTTATGATTAACCTCGCGTAAAGCTCTTGACTCATCTCAAGTCATCTCACATCGGGTTCGGTAAAAGCAATTCACAGGACCCTTCCTGTGAACATTACGCGAGTAAACACTTCATAAACCACTTGAAACCAACTGAGTATAATGTCTGGATTTTTTACTAATGCTTATTGATTTATCACTATCGGATTTTTAATTTATTTTTAATGTTAATATATTTTCCATAACAATAAAGTTAAGTCACTTTGTTCTTAAGATATAAAAAAACCAAACCACGTAACTTGGTAAAATCAAAACATCATCACAACGCATTATAGGCAATCGCTTACATGGATAATTTCAATTTTTTTTATAGTACAGGGGGGAAAACGAGCAGAAGAGTCACGTGATGGTAAGCAATCACCGCCGCCCATAGACACCTGCAATATCGAAAGAATCGCAAGCGCGTTTTTGGCCTTTAAGAAAGGAATAGGGTCGTTATGGTTCATCAATGTTAGTTGAAAGTAAGTAAACTAATGGTTTGATTTGTTTTCCGTTATCATTTTATAAACCAGCCAGCCAGGCGGGTGATAGGACCTTGTGCAAGGTCCGTCCGGATCGCTTCCACCATCTTGCTCACTAATCCTGCCGCTAAGCAGCAGTGCTTGCACTGTTGTGTTCCGGCGTGGAGAGCAAGACAGCCGGTGTAATTACTGGCACAAGAGGTATTCCATCTTAGCCCTCTGGGTTGGCAACGCATCTGCACTCTCTTTATTGTTGCAGGTGTCTATAGGCGGTGGTGATCACTTACCATCAGGTGACCCACTTGCTTGTTTTCCTTCCTATGTTGTATAAAAAAAAAAAAGCCAGTTTATTATAAAAGATTTTCATATTTTTTGCATCGTTTTCGGAAACTGCAAAATCACTCGATACTCATTCCCAACTCGCAGTACTTACTGCACGTATTGGCGCTGCGTGTGCGTGGGCAGCATGTGCAGATGCGCGGGCGCGCTGAAGGGCCCGTGTCCGCGGCGCGTGACGGCGGCGGCGCGCGCGCTGTAGCGGCCGCCGGCGCGCAGCGAGCTGGCCGCCGCCGCGCGCGTGCGCGCGCCCAGCGACATCTGACCCACCACCCGGCCGCCAGCAGTACCACCAACTCGGATCTCGATCTGTTACGAATAATTTCGGTTAACCATCTATTCTATAGCCTTCTACGCAGTGTAATGTTTACGTACACTTATTTCACTCACACCACAAAAATTTGCAAAATAATGAAGGTTCCAATTTTTTTGTATTTATAGGAGATAGCCCTGAATTATAAGAAAGTTGTATTCATTTAATGTCGTATTAAAGTAAGCAGAAGTACCTTACAAAACCGGGTCACCGCCGTTTCACAAGAAACGAGTTTTCGCATTGTCAGTAAGTGAGATTGATTGTGTTCCATAAATTGATTTATTGGTCGATAGTTAATCAAAATGATCAACTGATGGATGTCAATAACTGAAATTGCTTGATAACCACTGATCAAAATTCTGAGTTAACTCATCTCCATGATTTAATTAAAGGTCTAACAAAAATTGTTTCGATCTACGCTAGAACGCCATCGCTTAAAAGGTAATTTAGCTGCTTAATTACCTAAACCTACTATATTCGGTTAGCTTGACCATAAAGAAGTCATGATTTTGCTGTTTACCGCTTGAATTTAAATGAAATTACCATATTTGTCATAACCGTTCAAGTCTTCAAAGAACCGCTCAGAATGCTACCAAATACGAAAACCTTTATGAAAGTAGATATCACTAAAATTATTCTACCTACTGTTCGGAGACGTGAGTAAAACAAACATCCAAAAGTCTTACAAATCAAGTTTGCTTTTAGCAGAAATCTATTTTTATTTTTTCGAAACGTTCACATGGTTCAAGTGCCCATACGTGGTCTATGCCCTTCAGTCACAACAATTTCTTATGCTAATTGAAATAAACGCAGTGTTTACCAGGTAACCGATGAGTTCACCGTTCCAGGTGGTCGCAGGTGGCGGCTCCCAACGAATCCACGCCGAAGTCGCGTTTATAACCCCCGCCGTCACCGCCTGAGGAGCAGCCGACGGCACTAAAACGGTAATTGCCGGTAAATTACCGTAACTCTAATGAAATACAGAATAATTTATCTGTGAAGCGCGGAAGGAAAGACTGGAAAGTTAAGGAAAGACTATAATCAATGGAAGGGGTACAACAAGTTAATAGCCGAATAACAAAGACAGTTTGGGTTTTACAAAGATTAACTTGCAAAACTTTTATAGCTTTTCCATTAAAACAACGGTGTAAGGAAAACAAAATCTAAAGACATTTTAGTTTATAACAGCAATTTGTAATGGGCTTATTTTTGCGAGTAAAAAGCAATTTGATTATAATTACGAGTATAATGGAATTGTGGATTACCGTCTTCATCTGTGTATCCAGGTAATAAATTCGAAGGTTTTCCTAGTAAGTTTTTGTAGAATGGCATAAGGAATACATCATATTGTGTATATGGCAATAACCCAGAGAGCACATAACTCGAAGATCCACTATTGTCCACGTCTGTCAAAGTTCCATTGGAACAAATCATGCCATCTGAATGCGAAGTGTTCAGTATGATGCCTTCATCGTCAGTAGCGTTTCGCCAGTTCAAACTCGTGCTGTTATACCAAATTTTAACTCCCTCTAAATACTCGTTGTAATCTGTTAGAACCTGTTTAAAAAATATTTTATTGCAATTAGTAATTTGATCAACTATCACGAATATCATTAAGGTTTTTTCATCTATAAATACTTACATCCCAAACAACTTTTAGTGATCCCGACGACAACGCCTCCAATCTTTTCAACACCAAAACATTCTGCTGCAGAAATTTTCTGGCTTGTACTAATTCATATTGCGTCATATGAGTATCGCGTTGAAAACTTTCTCTAACATCGTCTTCAGATTTTAAATCATTATTCCCTTTTCTCAAAACGGTGAGATAAGCTTCCCGCATAGTGCTCCCAGCTGCGTTGACAGCTGTGCAAATAACCCTCCCACTGTGTTCTACCTTTGCGCCGTCCAGGTATAATAAACTTGAATTGCTTTTCATACATTCAGGGAATAATAAGGAGTCCTGATTCCCTTCTAAGATCCAGAAAGTCGTTGGTGTGGGCAAACCCTTAGCCTCGCACGGTATAGATACCACATCTCCTTCCCATGCGGTTAGATTGGACGGTATCTGTGTGAAGTGGGGTAGCGCTAAAACAGACGGTCAGATTAAAATAGCTCTAGGAATTAATGATGCAATAAAATTGTAAATAGACAGGGTTCAGTCGTATTTGTGTTAGTAGAAAGGAAATGAAACGGTCGGTGCTCTGAATACTTGCTGCTACTTTGATATTTGTTAGCAATATAACTTGTAAGTATTTGAATTGACTCTGCTTTGAATCATCCGATCTGAGCGCTTAGAATAATTGGCCGTTGTTGACTTTATCAACAACTAGGTCATCTCGTTAGACGAGCTTAGTGATGAATGAGAAAGTTTTCATCCTAAGCGTTCAAATGCATCATGTTCAGTGCCTCAGAAAGACACCGACAATTGTCGATCTCAACATTCGTATGTTATATAATATAGCGAGATGCTTACTGTAAACGGTTAACGTGGCACTAGCGACACTAGAGCCGGCATGGCTGTCGGCTCGACACGAGTATGTGCCCATATCTGTGGCTGACACATGTTCTAGACGCAGCACGCCGCGCGTCACGGAGGCGTGAGCAGGCAATACGCCGTCCTCCTTTACCCATGTTATCTTAACACTTGAGTCGAAACTCTGTAAAGAATTAATAAGGTAAATAACTCAGCCTACACTGGTCTCACTGATGGACACAAGCCCACTCTTGGATTTCGTTAACTGCAAGATTGCGCTGGCTAATTCTAAAAACTAGGTACTATTCAGGCAGTTAAAAGAGCTTTGTTGAAAGTACCAATACAATGAGAGAAGAAATATTTTTGTTGCGGTTTGGGATTTTATTTTACCGTCGTTGTTATTGAATTCAATTATTTTTTTAGTAATGAATACACTTAAAACACCAGGTAATCAGCATCTGCGTATTCAACAAATCTCTTGCTTTATTCTGATGATTATTTATATTTTTTAATTGTATTATCATTATAATTTACATATTGATGGCAGTATTGCTTACGATAAGTAGTAAAAAATTAAAGCTAGTAAAAAAATTACCTGGCAAGTAAATTCGACAGTCTGCCCAACTAAGGCAGTAATGTTACTAGGCTTAACTACGAAGTGAGGCCTCCTTAATATTATTAACGCAGCGTGTCTGGACTGCCTCTCGCCAGCTATGTTCGACGCCACACATCGATACAGGCCGCTGTCAGTCGGCAAAGTTTCTAATATTTTTAAACTACCACTGTCTGTTATTGTTACCCTGGAAATAAAAATGTTTAAAAGCCATAAATATTTTGGAATACAACTGGAATTTAATCACCAGAGAACACTCAAGAATTCTAAATAGCCCGTTTTTTTACCTTCCATTGACTTCTACATCGTATAAATTCCCATCTTTCAGCCAATGCACGGACGGCTCTGGAACTCCCTTTGGGGGAGAACATTCCAGTACAGCTGGCTCCCCGGCAGCTACGTGAACGTCTCTAGGTTCCACTTTAAAGTCGTCACGAATCACTAAAATAAATTTCCTATTAAATTTCTACCTTATTAAAACGCTATCGAACCTTAAGCGTTTTATTTAGAAATCGACTTACCAGCAACGTTGAGCGAAGCATTGCGACTGACAGCCTCGCCTGCCAGGTTCCGTGCCACGCACCAATACACTCCCTCGTCGCTTTCTTTCTTGCCTCGATTTACTCTAAGAGAAAAATACATCTGACCTATAAAATACTGTTAAGAAAATGCAAAGGGGACGATGGGGAATAAAAACAGCGTATTAAATAAATAGACTGAACAAGTATTTGCTATGGGGGTAGTAAAAATGGGAGGATTTTTTTCTTGAATACCTGATCCTATTTGACTAGTATCTTAAGGTCATATTCTATACGGTAATGTCTTAGGTTCATATTTAGCATTACATTTAATCGATGGAACTAGATAGGTAAGTAAAAAAGGCAAACTCCATTGCCATTGAGTAACCCCATTGATGACTATGATCATAGCCACATTGACTAGTTTATCGTGGTTAAAGCAACTCCCAGCAGTTCTATACTCAAAAAAACTGAGCTGTCAAGTAAAGTAGGTTTCAACATTTCCTTATGTTATGCTGTAGCGATTAGTATAAACATGTTTTTATTATACAGTTACACATTAAAAAAAAAATATGCGGTACAATGAACACTTACCTTAGAAACAACAGTCCATCTTCCAACAAGACCCTATGGCCGTCTTCAGCCGATGGCAGTGGGCTGCCATCCTTAAACCACTGGACTAGGGGTTTAGGTCTGCCCTCCACCACACATCTCAGAGTTGCTGGCTCGCTACGCCCTGACACTGTGTTTGATGGATGCTCCTTGATGCGCGGTGCTCGGTTTTGGGCTGCAGAAAAAACAAAAGCATAACTATAACATTTCGATTAAAGGTAACAGTGAATCAGAAAAGGTGATAAAAGAGCATTTAATTTAATAGTCATTCGCTTATGACTGTTGTTCGAAATGGGATAGGCAGTACCACCACAGATATATAAAAGTTACCGGTCTCCCATTTATTGCAGTGGCCTGTAAATAATCTGACATAACCTTGATAAGTTCTTCAGTACAATTCATTGAATCCAAATAATCATCGATAGATTTTTGAATAATATCTGAGATCAAACAGTTCTTTAAAAACTAACAATGTTCAGCGAAGGATCACAAACTGTCGCTAAAGATCATCAAAAGAAAAACTCTACGCTTACAAAGTTCGTCTGATCTCTAACTTCATTGAGTGTAAGAAAGTGTCTCGAAAGCAATATATTTTATTGGGAATAAAATGATCAAGGAATAGATAAAACTGGGGCAACATGCTTGGATTTAGTTTTACGACGGAAACTTTATGTTATAGATGAGTTTGAATACAAAACGCCTACGCATAAGACTCTACCCTTTCTGAGATATTATCTCTCGATTGACGTCAATATGTTTGTAGTTGACCCTATTGTTCGAGCATTACGGCATTCGTTCTAAAGGTCACTAAAGCTCGAGACACGAATATATTCTGACAACATTCCTATCTTAGTATCCTCTATATGTTAGCGAATGTAACGTAGCACGCACAAAAAAATCCCTTATAAATCTTGACGATCTTAAACATCCTACTGAAATTGCGTGAGGAATTACGCTAAATGCGTTTTTTTTATTTATTTGAAAGGTCTGACGAATGCACTTTAAGCTTTAATGCTGAGGCAGAGCCATGGCGTGGGACACTACTCGCCCAGACACGCTGGCTGCGTCCCACGTTCAGAGCTTTGCTTTAAAGCCAGGAACCGATGCCGACCACGCCCAAACTCAAGTGCCATAATACGTATTTCTAACAAATGATTAGATACATGTGAGACGTGCAGTATAAACCCTCTAGCCATGGTCGTCTAACGCCAAAAAATTTGTTTGCGGAGCATCGGATATATTAGTCGGCGTCTCTCGCGATCCTAAAGCCGGCTTTTTTTAGCCGACTGCCGTTAGAAGGGAGGGTTATGTTTTTACGCTCAAAGACTGAGCTAGGTAATTTTTGACTTAAGGGCGCCGCATAATTGCCTGCGCGCACCAGTCAATGCCAGCTGAAATATCGCTCACGTATTTGATTGGTCCGAGGCTGGCTAATGTCGAGCGCTCAAAAGACAAAAATCAACGCGCAGCGGGGCAATTCTCGCGTCCGAAGAGATGAAGTCACATTCGAGATAAGCGAAAAAGAGCTGTCAGGTCCCTTCAAAATCGGTAATTTTTGACACATCTCGAATGTGAGATGAATTTCGACGAGCACCAGAATTGGGGCCCTGAACCCTAATGCTCGGTTCATGCGAGATGCATCTCACATGCGAGATACGTAAAAAAATTACAGATTTCCAAAGGATTTGATAGATGTTTTCGTGCGAGATGAATCTCACATAAACTGAGAATCGCGAACTTGTTTGACCCACTGCCTCGAAGGGTCAAATGCGGGATTATGACAGTTTTTATTTTTAATTCAGTTATATTTATTTAAATTAAAGTTATGTAAATTTATGTGTCACTATTTAGTACCTTTTAAAAGGTAATCGTCTAGAACCCATTAGGTTAGGTTAAGTTTTTTTTATAACAACCCTGAAAAGTTATCAGTTTCAGAAAAATAACTTTCCGATTAAATAAACATCACAAATTATTAAGTTTTGACATTCAAATATTAAAACAACATAATGCTTACGGCGTACGTTGCTTCAGTTAAAAAATTTAGTGATCCCTCGCTTAGCTACAAATAACGTACTTAATACGACTTCATTACCTGTATCAAATAAAAAAGAGACTAAATATGTATCACGACTCAGCCGCTTTGACGCCGCGTTTAGATTAACCAGAGATAACACAAGGTGTATTGTAATAACTTTTGATTTATTTTTTCTGTTCCCCGAAGCGCGGTAGTTCCTTTATTAATACTTGTCAGTGTCACTGATAACCCTTTACAATGCGGCTATCTTGACATGTTTGTCTTTTTGTATCGCGTAGGAGGGTACAAATAATAATGTGCATTTTGATAAAGTAAACACATTAATAAGGGGATTCGAGATATGCAGTCGTATTAAGTGAATTGTGTAAGTATGCAATAGGTGTACAGGTAAGAATGGATTAATATTTCACGTTCTTTCATTTGAGAATTCCGAGGATGTCGAAAAAACCTCTTTCATCATAAGTTTAGTTTGTAGACCTACCAACTAACAACTCATCACAGGTTAGGTACGTACGCAAACCAAGTATTGGCAGATTTTCTAAGCGACAACGCGTAAATAAATGGCATTAAATTTCACGTCAAATAAAATCAAACATTTATTTGCCAGAATACACAGTTATATATTAAGTCTTATTATGTAATAATAGTACATTATATCCACCGAGCATGTTGGTGTGCAACTAACTTACTTAATTTTTCACACAATGAATGTGAATCCAAAGCTGATGTTATAGATCGAAACGAATAGTTTTAATACGGCATTGAAATTTAAAGTCATAAACATTACGGTTTATTAAATTCTGACAAGTTTTTAATCTGGCATAGCGGCAAATGGCTTTACAACACTTAATAAATCGCATACTGACAAAACTTGCAAAAAATATATAAGAATGTTTCGCATGTGTCTTTAACTACACTCAATTTGTTAAGATGACGCCGACGCCATATCGAGTGGAAACACATGTTAAAAATGTTCTTGCAAAAACAAAGCACACACTTTTAAATAAAATTTCAAAGATAAACTTTTAGACTAAACGCAAACAGTTATTTTCCTTGTTATATTTTGACCTATAAAAGAAATGACTTAGTAATAGAACTAAACTGGAAAGGAGGAAAAAACGGTATCCATGATTGGGTAATTTAATATGAATAACACTTACTGGGGTGGGTTTTTGCATGAAAAATAAACAATACATATCGCACAGAGCCAGCTGGTTGCACGTGCACTGCTCTGGTTTCGCGGAGTAGCAAGGTAATTTGTTCCAGTTTGTTGATATGGACCTCCGCAAAGTAACGCCTGAATCTATTAATTATTCGACTATGTATCTGAAAATGCTTTCAGCTAAGACCGTAGGTAGGCTGTTAAATTAGCTTTCTATTTGATTCTTTTAAACTAAGTACAGTCCGTAATTGTATTCTCTAGACTCCACAAAGCAAGGCGCACCGCACTGCAAGCCAGCCTAGAGTTAAACAACAATAAGCAATGTCCAAGCCTCTTATAAAAACTTCACGTCGGAATCATAGCAAATAAAGCAACCCCCGCAATCCGCCATTTTGACAGCTTTAGTTACTCGCAAATATTAGGTTAATGGAGTTTTGAGGATACATAGTCTATGTTTCACTTGTCTCCTAGTACGATATAACAATAGGTATAACAATTATGTAAGACTAGCGGACGCGCGCGACTTCGTTCACGTAAAATTAGTAGCCTATGTCCGTCAGGAATAGTGTAGCTTTCTATCTGTGAAAGAATTTTTGAAATCAGTTCAGTAGTTCCAGAGATTACCCCCTACATACAAACAAACTAACAAACAAACAAAGTTTTTCTCTTTATTATATTAGTGTAGATAACAACACAAATGCACCAAGCACGAACGCGTTAACTCGCTACGTAACTCAGTGCATCTCGTTCTAAATAGCCCAGAGGAGAGAGACGCACTGAGTTATGTAGCGAAATATCGCGTGTCAAGAAGGTTTGTGCTAGATGCAGTGGTACTTAGAGCAGAGCTTTGATTTTCGCCAAAATAAGACAAAATCTTTTTCGACAATAAGTAATATTAAAACAGATGAATAAAGCTTATCACACTTCATAGGTATTTTTGCACAAATAAATAAAATGTACACAAGTGTACTTGATTCCTTATTTTTTAAATATTTCAAAAACAAACATCTAACTTTGTTAGTGGAAGTAGCGCTGCTTATCCTAAGGCACAGATTTTTACCTATTTAGACTTCTAGCGATAACGAACTTTTGTAAAAGATGTTTTAATGAAATATGTAAATTATTCTTATTCTTTATTCTTATTCTCTACCAGTCAATCCTTAAGTAAAGTAGAAATACTTAAGGGTAATACTCAATACATAATAGCTTTTAGATACATTCATATGCACACTATTTGTCATAAAAATTTAATTACTTTACTACCTACGTACGACAAATGCACTTTCTCATCAACTCAGGCTCTTGATGCAGCAGTTTTGAGCAGATCCTTATGGATCATCCACTTGAAAACAAATTTATTGGGGCCTTGTCTTAGAGGGAGCGCATTCCGGAGACGGGACGACAGAACGTTCATACTCGTAGTGGTAGAGTTACACTGCAACCAGTTACTACTAGTTATACGGGTGAAGATACACCGGAGATGGTGCTGGTTGTACGGTTTATTAACATGCTAAAAGGCCAAATGACTCAATTTCAAGATTTGTAAGTTTAACAGGCCAAACAAACATGGAAGCAGAGTTGCACCTAAATGGTCATCCGACGGCTTGACTTTCCTTTTATGGCCAAGACTTGGCCAATATTTGATAAAACCATTGACAAGTTGCATTTGACGCGTTCAATGCACTGAACTATACTTGGTGGTAAGGTGATTTATGGCAGATTTATTGAAATAATTAAATATTTTGAGAGAATTTACACCAATTGAGTTATAGTCTAAGCAAAGCTTGCACTGTGCACGGTAGACAACAGATATAAATACTTATAATATAGACAAATTAAATACATACTTTAAATGCATTCATAAAGGACATCCACGACTTAGATAAAAGCATTCATATTCATCCAAATATACGCGCCTCCTTCGGAAACCAAACCCGCAACCTCTAGCTTCGGAATCTGTGTCACTAACCACTCAAGATTACCCAATCGTCAAATTTACATCTTGCGTTTATATTTATATATAACTTTGGTGACAAAATCCTGGTAAATTATGTTAGATATTAAAAGAAAGAAATCAAATCTTTAAATACCTAAGATGAAGATTTCAAAAATTCTTTTCATAATGCTATGAGATAGGACAAAACTAAATAAAAACTATTGCAGAATGATACAGGACACGCGAAGGCCTTTTGCCAAATTCTTTCGCCTAAACCTGTCTAGACGTATTTTTATACTCGTAGGTAGGTATTATTATTTGGCAAAACTCTACACATAGCCATTTCAATTGATTTTATGTGAAGCAAATAGCTTAATTTGTTCATTTAAGTTTAAGTAGAGCAAAGGTACGATTTCTAAGGAATTTTCATAAGGGAAACAATGGACTTAGTTACCAGTGGTCCTAGCACGACCGGCCCAGGTTTAATTTATACCTCGCTGTGTCTCTGTCAAACTAATGTCATAAGAAAAGGATGTACATAGACAAAAACCCAGATAAACTAAACTTAGCCAATCGAAGCACAAGGGGGGACTGCTTTACGTCGTTCGGGTCGATTTTTGACTTTCGAGCGCTCTACATTCGTCAGCTGCGGGCCAATCAAATACGCGAGCGTATATTTTAGCCGGCACTGATCTGATCATCATCAGTGCCGACACTGATCATCGGCACTGATGATGATTTGAGCGGCGAGTGTCGAGCGCTCGAAAGTCAAAAATCACCGTACTGGGGGCCTAGCACGCCAGCTTTTATCGATGACATAAAGCATTTATCCCGTTCTAACCAGTATGCGTGTGCGAAAGGGACGAATGCTTTATGTCAGCGATAAACGCTAGTGTGCTAGAGGGACAGGTTCTGTAAAAAGATGGTACAGTCAGCTGTAAAAATATATAAACAGGCATAGCGTCAAATTATGTTTACATCGTTATGTTTAGTGGCATAAAAGTGTATAGATATTTTTGATGTCTTGAAAACGTATTTATATTTATGATGCTGACCGTACATACTCGTTCTAGCCCGCCGAAGCTCGCCTATTCGTGCAATTAATCAGCGGCCTGACTCTACCACTGCAAAAATCGGCACATTGGCATGGCACGTACTAAACTCTTTTCCTTGAGCATTAATTTACTATCGGCACTTACAGCTTTTAGTTCGATAACAATGGCTGTTTCATTTTTGACCAATTTAACGCAGGCGTTAACACTAATTAAGCCGAACGTTAAATAATAAAAAAGCACCATTGTGTTGTTAACGAACACTACGGAACTACATTTCGTTAATTGGTTTCATGGTACTTTAATCATGAACCGATGTGGTAACTATCTGATGGTAACAGCTAAAACGGTGTTTAACTACAGGTTCATTTCACCTAATGGTATTTGTACCACCATTAAAAATTTACACAATTTGAGGATACATTAGGTACGTAATGTCCTGAAGAACAATTCAAACCGCCACTATGATGTTTAATGTTAAATAACTGCTGTAACTTTATTTGACGAAGTTATACAGAGTTAGTTACCAACACTAAAGTTAGTTAAGTGTGAAATATTTTAAAGAACACCGCGATATAGTTCCAGGAAAGACGGTAACGACTCCGGCGGCTATAACATAAACGAAGCGGTTCCTTCAAACTTCACTCCATAAAGTAGAAACTCTTTGTTCCGGCTATACGAATACTACCTAAACAAACTATTTAATGCTACTCATATTTCTAAACATCGTTCAAAAGATAAACTTTAAAAGTATAATAAAATGACTATATTTACCATTTGTTCCGTTCAGTCCAATTAAAAGTAAATGCACGAGTACGAAAAACACGAATTGGTTTCTTCCATTTATAGTGTTATCGCACTCATTAGCACCAACATCCACCATACTGCCACTGAATTACACTTAATTTTCATACCATCGATGAAATTTACATGTTTATCATTTCACTGGAAGCACTTGTATAACACCGACGTTTCCTAATTCATCGATATTTATTCTAATAGGATTCTAAATTCAAATTTGAAAAGTTCGGTAAACAGACGCGGCATCGCGTTCGAACGCGGCGAGCAGTCGTTGACGCGACCAGTCAGTAACAAGTCTTGCGTCGTACTATCGCGCCTCCCTCCCTAGTTCGGCGATCCCATCTCTGTTTACTCTCTCCGAAATGGGGGGATACAAAGGCGCCTTACCGCTGGTCTTCGTGAACTAATTCTACTCATCGCGGGCAAAATTAGTTCATTAATACTTCGGGGTAAGATGGAAACGCTGAACGGACGCGCCCTTATTATAGATTCCATAGCCTGAACCTCCTTCTTTTTACCTATAATAACCAAAATAAAACAATCTTCAAATATACCTATAGCTAATTCTCACTTTTTTAACACAAGTATAAACCACAACCCTCTTTCTGGCGGCAGTTGAGTAAAAAGCTTTTCAATATTCTCTACATCTCTAGGCTACATTACAATTCAAAGCAATTTCATATTCACGAGAGGATCAAATCGAACTTGATGACGATCAGAATATTTTGTATAATACAAATTAATTCTGAACGCTATGTCAAATTTCCTATTCAATGGGGAACCGCACCCAAAAAAGTAACCCTAAAAATTCAAAAGCGTTTGAAGAAGAACCGGAAATAAAATACGGCTTATTTGATGCATTTGTCGAGTTAGCGCTTGCACACCGGGCGGGCGCCGACAAAAACCGAATATCGAATGAAATTAAAAACGTTCTAATTTCAAACCGGTCGCCCCTTCCGTCGCACGCGCATCCCCAGCTATTATGCTGAAGAGGTCATTCACAGTTTGCACAATAGCTCATGGGTTTCAAAAGGTGGGCTGGATCAAAAAATCAATGTTGCTGGGGTAGAAGCCGAAGTGGGACAAGTTGGACTCCTAACATCATTTACGTCTTTGGTTTGCGGTTGATAAAATAGACAGATTGACATGATACAGTGATATACATTACCTAATTATTAGGTAGTTATTAATTGTCAGTTTTCGGAATACAAACTGCAGTACTGTTATGAACAATATTTATTTGGCGACATTATAACAACATTGTTTATGTTTATGCTTCAAAAAATATTCTAGTTATGATAATGGTCAGAAAAAAACTTCAAGCATAATTTAGATGAATCAAAACATGAACTTTTAAAAACATTATGACTTGTTAATTAGTGCTCACTCTTGTTATTAATGTCATAGTATTTAATACATGAAATACATAAAAATTCCCGTGTTTTGTTTAATAGAAGAAAGAAATCAAGCTTATATTACGGGAGGTCACGACAAATTTGGCAACGATCACCAATATGGCTGATCGGAAGCTCACAAGATAAAGGGCAACTCCGTGATGCCAAATATGTCGGTCTGCCTGCGCTAAGTGGTTGCGTTATCGAAATATGGCGCCTGCAAAACCAGTTATTGTTCCCAAAAAAAAACGATAAGTAAAATGGCTGAATAAAGTACAGAAAGGAAGTACCGGTTGCACTCATGTGAATTCTGCTAAAACTGAACAAATATTTGGTCGCGTTTCGAAGTTCAGCTCGTTTAAAGACCCTTGATCGTTGCCAAAAAAAAACGATAACGGAAATGGCTGAATATGACGTGGTATAAAGTATCAGTATGTACGAGCTTAATGCACCAAAACTGAAAAAATCTTTGGTCGCGTTTCGTAGTTATGAAGCGGTCTAGGTTGCAATATCTCATACATTGTTGGAGTATTTTTTCAAAAGCATTGGATAAATCAAGTTCAAACATATTTTTGGGGAATAAGCACAGTGTCAAAAACATCCTCCTACACTTCTTTAGCAAACCTACCCTCCTCCGGTTAGGGGTAAGTAAGATCTGGTATCCAAATAGAAGACAAGTCCTTCCTCATCTACCGAAGCTTTTCCTTTTTGAAATGTCACCTCTAGTCTTGCTTTGATGTTCAGTGCCGTTCACAGAATTTTTAGACAGGGTAGACGTTTAAGTGACGGTTTAACTTGCGTTTGGTTTTCATTAATTTCAAATCAGGTGTACAAAAGCCATTTACTATCAAGCTGACTGTTCGGAAAATTTCGGTAATTGTTGAAGCTCAAGCTGAGAAAGACACTGTTTACTCTGTGCTATTGTATGCGTTATTTATATCATTGTGTGCTACTTATCTATAGGAATGCACACTAATCAGTATCCGCATGGTTGCGCGGCACGCATGTATACATTTTACCGGAATAGTTTGTGTCTTTCCCGTTAAGCGCACAGTGGCGCTTTTGCAACGCGATGCGAAGTGGCGTCGTTGAGCGGCAGGTAAGATACCGATGATACGCCAACAAATGGAGCTTGTTTATACTTTTAGAAGTTTCTTTATTGATAACAGGAATATTAGACGTAAGGATCAAATAAAATCAGTTTATATTTAGCAGACTGGCAGGGTGTTTTTATGTCTATTATTGAATTTAAGCTGTAGTATGTATTTTTTAAATGTTTCGTCATACTCGTACATAGGCTATTATTATATCAGTCTGCCACTAAACACGAGATCTGAAAAGGGCTCAAAGCTTTGGGGATGAAACTAGTTGCAAATCCATCATCATAAATCAAAAGAAACGCAGCATTTGAAAAATAAACTCACTTTAGAACTATAAACGAAGCCTTTTTATAATTATTATCATCAAACCTCGATTTGACGGTAGCAATTATGTAATGATGTCGTTACGTTCATTAGAACGTAACTACAACTGTTAAGTTTAAGGGTTGTTTTTCGTTAAATGTCGATGTGGATGAAAAAGAAATGAATAGGATCCAGCCCCTCTAGCACACTAGCGTTTATCGCTGACATAAAACATTCGTCCCTTTTGCACACGCATACTGCTTAGAACGGGATAAATGCTTTATGTCATCGATAAAAGCTAGCGTGCTAGGCCCCCAGAAACTGATAAAATTCAGCAGGTGAGAAAGAATTTGTCTTCCATTTGGATACCAGATCTTACTTACCCCTAACCGGAGGAGGGTAGGTTTCCTAAAGAAGTGTAGGAGGATGTTTTTGACACTGTGCTTATTCCCCAAAAATATGTTTGAACTTGATTTATCCAATGCTTTTGAAAAAATACTCCAACAATGTATGAGATATTGTAACCTAGACCGCTTCATAACTACGAAACGCGACCAAAGATTTTTTCAGTTTTGGTGCATTAAGCTCGTACATACTGATACTTTATACCACGTCATATTCAGCCATTTCCGTTATCGTTTTTTTTTGGCAACGATCAAGGGTCTTTAAACGAGCTGAACTTCGAAACGCGACCAAATATTTGTTCAGTTTTAGCAGAATTCACATGAGTGCAACCGGTACTTCCTTTCTGTACTTTATTCAGCCATTTTACTTATCGTTTTTTTTTGGGAACAATAACTGGTTTTGCAGGCGCCATATTTCGATAACGCAACCACTTAGCGCAGGCAGACCGACATATTTGGCATCACGGAGTTGCCCTTTATCTTGTGAGCTTCCGATCAGCCATATTGGTGATCGTTGCCAAATTTGTCGTGACCTCCTAGTCTATTACAATACTCTCAAAGGCGGCAAGCGCATCACACGCACGCGTGATAACTTCGCCTCAAATTATGATACTAAATATGCTAATGTGAGAGACCTCCGGTATTAAGTTGATAAGATTTAAACTAAAAGGTCGACAACATTCCATGATTTCATTTACACAATCTTATCAAAAACCGTTGATTGGCCGCTTATGAAGCAAATTACTTTAAGACATAAAATTTAGAAATGTGGCGCAGTTGTAGAGGCGTTCAATTTACATTTTGAAAGGACTCGAACGGGGTCCGTCGAGATTAAAAGATAATGGCGTCAAGTCGTATCAAAATAAAGGGAATGACAAGGCTAATGGAACGGTCTCTCGGCTTTAACGTTTCTCTTTAATTAACCGTATCAGTTAATTGTCCAACCGGTCACCGATCGGAATATTACCCACAACATGAATATTACAGAGAATTAATTCCACATTTGTATGCAAATCAACAAATTCGTATCCACGTTCATAAGCCCGAGAAACTTTCATTCAAGATTTCAACATTGTGCCATGATAACTACGAACATAAAACTAAGATATTCTCAAAAGAACAATTGCAGTCTAAAGTAGTAAACTGCATCCGAGCTATAAAGAATATTCATGAATTTCATCCTGTCCGGCACTAAAATGATCATACGACAATGTAAAAATCAAATCAGTACATGAAATCGTTTACATTTTGTTCGAATTGTTGTTATAACTAAATTCAGTGCATATGTAATCACTATGGAAAACTCAGTAGCCACACGGATGTCGTCTACGTACTACGTGCCTACACTAGCAATCGGGGAAACACGACCAGTTTACATAGACCTTTCGAGACACAAATAACACCTCGTTAGTAGTCCTCCGCATTTCATATAGAGAGGGGTAAGGTAGGTCAGGTGAGGATGGCGCAGCTTAATATTTTATAACCCCCGCAACGCCGGTTGGTCTATAAAGAGAACCAAACTTTGCATAAGTAAATAGTAACTGAATAAGCAGAAACAGTTTTCTAACCTTGTTTGATTTTAAATTTACAAGATCATGGAATTAGAATGTGACTATATTATAAATCCTACTCCGATACCTTAACACCTTAATGATGAACCGCCTTCGAAAATTTAACCAAATAAAAGTTTGTGATTGGTAAATTTAACCAGGAGGATGAAACTCTCTAGTTACCAAAAAAAAGTTACATTCGAAAAACATAACCCGTCTTGCGGCAGTTGGGTAAAAAATGGCTATAGGGTAAAGTTTAGAGGCCGTTAGTATGAAGAGCGCTTTTGTAGCTTGGCACACAATCCTCATACGAAAAGACGTAATTATTATCATATAGTATGTTGTCTAAGTTTTCGTGGCACAAGGCGATGGTAAAATTGCTTTGTCAGTATAATTGTTTCCCAGGACTTGGTTGTTTCGGAGAATTTATCGGTGGTCCCGTCAGTCGGCAGTCGAGCGCGGCGTGGACAGCACTCCTTCTGTTTCTAATGCGGCAACTTTAATCGTTCATTACGTAGAAAGTTAAATATGGATTTCAGGGAACATGAACACTGATAATTATGAATCATATTCCATTAATACTTTACACAGGTTCATTATAGATAATTAAGTCTTAACAATTACAAAGCCAATGCCCATTTCACAAGTGTTTCTTAAAATTTAAGGAATTTCTAAATTGCTTTAAATGACAGCTATTCTTAACCTTAGAAAACTGTTACGTCCCCAGTATTGACGTTTCCGTACAATCGTAGAAGTTGCGTAGTAAAACAAATTAATTATTATAATCGTCGAATTGAAATAATTTTTTACAGTCCATATCAATATTTTAAAATTCGTTTTTGCCAAATACAAATTAAACAGAAAATAAAGGTAAATTATGAAAAATTAAAATTTGCTTTAAAAAACTCTTAGTCTCATTTCAGTAGCATCATTAACAAATTTGAATGTAACTGCGTTTGTTTGAAAGTCGTGAGTACAGGTGACTTGCGAATAGTCAAAATTTTTGTTATTATTTGTTAAATGATTAAGATCGAAGTATTATAGATTTAATACTGAAAATAAAATAATACGTAGAGCACTTAAATCTTTTTTTATGGAAATCGAGTGTGAAGGTCACCTAACGGGAAGCTGTATATGATAATAAAGATAATCACCGCTGCTCATGGAAAACAATGACTTATAAAGATCCTACGAATCTAAGGTCCCTGTATGTGTCCCTTTTTGTTTACTTGTGTGAATCAATAAAGAGTATTTGTTGTTGTTGTCCCTTGGCCCCTGTGCACCCGATATACAAAACTAATGGCAAGTTTGTCTTCGTCAGTATTCTGGAAGAGTGTAGTAGTACCCCGGTCGAGCCGGCTCATTCGTAATGCAACCAGCAACTTGCTGTAGTGTCGCTCTTCCACTATTTAAACAAAAGTCTTAATTTTATCTGTCGACTTCAACTTGCCATTTACTTGCAAGATGTTGTTTAAAACACATCAATAAGCTATTCATCGTTAATCTATTAGAAACGGATTATGACGGAGTCGTCTCGAAAGGTCTAATTAAACAAATAAGCCAAGAAAGGTGCAGACGTCGTTATTTCCAATCTGCGATAATAGACGAGCGTTGGAAACGCGGCAGTTTTAACGCCTACATTTTTTTTAATTCGGTCTTGGTCACTTGACACAAAAAATTAAATTACTATAAAACAACGTCTCGGCCATTTTATTATCTGAGTGCCTTCTTAATAGCTACTGAAATATTATTTTCAAAAACAACACACGCAACATCTGCACTTCTAGGGTTCCGTAAAACAGATACCAAAAAATCGGTCTCTTTAAAAATTCGAGGAGCTTCGGCGCGTCTTACCCGCCGCTTTACTGGTATCTAAGCTCTCGCGACGCCTATTGATTGATGAGCAGACAACTGCCGTGTTTTGCATTCAGCTATTTACGGGCATTTCCTCCGCTTAACCCGACTGTCGTGATTAATGGGCCCCGCTGCCACCTATTACGCGATAGAGGCCGACCGATACCCATTTTTTGTCGATACCAAATTTAATTTTGTGTGTAACACGCGATAGAAGGTGCCTCATCTGTCAAATTATTATCGTTGCCCGTTATTATTGATTCAAAACGTGTTAGCTTATATTATATTTTATTTGACAGCTAGTTACTACGTTATATCTGAGCAATTCAATTAATGTACTCACTAAACATGTTTGAAGTTAGGTACTAAGTAGGTCAGTTTTATTTAATCATATTTTGACAGAGTTTTGTAACGGATAAATACGGAACCTTTATAACATCAGTTTCTCTCCGTCCGTCGACCCATTTATCCATCTGTTAAGACCCTTTTGCTCAAAGACGGGTAGGTTATCAAGTTAAAATGAATGTTAAATTAACTATTAAGGTCTATGTTTTCTTTAAAAAAAAAAAAAATTATAACTTCTAACTCTACGCAATCAAATGATACAAAGTTTCAACATTAATAGAGCTCTTCCCATTTACCTAGAATAATGAACCATGGCCACAAAGAGAGGTATTTTAAAATACGTACAAATTCCATCTTGTCAAATTATAAGAATCTCTTGGTGTGTGAAACTGGCGCCTCAAGAAATTTAGAAGCAAGAATGCGCCATACATAACGAGTTACGACCAATTTCTAGCAGGTTATGTAATGATTTATAGTTTGGAACCCTCTCCATGTGAGTCTAGCTAGGACACGACTGACGTGTCTTAAAAAAAATCCGTTGAGAAAAAAAACCAGTAAAGAATCACCACTCACTGGTGACTCACCAGTCTCTTTATTTTGTCTCTTAGACCTTAAAGATTTAACAATAAAACTATTAAGTGTCGAAAATAAGCGGTAATCTAACATATTCTTACGTTTTTTCGCGGCTTATAGACATTGAAATAAAACCATTTAAACGGTTTATTTCGAGAATATTCTAACGAAGGTTTAATCTATTACAATACTTCTTTCAATAGCTCAAAAGCTTAACAAGTTAACTAAAACCACGATACCGAAACCAAAAAGTTAAAACTGTTGGTATCTACTCTATATTTGTTGCTGAATCGGCTCGATGGATGTACGCCGTACGCTTCACTTCAGATGTGGACAGCGATGTATTAAACTTGATTGTGCAGCCATCTTAAAAGTGCTGACGCAAAAGGCAAACTTCTCGTCGATCACTGCGTCTGCTTTTTTGCTGAAAAAATTGCTTTGAGTAGTAATAATTAGGGTAGTCAAAAAAAGAATAGACGAAGTTAAAAGTTGGAAAGTATTAGTCGATGTTCCAAGTGGGTCGATAAAAGTCTAAAGGAGAATGGGCAAATTGTCCCAAGTGCTGTATACAGTTGTGCTATATCTTATTAGAAAGCTCTCAATAAGAGCTTAATTTTTTTATATGACAGCAAAACCGAGATGTTTGCAGGGAAAAAGCTACAGCCCATTTTATACCTCACTTTGTACTAGCAGTTGTATGAAAAGTATCTGTAAAATCATTTTCGAGATATAGCCGAAAGATTTTAACCACGCATTACTGAGGCCACTAGAAGTAAAAAACTTAATGGGAGCATAGGTCTAAGTTGCTGTTTTTTTTTTTTTTCATACAAAACAATGATTAATGCTGCAGACACCTGGTCTTCGAAACATAGCCTATGATGATCCTTACACCGAGTACTACACGTCCATACTACTCACTATTGTATACAAGGGTTGGGACAGCGCCCATACAAAAATGCCCATTCACCTTTCATTTTGCAACGAGGTTGGTATGGTATGATTGTATAACAGATTGCTTGTGCGGCGAGCAATGTATGTAGAGTTGTAAATCAATACACTGTTGTGACTGGTTAGTACCGCAAGTGCTTTGGCGCCTGCGTAGGCGCAGCGGCGGCCTAGCGCCGTGGCGTTAATTTGCAACCTGTTAATAGCTATCACAAATTCCATTTGTATAGATACAAAATGAAGGGAAATTAGGGCAACACCATAAAAATAGTTGAATTCTAAATATCTTTATTCAGATTAGGCTTACAGTAAGCACTTATGAATGTCACAAAATATACCAACGGTTCGGAAATAATCTCTGATGAGAAGATACCGGCAAGAAACTCAAAAATAGTTATTACTACGTGAGTGAGTTAACATGTCATTGCCCATTAGTTTTTAGTTTAGTATTAGTTTAGTAATAGGAATCCCAAGGGTCCCGCTGAAAATCAGCGTCTCAGTTTACCGAGGCAGTATGCTGAGTGGCGCCCTTTTTGATTCTGTTCAGTATAATGTTTTGTTTTTTTTTTTTCTGTCCGTGTTGTGTGTATTATGTTGAATAGTTTTAAATAAATGTTTTTTTCTTAATTTCTTTCTTTCTATGTGTATACACGACTGTGTGGGTGACATGCTAAAAGTCGTAAATTTTCTGTCAATCTAGACGGTGGGGCCTGCAGGGGCTGCGTTATCAGAATTCTGTGCCAGAACATTATGTGTGAATTTTGTTTCAAATGCAATATTACGTTTTTATATTATTGTTTATTTGGGTACTTACCTATTTAAAATATATTCCGTAAGGTGTTTCCAGTTGTGAGTAACCATGGCAGCGAAAATGGATAAGACAATTCAGTATTATCCATGTGTCTGGTATTTTTAACGATTAAGTGGTTTCCAGGTGGATTTTGTCATTTTCTTATCAAATTTATAGGAATAATATATATCATACTCGTACAACGCTGCTCTAACCTTTATTTTTATCTGCTGTTTCTTTCTAGCAAAATTGCTAACAATAACAGTGTCATATCAAAACCCTACGCTGGACATGGCCCGAGATCCAGTTAGCTGGTTTTTTACCAAATGCAATACCTAGAGTAACGTTTATTAAATCCAACAAGATATTTTTTTAACAAAATATTTATTCTATCTGCATTGTACGGAAAAGCAATCTTAGTCCTTTAAATTACATTCATGGTCAGTCTTGACCTTAGACCTAACGCATTAAGTTGTCATACTAGCGTCAATAATTTATAGCAAAGGTTTTCTCCGCTGGATGTTTAAGAGTCTAAATGATGGGCGCTAAACATTTCATGTAGCCTTTTTGCTCGCTCGTCGCTTAATAACGCATCAAGGCGGAGTGCGTGGGCCCGCTAAAGTTTTAATACAAGGTTTTCGTGCCTCTACTGCGAGAGAACACTAATTTTCAATATTTAAGCCGTGATGACGTGAATATTGCTACGGACATTGTAACAGTGAATCACGGTCTTAGAGTTGGTAATTTATTTGAAATTTAATTTCGAATGGCTTTATGAACTTTAATGGCATCTACAATATCGAAGCGATATCAAGAACGTTGATTTTAGTAACTGCAAAATTGTAGTGAAACTCGGATCGTAGTAAAAATATACTCGTTTCGCAACCTTCACAGCTTTATGGTTCGAGGACTTTAAACTGATGGCAAGCACTGCTCACTTTGTAACTGGCCGCCTCAGTTCTGGCGAAAAAGAAAATAAACAGTTTTTTCTTTCGCAGTTCTTATTTCAAATTCAGTCGGAATAAAACTGTCTGGCAATACGTCGTGTCGGCTGCACTTTTTACGAGGACCGGGCTCCGCAGACGTAGTGAAACTTATACGCCAGTTTAGAGCTTTATTTTAATTTTCCTTGCACCAGCCGCCAGTATGCTCCGAGGTAAAAAATGTTTAACTACTTTACACGTACTGGCAATATATTGTAACTTTACACGAACACAAAGAGGGAGTAAGAATGATTTAATTTAGCGCTGCTTGGGAACTTATCCGAGTTAAAAAGGCATTTTAATAATAATAACTGTTATTTAAATGATAAAGCGTCCTCTATGCCAATGGGACTTGGAGGCTAATTACGCAGAATTTAAACCTTAACAATGCTATACTCCAACAACATACAAACTTAACCACGTATAAATCATGCCGTCTGAACAATACTCCAGGCGCCGCTGCCTCAAAACAATGGCGTCTCAGGATAAGTAGGAGGGCTCCAGCTATTTATTAGTATACACGAGGAACCTCAATAGAATGCCTTTAACCCGAAAACGATTAAGAACTTTACTTAAAGTACGCCTTTTAGCAGAACACGTAAGAGACTAAATGCATAAGAAGAAGAAAAGTTTACCCACATGTTTTAGTGATGTTGTCTTCTTCTTGTAGGAATACTTTACTTTAGTAAAAATTGACGAGAAAATAAGTATTATTATTTTGTTATGTTATTAATTCATATCTGCACGTAATATGGATCCTAAAGCGATAGTCTCCGGTGACAATGCCAGTAAAAAAAAACCTGATACTGCTCTAGGATTTGTCGTTGCTAAATATTGCTACAACATCAGTGAAACATTTATTTTTCAGCTTAAAAAAAAGAGTGCCCATAGGGATTGATATCGGAAAGATCTCCAGAAGAATCAAAGAAACCAGTAAAGTGGGGTAAGAAATTTTTGTAGTACAATCTGGTGAAATTCCAGAAAAGCCTCTACAGGCGCGCATCGTACTGCCTAGGAATGACTTTAATTTCGACTGAAATACTAACACATACGACACAAGAGGTCTGTACGATTTAGTCGATTAAAAAAATATATTTATTTATTCAGGTTGACGAATTAAAGGCAGTGTTTATTCTCAAATTATCTCACAAAATTCAAGATACTGGAGAGTGATTCTCGAAGCGCTACATCGACGAGCTCGACGCTGACCCAGCGTCCTGTCTTGCTCTAGAGTGCTAGCTTGAGTGAGCGAGACAGGGCGATGCCTCGACGTCGAGTCCGACGCTGGTGCGCTTGACTTTCGAAGCTTCTTGACCTTGTTAATCCACGAAAACAATTGTTGAACACTCTCGTCCGTTACATGTTCTTATCTAAAAACGCACCCTCTGCTTTTGCGCTTGAACTGTTAACTACCACCATTTTAATATACCACTGTAAAAAACCGACCACTTTATCCACCCTGTATCTGTATTGATTACACTTGTGTAAAGAGAATATGTTGTGACGTGTCTTCGTCTGCTTACAAAAACAGGTAGAGATTTTATATTACCTACATATTAATGTGTTAAAGATCTTACGTTGTAAACTTCCGATGTCAATATACGCCGACATATCTAAAAATATTATGATTTTCTGCCTTATATTCAGCTTTGGTTTAAATTTATAATTCAATATTATTTTTCTGAAACCTCAAAAAACACTAAAATATAACAATCAATACAATCAGTACGTTTTCCTCAATGGTCCAAAAACATTAACAAATTACGTTAACCATTCATATCTTCCTAAAAATATACTTAAAATGTATATAACTAATTCAGTTTTGGCGTGTTATTTCATAATTGAAACTAGCGCGCTTCCTCGCTTCTCTCGTCATCACACAATAAGTTTTAGGATCAGACCCAGACATTCCAAAATTTTCAAGGTTCTGAGTTCTACCAAAACTGAATTCAATGCATTTTATGATGTTGGTTTTAATATTTTATTATTATTCAGTCTGTAACAACTAGCTGTATATTATTATTATTAATACTTTTCACAATATTGCTGCATTTTGGATTTTATAACTATTCAGTTTTGACAATTAGGTACGACTAGAAACTGTTTTTTCAATCGTAACTGTTATTTATTTTCATTGTTTTATATTCCAAGCTTAGGTGTTTAGAACTTATGTCATTTTAACTTTATGAATTCCGATCGTAAAGTTCAATAGAAATGACCAATGTTGTAAACAAACCAATTTACTATTATCACTCCGTAATCACGCGCTTCTGAACAACGAGTATGGTCCCATTACCGATTCATACACCTTAACTTTATATTTTGATTCGTTTCAAGTCAGTATGAAATATGTTTTAATTATTTGTTGCCACGTTGGTGTACAATATTGGCCATTTTTATTGAGCCCGATTTTATGTACGTTTTTGATTTCATGTAGGTATTTTTAAATGCATTTGTTTGAACACTTGCTCACTCAGGACGTCTAGTACATTAAAGTTTAATGATTGACTCAATTGAGTACTAATATTTTAAACTTAAAATAATAGAAATAAATGCATTTTTTCGTCTCGGACAATAAATAAGAGAGTGACGGTGCTAGTTTGCCTGCTAGCTAACATTCAAAGTTAAAGCCAAATCGTTTAATACAAAATAGTACATGTAAAAAAAAGAACAATACAAATAATAAATCAATCAATCATTTAAAAAAATACATTTCCATAAAATATTCCTACCTATTTTTGTGGGTGGTAGGACCTTGTGCAAGGTTCGCCGGGATTGCTACCACCATCTTGCTTGCTAATCCTGCCGCTAAGCAGCAGTGCTTGCACTTTTGTGTTCCGGCGTGGAGAGCAAGACAGTCGGTGCAATTATTAACACAATAGGTATTCCATCTTAGCCCTCTTATATTTTAGAGTTATGCCTATTTGTAAAAAAACAGTCATACTCGTATATATTTGAAAATAATTTTAAACGTATATTGCCTATTTGCTTAAATAAAATATGCATTAATTGAAGTAAGTATGAAACACTTGTTAGTACAGAGATACCTATTGTAAATACCAATCTGGCATGCTAGTCTCTGAGTCGATACCTATCGCTTATAAAGTTAGTCGCACACAGAAAGTCATACGAGTATTACACTTATCAAGTGTGCCCATTGGTGCAATTTTTGAATCTCACCAGGTGAATAAAGCTTACCAAAATGGCCGGACCTCTATGAATCATGGGCATTTTGGTGAGCTTTCAGATTCAAAAATCGCACTCCAGGGTTAGTTTTATTGTTTTGAAAGTCTCAAAATTGGTGGTTAATTTTCTGAAGTTCATAGGGCTTCTTGTATCTATTATTGACAGATACAATCAATAGATCACGTTTAAAAATAAATTCCTTTTCCACTCCATTTCATAAAAATATTTGTGTAGATTTACACATCGATAATTTCAATAATTTTCTGGTCGCACAGATCAAGATTAGACTTTGTGATTTGCATGCAGATGTGGATAAAGCTAAAAATCAGACTTTGAACCTCTTAAATCTTGAAAAAATTATGAATGTAACTTATTATATTATCTTACTCTGTGTAGGACCCAATCAGCTTACTTTAATAAGGACAGTGACGTTTAATTTTGTAGTGTTATTTATTTTGCATAAATACAAATAACAGGCAGTGACAATGTACGTATACGGTGACCAAGATGTCCAAATTCCGGACCATATTAATTTTGGTAAATACATGTTAGATCACCTTCGTAATGCAAACTGTGACGACGTGTGTTTGGTAAGAAAACTTGATAATTGTTATTCCATTCTAATGGACGTCATCTATGACGTCACCGTTTATTTTTGTATAATAAATCTACTACATGAAAATGTACACTTACATTTTGCGCAGGAAAATGGTTACACTCGAGAGAAACTAACATATGGAGAAGCCATACAATATGCCGTGAACCTGTCTATAGCACTTTCAAAGCTGGGCGTGGGGAGAGGAGACGTGGTCGCCATTGGATCCAATACGTTCTTACATTACGTACCCACGGCTCTTGCGGTGGTGTTCGCCGGCGCGGCATACACATCCTACGATGAGGATATAGGAAGAGGTACGTTTACGTCCTTATGATTACATATTTTTTATTCAAAGCAGCACAAAATATTAACTGCTGTTTAAACATTTATTACAGCCGTCCTTAAACATAATTTGGATTTGGTGAAGCCTTCGTATTTCGTTTGCTCTTTTCAATTTTGGCAAGCATACAATCATCTACTAAATGATTATAACTGCATTAAGACCTACATTGCAGTTGATGATATTCCTGATTTTAAGGTCTCTTTGAAATCATTAACTGCAGAAAATGTAGATGTGGAAACATTTGAACCAGCCGCAGTTGAAGGGAAGACGGACACAGCACTGATTTTATATTCGTCTGGTACAACTGGCATGCCAAAAGGAGTACAAATAACCCACTTCAGCTGCATAGCTACCTGCTTACCGCATGCGTAAGCATCACTCAATACTGTCTATCAAAAACGTGATATTTTAATACTGGTGATGATATTAAACAAGGTCACCGTTAATATATTTTTATTTTAGTTTCAGAAAATTAACATCATTAAGAACAGCACTTATGGCTAATAGGCTGTCAGTAAATTTTTATAAATTCCACACATTTAAGTTCTTATTATTGGGAAGAAAAATAGTATATTCGTCTTCTTCCTCGCCAAACGATATGTTACAGATATTACGAGATTGTAAGGTTAGTTGAAAATAACTATATTTACCTGCTTATGAATAATCAACATTCATGCTACTTCTTTTGAAATACTAGCTATTATTAATTTCAGATAGACGTCATATTTACTGGGCAAGTGTATATGCGTGAACTTATCAACAGCAGTCTTCCGAGTGATGACTATTTCGATAACCTGAAGATGATATATTGTCGCTCTTTCCCTATTAGAATCGAGACGATCAATTTTTTTAGAAAAAGGTTATACTTAAATCTTATTTTAATTATGCTTAAAAAGTATCTTGTAGATTTGTTACACATTTGCTATTATTTCATAAATCAAATCAATGAAACAGGACTCAAAACTTGCGATTTTATGACATCGGTTTATTAGGATTTTGAAGAATCTATATACTTCATATTAAATAGTTTATGTATTCATAATACATATTTCTATTACGTTTCATCTTCAAATATTATTGCAGACTTCCAAAAGTTAGAGATATAATTCAAGGTTTCGGTTTGTGTGAATGCGGGGAGCCTATGTCAGAACTATGGGGTAAATATAAGCCAGGAAGTGTAGGACTAGCTTCACCAGGCATCATTGCAAAGGTATGTATGCAACGAAAAAATGAGTTTTGAGTTATAAATATCATGAATTTAGCAATTAGGTGAATCTACCTTTGTGTAGATTACAAGGAATAAAAAGGATTACACAGTCCTCTGGCTGGTGAAACTGAATGTTTACCTACCAATTATGGTATCGAGTTAAGGCAATGCAAGTACTCGTAATATCCGTTAAAAAGAAGAACTAAGAATATGTCTAGTTGCCACCTTGACAACCTAGGAAAGTACAAAATGATGAAAATTTATTGAAATGTTGCAAATGTCAAATTATAACTATAATTCAATATCGTTAACACAATCAAAGACACTTCTTACATAAGTTTGTTTTTTTTACTTTAGTGACAAGCAACTTTGTTGTTTAAACTTTAGTATTGGATTATCATTCAGTCTTCATGCAAATCGAATAACATGTGGATTTTACGTAATGCAAGAAAAAACGCGGGAAAACGGCCTAAGCATTATCTAGACACGCGGCAGCGTGTCAAGCCAAGTTCAAGCAAGGGAGTGTTCAAGTATTACGTAACGCAAATTTTGAAGATTTTTGACCCCCCCTCCCCCCCTTGTAACGCACCGTAACGTTTTTCTGTATTTCATGTATTTCATTAAAAAGAATAGATTATAATAAGTAATGACATTGTATGTGGTAATGTAATGAAATTGTTGTTGTATATACATTATCATTAAACATTCAAAGAAATGTAATCTAGAAACCTTTCTTTAAATTTCACTGAATTCTCAAGATAAATATTTAAAAGTTTTGTTCCTATAAATACATATTTGGATTTTGCATAGAACTTGGCAGTCATTTAGATCTCCATTCTTTTTGCGGCGAAGCCCACAGCCAAGCATAATTTTTGTATTGAACTTGGCTCTCCTTTTTTACATTCAAGTTTTTGGTGGGATGTCCGTATTGAAAAAAATTCTGCAGAAACAGCCAACTTTGCTGAATACTTCGTAATTTTTATTAATTAACATTTTTATATTAATTCTCTAGGTCGTGGACCCGAAAACGCGAGTAGTTTTAGGTCCAAATCAACCCGGTGAAATTTGTGTAAAAGGTCCCACCCTCATGAAAGGTTATCTAGATATCGAACGGACCAACTATATGGACGAAGAAGGGTTTTACTTGACCGGAGACTTGGGTTATTATGATGAAGAGAAATACTTTTTTCTCATCGATAGGCTGACAGATGTCATCAACTGTAGAGGAGTAAAGGTAAATAGTAATTTCATTCAGTAACATTCTTTCTACTAATTAATAGATTCAGGCGTTATTTGGCGGAGGACCATTTCAACAAACTGGAACTAATTACCTTGCTATGCTACTCCGCGGAGTAGCAAGGTAATTTGTTCCAGTTTGTTTCTAATAACTGACTTAGTTATTTACTTCTTGCAGTTGGTTGATGTAACATTATTTGATATCTAAACACATTATTGGTCAATATTTACAATCAATTTTATGTTGCCAACAACCGCAGCAACTGCCAAGTCAATTGCAGCTTTTCACTAAATTCAGATGGTAGCAGCAGTAACTGACACCACTACAAAATAAATATACATAATAATTATAGTTGCAAAAAAACCATACGGATGAAATTGATGCCCGTCTGAAAATGTATTGTCTCATGAAAATAGTAGCCAAGCTATTGTTCTTACTATCCATTTGAAAAAAATATTTGACTCTCGGTTAATACTCACTCTGCCTAAAGATGAAAGCTTTACAAAAGTATTGTTAAATTTCAGGTGTCACCTGTAGAACTAGAAAATGTTCTGCTGCAACACCAGGCGGTCCAAGATGTTGCAGTAATAGGAAGACAAGCGCCTGTTGTAGGTGAGGTTCCTATGGCTTTTGTTGTAAAGAAGCCAGATGTTGAAGTTTCTGAAAGGGAGCTCAAGGAGTTTGTTGCGTCAGAGGTAAATACGCAAGGCATACTGGATTACAAAAACTAAACTCTATAATAAAAATATCAAATACAATGACAAGGAATATAAATATTTTCATGATTTTCCTGAGATTGAACCTGCGTTCTCATCGATCAGTGCCATTTTCAGTGCATTGTTCAGTTCTTACTAAACTTCCTAACGAATAACTCTGCAGGCGAAGAATGTGCCTATTGTATTTGATATTTAAATTTGATTACATCAATATTTCACTTTTAAAAGCTCAATAAAAAATTGTTTGCGTAAATGAATTTACTAGTTTACCTCGCGTCATGTAAAAAGAGCGCTGGCGATCTCTATGCGCAGAAAATGTTTAAGCCTTTAAACGCCAAGAACGCATACAAAAGTGGTCACCCACACGCAAGGTCACCATATTGGCAACAAGAATTTGAACTTTAAACATTTATGCACGTAGGTCGCTGTTGCACTATGTCATCGATCAACTATTATATGTATGTATGTATTTAGTATGACTCTTTATTGTACTAAACACATAAAATAACAGATAACAGGACAAAACAAATGTACAAAGGCGAACTTATCCCTATTATGTGTCGGTGGCGTGACGGGCACGAAACCTTCAAGCGTCCTTGGCGTTCAAAGGGTATATTGCCTGAGCCCAGCGTTCCTTTTACAGGACGCGAGATATAATAGATAACTTTTTCAGGTCTCACCACATATGCAACTGATAGGTGGCGTAATGTTCATCCAAGAAGTGCCGAGGAATGCTAGAGGAAAAACACTGCGCCGCAAACTAAGAGAAATATTAAATGAAAATGAGTCTTCAGTGTCCCCTTTACCTGCCTTGCATGAAACGAACTATTATAGAACGACGTAAACTTGTCATCATATTTTCTTTATATTATTAAACTGTTCTTCTCGGAGTAGTGATAATTTAATTTAAGTTCCCTGTTAAAGTACTACCATTACGTCTATAAAATCATCCTGAGGTAGTTGGCGCAGCGCTGGGTTTCGCCGCTCTGCTGGAGCGCTGCGTGCGGCTGCACGCGCAGCCCGCCGTCGTACCGCAGCCATTTTGATAAAATCACTCTTTGTCACATACTGACAAATAGTAATAAGCTTCTGTAATTACTAGCACTATGAATAGAAAGACCAAAGTAAATTAAGTGATTCAGGCTTAAACT
Source organism: Ditula angustiorana (assembly GCA_963691745.1). Taxonomy (NCBI): domain Eukaryota; kingdom Metazoa; phylum Arthropoda; class Insecta; order Lepidoptera; family Tortricidae; genus Ditula; species Ditula angustiorana. Next base: position 9,537,646 of record OY829478.1, read on the forward strand.
CAAAACCACGATGTGATGGGAAATTGGGAATTCCCAACGCCAAATATCTTGATTTGATTGACATTTACAGAAACAAATTAAATGTTCAATGCAAATTTCCAATGCAGAAATTCATGGTTTGATATGAATTCACAACGCAAAAATATATGAAATGAAAAATGAAATGAAAATGATTTAATCCAGAACAATTAGTTCCATATTGATGCCGTGAAAACATAATTATTAATAAAATTAAATAAAATGAATTTAGTTTATATGAATTACATATAAACTAGACTAAATAATATTGAAAATTATTATCAATTAAACTAGCCACGAGTCACCGCAATCCCGCGATAACCGGCTTATGGTAGCCCCTCCGGCGCTCGTGAAGCGGGCTCGCGTCCCACCCCCTCGCTGCCACGAGCAGGGTGTTGGAGGAGGCGTGTATGGCCTTCCTGGCGGCGGCGGTCCTTGCGCGCAGCAGCGCGGGCCAGCCCGGCGCGCGCCCCTCGGCGAACTTCGCGCTCGCGCTGCACCAGCGCGGCAGCCAAGGCAAGCGGCGGCGGCGGCAAGTGTAATTCGACCACAATTCTACTGTGTAGACGCTAGTGCAGAAACATAGAAAGAGTTGCCTTTTGATGCCTTCACTGCATTTCGCAAACCTTCTGGCTAACATGTTAGCTGGCATTGGAATGGCTCGTCTCTGTCTCTCTGTATCATGATGGTCCTTCATGCTTCACAGTAGAATGTGGCCAAGATATTTCACCTCATGCGCTCGACGCAACTGTGTACCATTGAGCAGCAACGGAGGAATTTGTTTGTGTATATAATTGCATGCAACTTCAGAACCAAAAAATTAATTATACGATGCCCGTTTACTAGGTACTAGGGTAATGAATGGGTTACGATACCCATGGTCAAAATCACAATAAGGTACAAAAATGTATTCACTGTGGACGGTAGATAAGAGTCTATAGTCTAATATTTTTTGTCTATTCATGATCCCTGGCCCAGTTTTAACCTATTCAAAGAAAACATAAACTGTATATACAAGTCGTAACTTTTGACCGCAGAAGTACAATTTTCTTTTGCTGTTATATTGGAGCTTAAATAGATTCACAGCAATTCCACGTACATTATTGCGTTGATTTGAGTGAGCTCTCATATTTTTGCGATGCGACGTGGTGTTGAAGTTTTGTGATTCGACCTTTTTCTTTATAAAATTGGCAAATAAGCCAGTGGGTCACCTGATGGTGACTAGTGGATCTTATTTCCTTGTACTAAATTTAGCATAAACCGTAAAACCTACATGTCCTATAACTGCCAAATTAACGGGTAGTATTTTTTTCAGATGGTCACAAAAAAGTTTTTTTTAACTTCTCCTTAAAGGGGTCGTAATTACGTCACAAGATTTTTAACTTTTCAGGATCCCCCCTTCGTCAAGCTTTTTCCTATCTCTTTAAGACGAGTTGTCACCTTTGGCTAGATCCCCCCCCCCCTTCTCCCTCTTCCATACGTGACGTAATTTAGCTACGAATTGCATGTCACCGTGTATACATATAACGAATTTAAAAGGATAACTATCACAGCTAAGTAAACTTTATTTTACATTCAAGACATTTAAATTTCTAGTATTGGGAAGAAAAATTGTTTATTCGCCCAATTTTTGCACACATTCTGTAATGTGTTTCCCTTTCAGCAGAACACGTATTTAAGACTAAATGCATAAGAAGAAGAAAAGTTTACCCACATGTTTCAGTAATGGTATCTTCTGTTTATAACAATACTTTACTCGTTTCGTTTACTCTTTTTACTCATTTTGACGAGTAAATAAGTATTATTATTTTGTTATGTTATTAATTAATATCTGCACGTAATATGGATCCTAAAGCGATAGTCTTTGATGACAATGCCAGCGAAAAAATCCTGATACTGCTAAAGGATTTGCCATTGCAAAATATTGCTACAGCATCAGTGAAACGTATTTTCTTTTCAGCCAAAAAAGATATGAATGCCCAAGGGGATATCGGAAAGATCTCCAGAAGAAACAATGAAACCAGCAAAGTGTGGTAAGGGATTTTTGTAGTACAATCTGGTGAAATTCCAGAAATGCCCCTACAGGCGCGCATCGCATTGCCTAGGAATGACTTTAGTTTCGGCTGAAATACTAACATATAAGTACGATACAAGAGGTCTGTACGGTTTAATCGATTTAAAAAAAATATTTATTTATTCAGTTTGACGAATTAAACGCAGTATTTATTCTCAAAATTTCACATAATTCAAGGTACTGGAGAGTGATTCTCTAAGCGCAACAGCGACGAGCTCGACGTTGGGCCAGCGTCCTGTCTTGCTCTAGCGCGGTAGCTTGAGTGAACGAGACAGGGCGATGCCTCGACGTCGAGTCCGACGCTGGTGCGCTTAGAGAATCACAGTGCTGCTCTCTGTTCCCATCGTATTAAAATGATCTAAATATGTGTGTGTGTGTGTACTGTGTGTGCTCCATCAAAGAACCCGCTCCCGTGCCAGTCTTTCTCGGTTTAGACCTTTTTGGTTTAGAATTACAATCCCACTGCTTTGTTTTGTTTAAGTCAGTTAAAAATTTACAAATGAGCTTGCTGCTTTACACATAGCTAGTGTTAAGTTAATCAGAAAACAATTAGAACAAATACGATATTCCGCTCACAAACCGCATAAAAGAATTAATTTGTTGTAGGTCACTGTCTAACACACAATCATTAAATTGTTATAAACTTTCGCGATTTTCACACTTATTTATAACTTTGACGGGACTTTACCGTGACCACGGCCGTTGAAATATGGCCGAAACGTCGTGGTAAATTAACAATGATTTTATCGCGTTGAAAAAATATGAAGTAAAAGTTCATTTTTGTTTTAAAATACGTTTATTAATACATATAAAAATGTTGAAAACAACAAGTCCACAAGTACATTTATAATCATGTTGGCATCACTAGCGCTCGCTGTATGGAACGTGACGGCGTGTTTACGCCAGACTTATCCTCTATCATTTTTACAACTCAATGTTTCAAAAATAAGGATGAGAAAAACCAAGAATACGGTCTTTCTTCTGGAACGAATTCTTTAAATTTTTGAAATAAATTTTAAATCATAAGAAAGCCGTTGGACCTTGCTACTCCACGAAAACAATTGTTGAACACTCTCATGTGTAACAGGTTCTTATGTAAACTCACAGCCTGCTTTAGCGGTTGAACTATTAACTACCACCACTTTAATTCACCACTCTAACAAACCAATCACATTATTCACCCTGTATCTGTATTTACATATTACACTTGTGTAAAGAGAATATATTATGATGTCTGCGTCTATTTACAAAAAATGTGTGACATTTCATATTACCTATCTATTATGTATTGTGTTAAAGATCTCACGTTGCAAATGGCCGATGTGTTTATATGCAGAAATATCTCAAAATATGATTTTCCGCCTTATATTCAGCTTTTGTTTATATTTATAATTCCATATAGATTTTTCTAAAACCTCTAAAAACATTATATAAAAATATAATAGTTTGAAGTAATAACAATCAAGATCCAAACAGTACGTACGTTTTCCATAATGGTCCGAAAATATTACCAAATCCTACGTAAAACATTCATACTTTCCAAATTATTCTTAAAATGTAGGTGTATAAGTAATTCAGTTTTGGCGTGTTATGTCATAGTTAAAACAAACACACTTTTCCTAGCTTTCTTGTCGTCACACCTAAGATAAGACTCAGATAACATTTTAAAATATCAAGTTCTACCAAAACTGAATCCAATACCTTTTATGATGTGGATTTTATTATTTTACTAGCTGTGCCCGCGACTTCGTCCGCGTGGAATAGTGTTTGTGGGTAGCATTTTTAATTATTTTGGCTAGTTATTTTACAAATAAGATAAACGTATAAATACTTTAATGAGCTATTTGGAGTATATTTGCCCTTACGTGTCTGCCCGTAAGCACACTTAGGCATATTTTCCTACCTACACCCCCCCCCCCCCCACTGCCCGCTATAATGATTCCGTAAGTGTTACATAAGAATAGCTCTAATATTTTGTGTCTGGTCGCAAACTTGTAAAACATTCACATAAACCTTACATATTTCCATACAAACTTTCATCCCCTATTGTTATTTTACACCCTCGAGGGTAATACTTTTACAAACTTTGAATGTCATATTTATTTATATCGAATCAACAGCATAAAATAGTACATTACGATACTAGTACGGAAAGTATGTCATTACTTCACGAGTCGCGAGATATATTCGGGACGAGTGAAGAATTACATTTCCGCGCGTGTATCGAACGACGTTTTTCAATACAGTTGCGAAAAAAACAATGCATTTGCGGTTTTTTTTTTATTTGGTGTAATACAGTTGAATAATAAACATTTCTTTAAAAATCTTATCTTATCTTATTTACTTCTTATTGACATAATAATTAATGGTACAATTGGTACAATTATTTAGTGTGATTTTGAAAGTTTTTGCCGGTAAGTTAACTGTTTGGCTGAGTGAATTGTTAATTTCGCATGTTTGCGACGATTCTATCTCGGGATCCGTATTAAGCTGCGGTACACAATCCTGTTGTTTGCCAGATTTAGAGGGGTCTGGTAGTGTTTTGCTTGGAAAAGAGTTGTCAGTATTAAATGGGCTCGGTTGGGGTTCACAATTTATATATGGTTTAGACTGTTAAGAGGTGCCTGGTTGGAGTTCAAATTGGGATACAATTTAAAGGGACCTGGTTGAGGTTCGAAATTTACATATGGTTCAGAGGAGAGGCCTGGCTTGGGTTCAAATCTGACAGAATGGTCTGATTGAAATGTGGATTGTTGCTTAGATGGAAACTCTACTGTGACTGGCTTTATATTAATTGATGATGCTATTTTTTGTCCTATTTTTAGTTTGTTTTCTACTGAATTTTCTATATATCCTTCTGCAACGTTACTTGAACGCCAGCCACCGTGTCTCTTTAAAGTAGTTAAGTATATCAGCATCAGAATCTGCTAGTAATGTGGAAGACGTCCTTCTAAAAGAATGACCTGTCTAGTGATCAACATCTGGGAAATTAAAAATTGGCAAACTCTCTAGGCATATTCCCAAATTTATTTACGCCTATTAGTTGTGCTGTGTATTTTCCTTTTTGGTAATTTTGGAAAAACCTTACACTTTTTCCTTTTGATGACCGTTGATGTTGATATTTCTTTACAACTTCGGCAAATGGGCCATCAACAGTAAAAGATCTTGGTATCTTGTTTTTGGTGTTTGGTATTTGAATTATCAGTATGTTGCCATGAGTTTCTATGTCTTTTAGTGTAATATTTGCCAGTTCGTCACGCCTGCATCCACAAATCCCGAATATGAGAGCAACCTATGAAAAAAAATACTTTAATTAACTTCAATAAAATACAATACAATAACAGTTTATTGAACACTACACAACAAACAATTTAAAAAGAATATATTTGTATATATTCTTGTATATATCCTTGTGGATAACAAGTAAGGCACACAATAGAAACTACTTACCTAGGTATACTTAACTAAAATTATAAATATGAGTGATACCTATCATACCTTTGTAGCAAGATATTGATGATCTGGAGCATCGTTAATAAACTTTTCTATATTTTCTGGTGTTAGTACTTTCGATTTTTTAAGCTGATAACCTTCAGACTGTCTCTTTAAAAATGCAGTAAATTTTGAGTAATTCTTGATGTCAATATCATTTTTTGTTTTCATCATAGCTTTTAGCATTGAATACTTCGACCACAAGGTAGAAGGCTGATATTTCTTAGACAGTTCAAGAAAAAAGGCCATTAAAACGTTTTCTGAGAAAGACTTCGCTTTATGTTCCGTTTTCCATTTCACAAAATGTTCATAATCATCATTTCGACTTTTTCGGTAAAGCACTATTACTCGCAATTGCGACGTTCTCACATATTATTATGTCTGGCGGTGTTAAATCCATTTCAAACTCTGATCTACTCATTTTACACGAAACTTTTCTTAAACTTTTAACTTTACTAAAGCTCTTAATTAAAGTAATGTAAAGTAAGTACAAACTTTAGCGGTGAACATTTTTGACAAATTAAAGGCGTTTTTGTTAGCTTTCATATTTCAAAAGGCAATGGCTTTTGCTATTCAGCCAACTCAATGTTTTTTTTTTTCAAATGCAAGTTTTTATAAGAAGGAAACAATTTTATAATAAAAAACACTTTACTATTATTACCTTAGTATCATTATGTTCGATTATTTGTGTTTAGAAATATTTAAATTGAATAAACACAAAAAACAACTGTTACCTTTACACCATGTTTGCAGTTGGAAAAACGCCTCCACAGGCGTTTTGGCAGCTATTCCCACAGACTAAAGCTATTCCGTTCCATTCAGCCACCTTAATAAGAATTGTTTAAGGCATTTTAGGACTGTTATCATTTAAAAAATAATGATGAACAGGCTAGAAATAAAATATAAAATCTCAATATTTTGATATTCTTACATTGATAATAGGTTTTTTCCTTTTACTACGTCTTGGTACAAACTAACATTATAATAACTCTTTGGTAAGTAGTCGTGAATTGGAACAAGTACAAATAAAAAAAAAAGTGGAAAAGTAAATCGCACTACTTCACAAAAACGAACTTTGCGCACGCAAAACATCCAAAAAAAGGCCACTTTTTGAGCAACTGGATTGAAAAAAAAGTTTCAAGCTTCTAGCTCTAGCTCGATACTTCCATACAACTTTTCATCCCCCCTTTTAACCCCTTACAACCCCTTTTTTGCATTAAAAAGTAGCCTATGTCCTTTTTTAGGCTCTAGACTATCTGTGTACCAAATTTCATTAAATCGTTTCAGTATTTTGGCGTGAAAGCGCGACAGACAGACAGACAGAGTCACTTTCGCATTTATAATATTAGGACGGATTAGTTTTCAGCCTGTAACAACTAGCTGTATATTATTATTATTAAAACTTGTCATAATTTTGATGCATTTTGGATTTTATGATTTTTCTGTTTCGACGTTTTGACAATTAGATACGACTAGAAAGTATTTTGAATCGTAACTGTTGTATATTTTCCTCATGCCAAGCTTAGAAGTTCAGAACTTATGTCATTTTTAATTTATGAATTCCTACCGTAAAGTCGGTTTCAATAGAAATGATCATATTGTAAACAAACCAATTTACCATTATCACTCCGTAATCACGCACTTATGAATAACGAGTATGGTCCCATTACCGATCCCATTACCGAAAAAAGAAAGTGGCTTAATCTGCAATGCATTATGCATCATCTGTTATAAGGAAGTGGTAGTTGCACCACTCCTTGTGGCAAATGGCTTACAGCGCTTATCCCCAGCAGCTTGCAGTAAGCTGGCTACTCTCGCTTAAAGTGTCACTAGTCACGCTTATAGTAACACTACTCATGGATACAGTAACACTACTCACGCTAATGTAACACTACTTACGCTTACGCTAACACTACTAACGCTTACACTAACACTACTAACGCTTACACTAACACTACTAACGCTTACAATAACACTACTAACGCTTACACTAACACTACTAACGCTTGCACTAACACTACTCACGCTTACACTAACACTTCTAACCATTGCACTAACACTACTAACGCTTGCACTAACACTACTCACGCTTACACTAACACTACTAACGATTGCACTAACACTACTAACGCTTGCACTAACACTACTCACGCTTACACTAACACTACTAACGCTTGCACTAACACTACTAACGCTTGCACTAACACTACTCACGCTTACATTAGCACTACTAACGCTTACACTAACACTACTAACGCTTGCACTAACACTACTCACGCTTACACTAACACTACTAACGCTTGCACTAACACTACTAACGCTTGCACTAACACTACTCACGCTTACACTAACACTACTCACGCTTACACTAACACTACTCACGCTTGCACTAACACTACTAACGCTTCCACTAACACTACTCACGCTTACACTAACACTACTCACGCTTGAACTAACACTACTAACGGTTACACTAACACTACTAACGGTTACTTTTTTCCGTTTATACATCTTAACCTTGTGTTAAGTATTATTCGTTTTAAGACAAAAAAATATTTATAAACTATTTGTTATTCCAATAAACACTTTTATTTTAAATTGAAGGTTATGTGTCAAGTGCTAGCCATATTTATGTATAACATTGGCTATTTTTATTGAGCCCGACTTTAAGCCCGTGTTTTGATTTCATATAAGTATTTTTTTATACATTAGTTTCTCACTTGCTTACTTAGGACGTCTAGTACGTTAAAGTTTAATGATAAAAGTACACAATTGAGTTCTAATATTTTAAACCTAAAATAATAGAAATAAATGTATTTTTTCTTCTCGGACATTAAATAACAGAGTGACAGTGCTCGTTTGCCTTATAGCTAACATTCTACGTGATACTTGCGAAAAAGATTTATCGCAAGTATTAATCCCGCATACATGTGTCGGACATCAGAACATTCCCGCGAAGAATGAACTCCACTCACATATTTCTACGATTTTTCCACGTCTCATTTCGTACTTGGCCCCAACTTTTGTACTACGTGAGAAAAATGCCAACACGTTGGACGCAATTTGATCTTGACGTATAGGTTATGAAACCTCCCATCCAAAATAATTTCTGTTGCTTTATTTTGAAGGGAAACATGGAACGTCACAATCTTTATCTTTATCTTTACATAGTATAAAACAAAGTCTCTATCCGTTGCTCTCTGTCCTCATATTTTCTGCCACTTACTCCTTCTAAACCACGCAATGGATTTTGATACAGCTTTCACTGTCATTTAGAGATTTTTTAACGCAAGGCTTTAATGTACATTACGTGCTAATAGTACCCATGCGAAGTCGGGGCGGGTTGCTAGTTAATAATAAAATGTACCTAAACTCAGGTGAATATTTCAGAAGATAAACAAACTGAAATTGAATTGGAATGACAGAATAACGTAGGTAGTCGTATTTTCGTAATGATAAAAAATTACACTTGTGCAATTAAAAGTATGACTGTGCGACACCTGTGTATCGAATTGTGAGATGTTTTGACACGAGTTAGAATTAAAATTCAATGACTAGCAACATGCCCTGGCTTCGCACGGGTGTAAAACTAACTAGGCGTTTCAAGTAAGATTTAAAACTAAGTATGAAAACCGTCCAAGTGCGAGTTTGACTCGTGCGATGAGTGTGTCGTCGCATAATATCAACGCGAACTTGGTTCTAATTTGGCCGATTTTTTTTTACACTTCTGGGTACCTCTCATCTTTTACATTTTTAATGATAAAACAAAAAGAATAACCGTCAAAAGCATATTTCTTGTATAAGGAAGGACTCCTCTTATATTTTGATTTTGATTTTCTTCTTTCTTCTTCATTCTCTTTAGATTGGTAAAATTCCTGTTTACACGAAGGATCCGTGCCCCTTGATATATTTTTTAAGAACTTTAAACGAAACCAACTAGCAGAGATGTGTCTAGTAGCCGACTTGCAACATGTAATGCAGTCATATATATTTGAAAAGGATTCAAACGGATTGCACCAGTATTTGCTTACATAAAATATGCATTAATTGAAAAAAGTATGAAACACTTGTTAGTACAGAGATAGGTACTATAAATACCAATCTGACACGCTTTAGTCTCTCAGTCGCTTATAAACTTAGTCTCACACAGAAAGTCAAGTGTGCCCGGAGGTGCAGTTTTTGAATCTCACCAGGTGAATAAAGCTCACCAAAGTGGCCGAACCTCTATGAATAACGGCCATTTTGGTGAGCTTTAGTCATTCAAAAATCGCACTCCAGGGTTAGTTTTGTTGTAGACAATTTTGAAAGTTTCAAATTTGGTGGTTAATTTTCTGGAGTTCATAGGGCTTCTTGTATCTATTATTGCCAGATTCAATGAATAGATCACGTTTAAAAATAAATTCGTTTGCCATTCCATTTCATAAAAATATATCTATAGATTTACACATCCATAATTTCAATAACTATCTGGTCGCACAGATCAAGATTAGACTTGGCGATTTGCATGCAGATGTAGATAAAGCTAAAAATCAGACTTTGAACCTCTTAAATCTTGAAAAAATTATGAATGTAACTTATTATGTTATCTTACTCTGTGTAGGACCCAATCAGCTTACTCTAATAAGGACAGTGACGTTTACTTTTGTAGTGTTATTTATTTTGCATAAATACAAATAACAGGCAGTGACAATGTACGTATACGGTGACCAAGATGTCCAAATTCCGGACCATATTAATTTTGGTAAATACATGTTAGATCACCTTCGTAATGCAAACTGTGACGACGTGTGTTTGGTAAGAAAACTTGATAATTGTTATTCCATTCTAATGGACGTCATCTATGACGTCACCGTTTATTTTTGTATAATAAATCTACTACATGAAAATGTACACTTACATTTTGCGCAGGAAAATGGTTATACTCGAGAGAAACTAACATATGGAGAAGCCATACAATTTGCCGTGAACCTGTCTGTAGCACTTTCAAAGCTAGGCGTGGGGAGAGGAGACGTGGTCGCCATTGGATCCACAACGTTTTTACATTACATACCCACGGCTCTTGCGGTGGTGTTCGCCGGCGCGGCATACACACCCTACGATGCTGATATAGGAAAAGGTTCGTTTACGACCTTATGACTAAATGTTTTTTATTCCAAGCAGCACAAAATGTTAACTGCTTTTTTAACATTTATTACAGCCGTCCTTAAACACAGTTTGGATTTGGTGAAGCCTTCGTATTTCGTTTGCTCTTTACAATTTTGGCAAACATACAATCATCTACTAAACGATTATGACTGCATTAAGACCTACATTGCAGTTGATAATATCCCTGATTTCAAGGTCTCTTTGAAGTCTTTAACTGAGGAAAATGTAGATGTGGAAACATTTGAGCCAGTTGCAGTTGAAGGGAAGACGGACACAGCAATGATTTTATATTCGTCTGGTACAACTGGCATGCCAAAAGGAGTACAAATAACCCACTTCAGCTGCATAGTTACCTGCTTACCGCATGCGTAAGCATCATTCAAAACTGTCTAACAAATCCGTTATTTTTAATACTGGAGTGAATATGTTTTTATTTTAGTTTCAGAAAATTGACGTCATTAAGAACAGCACTTATGGCTAATAATAGGCTGTCAGTAAATTTTTATAAATTCCACATATTTAAGTTCTTATTATTGGGAAGAAAAATAGTATATTCGCCTTGTTTCTCGCCAAACAATATGTTACAGATATTACGAGATTGTAAGGTTAGTTGATAATAACCATATTTACCTACTAAAGCATAATTAACATTCGTGCGATTTTTTTTGAAATATTTAATTTGTGTATATTTAAATGTGTTGAAATTATTAATTTCAGATAGACGTCATATTTACTGTGCAAGTGTATATGCATGAACTTATCAACAGCAGTCTTCCGAGTGATGACTATTTCGATAACCTGAAGATGATCTACTGTCGCTCTTTCCCTGTCAGAATCGAGACGATCAATTTTTTTAGAAAAAGGTTATCTGGGTTTAGTTATGCTTAAAAAGTACCGTGCAGATTTTTTACACATTTGCGATGAATTATTCATAAATTAAATCAATGAACCAGGACGCAAAACTTGCGATTTTATGACATCGGTTTGTTAGGATTTTGAAGAAACTGTATCCTTAAAAGTAAATTGTTTATGTATTCATAATACATATTTCTATTATATTTCATCTTCAAATATTATTGCAGGCTTCCAAAAGTTAAAGATATAATTCAAGGCTTCGGTTTGTGTGAATGCGGGGAGCCTATGTCAGAAATATGGGGTGAATATAAGCCAGGAAGTGTAGGACTAGCTTCACCAGGCATTATTGCAAAGGTATGTATGCAACGAATAAATAAGTTAAGAACTATAAATATCACGCATTTTGCAGTCAGGTGAATTCTACCTTTATGGAGATTACAAGGAATAAAAAGGATTTCACAGTCCTCTGGCTGGTGAAACTGAATATTTACCTATATTTATGGAATCGTAATCTTAGGGCAATACAAGTACTCGTAAAATCCGTTAAATAACTACAAACATGAAAAGAACATAATACTTAACTCAATTTTTAATTTGGGTACAAATGTTGAATCAATTCATGTTTAAGTTGCCACCTATTTTTTGACAATCTAAGAAAGTACAAAATGATGAAATAGTATTTTATGCAACTGTTGCATAATGAGGGGTCTTAAAACACGAGTGTGGTTTTATGAAACGAGCGTCAGCGAGTTTCATAATAGGATCACACGAGTGTTTTAAGACCTAATTATGTACAGTTGCATACATTACTTTATCTACACACATATCATAAGTACTGTATGATGGGTTTAGAAGCCATAGGACAATGACCTGCATTGCTACTAGCTGCTAGTGCTAGGTACCCATTAAATATCTATAGACTGTACACATTAAAATAATGTAATAAAAAATGAATTTGAACAAATATAGAAACAAATTAGAAAAATTCTCATAATAATATTGATTGTTATAATGCTGGTCATTGCCTACGGTTTCTGAACGCATTCTAGAGCATTTATGATATAATGTGTAGATAAATTTATTTAAATGGTGCAAATGTCAAATCAAAACTTTAATTCGATATCGTAATCGTTTTCAGACACTACTTAATTTTTTTTTTGTGACAAGCAACATGTTGTTTGAGCTTCGTATTGTATTGGATTATCATTCAGTCTTCATGCGTATGCCAAACTTCATGCCAATCGAATAACATATGGACCCTAATCGATGTTCTACATTTAATAACCAAACAGCTGACTTTGCTCAACGCTTCGTAATTTTTTAAATTAAAATTTAGTCATTAATTCTCTAGGTCGTGGATCCGAAAACGCGAGTAGTTTTAGGTCCAAATCAACCCGGTGAAATTTGTGTAAAAGGTCCCACCCTCATGAAAGGTTATCTAGATATCGATCGGACCAACTATATGGACGAAGAAGGGTTTTACTTGACCGGAGACTTGGGTTATTATGATGAAGAGAAATACTTCTTTCTCATCGATAGGCTGACAGATGTCATCAATTGTAGAGGAAAAAAGGTAAGGAGTAATTTTATTGAATGTCATTTTTTCTAAAAACTAACTTAGTTATATGCTTGTTGCAGTCGGTTTATGTAACAATATTTGCTATCTAAACATATTATTAGTCAATATTTAGAATAAATTTTATGTTGCCAACAACCGCAGCAACTGCCAAGTCAATTGCAGCTTTTCACTAAATTCAGATGATAGCAATTACTGTTACTCACCTGTGTCACTTACTAGTGACGCCACTACAAAATAAATATACATAATAATTATAGTTGCAAAAAACCATAGGGGTTAAATTGATGTCCGTCTGAAAATTTATTGTCGTACGAAAATAGTAGCCAACCTATTGTTCTTAGCATCCATTTCAAAAAATAATTTGACTGTCGGTTAATAATCACTCTGCCTAAAGATGAAAGCCTTACAAAAGTATTGTTAAACTTCAGGTGTCACCTGTAGAACTAGAAAATGTTCTGCTGCAACACCCGGCGGTCCAAGATGTTGCAGTAATAGGAAGACCAGCGCCTGTTGTAGGTGAGGTTCCTATGGCTTTTGTTGTAAAGAAGCCACATGTTGAAGTTTCTGAAAGGAAGCTCAAGGAGTTTGTTGCGTCAGAGGTAAATACGCAAAGCATACTGGATTACAAAAACTAAACTCTATAATAAAAATATCAAATACAACAAGAAATATAAATATTTTCATGATTTTCCAGAGTTTGAACCTGCGTTCTCATTGTTCAGTGCCATGTACAGTGCATTGTTCAGTTTTTACTAAACTACCTACGAATAACTCTGCAGGCGAAGAATGTGTCTATTGTATTTGATATTTAAATTTGATTACATTAATTCACTTTTAAAAGTTCAATAAAAAATCGTTTGCATAAATGACTTGAATAGTATACCTCGCGTCATGTAAAAAGAGCGCTGGTGACCTCCCTGCGCAGAGAGTGTTTAAAGACCATATTGCCTCAGCCCAACATTCTTTTTACATGACGCGAGATATAATAGATAAGTTTTTCAGGTCTCACCACTTATGCGACTGATAGGTGGCGTAATGTTCATCCAAGAAGTGCCGAGGAATGCTAGAGGAAAAACTCTGCGCCGCAAACTAAGAGAAATATTAAATGAAAATGAGTCTTCAGTGTCCCCTTTACCTGCTTTGGATAAAACGAACTATTTTAGAACGACGTGAACTTGTCATAATATTATTTTATCTACACATATATCATAAATGCTCTATAATGCGTTCAGAAACCGTAGGCAATGACCAGCATTATAACAACCAATATTATTATGAGAATTTTTCTAATTTGTTTCTATATTTGTTCAAATTCATTTTTTATCACATTATTTTAATGTGTACAGTCTATAGATATTTAATAGGTACCTAGCACCAGTAGCTAGTAGCAATGCAGGTCATTGCCCTATGGCTTCTGAACCCATCATAGAGTACTTATGATATGTGTGTAGATAAAGTAATGTATGCAACTGTACATAATTGGATCTTAAAACACTCGTGGGATCCTATTATGAAACTCTCTGACGCTCGTTTCATAAAACCACACTCGTGTTTTAAGACCCCTCATTATGCAACAGTTGCATAAAATACTATTATTAAACTGTTCTTTTCGGAGTAGTGATAATTTCATTTAGTTTTCCTACTAAGTACTGAAGTACCTACCATTATTTCTACAAAATCATCCTGAGGTAGTTGGCGCAGTGCTGGGTTGCATGCGCAGCCCGCCACCTTACCGCGGCCATTTTGATAAAATCACTCTTTGTCACATACGGACCCTAGTAATAAGCTTCTGTAATTACTAGAGCACTATAAATAGAAAGACCAAAATAAATTGAATGATTCAGGCTAAAACTCAAAACCACGATGTGATGGGTAATTGGGAATTCCTAACGCAAAATGTCTTGATTTTATTGACTTTTGCAGAAACAAATTAAATGTTCAATGCAAATTTCCAATGCAGAAATTCGTGGTTAGATAATCATATTCATATTCATTTGATATATGAAATGAATTCACAACGCAAAAATATATAATTTCATGCAACTTCAGAACCAAACATTAATTATACTTCGCCCGTTTACTAGGTAATTAAAGGGTTACGATACCTATGGTCAAAATCAGAATAAGGTTCAAAAATGTATTCACTGTGGACGATAAGTAAGGGTCTATAGTCCAATATTTTTACGGATTTAAATAAAACACTTAAAAATTTCATATATTTCAAACTATGTAAGGAAAATTGACCTTTTAATTGTTTAGCTACGAATTGCATGCCACCGTGTATATAACGAATTTAAACGGATAACTATCACAGCTAAGTGAACTTTACATGTTTACGAGTAATCGTCGACCAACTTGCCAATGTACTTGCACCACCGAATCGTACATTGCGCGAGGCCCGACACGCACCTAGCCCGTTTTCTTTCATATCTGCCGCTAGCGCAAGCTCAAGTTGCCAAAGTCTATTGAAGGCTTCATGATTCTAGAATTACAAGACGGTGATCACCAGTTCGTTTTTTACTAAAAACCTTACTTAATGAAATAATTAAGTAACTTGTACTGCAAGATGATCATCGAAGCAGGACCTTCGATTTATTGTTTTCTATCATCATCATCATCATCATCTCAGCCACAAGAAGTCCACTGTTGGACATAGGCCTCCTCCATGGATTTCCAAAGTGGCAGGTTGGAAGCGGCATGCAACCAGCGCCTTCCTGCCACCTGTATGAGGTCATCGGACCATCTTGTGTCTGGTCATCCTACGCTGCGCTTGCCAATACGCGGCCGCGATTCGAGAACTTTCCGACCCCATCGGCCATCGGTTCTCCGTGCTATGTGCCCTGCCCACTGCCACTTCAACTTGCTAATCCGCTGGGCTATATCGGTTACTTTCGTTCGTCTGCGGATCTCCTCATTTCTGATTCCATCACGCAGAAAAACTCCAAGCATAGCCCTCTCCATAGCTCGTTGCGTTTTTGCGTTTGCGTTTGTTTTCTATAATTAATCTTATGCTTACATAAAGAAGAATAGTTGCAAGACCCGGCAGTAACATGTACGACATATTCTAGCGACTGTCAACAAACTAACACTATGGTTGTAATGAATAAATTAATCAACAAAACACTTGTACGCACAAAAACGACTGGCATTATAAATACCAAACCATCGCGCTTTTTTTCTCAGTCGGAGTCAGTTATTCTCACAGAAAGTCCTATTAAATTTCATCTTTTTGCCCAAATCCAACAAACGGGATAACAACTATTTAGATTTATTTTATTCTTCTTCATAGATACTACCTACTAAAAGGCAGTCACGATGTACGTATACGGTGACCAAAATGTGAAAGTGTCTGATCATTTAAATTTTGGTAAATTTGTGTTAGATCACCTTCGAGCTGCAAAAAGTGACGACGTGTGTTTGGTAAGAAAACGTTATTATTATTCCGTCTTAGATGACACCTCAGTTAATCATTGTATTAAATTTACGATTGGAACGTTTTACGTGTAGGAAAATGGTCTTACCCGAGAGAAATTGACATATAAAGAAGCCACACAATACGCCGTGAACCTGTCCGTAGCACTTTCAAAGCTGGGCGTGGGGAGAGGAGACGTAGTCGCTATTGGATACAATACGTTCATACATTACATTCCCACGGTTCTTGCTGTGGTGCTCGCAGGAGCGACATGCACATCCTACGACGATGATACGGGAAAAGGTACGTTCATGAAAATATATTTATCAACGGTGGAAAGGAAAAGACGTACAAGCGCCATTTTTGATGAAAGTGAATTGTATAAACCAATCGTCTCATAAAAAATATTGCAGTCGAATTTTATATATAACTCGTTTTCGTCCAAAATGACGCTTTAGCTTTTTTCCTTTCCTCTGTTATTATATAAAATTTGAATATGAGCAGTAAATATTTTAAATTCTATTCTTAACACTTATTACAGCGATTCTAAAACATAAATTGGATATGGTGAAGCCCACACGTTTCATATGTTCATTACAATTTTGGGAAACGTTTAATAAACTACTGAAGAATTATGACTGCATTAAGACTTACATTGCAGTTGATGATATCCCAGATTTAAAGTTTTCATTAAAGTCTTTAGCTTCAGAAGATGTAGATGTAGAAAGTTTTGTACCGGCCGCAGTTGAGGGGAAGACGGAGACAGCACTGATATTCTATTCTTCTGGTACAACTGGCATGTCAAAGGGAGTTCAAATAACCCACTCTAGTTGCATAGTTACTTGCTTGCCACATGCGTAAGTATCACTCAAAATTGTTTTTAGGCTAGCCTAACCACGGTCACGGTCAAATGTACATGTTTTTTTAGTTTCAGAAAACTGGAATCACTAAGAACAGCATTTCTAGTGCTTCCGCTATCATGTAATTTTTTTACATTCAAGGCATTTAAATTTCTAGTATTGGGAAGAAAAATTGTTTATTCGCTCAATTTTTGCACACAGACTGCTTTACAAATTTTACGAGATTGCAAGGTAAATTGAAACAGTGGTAACTTAATTTTATTCATTGGATTCATCTTAATAAATAAACGATTGCACTGGTTTATTTTAGATTGACATCATATTTGCTGTCCCAGTGGATGTACGTGATATTATCAACAGCAGTCTTCCGAGTGATGACTGTTTTGATACTCTGAAGATGATCTATTGCCGCTCTTTCCCTTTAAGAATCGAGACGATACACTTTTTTAGACAAAGGTTACTTGATTTTTATATTAACTTAAAGTAATCGGTTTCAAGAAGAGTTAATACATATAAGAAAATTCAAAATAAAATGAAATACTTCAATGATACAAAGTGCAACATCACTATAATATCACTGTCGGTTACTATAAACATAGTTTGACTTTTATAATATAATTTAATTTAAATATTTGTTTGTGGGGACACCACAACAGAAAAACTTGGTTTATTGTTGGCTGGCCCATAAATCCGACGGGCAGGCGTCGGTAGCTAGGGCATCATCTTCTCGCAGATGGTGACAACGAGGTTACATCCCCTTTTAAAAATGCAGAGAATGAACAGCGATACCACGCTGGCGGAGGACGGCGACCAGTCCTGCCGGTATTGCACTGGCCTGTTTGAGAGCCACGCCGGTAGAATTCGTAGCGGCAAATGCTTCAACTGTTTGACTGTGGCTTTAAGTTTGGATGGACCCTCTTTGTAGCGGAGCTATGTAAGGGGAGTCTCACTAAATTCTCGAGTCGCCCCAGCCTCGGAGGTCTCCACGTAGAGCAAAATTAAAAATCCCTATTAAAAATCGTTTTTATGTAGGCACCCTTAAGGAATTAAGTAGGTTACATACATAACCTACAGAGTGGAGAACTGAGATTGGGCACCGTTTTATTGATTCAAAACATGTCGCCAAATTGGCCTTTTACCGTTACTGATAAATACAATGGTTTTCAATCACTGCAGTTTGTCGTTTGTTGCAGACTTCCAAAGGTTAAGGATATCATTCAAGGCTACGGTTTAAATGAATGCGGAGAGCCTATGTCTGAAGTGTGGGGAAAATATAAGCCAGGAAGTGTAGGATTAGCGTCTCCGGGCATCATTGCTAAGGTAGGTACGTAATTTAAGAGGGTGCGGGAACATCCGATTGCACAAACAAAAGATTAACTATTTTTCGGGTTACCTAAAAATTTAATTCTTCTTTTCTTCGGAAGAGAAATTGAAAACTTCCCTTTTCGAAGTACGTTTAACAGAGAAGGAATTAGGCGCGGTTTGTTGGATTGACAAACTCCACCTCCATTTTAAGACAGTTAATTTGTTTACATTACTTAATTTTTTAAGTTTAAAAAAACATTGCTTACTTTCAGGTCGTGAACCCAAAAACAAGAGAGCTTTTAGGTCCGAATCAACTTGGTGAAATTTGTCTAAAAGGCCCCTCCCTTATGAAAGGTTATTTAGGCATTGAGCGGACCGACTATTTGGACGAAGAAGGGTTTTATTTGACCGGGGACTTGGGTTATTACGATGAAGAGAAATACTTTTTTATCGTCGATAGGCTCACAGATGTCATTAATTGCGAGGGTTTAAAGGTAAATAATAATCTGGGGGCACGGCAGTTCCCCCGCCAAGTCGAGCAAAAAAAAGCGGCACGGCCGTACCACCCTTTTCTCGAAGAGGTTCAAGCCATTTTCGACCCCCTATAACTTCGTTGTGGATTAAACTAGAACCCAGTATTTACAGAAACTAAGCAGGCATTGCATAAACACGGTATATTTCAAATTTCATTCAATTTGAACCAGTAGTTTAAGAATTATAACTAGTCAAAATTTCTTAATTTGTCACTCACTGACTGACTGACTGACCGATCATCAAAACTTTCAGGCACTTCTACTAGACATAGAAGTTTCAAATTTAGAATGCAATTAGTGTTTAGTGTATAAATCAAAGAAAAACCTAAATATTTTGCAATTTCTGTCCAGTTTTCAAAGTACACCAACTGCATAAATAACTTTGTAATCCCATATAATATATAGGATTAACAAAGTTAACATTGGCAATGAATGAATCAATCCTGTATATGTATGAAAATAAAATGGCGGCGGGTGGTAGGACCTTGTGCAAGGTCCGTCCGGATCGCTACCACCATCTTGCTCGCTAATCCCAGCGCTAAGCAGCAGTGCTTGCACTGCTGTGTTCCGGCGTGGAGAGCAAAACAGCCGGTGTAATTACTGGCACAAGAGGTATTCCATCTTAGCCCTCTGGGTTGGCAACGCTTCTGCAATCTTCTTGGTGTTGCGGGTGTCTATAGGCGGTGGTGATCACTTACCATCAGGTGACCCATTTGCTTGTTTTCCTTCCTATTTCAGAAAAAAATATATATATATAGCTCGTAGGTAGCAAGCAATACATAATTGATTAATTAGACGAACTTACCTTACGTGAAGTCTGATTACAATTTTATGAACGGTGATCTGAAATATAATTGATAACAGTGTAGTTCCCTTTACGCTATTCGTTGACATCGCAGTTTAGAGGGTCTATAAACATTATTAAAAAAATAATATATATTTGTCTATGTCCTGGTCACCCCGATTTGACACTTTTTTAGAGACTTGTCCAAGATCCCTGTCGACAGGGGCCTGTTGATCTTCAACAGAATGGGCTGGGCGGGTAATTATATTTCAGATCACCGTTCATAAAATTGTAATCAGACTTCACGTAAGGTAAGTTCGTCTAATTAATCAATTTTATTTCACGGTGATCTGAAATATAATTGATAACAGTGTAGATGTTTAGAGTATCTAGTCGACATGGGTTTTTATAAACTGTTGTATAAAATTAAATACTTTTTTTAAAATCAATTATCTTTATTTTTGGTATCAATTTCACAACTTAATTGAGATCAAAGTTGAGACCGTCGCTCAACGACATGTCTTAGTCCACATATTTAGGACAAAATATTTGGTTCACATAGTGACATAACTTTTATGAAAACATAACATAACATTTAGGTACGTAGTAACGAAATGCAATCCTTCTTGCTTGTTAATAAATCCAACATATTTATAACTTAAAACATTTAAAGTTTTAAAGGACATAAAATAAGAATAACGACTTAATTTTAAGTCCCTATAACATTTATAATCTAATCAGTCATTTTAAATGATAAGGTTATATCTAATAATAGAAGTTTTACAAGTATCAAATAGGACCTTGTGAAAGTCAATTACCACATACATATAAACCACAATGTATCCTTAGTACTTATTCGAAATTGAAAATAGCATTAATAAAGCTTTCCTGTGGAACATTGTTGTTCACTGGGACGTCATAAAACCTAGCAAAAACTAGAGAGCTGTCTGACCAGCCGGCTGTTTTCCTTATTACGTCCAATGGTACCCCAGCTCGTTTAGCAGAAGATGTCGCTGCATGGCGTGTACTATGGGTAGTGAATATTTCAGTATCAATCCCACTTTCCTTCATAACCTCCTTTATCCATCTGCTAATTGTTTGCTTAGATGCTCTTTTATATGGCCGTCTGCTAGTGAGTAATAAGTATGCTTCATTACCCCTGATAGTCAATGAGCTTTTAAGATATGTTTGCAAAACTCTAGCAGGGCAAACGCTGGGGTTTTGATTGAAGAATGGTAGCTTAATTACAGTTTCAGTTTTTGAAGATATTGATGTCTTTATGAGATCTGTTATATTAATAGTAATTATATCTTGTGAAAGAGATATGTCTTTTACTTTAATGACTGACAATGTCTGCACCCGCTGAGCAGTAGCAAGGGCTAACAATGTGACCAGCTTCTTGCTTAATTTTTCAAAATTTAATTGAGCATTATCACCCCATCTGGCCAATAAGCTTAAGACTGCCGAAGGATCCCAAGTATTGGCATACCTGCGCAAGGCAGGTTTGATTCTATAAAGCCCCCTGAAAAAACGTTTGACCTGGTTATCACTGCCTATATTTTCATTGACTAAAAGGGAAAGTGCTGATCTAGCTGTATTTAGTGAACTGTAGCCCACATTAGTTTCATGTTTCTTTGTAAGATATAGTATCACGTCTGGTATTGAAGCTTCATATATATCAATACCGTTTTCTTGGCAGAATGACCACCACGTCTTATAGGTGGTATTATATTGCTTGAGCGTACCTTGTGAAACAGATGACAGCATAATATTTAATGAGCTTGCTGGCAAACCTCTGCGTCTGAATGCTTCCCGCAGAAGATGCTCGCTGCCAGGGTAAGCTGACTGCTCAACTGATGTTTTGTGCTGAAAGGAGATAGTAATAAATTACTATTAGGTGTAAATATCAATGGTTTTGTAACCATTAACATTTTTGCTAATGGGTACCAGGGTTGTGCAGTCCATAGTGGGAATACTAAGATTCCCTTAGCTTTGTCACTTTTAATCTTTTGCAGACATTTGGTCATTAGAGCAAAAGGGGGAAATGCATAAAAGAAGTAGTTGTTCCAATCTAGCGTGAAGGCATCTATTTCAAATGCATATGGATCTCTATGCCATGAGACATAATCTTTACATTTTGCGTTAATCCTGCTCGCAAATAAATCAATAGTTGGCTTTCCTAGCTGGCTTTCAATCTTCTGAAAAGCATCTTCTGAAAGCTCCCATTCAGTGTCAATGTTGATATTTCTTGATTCTTCATCTGCCAAATTTTCCTTCGATTTTATATAAGATGCTAGAACATTAATTGATCTCTCTTCACACCAGTCCCATATCTTTCTACTAATGGCATTCAGATGAGGAAATTGGACACTACCCATTTTGTTAATGCTTGCTATGGCGGTAGTGTTGTCAATTCGGAGTAAAATGTCACAGTTGTTTTTAAATTTTGCAAAGCATTTTAAACCAAAATAAGCTGCTATTAACTCTAATTGATTTATGTGATATTTTTGCTCCAATTGTGACCATAGTCCCCCAACACTTTCACCATTGCAATGCACCCCCCAACCAGTTAACGATGAGTCGGTATAAATCTCTAGATTTATTTTCCTAGGCCTAAATTGTTTGCATTTGTGCATTATGTTGTTGTGCCACCACTTAAGATCTGGGTGTATTTCCACTGCCAATGTCATATGAGCATCATAATTATCCCCTGATTTTAAAAGAGCTTCATATTTATTTTTCTCCATAATCTTTGTATGTACCATGCCATATGGTATGGCTGGGCAAGCTGCTATTAATGTGCCCAGTAATTTTGCAAATTCTCTTATTTTGCAATATTTTAGTTTGAGAAATTTTTCAGTCATTATCTTTATACCAATTCTTTTTTCTTGAGGTAACTCTAGACACATAGATTCAGAATTAATCATGAAACCAAGAAATTTGCAAGACTTACTGGGCACCATATTACTCTTTTCGAAATTAATTATGAACCCCAAGCACTTCAAAATGTTAATTGTAGCTTCCATATTTTTTAAACACTCATTATAAGTATGCCCAATACATAAGTAATCATCTATGTATATTGTAGAAAGGAAGCCCAAGCTTCTTAAGTAACTGACAACAGGTTTTAATATCTTTGTAAAAACACTAGGCGCTGTACATAAACCATATGGCAAAGCTGTAAACTCATATAATGTATCCTCAAACTCAAAGCGCAAGTACTTTCTGTGCTCACTGGCTATAGGCACTAATAGGTATGATTCTTTGAGATCTATTGAACACATGTAATAGTTATGATCAACTAATCTGATTGCTGTTCTAATATCTTCCATTTTAAAATGGTCTATTTTTATAAACTTATTTAAAGGCTTTAAGTTTAAAATGAACCTTTGTTTGCCATTAGGTTTAGGTATAAGGAATATTTTCGAGATAAATTCACCCTGTGTGTGGTGGCATGGTGTAATTGCACCTAATTGTAAAAGGTTATTTATGGCATCCCTCATAAGGATGTTTTCACTAGCTGACAAATTATTTTTAGGTACTATATGTTGAACAGGATAATTTAGGAAAGGAATTTGATATCCCTTAACCCACTGTAGTATAATTGGGTCACTAGTTAGTGACTCCCAACATGCATAATAGTTTTTTAAATTGCCTGCATGTACCTGATTGTTTATCTTCTGGTGTAAGAGCTGCTGCTGTGAGCACCCCGGGTTCTCTCGGAACGTGGTTGGTTGTAGGAATATGTTTGTTTGCGCTGCGATGGCTGTGCAGTTCGGTTCTGTGGCCCGCCTCGTGCCATCGCTTTCGCTGGCTGTCGTTGGAATGTCTGTCGAGGTGGACCGCTGCGGTTTACCGTATATTTATTCTTGGGAGGGGCTGAGCTGGCCAGTTTTGTGGGAACAACTTTCTTTATTGAGTTGGTACTTTGTTGTATCTGCTTGCTTTGTTTAATTTTCTCTCCCAAATTTTCTCCAAATAAAAATTGGTTTCTGGTGGTTGTTTCCATCATCTGTAAAAACTTCTTGTCAAGTTGAGGTGCTACTAGCACCTTTCTTGTCTTGGTGAGTTGAAAATGCAGATCTGTTAATAATTTTGTTGCCTCGCTTAAAGATTTCAGCATGACTACCTTATCAAGCGAGTCTTCCATAATACTTGACATCACTTTGCCAATTATTGTTAGGGCGGTCCCAATTTGCCGTTGCTGGAGCACAATACTCTTATCCCTGTTTTTCCCACTTTCAGAGATACCTGCCGCCACTTCTTCATTAAGAATTGGAGCGTCTAACAATTTGCAATTCTCTGGCAACATAATTATTTTGACAATTTCCTCTTTTTCTACTTTACTCAATCCATGAGTTAGAATATGATTCCATCTCTTGCATATATTCTCATTTATTTGGCCTTCATATGATTTATTCTCATCATACTCCTGTCCAAGTGCTTGCAGTAACTCCGCACTTGGTCCGGGTGGTACTGTCAATGATCCCGATTCTTCCCCTTGTTGGTCTAACTTTTCCTTCCCAGGGGTATCTTGGGTGTCCATATGAAGCTGAACAGGATCTTCAGGGTCCGTATTTTGGCAGATGACGTCATCTGAAAAAGGGAGACAGGCGTTTATAAACGTGACACCATATCTCGTATGGAGTTATTTAATAGGATCAGTATCTCGTACCGATATCATTGTTTTATATCAAAGTTGGTATCGCGTACCAAAGTTGACCTTCGTGTTTAAAGTATCTCGTACCAACACGGAAAATACTCGGGGCCGCAGTCGTCGTCTTCTTCAAAATTTTGAGGTTAAGTTTTTTCCACAATAACACTTTATGCACCATATACTTACTTTCTTTATCTGGATCCTGCTCGGGGCTTCGGAGCCTGCGCTGTCGCGAGCGAGTGCGACTGCAAGTACTGCGACTGCGCCCACGGCTCCGACTACGATCGCGACTGCGCACATTGCTCCGACTACGATCATGACTGCATCCGCGAGTTTTGTTGCGTTTATTTTTGCGCCGGTGCCTTTCAATCTTTCCAGAATAGTATTCTAGCTTCCTCAATAACTTTTCCTCGGTATCCATGTCTTTTTTACAATTTATTTTACAAATTATGAAATACTACGATGTCATACATTTATGCGCGAAAAAGAAGTGTCAAATCGGGGTGACCAGGACATAGACAAATATATATTATTTTTTTAATAATGTTTATAGACCCTCTAAACTGCGATGTCAACGAATAGCGAAAAGGGAACTACACTGTTATCAATTATATTTCAGATCACCGTGAAATAAAATTATAGTTAATGTAACAAAAACAATCTAAACAAGCTTATTTACTATAACATGAATTGCTTGTGAGTTACATTGTGTTTTCATGCGATGGCCAAGTCAATCTATTTTACTGAAACATAAAAGTTTTTTTATATTAATGTGGTCACTGCAAGATGTTGTCAGATTAGCTAATTACGTAATAACTTAAGACAGAAGGTCCCTTAATAAGGGACTGAATAAGCCAACCGACTTGGTATAACATGGATCTCACAACTTTTTACGGTAGAGAACTGAGTTGCGAGACTTGTTTTTTTTTACAAGTTTTGTTTTTGATGGCATTTCTTTTATCTACACACATATCATAAGTGCTCCATAACGCTGGTCTTTAATTGCTTACACAATCAATTAATAAAATGAAACCCTACTTATAAAACTTGCATTGGTAGAAACACACACTCGTTTTTATAATTTCATTTTACCCAGAAACTTCAAGTGGGTCCTTTTTTGTTTTGAGTAGTTAAAGAATTAAATTCAAATTGCGGCCATAATATAACTAACCAAAAAGTTATCCCTTTGTGCGTCACTCTAATATGACTAGTTAAATCTATATTATGTAGAATCCTAAAAAAATAACTCACTGAGGGATGCACTGAAGGATGCGCTATTCGTGCCTGTGTTGTTGGCCCACTGTACACGGCTAGTAGGTGCCACTACTGGCAACACTGGCTCGCAGCGCGCGCGCACGTATTGAGCACCCGCTTCTGCTCTAAGCTGGATGCCGGGCCTATAAGTGTTGCTAGAAATAGTATTTCATGTAACTGCTATATAATGAGAGGCCTTAAAACACGAGTGTGCTTTTATGAAACGAGCGTCAGCGAGATTCATAATAGGATCACACGAGTGTTTTAAGGCCTAATTATATACAGTTGCATACATTACTTTATCTACGTATTTTATAAGCAAATCTTAAAAAAAATTATTTCACGAACGAAGCTTATTTACTTGACTAACGGTGCTATTAGCGCTAGTGTGTGTAAATAAAACAAAGAGCTTGCAATTCGTCCGTTTCCGCAACGCCAGCGCAGAAGGTGAAGTGGAATCGTATTTAGTATTTTACGTAATGGTTATGGCAATTGAACTAATGTTATGGTTTTTAAATGGTTGTTTGTAATTTTCTGCACGAGTTCTGAGTACTCTTTATATATTTTTTGGCCTGAAAATACGTTTAAAATGGAAAATAAAATACAGCGGTGATAGGCACCATTTTTTGCTGTGGGTTCTATTACCATGATAAACTACGGTAATAGTTAAAGTTGTGATTTTGGTTCTTTATGCTTTAATTTGGGTATGTGTGACCGGTTAGTTAAGTTCTTACAGTTATTCCAATATTGATCTAGTCACGCTAATAAAAAACCATTTCCGTGGTATAAAATGTATTCAACAAACCCTTAACTTTTAACATAAACTTCAGTACTGATTTTGTAGTTTCTATAGAAACCCTTATTTTGTCAAGTTGTTTAAATATTGAAATAAAATAATATACTTACTGGCCAGTTATGTAATTTTGGTTATATACCAAGGTTATAATTTTTATTTTTGATTTGAAATGAAAATACAACTGTATGTTATTGTTCTTATGGGTCGGAATTAGGATTTATAACACTCCAATTTAAGCCTATTACCGATGCTTAGATCACATAACCCTCGGTATTAGAATGTATGGGAATCTATTGCCGATCCATTTAATTTTTGTTTGGGTCGGTGATAGGCTTTTAAAAAAGTGTCTATTATCGAGTGAAATTTCAGTCTTTTATTAAAATAAATCGCATTTAGGGTACCGTAAGTACAGTATATTTGATAAAATTGAGACTCACTTATCAGTTGGAATCTGTTCCATTTGTACTGATCCATAAAGGAGATTAGTAGGTAGACACATTATGTAGTTATCATAAGTTGTACATGTTTAACGTTTTATTTACTTACCCTTAAAAAACTTAATGTACAGCAATAATATACAGAACCAAAACCATATTTTTTTAACCCTCGTTAATTAGTTCCGAATCGTAACATGAGTCTGAATCCTAATACCGATGGTAGAAAATTGCTGCTTTGTATACCGTCGGTAATGGAAGCTCAATTTGCGGTAATAGAATCACAGCCTACCCATTAACACGGTAATAGAAGAATTAGGTATTTTGGTTTCAATAATTATTTTATCACATAAGAATAAGTAAAATGAGTAAAAAAAGTTACTACGCTGAAAGTTCAATAAACACTCTTAAATAAAAAAAATATTCTCGGTCGTTAAGTAGCTTTGATACTCTTAATTTTTTGGACTTGTTTGAAAACATCCTTAAGTACCACGGTAATAGGCGCCGTTACCTTATTACAACCAATTTTATTATGAGAAATTTCATGTCTGTGATAGTAGGTAAATCTAAACTTCAATGGTCATTACATACCGATTTCTGTAACGTTTGGAGTTTAAATTAGGAACAGCTGTCTAGATTCAAGTAAGTCTCTATTTTAGTATCCATAGATATGAAAACAGTTATCGATACGAAACGTCAATCCAGTATGTTAATATAAACGCACGACATTTGATCTCGAGTGACATTAGAAATAGGGACTTCATTCGTTTGTCTATGGTTCAAATGTGCCGCCATTACTGTTGTCATTCATTTGTTGGTTTTTTGCTGTTATCATATTATGTGTGTAGATAAAGTAATATATGCAACTGTATATAATTAGACCTTAAAACACTCGTCATTATATAGCAGTTGCATAAACTACTATAGCATAATTAGTTACTTATGACTTCGAAGAGAAGTACGAGATTATATGATTTCAAATTGCAGATATCACCTATAGAATTAGAAAATATTCTGCTTCAACACCCAGCCGTACAAGATGTTGGAGTAGTTGGAAAATCAGTGCCTATTTTAGGTGAGGTTCCTATGGCTTTTGTTGTAAAGAAACCAGGTGTTGAAGTTTCTGAAAGTGAGCTTAAGGACTTTGTTGCATCAGAGGTAAATAATGAATACGTAAAGCATATTAATACAACGTAAGTGTAAATAAGTTCAAAACCTTAACTTTTTTTCAGATGTCATCATTAATAGAACTTCAAGATGGTATCATCTTCATTCCAGAAGTGCCAAGAAACGCTAGAGGCAAAATCTTGCGCCGAAAACTAAGAGAATTATTGAGTGAAAACGATTCTTCAATGTCCTCTTTCCACGAGGCGTGAAATGTACTTTTATTGATAAATATCATTATTTTTACCAGATATACCTAGTCGATATATCTTGGAAATACAATCTAGTCTTAAGACTAATAAGTATTTTAAATTTTACCTAAACTATTAATTGAACTATAAGCTATGAATGTGTCCATTAAAACGTTTCTTATTGTCTCTATTAAGGGGAAGACACTTTGATAATGTGTTTTTGTCAAATGAACCACTCACTACACTGATAATTACACTATAACTACACTTAAATAACTCAAATGATTTTTTCCTTTTCAGTCTTCTCGCTGTATCCGTGTAATCGAGGAGCTGGATGGCCTCGACGTTCACATGGTGATGAAGCCTGTGCTCGTGGGCTTCGGCATATTTCTTGATGATGTTGCTGACATATTCCACTTTGAGGTCCCGGTGGAGGTCGTTTTTTATAGCGAAGTTCTAGTTCATCACTTTTTTTGTTACGTTCCAGCATCGGCATGTCCGTTTTATTCACAAACTCAGAATTATTTATAACTGCGTTAGCAAAATCTTTTAAAAATATGCAGTAGAAAAAGGTTTCCTTACCATTAAGGATCTCTAAGGTAAAATAAAATGAGGGTAGCGAGCGGAGTAAATATATCAGGTAGTACGCCCCAAAAGAGCTTGTATGCTATCTAGCCACATTATAAATTAAATCTTAATCGTTAAACAAAAGGAGTCAGTTTAAATAGGGTAGCAAATAGTCGTGTTGAGTTAGTAAAGCACATTTTTAATTTAGGTCGGCGGGCAGGCGACGTAGTAGTAGTCCCTAGGTTTCACACCTGCCAATGTTCGTAGAGCCTGCTTTTGGACTTTTAACACTCTGTCGGAGTCCGTCGAGTTTCCCCTCAATAGGATAGAATAGAATAGAATAGAATAGAACCATTTATTCCAGGCTGCATAGGCCCATAGAAAAAATACCTTAAAGACTAACATACATATTTATAAAACAAAACAATAAAACATTAAAATTAGCACGTTACTTCGGCGACGTGTGACTTAATTTCGGGGTGTCCAGCAGGCGTCCGTAAAAACGACGGAAAGCGACTCCCTTCGGCCAGAATTCCTGCTTCATGAAGGTCGACAGATGATCGGTCGGCACCCGCACCACAAAGGATGTGAAATTGACGTTGTGGCGGGACTCCAACCGCTCGACCCTCAGGGTACAACTGGTCTTCATTCGGATCGATCTCCTCAACCTTCGTAGAGTAATGCAGCCGGGACACGTACAGCTGCGTCGTTGAAACAGCAGGACGCAGCAGATGTCTCGGTCCCGTCGGTGCCGTAACGCACAGGTTCTGACTGGTGGACTTTTTCTTCTTCTTCTTCTTCTTCTTTCAATGTAACGCCGTACGACAAGAGTGAGTGGAAATGAACATGGTAGACTTGGACTTGTGCTTTTTTAGAAACGAGTAGTTTGAGCTTTCGCAATGCAAATACCGCGCTGTTTAATCGTTCACAAAGCTTTTGCACATGCGGTTTCCAGTTTAGCCTATCTTCCATGATAAATTCAAGTTACCTACTTGTTTCACACATTGGCATCGAACTCTGTAGTTGTGGAGCCACTGTGTGGTTGCTGGCTGAGAACAAGATCACATTTGATATGGTCACGTTAAGGACCAAACCATTTGCAGAGAACCACTCATACAGCTGATTGCACACACCTCCTAACCTGTGCTCAAGCTGTTCATATGTACAGGCGTTTACTACTACCGTGGTATCATCCGCAAATAAAACTGTTTGACGCTCATTGACAGAGGCAGCGAGATCATTGATAAATCATAAAAACCGGGTATTCCCCAAGGACGATCCTTGCGGGATGCCTACGCACGTTCATATCGCCTGCCTTAGATTTTACCCTCCTACCATCAATTTGAACTGCAACCGTCTACTGTCTACCTAAGGTACTAGAAAAGACTTAAAAAGTAGGAGGTCCTTATCTTGAATGCCATAGTGCCTCAGTTTGTCTAGCAATAACTTATGGTTAATTACATCGAACGCCTTGGATAGGTCACAAAATACCCCTACCACTTTATGTTTCTCATCGAAAGCTGTTGCGATGCAATCAAACACTTTATATGCAGCTAATGTGGTAGACCTTTTTTTTCTATAAACAAATTGTTCGTCCGTCAGTAGGTCATTTGTCTCTAGATGTCTTATTAAACTGTCGGATAAAATCGACTCAACAATCTTTGAGATATTTGGCACAATAGTTATAGGTCTATAGTTATCCACAGAACATTTTTCACCTTTTCCTTTATATACAGGGCATACCCGCACATATTTAGCACAGTTATACAAAAAAAAGTAATCTATTCTATTTTAATCAACAACGTATTTAACGCAAATATTAGGTGAGAAGTGAGTTATAAATTCCCACCATGTAAGTAATCGTAACCTTGAGTGTGTACAGTCATGTTCATTCCAGTCATTGCACCATAGCAGTGACTAGTGTATAGCAACTCAACTTATTCGGGGTATTTCCCCTTGGTTGCTGTCGCGCAACCCGAACCAGGGCTCCACAGAAAACAAGCGTTGCTGCACTCGTCTCATGTAGCAACACGTGCTGAGTGGAGATCCCTTTATTGGTGTCAAATTGTGTCACCATCGATAGTTAGGTTATAAATATTCTGTAAGTTTAATTTTGTACGAATGGTGGTGGTACTTTATGAGACTAAATAAAAATATTTTCTTTCTTTCTTTTTCTTTATAAATTTTATTGAGGGTACTTGCCAACGGTAGATAATAGCTACTAGTAGGGGAGCCATCGGTGCTAAATGGGTATATATCGGAGCGTCATAGAGACCTATTGGATTGCGAAGCTTAAAAGATAAAAAGAAAAAAATTAGATAATGTATACCTTTTCATCGGTGGGGGGAGCGACTATAGATTTTCAAATATGAAAAAAATCTGTTGCATGTGCATACTTGAGCGCGTCAGATATTGATAGTATTCATGCCCGAAGTGTTGTTCATAATGTACGTATGTTAATCTGATCGTTTGCATGGTGGGGGTAGTCGTACGTAAGGGTTGAAAATGGGAAAAATAATAATATAAGGGGATGTTAAATGAACCTATAAAAAAAACTCTCATTCAAGATTCTGACGATTTGGATGTGACGCAAACTCATGGCTATTACTAGAAGTTGCAAAAGAAATCGCCATTATGAAATACACAAGCGCGTCAGATTAAGATATATATATATGGTTCATCTTTATGTCCTAGACGTGGTATTCCTTAATCTGACGATTATAATTAATTGAAAAGTTCCCGAATTGTTCACTTCCAGCCTAGAAGATATATTTAGGCTCTTCGACTGGGCAGATGGGGGCATAAACATAAATGGCGAGCGGCTCACCCGCCTCCGTTTCGCCGACGACATCAGTTTTTTTGCCGAGACCTTGTTCGATCTCCAGAAAATGATGGAAGAACATATCTGGCTTCGCTAAGTGTTGGTCTACGTATAAATACTACAAAGACGAAAATTATGTGCAGGGATCCCACCGTAAACGGCATTTAGGGTGACGGCAAGATTATTAATACATCACTTCATGCCTTCATGCCTTTGTACATCACTGTATTTCTTCTTGTCATTTGTGTTATTTTGTACAATAAAGAATTTACATACCTACATACATGAATCGGGTTCACAGTCAAAGTCAAAATATTTTTATTCAGATAAGGCTTACAGGAAGCGCCTATTAATGTCATAAAATTTATCACCAGTTCGGAAAAACCTCTCATAAGAAGATACCAGCAAGAAACTCAACGAGGTATATATTTTTTAAATAAGTCATAATTACAATGGTATTTTACATCTTAAATAATTAAACGTATGATTGACGAGTATGTCTATCTGGAACAGATGATTACGCTTAAAAAGGATGGACAAGCTGGACAAGCTTGACTCAGTTTTGGTAAGCTGCCTGAAATTTTCAAGAGTTAGGATATACCTCTGTCCCTTAAGCGAAGGGCATATAAACAATGTCAAGGTTTACGGAGCGAAAACTTGGATCCTCGCCCAACAGAGCATTCAACAGCTGCAGGTGGCCCAAAGGAAAATGGAACGCGTCATGTTGGGTATTTCTCTATGCGACAGAGTAAGAAACACGGAAATCTATAGTCCTTTATTATTGCGCAAAGAAAGTGGCGGTGGGCGGGTCACGTAAGTCGCAGAACAGACAACCGATTGGAGACCAAGGACTGGGACCAGAAGCGTTGGTCGCCAGAAGGCCAGGTGGGCCGGCGACATAATTATCAAGACTGATGGGGAAAAATTGGATGAAGAAAGCCCAAGACCTGATAGAATGGCGTGCAAATGAGGAGGCCTACGCTCAGCGGTGGCTGACTTTGGGCTGAATAAGAAGAAGGAGAAGAGACTTTCAAAGCTCAGGAAATAGCATGGAAATAGAAAAGTGTATGTCGCATGTATTTTAAAAGAAAATAATTTTAAAAATAAGTTTTTTTTAATCAACGTCTTCATCTGTAGAATCATCTTCATCATAATAGATACAAAAAGAGTGAGAGTGAAATAGAAACACGGAGTGGGGAATATAGGCATCACGCAGCTGCACGCTTTAAACTTTATCGATGATTTTTTGTTACTTCGGCTTGTGGAAATCGTCAGATTATATATTTTTCGTTATCCTTAAATTATTTCCTTCAAAATAAAAACTAAAAATAGCCGTTTTTTTTACAAGTTTGTAACCCTCCCACTTCTTTAAAAATATAATAGTAAGGAGTAATAACAATCAAGATCCAAACAGTACATTTTCCATAATAGTCCGAATTACCAAATCCTACGAAAACATTCATACTTTCCAAAGTATTCTTAAAATGTAGGTTGATACGTAATTCAATTTTGGCGTGTTATGTCATAGTTGAAACAAACGCTCTTTTCCTAGCTTTCTTGTCGTCACACATAAGTTTTAGGTTCAGACTCAGACTACATTTTGGAATATAAAGTTCCACCAAAACTGAATTCAATACCTTTTATGATGTGGATTTTAGTATGTTATTAGTTTTCAGTCTGTAACAACTAAGTAGCTGTATATGATTATTATTAAAATCTTGTCATAATGTGATGCATTTTGGATTTTATGATTTTTCTGTTTCGACGTTTTGAAAATTAGGTACGACTAGAAAGTATTTTGAATCGTAAATGTTGTATATTTTCCTCATTTTACATTCCAAGCTTAGAAGTTTAGAACTTATGCCATTTTTAATTTATGAATTCCTGCCGTAAAGTCGACTTCAATAGAAATGATCATGTTGTAAACAAACCAATTTACCATCTTCACTCCGTAATCACGCTCTTCTGAACAACGAGTATGGTCCCATTACCGATTTATACATCTTAACCTTGTGTTATTATTCGTTTTAAGACAAAAAAATATTTATAAACTATTTGTTATTCCAATAATAGTATTTTATGCAACTGCTATATAATGAGAGGCGTTAAAACACGAGTGTGGTTTAATGACACGAGCGTCAGCGAGTTTCATAATAGGATCACACGAGTCTTTTAAGGCCTAATTATATACAGTTGCATACATTACTTTATCTACACACATATCATAACTGCAAAAAACCAACAAACGAGTGACAACAAGTAATGGCGGCCATTCGATCTATCCGTCAAGACGAACGTTTTTTTAAATCATAGACAAACGAATGAAGTCCCTATTGTCATGTCACTCGAGATCAAAAGTCGTGCGTTTAAATTGAAAAATCATGCTGAGTTGACGTTTCGTATCGATAACTGTTTTAATATCTATGGATACTAGAATAGAGACCAACTTAAATTTTGACAGCTGTTCCAAATTTAAATTCATAACGTCAGAGATATCGATAATGTGATCACCACTAAACACAGACTACTAAAAGATACTACCCAATAAAAAACAGATTTACGTACTACCACAGACAAGAAAACTCTTATATTAACATTGGTTGTAATAATGCTGGTCATTTTCTATGGTTTTTGAACGCGTTATTGAGCACTTATGATATGTGTATAGATAAACACTTTTGTTTTAAATTGAATATTATGTGTCAAGTGCTAGCCATATTTATGTACAACATTTTTTATTGAGTCCGTGTTTTGTTTTCATGTAAGTATTTTTTTATACATTTGTTTCTCACTTGCTCACTTAAGACGTCTAGTACGTTAAAGTTTAATGATTAAAGTACACAATTGAGTTCTAATATTTTAAACCTAAAATAATAGAAATAAATATATTTTTTCGTCTCGGACATTAAATAACAAAGTGACAGTGCTCGTTTGCCTTATAGCTAACATTCTACGTGATACTTGCGAAAAAGATTTATCGCATGAATTAATCCTGCATACATGTGTCGGACATCAGAACATTCCCGCGAAGAATGAACTCCACTCACATATTTCTACTATTTTTCTACGTCTCATTTCGTACTTGGCCCCAACTTTTGTACAGTCAAGGAATTAAATTTCCAACCCACCTAAGGTTCAATAGCATATAGCAAACTGTCACCATAAGAGCTATAGAACAAGACGTTAGTTTGACATATCGACCTTAATGCATTGCGAATGTCAGACGACATTTCAACGAAATGGGTAGGGAATTAAGTTCCTTGACTGTACTACGTGACAAAAATGCCAACACGTTGGACGCAATTTGATTTTGACGTATAGGTTATGAAACCTCCCAACCAAAATATTTTCTGTTGCTTTATTTTGAAGGGAAACATGAAACGTCACAATCTTTATCTTTCTCTTTACATAGTATAAAACAAAGTCGCTATCCTTTGCTCTCTGTCCTTATATTTTCTGCCGCATACTCCTTCTAAACCACGCAATGGATTTTGATACAGCTTTCACTGTCATTTAGAGAAATTTTAGCGCAAGGCTTTAATGTACATTACGTGCTAATAGTACCCATGCGAAGCCGGGGCGGGTTGCTAGTTAATAATAAAATGTACCTAAACTCAGGCGAATATTTCATACGATAAACAAACTGAAATTGAATTGGAATGACAGAATAACAAAATCCTAACGTAGGTAGTCGTATTTTCACTTGTGCAATTAAAAGTATGACTATGCGACACCTGTGTATCGAATTGTGAGATGTTTTGACACGAGTTAGAATTAAAATTCAATGACTAGCAACATGCCCTGGCTTCGCACGGGTGTAAAACTAACTAGGCGTTTCAAGTAAGATTTAAAACTAAGTATGAAAACCGGCCAAGTGCGAGTTTGACTCGTGCGCTGAGTGTGTCGTCGCACAATATCAACGCGAGCTTGGTTCTAATTTGGCCGATTTTTTTTTGACACTCCTAACCTAACCTATACCTATCTTTTACATTTTTAATGATAAAACAAAAAGAAAAATCGTTAAAAGCATGTTTCTTGTATAAGGAAGGACTCCTTTTATATTTTGATTTTGATTTTCTTCTTTCTTCTTCATTCCCTTTAGATTGGTAAAATTTCTGTTTACACGGAAGATCCGTGCCCCTTAATAAAAAAAATTTAAGAACTTTAAACGAGACCAACTAGCAGAGATGTCTCTAGTAGCCGACTTGCAACATATATATTTGAAAAGGATTTAAACGGATTGCACCAGTATTTGCTTACATAAAATATGCATTAATTGAAAGAAGTATGAAACACTTGTTAGCACAGAAATACTATAAATACCAATCTGACACGCTTTAGTCTCTCAGTCGGTATCTATCGCTTATAAACTTAGTCTCACACAGAAAGTCATATTACACTTATTAAGTGTGCCCAGAGGTGCAGTTTTTGAATCTCACCAGGTGAATAAAGCTCACCAATGTGGCCGAACCTCTATGAATAACTGCCATTTTGGTGAGCTTTAGTCACCCGGTGAGATTCAAAAATTTAGTTAGGGTTTAGTTAGGGTTAGTTTTATTGGGACAATTTTGTAAGTTTCAAATTTGGTGGTTAATTTTCTGAAGTTCATAGGGCTTCTTGTATCTATTATTGCCAGATACAATCAATAGATCACGTTTAAAAATAAATTCGTTTTCCACTCCATTTCATAAAAATATATGTATAGATTTACACATCCATAATTTCAATAATTATCTGGTCGCACAGATCAAGATTAGACTTGGCGATTTGCATGCAGATGTAGATAAAGCTAAAAATCAGACTTTGAACCTCTTAAATCTTGAAAAAATTATGAATGTAACTTATTATGTTATCTTACTCTGTGTAGGACCCAATCAGCTTACTCTAATAAGGACAGTGACGTTTAATTTTGTAGTGTTATTTATTTTGCATAAATACAAATAACAGGCAGTGACAATGTACGTATACGGTGACCAAGATGTCCAAATTCCGGACCATATTAATTTTGGTAAATACATGTTAGATCACCTTCGTAATGCAAAATGTGACGACGTGTGTTTGGTAAGAAAACTTGATAATTGTTATTCCATTCTAATGGACGTCATCTATGACGTCACCGTTTATTTTTGTATAACAAATCTACTACATGAAAATGTACACTTACATTTTGCGCAGGAAAATGGTTATACTCGAGAGAAACTAACATATGGAGAAGCCATACAATTTGCCGTGAACCTGTCTGTAGCACTTTCAAAGCTAGGCGTGGGGAGAGGAGACGTGGTCGCCATTGGATCCACTACGTTTTTACATTACATACCCACGGCTCTTGCGGTGGTGTTCGCCGGCGCGGCATACACACCCTACGATGCTGATATAGGAAAAGGTTCGTTTACGACCTTATGACTAAATGTTTTTTATTCCAAGCAGCACAAAATGTTAACTGCTTTTTTAACATTTATTACAGCCGTCCTTAAACACAGTTTGGATTTGGTGAAGCCTTCGTATTTCGTTTGCTCTTTACAATTTTGGCAAACATACAATCATCTACTAAACGATTATGACTGCATTAAGACCTACATTGCAGTTGATAATATCCCTGATTTTAAGGTCTCTTTGAAGTCTTTAACTGAGGAAAATGTAGATGTGGAAACATTTGAACCAGTTGCAGTTGAAGGGAAGACGGACACAGCAATGATTTTATATTCGTCTGGTACAACTGGCATGCCAAAAGGAGTACAAATAACCCACTTCAGCTGCATAGTTACCTGCTTACCGCATGCGTAAGCATCATTCAAAACTGTCTAACAAATCTGTTATTTTTAATACTGGAGATATTATTAAACAAGGTCCTAGTGAATATGTTTTTATTTTAGTTTCAGAAAATTGACATCATTAAAAACAGCACTTATGGCTAATAGGCTGTCAGTAAATTTTTATAAATTTCACATATTTAAGTTCTTATTATTGGGAAGAAAAATTGTATATTCGTCTTGTTTCTCGCCAAACATTATGTTACAGATATTACGAGATTGTAAGGTTAGTTGATAATAACCATATTTACCTACTTAAGCATAATATTAACATTTGTGCTATTTTTTTGAAATATTTAATTTGTGTATATTTAAATGTGTTGAAATTATTAATTTCAGATAGACGTCATATTTACTGTGCAAGTGTATATGCATGAACTTATCAACAGCAGTCTTCCGAGTGATGACTATTTCGATAACCTGAAGATGATCTACTGTCGCTCTTTCCCTGTTAGAATCGAGACGATCAATTTTTTTAGAAAAAGGTTATCTGGGTTTAATTATGCTTAAAAAGTACCGTGCAGATTTTTTACATATTTGCGATGATTTATTCATAAATTAAATCAATGAACCAGGACGCAAAACTTGCGATTTTATGACATCGGTTTGTTAGGATTTTGAAGAATCTGTATCCTTAAAAGTAAATTGTTTATGTATTCATAATACATCATCATCATCATCTCAGCCACAAGAAGTCCACTGTTGAACATAGGCCTCCTCCATGGATTTCCAAAAGGACCGGTTGGAAGCAGCATGCAACCAGCGCCTTCCTGCCACCTGTATGAGGTCATCGGACCATCTTGTGGCTGGTCGTCCTACGCTGCGCTTGCCAATACGCGGCCGCCATTCGAAAACTTTTCGACCCCATCGGCCATCATTTCTCCGTGCTATGTGCCCTGCCCACTGCCAATTCAACTTGCTAATCCGCTGGGCTATGTCGGTTACTTTAGTTCGTCTGCGGATCTCCTCATTTCTGATTCGATCACGCAGAAAAACTCCAAGCATAGCCCTCTCCATAGCTCGTTGCGTGACTTTGAGCTTTCTTATAAGGCCCATAGTAAGCGGCCACGTTTCAGTGCCATAAGTCATCACTGGTAACACACATTGATCATACACTCTCGATTTCAGACACTGCGAAATGTCTTCTTGTCCAATATACCTCAGTTTCCCGAACGCTGCCCAGCCGAGTTGGATTCGACGATTAATATCTTCCTCAAAGTTGGACCTGCCTAGTTGGACTGTTTATCCTAGGTAGACGTATTCGTCAACAACTTTGAGAGTTCTGTTTCCTACTGCTATTGGGGTGGGCACCACTTGGACATTCGACATGACTTTCGTTTTGTCCATGTTCATCTTAAGGCCCACCCGTTGGGAAACCCGATTGAGGTCTTCGAGCATCGCAAGGTCTTCCATCGATTCTGCCATGACTACTATATCATCGGCAAATCGAAGTTGAGTGATGTACTCGCCGTTGATATTGATGCCGAATCCTTTCCACTCCAAAAGCTTAAAGGCATCTTCCATTGTGTTGGTGAACAGTTTCGGAGAGACAACATCTCCCTGTCTCACACCTCTTTGCAATGGAATTTCCTCCGTCCTCTGTCTTGTATTCAGACCGACATTGTGGCGTTATTATACAAACACTTCAACACTTCGATATACCGATAGTCAATACGGCATCGCTGGAGAGACTCAAGCACCGCCCACGTCTCGATCGAATCAAAGGCCTTCACATAGTCCACAAACGCTAAGCATAATGGCATGTTATACTCCTCGGTCTTATGTATAACTTGCCGCAGCGTGTGGATGTGGTCTATGGTACTAAAGTCTTTTCGAAAACCGGCTTGTTCGGGAGGCTGGAAGTCATCAAACTTGCGTTCGAGACGATTCGTGTTGACCCTGGAAAACAGCTTATAAACATGGCTCAGAAGCGAGATGGGTCTATAGTTCTTCAGAAAAGTGTTGTCCCCTTTCTTGAAAAACAGCGCCTTTGTTCCATGCTTCTGGCGTTGCACCTCCGAACACCACGGAATTAAAGAGCTTCTGAAGGACTTTAAGTCTGAACATCGGTGTGTTCCACCCGCTTTCAGAAGCTCTGATGTGATTGCGTCTTCGCCCGGCGCCTTGTTGTTTTTAAGCTGATTCAGGGCCATCCTAATCTCGTACAGGCTGATGTCCGGGATATCTTTGGTATAGTGTCGGGTCAGCTTGGCTCTTGGATCTTTGGCCAGGCTGCTAACAGGTTTTGAGACCGAGGTGTATAACTGTCCATAGAACCTCTCGCTCTCCCTCAGCACCTCTGCTTTGGTCGACGCTTCGCGTCGTGAGAGGACTGCAGTTGCAACGAGCGTCGTTCAGCCATGAGGTCGAGAGTATGGTCTGAGAGTTTTTGTGGTCTATTGGTACGATTGGGCTTACCTAACTTAGCGCCAACCATACAGACAGTTTCCACTAACCTGTTATTGATCTCGTCCACCGATGCACAGCTGTCTAGCAACTCAAAGCGATTTGCGAGTTCCAGTTGAAAGCTTTCGATGTTTTGGATATGGGCGCGAGAAGGACGGAGAGTGGACTTCATAAGACGAGACCTCTCAAGTTTAACATCGATATTCAATTTGCCTCTTACCATGCGGTGATCGCTTCCGGTTTTAACCATGTTGATCACGGAGACATCATTAAATATCTGTTTCTTAGTAGTCAATTATGAAGTCGATCTCATTTCTCGTGGAACCATCAGGGCTTAAGCAGGTCCATTTCCTATGAGGTGGCTTGTGGAAGAAAGAGTTCATCATAAAGAGTCCCTCTTTCTCCAGAAAGTCAGCCAACCTCTGACCCCTTTGGTTCCGTTGTCCATAACCAAATAGCCCCACTTTCAGGTCACTATCGCTTTTTTCGCCCAGCATGCATTAAAGTCCCCCATAACAACATTGAAATAGGTCTTAGTGGTATGTGTGGCCCTACTAATGTCCTCATACATTGCCTCTACCTCTTCATCGGAGTGTGACGTGGCCGGCGCGTATACCTGAATGACCTTCAGCGAATACCTTTTAGATATTTTGAGTATCAGGTACGCTACCCTACACAAGGGTCTTGTGAACGAGAAGAATTCATAATACATATTTCTATTATATTTCATCTTCAAATATTATTGCAGGCTTCCAAAAGTTAAAGATATAATACAAGGCTTCGGTTTGTGTGAATGCGGGGAGCCTATGTCAGAAATATGGGGTAAATATAAGCCAGGAAGTGTAGGATTAGCGTCACCAGGCATTATTGCAAAGGTATGTATGCAACGAATAAATAAGTTAAGAACTATAAATATCACGCATTTTGCAGTCAGGTGAATTCTACCTTTGTGTAGATTACAAGGAATAAAAAGGATTTCACAGTACTCTGGCTGGTGAAACTGAATATTTACCTATATTTATGGAATCGTAATCTTAGGGCAATATAAGTACTCGTAAAATCCGTCAATTAACAACAAATATGAAAAGAACATAACATAATACTTAACTCAATTTTTAATTTGGTTACAAATGTTGAAACAATTCATTTTTAAGTTGCCACCTATTTTTTGGCAATCTAAGAAAGTACAAAATGATGAAAATTTATTTAAATGGTGCAAATGTCAAACCATAACTTTAATTCGATATCGTAAACGTAATCAGACACTACTTAAATAAGTTTTTATTTTTTATTTTTAGTGACAAGCGACTTTGTTGTCTGAGCTTTGTATTGTATTGGATTATCATTCAGTCTTCATGCGTATGCCAAACTTCATGCCAATCGAAAAACATATGGACCCTAATCGATGTTCTACATTTAATAACCAAACAGCTAACTTTGCTCAACACTTCGTAATTTTTATTAAATTAAAATTTAGACATTACTTCTCTAGGTCGTGGATCCGAAAACGCGAGTAGTTTTAGGTCCAAATCAACCCGGTGAAATTTGTGTAAAAGGTCCCACCCTCATGAAAGGTTATCTAGATATTGATCGGACCAACTATATGGATGAAGAAGGGTTTTACTTGACCGGAGACTTGGGTTATTATGATGAAGAGAAATACTTTTTTCTCATCGATAGGCTGACAGATGTCATCAATTGTAGAGGAACAAAGGTAAGGAGTAAATTCATTGAATGTAATTTTTTCTAACAACTAACTTAGTTATAGCCAAAAAAAAAAAAAAAAACTTAGTTATATGCTTGTTGTAGTTGGTTTATGTAAAATTATTTATTTGCTATCTAAACACATTATTAGTCAATATTTAGAATCAATTTTATGTTGCCAACAACCGCAGCAACTGCCGAGTCATTTGCAGCTTTTCACTAAATTCAGATGGTAGCAATTACTGTTACTCACCTGTGTCACTTACTAGTGACGCCACTACAAAATAAATAATACATAATAATTATAGTTGCAAAAAACCATAGGGATTTAAATTGATGCCCGTTTAAAGCATCCATTTTTCTTAGCATCCATTTGAAAAAATAATTTGACTCTCGGTTAATAATCACTCTGACTAAAGATAAAGGCTTTACAAAAGTATTGTTAAATTTCAGGTGTCACCTGTAGAACTAGAAAATGTTCTGCTGCAACACCCGGCGGTCCAAGATGTTGCAGTAATAGGAAGACCAGCGCCTGTTGTAGGTGAGGTTCCTATGGCTTTTGTTGTAAAGAAGCCAGATGTTGAAGTTTCTGAAAGGGAGCTCAAGGAGTTTGTTGCATCAGAGGTAAATACGCAAGGCATACTGGATTAAAAAACTAAACTCTATAATAAAAATATCAAATACAACAAGAAATATAAATATTTTCATGATTTTCCAGAGTTTGAACCTGCGTTCTCATTGTTCAGTGCTATGTGCAGTGCATTGTCCAGTTCTTACTAAACTTCCTACGAATAACTCTGCAGGCGAAGAATGTACCTATTGTATTTGATATTTATATTTGATTACATTAATATTTCACTTTTAAAAGTTCAATAAAAAATCGTTTGCATAAATGACTTTAATAGTATACCTCGCGTCATGTAAAAAGAGCGCTGGTGATCTCCCTGCGCAGAGAGTGTTTAAAGACCATATTGCCTCAGCCCAACGTTCTTTTTACATGACGCGACATATAATAGATAACTTTTTCAGGTCTCATCACTTATGCGACTGATAGGTGGCGTAATGTTCATCCAAGAAGTGCCGAGGAATGCTAGAGGAAAAACTCTGCGCCGCAAACTAAGAGAAATATTAAATGAAAATGAGTCTTCAGTGTCCCCTTTACCTGCTTTGGATAAAACGAACTATTATAGAACGACGTGAACTTGTCATAATATTATTTTATTAAACTGTTCTTTTCGGAGTAGTGATAATTTCATTTAGGTTTCCTACTAAGTACTGAAGTACCTACCATTATTTCTACAAAATCATCCTGAGGTAGTTGGCGCAGTGCTGGGTTGCATGCGCAGCCCGCCGCCTTACCGCGGCCATTTTGATAAAATCACTCTTTGTTACATACGGACCCTAGTAATAAGCTTCTGTAATTACTAGAGCACTATAACTAGAAAGACCAAAATAAATTAAATGATTCAGGCTTTAACTCAAAACCACGATGTGATGGGTAATTGGGAATTCCTAATGCAAAATGTCTTGATTTGATTGACATTTGCAGAAACAAATTAAATGTTCAATTCAAATTTCCAATGCAGAAATTCGTGGTTAGATAATCATATTCATTTTCATTTGATATATGAAATGAATTCACAACGCAAAAATATATAATTTCATGCAACTTCAGAACCAAACATTAATTATACGACGCCCGTTTACTAGGTAATTAAAGGGTTACGATACCTATGGTCAAAATCAGAATAAGGTTCAAAAATGTATTCACTGTGGACGATAGGTAAGGGTCTATAGTCCAATATTTTTACGGATTTAAATAAAACACTTAAAAATTTCAAATATTTCAAACTATGTAAGGAAAATTGACATTTTAATTGTTTAGCTACGAATTGCATGCCACCGTGTATATAACGAATTTAAAAGGATAACTATCACAGCTAAGTGAACTTTACATGTTTACGAGTAATCGTCGACCAACTTACCAATGTACTTGCACCACCGAATAGTACATTGCGCGAGGCCCGACACGCACCTAGCCCGTTTTCTTTCATATCTGCCGCTAGCGCAAGCTCAAGCTGCCAAGGTCTATTGAAGGCTTCATGATTCTAGAATTACAAGACGGTGATCACCAGTTCGTTTTTTACTAGAAACCTTACTTAATGAAATAATTAAGTAACTTGTACTGCAAGATGATCATCGAAGCAGGACCTTTGATTTACTGTTTTCTATCATCATCATCATCATCTCAGCCACAAGAAGTCCACCGTTGGACATAGGCCTCCTCCATGGATTTCCAAAGTGGCCGGTTGGAAGCGGCATGCAACCAGCGCCTTCCTGCCACCTGTATGAGGTCATCGGACCATCTTGTGGCTGCTCGTCCTACGCTGCGCTTGCCAATACGCGGCCGCCATTCGAGAACTTTCCGACCCCATCGGCCATCGGTTCTCCGTGCTATGTGCCCTGCCCACTGCCACTTCAACTTGCTAATCCGCTGGGCTATATCGGTTACTTTCGTTCGTCTGCGGATCTCCTCATTTCTGATTCGATCACGCAGAGAAACTCCAAGCATAGCCCTCTCCATAGCTCGTTGCGTTTTTGCGTTTGCGTTTGTTTTCTATAATTAATCTTATGCTTACATAAAGAAGAATAGTTGCAAGACCTGGCAGTAACATGTACGACATATTCTAGCGACTGTCAACAAACTAACACTATGGTTGTAATGAATCAATTAAT
The DNA here is from genome assembly GCA_963691745.1 of Ditula angustiorana. Taxonomy (NCBI): domain Eukaryota; kingdom Metazoa; phylum Arthropoda; class Insecta; order Lepidoptera; family Tortricidae; genus Ditula; species Ditula angustiorana. Next base: position 9,582,243 of record OY829478.1, read on the forward strand.
CAACAAAACACTTGTATGCACAAAAACGACTGGCATTATAAATACCAAACCATCGCGCTTTTTTTCTCAGTCGGAGTCAGTTATTCTCACAGAAAGTCCTATTAAATTTCATCTTATTGCCCAAATCTAACAAACGGGATAACAACTATTTAGATTTATTTTATTCTTCTTCATAGATACTACCTACTAAAAGGCAGTCACGATGTACGTATACGGTGACCAAAATGTGAAAGTGTCTGATCATTTAAATTTTGGTAAATTTGTGTTAGATCACCTTCGAGCTGCAAAATGTGACGACGTGTGTTTGGTAAGAAAACGTTATTATTATTCCGTCTTAGATGACACCTCAGTTAATCATTGTATTAAATTTACGATTGGAACGTTTTACGTGTAGGAAAATGGTCTTACCCGAGAGAAATTGACATATAAAGAAGCCACACAATACGCCGTGAACCTGTCCGTAGCACTTTCAAAGCTGGGCGTGGGGAGAGGAGACGTAGTCGCTATTGGATACAATACGTTCATACATTACATTCCCACGGTTCTTGCTGTGGTGCTCGCAGGAGCGACATGCACATCCTACGACGATGATACGGGAAAAGGTACGTTCATGAAAATATATTTATCAACGGTGGAAAGACAAAAACGTTAAAGCGCCATCTTTGATGAAAATTAATTCGAGTCGAGTGGTATATAACTCAATTTCATCCAAAATGACGCTTTAGCGTTTTTCTTTTCAACTGTTGTTACATAAAATTTGATTATAAGCAGTCATTTTTTTTAATTCTATTCTTAACACTTATTACAGCGATTCTAAAACATAAATTGGATATGGTGAAGCCCACACGTTTCATGTGTTCATTACAATTTTGGCAAACATTTAATAAACTACTGAAGAATTATGACTGCATTAAGACTTACATTGCAGTTGATGATATCCCAGATTTTAAGTTATCATTAAAGTCTTTAGCTTCAGAAGATGTAGATGTAGAAAGTTTTGTACCGGCCGCAGTTGAGGGGAAGACGGAGACAGCACTGATATTCTATTCTTCTGGTACAACTGGCATGTCAAAGGGAGTTCAAATAACCCACTCTAGTTGCATAGTTACTTGCTTGCCACATGCGTAAGTATCACTCAAAATTGTTTTTAGGCTAGCCTAACCACGGTCACATAAATAAATGTACATGCTTTTTTAGTTTCAGAAAACTGGAATCACTAAGAACAGCATTTATAGCGCTTCCGCTATCATGTAATTTTTTTACATTCAAGGCATTTAAATTTCTAGTATTGGGAAGAAAAATTGTTTATGCGCCCAATTTTTGCACACAGACTGCTTTACAAATTTTACGAGATTGCAAGGTAAGTTGAAACAGTGGTAACTTAATTTTATTCATTGGATTCATCTTAATAAATAAACGATTGCACTGGTTTATTTCAGATTGACATCATATTTGCTGTCCAAGTGTATGTACGTGATATTATCAACAGCAGTCTTCCGGGTGATGACTGTTTTGATACTCTGAAGATGATCTATTGCCGCTCTTGCCCTTTAAGGATCGAGACGATACACTTTTTTAGACAAAGGTTACTTGATTTTTAGATTAACTTAAAATAATCGGTTTCAAGAAGAGTTAATATAAGAAAATTCAAAATAAATTACTTCAATGGTACCAAGTGCAATATCACTATAATATCACTGACGGTTACTATACAGGGTGCCTATGACATCCGGGCTTTAAATTTAGGTATCAACTTAACTGCTTAAATGGGACTTCTTTTGTTCTACCACTTAAAAAAAAAATTTTTTTCAGTAGTTATGATCTCATACAAAGTAAATCGAATTTTCAATGTACGACATCCACTCAGTATGTCATCGCCTGTGTAACTAAGAGTGATTATTGCAATGTCAAATGTCATATGCATGATTCACAGATTATACTGATCAAAACATTAACGACCGCATTTAGATATTGCCATATTTGCATCTTGTTTGCTCCTACATGCTCAGAAACAGACAGATTACAAACTGACGAATATGGCTAAATAAATACGGAAAATCCATATCATCAAGCAACTCCATGGCCCTTCAAATAACTTATAATTTGGCCCACTGATATTTGGTACTGAATTAATTAGGCTAAGAACTTACTGTTAGTAATTAAACAAGCCCTCAAGTTGAATGTATTTTATTTCCTTTATAATCACAATTAACACAAAAACATACAAACTACTGACACAACTTAATAAAAAAACTTTGTTTAACTTCTAACACAGAACTCACTAACTCACTGCGCTGTTGACTATTCTCTTTGGCGATGGCGTCTTGCATTTTCCACGTGCTTTCCGTGACGCTTTACGCACGTTGCGTAGCGTTTTAAAATTAAACATCGAAAAGATCGTAAATTAGATCAACTAATTTAACGAAAACTCTAAATGATCTTGTTTTTCAAGACTGTTTGCAGTATCACTTTCCGTCGAGAAGACATCATATTTTATAGCACCCCATAAAAAAAGGTCGTGGGCTGTCAAATCATGCACCCGTGGAACCCATGGGTTAGGTCCAAACCTTCCTATACAGCTTAAATTTAAAATGCTATATAATGAATGACAACACAAAGAAAAATTAGGGTAATAGCAGTATTCGAACCTGCAACATCAGCATTCCGTGCCTTGCGTATTCCAGTTTCCGCCACATTACCGCTGCCATACCCTTCGAATTTTTCAATGTGTTTCGTCTTTACGGTCATTACATTATTGATATTTTTTCTTTTGGGTAAACTACCCTCGGTGTCGGTGTTGTCATTCATTATATAGCATTTTAAATTTAATTTGAATGTAAAAAAAATACAAAAAGAAAAATCGAAAAAATTTAAAAATAAATAATTTCTCGCAGAAGACGGCAACGAGGTGACATCCTCTTTTAAAAATCAGAGAATGAACAGCGATACCACTGGCTTGTTTGAGAGCCACGCCGGTAAGATTCGTAGCGGCAAATGCTTCAACTGTTTGACTGTGGCTTTAAGTTTGGCTGGACCCTCATTGTAGCAGAGCTATGTAAGGGGACTCCCAATAAATTCTCGATTCGCCCCAGACTCGGAGGTCTCCACGTAGAGCAAAATTTTACCTCCCCATTAAAAATCGTTTTTATGTAGGCACCCTTAAGGAATTAAGTAGGTTACATACATAACCTACAGAGTGGAGAACTGAGATTGGGCGCCGTTTTATTGATTCAAAACGTGTCGCCAAATTGGCCTTTTACCGTTACTGATAAATACAATGGTTTTCAATCACTGCACTTTGTCGTTTGTTGCAGACTTCCAAAGGTTAAGGATATAATTCAAGGCTACGGTTTGAATGAATGCGGAGAGCCTATGTCAGAAGTGTGGGGGAAATATAAGCCAGGAAGTGTAGGATTAGCGTCTCCAGGCATCATTGCTAAGGTAGGTACGTAATTTAAGCGAGTGCGGGAACATCCGATTTCTCAAATGAAAGATTAACTATTTTTCCGGTTACCTGAAAATTTTATGTCTTCTTTTCTTCGGAAGAGAAATTGAGAACTTCCGTTTTCGAAGTCCCTTAAACAGAGAAGGAATTAGGCGTGGTTTGTTGGATTGACAAACTCCACCTCAATTTTAAAACAGTTAATTTGTTTACATTACTTAATTTTTTAAGTTTAAAAGAACATTGCTTACTTTCAGGTGGTGAACCCAAAAACACGAGAGCTTTTAGGTCCCAATCAACTTGGTGAAATTTGTCTAAAAGGCCCCTCCCTTATGAAAGGTTATTTAGGTATTGAGCGGACCGACTATTTGGACGAAGAAGGGTTTTATTTGACCGGGGACTTGGGTTATTACGATGAAGAGAAATACTTTTTTATCGTCGATAGGCTCACAGATGTCATTAATTGGAGGGGTTTAAAGGTAGATAATAATTTCTTTTATCTACACACATATCATAAGTGCTCTATAATGCGTCCAGAAACCGTAGAAAATGACCAGCATTATTACAACTAATTTTATTATCAGAAATTTCTTGTCTGTGGTAGTAGGTAAATCTAAACTTCAATTCGTTACATATCGATTTCTGTAACGTTTGGAGTTTAAATTTAGAACAGCTGTCAAAATTCAAGCGGGTCTCTATTTTAGTATCCATAGATATGAAAACAGTTATCGATACGAAACGTCAATCCAGTATGTTTTTTTTAAACATAATGGCATGACATTTGATCTCGAGTGGCATGAGAAATAGGGACTTCATTCGTTTGTCTATGGTTCAAAAAAAATCGTTCGGCTTGACTGATGGATCTAATTGCCACCATTACTGTTGTCATTTATTTCTCGGTTTTTTGCTGTTACGGTTTTTGCTGTTATGATATTATGTGTGTAGATAAAGTAATGTATGCGACTGTATATAACTGTACACTTGTGTGATCCTATTATGAAACTCGCTGACGCCCGTTTTATAAAACCACACTCGTTTTTTAAGGCCTGTCATTATATAGCAGTTGCATAAACTACTATAGCATAATTAGTTACTTATGACTTCGAAGAGAAGTACAAGATTATATGATTTCAAATTGCAGATATCACCTATAGAATTAGAAAATATTCTGCTTCAACACCCAGCCGTACAAGATGTTGGGGTAGTTGGAAAATCAGCGCCTATTGTAGATGAAGTTCCTATAGCTTTTGTTGTCAAGAAACCAGGTGTTGAAGTTTCTGAAAATGAGCTTAAGGACTTTGTTGCATCAGAGGTAAATAATGAATACGTAAGGCATATTAATACAACGTAAGTGTAAGTAAGTTCAAAACATTAACTTTTTTCAGGCGTCATCATTAATAAATCTTCAAGGAGGTGTCATCTTCATTCCAGAAGTGCCAAGGAACGCTAGAGGCAAAATCTTGCGCCGAAAACTAAGAGAATTATCGAGTGTAAACGAGTCTTTAGTGTCCCCTTTACGCGAGACGTGAAATGTACTTTTATTGATATCATTTTTTTTAACAGCTTACTAATATTTATTGATGTAAGCTTATCATCCTACTAATAGTTTGTTCCTCAATCACGCATTAACGGCTTGGCGGATTAAGATGAAATTTAGCAAACAGATAGATCATAGCCTGGATTACAACATAGGATAATTTATATCCCGTAAAATGCATAAATATAATCATGCGGGCAAGGTCGCGGGTAAAAACTCGTATGTATTTAATAAAATTCTTAAAATCTTTTAAAAAAAAATACACAAAAAGAAATTTCTGAGTCTCCTGATGAGGCTGGCATAGTCACACTAGTGCACTAAAGCCTCAATAAAATTTTAGAAAAAAAAACCATTTAATAAGTGTAAAAAAATAGTTTCCAGTTTAAATTACCAGCAAAAGTTTCTACCCTATTTTTTGTTTTTATTATTTAAACTTTTTGTGTTTGTACTAAATGAAACTAAAAAACTATTTCCGTTTTCAAATAAATTGTTCCTATGCTGGTTTCAAAGAAGGCATTTTGAATTGGACCCATGACCGCGTTATGTCGTCTTAAAAAAAAAAACAAAAAGTTAAATTAAAATTAGCTTTATCAAAAACAATTATACCATGTTTATAATACTGTACTAGCTAAAGGTAGGCTTTTATTTTCCCACCGTCTCTAAACTTTGTTACCTCGTCTCCTACAACTGAACAACACAGCTCGTTAATTAGCCAACTTCACCGAACGAGCTCTAAAGAATTGACTGCGCAGTAAGAGCTCTGCTAATAGGTCGTATTACCCCGGGACCGCTAACTAGTAACTACTGAACTGGTCCCGGATCAGTCCCTGGGGGATGGGGTAGCGCTGCCCGTGCCGCTCTAATGCGACCTTTATACAAAATCTGCCTTTACTTAAGAGGAGTGTAAACCCAGCCCCAAAAAACGCTCCCCATACAAACGGCGTTAACGTTTTCCACCCTCTAAACCTTATCCTATTGCAATGATTTTTTGGTATGTTGTCATTATGCCTTAGAACTAGGTTTGTATGTTTTTATTTTTTTAATATTTTTCGTAGATTTGTCAATATTAGCATTTTAGGAGTTTCATACAAAACACAAAAGCGTCAATATTCTTGAAACTATTAAAAATATTTAAAAAATCATAACATACAAACCTAGTTCTAGGGCATAATGACAACATACAAAAAAATCATGGATATAGGTTAAGGTTTAGAGGGTAGAAAACGTTATCGCCGTTTGTATGCAGAGCGCTAGGTTCACACTCCTCTTAACGGCGAATGGGTGACATGGCTTTTACTTTCATCGCTAAGAATTTTATGGGCGAAAAGTTACAAAAACGTTCGCATCAGTTCTATTGCTTACCTTTTAAGTATGATACACGATTAACTTCACGCGCAGTGGAAGCGTGCTGGGCCCGTAACCTACACCGACAGAGTTGTGCTTTGAAAAGAACTGAAGTTTCATTATATTAAACGGAAAGTCAGCCAATTTAATTCATAGGCAGGTAACACGTTGTCGTAATGTGTCGCTGAGATATTATGACATTTACTCAGAAGTCATTATGATCTTTATGCGTAGAAAGAGAAAGCTATAGAAAGCTGGACGTCTTCCTTTTCACTCGCACAAGAATAAGATTTAAATATGAATTTGCTTGTGAAAAAAAGAGACAGAGCTTGATATGTTTTGTCCCTCATGGCATGTTTAGTTTTTTCAAGGTCAAGTTTGCTTAGCATACTTCTATGCTAAACAGACTTTGACGTTTTGTGACAAGTTCAGTCCATGTCACCGGAAAAATTACAAAAAGTGCCCGGTTTATTTAAAATTACGTGGACTATTTTTTTGTACAGGCGTTAAGAACAGTATAACGAGTCTGCAGAGTGGTGCGATGTTCTGTTTTAGGCTGCAAAAGTGACAGTGAATCGAAAATTGACGAACTATCTTTTCACTCGGAAGTTATTAAAAATTTGATCTTATTTGACTTATTAGAACAGATGTTTCATATTGTGTGGTTCCTTCCCGCTTTACATACACATCCTAACGTGTTTCAAGATCAAATAAAAGCTGTTTTATGCATTTTTAGTTGGTGCTTTTTACATAACCTTAAAACTCAGTGTTGTCACTTTTTCCCACGAATATTACCCCACGTTAAGGGGTAAATAGTACGTTGATGAAATATTGGTATAGAAAAAACTTATACAGGACCCTATTTCGTAAAGCATGTTAGTCTAGTATTTTGATTCATTAATCGTTTATTTTACGACATAAAACACTAGTACGCAGATAAAATATGCACTAGTATAACTCGGCGGTCGACTCAAATGCTGTATGAAATGAAGCCCCGTGAAGTGTATTCTGGATTTAACTTCCAGATTCCCCCACGAACCACATATACGGGAATCATGGATTGCACCTACTGGAATCTTCCAGAATGTGTTGTTAACACTTTGACCGAAATCTATTGTTACAGTGTAGGTTTACTACATAATTATTTCCAACCTTTTTCGCTACAATTAGGTACCATTATTATTCTTGTATATTTATTTAAAATCTTAGGTTAAGTTTTTACAATATTTCTATAAAAAGTAATAAACCAATATCAATACAAAATATACAAACATTATAAAAACCTAACCTGGAGTGCCGCCGGCAGCGGGGCAGGGCTCAAGCTACCGGTGGTTAGGGCTGCAGAGTGAGGAATCTCCTGACTATTCGTGACGTGTCCAGGAGTAGCGCCTTCTGTATCTGACCCTTGATCCAAACTTCTAGCGAGAGTCTCTTGAGGTGTTGGTTGAGACTAACTAACCATTATTATTATTATTAAGAGTGATTTTATAAATTCCTGTTAATTATTAAAAACATTTTCCAAAAGTAATTCTTCTTTTTTCAATTTATAAAAATATTGTTTTTTTTATTGACATCGTAAATTACCCCAGGGAAAACTGCCTTAAAGATGGTAACCCTAAATATTCATGTGTGTGTATTTGCTGTCCCTTTCGGAGACACGCACGACCTCTGTCTTCCCATAATAAGTCTATGGTCGCTGAGATATTATGACATTTACTCAGAAGTCATTATGATCTTTATGATGTTTATAAATCGTGAAAAGGTTCTACTGTGGCCTGTGAATCAAATTAGTTAACTGTACACAGATAACACATAAAAGAGTTGACTAAACATTGCCCATAGTAAACGCTATCTGTGACATGTATAATTATTTGCATATTATAAAATTTTACACTTATTAAGACTATTTGAAACAAAACAATTAATTTTAAATAGAATTATTGTTTCATTTGGTTTTCATGCTATTGGGCATTGATCAACCTATTGGGGTTGCTGGTAGCCATGGGCGGCGGAGATGGAGTTGATACTACTTCACATCAGGTGACCCGCTTGCTCGTTTGTATTACAGGAAAAAATGTAAGTTTGTATTTATTAAACAACGTATTTTTAATTTCATTGGCTTATTTTGTTAGTTATAATTTACTTTCCTTGTTGTCTTATGTTAAATAAATGGTTGTCAATTCTTTTTAAGGTTATTATATATTATGTTTCATTCAAACACTTTTTTCTGTAACTAGTTTTTGGAAGCAATATTTTTTAATATGATGTTTTTAGAATATAGTGTTGATAAATGGTAACCATCAGTAACCGTAACATAATTCATTCATTAACTTCACAGTCACCGCTAAGCTTCTATCCAGGCGATGTAAAGAGGTGTTAAAAAGACGATAGGTATGCTAATTCGAAGAGCTTTTATTACTTACGTCCTCAAATTGGCCCACTGGCATAAAGCGAGAAATATCAAATTTTTATGATCAAGAATTAACATATAAGGCGAGGGAATGCAGTATGACGAGGAGGAAACTTTTAATATATTTTTATGAAAGGCCTTTTTCGCCCGAACCCTGAATGATTAATGCCCGCCACTTCAGCGGCGCAGCTAATTCCGGGAACTTTTCATAGATACGCGTACATTTTTTATAATTAAGCCCTTAAATTTTTTGGTGCCAGACACTAATTTATTAAGAAAAAGGATTCCGTAACCTTCTCACTTTCGGAGGAATAATTAAGATAAACCAGTCGCTTTGCTGAGATTTTATAACTCACTTTAACATAAGTTATTCAATTTTGATTCATACGGCTCTGTACAAAAGAGATAAAAAATAGCTTTTATAGTGCGACTCCGTCCATCTGTCCGTCCGTGCATCACTCTGTCACATCGGCATATTTCAGAATCAACTAATGATATCGATCTAGAATGGTTCGAAATATTTCTTATCAATGTTTAATGACTATTAATGGTACATTAGATTACCAATGAATTTTGCAATAAGAAGACTACTTAGTTCTCATTTCTAAAACGGTCCCAATTATTTTTGTAAACGCAAAACAATATATTGGCGGTACTTTATTATTGACGGTGGTAGGAGGTTGTGCATTTACGTGATACTGTTATATTGCAAATACATGCTTTCTCCCAACAAACGGTATCTCCTAACGCGGGTTATTTGTATGGGCAGTCTGCCGGCGGGACTTGCTATTTTTTGTTCCCTATTTGACCACTAAAGGGCATACTAATTCCCTTTGTTACTAAACAATGGACTGTTCACAAAACTCGGGATAAGAAGCGCTATCTATTAAGTAACATTTATTTATAGTAACCATCTCCGCCTTTAAGCATATGGACCCTGTGATAGTACATAATTTTAAAAATAATGGGACGAATTAGTATATATAGCGATTTTGCAAATAAAATACATGCAATCCTTATTTTTTATTATTATAATTACTATCATGGTTTTATCTAAGTGTGCGGTTTTAATACTTCTCTACGACGTTGCCTTATTAGATCGTACCAATTAAATACATACATATTATACCTACTAGCTGTGCCTGTTCTTTGCCTGCGTAAAAATATAGCCGGTATCCATCTTGAAAGTTTTAAATATTGGTAAAATCATTTTTGAAATTGAATGAGTAGTTTCCTACATACAAACTTGCAAACACACAAACTTTACTTCTTTATAATGTAAATATAGATAAGTCGGGACCCCGTGACAAATGCTTCTAACAAAAAAGGAAGCAGCCTCGTCTATCCCTGCCGAAGTTAACAAAGAAAATAAATAATGATAACAAATGTCGGTTTAACGGTTACCGTATTGTTTTCCTTAAAGAAAATGAATATCCGGCAGCTACATCATCGAGGGAAACGCTCATAACCGAAATTCAATACAACCGTGCCCCATAAATCGCAAATGCTGTGTAATAAATCGGTTATCCGATTTATTTCCCACTGAAATGTCCTCCAGATCAAATTGGTTTTTGAATAACGATTCGGGTAAGCACAATCGTTTCACAAATTCAAAATCGTAACGATCGCAATTACTGTGGAAGAGTTCATTAATACAGTTTATTTTCTTATCAATATATTAATTTTAAAATAACCAAATGAATCTGAAGGGAATAACCAAAAACTTGTAACAAGTATACTAGACTAGACAAGATCCGAAAATGAAAACTGCGTCATAGTCTTGGATTTATTGACCATCGATACCATTTTTCTAGGTCACGATACTATCAACAATACTATCGATAGTTCGATATATTGCAGCAACGCTAAGTTCCATATCAGTTTTGTACACTACCTAATGCAAAAAGGGCATTATTTAATTTACCTATAACAAGTTTTTTAAACTGATTATTATTATTTTAAAACATTAAGTGTGATTTTCTTTTCAGTGTTCTTTCTAACGTAATGAATGGCCTTCGGCAAATTGATAAGTGGTCCATTTATCAAACCTCTTTTCTCAGTAATCAGTTTGCCGATCTTAACATAATATTCATCGTCCAGCTGCCGTTTTATGGTTGCATCTAAATAACCACCTAAGGGCGCGAATCTCATCTCCAGTTTTAAACACGATCCTTTTAATTTTAAGAGGATTACAACACATAAAGAAACTACGCCTCGGATTGCAGTGTATTGAATATACCTACATTTTTGGAAAACCTACAAAATTATAACATAATGACATCCTTACTTGATTTTAGTGATATTTCGATCAACCCAAAAACTGTGACTATTGGGCTTAAGCTTTAAGCTTCTGTGCCTGTTGACAAAACTAAGCTCTATTGCTGTCATGTTAATACTTTCATGGTTGTAACTTCTTAGTTGAAAAACAGGATTGTGCAATTTTATTTCATTGCCAACAAAAACGTAACTTCAGATAAGTACTTACTAACAGTTATAATTTTGAAATGATATCAGAAAAGGATGATAGTAAAATAAGTTATTGATTTATAATTAACTAGCGACTTGCCTCAGGTTTGCACGGTTACAATCGGGATGTTATATGCATAAAAATCTTCCTTAAGAAATTTTTTAAATGACAGCGATAACTGTATCAAAATCTTTAGCGTGGTTTAGAAAGAGAAGGCGGCCGAACATTCAATATAGGATTTAGGACAGACAGGAGCGGATGACGACTTTATACTATGTAACGATAAAGATAGCCGAGGGGGATAATCTAAACGCATTCTCAAATTATAGAGGCAATTGGAAGTCCGAGGGAGAAAAGCCCTTGCTCGGCAGTAGGACACTATTTAAGGCAAAAAAATAGCATACATAAAATACCTAAATGAGTTAAGTTGTTCATTGACGATGCGGAGACACTGCAGTTTTGTTTGAAACCTTTTCCATAATCGATCCTCTTAAAGAAGTCCTTCTAATTGATTTAATGCAGTATAAAATATACGATAGACCTGTCTCGTAAAATTGAATATTACAGTGGTTATAGAATCGATAACGGATGCCTTTAATCCGTCGTTTGATTAAGTGTTTGCTTTCGGGCACAGGAGTAAACTATTTTACAATTCACTTGGAATATAAAGTACAAGGACGCTTACAATTACTTAGGGCAAAATATGTGGTTTATGTAAGAGGCTTTCAAATTTGTTTACATGTAAACTAAATTTTTTGCCAAAGGTAAGGCAAAATGGTGTCAATGAGCACGTTAGGTTTTTATTTCACAAGTGGTATCCCAGGGTTTCAAAATTTGGCTAGGACACAGTCGAGGACGGTTTCCGGGAAAACAGTTAGTAGACTTTTAAGGGCGCCACATGCCTTCTTCAAGTAGGAGCACGATGTTGTGGGGTAAATGAGAAAACCGGGATGGTGGCCAGAAATCCAGGTGGGCAGACGACATATCAAGACTGATGGGGAAAAAAAATATGAATCAAACCGAAGACAGAATAAAATAGCCTGCAAATGAGGAGGCCTAAACTCAGCAGTCGGTGACATTGGGCTGAAGAAGAAGAAGAGAAACTAAACATAAACACTCAGTAAACCAGCATTACTTAACACATGTGTCGACTTTATCTGCCATTATAGCATTTACCATTGAATGAAAGGAATAAAACATAGGTGTATTACTTATAGGAGCTTTTATGCCTCCATGAGAGTTGATCCAAAGTCTTAATTTAGCATAGTGTAATATAAAGATAAGTTGAATACATTGTATCCAAAGTAAATGTCAAATAATTTAGATTCACCACACAAATTATCAAATCAAAATGGATGGTAACTAGGACGGCAGTTAGCAGCGTACAAATAGGGGCTATATATAAAAACGTTAGAGCGGAAGTGAGGGCCGCTTCAGGAAATAGCGCTCATTCTTCAGGCGCCCTGATTGGCGCCTCGAGTTTCCACATACTTTATCTTCGGAGAAAATAAGTGCAATTTTCACACAATATCGAAGTTCTTTGGTTTAATGGAGTTTTCTTTTTTATTACGGTTGATAACTTGATATACGATCATTAATATCAAAAGGAATTTTAACACACTCGCCTTTATACTATTCGGCTAGAAATATTATTGCTGGTGTATCTATTTTTTATATATATTCTATAGAAAGAGGATATGTATGTAGATAATTGTTACAAATCAACATCAAAAGCTAATCAGCACTTATTGACTTTGTTATCGTCAGGTTAGTCCAAGAAATAACTTTGTTAGTCTGAAATTTAACTGTTTCTTTCCCTTCAGATATGCGAAAATATTACCCAAATTTTTTTGTAATATAAAATGGGCTCTACTTAAAAACGACCTTTAAATTTAATAATCCCAGTCAAAATAATATGATGTATAAAAACAACAAAATACGAGTATAAGAGTACAAATCTGGTTAATACAAGTGTATCCGCTACGCGCGACTCTAGATTTTTGCTCTAAAAGAAGAGGTCATAAAACTTTTCAATTGTCGGCAGGTGCAACGAATGAGCATCAGACGTGTGACTTCCTCTTGTAGGATAGAGTTCAGATCATTAATAAAAGAAGATCGTAAATTCACCTCGTAAATTTCATATTTGGAGAGACTTGAAATTTTATTGCAATCTTCCGACTGAAAATTCCTTGAAACTCAGTTCTTCCTTATTATTCGCATTATAGTAAGGTTATTAAAAGATCTTATAGCATTATAAATCATGACAGATTAAATGCAAGTGGTAGAATAATTTTCGGTTAAAGGAAAACTTACTTTCTTTCATTACTAATGTGATTATCTAAAACTAAATTTCGTATTGTTATCGTGTCCAGGGAGAGAACTAATGTGTTTTGAACATAGTAGAGTAAAGTATTATGTAAAATGAGTTATGCAGATTCATAGAAATAACTAGTTTCTAAGAAATGTGGACATAAATACATTCACACTAACCTAACCTGCTCAGATACCTACATAGAGTAACATTATACAAATATCTTCAACAATATTACATATAGGTATACACGTCAAATTGATAACATCATTTTTCTGAATGCGGTTAGAAAGTAAACAATATTACTATTAATATTGTTATTGTTCATGCCTTAAAAATCAGGCATCTCATATAAAGAGCGCAGTAAATTAAAGTAAGACTTCATTAGAATTCACGAACATTCAAAATGGCTGTGAAAACTTAGCTCTCTTTAAGATCGTCTACGGCTGATAACATTCCCATTGTAATAGTCGATTTGCTAGTGAAAAAAGGCACCAGAGAGCCAAGTAAAAAGAGGGGAAGTCGATAAGGCCACTGTGAGCCCTCGTTATCTGGGGTCATAAATTACGCAGACACCCCGCGCAGGTAGTCAGGCCGAAGTACTTGGAAACGGTATAAGAATTCACGGAAATGAACTGGCTACGTGATCCAATTGCAATTTCAGGTGCATTCGATTTATAGATAGTCAAGCTATTTGAGTTCCAAACTTAATGGAACACGTTCGTCGTAATCAGTTTCGTTTCCTTACTTTTTAGAATAAGTGTGTTTTTCGGTACCTAAGTGTTGTTAAGAGTTCTCGCGCGCATCTGCGGAATATTTGCGGATTAAACTTGAACAATAAATCACACAGTTTCCGGCATCCGTATGCGACTACATTTGACAGGCGCACCGTGTCGATACTTTATTGGTAGAGCTATCAAGACATCGTTTTCGATGTCATTCAAAATTCTAACAACAGAACCTTACGCAGCAAACAACAATGGTTAGTTTGGGGTGAGTTGCTAAATTGTAGGTGTATTGGATGTGTGTTTAGAGTGAATTTTGACAAATATCTGCAGGTGACGCGGTAGATACGCGGTTTCCCTGAGGGATCCGTTTGACGTATTGCTTTGGTAGCAGTTTTGGAAATATGCGAGCTCTATAAATCATAGGCAACAACTACGTAAATCCCTGCAATTTGTCTCCCTTCTTAGTTATTTTCTGCAATCGTTATTCAATTGGCAGTCAGCTTTTAATGAAATATTTATAGCCTACATGGAAATTTAGCTTAATTAAGTAATGAAAAAGAATAAGTAATAAATAATTTTTGTCATACATTAGTTAAACCCTTTAAAAAAAAAACATAAATGTATAAATATTAAGTATTTCACTTATTCACGAATAACAAACAGATCTAAGCGTTGTAATAAAATTGAATAAACGAAAAATACCGAATCAAAATGTATTATCACTTCTCTCCTTTATGAATAAAATTAATAGTAATTTACATGTTGTATTTTCAGATAATGCCCGCTCATAAAAAAACCCTTTACGTAAAATTAATATTCAGCCGCTGAATTTAGGCATAATATACGTAGCAAAAGGGCTTCAATATTGAGATAGGATCTCTTTAATAATGTCGCGTGACCCGGCCCGGAAATAATTGGATTATGTCCCGATCAAATTACAAAGTTCTTAGATATTTTCCGTCTCCTCGCACACGTTGTACGGGGAAAATTGTATCTTGATTGAATCGTGTAATGCTATGAAATATTACGGAAATATTGTATCGGATGTTGGTCTATTTCTGTAATATAAAGTTGGGCAAATTTACAAAACATAGTTTACATATAAATTACACATGGACTGAAAAACCTATAGTAAAAGAATATTAGCACAATACAGGGTAATATCATCAACATGGACATGAAAAAAGAATGCTTAATGAAAATGATAAAGTTATTATACCTAGTGTGAAACACAGAAACTTTTCTCTTGTTTTCCCTAATTTGTATCAATCTACACTAATATAATAAAGAGGTAAACTTTGTCTGTTTGTTAGTTTGTTTGTATGTAGGGGGTAATCTCTGGAACTACTGAACCGATTTCAAAAATTCTTTCACAGATAGAAAGCTACACTATTCCTGACGGACATAGGTTACTAATTTTACGCGAACGAAGTCGCGCGCGACCGTTAGTATACTATAAGCATTTAACAATTCTTTGTGTATTTAAACAGTCAAGCTATCTACGCATTAAATTTTCAACTTTACGATGACATAGTCACACAAAGCTCCTACGTGTCTTCAATCAACCGGTCTATAGGATAATATATGAGTCGTAAAGCACACTTATCAAACAAGAGACCTTGTTCATAAAATGAGATAATAAAGTACTATTACTGAAGAAGACTTCAGCTAATTTACGACGCGGTCTGGGACGCTTCTCCCTACTAATCCATACTTATTAAGGATAATGGGGAACCGATGAACAAGTTTTCGTCCTTTATCGCGGATCATAAATATCAGCTATCGCCCACACTGCCGGTAGCCTGAGGTGTCGAAGGTGCGATTTAATGGCGTTTTTATTACATTTAGGATAATAATTTTAATGTAAGTATTAAATTGAGGTTTAATGCTTGTTGTCTTTTATTGTGGCGTAAGTAATGTATTTAAATTGCTTTCCCGCTGATTGTGCGAAGTCTATCTCTTGAGAAGGTGTTAATTTGACTGTAAAATGCTTAATGTTTTCTTGAAGTTTAGTGACTTCTTATCTTATAAAAAAGCGTTGAATATGTCGACTCTCGGTCATAACAGATATGTTATAAAGCCATAGTCATAATGCCACAGCCAAGCTTCCCTATTCCCCGCTAGGGGGCACCATCGCCGCTAATGGCAAACTAGTGTGGCGAGAGCTTATCATTTCTCATTACCCACCACACTTTCGCCCTGAAACTCACTTGCGGATTTCCGCCCAACCCTTTTGAAATTGGTTTTGCGAAAACCCCTTGTTAGGGAACACAGTTTCGTTTAACGAATGCTGATAACGTGTAGCTATTTTATCGCGTATGCATAACTAAGCTTGCTTTATCCTGCTTTTGGGCTTATTTCCAAAGTGCAATAATGTTTGAGCTACGTAGGTAATTGTGTGACGTCTAACATAATAAAGAGGAATTTTATTTTCCGACCAATAGATGTACAAGTGTGTTATAATTTACACTTTTTAACATGTCTAAAGAGTTAATGTAGGTTAACTAGTTAGGTACTAGTTGGTACCATTTACGGCGCGGTGTGGCGCAGAGTTCTCTGTGCATCGTATATTTTTGTCATGTAAGGCCTATGGCATGCTTGGCACTTTTTGCACTGGGCTCCTATCTTGACAGGCGGCGTTCTTTACCATAAGTTAATGTTCTCCCGTCTGTTTCTTTGGTTTGTCTTCTTGTGTGGTGCTAGTGCACAATGAAGAGTATTTCCATTGTATTGTATAAGGGTAAGGTAATTAGACATTAAGTCCACCTCTTGTACATTTAAATGTGTGCACACACCACGAAGGCGGATGTCACACTTTTTATTCAGAAAAACCTTTACTGATAACCGTTTTTAACAATTGATTCATACCTAGTACTTTCTAAAAAGACGTTGATAAATATTTTCAACTTGTAAATATTAGATTAAAGGTAATTGTAAAAAAAAAGGATTTCACATCGACATCTTTTTTTTTCATTCGGCTATCATCTACGAGTATGTTGCAATGGAGGGCATTACAAATGCATATTAGCCGTCGTGAACTAACAAAATTATAATGACAAACGTACCGTATATCTTTGAACTCATATTAAGCATATTTAGAGCTGAGACGCTTTTCCTCATTAACTCAGAACTTGTTTTCGCATCACTTCTTTTGTGTCAAAAACGGCTGCAACCGTCATATAACCATATGATAAAAATCGCATATAACAATTTTATTTCCCATCGGTATTAGTGTTTGTCTACGTCGGGCATTAGCCCGGGGGTACACCGCCGCTGAGTTATGGCGGTCACCCCTGCCCGGCGCACAGGTGTGGGGCCAGACGTATGGCTCTATTTATTACTAATTTTATACGTTCACCCGTTGTTATTTTATTGTTCAGCCCGTAAAGCGTATCTAGTACGTGGAAGTTTTGTAAAACGCGAAATTGATGTGATAAAGCGAGTGCGAATTTGTTGAAGACTTATTAGGTATCCATACCAGCTCAGCTTTGTCCGTGGTCCCATAAAATTCGGATACACTTTTATTGTTGTTTTCAAAATTGGTTCAGCAGTTCTGTTATTCACGTCAATACTATACAAATACTTCTTGTTTACCTAGCACATCCATCACGCAAATAACAGCTCTATCAATAAACAGATAAGACAAGCAGTACTAAGTTTAGGAGTTGTATTTCGATAAATTAACTACTTTGTGGAACCACCTTTGTCACAAATATGTCATAGTTAGGGTACGGTAAATTTCATTCGGGTTTTAGACAGTTAATAAGTTATATTTGAATATTCTTAATAAGCTACAAATGATGAAAGAATAAATTTAAAGTTTAACAAACAAAATCTCCAGCAATTTAGCAAACAATAGATCGACCTACTTTTTGTAAATCTGACCTTTCCATTCATTGGCGAAGACTTTCTCCTATCGCATAGGTCGGCTCGATTCCCACCGAGACTTATATTTTATTTTCCTTTGGGCTTATTGTTAGAGGTAGCAATATCAGGTAATACGCGCGCCGCGAATAATGAAAGTAATCTCCACTATTTGTCAAACGGAGGGCCGGAACTCATCAGAGAAAGATATACAGCAGGCCATGGATATAATGAACCTTAAAAATGAACGTTGTTGCAATTTTCGAGCACATTTAATAAATAAAATAATCACTATTTCAATTACATGCCCATGGAGTGTTAGTACATGTCTTGAAAAGTACTTAATATAAAGAATGACAAAAATAATAAGGATTAAAGACAAATAGCCCACCGAACTTTAAGTATAGTGAATTAACGAGCACTAGTTGGCCAAGTAGCACACAAGAGCTATAAGAGCTCTATATAAGCGATCGAAACCTACAGCTAATATAAGCAGCAGCTAAGTAGCTTTTAGTGTACGTGGGCATTTAAGCAATTGACCAGGATATGTATAGATAGCATCAAATAATTGACCAGGATAATAATATGTATAGCATCTCCAGTTCAAATAAGAACAAACATTTTTAATAAGGCTGCTTTTGAAATATCCGATCACTACCACCTACTGGAGTCCTGTGTGGAATGGGACGGCGAGGCCTTGCTTGGCGCCCACTGAGTAAGGTCGCGTTAAGGCGAATATTGCCCAACTTTTTGCTGACAAAGGAAATAAGTGGGGTAAGTGAGAGCATTTCCTTTCCTTACCCAACGGAATGTGGGTCAATCACTCGAACGTATTGCCGCCAGAGCGGCTTGAATTTTTTCGTTACATCCAGATATTCTCTTTGAAAATTACTGGAATAAAATTAAGACTAATCTCAAGCAAAGTATCTGAAATCAACTCTCAGTAAAGGATCAATATTACACAGAAACCTGCACGCTATTGCGAAATAATTCAAAGATGACTGTAAAAGCCGGTGTAAACTATGATATATAGAGAGGCCTGTGCCCGATGTTGAGAATTATCATTATATCAAAATTACCATTTATAGTAAAAAAAAAAAACTTAAATAATATTATTTAATTCATAATAAGACCTTTGACCCCGTATTTCGGAAATATACCAATATTTTTAACTAATGTTTTGTTCCTTTTATTCTAGGGCAAAAGTCACAATGACAGATAAAGACATAACATATTTATGTTAACTAACAAAGGTTTACGCAGCGTTTATAAATAGGAAGGTTAGTGGTTAGCTAAACTTTTTGGGTCAAATTTAATAGAACATGCGGTTGTAAATAGCTTTCTTTATTTACCTGTCCACTCAGTAAAAAACACAAGCTTGAATATTATTCGCAAGTATAGGTAAAGTGAATAAATGTTTTACATGTCAAAGTCTTTATCACATTTGCACCAGGGCCCAATGTCATAAACGCGACACGCGACAGGTGACAGTGACAATTCGATATACATTGCTTGCCCACTATTATTTTAAGTCTGTAGCATTACTTGTCCACGCAGTAATGTACGGCGAATTGTCACTGTGCACTGTCGCCTTTCGCGTTTATGAAATTGGGTCCAAATCTCTTATTGCTTGATCCATGTCAAATCTTTTTTCACTACTAGTATTTTTTTTATTACGTCACTGCACAATATAGCAGATGATTGTTTAATAAGATATTTGGCGCTCACTACGTAGGTATAGTCGACTAAGTAATTGCTAAGTCACTTTTGAACCTTATCCGCTTTTAATACGAAAAGTAGTAGCAATTTCTTGGTCGACAATACCTACTAGTTTATGTTTTATGTAGAGGTATTCTTGCTGCTCTCCTTTGAACATCTGAGTAGAGTAGTTAACCTGTATTTTCTATCAAAATGAGCTACAAACACAACTATTCAGCAAAAGTTTACTGCGTTTCTATGTAACAAAAAAAAATACGTCTTTCATAAAGTTATAATAGCTCTTCAACGATTCAATAGAAAAGATGAAACCCTTGTAAGCAGAGCGATTTAATATTCTGTATTTCGTTATTAAACGCAACCAAACAAAGCGATACAAGCTATGTTTATGGACCCGGTATTATCCCCATACAGCGAGACGTCTGCGGGGATTATTGCTAGTCTGAAGCAATAAAGGGGGGTGTAACGACACCTGGTAAATATTAAGAGGGGGAAGTTATATGAAAACGAATAAAGTCGGTGTCATGTTTGTCACCAAACGTGACCGAGTCGTTATAGGTTTTATGAAGTCGGGAAAGATACTGAGATCGTAATTAATTGTCGGTTGCTTCACATTTGAATTGTACCTTTCTTCATTGTATTCTGAGTGTGGTTTATTATCAAGAGAATTATTTATTTCTTACAAAGTTGGGTATTTTTGTTTTTATTTATTTATTTAATCATTTCTACAAGAGGTTATTAGATCTCAGTCCTCTGGGTTGGCAACTCAACTCTTTGGCGTTGCGGGTTTCTTTGGACGCTGTTGATCACTTACCATCAGGTGACCCACTTGCTCGTTTTCCTTGCAACTTCGCATTAAAAACATTAAATAATTATTTTATTTCACGTCTAACATTATCAAAAAATTACTTGCGTCTAAAATTTCGGTTTGAAAAAAAATGTGCATAAAAATAAACCAATTACACCGCTGATTCCCTAAATTCCCGGCAATCTGAAACGACATTGCCTAAATTGGTCTCAAAATTTGATCACAGCTTTCACGTTAAGCTCCACATTTCCGTGCAAATTTACGAAATGACGTTCAACAGTGGCGGAGTGAAACGAGAACAGTTACGTCATTCCTTCCCTGACAGCCACCGGGAGCGGGATTAGATTGAAATTGAATGGTGCTCTGCGCAGGATGGCTGTCGAAATTTACGGAAAGTGAAATTATAAGAGCAAAATACGTGGAAGGTGTTCTATCGAGCGTTTAGCGCTTAAGCCATAAAAAGTTATGAACAGTGTCTAATGTAAGATTGGACCCATAATGCTCTTTTCTTATCTTCCTCCGCGAATCGAATACTGAAGTACATGAAACTCCATAGTTCTTTTTTTAGGGCTCCATGCCTAAAGGGTGCTGTCGAAACCGCAATACTAAGCCTACGCCGCCCTTTAACATTAAAAAAATCATACAAAGGATCTACACTAATATAATACAGTGGTAAACTTTGTTTGTATGTATGTAGGGGGTAATCTCTGGAACTTCTGAACCGATTTCAAAAATTCTTTCACAGATAGAAAGCTACACTATTCCTGACGAACATGCTACTAATTTTACGTGAAGGAAGTCGCGCGCATCCGTTTGTATTGGATATTCTTATGAACGTTTACTTTTTAGTTAACGTTAATCACTCCATAAAACAATATCATTGAAAATATAATTCAACTAGCGATCGGCTCCGCTTTTGCACGGGTATAATCAAAAAAAATCTCAAAATGATAGTGAAAACCATATCAAGGTCCGTTGCGTGGTTTAGAAGGAGTATGCGGCCGGAGAAAGGCGGACAGACAGCGCATAGAGACTTTGTTTTATACTATGTAAAGATAAAGAAGATGTAAAGAAAAGATGTTTTAGTTTTTTATGGTTAATATTTTGGACTTGTCTAACCATTTAAAGTAAAAGAGTAAAACGTCAAAATGACAGATGAAGACGTCAAACATGTTAACTTACAAACGTTTACGAAGCGTTTATAAATAAGGGGGTAAGTGATTGGGTATTTATTTATCTAATATTTATTGTAGAATATAAACAAACTGGAACAAATTACCTTGCTACTCCGCGAAACCAGTGCCGGGCTCGTGCAAAATAGCTGCGTCTGTGCGACACATATATGTTCATGCAAAAACCCACCCTCCTCCGCTTCCACACGAAACAACATATATCACACAGACTCAACTACACACCACCACCACTAAACACTAAAACTACACGATCGACGCGCGTTTCGCCTCTATACGAGGCATCATCAAGATCAAAGAAACAGTACGACCGTTCGCTACTTGAACGAATGGCGTACTGACAAACTAAAACATTTTTCTTTAATCCCACCTACCGCCAACATTTTTGCACAACTACCCTTATTATTTTTCTCAAAGCCTACCCTCAAAATTTAAAAATAAAACAAAAGTACCCCCGTATATTATCACAAACTACCCACATAATTTATCTCAATCTCAGCTTCCCCATTGTTAAAGACAGAATTTAAGCATACCCGGAATAAAGGAGAAGAAGGAAAATTAACCTGTTCATTGACAATGGATCCCGCGTTGTTGTACCTAACTATTTCCAAATAACTAACTATAACTAACTATATTTCTAACTATTTCATTGTTAATGAACAGGTTAATTTTCCTTCTTCTCCTTTATTGCGGGTATGCTTAAATTCTGTCTTTAACAATGGGGGTAGCTGAGATTGAGATAAATTATGTGGGTAGTTTGTGATAATATACGGGGGTACTTTTGTTTTATTTTTAAATTTTGAGGGTAGGCTTTGAGAAAAATAATAAGGGTAGTTGTGCAAAAATGTTGACGGTAGGTGGGATTAAAGAAAAATGTTTTAGTTTGTCAGTACGCCATTCGTTCAAGTAGCGAACGGTCGTACTGTTTCTTTGATCTTGATGATGCCTCGTATAGAGGCGAAACGCGCGTCGATCGTGTAGTTTTAGTGTTTAGTGGTGGTGGTGTGTAGTTGAGTCTGTGTGATATATGTTGTTTCGTGTGGAAGCGGAGGAGGGTGGGTTTTTGCATGAACATATATGTGTCGCACAGACGCAGCTATTTTGCACGAGCCCGGCACTGGTTTCGCGGAGTAGCAAGGTAATTTGTTCCAGTTTGTTGATATGGACCTCCGCAAAGTAACGCCTGAATCTATTAATTATGTAGAATATAAACTAAAAAAATTACAAAAAGCAGACTAAATTCATAAAGACATTCTCAGTCAACCTTGGATATTTAGTAATACTGTGGGCTTTCCACCCACTCCGATCCACCACACTCAGATTGGGATTAAATAACAATCAATAGGTACATGTATTGTCAATAAAATTATTAACTACGCGTCCAATCGTTAGTTATTTCAACAACACACCTGTCATTTCAGACGGCTTTATAAAACCACCCCAAAGCCTGAGTCTGTCAAACGGGTTATCAATACGTAACACCCTGCCAATCGGGATATCGGCACTTAATAGCCCCGTCGATTCCGGATCACTCAAATCGTGGGCGCACTCCGGTCTCATGGCACGTCATAAAGCGGAAATTGCCTTCCTAGTTGAATTCATACCCGTCGACTCGAGCACCTTGCGTAATAACCTTACAGTTTCCTCCTGAAAAATTTTAGTGTGGACCAAAGCAGAACGCTCGTTTATTCTCTATAGCTAGTGATGGGCTAGGGTGTGGTTTTTAATTTGTTGATAAGATCGATTGTTTTAAACTTTTGCGATTTTCACACATACTTATTTGGGACTTTAACGCGATAATATACTGTTAAGCTTCACAAAACTAAGCAAAGAATGGCTAACACAAGTGACTGCGTCTCGCTTTCTCTTTCTTTGCGTCTCTTTCTAATATAAGCAGCAAAATTCGAGCATAAATCGAGTGGAGGTGGTAAGTTTGCGCATACACATTTGTACTAGAAACGGCTACTGCGTAGTCAAGGTCAGTGCTCAAGTTGTTTGCCGAGAACTTTACTCCTCGCTTGTTGTACAGACATTATTATTATACACAAATTAAATAGTCACTTCATAAATCATTCAGGTAGGCTGTTTGAATTGTTACTATTGTCGATCATTTTATGCCCGATACCTCTATGAAATTCTCGTAATGTTGCTGTTAGTTATTCATTAATATAAATGGAAAAAATTATCTTCCTACTCTGTGAACCCAGCGTACTTAGATGAAAATATCCAAAATAGTGACGCAAAAAAATAAAATAATAGCGGCACCTGAGGATGTCCCATATACAGGCGAAACATGTGTCTAGAATACACGTCATGTTCACGGACTAGCACGGTAATTTGTATAAATATGAACAACCGAGAAGTAACACCTGAAAGAATACATTATTTATTTAAGTATTTGACTGAATATTAAATGCGTGACTAAATTATATTAGCTTGATATCGACGTGTTCACATCTCTAGCTTGGCAGTATAAAGGTAGTATCGAGGTGTTCGCCTGGAATGCTTGGCTTGCAATGGAGGTGCTACTCCCGAACAACGGATGGTAAAGACCTGCGGATGAACGAAACAAGCTTCAGTTTATAACCCTATTGGCAGGTTTGATTTGATAAATAAACACTTTATTGTACATAAAACACATTACAATTAAAATAAAATAGTACAAAGGCGAGCATATCCCTGTAAGGGATGTCTTCCAGCTAAACTAGGAAACATTTATCCACAAATTACAAGGACAGACAACCAACAAACGTCAGCCTACAGCTAAATAGTATAGCATAGTAAGGGTAATAGTCTTGTCTGAACATTGCTTTCACAAAACTAAATTATTATTTTTTTATGGAAAGGGAGTAAAACGAACATGCGGGTCACCTGATGGAAAGAGATCACCTACGCCCTTACAAACCAGCGATCCCAAGCGAATCGCTGATCCGTTGCCATCCTGTAGGGCCCCTCCACCCCGTGAGCTTCCAGATCTCTTACCTACGCTACGAAACGCATTAGCAAGCACTTCTTCACGCATCTATTTTGTGAGAGTGCGATACTACCCCGGTCAAACCGGTCTATTTGTACTGTAGTTAGTAACTGTCTACAGTGTGGCTCTACCACTATGAAAACTCAAGTACTGAATTATTTATAATTATATGAAAATATTTATCAGTAATGGGATAGGTCCTACTTTTAGAAGGTAAACTAATAAAACGGAGGAACGCTGCTAGGTTTTTGGGCACCATGCCACGGAGACCATAGATTTAAGTTAGCTTTTATTTTAGGTTTATTTAGATTTTAAGTTTTTTTCTTTAGTTTTATCTGTATATATTGTATTTCTTTTAATTTTGTTATTGTGTTAAATTTTGTATAGTTATTACTTAACATAAAGAAATAAAACGGTAAATATAAAATACCTTTCCTAATAGTTAGGTTTTCTCTGTATTTGTAAATGTTCTGTATTGTTTTGGGTGTTGTTTCAATAAAGCATATTTGTGTTTGTGCTTTTCTCCCCCCTGGTGTGCAACAACCAAAAACCGACATCAAATCGCAATCAATAACAATTTGATAACTACTAAGAAACCAACAGAACATAATCATATTTCATCTACTTAATATTCACCAGCTGTCTCTACTTAATAATACAATATTTTACGACATTATAATTATTTTAAGCTTACATAAAATTATGATGATTAAGTTATTCTTAAGTGAGTTATAATGGACGTCGGGTTGGCGTGTGTCGCCGCGGGGCGCCACTAGTCGTGCCGCAGGACCCTGCAGTACGTCACTGACAAATTAATTATGAAACTACCGAATCATTTATTTTGTTTATTAGTTTTTTAACGAGCTGAGCGAGTGTACTGACTTTTTTATAAATAAATATCTTGGGACAGTTGACACCAATTGACCTGGTCCCATACTGAATAACGCTCGTACTACAGGTACTAGATACCGAACACACATACATATGCTATGTTATAAGTAAGATATTTCAGATATTTCTGCTGCTGACTGTACATACTCTTCACGCTTTCCCTAATCCTATCTCACTTCCTGGTAATATTTTAAATGCTAAAGTAACGCTGTTTAGATATGTGGATAAATGGATATTTGTTCCTCAATCTCGCATTAACGGCTGGAATGATTTAGATAAAATATGCGGAATAGATAAAACGAATGGATTAGAATGGATTAAAAAACGGTTTTTATTTTTATGAAATAGGAAGGCCAACAAGCAAGTGGGTTCACCTGATAGTAAGTGTACACCACCACTTATAGACACCCGCAACATCGAAGAGATTGCAGATGCTTTGCCAAACCAGAGGGCTAACATGGCTCCAATACCTCTTGTGCCAGTAATTACACCGGCTGTCTTGCTCTTCACGCCGGAACACAACAGTGCAAGCACTGCTGCTTAGCGGCAGGATTAGTGAGCAAGATGGTGGATACTTTTATCCTGTAAAATATATTTCATGCGGACGAAGCCACGGGCTAAAAAGCTCGTCACAAATATTTTATGCTTATACACTTAGTTAACGAACACGATCTATGATCATTTTCATTTTCATCTATTTACTACCTTTCATTGTCTTTCAAACTAGACAAATCATAAAAACAGACACTTCATTTGTAATTACACAATAGTTTCAGAATAATCCCGTTATTTCTTGATTAAAGTCTATAGAAGAGACGAAATATTTTGTTTTAAATTAAAGATAAATGGACACTTAATAAAGAAGGCTCATGATGTACCTACAAATACTATAAAGAGACTCTCGACAGTCTCGACTCTTTTAAATCAATAATAGAAAATTAAATGGAAATTCTTGTATGGTAGTATTTTATAGGGCTCAGAAGCCAAACGGATAAAAATACACATTTCATAAATAAAGCACACAAAAGTGTTTCATAATGCCGTAAGCGGACAATACATTTGTACATAAATATGAACATTCGGGTACGATGGACTGAGGTGCAGTCGCACTTACAACGTTTTTATTTCTAGTTGATACATATTTAAAGACACGAATATTTCACCCATGGGAAATCAGACGTGTCTATATCTGATTACATGAGCTAACAAAATCCTCATAAATATAAGCGCAGGAAACACTAGATTTCGTTAAATTACTTGATGACTGTTGACGCAGCCTTCTCTAAAAAAAAGAACCTTTGCTTTGTAATATATGACCGTTCTGTGTATACTCGACCAAGTAACTGCTTGACCACTTTTGAACCTTATCGCTTTGTAATACGGTCGAAAAGTGGACAAGCAATTTCTTGATCGACTATACAATACACAGAAAATTTTGTCAAGCGACTCCGTATATGATAGACTAATATCAGGAAAATCTTTTTTTACAACCAATGGACTTAGACTTGCAAAGGCTGTCTGTTGACCGAAAAAGAGAAAAAGATAAAAACGTAATTTGTCATATTGCATCAGCCCTGGCTTCAGATAGATCGCAGAGATAATTATAGGTACTCATAACGTGTTTTATACGATCAAAATTATATTTTTTTCTTGAAAAATTAAATGTGAAATTTGATGAAACACAGGGTAAAAAAAGTTTAAAGGTTCTCGCTTGCACTCACGCCGCGTATGATCCCGAACTTCCGTGCGAGGTATAATTCTGTTACCCAATGTACCACATGTGGCGCACTTGCCAGATTGAATTGGGATCGGGACCAGGAAATGAATAAAATGGCCGGAGTGTCCCGCCGAGATACACGAAAATTAAAATATATGGCATGGAAAGCAACATCCAAACTTTGGATTTCTATTTTTTTCTGAGTCAGCATGTTTTATTAACATGATATTATGACTTTTCATTTTACGCATACAATACTTACAATATAATATATGCAAACAGTTTTACATATGCAGTATCTAACTACTGCGATTCCAAAAATTTATTTTCTGCTTTTGGTATTACGATATTGATTTATAGTACGCAAAAGCTTTATAATTAACAAATTTAACAAAATTCTAGCTGTACATCTATAGATAAAACAAGATAATGATCATGTTGATCAGGACAGGTTTTATTAAAATCTCATTCCTGAACATGCATACTTAGGTGCATAAAAATGTTAATTGATATGTTCATACTGGACGACAGTACAGGACAGCATAATTACAACGTAACATGATCTTTAGTGCTTAAAGCTTATGTATAATATGCTTCGAGCATCCAGCAAAACTCGGCAATAACATGTTCTTCCAATAATTGGAGATATTAAAACCCTACTCACTAACGTTACGCCAGCAAATAACGACAACATCAAAGGCCACAATAATCGGCTCGAATTAAAATTCAAATCGAATCAGAAACAAGATCGATAAAACTCGAACATTAATAGAACAGCTGTCAGCCAAACGACACGCCGGCAATCTGTATGCTGCACATAAAATAATCATTTTGTTCTGCACTTAACGACATCGAAGATGACACGGCCCCGTTTATGTTGGCGTCTAGGTACAGACCGACGGGAAAGTAAAATGAGACAACATCCACTCTGTACGTTTCCAAACAACTCGAAACGTTGTGAACGCGGCTTTACGGCGGGAATCAGCGAATTTCCCCGGAGTGTAGTAAAAAGCTCTCCCATACGACGTGAGGCGACACTACCGACAGCTCCATTCACTGTTGATGTTCGGACACGCGTCCGCGGCGCCCGAATAGTTCTCGTCAAATACCCACAAATCCAGCGCTCAAATAACCTTTGGTGTTTACGTTCGGGATCAAGCTGCATTAACACGTGTGGCTCACGAAGATACGTAACGTACCTTTTAAATTAGATTATCGTATTCTCTACGGTTTCTTTCATTCCTCCGTAAAAATGATGCTCGGACCCATTTCGAAATTTTCTCATTACTTTGGCCGAATATTTTCGCTACTTTACTGCAGAGTGCTCCCCTTTTTTGTTCAGTCAAGTATTATGAAGTTTCCCTCCCTGTTATCTACTGCAAAAGAAAACGACTAATAAGAAAAGTCACTATTATAGCAATGAACCCAGACGGCGGGTTCTTGCATTTTAATTAAAGTGAGATCAGGACTTATTTTAAGGAAAGGCTGTGCCCGCCTTTATTTATACGAATGTACTTTTATTTGGTGATGTTATTTAAAAAGTGGTCGCACCTTGTCGACACGCATTCTGACTTATCTTTCGACATAACCATTTCGTGTAAAGAACGACCGAGTGTTAGAGCCCATTGAGTTTAGAGAACTTTCCAAAAATTTAAAGAACTAGTCACAGTTTTCTTTTTATCGTTGAAAGCAATAAATATGTCTGCCGCCCTCGCACGCTCCGGTGAAATTCTTTACCAACTACCAGCCAATAAATCTAAAAGATTAATGATAGATACGAAATTTATTTACATTAAGTACCTGCACCGTGAAACGTAATCTGACGAAGCACGAAATTAATTACCAAAAAACGTTATTTTGTGTCACGTGCATTAGAGCCATAATGTAACTACCTACGTAGTGCGACTGCATGCCCTTTCAAAACAACACGAAATAATTTATTATTAATCACAACGAAATCTTTCGATACTCTACTGGTATTTATCGTCTTATATACTCATGATTCTAAATCGTTTTTTATATTTTTAGTATAAAATTCATCTTTTTAACTACACAGGTAACGGTGCAACTATTGTAATATTCAATATCTAAAAAAATCACTTCGACGAACAAAAAAATGCAACTTTAAAATATATAACAAACCATTAAGTAAAAGAACCAAGATGAAAAATATAACGAAGTTGGACCTAAAATAACACTCGACCATTAACAAGGCGACCCCAAAATTGTCTGGATCCGATACCACGCACTTATTGATTTAACAAGCGTTCCATATGCAAGTGAAACCAACGACCCTCTAAGCAAAGAAACCCCATTAGGGGCCACGTGGGACCCAATACCCACGGGCAACAGTTCCGCTGCTGCACATTTTTACTTTACCACTAATTGGTGCATTTTGGGGGTAACTATCAAACCCCAGGCGGTCTCCAGGGGATATGATACAAACACCGTTATGAATGGGGACTTTATTTTAGACGCACCAAATAAATTACTTTCAGAGTTAATAGTCGCATCTGCGTTCAATCTTACGGCATGAAACATCAGTTACGTAAGTATATAATAGTAAAATTTGCTCCATAGATCCACATCAGAGTTCGCTGTAGTATATCGTTGAATTATCCTCATGCGAAATCCGCAAATTCATTCCTCAGACAAAATAGAAACATACTTAAGCCACCGTTAAAGCAATCCCCGTACTGACGTGGACTATTCCAATATGCCAGCGTTTGCAATCTCATCCCTAGCCTAATCGGAATTTATTAAAAAACTCCAGACTCGGCGGAACTCGGGTCCGCGGGACAACAATAGGAGCCTTAATATTATCGGCTCATCCCTGTCCATTGCGTGCACATATCTGCAAAATTTCACGCACCCTTTGTAATAATATGAGTACGAAGGCTCTTATCTACCCCTCGCTTCCATCGATGCTCCAGAACTCGAAACTGCGATAAAAGGGTCCACTATATCATATTGGCACTTTCGACAGAGGATCGAGTAATATTTCGTACTCCTTATAGGATCCGATCGGTGGTAAAGAAGGTTCGGAAAGAAAAAGCACTTTACGAGTGCTAGTCACGCTTCACCCGGGAGCTGATTTGATCTCGCAACTACATAGTTACAGATTGAAACACGGACTTGAGAGAGGAATTCCAGCTGCGAAAATATTACTTCCTCACTTCATTCTATGACTTACCTATTTAAAAGCGATTTTTGTTTGACGAAATCATTAGCTGCTTTTATTTATATGTACATAAGATGAAATCTGATACGTTTGCTAGCTATCTTAAAACCGATAACGTCGACTTATGGTCATCACAAACTTAAACTATCTTAGTAATAGGTGTTGCATAAGAGTATAACCTGTAACTGCCATAAGCTTTTAAGGTGACCGGACACCCACCTCAAACCTGTTATTATAAATCCGCGTTCGCAGTAATAATTGCTGACGTGTAAATGTAAACAAAACAATGACAGTGTAATTCGTGGGGCGCGCCCGCTGAGGTCACCCGAAGGCGCGGCCGTCCCGGGAACAGTCCTAATAGTTGTTGTAACCCAGTTTTAAAGTGATGGTTAACGAGGTATCCCGGACCGGCATAGGGCCAGTCAGCTGTTTTGTGAGGAAACTGCGAGCTGGACAAAGGTAAGAAAAGGCAGTAGGTACCCGGAACATTAAGATAAGGAACGAAATATCTGAACGGTCTAATAAAACTTTTTGTAACTTAAAACAAAGTCAAAAGTCAAGCTATGTGAAGCGTGCAACAGAAGTGCAAAGCGAAGTAAATACAAGAATATATTTAATGACCTATAAGAATCATATTTAGCAGTTTCTAATGCCAGACAGTAAGCATCAAGACGATTGTTATTATTATTTTAAGAGTTGGATTTGCTTTAAGCGGCCCTAACATCAAAACACAAGCTTATTTATAAGATTTAGCATGTGTGAAGTATAATTTATATAATAAACTTCAGTGTAAAAGGGTTTGAGAGACATGCACTAATTATAATAATATATTATTATTCGTATCTAAGTGTGTCAGTTGTCTAGTACTAGCACTCATAGTATAAGCTTTTTTAATTTGGCACTAGGTCATGTAGTGTCCCAAGATATATTTTTTTTATTTTAATACCGATTACCACCTGCCGGGAGTGCGATAGATTTTTTGTAAAAATAGCTTTTGACCGAGAGATTATAAACTGTACTACGTTCGTTGTTATACAAGTACAGTTTATAATCTCCAATTTAAAAATTCTTCAAAATTTACTTATAAAGTAACAAACTGTAACAAATTACTTTGCTACTCCGCAAAACCAAATGAATATGAATTTGGTTTCGCGAAGTAACAAGGTAATTTGTTAGACTTTGATGATATGGAATCCTACAAAGTAACGCCTAAATCTATTGATTCCAAATGTAGTGTCATTCATGTTAAGGCTGCAGAATAAAAATATAGCTTTCGTGGGTCGCGTGCGGCGGCCGGTTGCCGGTGGATAATGTCGTGTTTTAGGTATTATTCCGATAGATCGCGTGTCGCTATACTGTAATACGAATTGGTAACAATGCCATAATGCCTTTACAATAGCCCGCTTAAATCTTGCCTAAAGGGAATTATTTAGTAAGCCGTATCGACTTGGAAAGTGTGTTATCGTGCATGTTACCTTTCGGTTCCTTGTTTTAAGAAAACTGAAAGTAGACATCTGTTCTAAGACTTGTATCGGAAATATACTCTCTTCTACATTTTTTGCCTACTAGTTAGTTTCACGATACAAGCATCGGTAAATCGCGGCCATTTCAATGCTATTCACATACCAGTAGCTTATTTCCTTTTATTATTTTAATACTAAGAGCTGCACTTATCTAGTTTGAATCACGACATGCATTTAAATAAAAGAAAACGTTTTCTGATTCCATTTTACCTTTTGTAATTAAGACGTGTAGTATTTCGTATC
The DNA here is from genome assembly GCA_963691745.1 of Ditula angustiorana. Classification (NCBI taxonomy): domain Eukaryota; kingdom Metazoa; phylum Arthropoda; class Insecta; order Lepidoptera; family Tortricidae; genus Ditula; species Ditula angustiorana. Next base: position 9,614,589 of record OY829478.1, read on the forward strand.
TTCACCTTGTACGGTTCATAATCGCACCATTACTGCTTACATTTCATTATTTGGTAATAACATAAGTACAATGTTTAGTTGATTTTAATGGCAGAATTTGCGATAGGCGATCATTTTGACCATTGGTATAGATCTAAGTGTTGAATATTTAAAGATAGTAAAAAAATACAAAACCGTAAACTCTAGTCCAGGGTAACCCGAATGTGGCGGTGAACTATAAACAAAATTAAATTATTGATTTGGCTCTTATCGTGGGTTTATGGCTCCCGTTAACGTAAAACACTGGTTACGCGATATAATTAAGGCATAATTTACAGCGCGCCATATCGCTAACACGTTTACTCAAAATAAAACCAGTTCACATTAATACACGCCACGCAACGCAATAAATACAAATCTTTATTGTTTTGTGTTTCTCGTTGTCACGTTTATGAGCCTTATAGGTTGGTTAAATAGCTTATAACTAATTAATTAACGGCCATCATAAGAATGAAGGAGAGAGCGATGATTCAGATGCAAGACAGATTGCTGTCAAGCAAAACGCGAAAGCTCCATTTCATTCATTTGTTTTGATGTATAGTTTTGAAGGTCAGCGTCGGGTGCATCGCATTTTGGGTTTTCGGCCACAAGTTATATCACGGGCACAAATCCGCGGGTAAAACCTTATAGTATATAAAATTTGAGTGGCAATTTGTTTGATAGACTGTCAAACTTGGACCTATAAGTAATAGTAATTTAATTTTACTATGTTACGTTTGTTTATCCTATTAAAGTAACATGTGACCTCTTAAAAAAAAATTAAAAGATTGAATCCCATAGCTTTTTCTGATTTCAAGGCGTTGTTATCTAGGCATATCGTATCGGTTCACATTTTTTTACGATTTAATCTTCACCCAAAACAAAAACACGTATTTCAAATACCTGCCTAAACGTATGGCTGTCACTGATTGACACAATGTATATCCAAATTGACCGTTCAAAGCGCATGATTCGGCTCATATAATAGGGCACTTTAGTTGCAGGATGCACTCGTAATGATTTTAATGGCAAACAATGCACCGCGCTTCTATTGACTCTAAATAACATTTTGGAATAGGTATCCGGAATACGAAATGTTGCATTTTCATTGTTATTGTTATAGTAATAGCTTCATAATTATGGATTTATACCAATTTGATAGTGCATTGCTCGCGGGAATACGTAACTAAAATGAACGTACACATACCTTTGTGTCCGACTGCCAAACCTTTTTGGTTTTTTGCTATCGAACGATATTTTAACAAAATTTCAGGGCTATATTCTTCATCATTTACTGTAAAATACAATCAAGTTTTTAAACAGCTACAGGTATGAGTAAACCCGCATTGGCTACATTGTACACTTATATTTTTTACTTCAACTAAAAGTCACCACCAAAATAGAGGGAACTTGGGATAGATAAGCAAAAAACACATTTGTAACGTCAATTTTATCTCTGTCTGTATCACCCCTGTAAAGTTCTAAGCCACCCTTTCTTAAGTCTCGTCTGTAACAAAGAGATAGGAGATGGCGAAGACGTTAAGCTTCGGGCTTATGGCCAACATTGTAGGCAACAATCGACTTACAATGTTTCTACTACAAAGAAAACTTAAAAAATAGTCCCCGGGCGCCAATCCTGAAAATTTCCACCTACAAAATTCTCATGAATAAAATTACGAGCATGGCGTATATCACCGTGGAGCAGGTAAGAAATAGTGCTGAATTTCGATCATTTCTTTGGTGATCTATAAATTAAAAATTAAAATGACTTTGATAACCAAACGAGGGTCGTATTAATGATAATTCATGCAACGTTAGGTGTGTATCAACATAAAGTGTTTTAGAACAGAACTTTCTTCTAGCGTGACTAATAAATGACAGTCCTTTTTTTAATGAAATATTAAGGCAAACAAGCAAGTGGGTCACCTGATGGTAAGTGATCACCACCGCCTATAGACATCCGCAACATCAAAAAGATTGCAGATACGTTGCCAACCCAGAGGGCTAAGATGTATTGATAGGTAGTCATAAGAAAAAAGCGCAAAATTGTGGTGATTTTTTTATACTTGTATCATAGCCGAGGATCGGGTCAATAAGGCTTGGGTATGCTTTGCAGAAGCATCATAGAAATTGCCAATTATTGTGAGGATAATTAATTATGTAGTGTATTTGGAATTTCAATCTGTTAGGTGCTTCACATTAATTAGGAAGCATAATGAATGACAGCGACATCCTATGCATTACCGGTCCCATATTGGCTCAACCATGAGCGACATCCGGAAATGCAATTAAATATGAATCGTTCAAAAAGGAAATATCAATTCTCTTACAGAGGGGATTGATGCGATCACTTTAGTTCGGCCAGTTGGCTCAATTATGTTGCTTGTATCTACCGTACACAATAACGCATTAACATCAACTACTTCCCACTCTACAAGCTGGAATAATATACCTTTCACCGATAAGTGTATTATCTACCACGTCCCTAAGTCAAAGTTGTACAATGAATCTATCATGCTTATTGGCGAACACGTCTTATTTGAATTATTAAACCATCTCATTAGTGTACAAAAACTGACTAAGACCCTATGCGACTCTTTATCAGTAAGCATAGCAATCTGTTACTTAATTATATTTCTCAAATCTCTTAGCGAAAAATCTTAATAGCGGTACAATGTTGCTGAAGAGATTTTAAAAATCTCTTTTTTCTTCATTACGCAGCGAAATTCACAAACATCGCTTCATAGCGGTAAGGTAATCCTTGCAATTTCTTCGGATTATAAAACTAGTTCAGAACACTTGCCTCGCCATCCTCGCAAATGTAAAATATTCATGACTAGTAGTTATGATTCAATTATCAAAACGTGCGGACAAGTAATACAATTATGCAAAGTGAGCGGCTAACTAAATGCTCGGAGCGACCTTAGCCGACGCTCCAAAGTTCTATGTTTAGTCGTTTATTCATCCTTACTGTATTTCGCTTAAAATCACAGTGTATTTTACTTTCAACATCATTAGCATTCATTCACGTCAGCACTTTAAATTGATGTTGAACGTAGCGGTTCTAAAATGGTACAAGAGAATTGACAATTTATTTACGACCACGTTATGAAGTTTATAAGAATCTACTAAATTTAATAGGTTTCTAATAAACTAAAGAGTTTGTCAACAATCGGATTCAAATGTAGGTTGATTTGATGTTTTTTTTTATATTCTATGATTAATATCAAGATACAATCTCATTTTTCATTTACATTTCTGAATTTCCAGAATAACTCATACTTTATTGATGCCAACTGAGAAATCATTAGACGTGAAAGATGTGCATTATATTATTATGTATAGTCGTCATGCTTTAATTTATTCAATTGAAATAGCTTTCGATTTTTTTTGTTTTAATGTAGTCACGCTCATCTCTTTGCCATGATCCAGCTATTCTGGTGTAGCTATCGGGCCCCGAATCTCCCAATTTATCTGATCTCTGTTGGGCATCGCTCCATTGTGCGGCTCAATCGGGACAAATGGGCGCGCGTTTTACTCGCTTTACATTCTGCGCCGAGATATGGGATCGGAAATAGACGGTGAATGCGTTGTCTATGTCTGGCCAGCGCACCTGATTGAGATTTTTATTAGTTTTTAGTTTTTTTAATGCATTGCACAGTCTTTTGTTTAAAAGCCAATTGAATAAAAATGATTTGATTCTACATTCTCCTAGCACTTCGTTCTTGAGATAATGCTCGAAATACTTGTATAGTTGTATATATTTCATATATAAGGCGTTTTTTTGTCATTTTGTGTTTGTAAACGTAAAAGAAAACCGAGTTCAATGATAGAAACTTTTCGCGTAATGTTCCAAATAGCCAATGTTGGGTTTTAATTCAACTCCAAAAACGAACTCCTGACACATATTTACATTATAGATATGCTAGTATTACTAGCTCGCCTTGATGCTCTTAGTCATAAACGTTTGTTTTTAAAGATAAAAATCAGTTCACAAACAGTACAAAACAATGTCATGAGAAATCACCCGCGCGTGTAAGTTGAAACGGAAAACTCAAAATCCTCAAATCAACAAACGAGATCTGTACATCACTAATGAAGAGTGCGTTTAAAATGCGAATCTCTTTGATAAAATGAAAAAGAATCCCGCTCTGTTTGAGTTATTTGTCGTCACATTAAACAAGTGCTCGGCAAAAAGTGGAGGGAAGATCAAAGGCCCGGCGACGGACGAGATGCTCTGAAATAACATCCAAACGGACTTGTCATCAAACGAGTCTGTGTGTGCTTTCAGATATGAGCCGAGTACAATGCTCGCTTTGATCGGCGCCTCAGACATGAGATAACGATGACATTTTGTGCAATGTTAGAAAAAGAAACTGATTGAGAGCATTACGGACATGCCTAATAATGAGTTCCATAGTTCCTCCTTCGCTATATTTATCTCAATCGAAATCTCCTGTAAATCAAAATAAATAAATACAGTAAAGGCTTGGCTTGCTTGATCGTTGCAGATGGAGAAAAATGAAAAAAATCGAAAGGTACCTAGATGTTGAGTATATACTCAACATCAAGTACCGGTACAAGTACAACAAGTACAAGTCTCTACCTGAACTATCATGATGCAGTTTATAATAGATAGGTTGGCAGTTTTTTCAAGATTTAGATAACCTAAGGAGTATTTGGCAATGGGCCAAGCCGCCTCTAACGTATAAACTAGATAAAATTACGCACTAACAGTTAGATCAATGAAACAATTTTTTTTCATAGCACTTATTATTGCTGAAACATTCAAAACTTCACTGAGTTTTGCTGACGATTTCGTTCACATGAAATTTAAAATAATGTAGGCTATCTTGCTAAGGTACATTATTTCACTTTCTTTTAGTGAAATAGATTTCTAATTCCAGAAATTTAGCTCATACTAAAAAGCAAATTTGATCTCTTTAAAATAATGTAAAAGTATGTATGTACCTATAAAGACAGATAGTTAAGTGTTTATAAATAGTTTGTTGTTTTAGAACCCCAGTAATGTACGTCAAACCAGTAGTCTCAACAAACAAAATGCCTTTAGCAAGCAACGGGACAGAATATGCGCAAGAGCTTTCGCATACTTCAGACGCACTTTGAGTAATGACCGTCATAGAGTTAGCATAAATATGGAGACAATGCAGAAGTTAAACAGCGTTTGGACGTGGAAAGTGCACAGTCATTTTGAATTCCTTTACGAGTGGGATGCCTGGTCTTGTTGGCTGGCAATTCAGGTGACGTGTATAATTTTATTAAAAATACTAACGGGGTTGATCAACACTTTTTTTATTTTAAATGATGAAGACCTAAATTCTGTAAGTTTACTTTGGTTTTAGTCGTATCTGTAGTTATCTTCGATAGATACAATTTTTTTTGATTGACAATTACGTTCTGATTTTCCAAGCTTTTATTTAAGACATTAAACACTTCGAGCAGCATATCGCATTACAAATGTAATAAAAAATATAATTTACATAATAATTAATATTATAAGTACATTTTAATAGAGACAAATCGAACCATTCCAAGCCCATTCAACATTTCGATCGGAAACCGATATGAGTTCCCACATTCTAATGCTCGCATTCATAATGGTATGCATAGTAGGAGGAATTTAATTACCCGCCCACCGTATAATTATAATGTTAAAATGAAATGTATAGGGCTCCGATCCTCGTAGATACGTCACCTTACTATGTAGTCCGATATCCATCTCACGGCGAAGTGTGGTAGCCCCCAGAAGCCATAGTTTCCGTGGATAGCCCAAGGCGGAATATTATTTATGACCATAGTGCTGGTCGACACAGTACGTTGACCAATTCAATGTGAATGATACTCACCGAACGCTGTATTGTTTCCTTCAGTGGTATGATAGAGTTTTTTTAAGTTACGGAATTAGTATTAATACATTTTCGCTCATTCATTATGCAACTACTGGAGCAATTACTGGAGTTTTTTTTAGACCCATGTACATAAACGGACACTGCTTGAAAATATATTTTATACTCTACTGGAACCAAAGTTGATTCTAAAGCTGAGTACTGAGCAAAAAGATACATAATACTGAATTAAATTGTCAAGATGACGTTAATTTTCGTAGCGTATTACAAAATCAATGACTATATCTGTCTTGTACAGTGATAATAGGAAAAGATCCCGACTTGCATTGGCGATCTCTGGCAATGTAAAATAAATAAAACTAAGTATATCGCGCAGACGCAGCTGTTTTGCACGTCACAGGACTGGTTTCGCGGAGTAGCAAGGTAATTAGTTCCAGTTGGTCCAAGGAGTGTTTTACTATTTATCGTGTGAAATACTTAATATATAAAAAAAAAAATATTTGAACTTTTTTTAATGATACTAAATTGTATTTCTTACGACATCATCTCATCAGAAGTTTATCCGAACCAGTGGTAAAAAATATTGTCTTCTGGCATTTCTAAATGGTTCTTGTAAGCCTAATTAGAAAAAAGATATTTTGAATTTAATTTGATGCATACATACGAATATTACTATTTAAGTAGCTTTGCTGTATATAACTTGACTGTGACAACTGTAAGTGTACTTCAATATGTCCGTAGGTGTATAGGTAGTAATTATTTTAAACGCGCTTGAGGTAATCAGTAATACTATGGGTAGTTAATCTTGCTGTCAAATTCTGATGGGTGTAGAATTTAGAAATCATTTCAATTTGAGCTTTTAATCTATACTAAGAGGTCACGTTTAGTGGGAAAGGTCATTGATACGTAGATATATATGTATATGTATAGATATACAATTTTAGATATTATTTGAAATATTATTATTACGTATTTATCTTTGGTTGGTGGTTTGACTTGCGTATGAACCTCATATACAACCTCAAGTAAAACAAAACATATTTATCACGCACCTAAAGGTAGCTTTTCTGTTGTTAAAACGATATAGTAAAGATTTGTGTGCTAAATACCAATTTCTTTTTTTTTTTTTGTAGATCAATCCTGTTAACGAAATTTAAGAAATACCTAATGACTACCAGAATGGATTGACTACTTGATTGACTATTCATTACTTTTGGGAACTGGGAAGATTGAAATTGTATTTTTTTTGTCATTGTAGAACAATTTGTGCCTACTTTGACTTTTGGTTATAGGCGCCAAGGCTTTAAATAGTGACACTGACGTATTCAAACTAATTTGAATCAAGTATTGTAGGTACCATACTGTGGTACCTACTCTAAATAAATGAGATACATAGCTAGTTGTGTTTAAAATTAAATCAAGGAGATAAATCAACAGCATGCCTAGTTTCTGTCATATTAACCAAATATAATGTTAGTTTATTCGATTCTTGTATCAGATTGTGCGACAAATGACTATCGAGTGTCGTAAAATCGTTTAAGTGGGCTTTGAGAGCCAGGTATGGAAACTAACAATGCTACCAGTGCTATATTTATTGTAATTGTAACTGCCGTGACAATATACATTACAAGTATTGAGAATGATGAGGTAGTTTTAGTAATTTATATTGTAATTTCCTATTAACAACGAGTGGTGAGTAATTGTGGAAAATGAGGAATTGTTTTGAGTAACTTGTTCTAGAAAAATGAATCATCACTCAGTTTATGCCTATGTCCATGAAATGTTTCTACTGTTAAAAATCAGCGAAATACAATAAGTCTCGTAGTTAGGAGTGCATCAATGTAAGGGGGCGGGAGCAAAAAGAGAGAGTTCGAGGAAAAAAAATACATAGAGACAATCTATGGTCGTTTTTATTTACGGTATATTTAAGGCAGATACATACATTCCATCATCTAGAAAGTTGCAACATTGGATCACGTTCCTTACATAAAGTTCCACATTAAAAAAATATCTAATAAATGCGAGAGCGAGTAAGTTTCCTTGATTCGATCAAAAAAATCTTACGTAATAACTGTTTTAAATTGAATAAAATAAGTACGCATAATGTAATAAAGAGTAAAGTTTAAGTGACGGAACAAGGTCGGAACTCTGAACGCATTTAGCATTGATAAACACAAGATCCTTTAAGCGTTGACGCAATGTGACTCAGTCCACCTTGCTCACTGACTCAAGACGATACTTTATAACCTAGAAATGCGTGTTAACACAAAATGAGGCCGATAATTCTGTGTTTACTTGTGTTGTGTGCATGTTTGTGTGAGGCTAAGGATCTCACCGTTGGGACTAGAGTGAATAATCTGTTGATAAACACGGAGAAGTTTGTAGTGAAGTCAATACCATTTATAAGAAGAGACAAGACTTATAGTTATACGGATCCGAAACAAAGGATTATTAAGGTAAATGTTAAATACTTGCAAACACTTTTACGGACATAATTAATGATACAACTAACCACCTTTTGCATCTATACAAGGCATCATCGGAATCTTAAATGGTACGACGGTTCGCTATTTAATACAATTTTTTAAATATCTGAAATGACAAAGTTTATTTCTAAATTGGAATTCCATGAGATAAAATTAATGTATATTTTAATGACAATACTCGTATCGTAAACTAGTCGTTCGTGTACTTATTATCTGAAAAACTTTGTCAAACGAGCGTGCGGGTCACCTGATGGGAAGTTATTACCGCCACTCACAGAAAGCAGCGACCCCAAGAGCATCGCTGATCCGTTGCCGGAATTTAAGTCTCTTCAATCCGTGGGCTTAATGTTGGACTATTCATTTAAATTAAGACCTTTGTGTGATGCGAGTGCAAAAAATTTAAATGAAACTTAAAAGTCATGCTGAACAGACACTTTGCATACAATATTATTATCAATTTATTTTCAATACAATAGCTCGCTTGAGGAAAACTATTCTTAATTGATAATTTGGTTTTAATTTTTTACAGGGCATTATAGCCCGTGACCTATCCCGATCGGAGGCCGAGCCGACGGTGACTTCTGGAGGAGTTGGAGAGAACCACGTGACCATACAGTTCAAGAGCGGGAGGGGGGAGGGGATCAATTACTTGATACTGATATTCAGTAATAATGTTTGATTGAGTTAATAAATGATTAAAGTAAAGTGTTGTTTCTGAAATTAGTTATTATGTTCCCGTCTTAGAGGAAGACAAGGAGTTGATTAGTTTTATTAAGGGGTGTTAAATGCTCTTTTATAGTTCAGACATTACGCAAATACAACTTTGAAATGGGTAAACTTTTAGAATATGTATCTTGAATGCGGCGGAGAACACTGAAAGAGTTTTATTTTGCAATGTCACAAAAAGTTATTAGCCATTGGACGTTAGAAAAGTACATAACATATTTGGCTTCATTTTTAAAACTACAATTACTGCCAACGCATCCACAACAGGTTTGAAATTATATTTAAGTAAAACAACAACATATACAATCAGGAAGCGAGCGACAGGTTCTGATCACAGGTCATAGACACAGTATAGATATAACCAGTAAGGAATCTACGTACAAACGCTCGGAACCGACGCACGCACACAGACGCACGCTCAACACGGCCGCTAAGGCTGCTAACGCGACTGACGGCCGCCTTAGCAGCCTTAGCGGCCGTGTTGAGCGTGCGTCTGTGTGCGTGCGTCGGTTCCAAGCGTTTGTACGTAGATTCCTTACTGGTTATATCTATACTGTGTCATAGATCACTATTTGCTATTTAATACGCTTGATTTTTTAGCCCAGGGCATTCCGCTTATTCCCCATCTAGTATAGCAGGTCCCAAGTCCCCCAGTTGGGGCAGAGGGTACGTTTCTCCATTCCGTTCTGTCAGTGGTTTTACGCTTCCTTTACTCCAGTGTGAGGCCGATTCTTTGCGCCACTGATACAACGGCACACCGCCAAGTTTGTCTTGGGATTCCAACTGTAGTGTTTTTAGTATTTAAAGTTTAGTACATTAGGCGATTTACATTTAAATTAAGAACATATCATCCGTGTTTAAAAACATCTCCTCTTTTTCTTTATCTAACTAAACCAGACACGAAAATAAACTTACTTATCTGGCCCCGCTGTATAAACACCGTCCGCCGGCCAAACAGACACAAATCAATTTTAGCGAATTGTCGGCACACACAGGGCGTTCAAACTGAGGGTGGCTAATGGAGACACACGCATTAAACCGAGCCTCGTGCAGATACAGGGGGACCTAATTAGTTTAAGCTTGCGAACAGACCCTCGACATTCCAGAACTAGAATGGTCCCAGATTTATTTTGATCAAAATTTATTTTTAAAAAAATACGCAAGTGTCACCTGATGGTATGTGATCACCACCGCCTGTAAACACCCGCAACCGCAACGAAACTGCAGATAACTAGCCAACTCAGAGGGCTAAGATGGAATACCTCTCGTGCCAGTTATTTTACCGGCTGTCTTGCTCTCCACGCCGGAACACACCAGTGCGAGCACGGTTGGATCCCAACGGAACGGATGGCCCACTTATCTTTTCCCAATAAAACAAAACTATAATATATGTATGTGCTAAAGCATGTTTTTATAATAGGGTTTTATTAATTATTTACACATAAAATTAATAAAATAAAACCCTACTTTCTTAACGTGCATTGGTAGAAATAGACACTCATTTTTATAATTTCATTTACCGAGAAAATTCAAGTGAGCCCTATTTTGTTTGGAATAGTTCACATCATTATAAGTTACGGGTGGGGACTAACAATCAGCAGCCTCGTTAAGTCTCGAACCTTATTCGATGGCACGTTAACCATACGTAATTATTTGCTATTTTAATTCTGTGTTGAAGAATAAAATCTCTTTTATTTTATTTTATTTATAAGTAGTCCTGCGCGTCGCTTCTAGCCAACGTAGTCCTTCGCAGTTGTCACCCTAGTGCGTAAAATTGTATCCCGGGATCAAAAAGCGCGCGGGCTTATACAATTTAACTGTATCAAACTAATACATACGGCATTCAATTCAATACTCATTGGCGGTTTCTCCCACTTTATTATCACTTATATAACTAACAAGTTGAGGTAAGGTAATAAGGATAAGTTTATTAAGAAAACCCAGTCAACCCGTGATTTTAGATTGAGTCAGTTATCTTTAACGAGCAGTAAATTAGGCGCGTTATCACAATGCATTAAGTGCTTGATTAGTTAAATACTTGTTTCCGTTTAATTTGCTAGCTAGATCTTATCTTAGTGAGTAAGAAATTATATTCTTAGCCAAGACACAACCTTTGCAAGCAAGGCGTTGGATTAAGCAGCAACTAGTATTTTATCAATAAAAAAAGAAGAATAATTATTGACATTTAAAGAAATAAATTTTATTTTTATTAAATAGGACGGCAAACAAGCATGTGGGTCACCTGATGATAAGTGATTACCACTGCCTATAGACACTCGCAATACCAAGGAGATTACAGATGCGTTGCCAACCTAGAGGGCTAAAATGAAATACCTCTTGTGCCAGTAATTGCACCGGCTGTCTTACTCTCCACGCCGGAACACAACAGTGCAAGCACTGCTGGTTAGCTGCACGATTAGCGAATAAGATGGTGGTAGCTATCCGGACGGACCTATAATTAATACTTACTACTTACTTTTTAATTTATTTCCATGTGCGTCCCCTTCTTGTGACGCTAGTTAGACAGAGACGCGGGGACGGATAAATTAAACATGGACCGTCATGTTAGGGCCGCAGTTCACGTTGGTTTTACTATCCGACAAGTATCTCGCCGCACCTTACAAATACGTGGGATTCAGACAGGAGTGGGTGCTTAGACTATGGAAACAAATATCTCAGTCGGCACGTAGTTCTTCTTTGGAGTACCTAACTCAAAAAAAACTAAAGGCAGGAAAGTTACGTGTCGCACCATGCATTATAAGTAAGTACATGGAATATGGATGGCTTGTAACCTTACATTGTGCATAGCATCATTGTAACTTTTTTTTACTAGAAGCTCATTCGTTCACTTATAACTAGAGTTGCCAGATGTTCCGCTTTTGGCGGGACGTCCCGTTTTTTAACCCTCTCAGGACGCGTCCCGTCGGACCTTCAAGCGAGACGCCCAAACTCCCGCTTTTTCATGAAACAAATTCCTAAAAATAATAATATATTTTTTATTGCTCTCAGTAAAATCTGTAGTTTTTAAATAAAGGATTATAAGTATGATTTATGATTTTTTATACGTTCCGATATTTAGAAAAATGGACCTGGCAACGCTACTTATAACCAGTGTCGAAATCCTGTGCATAACGCATAAGTATTCCGTGCACCAAGCACGAAATTTATCGATACGCGTTAACTTGCTACGTAGGTAACTCAGTATGTCTCTCTTCAACTGGGCTTGTAAAAAGAGACGCAGTGAGTTACATAGCGAATAAACGCGTATCAAGAAGACTCTTGCTAGGTATACAGAATGCGCACTCAGAAATATTCGTAAAATATAAATCAACTGGACGTAAACTTACACCAAAAATGCATACACTGACTCCTACTATTCATATGAAATCCAAATAACATGAAAACCCGTGGTGGAGTGGAGTAGTGAAAATTCGACGCTAATGCACCCACTTTTGCGCGGCAGACGCAAACGAATAAATAAAACATGGACCAGTAATGCACACCGTAAAACGGGTACATACCAACCAAACTATATAGCAACCAGCCACGTGTGCTGTGACGTGGTTTTCTAAGACAGCGCGCCTTGAATTTGTCTCAGAAATACGCATATTGTGAGGCCTATTTTGATTAATCGAGTAAGAATCGAAGATACAAGTAGGAGTTGCGGTAAGCTATCCGGTTAGTTTAGACCTTTTGGCTGCTTTCCGCTCGAATTTCCACTAATGCTCGGGAAAATTCTAGAATATTATGGAAACGGAACTACACGGTACACGAAAGGCTTGGATTGAAACGTCTTTATTCAGTCGTTTAAATACGGAAGGAAGATTGGAGAAGGAAGGTTTCAACGTAGTTTTTCTTTTGTTTGCGTTTAAAATGTTTGCATGCTCAACTTGCTTTATAACTTCATTTTAACTTCATATCAATTTGGTTTCTTTTTTATGAAATAGGGCGGAAAACAAACACGCGGGTCATCTGATGGGAACTAATCACCGCCTCTCAAGGGAACCAGTGATCCCAAGATAATCAATAATCTGTTGCCCATCTTTAGGTATGAGCAAGCTTTTCTGTAAAAATGTGGTACTACCCCCACCCTTTCGTACTGCAACCATCTACTGTATGCTCATAATGTACGCTTAAAATCATCAATCAAATTAATCAATCAAATCATTTATTTGCTAACGTAGGCAAGTATAAAAGACGTTACATAAAGTTTGTATCACTTTGCTTGGCATGGCACACAAATATGAAGTCTACACATGCAGCATAACTATTTATTATAAATTAAATTTAAAATGTCAATATTCAAAATTGCCATCAAAAATGTAAATTTGAATAAGCAATTAAATTATTACAACAGATTAGGGCTTTAAATTTTCATTTAAAAAATCCTGGATAGAAAAGTTGCATTATGCTAAGTATATATTTTTAATACAGTTCCGTATCTAAGCTTGTTCGTTACTTTCAGTACCATGTTTTATTATTTAAACGAATAAAGAAGAAAGAGGAATACTATAAACTCCATTTGGTACGCAACACAGGTAACGCACTTTTTAAGGCAACATTTTCATCATACAGTTTCGTCGGCAAAGTGAATCGAATCAGAATAATACATGATGCTCTTTGCTTTATACGGACGAAACTGCACGCCCACTACTTAGAGCCTTTATTATTCTCTGTTATTGGGGCTAGAAAAGTTTTATGTTAGTTTATGAATGCGATATTTTTCTAAGAACATACTCGTATGTTAACTTAATGGTTGCGGGTGGTAGGACCTTGTGCAGGGTCCATCCGGATCGCTACCACTATCTTGCTCGCTAATCCTGCCGCTAAGCAGCAGGGCTTGCATTGTTGTTTTCCGCCGTGGAGAGCAACACAGCCGGTGCAATTACTGGCACTAGAGATATTCCATCTTAGCCCTCTGGATCGGCAACGCTTCTGCAATCCCTTTGGTGTTACGGGTGTCTATGGGCGGTTGTGATCACTTACCATAAGGTAACCCACTTGCTCGTTTTCCTTCCTTAGTTGTATAAAAAAAAAACTAAATAGTAGCTTTTGATGAAATATTATGTAGCACGTCTGTGGAATACAGTCATACAGCTGGCTAGTGGTAAGATTTGACGGCAGCCTTTGAACGCTGACAACACTCACGCAACACTCACGCGTCACTCGCGCTTTTTTAAATCTGCAAGAACTTTTTCCGGTACAGGCACAACATCTGAACATTAGTCTCCCAACAATATGTAGTCATCAGCCTGTGGCGCTGGCATTAAGGTTGAATTCTCATAAATTTTAAAGGTTAGGAAACATAATAATATATGATGTATACATGTTGGCGCTGGTACTATAATCAAAGTAAATTACCATAATTAAAAAGAAGTAAACGCCATAATGAATTAACAAGCAAAAATATTCAGTCGAATTGCGATCGTCCTTCTTTATTGAAGTCTGTTAAAAAAATATGAGCATGAATACTTTTCCTGTAATAACAAGCCAAAACTTAAACAAACGAAACTTAAACGTTCCAACCGAAACAAAACACTACTACAATGTCACACCGGCCGATATCCCAATCAATGTTTTGTAACAAAAAGTTCTCTAGTATCGGCTAGAATCGGGAAAGTTCCACCCTCACTCAATTTTCTCTGACACATACAAATACTCATCGAAGAGGGTCGAGGTGATGTAGTGATGTCACGTACTCTGTAATATTAACGAATTTACGCCACGACTCCTTATTTGCGGAAACAAACAAAAGTACACGGGAAATTGAATACGTTAAATTTGTGTCAACAGCAATATACAAAAGTGATTCGCAAGTTTTGAAAATGAAAATGAAAATGAAAAATTTATTTTGCAAGTAGGCCGTATAGGTTTTTTTACATGTCTGAATCTACTAGCGCTTCGGAAAATGGAAGATACTACTGAGAAGAAACGCCGCAAGAAACTCAGCAGTTTATTTTTTTTTCCTCTCTTTTCAAAACAGATTACACTGCAATTTATCACATTAGTACATGGCATACACAAGTTACATAAAAAATATAATTTAAAAAAAAACAGTAAATAGCACAGCAAGCTTTAAGCATATTGAACGTACTGGCACTAGTTAAGAATGATCAGGAGATGTATAGGGTCCCCAGATCAAAGAAATTAGATAGGGATGTATATGGTCCCTGAAATAATAACAATCAAATACTTAGTCTAAATAACTTAGAGATGTATAGTCTCTAAGGGTCAAAAAACAAATTAATTACCTTAATCTAGGCTTAGCAGAGGTGTAAAACGCCTCCACGGTCAAATTGTGCAATTTTACTTGGAGATGTATAGTCTCCGCAATGTCAAAATAAAATAAGAATAAAAATATTCATGTCAAATAAAAAGGAAATAGTACATAAATATTAAGCTTGTGGATTCAAAATAGGCATAGCTAAATATTTAAAATAAAAATAAAAAAAACACCGATTACTAAGTAAACCGTTTATAGCGAGCGCATACTGCAAGTATGCAAAATGAGGTAAATTATTAAAATCCATAAGCTTAATAAATGGTTATATATAAGAATAAACAAACAAAACAACAAAAAAAAACGTTGAAGTAACTTTAAGTTTTATTTTCTTAACGTTCTACTGTTCAAACCATATTTACAACTTGGTCTGTTTAATACTTGGCTTCTAAAATAGCGGAAACGTTATTAACTTCGAAATCACGAAAGCAACTTCAACCGAAACAACTGTTGTTAACGTTTTTGCCCTAAGCCGACGAAATCTAATTTTGATACGTTCCATCAAAAAGTCATTTCCCCTGAAAACAAAAGCCACCAAGAAAAGTTCTAATTCGATCCAATCTAAATCCAATTACTTCCACCCCAGTATTAGTCACACGAAGAAAGCAGGTGCGATAGGGATCTTCAAGGAACAGTTCAAATAAGCTACACACTGCACGGTTCACGGAACGCTACTAGTTGTTTTCATGGCTGTACTCTACAGTGCCAGGTTAAACTAAAGAAAATCCATTTTCTGTTTAAAAAAGAGATCTTATACCAATGTAGTGAAAGACGTTTTTCCGGTGAGATGGTGCGACGATATTTGTCGGTTGACGGGTAGGAATTGGAGGACACAAGCAGAATATTAGGTTTAATGAACTGCCTTGATAGCAAATTCACGACGGCATTAGAATTCGTAATAAGATCTGGTAATAATGATGATTTTAATCTTATGTCCCTCATTTTTGCAGTAAGCACTACGGGTAAATCTACATAAGTAGTGTTAGGCTTCCCACAAGATTGACCGATGATCGGCTGAGGAGTTGCAAGATGCCGTTGGATGCAGGCAGCTCAGGACTAGACGTGAAGGACCATGTGGAAGGCTTTTGCCTGCCAGTGGAAGTGTTGCTGTTCATACATATAATGTGAGGTTTGAATATTTATTTTTCTTAAAATGCTTGTCCAGAAAACTTTCCCAAAAACCGGTAGTGTGCTGTGTTTTTTGGCTTACCAATTTTACTATATACCCGGATAATTATAATGGTCGCCTTTATCCGGCTAGTTGTGCTGAGAGCGCGGGGCTCACAAATGGCCAGGGTTACACAAGCCGCGGCACGCAACCTGTCATCGTGTTTCTTTATAAGTCATGTCATAGCAATGATCTATGTTGTTATAATCGTAAGCTACTAAAAAAGAAACTAATTAATTAACAGTTTTATTTAAGAAATTGTTGTTGCGACGGTGGAGTTTAAGTGTTATGTACATAATAATTCCTACACGAAGTGTAACGTGTACGGAGTGTAAAATCTACGTCAACTCGTAAATGTAACAAAAACAACGAATATCACATGCCGAAATAACACGAGATTTCAAACGTAATCCGGGCTTATCCCAGATTTGCAAGTATTAATTTAGATAGTCCGCTGCCTCGGCACTCGCAACGAGAAACAAAAGCGTGTTATTAAAATTTACACCACGCAAAAGCATTTCTAAAGCAGTAACATTACGAACCAACTTCGAGCTAGCCCGTAACTAGCGTGGAACTATGCAAACATTTTGCGTCGAACGTAAATTTGCGCTAGTCTCTACTGAGCCCTAATTACTTCTAGTAACTAAATAACTTGCCACGCTCGCTCCTACAATTACACTTATTTCAATTGATTTATAACTTGCGTCAGATATGTATTTGCATAGATAATTATGCTATCTTTGATCGATTCACGTAAGACGGTTGGATGGTGAGTACTGTGACACCGCTATCTTAGTTTTAATGGGTTTTAAAAAAACAATTAAGTCTGTGATTTATAGTTGGTATCGTTTATAGCCGTTGGCCTCTTTCGGGTTCACGATAAGGGAAGTAAAAGAGGAAGCAGCGAGTGATTTATTGTCAGAGTCAGTTAATTTTTCAATGAACCACTGTTTATTGGGTATAACACACACACGACGATAACAATCCGTTAATAATTTATTTCTATTTCTTAATGAAAGTCTGTCGTCTAAAGTGCTTTTCTGTGATAAACGCGCGATAGTTCATATCTGCGGTTCGACATTTTTATTGAGCTTAATGTAGAAATGAGAAGGTTGTCATACCGCATTTTTTATCACAAATATAGAGGGTTTTCTATAATTTATTTAATTTGAAAACGAAAATGTTATCTAAATCACAACGAGGTAAAATTTTCCCAAATCACATTTGCTATATCTCACTAAAATACAAAATCAAAGTCTAGTACTGATACATAATGGTAGTTAACGCAATGAAACAAATTCCCAAGTCCAACACAATGGCTTAGTTTTTTGGCGTTTCTGCCTTAGTAGGCTTCTTAAACTTCGGAAAAACTACGATAAGACTAATCATATTGTAGTTTTCCGAAGTTTCTGATGGCAGTACGTGTGAGCCGGCTCAACTGGGGTAGTTTCACACTAACCAACCTTTTACGAGCACCAAAATAATAGCTCATCCGTTTGCCGGCGTGGTTTTAAAAGTCTAGTAAAAAACAAGTCTATGTCCTGTCTGCCCTCATCGCATCTTCGGCTGCTTCCTCCTTCTAAACCACGTAACGGATTTTGACACGGTTTCCCTCTCATTTGGAGTTTTTTGACGGATTATTTTATGTACTATAATTAATTATTTTATTTTCGTTGTAAATTGCATCCATGCGAAGTCGGGGTAGGTAGCCAGTTATTAATAAACCCTTTTTTAAATCTTGCATTAAATTGGCTCCCTCCATGTCAAATGCTAACTGAATCAAACGCTCGGCAATATAATCTGAGGCGCAGAGGTTACCCACGCAAGACGTTTGCGTCAAACGTAAAGGATGGCTCGCCGCTGCACTCGGACCATAAAACACGCGCGGTCACGCCTCCGATGACGTCCCGACAGCTTTATGGAGCGCCACAGAGGCACTGCTAGGACCAGCGGTAGCACTGACATTTAAAAATATATTAAAAAACCAAAAATTACGAGTGATGAGACTAGGATAGTTTGAATATGATTTGATGCGTATACCGACCCGCAACGCGGGCAGGTATATCTGATAACAATGTAAATAAATGTATGTTTTAATCAAATGTACCCAATAGCATGTAAAAGCTAACTCTACTTTCAATGCCAAGTCGTGTAAATAACTATTTATAAATAAATGAAAATATAGCATCTACGGCTCAGGTAGGTACAAACATCATCAAGCAAACAAATCATCATTCAAACATTTGCCCCTTACGGGAATCAAACCCACAACCTCTAGCCTAATAGTCAGGGTCACTAACCACTAGGCTATCCGGTGGTTAATCGGTATATAAACATGCATAATATAGCTTAATGTATATCTAAATACACTCATACATATATAAACTGCATGTCGTTGAATTGCGAAGTAAGCTTACTGTTTGTATCGGTGTGGTTCATCACATTGAAAAGTATGTGGCTAAAAGGAATTTCGCACCAAAAACCATTGCTTTCCCACAGCGGTCAGAAGGCAATAAGACAACAAATAATTTATTATTGATTTGAACACTCACACAATACAAAGTATTTAACAATATTTTACTCGAGACAGCGAGAACAAATTATCTATGAATTCAGTTTTAGTACGTAAGTACTCTTGTATGTGCAAAAATTTGTATAAGTTAATACACTTTTCCACTGTACTCAGTGGCAATAGGGTTATTTTTTTAACAATTTTTTAACCTTAGAATGTGACTACGAGCTCCTTAAACCTAGTGGTATTTCTAAACACCCACTATCACACTTGTTCAGCAGTTCATCAGTAAAGATTTCTTCTGAGGAACGAATTAATGTCAATTAAAGGTCTCTAAATGCGGCGGTCACTTTTGTTTTTTAACGGCATAACAACAGGAAATATCGTGTTTTTCTTTCCAAAAAGTATAAGTGCATAAATATCGCCGTCGTAATTTTAAGTATTTCTTTTTCTAACGGGCTTTTTAATGGCTTCCCCTCAACTTCCGAGACTAAGCGTCAAGTGATTTTTTCCTCTTCATTATATTTTACGGACAGAGATGAATGTTTTGGAAAAAATCTCATTACTTTTGTTGTGCCCAGTTTTTGTTGACAAGATTATATTTCAGAGACGTAAAACTTCATATAAAGCTTGATAAATAATGCTCATTATAAGTTTTATTTAAATACTTTTTAAAACTCAAAGTAAATGTACTCAAATCAATATCAACTTACGTACAGCCAATTGTCTATTTAGCCGTTCAGTTTCAACTAAAGGTATAAAAAATAAGTTGAAAATATAAAAAGTGTTGGCAATTATGCCGCATAGGCTCGTTTATATAAGTCTCATTCTGTAAATATAAAATGATTGTGCTGAAAAGAAGCGCGCAAGAAACTCAGCAGTTTTGGTTTTAATGTTTTCTTGAAACAATAATTATTACAGAGTAATCGTATAAATATAGTAAATTCTTTAACTCGTAAGAATTAAAGAAAAATAGGTAGCAATAAATAGCACAGCAAATTTTAATATAACTATTAAACTACCTAGCACTAGTTAAATCAAGTAATTGACCAAGAGCTGTCTGTACACGATCTCCACTGGTCAAAGTTTCAAGGGAATATTATGATCCCTGAATTACTTAAAAATACTTAATCTATAATCTACATAACTTTGAGATGTATAAATAGTCACTAAGGGTCAAAAAGAAATAAATTATGTTAACCGGCACTCGGCAGAGTTATGGTTATATTAGCGATCCGCCCCGGCTTTGTACTGGTACAGTTAGAAGGTGATGTATAGTCGACCAAGAAACTGCTTGGCCATTTTTCGACCGTATTACAAAGGGATAAGGTTCAAAAGTGGTCAAGCAATTTATTGGTCGACTATACCTACATAAAAATAAAAGAAACTGTAAATGCCAGTAAAAATCGTATCAAAATCCGTTGTTTGGTTTAGAAGGAGTAAGCAGCCGAAGTTATGAGGACAGACTGCCGGATAGAGACTTCTTTACAATAGCAAGATTAATTCACAATAACATATTAACATTTTAGGTGTTTATTCCGCTGGACAAAATTAAACTCTAATTATCAATACCAACCAATACGTGTATCCATGATGTACCTATCCCCAAAAACTTGTCCAAGGCAGAGAATCGAATTACTCGATGCAATCAAAGACTCCGAAATAATAGTCACCATTACCATTCATATGCAAATTCGGATTGATTTCTCTATTAGAGGCAGACCGGTGAATTAATGAACAAGCTACCGGCGACTGAATGTGGCACGGCACGGACAATGATCGAGCCGTTAACCGGATCGCTTTGCTTCTGGCAATCAGAATGAATAGTCTTGAAGGAACCAAACCCATTTTGTAAAGGATTTGGAAAATAGCTGAGACAAACATCATCAGATCAAAATCATCAAGAACTTTAGTTTGTGCTGATTTTATGGCAACATGAACCGCCAAGAAGCTCAATTTTTTACAACTATTACATGCCTATATTTCTGTAATTAGGAAACCAATACTTATAATCGCGTAAAGTAAAATGTGCGACTAACATACATTTTATTTGCAAACGTCTTTAACCTCACAAACAATCCCAAAAACCCTACAATACGAAAAAGTCGGCGCAAATCGCCAAAGGCAGTAAAACAACGGCTCATTTAATATTCATGTTTGACCCGACGCATAAACCTCCCGTATGCACAAACATATTGACTCAAAACCAACATCCTTTGAGTGACGCCCATCTTAGAAAGCTGAGCGAGTGGGCGTATGACTCAGTAAACGTTCCTTCGAACAATTGGCTTGACAACAAAACTCAACGGTTTGTTTGACAGATACGATACGCGTAGCAAAGTTCATACTAAAATCAGTAATGTTCAATTTTGCTTATCAGCTGATGCCATTTAAAACTAGTGATGGGGCAAGTTAAAGAACCATATTTGTATGCTATGAATCACAGATCATATGAGTGTAATTATTTTTCAAAGTAGTCAAACAGTATGTCGATTTTTTTAGATACTGCACTAAATCATAATTAAGTATGATAGGACACGTACTCGTGTCTATAGTCGAAGAATGACAAAGGTGTTTTACGTTTGCATCCAGTTTGCAATGTGATTAGTTGGAAAAGTGGCTAACTTTTTCATTACTCTTTTTACATACTCTTCCTGCGGCACTGACTTAAATAGATGGAGCCTTTAACTTATTAAAACTAATGTAATGCTCAGACTCGGTGGAGCGATGATCTTCGCAGGGCGGCTGGCAAGAGCTGGATGAGAGTGGCCGAGGATCGTGCTCAGTGGCGTGCCATGGGAGAGGCCTATGTCCAGCCGTGGACGAACATGGGCTGATGATGATGATGATGAATGCCCAGGCGAGTTTTTTAAACTTACTTTTACTTGACTTGTTTTAGTGGTTCAAATGGCTAGTTAGTACATCACTACTCTTAAAGCAAGAGCGATAAATCGCCGACCCATTTAGGGCCAGCCAATAGGCCGATAAGCACTTTCTCGTGTGAAGGTGGATTTCAGAATGCTCTTATCTCCTGCAACTGCTAATGCAGCTGACTATCGGACTGTTAACGCTTTTAGTCATGTTGCTAACTAGTCGGACCGTTGTCTGTTACGTCACTTTAAAACAATTTTCCACTAAGTAACAACACTTTGTTTTAAAGATTGTCGCTCAAGCGCAAACGTTTGTTGAAGTGATAATACCTACCTAATTGTGAATGGTTCCTCCCCATACATTCGATTTTCAAATCAAAGTAATCGAAAACTGAGTGCCACGTAACGTTATTTTAGGCCTAAACATTAGTCTTTCCCCTTTCTGTATTCACGGAATGATTTTGTAATTCCAAGGTACCAATAAGTAACCACTCCCTAATATAATGAGTAATTCCACTTTTTTCGTGTGCAACACGTTTTAACACATTGTAGTTATAGCACTATAAAAAGCAATCACCTTAATGTAAACGCATATAATGTAGTTATACGGTTGAAACGAACATTTAGTGAAATTGCCAAACGGTACCTTCTACGGCAAGTGCATTAAATTATTTAAATTCAAATATAACCTGAAAGAACTATTTATACCGTGATGGTTGTTTAATCTGAGTGTAATACGACATAAGACAACTTTCGATCCAACTGCGTTGAGTTGTCCGTCTATCATAAAATGTACATCATAATATAGGATACCATTTAGGCACAATAACATGGAAAGAAATCGATACGTATAGTAATATTCGAATTAATTATCCTTAACGAATTAATTACCTTGAATATACAACTGGCTTAAGGAATACAAATGATTACGACCCCCCCGTGTGGAAACGGGTAAATTTTAGCGTCACGTTCCCTGCACAAATTCCACAATGAAGTTCAAAACTAATTTGTAATGTTTTGTTTCACAACTTCAATGTTCTCCGCTTAACCATTATCATTTATCGTGGGAAAAGTACGCACATTTGTCATGGTGCGCTATATGTATACAACTTTTCATTTTAGACCCCAACGAACAGACAAAACCCATTAGGTTCGTGATAATGCAAGTTCATCGCTGCCAGGTATTGTTTAGTGTTGCCATCGCGAACAAAGCGCAGGGTTGCCGTCTCATCTACGGACTACAGACCTATTAAGGATCCATTGTGCCGGGAGCATGGAGAAAATTAAAAATGCAGCATTGTCTGTGCGCGCGTGACACGCGACGTGACGTTCGTGTTTTGATTAAAGTTTACTCTATGGTTTTAATTACTTTCTTTGCCATCCTTAAATTTCTGTATTTATTCACTTATTTCGATGGGATTTACCTTTAAAAAACTTCGTAAATCTGCCCTGCTTTCACCCTCTTTAAGAAGAATAATTTAAAAGTTGCGGCATCATATTATTTCCTGTGGTTCGTAGGCCAACTTATAAAATGTGGACTCCCTTCTCGGTTCGTGTTAAAGTTTAAATTGCTCGCCGACCGCCGCTTCTTTTTTCACTATCTTCCTCGTACACTCACTTTTTCCTATTTAAACTTTCCCGTTTTATTTTAAAAAGCCTCTTCTACCGCTACTGGTACCTTCAAGTTTTGAATACTATCGATCTACCTGAAAGCTTCATTACATGATACGACTTACGACGTTCAGAATTGGAATAATTTAACACTTTCGTCAATGGTAAACAGCTATAGCCGTTGTAACAATAAAACAACCTATTGTGTCACCGGCAGCGAAAGCTTGAATTGCATAGGTCAATCTGAGTGCCTTGGGTTTTTTCTTTTTCCGCTTTTTAATAAAAACTAACTAAATATGTGTTTCTTAATGTTTCACTAGTTATATAAAAATAAGTACCTAATCTATTCAGTCGATAAAATTACAAAAGCAGGCAGGCAACTAACAGTAAAATATCACATTTCCCAAAATATATGAAACCGAATATTTTCATATATTATTTTGGTAATTAATACTATTTATTAAAGTGATTCTTTTTAAGCACAAGATAAGCAAATTTTTAACGGTTTTAAGACCTTTGATCCCTCTAAATATCAAAATTAAATAATTTGTTATTAAAAGAACCTTCAATTTGAAGACGTATTCGATACCAAGAAAGTAATATACAACACGACTAAGTACTTAAAGAAAAACCCTTATTTTAAGTGTGGAATTTCACCCCTAGATTTTCCATACTTTGCAATACCCAACTACCGAAATTCAACTATGTACTATATGTAACCTTTATAACCTCAGAGAAAATGGCATTAACTACAAACAGTCGAACGGATATGATGATCTACTGCAACCTTGGTTGTAGCCTTTTGGCTATAAAATCCTAAAAACGCATACTATAAAAACCATGTTATAGTGTGGTTAACTGAACTGAATAACTTAAAAAGTTTTATAGCCGGCGTTATAGAATACGATACGCGTAAGTGGAAACTAAGTTCAGTAGCGAAAAGTTACTTCGTTGTATACGATGATGAAGCAAGGAGTTTCCCTTCACATCACAAAAAAAATTACGGAAGAATTTAGATACGAATAACAGTAACAAAATGTTAGCTTTGAAACCTTATATATAGTTACGAAGCCATGTTGTGCCTTGAAGCAAGCTAAGGGAGAGCTGGAGATTCAGCATATTGACTTAACTAGTTCGAACCATCCCGTTATTTTTCAAACGTTAATCTGACATTGGTAGTGATTTAATTCGTTCCGAGTTTTTTTATGGAAAAAGATGGCAAACGTCAGCTCATCTGACGAAAAGTGACTAGCTAGTCATGGAAATTAGACACAAAGAGCACTTAAATATGCACAAATACATATTAAAGGCATATAAATACTAGACCACATTGTTAAATTACTTTTATCTACACATATATCATAAATGCTCTATAATGCGTTCAGAAACCGTAGGCAATGACCAGCATTATAACAACCAATATAATTATGAGATTTTTTCTAATTTGTTTCTATATTTGTTCGAATTCATTTTTCATTACATTGTTTTAATGTGTACAGTCTATAGATATTTAATAGGTACCTAGCACTAGTAGCTAGTAGCAATGCAGGTCATTGCCCTATGGCTTCTGAACCCATCATAGAGTTCTTATGATATGTGTGTAGACAAAGTAGTGTATGCAACTGTACATAATTAGGTCTTAAAACACTCGTGTGATCCTATTATGAAACTCGCTGATTAAGGCTGATTAACTCGCTGTTTTAAGACCCCTCATTATGCAACAGTTGCATAAAATACTATAAGAGGTGCTGTAGTAATTAACTGGTTTCTTAAAAGTTATCGGATTTAAGTAGTTAAAGTAGTAGAGCAATAAATTCTGGCCATAACTTTGTTAATGCTGATTAATTTATCTGCCAAGCATTTTCCAGAAAAGTTAATGCCGCCTAAATGTCTTTATGTCTTAAAAATAAGCTAAGTTAGTTACAAAATGTAATTTTAAGCACGCCTTTTATAGCGAGTCATTCCATGACATCACACTCTTGACGCAAATGACTTGTAACATCGTAAGAAACGCGAATGAAGTACCGATATCCCGTTCTTACGCTCATCGAAATCGCAACAAATAAAATAAATAAAATGACTCGATGCTTCGCGGCATTGGGTTGCGTTCTTACTCCAATCGAGTGCTCTTGAATTAAGCGTCTGGGAATCGAACGCCATTACCGCTGGCCGGAGAGCGCGCAAAAGTTCCGTTGATCGTTTTGTCGACGCTGTAATGCTTGCTATCATTCTTATAAATATACAGTTCCAGAGCTTTGTGAATTAATGCTTGACAGCTGCACTTGTATGTTACGTCCAAGAGATACTAAATTACGTTGTGTTAGCAAAGCAAAAATTTCCTTCTCATAAGTGCCTAAGGAAGCCTTAGGTAAGAGTCTGATAACATCTTATTTAGCTTTACTTAAACAGTTGATAAACAAAAATGGTTAGTTAGGAAACCATATTATAGTCTTTAGAACTTACCCATTATTAAGAACACAATTTGGTTCGATAAAATAAAAATGCAATACTATCTCTCAAAATGCAATTTAAACAGGGAAATATCTGATATTTATTTTAACGTAAGTTTTATACTAATAATTAGGAGTCTAATTTAAGTTATCATATTATAATGAGGCATTTATTGCCCAATATTGAAACAAACAAAAAATAAATATTCTGCTCCAAACATTCTCTGGGTACATAATTCCGCTGTACCTAAATTTTACGTTCAATATTGAACCGCTATAAACAATAAGTGGTCATATACTCAGTTTATGTCACAGACGTCCAATAAATCCGAATATTTTGCTGATAGCTATAATTACTTGAATTAATCAGGACTATTTTACGACCCATTTCTCTAAGAGCTCGCAAGGGTCGAGTCAACAAATATACAAGGTCATATTTTATGCGTTGGTCGCTGCAGGGATAAATGGATAAATTTATAGTGTGATTTTAGCGTGAAACTTGTCGAATTGTGTAACCAATAGCGGTTATACACAGGCAGCACATTCCCCAATGTCATTTTTTTTTAATAATGAACTAAAATAAAATTGTGAAACGTAATAACATTATAGCTCAGGGCAGTAAAATAAAGAATGTCTCAGATCGTAGGTATTTTACGCACAAACCGAAGGCGAGGGCTATAATAAACATGCGATCTCAGGCTTTCTTTATCACTGCCCGAAATGTTACCCAGTTTTATGTCTTCCCTAGCTAAAAAGCGTGATTTTCTGCCAGTGTAGCGGTCGGTAAATGCCACTTACGGCCCGGGAAGACGAAAAATGTATTTATAATTATATTAATCGTTTAGTAATTTGAGTATAATACAGCATTACTACAGAATTGAATGCAGGAGTGGCACACTTGTATGCAGAACCGTCGTTTCATTTTTAAACAAGGTTTATCTTTTTAGTCGAAAAAAAAACCGAGGATGTCCTCAATTCGACCCGTTTGTAATTTTTTAACTAATGTTTGCCTTTTTCGGGATTCGGACTCTAACGGACACCTCTGTAGGTGAAAACTTAATTAAAGCTCCTCTTGTATATAGTAGTAGTAACGTGTCCGAATGTATAGACAAGTTGACCCTCCATGTTTGAAAAATGACGTAAGTTCCATATCGCTTTTGTACACTACTACATTCAAAATACCCGACTGCTGCCAGAACGAAGGGTTATGTTTTACCCATAGCTTCGTAGTCAGGGTCACTAGCCTATCAGGTCATCTAAATAATTTTAACAAACAAATTTAAATAATTTGAATTTTAACTGAATTTTATTTGTAATATCGCGCTTTTGCAACTTTGTAGTAGTTACGTTTTGTTCTAAACTGCAGATTTTTTATACAACCTAGGAAGGCAAATGAGCAAGTGGGTCATGTGGTGGTAAGTGAGCATCACCTCCCAGAAGCACCATGGAGATTGCAGATGCGTTGTCAACCCAGAGGGCTAAGATGGAATACCTCTTGTGCCATTAATTGCACCGGCTGTCGTGCTCTCCACACCGGAACACAACAGCGCAAGCACTGCTGCTTAGCGGCAGGATTAGCGAGCAAGATGGTGTTATTGATCCGTACGAACCTTGAACCTTTTATTGAAACAAATTGATTAAAGACAAGACGATATCCTCTTTCGTGGTAGCAGTCAGGTATTTTAAAGAGTATCTCCCTGCGGCCCTAACGTTTAACCCCTCCCTGTGTCTCTGTCTAACTAGTGTCATAAGAAAGAGCACAGATAGAGATAAACTTAACTTGGCCAGTCATGTTAGGGCCACTGGTGTTTTTGGCTTAGCCGTTGCAAAAATTGCTGACAATTCGACCCGTTTATAAACGGCCTCAGGCGAAATATTTCGAGGGCGAATAAAATTTAAAGTAAAGACCCATAATTTAACCTTTCCGAGCCCACGTGCGTTGCATACGATTTGGTACATGCTACTCGATTCCATCCAGTGGTCTTATTTATAAAATAATTTAAACCAATATTTGAAATGTAATTTATTAATTTATAATAATAATAATATGTAATAATAAGTAAATAATTATTATTATAAGTTTAGTGTTATGGTAATAATGATCACTGTTATGGAAGAGCGGGATCTCTTGATACAAGTGCGGCAGCACTTACTAGGAGGTCTCAAACCTGCCTTTTTGTTAAACCAAGTCTGTAACCAATAAACTATTTTCATTTTCATTTTTCATTTTCATTTCTAAGTCAATATCTTAAAACGAGAATTTTATTAGATCTTAAACCTAAATTAAATTACATATTTCTGTTTAGTTTAAGCATGAAAGCTCTAAGGTTTAAGCTCAA
Organism: Ditula angustiorana; assembly: GCA_963691745.1. Classification (NCBI taxonomy): domain Eukaryota; kingdom Metazoa; phylum Arthropoda; class Insecta; order Lepidoptera; family Tortricidae; genus Ditula; species Ditula angustiorana. The sequence goes on from OY829478.1 coordinate 9,642,916, forward strand.
CGTGTAGAGTTCGCAATGAACTACATTTTGAGATTAATATCTCATTTTCAAAATAAAAGTGATTGAGCATGTAGATTATCTGTAATTCTGTGAAATTGTTATTGTGATATTCAATAAAGCACATTGTATTGTATTGTATATTCATTCCAAATGTATTCATTGTATTCTTTGTGAATTGTATTGTATTGTTTATTCTTTAAAAATAAAAATAAAAACCTGCCGCGACTTCACACGGGTGCAATTTATTTGTTTACCTATTTATTGCACCATACAAAACATTAATGAAAAAAGATTGTCTGGACGAGGTCGCTGCTTAGCGATAAGACCGCCTGTTGAATCCCTTGTAAAATTTCCCTGTGTGTGTTCTTTTATTTTGTTTACTTGTGTGAATCAATAAAGAGTATTTGTTGTTGATGATTAATGTACAAGTCAACCATCAAGTTAAACAGGTAATAAGTAATAATTTACTAACAAAAACTTAATTGGAATGTATTTTAAATAAAAACTTTCTGCAAAAATCTCTAAGTGTCACTGAAAACCTTATTGATCTTATCCATCACGTAGTTTCGAAGGAGTAAGCGACCGAAGATATGCGGATGGACAGGAACGGATAGCGAGAATTTTAATACTATGTAAAGAAAGATAAAGATAAAGATAGAGCCACACTGTAGCTATTCGTCGTTGCTGGTTGCAGTACGAATAGGCCGGCTCGGTTTTGGTAGTACCATACTCTTACGGGATAGCGGCGTGAAGTAGCAGCTTGCTACTGCGTTTCAAACGTAAGGGTCCCCGGTTCCTATGTGGCGGTGATCACTGTCTATCAGGTGAGATAAGCTAATCTTGGGCGGTCGTTTTAGGGACATACTTAGAATAGGTACACTACATCTGTTGACTGTATTGCACTGTTATCTTTTTGGCATGCTTATTGTACTCTTGTACAAAACACTCAGCCATGGTACAGACGCCATCAAACATATCGAAGCAGACAAGGTGTTCAAAAATATCCGAACACGACCGAATCCTTCAGTCGTATTCAGATGTTTTGAGCAACTTGCCCGCTCCAATATATTTGGTGGCGAATGTACCGCGCAGCATACCATTTGCGCACCTCGCGTCGGGATTCGCCCGTCGCCATGGCAACACCCCTGCGGTTCCTGCATTCGGAATTGTTTTCAAAATTCACCCGGACCTGGCTGTTGTTAAATCCGTATTAAAACAATAAAATCGAGTCGTTACACGCGTCCCTTTTACGGTTAAAATTTTGATGCAGTAAAATAAAATTGTGTGCAATGAAATAATGCCCAAATTAATGTAGCGCACGCTTTGTTGTCCCGGTATTTCCGAGTTTAGTATTAATTATATTGCAGCAGTCAGTCTTTGAAAACTAAATATGCGAGCTAACAAGAAGCTCTTATAAAAAGGCCTAATGAAATAGTCCACAAATCATAAATTTTGTTTCTTTACAATGCAATAGCTTAAGAAATATAATAAACTTCTTTGCTAGGTAGCGCCACAGTCGGGTAAAAAGGGAAAAAACAAAGCACAGAAATTTTTCAAAGGTATCTTAAGTTCTGCCTATAAAATAATCATATTTCAAGGTATGGTTACTCATATCTACTAAAAAACGGAATCGATTAAATAAGTAAGCACTTTTATAAAATAAATTATTAGTTTTCACATAAGTACTATGTTAAAATAGAAAAAAAAGGTCAAGATATCCGCTGCAGATCGGTTTAAAATCCAAAATTAACACTACATAAAAAGCATTTAATCGTTACCTCCTCCCATTTTGAATTCGCTTACAAATGGCAATAAATCCGTAACAAAATGAAATTAATCATAATTATTCGTGGAGTTTCCGCAAGATTCCATATGGGGTGAAGCCAGTAAATTACCAGGACACCAGAAGCATTAAAGTGGCTACACTAGGGACGTAATTGCCTGTTAAAGTTCATGGACCGTGGCGATGGGCTGAGGGGGAAGGGAACATTTTCCTCGCCTATTTTTTGTAATAAAGTTCCTATTTTTTGTAAAAAAAATCAAATGAGCGCATTTGGAACATACTTTGATCATTCTCAGGCATTTTGAACGTTCTTAATTATTGTAATCGAAATTATTTATTTCTAAATTTTTTTTTTCGATTTTTCTTTTTGTATTTTTATTACATTCAAATTAAATTTAAAATGCTTTATAATGAATGACAACACAAAGAAAAATTAGGGTAATGGCAGGATTCGTTCTTAATTAGCCGTTAGTTTATTCAAGAAATACACAATTGGAATCAACTTTTACTTAATATCAAATGCAGACTGTATCGTGTGTGTTTTTTTTATGATATAGGAAGGCAAACAACCAAGTGGGTCACCTGATGGTAAGTGATCACCATCGCCTATAGACACCCGCAACACCAAAGTGATTGCAGATGCGTTGCCAACCCAGAGGGCTAAGATGGTATCTGTATTTTCTTGCCAAAAGTCTATATTTTCTTACATGCTTTTATTGAATTTACTAAAGGTACATAAGTAGGAACAGCGAAGACGGAGAATAACAAATTTACGTTTAATTTCTATATTAATTTAGGTCATATTTATTCAATATTTAACAAGTTAAGTAATATCCGTTCGGTTTAGTACGTTAACTAGCTTATTATGTAGCTACAGTTTTGTTAAACAAAACAGAAAACTGGAAAAATCATTGTGCGTCTAGATCGGCACTAGCAAAACATTTATTGGTTTCAGAACAGAAGCTGTGTACACATCTGAAAACTAATATCTATTTTAGATGTACGTACGGTCGTAGACATTAATTGTTAAGCTACCACAGAACCCTGTCATAATGACTTTGCCAATCTGTAGCCACGTGTTAGTAAATAATCCAAAGCAATGTCACTGTGACAAGGTTCCATACAGGCTCAGCGATTTAAGTCCGTGAGTGTACACATGTTCATCGATAAATCTGTCAACAACAGACAGCGTCGTAAGTGGTTAGATTTTGTGCTGACAAATTGGGAAGGTGATAGGAGAATTTAATTAGACGGCTATTTCGATTTGCATTGCTCAACCTGCACTGGTAATAAATAACACGAAAAAAACTTTAAATTACCCCCTACATATTATAATAAAAGTTAAACATCTCTAAAATAACTATCACATTTCCCATCGAACATGCTAGAAACATGACGCTTAATTTACGTAACTAACAAACAAACGAAACCGCTTTGTAATCGAGTCATTGGATCCAATGCTACTAGGCCACATACAATAGGATAGACAGAGGCTTCAAACCACGCAAGGAACTCTTCTTTGCTGAGCGACGGGTGTTAAAAACTATAAACTATATATCAGTAGAAGCATAACTTGCGACTACCTCGATATAATCTCTCATAACCTCACTCAGTCTAACACTTGTTTCACTATGTCACCTTTTAGCTTCACTTCGTTATTATAATTATCAATTAAGTACTGTCTTAGGTTTACTATGACACTCCTATTTACATAGGTACAAATCGGAAACCAGCCGTTAACATAATGTAATGTGGAAACGGCAATGACGGCAGGATTACACAGACACTTGACAGCATAATGACCCCTAATAATGGTAAAGGACCCATAACGAGGATCATTGAACCTTGACCAAACTACACTGGAATTACATGTTAACACCATTGTGTTAATAGATAGAGTTGTAAGACTGTTGTGCTGCAATAGACCCGTATATTAAATACAACATTTATAATAATAAGCCCTGTTTTATTAACAATTTTGATATATGGTAAGGAGAACTAATTGACTAGGTAGATACTATAAACAAAGGCTGATGGGGTGAGGCTTGTTACAAAACTAAATTAGCAACATTGCATTTTTCAAATTTTGACAATTATTTAAGCGATAATGAGTAAGTTCGAAAATTAGTCTACGAGCACTCTACATCTGATGTGTTATTCTGTTACAATGACCAGTTTATTTTTTTGTCTAAACAAGGAAAAGAATAATTTTCAGCCAACAACCAACGGTTACCTCTTTCTCCGTTTTGCTAAAAGTAGGCAACATTTCATTGCAACAGCAAAACTGTTCTCAAACTCGAAACTTCGCTCTCCCGCGTACATTTTCTAATGCTTACACAAGGAAACAGTTACTTTGCTCACTCGAAACTTCTACAAACTCAAGCACACGCACTGAATATTTAAAATCTTTTTCATCACAGTAAAACTTTCCGTGTCAAAAGTTCCACTGCTGAATAACAGTTGGAGTTTGCACAAGAGCTCGGGACTGATGACATGCTTGAGCTAAGAGCGACGAGTGTTACCGACACAGATGTGCGATTGACGTTAACGGCGAGGAAGCCATTTTGCGATTAATTTCACCGTAAAATACTAACCACTTAACACTACATCAAACTATCAAACAGTAATTGTAAGTTCCTTATGGCTTTAATAATATCCCATCACAAGTTCAAAACAATGTTCGCCTATGATTTGACCTAATGGATTTTTTATGAATTCCGTAAACTTAAAAAAAATGTGTAAGATGTATGCTAATTCTTTATTATACATAATCAATTACTGATTCGTCGCTTAATAAGCCCTTTAATGAGTTCTACATTTTCTTTAACATAACCTTCCCAAAAATTTAACAATTTCAGGAAAAAAAACCGTTAGGGCAAACGATGAAACATATAACCCAAATTAAATTTAAAATGCTATGTTATGAATCCTGCCATTACCCTAATTTTTCTTTGTGTTGTCATTCATTATATAGCATTTTAAATTTAATTTGAACGTAAAAAAATACAAAAAGAAAAATCGAAAAAATTTAAAAATAAATAATTTCGATTACAATAATATAACCCAAATTATTAAACTAAAGTGTATTTTTTCTAAATCTTCCATCTCCATACATTTTTTGTTTTTGTACTTTTTAACAGTTGCTAAGAAATGTCAGTTCGGTAATTTAGAGTAAGGTCAGCTCACAGCAACTTTGTGCGCTGATGCGTTTATATCGCGACATTACACTGGCCGTTATGAGATGAATTGCGACTGCATCGCTTTTGGCCTTATAGCAATCATATCATAATTAACATTTTACAGACGATATATATGTATGTTTTCACCGAAAGTTTGTTTTAATGGAATTATGCTATAATAAGTGATATTACAAGGGGACGGTTCTGAGTTTTTTAAAGTTCAATAACGTTTAATTAGTTATAAGGGTATGAAAAAATAAAAATAAATTTTCATCTTTAATTATACAACATTTTATTTCATACCTTAGTTGAAAAGTATTTTTGGGCTCTTCGGCTTAACAAATGATTGTTTAGTAAACCTCAAGTGCATGCAACTCCATTCGTCGTTTTCAATAAGTCAATGACGCAGCTGTTCGCGCCAGCTGGCGCGCTTCACAGATTATACAACAAGAAAATACACCGCAATCACTAAGCAAACAAAACAAAATCTCGAGATATTCGTTGTTTAGGTTGGACAACATGAAAGAATATGGGAGTTTGTTTTACTTTGTACAAACATTTAGTTAAGCGATCTGTTGGATTAAACATTTTTTTGTGTTTCAACATTGCTATGCACGAGAAAAAAGATCCTTTACTAATTGGAAATATTTGGCATAACATTTGTGTTCATAGACTCCTTCAATGTTTCAGCTTACAAATAAACAAACTGAAGTCAGGACCACTGTATTTATAACCTAGTCGCAATAAGTAATCGTTGTATTATTTAGGATTTACTCTGGAAAGTAATTATGGTAAAAATACATTTATTGTAAAAACGTTCGCCAGGGGTCTAGGAATCAGGTTTGTGCGTTGTAGAATGACTAGTTTTATTAAACAGACGCCGTTCTAAATTCGCAAGTCGTTACACGCACCTAACCTATGTTTTGCTAGGTTGCAGTTAAATATCAGCACCAATCAAACCGACAGCAAACGGGTTCTGAACGCATGTCCCTTCTAAGCCCAACAGGACAACTTTCCACAAACACAACTCCTACGCAGTACCTGTTCATTGCGATAGCGGGATTTCTGGAGACATTGTTTACGATTCCAACAGGTGAAGGTCTACAATACATTCAACGGACATTGATGCAAACCAGAACCTTCAATCTTACGGCTCGGGACTTAAGGGTTACAACATTCAACGATAACGTTGCCGGTATTATTCTGCTTTGACACGCACCGTATTCTACAACCGCTGCATTGTCTCTTAAGCCGAAAGCCTTGTTGTTACTGAATTCGAAAACTCAGTTTAGTCTCGCTGTAAACAGCCCTTTATAGTATCCATAATTCTACAATGACCGACACGTCAACCAAAATATGCAGCCATAGAGTGTTGAAATTAAATATGCTAGCATTTGTGTCTTTGTTGATGAAATTAGTATCGGTTCCAGTGTTGAATAAAAATTACATGTACATATTTGTAAATAAAATGGGCTGTCATGGTCACTTATCAAAGCCTAAATTAGTGCATGAAATAAAGAGTTTCCAGATTCGTCAAATAGGCCGATTTATTCGAATTGTTAATAGCTTTTAACCTGACATACCATGGGAACCCAATTAATACAAAACATAATTAGTACTAAATAAAGTATTAACATTGGCTGGCCATCACAGGTAGCATCTCTACATAGTTTTTTCCGGTTTTGTTATTTTTGTATTAGGTAAAAAACAAAGACGGCATATTTAAGTATGATATAAAAGTACTATTTACTAGAATTGGTCGCATTATTTTATGAAATTACTAGCTTTTACCCGCGGCTGCGCCTGAGTGACTTTTGATCGGGATAAAAGGTAACTTTTCAGGGTATAAGCTAACTTCATTCCAAGATTTCATAAATCCATAGAGTTGTCTTAGCGTGAAGAAGTAACAAAATTATATGCCACACACAAACTTTCAGCCTTATAATATTATATGTTGTGATTGATTATGTAACCTGTGCAACAAACCTACACAATTGCTTTTATTTTATTGTCTTCGTAACGTGCACTTTTGAAACCCATTTTAAATTAAATTAAGTTTCGAAGAATATCCTGAACCCATTACGAAACAAAAATACCTTTAGAAATAACACAGTAATAACGTGTCGAGGGCACATAACCATATCAATAACTCCTCAACGGGGCTTAGGAATATTTTAGACTCCCAATTCTTTAGGAGATCATCTACGTCTTATAGTAACTTGCATGCATTACGCAGGATTAAGAGGAGAGTTATACGACTCATGTATGCAGTTCTGCGGTAGGTCGGACAAATCCGAACACTCGTTCCGTGAAGTGCTAATCCAAAACATGTGCGACGGAAAAAATAATGGAGATAAGGGTCAATTTCGAGAACAATCTTTGACGGTTGCCGCTAGGGTTGTCTTTGGGTAAAACACTTTAACTATTGAATACTAATTTTTAAATTCAAACTTAATGGCCTTAAATTTAAACTCTAAAGCAGATGATATCAAGGAGAATTATATGATTCTTTTATATTACTTATTTCAACTTCACCTGTTAGTGTGTTAGTTTGGTAGCCAAATCTCGCAAATAAATTGTAAACCACTTACAGTCGTCGGGTTAACTCAAAAAATGGCCGTGTTTGAAAGTGGGAATGCAATAATAAAATGCCGTCAACAAACAAAAACTTTCATATTTTATTTCTTTGTCAATCAGTGGCAAGAAGACAAGATAAATACTCTTTATTAAAAACCACACGTAAAATAATTAACAAACATCCATTAAAAAACTTTACAAAGTTAACAATTTTAACTACAACAACTTGGCAACTTTGCTAGTAAGTTATATGTTGCTGTAGACTCTACACTGTAAAATATGATTTTCTTGTCAAAGTATAAATACTCTCTGTGCCCTAACTAACAATAAGACACTAGTTCTAATCTACACTAATTTCATAAAGAGGTAAACTTTGTTTGTTTTTTTTTGTATGTAGGGGATAATCTCTGGAACTACTGAACCGATTTAAAAAATTCTTTTACCGATAAAAAGCTACACTATCCCTGACGGATATAGGCTACTACATCCACGCGGACGAAGTCGCGGGCGTCCGCAAATTTCTAAATAAGTAGACACAAAACATTCTTAAGTCCTTTTGTAAATAGGTATTCCAGTTGGTTTTTTTTGACAACCCTACCCGAAGCATATTCATCGAGCTATAAAAAGAGCATAGGATCAACGGTCGGATTGACAATGACAAGCGTTTAAGACACAGTTTATTTATTTGTACAAGTCTTCCCTTTTAGCGTAAAGACAAAACGAGGAACTTTTAGATAAGTATTGTGCGCAAGCCGTCGTGTTTGAAGCTATTAATTACCTTCAGACGGCATGAGCGATGCAGGTATAGCTGTTGGAGACGAGACTTTAAAAACATGGATAAGAAATCGGTTTAGTATAAAACTTTGATTCTTATTGACTTATCCTTATTCATTATTGTCAACTTACTAACTCAATGTGATAAATACCTAGTGGACTGTAGAAATAAGATGGAAAACTTTAAAATACTAATTTAACGAAATAAAGCTTATAAACATGATGCATGAGGCTTATATACATGAGGCTACGGGTGAATCTCGTGGCAGCAGCCTCAGCGGACGGCGGACGACTAACTCCTGAATTCCTCTTCGAGCTGGGCTGCTGTCACGAGGTCTTACAATGGCCAGTAACAAATATACACGAAGGAGGCCTGCTTGTTCTTCACACTCAATTTATGCTAGAGCAAATATGACAATGACAGTTAAAGACTAATTCATACGTATCTGTCTATGTAAAATTTCATGCTAATTTCTATACTTCATTTTTAGTAACACAATACGAATGATTCTAAATCAAAGTTTGTAAAAGAGATAATTCCCTGGCAAGCAAAGAACGAGGCTAATGAATTTAATAATTCTTTCCTTTGATTTCCCATAATAAACAATATTGTTGCACTGCGTGAAACAATTTCTTATTGGTATCTTATAAATAAGCATAATATTTGTATGATCAAACCGGATCAATACATTAGTTATTTATAATATACAATTTCGATTGTAGAGCTCACAAGACTAAAAACAAATGTGTGGAGACAATCACCAATCGGTAAGTAAGTAAATTGATAAACTACCTAACTACACAAAGATAGACTTTTAAAATACCTACCTACAGACATTTATTGTAAAAAAAACTTAAACTTAGAAACAATTGAAAGTGAATACAAATAGAACGTCACACTGCCACAGATGTGAGTTTTGAACAAAACGTACTCATAAAAATTCAGTCGCAACCAAAAGCTTTTACCACCTACTTACTCGCCAAGGACCCCTTTAAAAAAGAGTATTTATATCGCAAGGCGTAGTTCAAAGCCCCCATAAAATCGAATAGTTTTGGAATGGACAAAAACCGTCGAATGTAATTGAGTCGTCGTGAGTCACCATGCACATCTGCTGCGTAACGCAGCGGTTGCGGGGAGGTAAGCTACTGCTACGGCGAAAACCGTCACTATCCGCAGTTTGCAGAGTAACACCCTAGCCAAAGGCCAAAGTACACTTTGAACTAAACTCTGAATTTTATATAAATTACCCTCCTATGCGTCGGGCAGTCGGGTAAAAAAAAAGAAGAAGAAAGCAATTGGAAAGTTAAATAGCTGAGAAACCGCCAACTCGTTTGCCATCAAATTAATATGAATAAGGTTCATCGCCAACGAAACCCGCTTGCAAATCATTTGCTCTAGTGCTAGGATGTCACAAACAGACATACACAAGCTTTATACAAATATGGCAAAATTACAACCTCTCAATTTAGGTTGAGCTTTAAAAAATATGACAAGAAACTAAGAATGCTAAAATGTGCAAGACGTTAAATATTGTTACTACTTATCTTATACTCACTAACTATATTAGCTTATACCTGCCGCAATTTAATATGCTGCCGTTATGCTGCAATATGCAGTAAGATAAGATTTTTTTACTCAACTCTCAGCAGCAAGCCTTATTAGTCTTAAACCGACATAGCTTCAATTGGTTAAATACCTATAACAAAACTGTCGTTCGACCGTATTCAATATTCATAATATAACTAAAATAATTTCAGGTTATAGATTCTGGATTTATTTTGCGGCCTTTTTACCCAAATGCCTCCAGAAAAGAGGGTTGAGGCAAGTTTTAAATACACTGGAATATCAGTGTTTAAAATGCTATCTGGGCAGTTACTTACCACGCCGCTAAGGCACCTATTCCCTTTGGTACTCCGTGGTTTAGTTCCGGTGCTCCCGCGCATTGTTTCTCCCCTCTAATAGTGCCGCATTATTTAGCGAAAAGGGCCTTTAATGCACACGCCACGAGGGAAGATTAGATTTCTTATCAAACAAAAAAAATACTGAAAAAATGTTTGGAACTACAAATTGTATTGACGATTGTGTAAACTTTGGACGTAGGGGATTTTTTGCTTCAAAGCTACCGAGGTAGAGTCAATAAAAAAATGTTTTGTTTGTAATTTGATATTGCTTACTAGGGCACAGAGGAATCACTGTCTTTTCAAAAAACTCGAAAAGTACTGATAACCATTTTTAGTAAATATTATACATGGCATGCCATCATCTGATTTAAAGTAACTTTTTTGTTATTTATTTATGTATGTATATGTATGATAAATAAGTTACTTAAAGGGAACTCAGGAAATCAAATGCGCATCGAAATAAAACAATCATTGGTTATTTTATCTTCGGAGATGGATTTTGATGGTAACGTACTCGTATAGCTAAGTATTTTATTTGATATTGTATTAAATTAATGTTTATTTATATTTAATAGGTACAAACATCTACACTAATATAAAAAAGAGGTAAACTTTTTTGTTTGTTTGTTAGTTTGTTTGTATGTAGGGGGTAATCTCTGGAACTACTGCACCGATTTCAAAAATTCTTTCACACATAGAAAGCTACAATATCCCTGACGGACATAGGCATTCTAATTCGACGTGAACGAAGTCGCGGGCGTCCGCTGGTAATTAATATTATTATAAACATATCTAGGTTTTTTTGAACTACTTGTTCAGAAACATGTGGTACTCATACCTTGAAAAACAAAATTAACGCATTTCAAAATAACCGTCACTGATGCCCACATGGGCTTCGAAATTAACGCAAAAACGATACATTACTTACAATGTTAAATTTTGACAATGTAATATGCGGGAGTACAGTAGGCAAGAAAGTGGTCTACTATTTTTCGACTCTATTGTATGTTATTAAGGTTCAAAAGTGGAAGATTCTTGACCAACTTTACAGTCGTATGCGCTTGCACATACTATGGGGCTACCATGAGTTTGTATTCGTGCGGATATTTTACTGTTTTCAATTTTGGAGTTATTTTTGGAGCTTATTCGTAGATCAGAATAATAATGCAAAAAAGTTTGCTTCGTCTAAATTAAGTCTATTGGTCCTTCCAATAGCAGTATGTTACTTAAAATGCAGGCTTTGCTGGCTGCAAAAAAATCCCTATCCACGATACAGTCTTTGATTTCGTAATACGCCCGAATTTTTATTTTTATTTATAAAGTGCCGATTGACGTAATAAAATGAATATGTAAAGTGTAACTAAAGATAGCTTTTTTCTTAGTGAACTTTTTTCATCTTTATTTATTTAGGGGCTTTGATCAAAATTTAACAAGTCAGTCCCATTAGAAAACAATACAAATAAATACAAAAACACATCAACGATCCAAAACACAACAATAAAAACTTTTTATCAAACATTTGTACAAATTCCTAGCTGGGTCGCTAGTTGGTTCTGAACTTTTTTTTTAAGAAATAGGAAGGCAAACAAGCAAGTTGGTCACCTGGTGGTAAGTGATCACCACCGCCTATAAACACCCGCAACACCAAAGAGATTGCAGATGAGTTGCCAACCCAGAGGGCTAAGATGGAATACCTCTTGTGCCAGAACTAACTACGGAACTAGTGAACTTGGAGATAAAAATAATGATGGCAACCCCACAGTCATGGGTGCAGCAATTAACGCCATTACCGCCCACGAGCCATTGTGCGGTACGTGATGATCTAATCGCTTGCATTGATGTATGAGATGATAATTACGTTAGCGTATGCCGGTTTTTTGTATCACTTTTTCAACTTTGGAGAAGATCGTGGGTTTAATGAATGGATTCTAAGTAAAAATGGATTCTCCAAATATTAGCGGATGATCCGTTTTGCCATAATTTTGGTTGTCATGAGTCGAAAGACATCAGTTTCTCACCTAACAGACGGAAGGATATCTTATCTCTCTCTAACTCTTCAGCAGTCACAATGTCCTATTGACTACTTATGTAATATTCTAGAGTATAACGAAACATCAGGAATATTTCGATTGTCGAAAAAATGAAAGAAATAGTAGACATCAAAACAAGAGAACCGGAGCAAAACCCACACTTTGAGTTCCACTTATACGCCACATGTATTACGCGTAAGAGTGGAAATAATTAAAATGTGGTTTTCGGTTCACTTCTAAGTATATAACTTAGACAGACAGTCCATACAAATCGTCATTTTCCTCGTCTTCGTCATTTTATTTCACTGCAGCAGGGTTAAAAGGAAAAAGTTTTCACTTATATGCAGTTTTTGACAAATATATGTAGAACCTTCCTATCTAAACAATGTATTTCCAGTAGCATAAAAAAATACAACAGAGACCCTTGCAAAAAGGTCAAACTGATTAATGACGCCCAAATTTCACACTATAGGCTTCCGAGAACCCAAAAATTGTTGACAAAAAATTGATATGGCCCGAAATGTTGATCGTTCCTCAATAATGACAGAGATAAATATACAGGAATCCCTTGGGAATAAATTATGTCATGATAAACATCTGACCCGGACCCGCAGCCCGCGTCAATAACACGGTTTAGTAGCAAAAATTTAATTACTTTACCACTAGGGCCAATAGGTAAGTAGTTAAGTAGATTATGTAGATCTTTTCCCTATTTTGCATTAATTGCGATAGTTATCACTTTAATTAATGGAAATTAAATTGCTACTGGCTTTAATGTTTATAAGGTTAGTTAATTTTGTTTGTCTGCTTAATAATACTTGGCATTTCAATCAAGCTGTATAATTAAAAAGGTTCGATTAGTTTGTCCTACTTAAGTAGCTCAATTGGAAACTCAATTAATAAAGAAATAAAACACCAACAAAAACACACGGTTAAAGTTACCACCCCATGCGATAAACTAAGGTGTTAAACAATTTAGTAGAAGATGCCATAAAGTAATACGATAGGACCAACAATGACATGGGCATCGCAGGACATTCGGCCAAGTTTATTTTAGTATTGCCACTAAAATGTGCAATAAAAACCGCCCACACGATGTAACACTCATGATATCCCGACCTCTGCCCTCCAATAAAGTAAGCCTCGATGGCTCGACTCATAATCTTATATATTTTATTTGCGAATAGAACGATTATTTTAACAGAGCCAGCCCTGTCCGCAATAGGAAACATACTTGCGAAAAAATAAAAGCAAATCGTTTGGAGACATTTTATAAGTAGCAGTAGTAATATTAACAGAATGCAGCTTAAACATTCTTAAACAAAAAACTGAAGTGTTTTCTTCCGCTACATTCTGGCTACCATGCGAACACTTAAACGGTTAAATGGCCGTGGTTACTGCGTTTTGAAAGGTTGGCATTTGTTTTTGCAGCATGTGGTAGACTGACGAGCTCGGATCAGAGATTAAATAAAAAGTCCTGTTGAGATGCCCGCAGTGCGCCAACTATCCACTGGCCTCTTTCCAGGTTCTAGATTGTGAAGAAAATTGTACTGGCATCTCATGAAAGCTTAGCCTCAAGATAGCGGTTGTTGTCGCAAGAAATATCTACAGTACGGAACCTATTTAGAAGACGGTGCGATGCTGCTTTCATGTTGAGTTTTGAAATTAGAATATAAAACGCTCGCATATTGCTAGCGAATCGTCACGCATAAATATTGTGCTTACTGCCGTGCAAAAATGCTATACAATTCTTGTGAATTTAAATAAAACACGGACTAAAATTGAACATGAAATACTGGAAATAAGTTTTTATCTTCAGAAGCAATTCAGGAAACAGAGCTCACCCAAAATAAGCTGCTTTCTCTTTCTCCTCTACATCTCTCTACACATCATTCGCATACGAGGCAACGAGTGACTACTTGTTTAAAATACCTTTATGTACAAAGTAGCATTTATTTTGAAAGTATGTCGCAACAGTAACATCGTTGCGCCCTTTAATAATGGGTTACGTCAAATATTGGTCCAATCGTGACCGGGGCGCTTGGTTTATAGCCCTGGAGTCGTTCAACTTGTTAGTTTTATTATCTTAAAGCCGTTTATCGTATTAAGACAGCCGGCATTATCTTACCCGTGGGGTGTTGTGATAAACCGTTCAATTTACAAATGAATGATACTTCCTTTTGGTAACGAGGCTGTCTTGCAGTAAGTGCGTTATGCGTGGACTCCGCGTTTTGTCATGTTGGTGTCCCTGTTATGATTTTTATGATGATTAATGGCTTTTATCAAATTATTACAGCTACATTACGTTACAAATTGACACGGATTATTAACCAAATAAAGTATCTTAAACTCTAACGGGCTTTCCTTAACTTATATAATATTATTACTTATTATAATGATGGTTAAATTAATTGTAAACTTTCGCGATTGATTTTCTACTCGTGATACGGCCGTTGCAATGCGGCCGAAACGTCGAGGTAAATAAATAAACAGTATATTATCGCTTTGAAATCTCGGCAAACGTAATAAGTATAGTATGTTTATCTAGAAGAAATCGCTACTAACCACTGTGGTGTGCAATAGAGAGTAAGTTGTCTTGTTTTGCTATCTTGTTTTGTTCTGGCGGTAACTTTGCAAAATTGCAAAGCTTTCAATGTGAAAAAAATCCAAGCAAATAGCTACCTTTTTAAAAACTTTTTTTTTGCAATTTTTCTTAATAATGTGTGAGCGAAAATTTTCTAAAATTGTGAAACTTTCAATCCGACAAATTTCCCAGAACATATTCCATTATTTTAAAAACTTTCTTAAGCTTATTTATCGCGCAAAAAAACAGTTTTCTTAAGTTGCACAAAAATAACTTGTTTTTTATATATCTTACGTTCTTACCTCCTTGCCTCTTTCAAATAATTAATAAAGTCCAGTCACACTATCAACAATTCTTTATATGTGCCAGTCGAAATAAAGCAAACACTACCTAACAAAACTCAGTATAGAAAAGACAACCTCTAACATCTCAAATTACCCTAAACGTTAAACAGCTCAGTTGCCAAAAATCACGTACAACATAACCATTAATTTAATTTCAGAGATAACCGGTATTCTGTATTAAACCTCTGTTAAATTGATAACGGACGACTGGGCCGCGTGCACCGGACACAAAATCAATACGCCAATGATGGATGGTGGGAATTTTAATTAAGCACACATCAGTTGACAAAATGAGCCTTTAATGACGAGCGTAATGCACTGGGAGAGAAATTGATTTAGAATTATGCAATAGGTTACTTGAGTTCACACTATTGCGAGGTGTGTGCATTAAGGCTAGATTCCAACGGCTTTAATGAGTGCCGGAGTGAGAACGTTGAGAAACGTACGTTTCAAGGTTTTTTAGCAGTCAGAAGTTTTTTGGCTCTTAACTTGGCCTTTTAAAATTATGTCTTATATTTATAATTGAGTTTTGCTATTATCACAGTTATAAATGCCGTAATCTTTCTAAAAAGATGAGAGGAACATTTTATGGTAAGCAAACGACTGTTTGCTTTAGTAATTTGATAGTGATATTTCTAAATCCACGTGAAAACCACTAGCTCGTTCAAAAATTTCAAACACAAGATATAATATAAAATTTTGTTTAATGTTCAGTTTTCATCGCATAAATATAAAACACTATCAAAATGTTACACACAATAACCAATAGACTTACACGAAAGTGTAAGGAAATCGACCTCCATCATGCAACGATACAAATGGAATCATGAATTGACTCTATATGCATAATACTAAAATTTACTAAATGATCTTAGCGTAAGTCATACATAATTCCGACTTATGTCAACGTATATCCTGTAATACTTCTATATCTGTTTGTGTTTTGTGCTAAATGCAATGGCCAAATGAAAATCATTTTGAAATGCTTAACTGTCTAACAATGTTTCCATTATAGGTAAACATTACGCCTTTGTTCAACGTTGCGCTTCACTCGTCTATAGGTATTGTACAATAGTAACACATTGCTGCCCACGTGCCAATCCTACGATGAGTGTTGCCAGTAATGCCAGTGTTGCCACATCCACGGCATCCACCAGATTAACGTAATCTCACTCCTACACGTAATTATCTGCTGACACTAATATCTTTGCGGGTACAATTATATCAAAACATCTAGTTGTGCCAAGCAGAGAGTATTGCGTAGGTGATAAATAAATTAAAGATTGCTAATGCGAATGTTTGTAGCTTTCGACTATTGCACATCAAACTAAGACAACACATAAACTATTTTATTTTGTTCGCTACACGAGCATGCGGGTCGCTTGATGGGACGTGATCAACGGTGTCCATGGTAACCAGCAACCCTAAGAGAGTCGCTTAGCCGTTACCAATCATTAGGTCACAAATCCCGTATATATCGTGACCCTTCATACAAAACGCCGCAAAAAGCTACTACCTATATCAGAGCGCTATTTTATGAGAGTGTGATACTGTCCCGGTAAAGCCGGTCCATTCGCACTGCAACCAGCAACTGGCTATAGTGTGTTTCTACCATTTAACAAACTATTTTATTTATTACAGTATCATAATTAAAGTAAGTAGCTCAAATAAATATTACTGTTAGTTCAAAAGAGTCCTGCTGTTTTACAGTCAAATAAAGTGTATCTATATTATGTTTGTTTTACATGCGTTAATGTTTACAAGAAGTACCTTAATTATGTAACTAATTAAGCAACTTAAGAATAAATACCTCCAAATTGAATCGTAAATTTAATGACAATATTAAAACAAACAGCGCTATCAATCCTAATTTGGGAGTTTTATTTATATTTTTACGGCGGCGAGGAGATGGGAGTCTTAATTTTTTTTTTAAGTTTACGAGTGGACCACATGGGCCCGACGCCCGACTCACTAATGTAAGTTTTACGAGTAATTTCACGGTTATTCATTCTCCCGCGACGGGGCGCCTGCGCCGTCCGCCGGTGTCAATTCGCCACGTTTGTTTCGTATTCGCTTACCTGATTCTGATGCTATCTTTTGATATATTTTTTAAAAAGGTTCAAAATATTTTGACGCGGCCTTTGAGCCTGGTAAGGGTAAAAAATTACTACTGACGAGCCATCTAAGAGGGTTTTTGTTTCCATACGAATGAGGGTAATGTTTTTCACCCCCTTAACCTTAACCTATAGCCGTGATTTTGACCCAGCCAAAAAACTGAAAAAACATTAAGTGACTCTGTCTGTCTGGTTATAAAGGGATCGAAGGGGGTACAAAGTGGGGGTTCATTTTAATGCTGTGTGATTTTTAATTTATGATGAGAAATTAAAGAACCAATCGCATTCTCCCAAGTTCGTAGAGCAAAAATGTGTAATAATTACAGTTCACAATCGAACATGCCGCGAGCAATACCTGGTTAAACTCGAAATTTACAAGTCACCATCCCATTCTGCTCAATTCTGTCAGCAAGTTGCCACCGATAATGACAGCGGCTAGAACGTCCAAACATCCGCACAGGATGACTAGACTAGATAACATTGTAATTCATTATATGTTAGCGTAAACTCTAGCTACTGACTTGACCTAATGAGGCGAAAGCTAATGTCATAATGCGTCAAACTGTTCTAAGTGTCGAACCCATTATACGTTTCTACTAACGCTGACACTAAAGATTTTGTGTTACTCTAAAAAAAACTAGTATATGGAAAAATCTAAGATTATGTTACCCGACAATTCATAATACGCATCCCATAGCCCGCACCCACTCCAATAGAGGCTACCAATTTTTCACCTCCGTCGGTCCATGAAGAATGTTTCAGCTTGCAATATAGGCTGTCATTCGTTTCCACTCCAGCGACCCTGGATGGACCGGACACCTTACATGATGAAGTGTCACCGGGTGACAAACGATACGGGATCTCGAGCGGCAAATGAGAAATCTAATTTCAAGCTACCGGTAGTGTTACATGGATACTTATACAGGGTGGAAGCTGATCTGCGAATAGTGGCTTTTTTGGCTCTATACACGAAAGTTAACAGATATAGGACACTTTAGTCTTTATTGTTACTACTTTGTTGCTTTATCTGTGAAATAGAATATTTTTTAGACGACTTTATAATGTACACGTAATAATAACGTATGAATTTAAAATATGATTTTTAATGTCGATCCTGAGAGTCACTTATTTGTATACTTGCTAAAAATTAAAAGTAGTTTACTTCAATAATCAACTTAGGATTTCACCCTATACTGTTATGTAAGGATGTTGCGGATCAAGTGACAAGAAATTGGTCTCTATTTTGAAGGATGTTACATTTAGAATTAATTTCAGATGGGCCCAGTCAACGCGAATAAGTTCCTGAATTCAATCATATTAAGGCACATAAAAGTTAGTTGTGGTTGTTCTAAAGGACAGAAACCTTAACTAACATTGAAACGAGCGTGGATCCAAAGCAGTATGTAACGGTCTGGCTTTGGGTTCAGCAGCCCGTCACGTTCACAAATATATTTTATACTGAAGTATTAATAAATCAATTATATTATCTCTTGAGATATGGCCCGCCACAATATATGCACCGGTAATACTACTTAGAATCCCCTTCGTAGGGAAACCTTTAACAGATATAATACAAACTACTCGCACAGTAAGCACCTATAAGGCATCTACCTTAAGATATTTAACTACTTAAATGCTATCTATAACGTTAACAATTTGTCGCTGAGTGGCTAAATAAACATTAGGCAATTAGTCCGGCGCGGTCATTTCAGTACGAACAAAAGTCTGTAGGCATGACCATATAAGGAGGTAAACAAACCTGAAAATATGACCATATAAGGAGTCAGACTTGCTGGCGCCTACGAAGCTAATGTCCCTGAAGTAGCTAAAGAAGCCAAAACGCAGACGCTAATGTCCCTAAAGAAGCCAAAACGCAGACGCTAAAGAAGTTAAAGAAGCCAAAACGCAGACGCTAAAGTAGCTAAAGAAGCCAAAACGCTGACGCTAATGTCCCTAAAGAAGCCAAAACGCAGACGCTAATGTCCCTAAAGAAGTTAAAGAAGCCAAAACGCAGACGCTAATGTCCCTGAAGTAGCTAAAGAAGCCAAAACGCAGACGCTAATGTCCCTAAAGAAGCCAAAACGCAGACGCTAATGTCCCTGAAGTAGCTAAAGAAGCCAAAAACGCAGACGCTAATGTCTCTAAAGAAGCCAAAACGCAGACGCTAATGTCCCTGAAGTAGCTAAAGAAGTCAAAACGCAGACGCTAATGTCCCTGAAGTAGCTAAAGAAGCCAAAACGCTGATGCTAAAGTAGCCAATGAAGCTAAAACGCTCTTCTGAGACTATAAATAGGCCACAGAAGCGAGAATCGGGGCTTTTTACTGTTGTCTGGCGTACTGAGTAGACGTGCGGAGGACTCTTCTTGATTATTCATTATTTGGCATTCAAGCCATGTGGACGTGTGTTACGTTACATACCATATTGAAGTACCATTATTATATTCACACCCGAATCGAACGAAACTGCGCTACGGTATTGGTGAGATCTTTCCTATTTAACTGTATTATTTGCTAAAACTAAAGTGTATTGTGTGTATTTCAGCGATCCTACAATTTGTTTCACTTGTTTGAATTTAACTTCAATTAGTGTTAAAGTAAATGTCTTGGCAAGATGAAACTTGCATTTTGCTGTTGCATTAGTGTTAACTTCATGGCTCGACCGGAGCGATCCTTTGGACGGATACCTAACATGGTGACAACGAAGTCCTCTGGATTTAGAATCCAAACGGTTGGATGCCCCAAAATGTGGCCTCTTTTGGGCATGGGTTTTCATTCATGATAAACTTTATTGATTATCATGTTTAATCTCCTGTGTGAGCTGGCCACACACGGTTTGTTGGTCCACCATGAGGATGTCTAGACAGTGAGGTTCTCATGTGGTCCAGCTTGCTGTGGACCGTACTGATCTATATATGTATATATTCACTCGTTTGTGTAGGGGTATCCAGGGGCCCTTCTTCTCTCCCAACCCTCTCGGTTGTGTGGGGGCCCAACCCAGACGTAACACCGGGATTTAGGTATAGGTCTATAGAGGTAGTCCCGAACCTCGCATCTTATAGGGTTTTAGAATACATAGTAATCCATTCCTTGCATCGAGGATGGGTTAGAGTTAGGGGTTTATTCATTGCACTGAGAATAAACAACATTACACACACACACTAAATTTAAATGTGAGGCCAGTCCTCTAGATTTGTTAACACCTTAGCTTAATTTAGGGAAATAGGAACCTTCTCTAAGTGTAGGCATAGGGCGTAGGTTCGTCATTAAGCGGATGGAATTCCTAATTTCTTTTAGACATTTATTTCAGGTCTTAACTTTAATTACTCACCATAATTACCTTCAACTATTTACCATAATATATTTTATCTTGTGTGAGCAATTCTAGCCTAAGATGGGATTTTATTGGTTGATTCAGTAGCATGAACAATGTGCTATTTTACAGTAAAAATACCGTATACTACATTTGGTTGGAATTGTTAAGAAATAAAACAAAACCATCCCATATATTTGTTCTTTCCTAGCGAAGCAAAACAAGCTTAGTATTCCTACTACCAAACGGAGGGGAGTCCTATATTAAGGTCTGACCAAATACATTCATTATCAATCAGATATCCTTCACTACAGTCAAAATATGACTTTGTTCAAGCTATAGAAAACATAGACTTGATGTATACTGTTTTTGGTAGATGAAAACCCTACCTTGGCTAGAAAGCTTATACTTTACCTAGTGAAAGTAATGTTATGGTTTAAATAACATAAATTATTTAATGTCTACAGGACTAAACTTTATTATAAAGTACTTATAATCAAATGAAGTATCAACAGCATACTTACTTTCATCGTACTTACTGTTTCAATAATACTATTGACTTTAACCTAGAACTTGATATTATAATGTTAATTCACTATAAGAACAAAGATTCTTATTATACTTGCTTTAGATTGATAAAGTCAAATCTATTGAGTTTCTTGCGGCATTTCTTCTCAATAGAATCCCTTATGAAGTGCTGGTAATATTTGCTAACTACAGAGAGAGAAGCTAAATTACCTTATCTTATTTGAAATAATCAAGAATAAAATCTATGAAAGAAATACTTTTGCTTTATGCATTTCTATGAAATAATAATATTCTATAACTTTGTAATCAATACTGGGTTATAAAACTGTTCCATAAATATGGCAGAACCCAAGTCTCTCTCTCTTTAAATAATAATAAAAGTGGAGGAGAGACGAAGTAATGTGACGGTCTCACTGGAAGGTGCGGGGAGTGGGCACTTCCTTTACCACAAAAACATATTTGCTAATAAAATCACTAGAATTCATCATTATGATATCAAACATCTAATCAGCCTATTTCTATAATCTTTATAAATCAACCTCTAACTAAGTATCTATCGACTCATGTTATTATTGAATCTATTTCACGTTCAACGCTCGTAAGCCTCAGCAATATTTAGACGTTACTTAAATAGGTAGATCATAGGATACTCTAAGATGTAGGATGTTCATCTGTAGCTTAATAGGTACCATTTTTACGCACTAAAAGAACCGAGGTTATTTGCGGATCACAACGAAGGGTTATCACCACTAGACGAATCACTGGCCAAATCTTCAATCATCAATCTTCAATAAATCTTCACTTAATTTTAAGTATTAGTTTTAAGCGATTAAATCAAACAAACTCCCCATACAAACTCAAATAATGTAATAATAATAAATTCTCCCCATACAAAATCTCCCAATTAGAATCTCCAAATAATTCCAAAATAAAGAAATTACAAACTAAACAAAATAAAAAAATAAATAAAAAAATACATTTAAAAAGATGATTTACTAGTCCGGTACAAGTACCTAATACGCTACCCTCATTTTAATTTTAAATCTACAGCAGAAGGAACTACAAGTTTTTTTTTATTTGAGATATCCAAGTTTATCCATATTAAAACGTTAGTAGGTATAAAAATTAGGCGTCTATAGTTTGACTCTTACTTATAGCTCTAGCTATTGTCCCGCGGTTTGTTTGTACAAAACAAGACAAAAACTCTATTTTGAAAACACACGGAAAATAGTCTATAGTGTAAGATAAGATACTCAAAAATCTTCCCACCTACATCCCATTACGTTACAAGCACTGAAAATTTTCTATATACGTTTTGTCATATTTTCAGTTGGTCCGTGAAAATGTGGCCTGAGCTGGATGGTGATGAGTCTATCCATCAGTCAGAAGGTATGTCGGGAAATTGCTTGTCTACAATATTTATTTAAGATAAATTTCGATAGCTACAGACGCTCCCAAAATTTTGGTTAAACAACACAAAGATTAATAGTTACAACTTAATTCTTCGGCGTAGCAGCCATACCATCAATCGCCTATAAAATAACTTAAAACGAGCACCCACATGTTTTTGATACGTCCAGTCCAGAGAGCTCTTAATTTATGACAAGCATGCCCGGGCGCGGTTATGCGCGTACGCAAGCGTTTGTAACCACAGATGTAACAAAAGCTAATGGTTTTTTTTGTTAATATGGTATCTTTTTGGCATGTCCTCAGTGGTGAAATCAAAAATCAAAATCAAAATCAAAATATTTTATTGTATAACTGTAGTTAGAAATAGATGTTAAAACAGAAAAGTATTCGCTACAGCCTACCATAACATGGTGTACAATATTTGTCTTATATGTATTAGTATCACAAAAAGTATCTTATTCACCTGTTCTCTATATCTCTATGTATCTAAGTTGGTAGTAGATATGCCTAGTTTTATCCTGGTTTATACAACGTAATACAAATGTACTTACGCTTCTGAGTGATCTCTTCCAGACAACCCTTGATATCACTTATATCCATCTCGAATACTTAGAAGTCGAAAACGGCCAACAGCCATCGTCATTTTCTTGCTTGTCGGTCTGCACAACCATAGCGAAAAGAAATTTAATAGTGTGTTCACGCGGTGTTTTGTGACCTGTGCATTAGCACGAATCTTCTTGACGCGCGTTAACTCGCTAGTCGGTTCGTCTCGTTCAACTAGCCCTGTTGGAGAGACGAACTGCGTTACGTAGCGAGAGCCTCACGCTTCCTGCCCGCTTTGCCTGCGGGGTCTTACCGTACCAATATTGCGAGGCAATGCAATATTGTAATGTCACATGTACTTTTACACCACTCCACATGCTTTCGCGTGAGATAACAACATTGTTTCCTATTAATTATAGAAAGGCACGCACATTTCGATGGAGAGTCGTGCGTACTGGGTGCCTATAGACAAAGTGACACTCTATTGGCGTCTACTCTAATGGAAACATATATTCTGTATATTATGGTTTTGATATTGGCGATGACACATTTTGATGTTTGCTTTCGCCATCTTACGTCTACAAATGTCATCGTTTCTATTATCGTTGACGCTGATAGTTTAGTTAAGTTTATTCATATTTTCAGTCAAAAATAAAAATAATATTTATAATAAAATAATATTTTGTCGAGGTACCCTGTGGCCCTAACGTAACGGGCCCAGCTTAATTATTTATCTGAGTTTATCTCTATGTGCGACACTTTCTAACGTCATTTGTTTGACAGAGTCGCAGGGAGAGATAGGTTAAACCTGAGCCAATCGAGTGATATAGGCCACCAAGTCTCTTAAGAGACGGTTAAATCAACCCATTATGCTACCGCAGCTAGCACTGCGCTTTCTATTCGTTCTTAAGTCAGTGTTCTTCACGAAACCCAAGTAGCGATGTATTCATAACTTCCGTCAAAGCACAAAGCCTCGTAAACATTATTGTTCCGGAATGCGATTATAATAAAGAAAGTTTATCGCATATTAAAATGTTAGGAATGCCGTAGTCAATGGGAAATGTATTTAGAAAAACTACTGGAATAAGTCGTTAAGTTACGCCATTTAGCGCACAATGGGTATGTTACGGTTCAAAAGTAAGCTCAGGGCACATTGTGTACAACAAAATGCTTAGTTTTATAAATAATGTTACCGACTGTTGAATATAAGCAACAGTCTGCGCATAAACTCCCACAACTTATAATAAAGTTAAGTAAACGTTGGTGTGAAAATAATAAAATAGGTCACTTACTACCTACTAACTTACATTACATTCTGCCACTCCTTTTCAATTTCCTTATCATATTTTTGAATGAAATTTAAGTGTCGATGGGTTGGCATGTTGTTTATATCACAAAAACTCGCTTAATAAGGCTTATATTGATTTTAATGACGATTCCATACGGTATTGATATTCATTTTGGTACAGCATAGGTGGTACTTTCATTGGCTCTACATATGAAACTTGTAAAAATTACTGACTAAATAAAAAGAAATAAAACAATCGCAAACGAATGAAGTTTTAATTGTTCGAGCAAGAGTATAACATTTGTAAACCACAGGAAAAATGAACAAATAACTTCGTATGTAGTTAGAAGTAGCTATAAAACTCACCGTCTCATCAGAAATCAAACATTAAAGGAACCTAATTAAAACCGACATTCCTTCCCGGTCAACAGAAAACTGTTATCCCAACCTTTGCTGACCAGTAGCGCAACCAGAAAATAGAAATACTTTTTTGTAGCTTAATTAATACCCCGTATTTTAATATTCCACTCCCATCAAAACGTCCCGAGTGGCGAGACAAAGCCATAAACTGTGTCAAATTAAAAAACCCTTTGAACTCGCCGTGGACATAATCGTGTTGGAATAAAAAGAGCAGACATGTGTCCACATGTTCGTAAGACACACCGTGGATAATGTGATAAAGTGTGGCCGCGTCGGTGGAGGGAAGCTGGTGGAGGAGATTTTTTTTTTAATAGGAAGGCAAACAAGCAAGTGGGTCACCTGATGGTAAGTGACCACACCCGCAACACCAAGAAGATTGCAGATGCGTTGCCGACCCAGAGGACTAAGGTGGAGTGCCTCTTGTGCCAGTAATTACACTGGTTGTCTTGCTCTCCACTCCGGAACAACAGTGCAAGCACTGCGGCAGATTAGATAGATTAGATAGCGGCAGGATTAGCGAGCAAGATGGTGGTAACGATCCGGACGGACCTTGCACAAGGTCCTACCACCCGCAATATATTCGAACACTTTGTCACCCATAAATAAAGTTAATAATGTATAACAACCACTATACCAACATGGCATAACCCGCCTATTTCTCCACTGGATAGGCTGTCTAACTAATTTTGTGTACGAAGTTAAAATGCCATCACTGAGCTAGTGGAGAGAATGAGAACTAAGAACTCTTTACATTCTGGCGAAAATGTTACTAAATTTTAGTTTCTTGGTACTATCTACTTACACTGCGTACAGCACAAAAATGGCGATAATCAACAACGTACTTAAACACTTCGACAGCAGCCAGTCCATGTATACTCGTAGAGATAAGTGGTCATAAAGCTGAAACTGTAAACTTTTCAGAAGCACGCCCGGGCGCAATAGAGAACTAGAGAACTTCGGAAGCCACTCCGCATCTTTCCCTACACCATTGCCGCTCGGCTCAGATGACGTCCCTTTTAATTATTAGGCACTATCTCGAAAGCAAAACTGTTTTATTTTCGAGCGGTCTCGGCGCCTGACACTCGCATTATGGCCGCCACCTGCCGTCGTATTGTCAAAAACATTTTTATACAAACCTATTATTATTTTAATTGGAAGAATTAAAGATCTATTAAAGACATGCCACTGAACACACGGGAATGATTGACACAGGCATTTTGGGCTTAAAATATTACGAACGCTTGTGGAATTTTGTTATCTAGTTTTTTTTACAGTTCGGTTGATTTTGTTGTGGTTTTGTAACTAAGGTGGTAGGTAGTTATAGACCGAACTCAAGTACGAGCGCGTACTCATCTAATGCATAAACCGATCTTAAGATCAAGTCAAGCTGAGTTCTGGTTGAACTCTGATCCAAGTATGGCGCTATCCGTATTCATAAACCGTACCTCAGCACTCGTGACCAAAATTACCTAAGAGCGCACCACAGTGTTGGGGCGGTTAAGTGTTATTGTTAAACACGTTCAGTGCTCACAGCGCGTGAGTGAATCATTATACTTACCTAAATTTTTTTTTTCGATAGCATATTAACATATTTCACGTTACTATTGTAATGTGTCAAAACGGTAAACAAAATAAAAGAACACACTCAGTGAAATTACAGACATAACTGTAACGCTGGAAATGATCATGATGATAGAAACAAAGTAAATAATTTGCACCACTACGCGACGTGTTTAAACTAAATGACCCACGGCAGCAGCAAACATTGTCCGTTGCTGACCAAAACTTAAGGGGCATTTACACGGTACGAGTGCGTATACGAGTTGCTTTACATTGCGGGCTACCGAGATATGTTTCATATCCAGGTCCTTTCGCAGATGGTAGCGCCATCTAGCGCAAGGTAATTCAAAACATTTAAGATGATTTAGGTAGACCAGCTATTGACTGAAACGTGTTTGTGGCCCCTATAAAAAAAAGGTTGAATATGGCTGATGTAGACTAAAATGTGGATTGATCTTCAATTCTTGTCTCCTAAAATTAAGTACTGCTCAATTTTTAATTTACCTAACACTGCGGTTCTATCTAATTAGTGTCAAAGGAAAAGGACGTATAGTTTACCAAGTAATTGCTTGACCTCTTTTGAACCTAATTCCTTTGTAATACGGTCGAAAAGTGGTCAAGCAATTTCTTGGTCGACTATACTCACAACGGGATAAATTAAACTAGGGCAGTCCTGTTAGGTCCACAGTATTGCAGTACACTAACGTTTGCCGTAAACATAAGGCATTGCATTCATCTCTTTCGCATACGCTAACAGCTATGTGATTCTATAAGCGCCATTTCAACGTTACTAACATCGGTTGATTTGTGGATGCAGCATCTCACAAATCATCGATGCTATTGACATTATCATGCTTGGTATTCACTAAGAACCGATGTTCGCCGGATTTTTCTTCGATGTATTGAACGAAACGATGTTTTCATCAATGTTATAGGGACGTACCAATTTTATCTCGATTGATTCATTTATTTTCGACTAAGGAATTTTTGCTTTATTTGCGTATACCAAATCGAGGAATTAACTATAATGGTAAGAAATGATCCCAAGGTTCACTTTAAAGCAATAAATAAAATTATAAACCTGGTTATAAAAGGATAAACATACTTTACTTCCGCAACAAACGCTAGCGTGCTAAAACTAGAACTTATACAATAAAAAAGCTGTTCGCTTTACTTGGGTTAAACTTGTTTACCTGTTTAGGATTGCCCAAACCTTCTTGAAATAGTCTCAAGGTTTAAAGTATCCTGCCTATTATTGTAAGCCAACACCAAAGCACAAAGCAAAGTGTGGTTCAGTGGAGTGTTTTTTCTACCATCAAGCGCCGGGTGGTCGAATATGAATAGAAATCGCTGGCTTAATAACATTGGTTAAGTATTATACCTACTAGCTTTTAGCCCGAATCCTGTCTGTCTAACTGTTTAGTATGTTTTCCTTTACATTTAAACTACTGAATGGTTAGCAACAGTTTTCGCAAACGTAAATGACTCGTATACATACGAACGGGTACAGTCAGCCTTAGAAGTAGCTAAACACTTAAGAACCTTGTCGTAGTAACGTATAAAATGAGAGTTGTTCAAATTTGTCACTTTACTGACAGCGACTAGGCACGAAAAAGTTCAGCTACTTTTGAGGCTGACCGTACCCTGCGCGTTTTTTATAGGTATAGACATTCAACAAAAACTACAGAAAGCATTGTTTTTCTATAAGTTAAATTACCTACTGCATGTTTTTGATGAATATACGATTAAGTAGCCGGCGAAACATGAGTGGTGGAACCGGCTATACGTTCACGTTTTTGAGCCATTATGAAACCATTTAAAGTTTGCATGCAAACGCCAGACTTGCGCCAGTAGTACATACTTTACTTTAGTTGTAAAGCTCTAAGGCGTAGAGTGATAGCGTAGTCCTGAAATTATTTCTAGGGTCGTAAGCTACGTATAACCTTCGCTTTTGACTGCACAACAGCCGGATAAAAAGTAATAATACCAAGAAATACCAACCAACTCCCAACCTCACCTTTTTCACATAAGTCATGGCTGTATATGCTCAGATCTTTTTGCCTTTTCCAGTACGACAAGCTTTTAAGAAATCAGTATTGACACTGACACTGACATTTCACCATTTCGAATTTGATTCTACTTCGATTTAACCTAACTTATGTCGTAACTTTAAGAAAACTTTAGAATAGTATAATAAATTAATACAATAAATACATAATGAACTCAGTGTGGCGAAAAGTTACAAGGCCTATGTTTATTTTTCGCGGTATTAAACAAGATATTATACGAAAATCTATCACCACAACAGTGTGTTCCAAAAATGTAAACATAGCTGCATTATCAAAAAACTCCTATCCCGATAACATTTTCTTTTGTACTGTTCGTCACAAATCAAAAAAGGTTTGTAATTATTAGATTGACTTAAACTACAAAGAGCTAACTTATTTACCTTGAACTGCAAACTTAAATTCCTTATTAAATGTCTTGTATTGAAAACTATGATTCTAACCTTGATATTTATTCTTACAGCAAAACGTTCAAGACTCTGACGATGAGGAAGAAACATTTGAAGATGATACCTCGCTTACTAGGGATTCAAAAGTTGTAAAATTCAACACTACTTCACTTCGGACCGATTTAATCTTGAAGACTGCCTTAGGTATTGCTAGGAAGTAAGTATGTATTAGTAAGTGCCTGTCTAGGAAATTTTTGGGCCGTAGATGCTAAACTGTTTGTGTGTAATTCTAATTTTCTTTAATTAGTAAAATGATTATTATCAGTTTAGTAATAAATTAACATAAATAATTATGAAACTTAAAATAATTAATTTACTAACAGTAGGCACAATGTTTTTGATTTTCACCTAGAACATTGCTTTCTTTTTCAGTAAAATAGAACAATTGTTCTATGAAAGCAAGATACGAGTGAATGGAAAGAAAATACTCAAGAAAAGTCTTTCTGTAAGTATAACTCTTACAAACAAATCAAGGGTATACTGTGGGAACCAGCTAAGTGACATTTTTAATTTTCCAGGGTTTTATTAGTCATGCTTAGTTTTCTCTTGCCACAAAGACATTTTCGTTGTTTTACTTAAATTATCATATTAAAGAAATTTGCATACAAAACAAGATAATCAATTTTAAACTTTTAAAATTGATTATCTCAAAAAGTGATTTGATGCACTTAGTTGGTTCTTGCAGTTTAACTTCAAAATATTACAAATACTGAAAACATAATGAACTGTGTAACTTATCAAAGTTATTAATTAACAATTTGTATACTTTCAGGTCAAAATAGGTGATGAAATAGATGTAATAAAAACGATCAGTCCCAAAAACTCAGATCATTTGTATATTTCTCGCATAGAAATACTGAATCTAGCTGCCAAGGAAG
This sequence comes from Ditula angustiorana, assembly GCA_963691745.1. Lineage (NCBI taxonomy): Eukaryota > Metazoa > Arthropoda > Insecta > Lepidoptera > Tortricidae > Ditula > Ditula angustiorana. Next base: position 9,672,655 of record OY829478.1, read on the forward strand.
AAACCATTTCAGTCACTGCACGGAGGTTTAAATCGTTGCTTATAGAAAATTATGAAACTGATCCTTATAAAGGTACTACTGGGGCTGAAGAATAAGTACAAAATTAGTAAAATTTTAATATATCACATATTAAACGAATGCTGTATTCAATAGTCATTTTGTAAATAAATAGAAATACTAGCTTTAATAAAATCCTCGAAACTAGTAGCCTATAATTCCGAATTATAATATTAAAAAGGAGTAAGGTTTAATCATTTTAGTTCAACACCACTTCTATATCAGAAAATAAAAAAAAATTGAATCAAAGCCACTGTCCCAGATGTGACAAGAAACCTTTCATTTATACACATATATTTATTATTTTTCTCCATAAAATATCAAATATCTAAATCTACATCACAATCAGAACTTTCAAACATTGAAATTTGGGAATTCATAACTGATTTTTTATGACTCGAATTATCTATAGAACTTGTAACATTTTCAAGTTTAACTACTACATCCCTTTCTTTAAATTCTGTACTAATGTCTAATTTTTCTTGGTATTTACTAATATCATGATCTTGTACACACTGGAATTGTCTCAATTTACTCTTGATTTTTGAAGAATTTGCATCATGATTTGTAATATTAGCACTTTTTGTAATTTTAGTATTTGTATGATTCTCTTTTTCATGATTATATACTGATGCGACGTCTGATTGTCTCTGTTCCACGCATGATTTTTTAAATTGTTTCATTTCACTAGATTCAGTTGGACTATTTTCTGGCGTCTTGTGACTTTTTGCACTACTATCGTAATTGAAATCAATACCAATATCATTAAAAATGTCATTGACACTGGGAACTGCATTTAAAATAAGTGTTGTATCCTTAACTTCATCATCACTCTCAGAAATACTTAAGTCGTCACTGTTTTTATCAGATTGCTTTGCTTTTTTATTTTTAGAAATAGATTTAGAATCTTTATTTATTTCCTTACGTTTTCTCTTTTTTGTTTGTTGAACAACTGGAGGTTTTTTCTCAATCTTGTTCAAAGTGGCGTGCTTTTTCAATGTAGCGACAAGTTTCTCTTTAACTTTATCTTGATTCTTGAATGTTTTTTTATCAGTTTCTTTCCCTTTTATAAATCCTAGGTCGACTTCATTATCATCATTTGATTTCTTCTTGTTAAAATATGAGCTTGTGACTAAAGAAGCTGAGAGTGGAATGTTATCATCCGAAACATCATCAAACTTAGCAAATAACTGATAGCTTTTCCTTTCTATTTCACTTCCTAATGTTTTATGGTCAACTTGCAACAGTTTGCCATAAAACATTAATTCTTCCTGCCATATTTCAAACAAATGGAGTTTACTGAGTAGTTTTTTAGCGGTGCATAGGTAATCAAAGTCTGGGTACTTTTGGAATGTTGAATGTAAAGCGTCCACTGTGTCTTCTAAGGTGCAATCTTGCATTGACAAGTCCATTAGGGATATTGCCACGATTGCATCAACTGGTAGTATTGTCGTCCTGTACATTAACCGGCAATGGGCTTGAGATAATCTAAAAAAAATACATAACTTTACTAACTTAACTTTATTATTAACTCATAAACAAAATAAACTATTAATAATTGAATGTCATTGATTTAACGTACATTTGCAACTTTAAGACACTTCCATCCATATCAATAATATTAATAAATAACTAGCGGACGCTCGCGACTTCGTTCGCGTGGAATTAGTAGTCTATGTCCATCAGGGATAGTGTAACTTTCTATATGTGAAAGAATTTTTGGCATCGGTTCAGTAGTTCCAGAGATTACCCCCTATACACAAACAAACAAAGTTTACATCTTTATTATATTAGTGTAAATGACAAAAGGATCTAACTTCTTACCTTACAAGACTGTCTAACATTCGCACTGTAGTGCGCGAGGGGTCTCTATGTTCCGACTTTCTTTGCATCATGTAATATGACTGCAAAATTATGTTCGCTGATTTTGTCATCTCTGTATATTTAGGCCCCACTAAACCTATGTACATCTGAAAAAAGAAATAAATACAGAGCTTGAAATTTAATCGCTTCTTTTTTCGTATAGCCTTTTGTTGTTGACTGTAGATGACCTTTTAGGCATCACCGGGGAGTAAGCTTGGTAGCTCAATAAATAGGGTATAAGTTACCCCTTTCAAAATAATTATGTTGCTTGTTTACAAGCCCCTTAACAGTATTCTCGGGAACTCGGGTACTTAGGATGCGACAATTAAAAAAGAAATGTAAGCAAATGGAGTATTTTCATAAAAACAACAAGCTAAAAAAAGTAAGAAAATTAACCTGTAATTTTTCTAGACTCCATTGTTTCTTTTTATCAACTGTGTGAGTGCCGCCCCCAAACAAAATGTAGGTGGAGACTAGCTTATCCCAGGTTTTATTCTTGGAGTCGAGCAGAATGAATATTAAATCAAACCTGTAATATGAATGATATGAAAAACACTTTATTATGCCATAGTGGAGAATACTGGAACATTAATCTAGCTGCCCACGCCGCAGCGCTCATAAATTTAATTTTTATTTTGACGATTTCAATCTGGATGTCAATATTACTATATGTGCCCCTGCCCCCCTAGCACACTAGCGTTTATCGCTGACATAAAGCATTCGTCCCTTTCGCACACGCATACTGGTTAGAACGGGATAAATGCTTTATGTCATCGATAAAAGCTAGCGTGCTAGGCCCCCTGGGGTAAATACTTTCCCCCTTATTCATAAAAAGTTAACAATCTTTTTAAGCTAACAAATGTTTTGTCCCTTTCATTTGAGGGTAAACGTCACAATGACAGATAAAGACATAAAACATGTTAACTAACAAACGTTTACGAAGCTATTATGAATAAGGGGGTTAGACATTTACAATCTTCTTTACATAGTATAATACAAAGTCCGTTCCTGTCTGTGCTCATCGTATCTTCGGCCGCTTACTCCTAAACCACGCAATGGATTTTGATACGGTTTTCACTGTTATTTAAACATTTTTTTACAGGTTTTTTTGTACTTGTATGTTATTGTACCCGTGCGCAACCAGTTCGGCTCGCTAGATAAAATATATTTCCAAGATAATTTAAGTTTTTTTCTGCCATAGAGAACAGATGTTTGGGGAAGAGCGGAATGCCACTGGGTCAAAGCGAGTTGAAACGTAATGTCTAGCTAATAATGACGTTAACAATGGCCTTCCGCTCGTTCCCCAATCTGTAATTTCAGTTTTTAATGTCATGTTGATTATTGATAGTGTTTTATCTTACCTGCTTAACAGTGGAGTTCCAAGAGACACGTTTACGCTAAGCGGTTGATCCGTTTCGTAGTGTCCTTTGGGGTTGCAAGCGGCCACGATAGCGCACCGGGTATTAAGTTTACACACAATCCCAGCCTGAAAATGTTTACCATAACATAGCTCAGCTTCAGTTTTATCTCAGTCAGTATATGTCTATACGTACATAGTATAAAGTCGCTATCCGTACCTGTCTGTCCACATATCTTAAGCCGCTTAGGGATCATCCAAAAATTACGTCACTCTTATGGAGAGGGGGGAGGCTAGTCAAACGTGACAGCCCGTGTTAAAGAGATAGGAAAAAGCATGACGAAGGGGGGGGGGGGGGTCTTGAAATGATAAAAATCGTGTGACGTAATTTATGGACTACCCCTTACTCCTTTTAAACCACGCAACGAATTTTGATACGGTTTTCACAGTAATTTAAAGTTTTTTTACGGAATTTCACACATCCTAATTGTACAAATGAGAAGCCGGAGCGGGTCGTTAGTGTTTGATATTTCATGTACTTTGACCCCTATCTCACCTTAGCAATAGAGATGGTCTGCTGTTCCATGGCCTCGTGTATGGCGGTGCGGTCGTGCTCCCGCAGCTGCGATATCTCGTCGATGCAGCACACACCGCCGTCGGACAATACGAGCGCGCCGGCCTCTAACTGCCATTCGCCTTCTTCCTAGAAATGGCGGCCAGGTAAAACATTGTCTCAGTCTTGAGCTGAATACGACTGCCAACCCTCAGAATTTGACCCAGAGTCTACTATTGTTTCCTACGGAAGCCTAAGAACGTAAATAGACTAGCAACTGTATGGCCCTGCACACAACGACTATCAATATTTTGCTAGTTATTTCATTTGACATCTGCTACGCTAAACATGAAACAGTGCGCGATGAATAACTAAGGATACCTTAGCTGATGAATTAGGTATGGTATACATATAGCTTATTACGCTAATGGGTACTGCACGAGTGACACACAATAACACTTTAACTAATGAAGGATTTGGGGACCGAAGCTGGCGCGTGATGTGGTCAGGGCCTGATTAACTCGCAGGCTAATTCGGCTAGAGCTGGCGCAAGGACCGAGAGGGCGCTGGGCCTTTGCAAGCACCATACAGGGCTAGATGGGCACAGCGTACATTTGGTACGTTCATAGTTAGCCTAGGGCTGTCAGAACTCCGGTCAGGCGTCGTAGTGGAGCATCTCAGGCCCCACGACGCCTGGTCGAAAACCGGTTAGAGGGTGACGCCTAGGGATAGTTTTAGTTCGGGTAGGCCCCCAATTTGGGGGGAGAGTCCCACATACCCCCCGAGCTGCTCCAGGCAGGAGGGAGCCATAAAGCTTTCCTCCCTAGTAAAAAAAAGGGCTGTCAGAACTAAATGTGCTACCATACAACGGTTGTATTCATAAGCGTGACCATCGCATTGTGTCTGATCGTGCTGTGCAGTCCGCAAGCAACCGCAGTAATGTGAAGGCGACCGGTGCAGCGCTAAGTCTTACCCTCAATGCCGAGCAGGTGAGCCCGGCCCGCGTGCTGCCAGCTCCCGACGTGAACACGGAGCGAGGCGTCAGCTCGGCGCCGGCGCGCAACAGCTGCGACTTGCCCGTGCCTGTTCGTAGTTATGGACGGATTTAGTTGCCAGTGTTTAACTCACGGCAAATCAACAACAAAGGCCGGCCATATACGGACAGCTTGAAGCAGTCAGAATGGACAGCTTCAAGCTGCAACTGCGTAGTAAACTGTACGACTGCAAACGAACAGCTTGAGCGGTCCTTGTATTGAGAATGCCAATTTTGCATTGAAACTGTAGATCACCCAATAGCGACCGCTTGAAGCTGATGGCACTGACAGCTCTAAGCAGTCCTTTTGTGGAGGCTCAAACACTCTTTATTGATTCACACAAGTAAACAAAATAAAAGAACACACACAGACACAGGGAAATTTTACATGGGAGTCAACAAATCAACTAAATCAAATCAAGCTACAGGTACAAATAGATCGAAGCAACAAATACCTGGCGCGGCTTGCTTCGCGGAGCTACAAGAATAACAGCGCACATCTGCACTGGGGCCGACGCAAATGAGTTGCCGCGCGTGCGCATGAATACGAGTTATACGATAGACAAAGAAACATACAGTAGGACGCCTTTTACCTATACCTAAAAGCCATTTTTATTTGAAGTAAAACTTTTGTAATTGTACTATTATTCATTCTGTACAAATACACAAATTACAAAAATGCCTAACGCGGTTGGTTATGCTGACTTGACTTATCCGACTTGAAATCTGAGTGACAAAATATGCGGTACAAAAGGCCGTAATTTTGATCGCGTTGACTCAAAAGCTTGATTTACGGATCTTTAGTAGAGACCATAGACCAAAGAATTAGACATTAACTTGATACCTCCACGCATGAAAAAAAGGGTCTTGCCGGCAGCAATGAAGTGATATGATAAGGGTTCCTTTTAAGATACGGATACCCAAAAAACAGACACGTAAAACTGTAATAAATATTACCTGGATCACCTACTAACAACAAGTGGCACTGCCCTCTCACGCGAGTGGGGTGCTTTTCATCTTGCGACGCTCTCTTATCCTCAGCCTCCACTCTGTGGTTCGAGCCAGTAATCACCGTTAGCAGTAATGCCAACTTTACTGAGTGCAGACCGTAAACCTAAAACAAAAATAAGAAATTGATAAATGGGTGTTTGTTTGTTCCGTTTTCAAAGGGTGAGAAATGTTGTATACTTCAGTAAGTTTTATTGCAACAGCGCTATAATATTAGAACCAAATTGTAGAAATAACGCACTAGTGACGACAAGAGAATTTACAAGCTATATTTACTACCGTTAAAAGTACATGTTTAGAGCAAAAGTATTTAAAAAGTACTTAGTTACCTGAGGACACACAGACATTAGAATTTGGTCTCTTCCTTTCAATGGGCATGCTTCATAATTAGACCAAAACTCGTTGAAGCATTCCTTTACATCGGGAGCAGTGGCTATCACCGCTGACCTTTGAGCATTGCATACTTCTAAATAATTAGCTTGCAACACCAACTCTACTTCACATTTTTTGGTCTGAACAGATGGCCGCCAGCGACGGCGCACAATCCCACTGAAATCGATCAATAATGGTTGGATAAAAATAAACTTAGGACATATAATTCCAGTTGACCTAATCCCAAAATTTAGTAAATTGTTATGGGTACTAGACAGCAAAAATTTACATGAGTTGACGGCCTAGTGTAGTAGTTCCCAAACTAATTTTTCTCGTGGACCACTTTTAAAATTTAACTGGTTTCGGTGGACCCCCTGCTGCTACATTTCTACCCCCAGCAAGTCTCCCATGAACCCCTAGGGGTCCACCTAGACCACTTTGGGAATCACTGGCCTAGCGGCTAAGGAGAGTCATGATCAAAAAGGATTCAGTTCAGCCAGTGGACAGTCTCCATATAACCAATAAGTTTTTCTGACTTACGAATGTTACCTAAGTACTTTGGTCTATATCTATGTACAGTTTATTGTACTAAATCAATACTAATCTGTGTTCTTAATCTGAATTCAACGATGAAAAAGAAATGAAACTTACCAGATATTGACGTCATCTCCTGGCTTGCACTTATCTACGAGGTCATTTTCTAAGACAACCCACATTGAACCTGGAATTGATCCAATGCTCAGCTTATTAACTTGTTCCTGTAATTTTAAATAATCACCTTAACTTCTAAAGAAAGAAAGTACTTATAAAGATATAAAAGATATTTATGATTCAAGATGGCAAATGATATTTTGAGATTTAAAAAAAAGGCTTGGTAAGTTTGAATGATTTTGAACCTTATTTTAACATCTTTGGCATTCATTGTTGATATCTTGATACCAGTTATGTCGGCATGCAGCAGTAGGTGTCAAACAAAGAAATGTACGTGCTATGCTATGAGTATTAAAATAAGATTCATTTGCACTTACAAAATATTTTGGCATGCCATGGCCTTAAAAAACATTCACATTTTTTGTAAAACCTTACTTGAATTTTGATTTCCTGATAATCTTTGCAATGCTCTCTTGAAACCAAATTGACCTGAGTAAAAGCAGAACTCTTACATCTCGTCTCATCGTTCCCACATTTAGCAGGTGCTTTCAAAATGTATCTGTGCTCAAACTCTGCTCGCACACAGTTCTCATACTTGCATTTAACGCACACATATTTGCGTTGATATTCCAACATTTTAGCCTGTGTTACTCTTACAATTGTTCCTGGAATATAATGAACGGACAAGGGTTGCTAGGTGAAATCAAGTATTCGGATAAATCAAATCTATGGAAACCAGCTCAACATACTAAGTAAATAAACAAAAAACACCAACATCATTAAAATAATTTGTACTAAAGTTGTGCAATGAATACTAGAAACTTGGAAAACAATCAGGAGGCACATTAATATGTCAAAGACACTATTTGCTCCATTTGTTGCTTTAGCGCAGTTTCCTACTCCTTCCATAACTATGTATATTTAGATTAATACATACACATTTTGATCTTCATGACTGGATTACAAACATTCATACTATCAATAATCTAATCATACTAACAAATGTCTACTCCTAAAGGAATTTGAACCTGTTACGTCTTTCATAAACTGGGTCACTAACCACTAGCTTATGCAATCTATTATAACTTTGATATAACTCCTCAACAATATTTTCAAAAGCATTTTATTGTAAATGCTTACCTGTGACTTTTAAAAAGCATCCCAAATCAACGTTTTTGGGGAAAACAGTCCGATGCAGTTCAGGGCACACTGGCAAACCGAAAATACGGGCGTGGACATTTCTCTTCACGGAATAATATTCTAACTTTTCTATCAACAACTTGTACTCTTCTTGTTCAAGAACTTGTTGCTGCGCTTTTATTAAATCTTCATGGCAAATTGGTAGAAACTCTATTGGATTACAAAGCACTTTGTCTCCAATGTCCGGGTAAGTCTCAAATAGTTTTAAAAAACTAAAATAAAAATTATAGAAGCATTTAATATACACGAAGGATCTGATTGATTGTAAACAAGAATAAAGGTTATGTTCTCTTACTCAATTTTAATATTGTAGTATCCCAAAGGATCAGTTTCAGATAGAATATTAATACAATCTTGAAGATGATATTTTATCACGTATTCTAAAATCATTGCGACAAAATATTAAAGTTGATTTAATGATTCGCGGCTACAAGTATTTGTTTTGACGATTTTGTTTGACATTGACAGTATACAGTATTTGGCAGCCTGACACTGGCAGATAAAAAGATTTTTTTTAAGTCCATCCCCTCCGGGACGGGCAAAGGTTTAAAAGCAAATACAGCCATGTCATAAACTTGGGCCCAGTGAATAGATAATAAATAAAGATTAGAAAGCTGTTATGCAAAAAATATATATAGAAATTTATGAGATGCAGAACTACGGAGCCAAAGACAGGCAGAATGGCAGAATCTTTAAAATTAGACACTCTTTGCACTGCGTCGAATAAAAAAAACACGAATTCATGGGGTATTAAAACAAGTATATTAATCCTTAGTAGTACTATATTCAACACATCGTGATGGATCAGTTGGAAAGTATTCTTGGCATTTGGTCATTAATCTCTTGAGCGCCTGAATGTATTTTCTTTGTGTTTCATCGTTCATGACGTGGGCTACGTTTTTGGAAAAGATCTTCTCGCGTCCAGTACGAGCGTGAATACCGACCATAGTCACTCCAATGGGCCACGGTGCATTGCCGATGGCCATTTGTAAGTAGGCATCACTAGCCTGAAAAAAAATTAACTATTGTTAGATGGAGACGCACACCGACGTCGCTGCACGCACACAGGCAGCGCCCAGCGGCGTGGTGGGAGCTGATTCGGAGAAGACTCGTCCACTTGCCCGGCGGCCGCGCAATGCATCACACGCGCATTCTATTGTCACGTGATCGAGAAATAAATATCTTGTACCGGCATCGTTTTAATTTAATTCTAGTGGCTTTATTACTACATTACTACATATTTTGAAAACGAAGTTATACCCTACCCGCCCTCCTCCCTCACAGTGTGCAGTGGCGTCATTTCAAATAGTAGTTGCCATACGGCCATGGTGGTCACAATCCCACAAGAAAGAATGAAATGAGGACATGAAATGTTCTTTGTAAACAGCGCATATTTAACGTCTTCATAATAAGAACAATCATGGGCGTACCCAGCTACTGATCTGGGGGGGGAAGTCAGATGCTAGATTCGGTAATCTTCGTCCGCCATCGTCGCGCACGGTTTTCTGGCAATTGCACCGTGCATTTTGCCAGTGTCTACTGCGCGGTTTATTTAAAAGTTAGAGCATAAGGCCCCGTTTACACTTTGATTATTAATTAGGCGAGTTCATACATGTTCTGCGAGATTTCCAGGGGGGGGGGCAGCTGCCCCTCCCAGCCCCCCCCCTGGGTACGCCCATGAGGACAATAGAAGCCAAAACAATTATCTTTAGAATTTTTGTTTGTCTGTCTGTATGTTTGTACGAGCACCACTCAAAAAAACTGCACAAATTGGATGCTTTTCTCAGTTGTATTGCTGGCAGCGTAACTTAAAATTATTTTAGACGCATCAAATTTTGTATAGATGCTGGTGCAACATTCTTTAAAAAGATTGAAAAAAAGATACTTTAGCCATAAATAATTAATAGATTCAGGCGTTACTTTGCGGAGGTCCATATCAACAAACTGGAACAAATTACCTTGCTACTCCGCGAAACCAGCGCCGGGCTCGTGCAAAATAGCTGCGTCTGCGTGCGATCTGCATCAAGATCAATTTGATCTTGATGATGCCTCGTATAGAGGCGAAACGCGCGTCGATCGTGTAGTTTTAGTGTTTAGTGGTGGTGGTGTGTAGTTGAGTCTGTGTGATATATGTTGTTTCGTGTGGAAGCGGAGGAGGGTGGGTTTTTGCATGAACATATATGTGTCGCACAGACGCAGCTATTTTGCACGAGCCCGGCACTGGTTTCGCGGAGTAGCAAGGTAATTTGTTCCAGTTTGTTTACTTTAGCCATACTTTTTTTTAGTTTCGCAAATTTTTCTGAGTGCTCACGTAATGGGCGTACATACCATGATGTAATTTCTCTCCAATAAACACTTCGTGATCTCCATAAGGCTGTCACAGATGTCTTCTGGCAGATTTTTCTTTTTGAGTTTTCTCATCAAAGGTTTCAGATATACTTGCGTCTGGGTGTACGTTGCTCTAGTCATCTTGTGTTTTACTGTATTTTTTTCTGCTGCAGTGGCAGAGTTAAGTTGTTGACCCCATAATGTTAAAAGAAACTGGAAACCAAACGTTACACTTTAATACAGCAATTCTTAAAGATAAAATCAAGCATCATGTAGCACACATTCAATCTATGAAAAAATAGCTCTAAAAAAAATTTTCTTTTAATTTAAATTCTGCTGACTTATTTCCATTTTGCATTATATCTTAGTTTGATTAGACAAGCGGTAGGGTTCTGCAGCCATTACTAACCGATTATAATGATTTTCTGACGCCTGTTTAAAATTTAGCCAGCCTATGAGAAGGAAAAAGACTTACCTAAAAAAATTTAGATAGATTTAATATAGATTTAAATTTTTTTTTAGTTAAGCTAATGAATACATTTGTATATCGACAGTGGAAATCTCAAATGTCGTAAGGGACATTAAGGAAGATGTCCCTTACGACATTTCAGATTTCTAGTGTCGATATATCTTTTTATACATAAGTTTCACTTTAAGCCAGCAAGTTATTTCTAAACTAAAACAAAACCATGTTTGTATGAAGATTAATACACAACATATTAGTATGATAGAGTATAGATTGCAACTAGTTGTATCATATCACCTAAATTAGTTACCACATAAGAATTCAACCATTTCACTCACCTGTAACAATGTCATGATGACGTTCATATCATGATTTCTGTTACCTTGACCCATTGTTTTGGCCATTTCTTGAATAAATTCATATGTAACAGAATCATCTAGTGCCTCTTCTTTTAATAATTTTTCAGTATCACTCTGAAAGGAGGGAAGATAACTCTATAATACATTGTTTATCATCGAATGAGAAACAAGTAGTACCAGACCCATCAGCCAACACACTGTAGGGACACAAGAAAGCTTAACTTGCGATATGTAACACTCGCCAGCTAAGCCAGCCGGAGCCCCAGTCGTCTTTCGCCACTCGTATTAATGACATCATGCATGGCAGTTTGTTGAAAGAAAAATGGAGGGCTCTCAAACTCGACGTTCTACTACTTGGTCTGGTCTTTATGTAAGTAATTCTAGCAATTTAGAAGGTGGATTTGCGCTGGCTACCCGCTGCCGCGCCTCGCCTCGTGCGCTCGACAATAACATTATAATGGGTAATCCCAGGATCAACTTCTCTTAATTGTACGAAATAGATGGACTCTGGAGGTTTCGTAGGTATATACATATCATAACCCTATGACTCTAGTATGTAATAAAATAGAAAAAACAGCAATTTTGTGGGATTAATCCCAAATCTAGCTACAACTTACTTGTGTTCCCAGGGCCAAGATTTCATTGAGATAAGCTTGATCCACTTTGTCCATAGCTTCCTGGAAGTCATTTCTGAAGCCCTGAAATCATTTAACAATAAAGTTGTAAGATAAAATACATGTAAACAAATCACATAAAATAATTTATGAAGACCATATTATTGATACTTTGATAGATAATACTGCCATAACTTAGGCATAAATGTTCCTTATTGGTTGTGAAGCAACAGAATTAAGAACATCACAGTTTAAGGGAATAATGTACTAGTCTTTTAAAGACAGTTAAGCATATGTCAGTTCCGATAAGGGTGACCAACCCTGTGTGCTCATTTCACAGTACATGTGATTCAAAATTACAGGATGCCGTGTAGAATACAGGACAGTTGGGCATCCTAGTTCCAATCTATTTTACTATGAATTGAGTGACATGACATTATAGTATTTATTTTGCGCCTGGTAACTTACTAATTTGAATTGAATTGAATTTGAACTTACTAAAACCACCAAGTTTTAGCCAACGAATCAGCGCCTAGACGCCGTGGCGCGTTATGATCACACGTGTGATCATGGGCGCTATAGACCAAAAAAAGTTATGATCACACCTGTGATCATGGGGCGCTCGACGGGTTAAACAGTGAAGTTATCAAATCCTGATCATAACCAGGCAATCATCTATCTCACCTTATTTGCTTCAGGTTCTTGAATTTCAATTCTTCTCAGTCTCCGGAAAGCCTGAATTTCACTCTCCCCATATAGTAGGATTGGATGGCCTCTCTCCCTTAACCTCTTTATGACCTCTGGCCTTGGTAAGCATGCACTCTCTGTTTGTTCTGATTCATTGCTTTCCTGCCTTTTTGCTAAAAATGAAATGTTTCATCTAAGTCGACAGTTAACAGCATTTTCAGGTTATCTATGCAGACAGCATAACACCAAAGTTAATTGGTCAGTGCACCTGTCTACATCTACACTAATATCACTTCACATGCTAGTAATTAAGTTATTATGTATAATAAATATTATTATGTATATTAGTCTTTAAGGTATGGGCTCATGCAGCCTGAAATAAACTTATTCTATTCTATTCTAATATAGGAAAGACGTAAACTTTGTTTTGTTTGTATGTTGTTTGTATGTAGGGGGTAATCTTTGGAATTACTGAACTGCTTCCAAATATTCTTTCACTAATAGAAAGCAGCTACACTATCCCTGACTGACATAGGCTACTAATGCTACACGAATGAGGTCGTGCATGTGCACTAGTTAGTATATAAACGAATACCACTGATCACCCTTATGTTAAAACTCCTGGGTTGGCAAGAGTAGTGCCATCACGCAAAATAGTCGCTTTTTCAAGTCATCGAGTTGCGGAATCCTAGCCAGCTAGAACCTATATGTTAAAACTCCTACAACCACCATAAACTAGCCAAAACAGGTAACAATAGCTTTGTTGTATAACTGGCATCGCTTTTACTCTATAAGATGAATATAACTAACCACTTTCATACAGTTAACAGAATACTACTACTGCAAAATATTTCTTTCATCTTTCGTTTTTAATATTTGAGGAAGTCAAAGGAGTGGTCTCATTAATTCCAAGAATTACCTTTTTCGCGTTTCTCCTCTTTCTGCTTATCCTCTTCAGCCTCTTTATTAGATTGGCCATACTTCTTTAAGTACTCTTCTTGTTCTTTCGCTAATAACTCTCCGCGTTTAAAATATTTTTTTGAATTCTGCAATTAATTTTAGAAAGGTATAGTGAAAACAGAAAATCGTAAATGAAAACTACTAAAAAAATATTACTGGCTTACCAACACATTTCTTTCCTCGAGTAGCTTACGTTTCTTGGCGATTTCAGCTTTTAAGATGTCCATATTTATTGAGCACGCTCTTTGTTTTATTCCGTCTGGTACGACGATTATTACAATATTCAGCAATTTCAGAATATTGGATAAAACTAAAAAACAAAGCAACAAACAAGCGATCTTATCTCGTAAAAATATGCTTTTAGTGATGCCGATCGTACATCGACATCGATAGATAAGCCATCGACTCTATATACTTATCTACTATCGATGGTATCGATAGCTCAAAATGTGGTAATATTATTGATGACTTGCAATAGTATTTATAGTATCGATAGCAAAGCTTCCTGTAAGCCTAATCTAAATAAAGATATATTGACTTTGACTGTAACTTTTGAGCAACTATCAATGTTCAATACTATCGATAGAGAAGAAACTATCAACGTTCAATAGTATCTGTATTATCATTACTATTGCAATTTATTAATAAGTATTATCACATTTTGTGCTATGGACTCCCCATAGCACAAAATGTGATAATACTCGATGCTATCGATAATAATATCGATCTCCTAACTTATTTTCAAGGTCAACTATCGATAGTGAAACTGTCGGCATCACTACTTGCTTTGCTTGACTGACAGTTGACGTTTAAACGGTTTTTTTTTTTTTTTTTTTTTTTTTTTTTTTTTTTGTGGCAATGAACTCGTTCATATAGCGAACGTACGATTGTGCCAATGACAAAGTGAGGAAACGGAGCGGGATGATTAAATAACAACGGAATTTGGAATAGGTAGGGAACAAAAGGATCAGAAAAGTTATATATATTATAAGGTAAACGCTATAGACAATACATATCAGATTTTTATATCATTACTTGAAATAAAATTAGACAATAAGCGATAAACATCAATATTATTGAGTGACAATAGACAGGTGATGGATGTGGGTAATGGGATAAGAAAAGTGGTAAGATTACTGTACAAAGTAGATCGGTCATGGAGTGGACAGGATAAAATGATGTGGTTCAAATCACTCACCTCCGAACCACATTCACAAGCAGGGTTGTCAATTACTTTAATTTTAGCTAAGAATTCCGGAGTACAGACATGACCCAATCGCATTCGTATTATAACACTGGTAACTCTTTTGCTTAGACTCAATCTAAAGAACCATGGTTTTACTGGTATAGTAGGCTGTAAGTGGTGGTAATATCTACCCTTTAGTAAGCTACTCTTACTCCAAAGCTCTTGCCAGGAGTTCCGAAGGTACACCTTCGGCAGATTTGAGAGATCATGTGTAAAATTTTTATAAGGGAACATGTCGCCATCCACTGTAGCTTCGTTGGCGAGAGTATCAGCTTTCTCATTCCCTCTGATGCCACAATGACTAGGTATCCATACAAACTGTACAGAGTAGCCTTTGAGAGAGCAATCATAAAGTTTTTTCCTAATTTCAATTATAATAGAGTACGAAGGACTAGACTTACTAAATGGATATTTATCTAATGCCTGAAGAGCGCTGAGAGAGTCAGAGAAAATAACAGTTTCCTTTAGATTCATGATAAGCACGTATTCTACTGCCTTGAAGAGACCAAATGCTTCCCCAGTAAAAACTGATGTTTCTGGGGGAAATTTAACTTTTTGGACAATGTCGAATTGGCTATGGTAAATACCAATGCCAATGCACCCAGAAGGGGATCTTTTAGACGCATCCGTGTAAATACAATGCCAACCAGGCCAATTGCTATCTACCTTGAAGTTGAAATCAGCATTAGCATTCGAATCTTGTTTATCTATTTTTAAATTATAATCAATATTGGGAGATAGAATTAAAGCTTGGAAATCACATGTAAATAGAGGAAGTTTATGTGATTTGTGAGTTGGTGCCTCTAGAGAATGAAACTTCTGCAAACTTTTAACTAAACAAGGTGGAGACTTGTGAGACCAATAACGAGACGTACTAATGAGTGATGATAAACATTCTAATTTTCTTATAATAGGATGCTGAGAAAATTGAACAGAACGATACAAATAATTATCTGATAGGAACTGACGTCTTAGCTTAAGAGGAGGTTCGCAACACTCCACCTGTAAAGCATTAATTGGGCTGGACTTCATAGCACCCGTTATTAATCTAAGACATTTGGATTGGATTAAATCTAGTTTTTTTAATCCACTCGAGTTACTCGGTTCTAACAAAAACGAGCCATAGTCAATCTTACTTCTAATTAAGGCATTGTATATTAATTTTAAAGAGAATGGATGGGATCCCCACCAAACTCCTGATAAACATCTAAGAATGTTTAGTAATCTTTCACATTTAGCAACAATATACTCACAGTGCGGTAATCCCGTAAGTTTTGAATCAAAAATGACACCTAGAAATTTAACTTGATTTACTATAGAGATTGGTTCATTTTTATACAATATAGAAATCTGGGGAGTAACCCTCATCCTCGTAAAAACTACTACTGAACTTTTACTAATGGATAACTCCAAGCCATTTGAAGATAACCAAATGTGTAAATTGTTCAATGCTAAATTAACAGTATCTCTGGCTTTGTCTATATCTCTATCAGAATAATATATTAAAAGATCGTCAGCATATTGCAAAACATTGACCGGACTGTTAAGAGATGATTCTAAATCGTGGGTGTAAACATTATATAATAATGGGCTTAGAACAGACCCTTGAGGCAATCCCTTCCAGACAACTCTAGATAGTTCGGAAGAGCCAGCAGAAACAAGAATATATCTCTCAGCTAAAATGTTGACAATAAAATTTGATAAAAATGAGGGAACCTTTAGGGTGTTAAGTTTTTGTAGTAAAATATGTAAAAGAACATTGTCGTATGCTGCAGAGATGTCGAGAAAAACTGAAATGACGGGATGATTAAGTGAAAATGATGATCTTACGTCTGTGGTTAGAATACTTAAATTATCCATTGTACTTCTACCTCTTCTAAAACCAAATTGGCTAATGGCTAATAATTCGTTGGACTCTAGGTACCATTCCAGGCGATTTTTAACCAAATGTTCCGCAAGTTTAAGAAGAACAGAAGATAATGCTATGGGGCGATATGAAGAAGCATCTGAGGAGGGCTTGTTTGGTTTTAAAATTGGTACAACTATTTGAGTTTTCCATACTGGGGGAACATTACCAGTAAGTAAAACAGAATTAATAATGTTTATAAAATATGTCAATGAACAGTCGTTGAGATTACATAGGAAGGAATACGGGATTCCATCTTTCCCAGGGGCAGAATCTTTAACTCCACATAATACACCTTTTAGTTCTGTTAAAGAAAATGGAGACTCAATAGTTGCTTCTGAGAATTTACTGTCATTACTTAAAGAACTAAAGGCCAATGGACTCAAGAGTATTTCTTGAGGAGCTGAAGCCGGGGCAAGTTGGTCCATAAATTGATCTGCCAAGGACGGTGAGATTGTAGGAAAATGATTATCACTAAATGCAGATCTAAATCGCTTCACCTTTTGCCATACAGCCGAAGAGTTTGTTTGTGGAGAAATTGAAGAGCAAAAGTCCTTCCAGCCTTGAACTTTTTTCTTTTTAAGTAGCTTTTTAGTGCTGGCAATAATATTACCCAAACTTGACAGATTCTCGAATGTCATATCATTAGCGTAAATTTTTTCAGCTTCTTTTCTAGCTTTTACAGCAGCCGTACATTCACTATCCCACCAAGGCGGAGAAGGCAGTTTATCAGACCTTGAGCGTTTTACAGGAAATACAGTATCTGCCGAATCAGTCAATATATTTGTGAAACTTTCGGCACACATAACCTCATTCCCAGGAATAACACTAGGAAGTGAAGCTACTCCTTGGTCTACCAATTTACTAAAATGGTCCCAGTCAGCCTTTCCTAGGATATATTTTAAACGGGGAGTACGTTTTTGTACATTACCCGGGGAGCTATTTGGGAGTGAGATCACTATAGGAAAATGGTCGCTACCAAAAGTTGATTTAAGAACTTGCCAGGAGAGTGATGAAGCTAAATTTGGTGTAGAAATTGACAAATCAACAACACTCACAGCAATGTTAGGCTCTGTTCTTCGCGTTGGACTACCATTATTTAAAAAACAAAGATTATGACTATCTAGGATGTCTATGAGGTCCTCACCAAAGCGGTTTGAATTTGCACTACCCCATGACTGATGATGCGAATTGAAATCTCCAAGAAGTAAAAAGGGTCTGGGGAGTTTAGATAAAAGAGAATTTATTTCATTGAATATGTTTGAAGATGGATGAGGAATATAAATAGAAACAACTAATATGTTATTTACATGAGCAGCAATGATTGAGTAATCATCACTATGATGAGGAAGAGTGTAGGATGTGAAAGGGAAAGAATTATTGATAAGCAAGGCAACACCACCGTAGCCATCAGATCTATCTTCACGTAAAACAGAAAAACCTGAAATTTTAAAGAAAAAATCTGGTTTCAGCCATGTCTCTTGTAAGGCTACTGTTACTGGTTTATATTTATTCAATAAATAAAGCAAGTCGCTTTTCTTATTGATTATGCTGCGGCAATTCCACTGAATGATCTTTAGAAGACTGTCCATTGTGGAAGCTCAGGAATTGGGTCAAAATTTCGAATAAAGGGGCAACGTTGGTCGGTGAATTACTGTTTGATGATTGTGTTTGTGTTAAAAAATTCAATAAAGCAATTATAATATCTGAGATTGATGGAGTTGTATTGTTATTATTATTTACTATTGTGTTTTGGTTGTTCGAAGTACAACCATTAGATGGTAAATTGTAATCTTTTATAATCTCTCTATGAGCTGCTTGATCATAACCCTTAGATAAACGAGGGGGAGACCTTGGTTTTAGGAAAACAGTTTTTTTGTAAGATTTTGTAGTGTTTGCAGAAGTTTCACCCAGAGGGGCACTTTGACTGGGAGAATGAGATAGCACAGCAGCAAATGATTTTGATATAGGAGGATGTAACTTAGTTGCTTCAGCATAAGATACAGTGCAAGTAGCCATACTATGCTTTATTCGTTTTTGCCTGTCTAACTCGGGGCAAGACCTATTATTTGCATAATGCTGTCCTGCGCACAAACAACAAGATGCGAACTCTGGTTCAACGTCACAAGTAGCTCCAGTATGACCCTGGCCACACTTAAAGCAACGAGGTTTTGACCTACATTGCATTTTAGTGTGCCCAAAGTGACAGCAGTTAAAGCATTGAATAGTTGGAAAAATGTATAACTCTACAGGCAAGGCATTGTAGCACATATATACTCTTTTAGGGAGCACTTGGCCATCAAAGGTCAATACAACAGTCTGTGAGGGCTTCCATACAGGAGAGCCTGACACCATAACTTTGTAATTTAGGCGTCGAACTTTGATTATATCACCACATCCTATTGGAACTTTGATATTCTCCCTGACTTCCTCAGGACTCCACTCTTCAGGCACACCACGAATTAATCCCATCCTTGTGACATTAAATGAAGGAATAAAAGCTTTTAATTTGTGGGCAGTTAAGTTAGCATCAGAGATAAATGAGTTTGCATCAGCAAAGTTAGAGAAAGCTACTACAACCCGGTTTCTACCAATTCGTTTGACACTCCCATTTACAATATTGTGGTACCTTTGTTTTAACAAGAAATTGCCGAATGTAACTGGATGCAAGGTTGTATTATCGGAAGGAGATAACTCTATGCGCTGTACGTGCACAAGGTAAGGTGCGGCATCTGAGGATTGGTAGGTACTTCTACCAATAGGTGTTTTAATTGAAGTGTCCATAGACTGTACAATTGTATCCTGTTCAGGTATATTTTGCTGCACTTGTTGAGTGACAGGTTGGCTTACTGGTGAACTGTCCAGAAACTGTATGTTTGAGTCCTGAATATTTTGTTGTATTTCACTAATAACAGGTTGGGGTTGGCCATCTGAATCGCCGTCGCATTTACAACCTTTTGAATCAGAACTATAAGGATGTTGTCGCTTCTTTTTTTGGCATGTTTTACATATTTTGCGCGTGCGAGAGCGCTTCAGGTGTGACTTTACACTACGTGCTGATGTAAGAGACGTGTCTGTATCCATACCCGATTCGTTTGAGATGGTAACAAAAGAAGCAGGTTGAGGTACCGAACCCCCAGGATCTGGGGGCTCCTCCGCGTTCATATTTACAAAACTTACGAACTACCACTTACCAAATGAAATTATGAGCAATAATAAATAAATATACAAAAAAACTAAATATATACAACTTTACAACTTAACTGATCCACAATAATCAATTAATGAAAATTTTCTTCAATCGAAACCAAAAAATCGCGCCCGCCAAGTTTGATGGTTTCCCGCCTTTTTTCGTTTAAACGGTTATAATTTGTCGAGTTTATATTATCAGAAAAGGGCAAAAAGAGCTATATCCATACAGCCATATTTTATTTGTGTAATATAAGGCGAAATCCTTTTTACCCGACTGCCGCTAGAAGAGAGGGTTATTTTAACGATGAAGGCTAAGGGAACGAGCGGAGGGCGCCTGTCAAAGTCACTTATACCTCAATGAAGAAATCTTAATTGTCTATTCGATACTAGAAATCTCAAATGTCGTAAGGGACACGTTCCTTAATGTCCCTTACGACATTTGAGATTTCTAGTATCGTATTGTTCACACGCGAGCCGTTGGCGTGTACAGCACAGATTACTAATGTGTGTACAGCATCATATTAGTATTATTCCTGGGGGCGGGTCATGCTACCAATACTTGCGGGCTATTCATATGCGATTACACTTTATATGTATAGCTATAAGTTACTTATGTATTTTAACACAATACCTAAACAATATACGTCACGCTAATAGGATGAGGAGGGGGGTTAGCCAAAAGTGACAGCACATGTTAAAAGAAATGGGAAGAAGCGTGCGTTGAAATCAACTATACAGCTTAGACAATCAGGCGTTATGCGATGGCAAAATTCTTGCTTCTGGGGGATGAGTCGTGAAAGATCCCAATGGCCCCCTTACCCTCCCCCTGCTTTTCAACAGCTGGCTGGCAGGAAGGAGAGGGGGGGCACGTGACTGTGACAAAATTTTGGGCTTTATAGCTTAATACTTCACAAACGGATGCCTCAATACTTCCACAAACCCGCAATATTTTTGAAATTGCTATCCAATGATGCACACTATGGGGTAGACAGGAAAAAAATTACATCCCCACTTAACGTATAGTCAGTGTGACCATATGTGGCAGGATCCTGCCTTTTTGGCAGGTTTAGCCCTTCATTTTGACTTCTGGCAAGACCGGTTGAAGTTTTCAAAATCTGGCAGGATTGCAATATAAGCTGGCACGTTTGGCAATATAGCCTTAGACTGGGTTCACAGTAAGCTTTTGCGAGCGAAAAAAACGCAAAAACGTGGCCATTGCCCAACCAGAGACAGCCATTGCCGCGTTTCTCCGTTTTTATCGCTCATAAACTCTGATTGTAAACCCAGTCTTAAAGGAGCCATAAGTGTTTGGCTTTGGCAGGATTTGTCAGTTTTCTAGCCTAAGTAGGGCAGGATCTCTAATTTAAAGTTGGTCACACTGCGTGTAGTGGAGGTAACCCTTTCTCGTACTAAGAATCCATGAGCTAGGCTGCAGACGGACATAGCGAAACTATAAGGGTTCCTTGTTGTTAGGGCTCCATAGAACCCTAATATTATACTGCGCGAAAATAAATAAATAAACGAATTACAAAATCAATGTTTATTATAAATCGTTAGTATCTATCGATAACTTTCTTAAAACTATACCTACTTTTAGCACAGTCTTACTAAAAACATGTTCGCTTTCGAAAAGCGATAAACTTTACGATCTAAACAGAACCTCGTAAACAAGAAAAATGTTTTTCACTTTCAATCATATTAATTACACAAGCAAGAAAAATCCGTCAAGGCGGTTAGAAATATCACTGACAATAATGCAATCAAGGGGATTGATCGCAAGTATCAAATAACAATACTCTACTATCAATCAATTCTTGATATACTAATTCTTGATTAGCATTTCTAGACTCTACGCAAGGCATGGAGTTTTTATAGTGAATAATTTTTACATGAAATGGACCTTTGTCCAAAAACGTGTTAATATATGCTTTTGTGACGTCGTCAGGATGATAATCTAAGTTTACTTTAACACCGTGTAATCTGACAGACATCGAAGCAGGAGGCAGTTTCACCCATTCTGCTTTAGTTTCCCTAACGTCTAGGAGATTAATTATTCCTACGTTGCCATAGTCAACATAACGAACTTTCACGAGATTCTTGGATTCGCTATACTGCAGTATTACCGCTCTGTACCACTTATTATCTTCCGGGAAAAGCGCAATACACGCTTTATTTTCAAATATTCCATCCAATGGAGGCATTTTCTCTCCTTCTTTCTCGACAGTTTCAAATAATTGTTCATACATTGGATTTTTTTCACTCTGAATTATGTTCAATTCTAAAGAATTTGTGTCGTTTATAACAGTTATATTGCAATCAAATTCCTTCACGTCATGTCTAGGATAAGACATAAAATTACCCATTGGTTCTGGCAGTTCATACGTTTCATTATGCCGATCTGTTAATGTGGCCATTTTAAACGAGTCTGGCGACCCGGAAGCCTCTGAGGAGTCATTTTCTTCTACGATATAGTCAGGTTCCGACGCAGTGTCAACTTTGATAACTCTTTCAGTTTTAACAACTTTGCCTTTAATGGGAACAAACTGGCGGACTAAAGGTTTAGATCCATCGGTGTAAGTTGCCATGTCAAATTCTACCAAGTGATCATTGATCCACAGTTTATCATATTTCAGATCGATAGGTATGACACCGTCTATGGGCTCTCCAGCTACTTTGACAAAACATTTCTTTTCAACTATAGCTTTGTGTATGTAATCTAGTGCTGGCAGATCCCATTTATCTCCTATTGGTTTAATGCGACTTAAAGAACAGGTATGAGCTTGTATAGGAATTTGGTGTAAAGCGATGCCTTTTCTTAAATCGGAAAACGCACATATCTCATAGTTGCCGTAGTCGACGTACTGGATCGTACAGTTTAATTGTCCCTTGTTCACTTCTACAACCGTGCCTCTATAGAAGCTGTTGTCCAAATAATAGCGAGCGACGCACGGTTCACCGACCCTCCAATTGTAGTACTGTGCCTTTGGATCTTCTTCTTTGAATCCTATTACGAGACTGTCTCGTATCAGCTCTAAAACGTCTTCTTGGGTTACATCATGTAAATAAATTATGCCATCATTGTCGATATATCTGTAAAACAAAAGTAGATAATGAATAGCACACAGGTCCAATAAGTGTATGAAAAT
This sequence comes from Ditula angustiorana, assembly GCA_963691745.1. Lineage (NCBI taxonomy): Eukaryota > Metazoa > Arthropoda > Insecta > Lepidoptera > Tortricidae > Ditula > Ditula angustiorana. Next base: position 9,695,653 of record OY829478.1, read on the forward strand.
GTTACTTGGGTTGTTCTTCTCGAGAATTTGAACTGCTCTTTGAACTTTGAACCCCTCTGTCACGCTATAACTGGCTCCATGGAAGAAAAAAAACGATAAATTCTGATAAATTTAGATGCTGGTTCCGTTGCAGAGTCTCGCATCATAAAGTTGTCAATAAATTGATTCAATACACACTGCAAGTATTTTGTGAACAATTCCGTAGCGGCTGAAACGCTCGAGGAGATCAACCCAGTTACTATTTTATAATATTTCTGACCGTCCATATAAATTACCTTATTGTGAGAAAGGCAACTGCCACTTTTTTACATTATGATCAATTTCTCAAATTAATTAATTTCAAGTTATAACTTACGTAGGCATGCCAGTAAATTCAGTAGACTGCAGTGGTTCTGCTGGCAACCAGTCTGAAATGAAGAGTGTGTTCTCGGCGGTAAGATTGTAACCAGTTTTGACGGGGGAACTCGTGCTGGATTCTCCAGATGACATTACAGGAGTGGCCCGCAATGGAGGGATTTGCAGCCAGTCGTTGACGGATCCAGTCAAATTCAAGAAAGATATCTCATTTTCGCCCTTATCTGAGTTTCCTGTTAAATTTTCCTGGAAAAGAAAGCACTATTAAAGCAAATTGTAGTTAATAAATTACAAGCCTATCACAATTTCCTTGGACAGTTAAGGAAAATGACGTCTATACACAGAAAAAAAGTGTAATTTATATTGCAAGTGTAGTTTAACATTGATATAGAAATATTAGATCTGTGTTAAATATGCGCGTAACAATCTGACAATTACGAATTATGCACGACATAATGGTAAATTCAATTTCATATTTAAATAAATATTCATAGAAAACGGGGTGAGGGAAAACATCATAAGGGAATCTGAATACAGAGATTAGATGGTATTGCCTTTCCAATGTAGTAATTTGACAATTCTGTTATCAAGGTCGAACGCGTACCCCAATAAGGAAACGGAAAAAGCGCTAAGAAGATGATGTGGTAGAAAACATTTAAACACGCGTAACAAGACACCTAGTTAAGTTCTTTAATAAATCTTGTTTCGACTGCAAACAACAAATATGTGATATTTTTTTATAAAATGACCTAAAAGTGGGATATGGATATTTTCCTACAAAAAATGAAGTAAGTACTCTTTAAACGTTTAAAACTGATATAATAATATAAGTCTTACCTGCTCTTTATCCGGTATACCCAGACCTTGATCGATGATAGCCTTGTTAAGGCAACGCCACTCCGACTTGTCAGGCTCCAAGGCACTCCCTTGATCAGTGTGATACACCCAAAGCTCAATCGGCATACTTTTGTCTTTAAATTGGCCCACTCTTGTTATAAAGATTCTTTTATAAGAGTCCAACTTTTCCTTCAAAAAGTCTTTAGTAAGAGAAGGCCATTCATCCCCTAAGGCCGGAATAACTCCCGCTAAATGACACTTTATAGCAGCATCGCCAATAACTTCAAAATCAGAGTGCAACTTTTTCAAATTTGATATCGGAACAGTTTCAGTACAAGCGAAATCTGTGTAAAAAACAGTTGCCTTGTCTTTTTTTATATCTTGGATGATGGCGCGACGCCACGTTTCAGATTGGATGCATAGCGCACAACATCTATCGTTCACTTTCCAATTGTCACGCCTTGTAGTTTTGCGTTTGGAGTAAAATTTCTGGATGTCTTCAAACAACTCGTTGAATGTTTTCTGCTGAGGTTTTACGGAGATGTAGACGAGAGACGGTGAATCGTAGTGCAGAATTTTGGCCTCCAGTCTGAGGGATCCTTTCGGTTCCTTTTGATGAACTGTTGGCATAGTTGCTAGTTCGGATGACGATGTTTTAGCTAAGTTCGTACTTGAAGAAGGTTTCACTTCAGAATCTTCTTTTGCAGATTCGCGATTTGGATTCGGGAGTTCAAAATCATCTGATTTGCTGTTAAAAAAAATCAAAAATTTAGAGGCAGTAACTGCATTGGAGTTTGTTGCAATTTATTGAAGTCGTTTTTAATTGTACGGACTTCAATGAATTAGCAATAGATGACACGATATACATATAATCATTTGGTAAACACATCATAAATATATCTAAACCTTACCCAGTAGTCTCAGCCAAGTTATATGCCGACATCTCTTCATTGATGCATACCTTTCCCTTTTTAGATTCCCAAAACAAGGTACAACCAACGGTTTTGCGATCGAGCTTTTTATCAACTTGCAGTTTCAACACGCGGCCTTTGTAACTGTTTAAATGGTCATTGGCTTCTTCGGACCATACCTTCCTTGGACCAGCTAATTGACATTCGGTTGTCTGAAACGCAAGAATTTAGAGCATAATATATTTAGACCCTGTTTTCAGCACTCTCTGATAAGTTCCTGATATATCTTATTTAACAGATATCTCTGTTTGTGTCCATAGTATAAATAGAGATGGCATAACAGATATCTGTAGAAATGAATTTTTACAATAATAGAAAATGGTTCAAAATCAAAATCATTGTTCTAAACGTTATTAAATAATTAAAATCAGTTTCGTTACAATTTATGTCACTTTAGTACTGATATCGTAACAACTGATATTAATTATTTAAGTAACGGTTTTAAACTTTTTTTATGATTTTAGTACTGATTTCATTACTAAACTAAGTGTCTAGACAAGGTGACACTTTGTTAGCGTCATGGCTAGTAGATAGAAACAAAAACATGTATAGACTGACGTAAGCGATCGAAAGCATACGTCAAAATGTGTCGATCATCAATGTCAAACTCATAAATTCTGACATTTCTACTAGTATTGACGCTTACTGCGTGTCACTTTGTCTAGACTTGATGATATAAATTGTAACGAAACTGATATTAATTATTTAATAACGGTTATTACAATATTTTTGGTTTTGATCCAATTGTAAACATTCTAGAAAAAATGATGAGCACTCAGGCTGGGAAGTCAGTTTGTTTTGTTAAAGTTCTAAATAGTGATTAAAGTGCGAAAGTATAAAACAATGCTGAAGTAGTTAGTGAAAGCGTAGTTAAGTGCATAAAATTGTGTTGAGAACATATTTAGCGCGAAAATTAGCGCTGTAAACTGTGTTTTATTATGACGCTCGTTTTAACAGACTAATATCAGTGGTAACCCTGTAGCTGACTTATCAAAATTAATTTAAAGTTGGAACTTGTGGCTTCAAACTTACCAAGCCTCTGAGGACGGTAAATTTCTGTTTAATACGCCTTAGTTGATCCCATTTGACCTCTAAACAGCAGCCAATATCAGGTAGAAACACATTGGCAAAGCCTTCACCTATCGATTTGACAATAGCTCTCGCCCAACCAAAATAGTCCAAGCTTACGGATTCCTTTTTTTCTGTACTCACAAAGACAACACAAACCAACCCTGCGAATAAAATCAATATGTTTATCACTACAGACTGTTGGCATATGAATATAATAAACCCATTATTAGCAGCCACTTCATCATCTCCAAGAAAATATCCCCAGGAAATGCATTATATAGTCCTACCATACAGGGTGGAAAAAACGAACGCTACATAGACAGCAACTACCTTAAATATTGGATATACGCAAAGGAGACTGCAGGTTGCCGACCGCTGGGTTAAAGTGTCACTCCACGCTTTCAACATCAACGAAAAACAAGTGGAGATGAAATGTCGTTCCTATTATAAAGGTCACTTCGGGCGTCATACCAACGACACGATATATTTGTGTAAATTATTACACTTTATCCACGAAGGGCCCGTTTTAACAAAACAAAAAGTAAGAAATAACTCTGTTATTTTTTTATTATTTTGTGCAATAAAGAGTTTTACATACATACATACAATGCAGTGTACATTAATATAATCAAGAGTTACTTTGCGGATCTCCAAAGGTAATAATATAAAGTAAATTGGTAATAGCCTTGGTTCCATTGGTATTTTGTTCCAATTTAAATAAAAAACAAGATTACAGGTCTGGCTGGAAGACACTGAGAAGTTTTATTATTCCATTCAATATACGTCGTGCCTATAAAAACTGGAAATATGTACTAGTATTAAAATGTATACATGAACTTAAAGATGCTTACCAGTTTCAGGTAAAAAAATGCTACCAGTCGTATCACTTAGGCTGTATGATTGATTCAAACTGTCACACAGTTTGGTAAAGTCATCTTGTAAATATGTCTGTAAATGTTATATCTTACATAAGTCAAATTACACTATAATATTCGCTTAAGTAGTGTTTCTCATTCTAACATAATTATCTAATTTTAATAAGTGTCAATTTTGTATTGAGATTAAGTGCTTGCCGTGAAAAACGCGACTTGGAATGTGTGGTAGTAGACATAATATTTTAGGTCAAGAAAAGGTCAATAAAATTATACATGCAGCTGACAATTCATAAAAAGTAGATTAGTTGCGAAATAAACATATGTTTACCGGAATAACGTAACCTGTTATATATTTAGTCAGTTTAGTACAATACACAGAGCAATAGCCCAAAATGAAGGGGCAGTTAGTATGTAATCTACGGGGAAGAAGTCGCGGGAAAAAGCGACTATTCGTATAACTGTGACAGGATTCGCAATAACGCCTCTAATGGTATAGAAAAATCCAAAGAGACCAGACAAAGATTATCGGACTAAAAATGAATCGATCTAGTTTTTAGTCGCGTATGAGTGTTTCCACAGTATCCGATACGATATCGTTATCGTAAGCACTTACGACAAGGGACAAATGAAATGTATGAAATATGTATGTATCTGCTTTTCACACTGTCCGTTGCCGATATCGGATCCGATTTACATCGATAAAGATATCGTATCGGATAATGTGAAAACTCTCTAGCTCGGAGATCTACCTAAACTATTACATACCTCTCTGACAAAAAACTTATCAGGACTCTCCACATGGGTTATAACAACATTCGCATTGTTTTTCCATTTTAAGTTGTTATTGCTCATAAAAAGCCTCGGTTTTTCAGTGAAACCACCGGCTTCTGGATACTGTAATGAGAAAACATATAGTCAGTCCAAATTGTCGCATATCGCATTTGATTTAAATTACACATATTTTAACTTAAATATCGTCTCTGTCTCACGCATCTTCTGCGACCCGAAGTCGAATCATAAGATTTGGTCCACGCGAATCGCTTGACTTTATGCTCTCCGTTCACATACTGGCATTATTTATAACATGAAAAGATAACAATAAATAATTATAAATTACAAGGGGTATTCGTCGACTGAGCGTCGAGGATTCCACAGCTCCAGATGATGCCTCGTAGAAAGGTGAAACGCGTGTCGAGTGGTATTTTAGGTAGTAATGGTTGGGTTATAGCCGCGTTTGTGTTGTTAATTTTATTTTTAAACACAAGTTTCCAACACGAGCGCTGCTATTTTTCACGATTGCTGCCAGTGGCAACAGTCAGACATATCGGGAACTTATAAGAGAGTGGTTAAACAGGGACTTAGAATTTAAATTAATATCGCATAAACCGGCATATGTTACCCCGCAACGTAACTCACCGGTAAATTGGGCTGGAGCAAAACCGCGCGTGAGTGGAACGCGAGCGCATGCGCAACACTGGCGCCGTCGAGCGTGGTGACGTCACACGCGCATATCTCACCAATGTAGCGGGCGTTGATAATCACTTGCTTACTAGAACAATGCAGGCAGATTTTTTTTTGTATAGCGGACGCCGGCGACTTCATTCGCGTGAAGGGTTGGTAGCGTTTGTCTGTCGGGGATAGTGTAGTTTTCCAAGGGCGGATTTAAGGGGGGCCCCCGTGCCCCCCCCCCCCCCCCTCTTTATGATATTAGTTTAGAAGTTTAGATCGTGCAGACTACTGACCCGCTCGGCCGTGCATGCATTGAATACGGTACCTAAGTAGGTAGTTATTTTTGATTTATTCCCAAATTGTTTTTATTTATTTTTTATTTAGAAGACATAGAACAAGGAACATTTGGAAGACAAACAAACATTCATTTTTATGTATCACATACGCCTGGAAATTCCTACTGTGCGAGCCACATGTCTCTGGCGAAGGACAACAGGAAATCATTATCAAGTATACCAATAAAAATGGCATACCTAACGCATACTGAACAGTTTTTATAGAACTGTAGGTACCTACCTATTATACAATTGTAAAATTGTTATAGTCATTTTAGTACTTTGTCGCATTGACATTGATTGAAGTAGTTATAGTGACAATGACATATTAAAGTGATTATACCATAGTAAGTAGCGACCCGCCCGTCTATGCATGGGTACAATAAGTATATACATGGTATATGTATAATATAATAGGATATTCGGATGCACATAAACACTTTCCTTAAATCTTTACATAGTATAAAACAAAGTAACCATCTCTTTCTGTCGTCATATCCTCTCTCGTATCTATCTCGTGGGTGCACATAGTTTTTGTTGTAAGGGGCGGGTCTTTCTTACAACACGTTACGTAACATTGTTTCTAAAAAAATTAGGGAATTAAAACTCCCAAACTGGCAACCCTTTTCATTAACGTTACGGGGAATCCCTCGATTGTATTAGTCTGGTCGTAATTTTTTTAAATTTGTTCTCGCAAGTTGGCAAACCTTTTCGTTTAAATTTCACGGGGAATCCCTAGATTGCATTGTACGTCATTTAATGTTGTTTTTGTCATTAATGTTTTTTTTTGTCATTTAGTGTTACTTAACGTTTAGAGAGGGGGAGAGGAGTACAGAAAAATGTTACGGTGCGTTACAGGGGGGGGGGGGGGTCAAAAATCTTCAAAAATTGCTTTGAGTTATACTTGAACGCTCCCTATATAATTTGTATTACGAAACCATAATTATGAAGATTATTATGATAAAAAACTATAATAGCAAAACAATAAACCTAATAATTTTCAAGATTCCTTTCGAACCCTGGGACGTGCGATGGGTACAAAGCAGTGTATTTTTTACTAAAATGTCTAGTAGCTAAATATTACTTACTCGTCAATCATGTTCCGAACGAAATCTGTGTCACTGCTTGTCCATTCACCGTTCTTTGGTTTGCAGTTAGCCAACCGGCACTTGATAGCTAAAGGGACCGGGTACCGACCTTTGAAAGATCCCACTGCAAATGCAACAGGCGCATCGCGTAATCTAGAAATACACATAATGGGGAAATGTGGAGTGAATGAAGACAAAGATATAGTTACAAAAATGGAGAGGGGCATGTTAAGATGGTTTGGGCATGTAGAAAGGATGGATGAAAGAAGATTGACAAAAAAAATACGTGGGGTGCCGCTGGACCTTAAATATTGCTGGACTGCAATCTAATTAAACTATAGTTGAAGAATGAGCCTCTGCGTCAAAGTATTGCGCAGAGATTTTCCATCTTTGCCCTTTGGATTGGCAACGCATATGTAATCTCCTTGGTTTTGCGGATGTGTACAGACAGTGGTGATCACTTACCTATAAGTGGCCGTTTCACTAAGCTATAAGTTACAATTTTACAAGTCTAAACTTTTAAAATTGTAACTTGTATCTTCGTGAAACGGGCCACAGGTCACTTACTTGTACAACAAACTGGAACAAATTACCTTGCTACTCCGCGAAACCAGTGCCGGGCTCGTGCAAAATAGCTGCGTCTGTGCGACACATATATGTTCATGCAAAAACCCACCCTCCTCCGCTTCCACACGAAACAACATATATCACACAGACTCAACTACACACCACCACCACTAAACACTAAAACTACACGATCGACGCGCGTTTCGCCTCTATACGAGGCATCATCAAGATCTAAGAAACAGTACGACCGTTCGCTACTTGAACGAATGGCGTACTACGCAGTGGTGTAGACGCAGCTATTTTGCACGAGCCCGGCACTGGTTTCGCGGAGTAGCAAGGTAATTTGTTCCAGTTTGTTGATATGGACCTCCGCAAAGTAACGCCTGAATCTATTAATTACTTACTTGTACGTTTGCCTTTCTATAACATTAAAAGAAAAGCTACTTTGACAGAAGCGTGGCACTCTTTATAGAAATGTGTATTCGATTCTATTTTTGAGGGTGTTGTCTAATAAATAGCTTTTTCGAGAGTAAGACATTGTGCAAGGTCCGTCTGGATCGCTACCACCATCTTGCTCGCTAATCCTGCCACTAAGCAGCAGTGCTTGCACTAGTGTTCCAGCGTGGAGAGTAAGGCAGCGGGTGCAATTACTGGCACAAGAGGTATTATATTTTAGCTCTTTGGGTTGGCAACGCATCTGCAATCCCTTTGGTTTTGCGGGTGTCTATGGGCGGTGGTGTTTACTTAACATCAGTCAAGCCACTTGCTCGTTAGTATTCCTATGTTGTATGTTAAAAACAAGCTAGGCGCTTCCCGTTGACTTTCACACGATCGAGGTAAATAAACAATGAACATCTACTTACCGATCGATTGTAACTGAGATTTGGTTACCAAAGTCAAGACACGTGACGGTAAACGTTGGATTATTTGAATCGCCAACATCAATGCTGTCAACTCGGCACCTCATCCACGTTTTATTATAATTGGCTACATACATGGCACCTGAAAAATATTCGTACATTTTTTTTACATAAGAAATAAATAAAAAAATTATCATCATCTTTGTACATAAAGTAAAGTCGCTATCAGTTCCTGTCCGTTCTAAATTCTTATTGTGTATGTTCGGCCCTCTCTCCTTCTAAACCACGAAACGGATTTTGATACGGTTTTCAATGTAATTTAGAGTTTTTTTTTACGGAAGGTTTTTATGTATTCTTACATCCTATTTCCACATACGAAGTCGAGTCGGATCGCTAGTTATTTATAATTAGTCGTTATGCTAGCTAAGCGGGCGTGATACTTCTCTACACCTAGCACGAACCTTATCGAGACGAGTTAACTCGCTACGTAACGCAGTGCGCCTCTAACTAGCCAAGTAGGAGAAAGACGCCCTGAGTTAAGGGCCATTTATATGGGGCGAGTTCTCGTATGCGAGTCGTATTACATTGCGGGCTACCGAAATGTGATGTGATCGATCGAGCGATCGAGCCGCGCAATGTAAGGCAACTCGCATGCGATAACCCGCTCCATGTAAATAGCCCTTTACCAGGGGGATTCCACTCCACACTGTAGGTGCGCTCGCCGCATTACCTATGGCATAGGTTAATCTCAATAGGTTGCCGGCTTGCCGCGCGCGCGCCCGCTCACTGTGTCGCGCGTTGTGATAATATTATAGTAAGCAGCCCAACCCTAGCGGTGCGCCATGGCAATGCGGGTGGAAGGCGGGCGCGGGCGGCGCCTGCCTTTTGACGCATGCCGCCTGGCGAATGTTTATGAAGTAATACGAACTTTTTTGTGCCTGATCATAAAATTGGAATTCGTTTAATGGTGGTCGAAAAAGAGAAGTTTCTGTACGTTAGTACTATTATTTATTCTGTGGTAAAAGCTACCATCAGGCGAGCCTCGCATCTGGTTGACTTTGATTACAATACTTAACCCTTTCGTTGCTAATGGAGAGTTAACTCATTCCCACCAGAGAAACAAGAACAGCGAGAGGCAGCGTTCCGAACGAACTAGTGTAAGGACATAAAGAATGCTAACTCAGCCACACGGTGGACCAACTAGAGGGCGTGATATGAAGAAAAGCTATCTGAACTTTATTGTCAAATACGTTCGGGCGTTTTTCGGATGTTTTTGACCACCTTTTCCATATATTTGATACTAACTGTACCTCCGGTCCGGCTCGACGTTTAAGCCCAGCCGGAAAGCATTAATTTTAGTGGCAACTCTTAAATTTTTTTACATACCAATAGATATTTCGTTAGCTATCTCTTTAAGATTGGGCTGAAGCTCTTCCATCATTTCGCGTATAATCGCCTCTTCACAAACCCGTTGGACGTAGAATTCATCAAGATCCACCATATGAGTTATTCTGGCTAACTCTTTATTGCCTGAAAAAACGTTAAATAAGACTTCATATATGCCGATATCGCGCCTAAAGTGAGATGGGACCATCACAAAAACAAGGAAAGAATGGTGTATGAAATGTCACCTTGCTTAAATACCAATGCGTATTTTTTGGGCATGGCCGCCTAGTGCTTCAACTCATAGAAAAAGTTATCAAATTGTTTATAATTACCTGGTTTCAATGGTTTCAAATATTTACTTTGTGCGGGAGGCAAAACTGTCTCGACAGCGGATTTCTGGGGTTCGGAAGCTGAAAAAAAAACTTACTAAATCAATAAGAACCATTGAACTAATGTTAAATTTATAAAGTTTTAACATTATATTAGGATTTTTGTTATATATGGAAAATACATACTAGATCTCTGTAGATTTTCATTAGACTCGACAACGCCGTTGGATATGCTTTTTGGACGATCTTGTATTTCTTTATATGCTGGCTGTACTGCGTTAACTGTTTCAGAGTTGTTTATGACATCTGCCAAAAACACTTTTAAATGGTTATTTGAATGTCACCCTTTATTTTCAAGGCAACAGGTTAGTGGGATGTAAAACTGTTTTGAACATAGTAAGAAATGGTTGAAAGTTTCTCAATAGAGCAAAATTATATATCTAAGGCGTGAAGGGTGGAGTGCCTAAGACTTATATAAACAATTTACATTAAACATTTTTCTCCCTTGCGACACAATCTACTATAATACGCAATGTTTTCTGTGGAGGGCCGTAACGTATATTTGTATTTAATTCTGCTCCCCCTCACCGCTGTCCACCGAATACGCGCCTTAGTTCTGCCGCTAGCATGACCTACCACTACCACTACCACTACCTACCACTACCTTTACTGTAGTTGTACCAATACCTTTTGGCATCCCAGGGGGAAAGTCCGCGTCGACCGGGGGCGGTGGGATTTCTACCCCATCCAACTCGTGGGTAGCTCGCAGTTTATACAACCCCTTCACGTTGCCCTCCAGTTGAATATAGTCGCTTATTAGCATGCATAGGTCATCATTTACGGTCACCCTGCAAATAGTTTTCGAGTTATACTTCAAGCAAATTATATCCCATGGATGGGCTGTTGCAAGCTTTTCTGTAACTGGATGCCATTGCGAGAGTGTACGGTTTTTTATTTAAAAAAAATATCTTTGCTTGCCTAATTTATTTCTTTTAAATAATAAGTATTAGGAGATAATATACGAAATAGCTTTGGTGGGCTAGTGGCTAGGGGGATTCGACCGCCCAGGCACTCCCATGTACATTATCTAAGTAGGTACTCTAGTAAACAACTCTTACGGTGGGAGAAAACATCTTGAGAAATCCTGTACAATCATGTAACTAATACAATATCCTATCGGTCTGGTTTTCTTGTCACAGGAGTTACAAAGGTCAGATGGCAGTCAGTCCAATTCTATGACATTGGATGCTAAACCAGAGTCAAAAGCGTACGCAAATGAGGAATAGTAAAGTAGGGGTGCTTGTTATGTTAGTATAGAAATATGTTTTTAAAAATCTTGCATACTAACTTTAATGGCGATTTATTGGACTCATCCCTGGTTAAGTACCAAGGCCTTGTGAGAATCTTTTTAGCATCATTGAGAAGTGTTGATAGATTAGTCTGAAACAATGAAAATAAATGAACCACTGATATTTTTTTCCCAAAAGAAGCTATCACATAAATATACTATGCACTACAATTTCACAGAATAGTTAGTTAGTTGAGTTTTCGAAAACATTGTTGTACTCCAAGCAAATAACAAAACATTGTTGGCTTGGTTCAGGGAGCGTTCAAGTATTACATAACGCAATTTTTTGTGGCGGGGGGGGGGGGGGGGGTCTCGTAAAAAGTTACGATGCGTTACAGAGGCGGGAGGGAGTCTTTCTTACAACACGTTACGTAACATTGTTTCTAAAAAATTAGGGAATTAAAACTCCCAAACTGGCAACCCTTTTCATTAACGTTACGGGGAATCCCTAGATTGTATTAGTCTGGTCGTCATTTTTTTTTATTTATTCTCGCATGTTGGCAAACCACGTCGTTCCTTCGTTTATATTTCACGGGGAATCTCTAGATTCCATTTGTACGTTATTTAATATTGTTTTTGTCATTAATGTTTTTTTTTTCATTTAGTGTTACGTAACGTTTAGAGAGGGGGAGGGGGGGGGGGTACAGAAAAACGTTACGGTGCATTACAAGGGGGGGAGAGGGGTCAAAAATCTTCAAAAATTGCGTTACGTAATACTTGAACGCTCCCTCATCTGAAAGTGCAATAGATGGACTTGTCAGACTTGGGTTTTAGCAGAGTCTGTGAATATAAGAACTGCAATGAAAAACGCTAGAAACGCCGGGATTTACAATCTTTGATTGCAAAGATTGATATGCAATGTGAATCGTTTAACCTTTTTAACGCCAAGGACGCCTAAAGGCGTCGTGAGCTGGCGTGACTAACAAGGCACCGACCCATTGATCCTCCGACTACACGGTGGAACTGCGATCTAAGTGCACACGCAGATTCGCGTTTGACATTACGACGAAGCGACACGTCAGTGACAACCTTTATATGTATCGCTGGCGTTAAAAAGGTTACATTGTTTTATTTTAAAGTCAAAGAGTCCTGAAAACATAAGGAATTATCATTACCGTATTGTTCTTCTCACAGTCCAAAGCAGACTTTAAAGAGTTCATGAGATGTTTAGAATCCTTAAGAGCTCTAGCAACGTCGGTTTTAGCTTTCAACAGCGAATCCTTCTCGATGGCCTTTAGCTTCGCAATAATACCGAGAACTTCTTTCTTGTGCATTTGGATCTCAGCATGAAGTTTTGAAAAGTGCTGTTCGATGGTGGCTGTGACGTCCCTGAGATCCGATGATCCACCATCATTTTCAATGTTACGGAGCAGATGACCGATGTCCTAAAAAAGTATAATTATACCATCAAATCCTAATTTTCCATACTGCAATGTATGGAACAAAAATTTACCTAGTATTAAGAAAAGATGACATGTAAATTATGTGAATAAAAAAAGTAAAAGAGTACCAACTATTTCGAAAACGTAAAATTATTAGTTTCCAAGTGTAATGCACACTTGGAAACTAATAATTTTCGGACATTCCATTAACAGAAATGTATTGCACTTCTAAACATTCTGTATATGTATATCAAAAAGAATACACTATAATCCATGATTTTATTTAAATACTTGAAACACGAAACATAATTTCTTTTACCTACACACATATCATAAGTGCTCAATAACGCGTTCAAAAACCATAGAAAATGACCAGCATTATTACAACCAATGTTATTATAAGAATTTTCTTGTCTGTGGTAGTAGGTAAATCTGTTCTTTATTGGGTAGTATCTCTTAGTAGTCTGTGTTTATTGGTGATCACATTATCGATATCTCTGACGTTATGAATTTAAATTTGGAACAGCTGACAAAATTCAAGTTGGTCTCTATTCTAGTATCCATAGATATTAAAACAGTTGTCGATACGAAACGTCAACTCAGTGTAATTTTTTAATTTAAACGCACGTCATTTGATCTCTAGTGTCATGACAATAGGGACTTCATTCGTTTGCCTATGATTTAAAAAAACGTTCGTCTTGACGGATAGATCGAATTGCCGCCATTACTTGTTTGTTGGTTTTTTGCAGTTATGAAATGTATGAATGCAACTGTATATAATAAGCCCTTAAAACACTCGTGTGATCCTATTATGAAACTCGCTGACGCTCGTTTCATAAAACCACACTCGTGTTTTAAGGCCTCTCATTGTATCGCAGTTGCATAAAATACTATTTTACTTCCTCTTATAAGATAGTTGTGGAGTTAGGAGAGGTGAGATAGTAATTAATTTATAATTAACACAGTTCTTAATAAAGTGTTTTACAAATATATTCCAGATAAGAATCATCATAAGGACAAGTTAAAGGTTTTACTCACAACCGCAGTTTTATTCAGCCGCCGGAACATAGTATGAACTTGAGGCGATACTTGACGTAAATCATTTAAAAATGTTATATTCTGCAAAATAGACATGTCCATACTTAGTAAAAATATTACATTTACAGTTGACCAGCAATATAAAAGTTAATTTACAACTAGCAACTCCGTATGTCTGTTAATTACTTTTTCACAATGAAACCGCTGAACTAATTTCGATTGGCAAGGGGATAGTTACCACATTGACGATGAAAATAGACTACTATTATCCCCCAAAAAATAGTTCCCGCAAGATAGCGATAAACAAATTCTAGGTAGACAGAATCATGGGTAAAACTAGTAGTTTATATAGAAAATGTTAATACTGATTTTTTGCACTGATTAGTATACTACTCAAAACAAAATAGGGCCCACTTGACTTTACTCAGTAAAATTCAAACATAAAAATAAATATGAATTTCTGTATTACATGTTTTGAAAGTAGGGTTATATTTTACCAACTTTATGTACAATCAATTAATAAAACCCTACTATAAAATTATTTTGTGGAACATATTTTAATACTTGCCATTGTACTTTGGCTATTTCTCACGATATCTCTTTCCAAAGGTTGTCCGGAAGAGATCGCTGCTTATCGATAAGATCGCCTGTTGAAGCCCATGTAAAATTTCCCTGTATTTGTTCTTTTATTTTTGTTTACTTGTGTGAAACAATAGAGAAAACTGGAGTGGGCCCTATTTTATTTTGAGTAGTGTAGTGTAGTATTACATGCATAATTAATTAGCAGGTCAAGAAAATGTAGAAGTAATTGTAAGAAACTTGCCATGTCAATGGTGGGTACTACAGTATGGCACTTGCAGGACTTCTCAGAGTCAACCATGAAGCAATCCAAACAGACCAACTTATTACAGTCCTTACAAAAGTAATCCAGTGGCTTCCCACTGTGAATTTCACAATTACTAGCGATCATTTGCACTTCAATGTCCTTCAAGATGTGGTTTTTGAACACAACAAAATTCTTATGGGATTTATCAAAGCAATCCTGGCAAATTATTGTGGCACATTGTTGGCACATTTTTGTTGTTTCCATGTGACATTCTAAGCATTGACCTGCAGAAGAAAAGGTGAAGAAATAGATATTTATAGACTTAGTTGCAGTGATACTTTATAATTAAAATGTCTGACTTATTGAGAGCAAAAACATGGTGTTCATGATCATGAACCATGAGGCAATAACGTAGGTAAAAAAGTTAATCGGTCCATTTAGCAAAACTACCAACAGGTTTGTTGGACAGCTATAATTCATTTTCAATTCACTGTTTTGATTGACAGTATTTTTGTATTTTATGGTAATTGGATCTCTTTACACATTTTAAGTTTTAAATAAATCTATGCGAGTTTACTATAGTTTAATAGTAGGTGAAAATCGACATTGAAGAATTTTAGAAGCTATCTCAAACATCTAAATAGACTACAAACTAATAAAAATATTTAATCATAATTTACCTGTAGTCTGCTCTGTGCTTGTGAGGATGGCTTGCAAATCAACAAAGAAATCTTCTTTGGTATTATCTTCCAATTCTGATTTTTCCTGTAAAGATTGGTTTAATTAATTAATAACTTTTTTTTTAAATCAAGAACAGGTGTTTGAGTTTCTTATGCAGTATTAAGGTAATTTAGAGGAACCACCAGAACAAACAGGTGACACTGCTGACTAAATAACTATTTTAAATAGGACTAAACTATGGATTTCAATATCTTTTTTTTTCACAGAATGGTTAATCATAATTAATATTATTCACATTATTATAACATAAATTCTGTGGCATAGATGCAGTATAATAACAGCCTTCTATTGCAGCAAAAAAGTAGTATGCTTGTCCTGTTGGCTAGCTTGAAATAATTTAGTAGGCATGTAGGTAAATTGTCAGCTTTCTTCAAAATCAAAGAGTATGCTTTGTACTTGTACTATAATTTATTCTATAAATCTATAAATTATACTGTTACCGTAATCAACCCCAATGCAAGTTCACCAAGCATGTTTACATTCACTGGAAACATCTTGTATAGTTGCATTTTGCTCTGCATCAACTTAGCTGCTTCAGTTTTCTTAAATTCCATCACCCGTTGGCAAATTTTGCACTCTATGGGTTGCTCGGATTTTACAATGCTGAGAACGCAGATTTCGCAGATGGAGTGGCCGCATTTTAAAAACAGAGGAATATTCAATTTTGCTTCTGGAGACAAGGCTGAAAGTAGAAAGAACAAAATTTGTGCATTTATTTTATTTCTTTATTGCAAAAACCCATCATAACACCCATTAATACGAGTAAGTATCGTAATAGCATTCGAAACAAACTTACATTCCAACGTGTACCGCTGAAAACAGTTGGGACAAGATTCCTTAAATTTTTCGTCCATTGTGACAAGTTCACGACAGTTATCAAAGCTTCCACATTCAAATTATTATTTACTCTGAGATACCAGTCAAATGGTTTCTCTTATTCTAACTCTACCCTTTATTTATAAAAACGAATCAAAAAAGCGTACGAAACAACTCAACTAAAGTTTTTAGTTTTTTCGCATTTAAACTTCCACTCTGATCTGACGTTTAGGCCGTGTGACCAGTTTATTTTTGAAAATCTACTCTGGCGTGCGATCAAAAATCTACCAATTTTTACAGAAAGGAACACTAGTAATAGCATTTAATAGGGTATGTATGGAGAAAGGACTGTCTCAGTGTACAAGAAAAGTAAAATTCTATGTTCTCAGATTATTATCGGTGACGGTTCTCTTTTAGCATAGACTTGAGGTTATAAAGCCAAAGCACTGACGGATATAGTGGTGCTGCGCATTATAGACTGGTCCATTCTTCATAGGGCCATGCATGATTGCTAACTTAACTTAAAGCCTTTGGAGCGCAGATAGTTTGACTAATGTATGTAAACTGAACCTGAAAAAAGGAGGCAAATTCAAAATACCTCCATATGGAATGACCAAATTACCAATCACAGTTGGAATAAACGATTTTGGTACTTTCTAATATCTTTATTTTGGTACTGGGTCACAGCACAATATAAAGGTCAAGGAAAATAACGTCATAAAGTAAAGTATCTATAAAAAAGTTTTTAATATTGCGAATTATAATTAAAACTAGTGGCCCGTTTCACAAAGCTATAAGTTACAAATTACTTGTCTACAAGTAACAAGGGCAAAACCGGCCACGTGCCAGTTGAACTCGCGTGGAGAGGGTTCCGTACAATGCCAAAGTCAAAAGTGAACTATTTTCCGTAAGTGAACGTATTATATTGAGTTTACCATTTTTTTATTGATAGAATTTTTACAGGTTTTTCTGTAATCTACAAGTTTAGGCTCAGTTTCGGAGATCAGGGGGATCGTAAATTTTCGTCTTCTTTCAGGAATAAAATCAAAACTATTAGTTTTACAAAAATAATAAAATTACATTTGAGATCCTCATAACAAGCCCTTTCATTTGATATATATTATGACACAGTAAGGTATGCAAAACTTTTTTTAATTTCCTAATTTACTTTGCACCTCTGTGTTTGGGTCATAGGATTACACCATCCTACCAAATTTCACCTGATTTAGTCTAGTAGATTTGGAGCAAATTGGCTGTGACAGACGGACGGACAGATAGACAGACGCACGAGTGATCCTATAAGGGTTCCGTGTTTCTTGTACGGAACCCTAAAAAGTTAAATTTAAAAAGCGTTAGTGTTTCTCGAACGTGATAGATTAATAGAATTGTATAATATTCTCGATTACAACAATATCGAATATCGAAATGCAGGGGCCCTAGCACGTTAGTTTTTATCGATGACATAAAGCAAATATCCGTTTCTAACCAGTTAGTGTGTGCAAGAAGGACGGATGCTTTTATGTGTGCGATAAACGCTAGCGTGCTACTATAGTAGCAAGCGATAAAAACGCAGCGATCTTTCACTTCGACCAATCAGGGGGCCTAGCATACTAGCTTTTATCGATGACATAAAATATATATTCCTTTTTATCCAGTATGCGTCTGCGAGAGTGGCAGAAGCGTTTATGTGCGCGATAAACGCTAGCGTGCTACTAGAGCAGAGACAGCGCGCGATAAATCGCTGTGTTATATTATATCGTCTACTACTGCGCACATCTCTGATCGGTCGAAACGCGTCGCGCGCGATTATTACCGCGTTTTATCTATAGAAATATTTGCATTTGAATTTCCCTTTTTTATTATATTATTGTAACAAGACTTATTTAACCTCGCACACTAGTTTTGTCACGTGGTATCAAATTTACGCTACAAAGATGAAATACGTTTCTACGGGCTACAGCGTAGCGCTTAGTCCTACTGGTAATGAAAGTGTTAAGTCTGTACAACATTGTTTCTGTTTTTACATGCTCTAAATACAATCAACATACAGTCTCGTTTCTTTATTCAGAGCACGGTTTTAACCATGATCCGCCAATTTGGAAGGTCAGGCAAACATTGGAGCTATTGCCATCTGATCCGGGCCCCGTGATTGGGAAATTATACGGATAAGATCATAGTTATACATTTGATGCAAATACAAACATTACATGCATGTATCCTCACAATGCTTCTTCTCGCCTCAAGCTTGTTTACTTTTTACTTGGAAAACCACATTGTTATACTGGCGACCGCTGGTGATCGAACTCTGTACTTTAGGACCATGACTCCTCTTAGGTACTATCATAAAGCCGGTTTATCTTCTGGGGCTTGGTATCCAGCATAATTAAATAGCTCAGATTGGAGTATTTACAACGAGTAAATTGAATAGTCCGAGCGCCGGTGCGTTTATTTCCATGTAATGTAACAATTATATACCTACGTACTAATAATATTAATGCTTGCGGCGGGTTTAATGATTTATGAAAAGCTCTCTTAGATAAAGTTCTACTTACTTACTGGTCGATGATATTTATTATTTGGAACAATGATACTAATGAGAGAAATACATTTTGAATGACATCGTGCTTTATATAGTTTTAAGAGAAATACTACCATGATTTTTAAAAATCTTTTGCCAACGCGGTTTGTTTTCTTATCAATCAGAAAAATAATAATCCCTCATTAATGTAAAATAATCTGATAAAACTGAGATTGAGAACTTCTTAGATAGCCAGACTGCTGCAATCGCATTGATATGTTTTGCTCCATCGACAGAAGTTGCTTTCATACTTTAAAACACAGTGAAGTAAAATGTACGTTAAATTAATATCTGTTTTAGTGTTTACTACGTTATTTAAAACAAATGTGCAAGGTAGTTATATTCTACATAAATAAAATAATACCGGGTCCCGGTTTTTTTGTGGCAGTTTTGAATAATAAAAGAGGTATTTTATATGTATCAACTATCAACATCCGATAAATCAATATAGGTACATACTATAAACTGTAAAAAATAGACTTTTAGCAACTTATGATGTTGTATCGACGACTCTATTGACCTTTGGTAACTAGTTTTATGGGAATGTCACTGTGTTAATCATTAGCAATTTTTGTTGCACAAATTATTCCTGGCAAGCTTCTAAGTTCTATGTTATCGTTGGAAAACGTTTACAAGAGTATTGACCGTAGCATATTTATAAAGAACAAGATTTCATTACGCAATAATTTTCGTTAAGTATAATAATGTTTCTGTTATGAATATTTTATAACTATTGCATATTCTAAATCATTTCATATGCTTTTTCATGAAACGATTTCACGAAACGATTTCACGAAACACGAAATGGAGAAGCTATATTGATACAATAGGAAGTAGATAAATGTGAAATCCCCTTTTTTATAGCACCACTAGAATGCCAGACCATGATTAATATCCCTCCTAATCTGTTCGTTTTTTTTGTTATATTAATTTATTTAGGATCTACGCTGCGAATTGTCGGGGGACACGAAGCGCCTTCCAAATTTGGATATTTCCACGCGTCGTTGCAAAATGTGACTGGATCTCACGTTTGTGGTGGTGCAGTGATTTCGGAGCGACATGTTGTAACAGCAGCACACTGTGTTCAAGGGTAAACAATTCATATACATTGCAAGAAAGGAATCACAGGCAAATATTTACATCTATAGTAGACGGTAGCAACTTTACTAGCCGTTCTTAACGTTGCCTCTGCTCATTTAGGACCTCTGGAATACCAGACACAATTTATACCATTATACCATTCAATCAATGACTTACCTCTTATAAGAGAATGACGTAAATAAACTATCAATACGGGTGTTCTAACAAAGTTTTTTGAGTCTGGCAGATTTGCCACGTTTTAGGTAAAGTTGCTATGGTTGACGGTAACAGAATGCTTTTTTTACAGTGCTGACCCTCAATACATAAAGGTCGTAGTGGGAACTACAAATCTTGATGAAGGAGGAAGACAGTACGATGTCGAAGCTATAAAAATCTACAGTGATTTTAACTTCAGTGCAAGAGCCAATGATATTGCGATGCTAAAAATTACCGAGGGCTTTCATATGAACGATATTGAAGTTATAAAACTGAATGAGAACGACTTAAACGAAAATGATACTGTTATACTAACCGGATTTGGTGCCTTACAGGCTAGTATTGCATTACATTAACTATTATTTCAGTTGTGACTATGGGTTTAATTTAACTGCGTAAAAAAAAAGGAATAATAACCGGGCTAAATAATTTCAGGCAAATGGTGAATCTAGTCGTCTAATGCATGTTTTAGAGCTGACTGTCTTTAGTCAAGAAACATGTAGATATGCAATGCGTAATTCACGCGCGGTCTTGGACAACATGTTTTGTACATTTACTAGAATAGGAGAAGGAACTTGCCATGTGAGTACACAGTAAAACCGCACATAATTAAAGAATCAATCATTTTTATTTCTTACTAGCTTCTGCCCGCGGCTTCGCCCGCGTGGCCTACAGAAAACAAATGACATCTAAATCCGAAAACCCCGAAACATCGTTATTTATTTATGATGAGCAGCTGCAATTCTAATTTTCAAGTTTATTTTTATTATTAATATTATAAGCTCACGCCTGTTTCCCTTTGGGGTACGCAGAGACCACAGAACGTCATTTGCCCTGGTCTTGGTATATTCCCTCGCTCCCTCCACATACATTCCTCTCTCCATGCATGCTCGGCGGTTCCGTGTACGTCTGGTTTGACCTGTTTTCAGGACATCACAAATTTGGTTGACAAAAGTACGTCGAGGCCGCCCTCGACCAACTCGCCCAGTCACATCACCTTCATAAATTTGCTAACATAATTGCCTTTCATCCATTCGTTCAACATGCCCAAACCAACATTACATTCGTTTCTTTATTCTAGTCACTACATCTTCTTTCAGACCTCACCTCTCTCTTATAACACTATTTCTCATTCTCTCAGTCAACTTGATCCCACTCATACTACGCAGAGAACGCATCTCTACGGCATTTATTCTACTCCTATGCTTCTTCTCGCAAACCCAGCTTTCACTTCCATACATCAACGTGGAAACTTACACAGCATCGTGAACAGCCGAACGTCGTAAAAGGCACGTTTGGCTGTTCACGTTGCTGGATGCGACATTCTGGATGCGCACAAAAGCACGCAGAACTCCCAATTTCCCGCTTTCACTCTCCTTTAAATGTCTTCATCGTGCTTTCCATCCCTAGTAAACATACTACCTAGTACACAGTTCTTTCACTTGTTCAACTTTTTCATTACCAATCTTTATTACACATTCAGAAACCTCTTCATTCTTCTCTTACACCATTACTTTCGTTTTTGTAACATTAACTGTTATCCCTTAAAGTCTTCCAAGTTTATATCTTCGAAAAAGCCTCCATACCTTCATACAAAGTTTTAACCCCGTTTCTCTCGTTTTAATTGTGAAATTCCAAATACCCTTTAATACGGCGGTATTCATTTATGCTCAATAGTTCTAATTTTCAAGTTTCTACCTTTAAAAAACGCCGATACCTCCATACAAACTCCCCCCTCCCCGTGTTACCCCTTCAAATTAAAAATCTAAAATCTCTGAAATATCTCATTATTTATTTACAACTATCTCCTGCCCGCCGCTTTGCCCGCGTGGCCTACAGAAAACAAATGTATTTTTTTTAGGATTAAAAAACTTGCTCCCACTCCCTCTCATATTTTCACCGCCCGTTTTGCCCCCTTCTAATGTAAATATCCAAATACTCTAAAACAAACAATCATTTTGAAGTTCTTATTTTTGAATAAACCGATACCTCCCCTCCATACAAAGTTACACCCCCGTTTCCCACCTCTAAAATTCGATAGTCATAAAACCCTGAAACACATAATTATTTATTTATGATAAGTATCTAAAATTCAAAATTTCAAGTTCCTATTAAAAACCCGATCCATCCATACAAACTTTTACTCCCCGTTTCCCCCTACAAATTTGAAATGCAAAAACCCTGTGACGCGCTCTTACTCGTATTAAAAAAAATCAATACGTCCTTACAAACTTTCACCCCCGCTTCTCCCCCTTTAAATGTAAAAATGCAAAAATCCTAAGATACGTTATAATACTTATAAGCTATTTATGATCAGTAGTTCTAATTCAAATTTTCATGTTTATAACTTCAATCAACAAAGACTTTCATACAAAGTTCAACCCCCACCCCCCGTTTTCCCCTAAAGGTAAAAAATACCAAAAATGGTTTCTTAGCGGATGCCTACGTTATAAAATAAACCTATTTTCCAAATTTCAGCTTTCTTGATTCAATAGTTTCGGTTGGACGATGATCGCAAATCAGTCAAGACATGTTTGCGCGTGGCAGACAGACAGACAGACGGATAGAGGGGTGGCAATAGAGGCTTAGTAATTACACGTTACCACTTACGTTATTTTTACTTCAATACAAAAAAATTGTGAATGAACAACTCAAATACAAAATTTCATCCCCCTTTTCCCCCTTAAGGGTTGTAATTCCAATAACACCCGATATACTCGTTGCGTTATAAGCCTAAATAATAAAACGTAGTGATTTTTGCTGTGAAAATGTAGGCCTTTCCATACACAACTTTATCCCCCTTTTCACCCCTTCAGAGGTGGAATTATCAAAAACACTGAGACCCGTATAAATTAATTTTTTTACGTAAGCCTAACAACAAAATTTCAAGATCCTAACTTCAAAACTGGCGGACTTTCATACAAACTTTCATCCCCTAATTTACCCCCTTAGGGGTAGAATTTCCAAAAATCCTTTCTTAGTGGATGCCTACACTATATAAGGTATCTATGTGCAAAATTTCAAGTCTCTAGGTCCAGCGGTTTGGGCTGTGCGCTGATATATCAGTCAGTCAGTCAGTCAGTCAGTCAGTCAGTCAGGACTTTGAATTTTATATGTATAGATTTTAAGTCGAAGTACGATTTTTAAACAATTTTGTTACAAACCTACAGCACCATGTGAAATTTACAAAATGGTCTCTGAAAAAATCCATCTCTGGCCCTAGCACAATCGCCTAAGTTATCTCTCTCTCTCTCTCTCTCTCTCTACTATGACACTCCTCAGACTGGATTCAAAATTGGAAGGTATAAGAGATAAAAACTCAAAACGCAAGAATCGACCAGTTAAAGAAGGCCTTTACTGCAGGGAACCCAAACGTGAAGAGAAATTGTGGCAACATCAGGTCAAAAAAACCTGTGTATTTCGTATCGTACCAAGTCAGACCGCCTGGTGGAAGCTTAAATAGAGAAGCCATGAACCTTAAAAATAGTAATTTCATTTTCGTTATTTTACAGGGTGACTCCGGTGGACCATTAATAAAAGACAATAAACTCGTTGGTCTAGTTTCATGGGGAATCCCCTGTGCCGTTGGATTTCCTGATGTACACACCAGAATAGCGCCATATGTCGGATGGATTCAAAATGAAATTGAAACATTCTAATTAATTTATTCATAAAATATGTACTTTTTGCCATAATTGATATTCGATGGAAAAAATAATAATTTTATCTAGTAGTTTTTATTTTAAAATATTGTTCATAAAACAAAGGCAACCCGTTTGGGCTTGACCACTTTTGATTTATATTTCTATTGAAAGCAAGGTTAAAAACTACTAAAGTCTACCAAACATACTCGTACTTAAAATAACTACGGTATTATAGGCATTACTTTGGAATACTTCGAAAATACGGTAAAGAAACATTTAAGGCGGCATCTTGTAAGTAAAGATAGTTTGTAGGTAAGTAAATAAATAGATAAACCTAACTGGATTAGTGAACGAAACGTTATTTTATTTATAAACCACAGTGAGGTCACAGCAAAGTTATCCAGTAGAATGAAAAAAGATAACTTGAAAAATATTTAGGTTAAACTGAACTGGAACTCAAAGACTTACTGTGTGAAACAGTCTGAACCCCAATGCTCATAGATGAAAAAATACAAATTTCAAAAGGATTTGACAGTTGCTTTCGTGCGAGACAATATGATGAAACTCGCATGAACAGGGAATCGCCAAGCTGAAGCCGTGCGTATGTTACATTTTTTGGGGAATTCCCACTGCATTGCCAATATTTACTTCTAATTCATGGTCTATTTGGATTCTTCTAGTTTTAGTCAAAAAAGTTTTGATAAAAAAAATCTTTATTGCCAGCAACATCTACCTGACACATACCTATCTGAAACTATTATTTCAAATCTACCAAAAAAGTAGAAATCTACCACAAGTGGTCACACTGTGGATTTTAACGCCAAAAACTTAGAGCTTTCATAAAGCTCTAAGGCCAAAAAGGATCATGGCCAAAATAAATTTAAAAAAAAACGCCAAAAGGTGGACTCACACTCAATAATTACGAGCAATAAAAACGCAAAGACGCGGCAATAGTTATCATCTTTTATTGCACGATTGGGCGATTGCTTGCTACTTTTTTACGGAGTATATGCGTTTTTATCGCTCGTAATTATGACATTCACACCATTCACTCATTCATTCATTGACATTAGTGTCAGACTGATATATCCGCACTATAACACCCGAAAATGTTAAGAAATCCGAAATCTATGCAAGCTCTAACGCACTTGAAAATAAGTCGCGTGTAGAATTTTTGACTTCTTCCACTGCTTAGAAATATCTGGTGCCGACTGCACTGGCCCTGTGTTTATTACCACGGCATTTAAACGAGGGAGCAGCGAGGGATAAATGATTTATGTCCGCGATACACGCACTACACGGCTACTATAGAAGAATATATGTAAGACCCAATATTTGAGACTTGTCCATTGATGTTTATAGTGATGAGGCTAAGGCGTGGCGATTAATGTATCTACCGATTACTAAGGGTAGCAGATTATTGCAATCGATTTTAGTGACGATTTAAAAAATATTTTTATCTGAGTTAAGGCGATAGAACTTCGTGCAGGTTCCGCCCGGACTGGTACCATAATCTGATATTGTTTCGTTCAAAAATCTATGCTTTGAAAATTCAAAATTCGACGAATAAAACCATTTCTCTCTTTTTAGTGAGTCTGGTTGTTTATCTAAGTTACACGGTTATGTCAATTGCTCATCACCCTTTACAATATATTGCTTTTCCCAATGCAGGGACGTTAATTCTTGAGGAGTTCTCCTGGAGTGCGATTTTTGAATCTCACCGAGTGGCTAAAGCTCATCAACAAACTGGCCGTTTTCCATAGAGATTCGGCCATTTTTGTGAGCTTTAGTCAACTGATGAGACTCAAAAATTGCACCTCTTCACCATCAGCCTCACTTGACCAAATGCATTGCAATTAGCATAAATTGCTTAGCAACTATATTACAATAGCCGCGCGTATCGCCACCCGTGAAATACCTACTTATTATTGAGTAGTTTCAGAGGCCGTCTGTATTCACTATCAGTTCCAGTTTTCCGAGAACAAAAGTACAAGTTACTATAAAAAAAATATCCAAATCGCTACAGGTGTGCAGTTTTTAAAGATTTCCCTCGATTTCTCCAGGATCCCACCACCAGATCGTGACCTGATGAAAATGGAACCAACTTGGAAGTATACCCTTTCAATCAAAACAATTTTTTTTTAAATCGGTCCAGCCGTCTTCGAGTAATCGCGAAACATATTCATCCTTTTTTTTTAAGTCGGTTAAAAAGGGCACGTTCTTAGCCATAGGGATTTTTTTGTTCATTTTAATGTTTGATTTAATGATTTGATATCTTTTTCATTTTGTAATAAATTAATCGATTTCAACAAATTTACGAAAATTTCATTTGAATCGAAATGAAGAACTTGGTCACTACACTAAGTTTAAGAAAAAAAAGACTTAATATGTAACTGTTTACGTGTTGAGTTTTTAGTATGAAATACTTTATTATTACGATAGAAATAAATGTAATAACCACTTAGTTACACCTTTAAAGAGCATTTACATAGCTTTTAGGTATCTGTGGAGCTCAAAAGCTGCTGAATATTTTATTTATAATTTCAATGGATAATGCACATTTACATTATATGGGTGTTGTCATGTGTCAAATGATGGGTCTTACATATATAGATCTCGATCATATGGAAATGCAAAACACACATGTCAGTGGCGCCACTGTCAATGCAAAATAAGTTCCATTTAACCAGGCAAGACGGCACTTTATCACCAAAAATTACTCAGTTTTGTTCACGTTTGCGGGTGGTAGAGCCTTGTGCAAGGTCCGTCCGGATCGCTACCACCATCTTCCTCAATAATCCTGCCGCTAAGCAGCAGTGCTTGCACTGTATTGTGTTCCGGCGTGGAGAACAAGACAGCCGGTGCTATTACTGGCACAAGTGGTATTCCATCTTAGCCCTCTGGGTTGGCAACGCATCTGCAATCTCTTTGGTGTTGCGGGTGTCTATAGGCGGTGGTGATAACTTACCATCAGGTGACCCACTTGCTTGTTTTCCTTCCTATTTCATAAAAAAAAAACGTACTAAAGATGACAATGGGCGATAAGAGTTGTCGAGCTCTACCCCCTAAGTACGCGAACTTAATTGTTCGTCTATCACCTCTTTTAGTAAGAAGCGTCTGTATTTAATTTTTTTGGGGATCCTTCTACTCCGATGGGGGGGCCTCGGTAACTACGTATTCCATGTGCTCTCAAACTGTACTGTGTAGGTAGGTACGGCAAATATAAAACGAAACTAAAAAAATGCGTTTATTTTTTCAAATTCTGCATTCTTCTCGTAAACTGCTGGACCCTCTTGAAGTTTATCTGCACAGAAAAATATTTATCTCTAAATACTTCAATGTTTATCAACTTTATCAAGTCACTTACATAACAATCAATACAAAAATCTTATCTCCACTTATGAGTAGTAAGTGAAGTTTACGTATAGTCGACCAAGTAATTGCTTGACCACTTTTCAACCCTATTCCTTTGTAATACGGTCGAAAAGTGGTCAAGCAATTTCTTGGTCGGATATACATTACGCGAACTACAAAAACCCATGATGGCGGTGTTAACAGGTTTGTATGACATATCCAGAGGAGACCCAAATTCTTGCTTTTTGAGGGAGGTAGGGGCCAATGACCCCAATCACCTCCCTTGTAGTATACGCCTGCATGGCCAAATCGTAAGTTCCATTTTCTACCATGGTTTTTTTGTTTAATGATCAAATGCAAGTAAATATTAATTAATAATACCATAGTTTTAAAAAAACAATGTTTGCCAATTATGTTCGTTTGTTTGTTTGCACGTGCTTCTCATTGAACAAGAGTGAGCAAATTTTAGTGTATTTTAAATCAAATGAATATACTCGTATGTCGTTTCGGACAATGCAGTTCTATTTCCATATTTCCTTGGCCTCGCCAGAGCAAATAAACGGGCAAGAATAAATTATAATAGAAATCTTTACGACATTTAGTAGACGTCAATTATTACATAAGCATGTTTAGCACTAATTAAATTCATCATTTATTTACTCATAAATTATATAATACCATCTTGGGGGAGGCAAGTTCGTAAGTACTTTTTGGTAAAACTGATGACGATGGACTTATTTGAAGTCATACCAATTTGAAGCTTTTGAGGAGGAGGGGGGGGGGGGAAGCTTTAATGCAGATGTCCCAACCTGCTGCCCTCTAACGACGTCTATGAATAGCATTAATACCATTAATAAATAATACCTTATATTCATGTTTCCCAGTTTTAATATCCATTAGTACAGCCATTACTGGTCTCCCGTGCGCACATTGAAATGGTGTCTTGCACTCTGAAAGTGCATTCAGAAGCCTCATACAATCGATCTTTCCCAGTGCATCTCCAAACATAGTTGCATACCTGCAAGCCTGAACAGAAAATCATCTTTTGCATTTGTTGGACTAGAGTGGTAGACGCAATATTAAGTTGTATATGACCGCACATATTTAATTTATCTCTCGGTGCATCTCTTTATAATGTCACTAATAAGGCAATCGTATGCAGGGTTTAATATAACTTAGGCGGTTAAGTTGGGCCTACAGGGATGTGGCGGAAGGTCGTATCGCGTATAATTTTAAATTCAGCTAAGGATAAGTCTAATTTACCTCACTGAAAACAAGATCCATAATAGACTTTGGGTATAAAGAAACGCATCCGCCTTGTTCCTTAATCATGTTGATTTCTTCTTTTATTAAACTTTTTACAGTTTTCAGAACTATATCTGCCTGCAATAAACAAATATGGTTAGGCATTTATATTTACAAACATAGCGAAAAAATAAATCACAAATTTTTAGCGATTCTCACAAATCTCATCACTTCACAGAATCGACTGATATTAACGTGAACTCAAAATAGCGTAAATAGAATTAATTACTAGAAGTAGATTACCTGTCTCGGATTTTTGCCTAGTATGGCTTTCGGGATTGCTGTTACTGACACTTCACTATTATCCAATATAGTCCATTCGAGGCCTAATTTATGAAACTTTGTTTTAAAATTGTGTAAGTATAGTATTTCATCTTTGGTAAGCTTCAGTAATATACCATCCAGTGCTACACTCTTCCATTGGTCAGCGTGAAAATAATCTGCGAGTGACAGAAAGAAAACCCTAAACAAACATGAAATATTTACTTCCATTTCGGCAGTAACAGATGTCTTTGGAATCAGTTGCAAAAGGTTGTTTTAGTAATGACCATTACATATCCATTAACAGGCAAGAGAAGGCTCAAACTGCCTGCGACACTACTGCCAACCACACGTGTAGTTGTCATGATGACTGGATACAGCTATAGTAGCACGCTAGCGTTTATCGCGCACATAAGCGCTTTGGCTCTCGCACACGCATACTGGTTAGAACGGGATAAATGCTTTATGTCATCGATAAAAGCTAGCGTGCTAGTCTCCCTGGTTGTGTTAGAACTGCATGTGCAGTTGGCAGTTGTTAGAGGATTGGAGTTTTTAGTCCTGTTTGGTAAACCGGTTAGAGGTTTTTGAGATACTAAACTTTTTTTTTCGATAAAAGCTAGCGTGCTAGGCTCCCTAGTTGTGTTAGAACTGCATGTGCAGTTGGCAGTTGATAGAGGATTGGAGTTTTTAGTCCTGTTTGGTAAACCGGTTAGAGGTTTTTGAGATACTAAACTTTTTTAAATGTCATGAGCAAATTAAAACTTTTATTTGGTAAAGTTATTGGGTATGTTATTTACTATCATATGAATGCACGCTTAGCCAGATTGTATCTTGGACATGTTCTCTATTGAGTTGTAGTGTATTTAGCAGTTACTTTGTCAGGGTTTGTATAAACTGCGGCGGAACTGCAACAGAGTTGCATGTGCTGTTGGCAGTTGCGTTGCAGTAGGAACGCAGACCGCCTGTGTAGGCGCCAAGTAGCAATAAACGAAACCTTTTAGGCGTTTACCTACTTAAGTTCATTAATGTACTTACTAAAATAACCGTAATATTAAAAAAGGGGACTTTATTACCTGACATGTTTTTTTCCAGCTTTATTCTCTCATCTACTGCATGTTGATCAAACAACACTAGGTAATCTCGTAGTTGATTCGATTTATCCTTAATTTTCGTTGCAATAAATTTATAATCCACTTGACCTAAAACCTAATTAAGATTTTATAAAATTAGATGTCCTATTGAAATAAAGTTAATAGCCAATTAGTGTTATTAGTCAATTTAATAATTTATGTATTTCTTTAAATACCTTTAATTGCTTCAACGATTCACCATTAAATGTAAGGCAAGCATTGTCTTTGCTCAGTTTGTTGTTAACTCTCTCGATATCTTTTGTGGCTAGTTCTTTTACATTTTGAATCCTTGCTTCGAATATTTCTGAATGTATTTGAACGTCCTCAACAAAATTATTGTACACAGTCTGGAATGATGATTCTTTTTAATAAAGACACGCAGCTTACAAGAAATAATAACACAAAATAAGTTGCAATTATCTTACTTCCTCAAAGTAGTCCTTGGCTAATTCGTAATTACAAACATCTTTTGTATTGCAATTTTTAAATATCGGAGACATTCCTAGAAAATATAAATGTAGTCAAAGTATTGGAATTGATTGGAATAACTATAAACCCTAAGCAATAAAACTGTACCTTTAGGAAGATATCGTCGTCTATTCTTTAAACTAAAATTATTCAATTCAAATTCATGACTATCTGCGTTTATTTGTGTCTTTAGATCTCGTGTGTTGCTTATCAAAATATTAACATCATCTTGATTTTTACTTTTGTTTTGCGGTAATTCTGTTTCACGTAACTCTAAGCTTTTTGCGTTGGCATTTGCATCAACGACATCGTTAATCGAATTGAAAATAAAACTGTATTCATCATTTTCATGTTCATTATGAAGCTCAAAAACCGTTTCACAAATATTTAGTGGATCAATGTTTCTGTCGACGTTTATTTCAGTGTTGGAGTGCTGAGAATTTGATATAAATACAATGTCAACCTTTTTATTCCCTAGGAAACTACCACCATTTCGATTTAGTGAATCGTTACCCTTCTGCGATCGGACATTGCAATATTTGTAGTGTTGTGGTTGTAGTGATGCCTCACTACAAAATGTTCCACAAATCTTAGGTGTTCCTTTTTCATTTAGTGAATCTTTGACATTTCGAGATTGATCAACATAATGATTGCTAGCATTTGCTGCTTCAACACAATATGTTTTAAAAATGTCAGATGTCTCATTTCTAATGAGCGAATCAACATAATTGGGTGATTGGTCATGTTCAATACAAGTATTGCCATCTTGTGACACTTGAACATGACATGTTTCATAAAAATTATTAATATCAAGTAAATTTCGACCACTCGACTTTGAACTACCGTCGTTAATTGTAGGTTTGTCTGTATCTATTATGGTATATGTACTTTCAATGTTAGCTTTATTAAGTGTTTTATGAAGTTGCGAATCAGTTCCAGTCAAATGAATAGAATATGACGGCCGTAATACGTCTGCACTCTCATAATTGCATTTCGTGATAAAATTTGACTTTCTAGTTACTGTATTATTTTTGAAAGGGGTTTGCAAATGATTTTTGACAGCTCCTTTTTTTCGTTTTTTGGGTGAAGCAAAGTTGTCTTGTGAAACATGGCTGATGAATCTGCATTGCTTATTTTTTTCGAAATGTTTATCTTCTGTATCTTTGATGTAACAGTGGCTTTCATATGTTAACCTTGGTATGTTTAAATCGTAAGGGCTGAATTCTAATAAATTATAGACATGCGTTTGCTGTTGAAGTGGGTTTGCACATAAATCTTTGTCTTGTAATTTTTTTTGCCCAACTGTAGTTGTTACAGGATGTAAAAGATCATCTGATTTCATCACATTTTTATTGTCATGGCTAATAATCTTAGGCTTTCGAGGTAAAGGCAAATATTCATGTATTATAATTTCATCAATTCTTTTGCGAATTGATAATTTTCTGTTGTCCGTAACAATGTTACTATATTGAACATATTCATTAGTGAAAATTTTACGTTTTCTTTTTTTCTTGAATCCAAGTAGATTGTCAACTTTCTTTGCTAGAATATGACATCGCCTCTGCACTTCATCTGTTTTTTTTTCGAATTTAGTTATAACCAGATCTTTCGCGACAACATCGTATTTGGTTTTTTGTGGTGTGGCTTCCTTAAGGAGTTTTTGTTGCATGTTATTTTTTGCCGGTATTTTATTTCTGATTTCTTTTTTCTTTGGTACCTTAAATGCTGAATCCTTATCATTATTTAATGGTTTTTCATTTCGTAATTCCATCAAATCATTAAGATTATTAATTTCTGGTGGTATCATTGTTTCTATTACATCGTTTGGGATTACCTTCAATTTAGATTTGGTGTTGTATTTCATGTTTTTCTTGATTTTTCGTTTAATCATTTTTCCTGAAATGAGACAATATAAATGAATTCAATTTTATAAATTGCATCACAAAATTACATTCTTCATAAAAATACCTTTTACACCATTGTGTAAATGTGATCCATTCATTTTATTATGTTGACTTCCCAAAATCTTGTCCATTATCATTTTAACTTGATTTCTTGTATTATTTTCGTTGGTTTTTCTGTATTTCTCTTCTTCAACTAATTTTTTGGTAACAGTTTTTTTTGTCAAATTATCTCCATTATAAAATTTTATCAATTTATCTAATAATTTGTTAATTTGACTGCAATTTTTAAATTCCAACATTAATTGCCTTGGGTTGGAAATCAGATCATATTCATCATGTGGGCATTTAACAAATATGACATAATCTGGTAGTTTATTAGTTATTGTTTTCTGAACTTCCTCATTATTGCAATTCTGTAAACATATGTATTGCATGACTATAATAGAAGATATTAAGTAGTATAGGATGTTGGTTCATGAAAAAAATACATAACACATTTGATCTTTACCTTGCCCTTTATATTTCTTTTCAACGGGACATATTTAGCAAGACTCTGATTGATTATTTTATGTAAATTGGAGCTATGAATAAATCTTTTGTTTACATAAATCCATTGAAAACCCTGAGACTCTGTGTCTTGCTTTTGAATGAACCCTATAACTTTGTATTGTTGCTTTTCTACTTGTAATTCTTGTAAATTTGATTTTTCCATTCCCAGTAGCGAGGACAAAGTCTGATATATATCTCTGTTTTTGTGGATTTTGTAAACAATTTCATTTTCTGAGTTATCCCTTAAGCTCAAAGAAGTGTTGCAATGTACCAGAGACATTTGTTCTAAGAATGTTTTAATTTTTTGTAACTCTTGCAGTGCTTTTACAGCTTTTTTCTGAATAGAGAGATTATAGAGAAAGCCTTCTATTTCAACCTGTAAGATAAATCATAGAATTAAAGTATTAGTAGAGCAAAATGCAGGCTTAGGTTTTAATAAGCTTTAATTTAACTTGCTTTGTTTGTATCTCTGTCTATACTTCTATTTTAAATCAAGCATGTTGATTTTTACCCACTACCACTCGTAAGATTGACTTTCAATTTGGGTTGTGTACATATGTAGGGTTGATGACAATTTAACAATAAAGAGCTGCCAGTTAAAAGCTTGTACTGTAATAAAAAAAAAAGTCCTAGTTCAGGTGGGTGTGAAAATATGAGTGCATTCAACATACTCTTAAATATGTAGCAACTCTTATACCAATGTAATAAGAGTGTACTTATTTTTGAGGTGATGATGTCAAACAGGCTAATACAAAGCACATTTATACTGGTTCCAGTATAATATTTAAAAAAACTTACAGTAGTGCCTACTGAAGGTCTTGGTGCTGTCACAAGGCATTCCTTTTCCTTGCCGTTATAAAAATGTTTGAACCATGTTTCTTCGGTGTTTTTACATCGTGAAGTTATTTTTACACTTTGCGAAACTTGTATAATATTTGCCAGTGATTGTCCTGAATGGCCATATTTTTGAACTGATTTAGAGGTGGTAGATTCTTCATATCTGCTTGTAGTGTATCTTTGTCCCAGAAGTTTGAAATCATCCTTGCTCACCCCGTGACCGTTGTCAACCACTTGTATGTAATTTTCGTAAATGTTAACTCTTATAGCGATTGATGTTGAGTCAGCATCAAATGCGTTGTAAACCTGCAAGAAAACAACTAATTAAATACAAATCACATTTCTAATAAAACCAGCAACTATTAGTAGTTATTAACCAATTCTTCGACCGCATTTTTAAAAGTTTTGACTTGAGTTGTGGCACAAAATATTGATTGGACTTCCAAAGGAAGTCTTTTTAAAACCATTTTGGCGAGTATATGTGCCCCGTGCAATACGTACCTACTGATCTAATTACTGTAATTCAATTGTTTAATTTACCATAAACTATCCTTAGCTAAACAATTTCACAAGTAATTCAAAGAAACTGTTAAACTTTTTGGTGTTTTATTTTGTTTTGTTTATGATTCATGTTGACGTACTTGACGTTCTTGTTTTAATTTTATTTTTATTTTTTCCACTCCGGGCAGGGTAAAAGGAGTTATAGCCTTACAGCCATGTCTGACATGTAAAAAGTTCGCAGAATTTCTCTCTGCGGCCCCAACATGATCAATAATTGATCATCCACGTTTTATTTATCCCTCCTTGTGGGTGTACCTACTTAATAAGTGTCATAAAAACAGGATCCACTGAGACGTAAATAAAATATTTAATCCAAAGCGCTACGCCTCTACATCACATTGTGTTGCTCCTGCTATAGTAGCACTAGTAGCAGGCTAGCGTTTACAACGCGTATATTTAAAAGCATCCATCCCTCTCGCACACGACTACTAGTTATAAAGGGTTAATAATGTTAATATGCTATGCTTTAAGTCAGCGATTAAAGCTATCGTGCTTAGGCCTCTGATTTGACATGCTTGAATGACGCCCTATCACACCTAAACGCCTTTGGAATAAGCGCGAAATTTAAACGAGTCTCTCGTCATCATTCACCTCCATCTTGATTCGTAGATGCGTCCCACTGCTGAGCACTGGTTAGACCGTTGGACAGAGGGCTTGGGAGTTAGTTCCCTTCCCACGCGGGAACGGAACGGCCTGGAACCTTCACACAGGCCACTTGTTTTCTCACTCTTCATCAAAAAGCTCACGGTATATTTTAAATAAGAATTCGTTAATACTTACATTCCAGGCTATAGGTAAAAAACGTAAGTAAATGACCTGTTGTATGTAGTTGTGTTCAAAAACGCATAAATAAGCATAATAATTTAATAATACTATTATATATAAATATTTAATTTGAGTTGTACATATTATTATTCATAACTTACATGTAAGCATACATTTTTCAATTTTTCCTGAGTTATAAATATTTAATAAAACTTGAAAGATAAGCAAATGAGTTTGCAAATTTAAAAAATGGAATGTCTATTCGCACACATTACAACAGGTCAGTTACTTAAGTTTTTCATCTATACCTTTGTTTGGTTTCGCTTTTGTTTATTACTTGTATCAGTAGCATTATAATCAACAAAGGACACAAGTTTTAGTCACATTTTTATAGATATTTGGGTACTACTTAACTACCTTAAATATACATACATATAAATAACATACCTATATAACAGCGATTCTATCTAATCTGAAAAGTTTGTTAAGTAAATAAGTGCATTAACACTGCTGCCACCGAACAAATGAATACATTTGGCCTAGTTAGTGAAGTCTGAATGTCGATTTTGACGAATGTAGGTTGTAGGTACTATGAATGGGAATCGATGAATAATAACCCTGAACCTCACTATTTAAAAATGTATCGTCAGGGCTGAAGTGGACTCGCCTAGTCGCCGAGTAGTAACCACACAATTCTTCGTAAGTTTGATCGTGAGCATTCGTCTTTATAAGAAAAAAAAAAGAAAAATACTGGCCGCATGCCTGATGTAAAAAAAATAATTTTAATGAATTCAAATGACGGAGTAGCGCCAAAGCCGTTAGTGAATTCTTGCATGTTTTTCTTTTATCTTTTAATCGTTTACAAAATTTTAATGTTCCTTTTTACTTAATTAGGCTATGTTTATGCAATAAATAATGAGTGAATATTTAGAAGAAGAAGTTAAACTATTCTGGGAGTACGTGAAACGGTGAGTCATGCCATTTAGTTTAATTGTTTGTAATCAGCGCGCTTAACATTTTTGGCGGGAACCCGAACGATACCACCCAAATAAAATAATACAAGATACAAGCAATTTTATTATAGGTAACTAATAATGCTACACGTTTGACTTTTTTGATTTACATATATAGTGCAGCCAACATTAAAAGTTCCTTAGGTTAGAGCAGCGTTTCTTAACCTTTTTTGTCCACGGACCCCCTAGGAAATCAAGCACAATTTTATGGAAATTAATAAAAAAAAGCAGCAATAAATTTCGGTTGTTTGTCCGTTTATGATGAAACTGCATAAATAAAAACCATACTATCCGTAAAGTTTTAAAACTCAAATGCCTATTCAA
This sequence comes from Ditula angustiorana, assembly GCA_963691745.1. Classification (NCBI taxonomy): domain Eukaryota; kingdom Metazoa; phylum Arthropoda; class Insecta; order Lepidoptera; family Tortricidae; genus Ditula; species Ditula angustiorana. Next base: position 9,731,915 of record OY829478.1, read on the forward strand.
TGACGTTGGCGATAGTGTGCTTTCTAACAATATCTCTAAGTGCTTTAAGTCACTCCTGCGTGCAATCGCTTAAATTGTAGTTTTTTTTCTGCATGGGGCGGAGTCAAAAAGGTAGGTTTACAGCCTGTTTGTTTGTATACAAATTATTATAGGCATGTGTATCTGTAGCTCAGACTACATAGGTAATTCATAGGTACAGTCAAGGGAATTGAAACACCTTAGAACCTAGTCGAAGAGACATACACATGACATTTGTATGACATAGCCTGAGGTTTAACGCGTCGCGTCATTGCGATAGGGTTCTAAGGTGGTACGTGAATATATTTACCCTACTGTACATTCTATTTACACGATCTCATAAAATAACGGTATCTTCTTAACTCGCACTATTTGTATTCGGACATTTTGCGAGCATATTAACTTACTGTTTTCTGATGTCCCTATAGTTGGCAATTAAAAGTAAAAATATATCTCAAGAAAATCGCTGAATCGTTATCTTTTAGGTCCCATCCTTGTGGGTCTTCGGATCTCACATTCATGGTACGAAACGCATTAGCAAGCTGCTACTTCACACCAGTGTTATGTGAGAGTGTGGTACTACCACTGTCGAGCCGGCCCCTTCGTCCTGCAACCAGCATTTTTTTTATAAAATAGGAAGGCAAACAAGCAAGTGGGCTGCAGAGTGGCTCTACAGCTATAAACTTACTCATACCTACTCCTGTATGTGTGTATATACGTTCGAGGGATAATATGTCTGTTATCTCAACTGCCTTTAACAATTAGGATCATTCACATCTTTAACTATTAAGTACTATCCCGCTTAAAAGTAATAAAAACTTTTTTTTTCATATTGAAACTTAGTTCGCGAGCTCATAGCGACGCCTAATAGGCTTTGGATCAATACATTTCAAATTATTAATTTATATCGATTGAACTTTCAAATGGCACTTTCTGAAGCTTCGGGTAAACGGGCTAGTTTATAGGTCGTCACCGTCTCGCTTAGTATTGAGAAATGAGAGCAAGATGGCCACAGAATTTTTAGTAGAGCCACTTTTGCTGCTGTAAGTTGCTGGTATCATAGCAGTATGAATGGATGTTAATTTTTTTTCGTATTAAAACGCCTCCATACTTTTATACTGCATTTGAAATAAGTTTCATATTTGTAAGACATTAGTAACATTTCCTTTTGGCCTTTAATTATGCTTTAAAATTTTAGAACAATCTGTATACGACTTATTTTTCTTGTGATACATAATACATATATATTTTTGTTCACTTATTCAGTCTATTCGTGCCTCTTTAAATGAAACGATCTCTACAGCGGCCCTAACATGACAGCCCAGGTTTACTTTAATCCCCCCCCCTGTGTGTCTGTCTAACTAGTGTCATAAGAAAGGGACGCAGATAGAGATATCTTAAACTTGGCCAGTCATGTTAGGGCCACAGTTCTTCCATAGCTAAGAGTAACATAAAACCCTAGGTGCAAAAAACAACCCCATGTAACCGTCTTCTTTAATTGCCTATAAATATAAATGGCACAGGTTAAATGATATTAGCACCGAAATAAAATGTTCTTAACACGTGTACTTCACACAGGTAACTGGCTGACTTAAGTAAAAGTAAAAAAAAACCGGGCAAGAGCATGTTGATCCAAGCCTAGTATAGGGTTCCGTTAGGTATCACAAAAAAATCAAGGACAGTTTTAGTGCAAAAGATAAATTTTGTATTTATTTTATCGGCAGCTAAAATAAGTTTGTAAGTTTTTCTTTATATTTCTCAAAGCCACTACGTATAGCAAAGTTACTTCCGACCCCGCTAAACTCAAAATAGCGTGTAACTGAAAACAATGCATATCTCAAAAAGTAGTACTTGTATAAAGCCTTCTTTTCCGTGATAATTTTCCTTTGTAATTTGTTATATTGACTTGTTGTATAAAAATATTTTTGGCATTAAAATGAAGCGATTATGATTTCATAGGGGAAACGCAACTGTACCTAATTCCTTCAAACCTTAAATTTTCGTAAACAGTTTGTTGTGCAGAAAAAAACCTTTTGAATAACCTTCCAGTGTTTTTGTACATAGGGGCAAATTAAAAACATACACTTTATATTTTTGTCTTTCATAATATTTTAATTTTGCATTGGCTGTAAATGTTTGCAACCATGTAAAATTTTAGCTTTCTAGCAATTATAGCCTTAATTAACCTTAATTAGCCTTAATTTATAATTATGTAATTATAGCTTGTATGGTAATATACCTGAGACAAACAGACCGACAGACGCTGGTCATGGCAAAACTATAAAGGGTCCTTGTTTGCTAGGGAACCCTAAAAAGCTTAAGGTCTGGGGTCCAGATGTAGAGTTTTTAGAATATTGTTTCTCCAAAGAACAATCTCAAGTCTTTACAAGGCCAGACATTTAGAAGGTTTATCGACCACCTGACCCGCCCGATAATTCACCCGCTCATAAAATTTTGCAGGTACTTACTTGCTTACATTTGTAAGAATACGCGATTACATCAGCTTTAGAATAGAATAGAACCATTTATTTCAGTCTGCATAGGCCCATAGAAAAAATACGTTAAAAACTAACATACATATTTATACTTTAGACAAAACATTAAAACAATAAAATTAGCACGTTACTTCGGCAACGTGCGACCTAGTTTAGGGGTGTCCAGCAACCGTCCGCGAAAACGACAGCAAGCGACTTCCTTCGGCTAGAAGTCCTGCTTCAAATTTGAATTTCAACTTTGCCCGGCATTTTGCAAAATGATGCTTAATTTTAATTAGAAAACTTCGCGGACGCGCACTTATTTCTAACCAAGTTCTATCGCAATCGAAAGAATAGTAGGTATTATGAGTTCCGCTATCCTTCTTTCCCGTTTACCTCCTCGGAAATATCGCGGGTGCGCGTTCAATAACCCACATAATTTGCATCTCAATCGCAGATTGGTTTAGAAATACATACAAGACGAACAAACAAACGCCATACAGAAAATGTATGAATCTGAAATTATCAGGTTGATTAATAATTAATTAATATACATAAATACAAAACGCCCTACGCCGCTAGCAGACCGACCAATTTAAGTTATTCCTCAGTGTATCTCTTTATTATGACACTAGTAATACACTTAGGTATTCTTCTTAAACATAGGAAGGCAAACAAGCAAGTGAGTCACCTGATGGTAAATGAACATCACCGCCTATAGACACCCACAACACCAAGGAAATTGCAGATGGGTTGCCAACCCAGAGGGCTAATCTGTACCATACGAGAGACACAAACAAATAGGCTTTGCACAACTATATTTTAAACCTAAAACAATGCTATTTGTTTTACAACAATCGTTAAAAAAAATACCTGCAGAAAAAAACGCAGCCAAAAAGCGCAAGGAACGTTTTTGCACATTCCATTGGTTTGACAAATCTTTATCTGTTTCGGGTATTCCGCTTTGTTTCACGTTAAACAATGCACGGCGATAACCAATAGTTTTAAATATCCTGACTTTACGGAAGGACTCACTATAAAAGGATAAGGGATGAAGTATTTGCAAACAGTTTCTTTTAAGATTTAGAAGAGTGAAGTACGGGAACTTAAAGGTAAGTGGCAGTGATTCTTGGTGTGCTTACTTAATTAGATAGATTGAGTTATTTTGCTGTGTAAAAGTGTATATTGTGTGTAGTATTATTAAAACAATCGTATGCGGAATTCCGACTTTTGTTAGTTTTCTGCTGTTTTTGTGCTGAATGAAATCTTTTAGTGAGCCATATTTTAACGTTATTTCGTAACACCAGTTACATCCGTTTCAAACAGATTTGTAATAAAATTAAATATTTAAAACAGTAGAGTGAAATGGAAAAAGTCACCAGATTTTAGTGAAAATATCAAACAATAATTGCAATTGACCGAGTAGACAGACAATAGAAAGTGGGATGTGACTACTTTATTTTAAATTTAAATCACTCAAAATTCAAATAAGCTCAATCATAATGTGGAATAATACTCGTGCCTTTTTTTTTAAATTGCAACAATTTAAATTTCAGATGCTGAAACTTATTGCATTTCTGTTGTTCGCAACCAGTGCTCTATCAGCAGAGCTACCACAAAACAGTTTAGAGAAAAACGCCTTCAATCCTGATCCTAATGCGGAACCAGTTTCTACTCATCCTGTGTCAAAGAAAGCTTCAGAGCCTGAACTGGATCCTCGCCCTATATACAAAACTGAAGAAAGGAACGCTGGTCGCGCCAGAGTAGCACCTGTACGACCTCGAGGACAAGTTGTTAAATATGATCAGATGTTGGCAGACCAACCTAATGCTCCTGGAGCCGAAGTCAATAGAGTCGTAAGTGTACTAGAAATGTCACATTATATCACATACCGTAACTCAGAGTGACAATGTTTCTGTTCCGTACAGGGTATCCAGTTCAAACAGAAGTCTTGAACTGATTATTATAACGATACCAACAGGTTTCAAAAGACCTTGCATCTCCCTTTTTTTCTTTCAGTCATAAACTATTTTTTTATTGAGTTTACTGTTTCAAAGGATGCCTATAATGTTTTTTCAGGATAATCAGCAAATTCCTAATTACGGATTCGTGCCAGTGCCAACCGAAGTAGCGTATCCTGACATTCCATACGCACCTGGGTACGGATATGACAACGGATATCCTCCGTCAAGCGGGTATGACACCTTTGTTATTATTATTGTTTTTATTTAGCAGAAACGTAGAACTTGCTCGTCATGCAAGCGGTCTTGGAATCAACTCTCGATCTTTTTAAGTTGTTTTTGGTGCGATTGCGTAACTCAAAATGGATAAATATTGAATACATTCTGAATATTCTGATGGATTTAATTAGGCTTGTCTTTTGCATTTCGCACCGTACCTCACGTGCTGATGTTTAACTGTAACTTGTAAATCAACCAACATGAGAACAGTCGTAGGCGTTATTTCTTTTTTCGTTATTATAAGTTCATTGTTTTTAACTGAATACTATTTGATTTCTAGATACGACATGTACGGCAATAGCGTCGGCAATTACATCGAGCCTGACACAACTCCCTTCGGGTTGTTTTGGAGCCAAGTTCCAGATTCAAGGGTAAATATGTTACCCTAACAAATAAGACCTTCCATGCAGTTTCTATGGTTTATGCGTAATTATGTGCGACTTAAATTACATAGCGATAGGATAATAATTTACTTATCTCAAAACACAAGACACGTAGGCCACATACTACGTATCTAAATGTGAATTAAGTGTGTGCCTTATAATAGAAGATGATTTCTACTATAATCTCTACACTCCTTTTTTATGTTAATTAGATTTTTAACACACTGTTTTATTTTCAGACAATTGCCAGTTATGTCGGTAAGACAATCTCATGGCTTTTCGGCAGCATCTTCGTACTTCTACTTGGGTCTTTTCTCACCGTCAGCGTCTGCACGTACACAAATCTTTGCACCATAACTATGCACGGATTTGGCCCGATTCATGAAGAGATGAGATCACTTATCACACCAGAGCGTCTGGAGAAAATTGGTACTGCAGCTGACTTTGTCAAGACTGCCATCGACAAATACCAGAAGATACAGAATGTCGATGCAGAGAGAAGGCGACGACGTGCTATTTTTAATATGTAACTAGATAGATTTATTTGACTCAAGTTTTATGGTTTTTTTGGATAATTATTTTATGCATTAAAATCCTTTTTTAAATATTTCATAAATGTTTTTATTATACCTACGCCTTCGATAACTAAAATATCCTTAGGCAAGTAATATTTGGACTTTTACCTCATGATATTTGCGAATGCTACTGAAAATATGAATTTTATCACTAATTTATTACCTTATATCGAAAATTTTAATTACTGATATAGTTGGAATATTTCTCGCAGTAAAACTTACTATTATGGTTAGTTATGTAAATAGGTATATGGTTGGTTATAAATTCTTTAAAAAAGGAAAAAGAACTCGATTGATTGAAAGAAAGAAATAAATTATCCTTAAACATTTATATGAATAAATTAGTTCAATAAATACTTAACTCTACTTAAGTCTATTAATCTAATCTTTGTATTGCAACGCGTGGTATTTGCTGTACGCCTGCTTGAAGTAATGTTCCATGTTGTCTAAGTAAGGAATATTGAGGGATCTGAGTTCCCTTGCGAAGGGTCTTTCGATGATAAGGGTGCAGTAAGGTGTGAAGGCGCAGAATCCAATCACGAGAGCCATTCCCAAAAGAATTAGAGGCGCTTTGGATAGGGTCCATGTGGTAACAGACAGGGCTGTTGATGCGATGCAAGAAAGGACAGACTGCAACAAACAAAAAAAATATTAGACAAAAGGTTTTCTAAGTAATCATGAATTACAAGTATCAAAGTCAAGCCAGATGTTGACGAGGGTAATAAAGTGTTGAATGCATCCCAAACAGTAAAGTACTTACGCTTGGGTCAGGAATATAATCCCAGATGGACAGTTCCGTGGAACTTTGATATTCGGCCACCTCACTGCTGGGCACAATATGGAATCTGTAAGACAATAGGATGTTAAAAACATTGTTTATTGTATTGAAAAGGACCATTTATAATAATACCGGAACTTACTCATAGGCGTTTGACGATGGCAATTCTGCAATAGGTCTAACATAGGATGAGCGATGTTCAACAGGGGGGTACAGGTGGTTCGGATATGTCAGATATGTTTGTGCTGCCGCCATACCGACGAAGCACATCAAAGCAGCGAAAAACATTTTTTGGGCCATCTATAAAAGAAAAGAACGCAAGTTAATAACAGTACTACAGTAACATTGTAAGAAAATCAGTACTTATACGTTGAATATAGAAATATGTAGGAGTAGGACCGATAACTTACCTTGAATGAGTCAAATTTAAAGTTAACTGTAGATAAGTTTACTTAAAGCTAGAGCTAGATTGCAACTGATGATCGTGTTTCGATAATTCTGGATTATATACCGAATTTTAAACATTAGGGAAGTAATTCGTTAACAAGGCCATTAGTTCGTAAGTAGCTCATAAGGGATATATTTAATTAGATCATTGCGTTGGCAATGCAATAGAAATTTATTTTGACACATGCAATTCATTAGTAAATGCATTCTAAAAGTTTTTCAGTTTACTATAGGTATTCAGGTATTAATAAATTGCATCAACTTAATTAATCCTACAAAGTATTTCCAGAATAAAGTTATTTTTTTTTAAGTCATTGCTATTTTAAACGTGCTTTTTAAGTAATTTAACAACACTTGATTTTTCTTCAATTTACACTAATGTAATAAAGAAGTAAACTTAGTTTGTTTGTGTGTAGGGGGTAATCTCTGGAACTACAGAACCGATTCCAAAAATTCTTTCACCAATAGAAAGCTACACTCTCCCTGACGGACATAGGCTACTAACTTCACGCGAACGAAGTCGCGCGCATCCTCTAGTCTTTTATATGTGTAAAACAAGCAAACAGCGTTGCGTGTCTCCTGACTGGAAGTGATCTCCGCTGCTCATGGGAACCGGCGACCCCAATACACGTGCTGTTCCGTTACCAGCTTTTAGGCCTCCTTCCCCGTGGGCCTCCCGTCCGAATCCCTCGCCTACCATACGAAACGCAATAGCATGCTTCATGCCGGTATTCTGTAAGAGTGTGGTACTAATCCGATCGAGTCCGCCCATTCGTACTACAGTCATCAAACAGGCTACAACAGCGTGACTCTACCACAGTACACATCGCACGTTTAGAATTAAAGCGACCCATTTCTAAATTTTACACGTCCCAAAATATCACCTTAACTAAAAGACATAGGGTTTAATTTTGGGAAATGTCATATTCAGAATTGAGTCGCTTTAATTCTAAACGTGCGACATCTTCTATACATATAACAAACAAAGTCGTTATCTGGCTTTGTCTATTCCCTTATCTTCTGCAGCCTACTCTTACCACGCAACGGATTTTGATACGATTTTCACTGCCATCTAGATTTTTTTGTGGTTATTATTTACAGACAATTAGAATTGTACCGGTACGTAGCCTAGTCGCTAGCATACAATTGATTACATGTGTTATTTATTGTACGATTTAAGATTGCCAGTAGATTGCTGCTAAAACTTCAGCTTAAAAAAACATTCGTAAATTTTTAACATAAAACTACCGTGAACCTCGGACATAATTATATTAATAAAACGGATCACTCACGTATTTTTACGTCGAGAAATGCCCGACATGTTTCGGACCAGTTCTTGGTCCTTAATCATGAGCCCAATTCCATTTCGTAAAGCTACTACTCAATCTTTAAAGTTTTTTTCATCATCATTATCATCTCAGTCACAAGAACATAGGCCTCCTCCATGGATTTCCAAAGTTTTTTTACCTCTTGATAAATCTTAGAACTTCAACAGACCATTGTGTGAATATTTTCAAAGAAAACTAGGAAGTTCATAAGTAATACTTTTATTCAATGAAATGAAATGAAATTTAATGAGTATGAATTAAGGTTTTACATTGCAGTTACAGATGTTTAGTAATAGTTTCACTTAATCCTACCTTCACAGGTGTACACACTTTTAAGAATAGAATCTAAAACAAGGAATAATCTCATGTCATACGAGGATTATGTAACTTATCTGTGTTTCACAAACAAATAAATAGTTCATTCTAATTCTAATTCTAATCATTACAAATACTATATCATATGGTTATCATTATTATGTCAATAAAATATATTCTAATACCATAACAATTCATTATTTAGAAGCTAAAATCATCACATAGAAAATCTCTTACACTATAATAACTTTGTTCAACAGCCATTGTTTCGTGAAATCGGTAAATGTTTTCAGGTTGTTGTCTTTAAACGCATCCGGCAGTTTATCAAATATGTCAATACACATGATATAAAATTTTTTGAAGAGAGTTTGAGTACTTAAACTGAGATCTCAATGCACGAGTCGACATGTCTTTTCTTAGATTGAATAAGTTTTTATCGTTCTTGTACTTAAATACAGAAACATAGACCTCTAGTATGTATAGGCAAGGCACAGTTAAAATTTTATATTTTAAGGTAGGAGTTAGAGCCTAAAATGAACAATAATGGCACACGCTTCATATCATTTTATTTAAAATAAGGTAATTGTAGTGCTTTATAGTACTTGACACACGTAGAGCATTGTTTTAACCAGTAGTTAACATCACTGCCACTTGTTTTTACTAGTATGTTCCTATACTAACTAGACTACTACACTATGCTATAGACTACTATAGACTAGATACTAAGGTACGTTATACCTTCTTGACAATTCTTGTCACTGTCAATGACTGGGTCCTTTCCTTTAGCTAACGTTTCAGTTTAATCGGTGAAGAATTGAAAATTGTTGCTACCAGAATAACAAACTCTCTGTTTAGCTTGACCAGGATTTTAAAAACCCTGTAGCACTTTTTCGTGATAAACGTAATGATTACCTTGTTAGGGATTGTCATCTCAATCTGGCAAATACTGTGAAAGGGTTCCACATAGGGTTATTAAAACTCTGGTTAGACTCTGACTGACAAGTCAGCGATTAAATACCTAGTAGACTTTGTACTATGAGACGCTTGGCCATAGCCATGCCATGGCACGTAATTTTAGCTTTAATAATAAAAAAAACGTAATTTTCGAGCACGAAGGAAAAAACTATGACGAAGTTAAATGCTTTATTAAGGTTTTGACAACGTTTCAGTTCTACTATCGTAGGTACCATGTTTTTATTTATAAGTATATAAAATGCAAAATACATAAATAACACTTTGAAGGTACCTATACCCATTTACGTCTAAACTTCTTAAACTTTCGGATAAAGGAGAGTAAATAGGCATCTTTCTGGGTAATTGCGTCCCATCTTCTGCCTCGTCCTAAATTTAGATCAAGTGAGACTGTGGTCAAGCGAAAACCCATCATCAATAATAGAAAACTCTATCTATAGATAGATTTAAACTGTAAACTCAACAACTCTTAGATTTTTGTAATGATGGCGATAATCTTGGGATTTATTAACCAAACGTCTCTAGTTCCGTTTGCGTGTTCAAAGAAATCACTGTTTAGTATGTGCTGCCGTTGTAGTTTGATTTTGCCCAAGTAAGCCCGTTTTTGTATGAATTTTCGGATTATTTTGAAACTTATTGCACACTTTGATTTATAAAAATGGTTATACTCCTATGAGCTTTTTGTTTGACTGTACTCTAGTTGTATATAACTAAATCATCAAATCATAGCTTTAGGTATTGTCCCTCAAGCATGGGTTAGGAACAACCATTTAGAAGACACCTGGAGCTTTATAATCTTCAATTTACGATTTGTACAACAAGATGATTTCAATAACACACGTTCCAGTATTTTTATGTACATAGTTTCCATCATTAAAATTTCCTAAGAATTAACATTAGTAAATTGCGAGCTTTGTTAATTATCCTTGCAATAATTATAATGAAGTAGTTTTAAAATTACAACGACGCGTTATCATTTGCTAATCACCTCTAATATTACATTTTTTTAGTATTTAAAGCGAAGTAGAATCCTCAAGCGTCACACAACGGTCAAGTGTCAAACCAGAACCTTCTTTATTCTAAACTAACTTATTCATTATTTCAAAAATGTTTAAATTCGTGATAGCCGCCTTTGCTATTCTGGCCATTGCTACAGCCTCCAACTTTGAATATCTAGACAACGCATTAGAATATGATGCATCGCCAAACGTAAGTTACTTTTCAGAGTTCTTTTAGAACGTAGGTATAATATTTAAATTTCTAAGCTAACAATATCTTACTTTTTCTTTTACAGATAATATCACCTTTGCCATATCCTTACCTTGACGAATTCAGAAGTCAGAGAGTGAATCTAGAGCCCAGTCCATCTTATGTCGCTTTGGTAGCACCGGAAGACTCCAAAACTGAATTAATAACGTCTAAATTAGGGCTCCTTGCTACTGTTGCATCGGTAAGTTATTTCGTTAATTGTTTTACTTTTTTAATAATTTCATTTATACAATCTTAATGCAGTTCTCGGATACACTTAGAAAACCCTTACTACGAGTGTAAGGCTAGGGAATGAGGAAAGTGTCGCTTAAATCACTAAAATGTCTTCGAGTAAAAGGTTTTGGCTATGGTGAAGAATGGTAAGGGCCAATTTTACAGTCGTTGGATAAAAAATATTGGTTGAGTAACTCATACAGAATTTGCTTGAACAGCGTATGACTGTAAAATTGACTCTAAGGGTCGTAGTTTTAAACCAAACTCAAGTTCCAATTGCATACTAACGAAGTATAGAACTGGAGCTTGAGTTCGGCTTAAAACTACGACCCTAAGACACACAACCTTACATCACAGGGTCTTTTCTCGTCAATTTATAACATAGTTGTACCAATGTCCTTCTAAAGTTGTACTTATGATAATTTAATAAACTTTTTTTTGTTTCAGTACGCTGTCTCTTACGCCAGGTTGGCAGCGTCGTTTGTCATCAGGAACTTTTCGGCCCTGATTTTGGGATCCTCCGTTGCCCTGGGAATCTGCAAGCTAACCTCTTTGTGTAGCCAAAGCGACACACTTCTTGAACTGCAGAGGGAAATCCGTTCGTTCGCTACCCCTCAAAGACTGAAGCGAGCGGCTGAAATCGTGGAGAACGCCATACGAAAATATAATGATATGCAGTGATTAGTTTAGTTTAGAAGATTGTATTTATTTTTAATTTATTGGTAAATTATTGAATGTAGTTTTACTGTTTGATTGAAATTGGTTTTATCTGCTTAGCATTGTTGTATAAAAAGTAAGGTATACAGATTCAACACCGTAAATTAATAAAACACATACTACTTAACGAAAAATATTGAGATTTTATTTTATTTGATAGTATAAAGAAACCTGACTAAAAAATTACCCAGTACGTTATCCCACGGCAATCCATTGAACCCATAAAACCCCCGAATTAGGTAACCCGTAAATCTTGTAACGATAGTTCTTTGCTGTTTGAGAATAAATAAAATAAAAATAAATAAACTTAGGTATAAAATTAAACGGGAACTGGCTGATATCTTTTATTAGAAGACCATTTAAGAAAAAAAAAATAGTATGAGAGAAAAATATAGTCTTTATAAGAGCAATTATATTATTTTATTCTGAGAATTCTTGAAACCCGACGAAAGATCTGATCTAGTAATTTGTCATAAATTATCGAATAATAAAGTGGACTTCCTGTTAAGCCATCTCTCAATCCGTGCTATCAGTAAGCCTAGAAATAACGTACTGCAACAGCCCTATCTTGCGCATGTCACGTTTTATAACGACCTATTGGAAAATACAAAGATTTATATATTTTCCTAATAGCAGGAATACTCTTCTTCGCATCTTAGCGCAGTAAACACTGACCTATAAATTATGGACTTCTACTCAGCGTTTAAAAAATGGCCGCATCAAAAGTCAAACAAAAAGTACAATAAATCGACAATCGCTCGCGCTGTCAGTCTGTCGGACCGACGGCCCTGTTACCAATTCTATTATTTTGTAAAAAAACCTGTTTGCAACGAAACTTAGTAAATTATTATTTTATGCAATTAGATTAGACGTACAATTGTAAATCCAATGACATTAAATGGTAAAGTAATAATTTGCATTTGTAACATTGGTCGGCATCAACCTGTATTCTCATGTCGGGCCGTTTTTCTGCTATCATTTAGTATGACACTGTACATCCATGCATTATAATATCATTGGCAGTAAACAATGAACTAAAGTAAAAATATAGCTGTTTGTATAGTCGACCAAGTAATTGCTTGACCATTTTTGAACCTAACCCCTTTGTAATACGGTCGAAAAGTGGTCAAGCAATTTATTGGTCGACTATACATAAATATCTCTGTCTCTTATTTTGGTTCATATGATGATACATTTACTTAAAATAACCTTTTATCATAATAGCATCTGTAGGCATTCTGCATGTTAAGTAGTTTTTTATTTTTAGTTACCTATACTTTAAGCACACATTATATAAAATCTGTGCGTAGTTATATTTATGTGGTTATTAAAATAAAATAAAATAAATAAAAGACTAAAATTTTTGTATGTTTGTACGAGCATCACGCAAAAACTACTGCACAGAATTGTATGTGGTTGTATTGCTGAAGGTCTAACTAAAATCTGGTCCAATATTTAGATACCCATTTACGAATTCCACGCATACGAAGCTGCGGGCAAAAGCTAGTAATATATATACGCTAGTGGTCTATCAAGTTTATAGTTTTACCTGGATTTCTAAATAACGCCTGAAACGTATAGCAAATGAATAAAAATATTGAAAGTAAAGATGTTTTTTATATGATTAACCCCAGTTGAGATAACCTTTAATTTTAAATAAACAAAGTTGCTATATGTAGGTAAAAAGATAAAAGTTGCATGATTACAGATATTTACAATGATGAATTTACAAAAAAAATGGTACCTACCCTACATGTAAAAGGGGCGGTGATAATATATTTATTTGCTTAAGGTATCGTTGAATAGATTTTACAGAAATGTTGAGAAGTTGTCTCATAATCGTTTACGAAATATAAGGTTTTAAGTTAGGGTTAGAGTTAAGGGAGAGATTATTGTTACGTATAACATTACTCTGAAACCTTAACCGCCTTATTTATGCCATTTTTTTTGAAATATAGCATATTTTCGGTTATACGCTATATTGAGTTTAACGAGCACCGTTATCACTTTGTTCTTCATTGTCTCTTAACTAACTTGTTTTTAGTGTCGGTAAAATAAGTAAATATAAATATGACTACTATGATTAATATCATGTTTTTGCAACGGCTGTGGCAACCTAAGCATGTATTGTCACAACATACTCTTGCCCATTTTTTTTTGGTAGGACAGCGCTGTAGCCAGTTCCTGATTGCAGTACGAATGACCAGCTAGACTAAGTACACTCTAACAGAATACCGGTGAAAAGTAGTAGTTTACTAATGTTTTTATTGTTGAATATATGTAGATCAGAGGCCAGTGAAACTCTGTATTTTAATAGTAAACTCAATTTTATTGGAGGCATCACACCGTTTACAATATTAGAGGGAATCGAACAGGGAGGTTGACAGCTGTCATATAATTAAAAAGTTACAAACTAAGACTGCGTTCTTATTTAAAACTCCAACACCCCCCCTCGAATTAATATCTTTTAGATTGAATTCGCTACATAAGAATATCTAAGTAGAATAGGAACACACTTTGAAAGTAATACAATTATCAATCAATGAATAAACTTTGTAGTCTACAACTTAACAATTAATATTTAATTTACACTTTATAATAAAGAGCTTTTCATTAGACAAAGCTTTAGTACAAACATCTGCAATATTATGTTCTGTAGGAACATATTCTATATGACACAGTTTCTTCTTTACAAAATCTTTTAAGAAATGATACTTAATATCTATGTGCTTAGCACGCTTGCTATTTTCAAATGACTTAGCCATTTGAATAGCTCCTTTGTTGTCCATGTATAGTATGCACAATATTTCACTGTCATGTCCATGAAAATCATCATATAGTCCTTTTATGTATAACAGATCACAAGCACTAGTTGCACCGGCCACATATTCTGCTTCTACTGTTGACAGGGCTACACAGGCTTGTTTTCTTGAGAACCAGGCCACTGGACATCCATTATATAGTGTCACAGATCCAGACACACTCTTTCGATCTGTGTGGCATCCTGCCCAGTCGGCATCTGAATAAGTTTCTATAGCTAATAGATTAGAAATCTTGTAGAACAGACCTTCATCTTGGGTGCCTTTTAAGTAACGCAATACTCTTTTTCCTTGTGTCCATAGACTCTTTGTCGGTCGATCTAGGTATTGACTTAAATAAGATGTCGCAAATGATATGTCTGGGCGCGAAACTGTTGCGACATACATGAGGGTGCCAATGAGTTGACGATAAGGTACATCATTGTCGAGTTCCTCAGATTCTTCATGTTGAAAGCCTTTCGTTAGTGGTGTGGATGCAGGGTTACAGTCTGCCATATTAAATTTTATAAGCATGTTATTTATTTGTCTTTTTTGTGTAATTTTCAGTCCATCTCCTTGTTTGTCTATTTCCATTCCCAGAAACAATTTAGGAAATCCAAAATCTTTAACTTGAAATTCTGCCTTTAGGTTATGTACAATCTTTTGTATATTTTCTTCTTTGCCAGTTAAAATGATGTCATCAACATAGATAAGCATCCATACATCAATCTTTTCTCCTATGTAAAGACAAAAATCATGCTTAGATCTAATAAATCCTTTTTCTTCAGCAAAGCTGTTAAATCTTTCATTCCAGACTTTTGGGCTTTCTCTTAATCCATATAAACCTCTGTTTAGTTTTAGAGCTTGATTTTTCTCAACTTTTACACCTTCTGGGGGTTTAATATAAATGTCAGACTCAAGTATTCCATTTAGAAAAGCTGTTGGCACATCAAGCTGTCTAATGTTCCAATTCTTTTGTACTGCATGTGCTAGAAGAGTGCGTACAGTAGATGTTCTTGCCACTGGTGCATAATTTTTACCAAAATCAAAGTCTTCTTTAAGCTGAAATCCTTTCACTACTAATCTTGCCTTCTTTAGTCCATTTTCTTTGGTTTTAAATACCCATTTTGTGTCTATAACCTTTGCATTTTCTGGATATTCTGTTTCAGTCCATGTATTCATTTTCTTTAATGCGTCAACTTCTGCTTTAATAGCTTCTTCCCATCCATTATTCATTGCTTCGCTATATTCTTTAGGATCTTCTTCGTTTGTGCTTATAAGACAGTAGGTTTCATGTAATTCATATTCACTTAAATGTTTAGGCGCGACTATTTGTCTTCCACTTCTTGTTGTATTAGTGCTTTCCTGTGGCTGTCTTTTTTCTTCTTCTTTTTCGCCCGATAATTTATCTTCTTCATTACTTTTCACTTCTTTTTCCTTTTCTGTCCTTTCCTGTCCTTTCTCCTCCTTTTCTGTTTCTTCAAAGTGGTAGTGTTCTTCTTGTGATTTGTTATTTTCTGGTAAGTATATGTAGTCACTTTCATCAAACCTAATGTCTCTTGTAATTGTAATATTATCTGTTTCAGGATCCCATACCTTATATCCTGTCCTTGCATATCCAATCATTCTCACCTCTCTGGCTCTGGGGTCTAGTTTGTCTTTTCTTGGCATTATTACCATCCATCCTTTACATCCAAATGGCCTTAATTTATTAAGCATCAGTTCTCTGTTGAACAGTAATGCAGGTATTTGAAAATTAATTATTCTTGAGGGATGACGGTTGATTAAGAATGTAGCTGTTAGGACAGCATGCCCCCACAGATGCCTTGGGAGATTGGCTTCATTTAAAATTGCTCTTGCTTTTTCATAAATGGTGCGGTTAAGGCGTTCACTTTTCCCGTTCATTTGCGGACTATAAGGTAAGGTATATTCTAATTTTATTCCTTTGTCTTCACAGAATTTTTTGAAAATGTTTGATGAGTACTCACCTCCATTATCACAACGGATTCTCTTTATTTTCACACCTTTTTCGGTTTCAATTTCACTTATGTACCTTTTTAGGTTATCTGCAGCTTCTGATTTGTTCACAAGCAGGTAAGTTTGTGTGAAGTGTGAGTAGTCATCCAATATTGTTTGATAATACCTGTGACCTTCTTTAGTTGACACTTTCATGGGCCCAGCAACATCTGAATGAATGAGGTCACCAACTTCCTTAGATTGTGACTTCGTTATCGGCTGAAAAGGTAACCTTGTACTTTTATTTTTCATGCATGTATCACACAGCTTGTCACTAGTAGGTAGGTTTAATTCTTGCATTCCTTTTCTATTCAGATGACCCAACCTTCTGTGCCATAGGTCCATTTCGTTTTCCTTTTTTATGTAATGACATGCATATTCTTCCTTATTCAAGCCAAATTTCAATGTATATAGTTTTCCATTTCTTTTTCCATAGTATACTGCTTTTTCCGCTTTAATAATCAGTTCTCCATTTTTAAATATTACCCTTTTGCCTTTATTCATTAGCTCATTGACGGATAGGAGGTTATGTGCAATTCCTCTTACAATCAAACCCTCAATACTCACTGGCTTATTTTTGTAAAATGTTCTCAATAGTCCTTTCCTTTTTGCAATCAATGTTTCTCCATTAGCTATTTTAATATGGATATTTTGTTTCAGGTCTACTACGTCGGTCATGAATGCTTCATACTTCTCTTGTATAAAGTTGTGAGTTGCTCCCGAGTCCACTACGAACATAATCTCTGACTCCCCAGGTTCCGGCATTTCCTCCGTACTCAGAGCCACAAACATTTCTTCATTATTCATATTTTCTCCTTCTGCTGCATGTACTTGACCCCTTCTTCTAAAATAACCACGTCCTCTGCTTCGACCTCTACTTCTATTATGAGGATAATGTCCTCTGCCTCTTTCAGACTTCTTGTCACACCGATACGCCATGTGGCCTTCTTTGCCACATTTAAAACAGGCCAGGAAACTGCTTTCTACTTCGGTAGTACCTTTTTGTTTAATTTTTAGTTCGGCATCCAACAGTCTCGACTTCACAAATTCCACAGTAAGATCCTTGTCTATGCTCATAGTTTCTAATGTAGTTATTACAGTGTTGTATTCATCAGGTAAAGTTAAGAACAAGTGAGTGAGTTTATCACTGTCATCCATCACAGATGACCCGGCTGCGTCGAGCTCCGCTATTAAGCTGTCGAATTTCAAAAAATGATCCTGGAGGCCTTGTTCTGTTCCACATCGCATGGAGAGTAACCTTTTTCGCAAATATAATTTATTAAATACGCTTTTTCTTTCAAATACAGCTTCCAGGGCTTTTATCATTGCCGCCGCCGTCGTGCACTTTTTTACCAAATCAAGGTATCGATCAGTCAGGCACTGAACTATTATGGACCTCGCTTTTGCGTCATTTGATATATCTTCTTTCTCGGTGATCTTTTCCTTTTCCAAAATATGGGCCAACGCCCTTTCTTCAAGCAAAATTTTTACTCGAAATTTCCAGTTCGAAAACGAAACATTGTCGTTCAACTTTGGGAAGTTACACGCGTTCCCCGACATGGCCTTTATTAATTCTGATCAACCACGCTCTGCTGTTGAATATATGTAGATCAGAGGCCAGTGAAACTCTGTATTTTAATAGTAAACTCAATTTTATTGGAGGCATCACACCGTTTACAATATTAGAGGGAATCGAACAGGGAGGTTGACAGCTGTCATATAATTAAAAAGTTACAAACTAAGACTGCGTTCTTATTTAAAACTCCAACATTTATAAGTTGAATTCTGAGATCCAGAGGCCCAGGGATAGGGGGCTAAATGCCGGCAATGGCAGCGACTCTCTTAGGTGTGCCGGTTCCCATGGGCGGCGGTGGTCACTCCACATCAGGTGAACTCCATGCTCGTTTGCCTTCCTTTCCATAAAAAATCAATCTCTTTTTACTAGATAGAGATTCTGCTTAATGCCTGCCTTCCACTGCGAGCGGAACGGGCTCCGTACGGAGTCCGTTGAACTCGCAATGGCGAAATGCATAGCAGCTCCCTCTTATTCAGTGGAAACGTTTGTATGCAGTTCGCCACTGCGAATTAAACGGACTCCGTACGGAGCCCGTTCCGCTCGCAGTGGAAGGCGGGCATAAGAAGCCAGATGTTGCGGGTTCGCTTTTCTCAAGGAGCAAATAATAATAGGGCTAATATGAATGTTTGTAGCTAAGTCGGGGACGTGTATATGTATATATGTATTAAAGTATATATTTCTCTACATAAGTTTGATTACTCGTTGCCTAGTACTCATAGTACAGTCAGCGTCAAATATACCAAAGCGGGCAAGGTGTCAAAAATATCTAAACTCGACTCTATTGTCAAATACGCTCGGGCGTGTTAAGATATTTTTGACACACCTTGCCCGCTCTGGTATATTTGACGCTGACTGTACAAACTTTATTGAGTTAGGGACTAGGCCAGTTTATGTAAATTGGCCCATGATATTTGTCTATTTTTTTTCATGACCGTAACTACAAGCAGTTGTAAACACCATAGGATCAGCAGACTTGGTAGTATCTTAACAACAGAGAAAAATAGTTTCTTACGTTTTATAGTCAAAAAATATAAGAATAATCAAGCTTGAGGCTTAGTAGAGGAACTAACGTTGCACACATCTAGATAAGTAGAGAGATAAATTGAGCGTACCTAGCAACCGGGCCTATGAGTACGATAAAACTTACAAGTGCTACAATTTAACATATTTGACACATTTTTGTATGAAAAACTCTACAATTATGTCAAATTAAAGCACAATGTGATTTTTATGGTACAGGGGCCTGGTCACCTGTACTGACGGTTAATAGGCCCGTGTACACTCAAGTACATTATGATTATGCTTTGTAAGTCTAACCTGTACATCATTTCCTGGCTTCTGATGTCCAAAATAACACAGACTCAAAGTAGAGGTGCACTAAGGAAGCATTTTTTGAAATTCCACCATAGCGAGTATTAAATGGGGTGGAAGATAGTATGTTATTCAAAATCTAAGCAGAACGCAGACAAAGTCGCAGGGAAAAGCTTTTCGATTTATAAATCGGTACCTATATCGTATATATTTCGAAATGATACCGGGTTTGTACCATTTTTAACGCTAGGTTATTTTTAGACTTGAGTTTGTGGCTTTTTTCTACGGGATCGAAAAGGATATAATTAATTGTGTCGTGTTGAGGACATTAATATAAAAGAATATACATATATTACAAAATAATAACTTGTAAAAAAACTACCTGGTATGTACTGCAGTAATTCATGCATCACCGTAATAACAAATAGCACAATTAGGAGCTTATTATGCTTATTAAATAATTGTATCATATAAGTAATAACTAAAAATATTTCATTACTTAAATATTTATAGGAAATATTGTTCAAAATTCGCAACTAATTTGTCTAATAATTAGGTAACTATTAAAGAAAATGTCAATTGAAGCTTTCCTTTGTAATCAGCATAATATCGTAACGATCTAATTTTCCCATCATTATCCCTCATTAAATTGGCGGTTTATCATTTAAATAGGAAAGCATCAGGTAAAATGTTATCAGTCACTGAAACAGTTTCCTGTGGGTCACTCCTGTTCTAAACTACAAATATCATCTAATACTTCAATTCAAGGTAAGTTTAAGCTTTTTAACAAGATAGTACTAAGTTGCGATTTTTACATGTTTTTATATTTACTAAGGAACTTACTTATATTTTCAGATGTTGTGCAAAATCATTGTCGTATGCCTATTCCTTGGAGTCGTATTGGCCGATCCAGTCCCAGAGTTTTCTTCGTCTTCTCCTAAAGTGAGTATAACTTTAATAATGTAAATGACGATGTTTCGTACCTATTTATACTTTGCAATATTTTAATATTGTTCATATTTTCAGGAATCGAGAACTCTATCAGCTTTACTTGATGAATCTACAAACGTGGCACGAGTCACTCCTACACTAATATTTGATCTCCTCAACGCAGTTATTGGCTATAAATCTGTAAGTTAACCATCTTTCTCTCCTCTTATAATAATATAGTAACTTTTGTAGTAGTTATTATTAATAAGAACATATTTGTTTACAGTCAGCACTTCTAATCGCCGTGGACATAATCGACTGGCTTGTATCAAAGTCAGTCATAATAGCTTTTGGAGTTATCGCAACCATTGGCTTCTGCAAACTGACGGACAAGTGTAACCTTGACTATGAGCAGTATGTGCCAGAGAACTCAATCTCACAGTTCAGGAGTTTGGCGACACCGGAACGGCTGGCCCAAGCTGAAAAATTCCTGGTGACAGCTGTGGAAAAATACGCGCAGAAGAAGAAACATCAGTTACATTTGAATGACCTGTGAACATTTAGTTATAGCTTCTACTTTTAATTAATTTATTTAATTTATTAATAAATAAATGTTATTTAAAGCACGTTCCTTTTTGATTTAATCTAATTTCCTTTTTTTTCAAAATTACTAGTAAACTAGATGAATAAATAATTTTCGCACTTCCGAAGTTATTTTGTAGTGATTTCGGTATTAAAGCCATGAGCGTAAGTTATTATCTTATTTTCTTACTGAAAAATAAAAATAAAAACATTTTTGAAGCAGACCTTGTAGGTTTTTTACGAGACGAAATGCTATGAGCGCTTCAGAAAATTGAATGTCCTGCTGGGAAGCGCCACAGGAATCTGAGCAATTGTTTTCTTTTCCTTTTCTAAAACCAACTTTTAGTTATATTTCTAAAGTTAGCAAAAGTACTTAACGTTCCACTCCTATTATATATGTATTATAAAAGCGAAAGTGAAATATTCGGATATCTCTTCCTTAGTCACGCATTAATGGCTGGAAGGATTTAAATGAAACACAGACAGACGCATAGATCAAGTCATGGATCAAAACATGGGATGGGATACTTTTTACCACGTAAAATGCATCAAAACTTATACCACGAGAGCGAAGCCGCGGGTAAAAGCTTGTAAAGATTAAAGAAAAATAAAAATTAATAAAAAACAATAAACAGTAGGTACAGCACATTGTACTACCTGGCACCTTAACGTTTCTTGAGGATGTATGTATTTAAATTCTTTATTGTAAAAAAACGCATAAAAAGCGATATAACAGTGATGTAAAAAGACGAACTTATCCCTTTAAGTGATCTCTTCCAGTTAAACTTTGAGTGGATGAAAGGAGTATCATATTAAGGACAGACAAAGAGCAAGTATGCACGTGGATGTCGTCCCCGAATGAAATAATATAAAATACTTAATATGTTTAAAACATCTTAGAGATTTTTAATGGTTACTTATGGGTGTCTTTAACATGTCATACTTACTTAAACATATAAATTTTACGTAAAAGGAAGAATTACAGTACTCGTACAGTCACTGAGTTGCGCTAATGCGTCATACCAGTACATAGACGGGTGGAAGGAAGTAATAAAATAAATTCTTTGAAAAATTCTTACATGGCCATGTAACTATTGGATTTACCTACTTAACTGTTGAGGTGAAATGTGATTAAAATGTTCTTAATGGTAAAAGCATGATAGCAGAAAAATGTTACAAATGATAAGTAAAACTGTTACTAAATAGAAATATCGATATATAAAAACTTTAGTTTAAGTTGCCGAAACCTATAACTTTATAAAACAAAATAAAGAGTATCGGGTTATCGCTTACGTAAGTATTTAAGAAGTTTGTAAACAATAAAAAACAATTCGATTAGATAATGATACCTGTTGATAACATTCATAACAGCTTTGATAACTAAATAAACGTACATTATGTACGTAACGTTGGCGTAATCATAGTATGGAAGATTCAATATTGGTTGGAATATAAAACTTAGAGAATACTAGACTTTCGAGTGTGCAAGTGAGAAAGTAATGTATCACAACAGTTACTTTTGGGGCATCTAACAAACGCCCAGGAAAACGATGGAACACGACTCCCCGCGGCCAGAATTCTTGATTTATCAAGTCAGATGTGGCGGGAATCAAACCGCTCGACCTTCAGGATAACATAGGGGGTTGATTTTTGACTTTCGAGCGCTTGACTTTTGCTTTTGCAGTCGCTGGTCAATCAAAACGCGAGCGTGTATTTTAACCGGCATTGATTGGTCAGGCGCTCGAAAACCAAAAACAACTCTGCGCGTTGATATTTGATTGATATTTCAACAAATAGTGATCGTGGACAAAAACTAAAAATATAGTTTTTCTTCTTTTGAAGAGTTCTTTTAATTTTAATAACGGACAAATTTTAGTCATCATGCACATTGTACATGTATAGTCGACCAAATAATTCCTTGATCCCTTTTGAATCTTATACCTTTGTAAAACGGTCGATAAGTGGTCAAGAAATTTCTTGGTTGACTATACATGCACTATACATCTATTCTATATGGATATATCTGATTGTTACGGGGTTGCAATCTGTGTCTAATGTGTTTAGTTGATAATACGATGGCTATATAAATGTAGTGCGAAAAACCCTCTGCACGCGAGGCCAACTCGCAACTGACCGGCTTATTATCTACATTATGCCTTTAACTTAGGGTGTGATATGAATTAAAATACAGACAAATGTTTCAAACAGGTTTATTCTATTTTAAATAAATATCACTGATTCTGTCTTATACTAACAAAAAAATAAATAATCATAATTTAATATTTAACTAGCTACTAAACTTGGCTTCTCCACTTTCTAGGTGCTTAGCCGCGTAACTGAGATCTTCGGGGTACTCTTCATAATCTTGTGAGTACTCGAGATTGCACATTCCGCTCAGCTTGCAGAAGGCGAGGGTGACAGCTGCACCGACTATTGCCGAGAAGCAGTTCTGAGCAACCCAGATCGCTACGTTTGCTAATAACGCTACCGCCGCCTGAAACACCACAAACAAATTAATTTACAGCTTATACATTGTATAACCGAAAACAGATGATGAGAGAAATAAAAATCGATAAATACTAAATAAACATTGGTTTCGAATTATATAAAAGTTTTTTTTTATAAAACAGTAAGGCAAAAGAGCAAGTGGGTCACCTGATAGTAAGTGATTACCACCGCCCATAGACACCAGCTACACCAAAGGGATTTCAGATGCGTTGCCAACCCAGAGGGCTAAGATGGAACACGACAGTGCAAGCACTGCTGCTTAGCGGCAGGATTAGCGAGCAAGATGGCGGTAGCGATCCGGACGGACCTTGCACAAGATCCTACCACCCTCAAAACCCGTTTTGGTGGCAAAAAAATATTGTTGTTACTTACTAGCTTATAGCCTACGATGGACCAGGCTGTTGAAATGAGGAACCAGGTAACTTTCAATCCAGAGTAAATTAAATCTCCCAATGTTCTGAAAAAAAAAACGGTTAAAATGATAACGACAATCAAAAATTTAAAGAGATATTCATTTGTTTTATTCTACTTACGGAATTTCTAAAATTCGTCCTTCTCTCTCCGTTGATATGATGTCCTAGAAAAAAAGTACGCCATTAAATATCAATAAATATTAAGCAAACTGATTTTATGTGTATTCATTAAATTTATTCCACTTACGGTATTGTCTATGTTAGCCAGCTTAGCGCCATGGACTGCAGCCATGCAGGCAAGGAGCGCAAAAGCAAATACTTTAAAAGACATCTGAAACAAAATAAAGGAGTCAAATATTATGTTTAGTAAGTAGCTGCCATAATTTTAAATAAAACGTCACAAACTTTCTGGCTTACAAAATCAGCAAATAAAATCTCACCTTGATTTAGTTTTTGATGGCTGGACGACACGCAGGAACGAATGTTTCGGATATGACCAGCCATTGCAGAAGTGTTCCTATAAATATCCCTTAAAGTAAGCTAATTATTATATAAGTTAGTTAATAGCAGGTAACTTTACCCTTCATTAGTAAATTCGCTTTTCAGTAAGTACACCCTATTAATATAATTATTCGATTTGTTAATTGTGATTTGAGTCATGTTATACGTAATCACTATGACTACATTTTTAATTATTTAGAAACAATTCACAACTAAGCGCAACAAATTACTGGTATTTTCAAATCACGAATTGAATGTAATTGACTTTAATTAAGAGCAAGGAATACATAGTGTTATTCTACCTCTACATTTTCAATTGCTTAACAAGATAAGACGTATTACGAACAGGAGAGTTATAAAAAAACCAGAGGTTATCTTTTAATTTATATCGTACATGATTTATATTAAACAACTATCATAGGCTAACTGACTGGCTGTATAACTAATACTACCAATGAGCTATAACTATCTAAAACTATTTTATTATTATGATATAACTAACTGTCAGCAACAGAATACTTATCCACGAACGAATCCCTTTAAAACAAGATCTAACGATCCAATTGTTTATGCTCGTGTAGATATTTTTGAGCGCTTCATTGTTGTACTTACATTAGCTGCTGATAGTACTTCTGTGTAGTACCAAGAATGTCATACCTGATGCATACTTTTTTGTTTTCATTCCATGCATTCATACCATTTGTTAGCCAGAGATAAAAGGTTTACGGCTGATGCGTCACTATGTCTAACATTTTGTGATTAACCATGTGTACTAGTTTTATCACTGACACTTATATTATGCTGCTTCCACTCGTGACTTCATGTAAAACATTTCAATTTAACCTCAACCAGTATTCGTCATTATTTACACAACTGTTGCCTTAAAGCGTATCAATTTACCAAAAACCTACTCCAGTCATATTGCAACTCCTACGATATATGTGATCAACTATTTTAGTATGATTAACTATGAGAGTTCAAGCGTGTTCTCATGCATTTGTATCATGAAGGAAAGTTTCTTTGTATTTAAATGACCTACTGATATCCGGCACATAAAACATGCGGGCAACGTAAGTCAATGCCACCTTATCTTACAATAGTCTCAACATATATGTTTGCGCAAAATAACTTGAAGTCAGTTGCATTTTCACTTTCTCTTTGTGCGTTAGGGGGCGTTCTTATCATCAAGTAATCAGGCATTACAGTGTTTTTTAATTGCAAAGATTGGGCGGTTATCTTGATTTTTATCACTTAACAAGGCATACTCATCCCAGTGTCAACATTGATCCATAGCTGAACGTGAACCGCTGTGTGCCAGACGCAAAATGGGCAACTCTAAGAGCAGGAAAGTGAGAATAAGTCAAAGTGAAACAGAAAAGGATGTGGAACCACGGGAAAGGATTAATTCAATCAAGACTGATTTATCTGATGCGGCGAATACTGATCAGCCGACGAATATTGAGAACGAAAACGAAATCATCAGTGACACGAATAAAGTAAAGGACACCGACAATGCTAGCAGTGCCTCAACGGTTGAAATTTTAGACGATAAGTGAATAGCAGTGCCATTTAATGTGATAATTTTGCGAATACTATATTTTACCACGAATAAAACGTTTTATACATGAATGACAAATTATTACAATGAATAACAAAGTTTTAGTGCGGTGTTGACGCATTCTTTATACCTATTAAGTAGATATAAAGAATGCATACAATGACAACAGCTGGCACTCTTTAACAATAAACAACTCAGAAAGGGTACTAAAGTAAAAAAAGCGGCCATACTCATAACGCCTTTCTAAACTTATTGTGTTTTAGTTACATTTTTTAAAAAATTGCATTTTTGGCTGGTTGAAAGTTATAATAGAATAAAAATCATAATCATCATTATTTACACTACCTACCAATGAATGATGTTCATCTGGTCAACTTGATATTATAGCCTAAGAAAGGAAAATGCTTTTAACCGTGTTAAAAAATAAATGTAAACACATCTTATCTTGCTTCATATCATTCGAATTTTGTATTAATCTAAGGTATTTAAATGTGCTGGATTCTATAGAAACTGACAGTCAGTATCTAATAATTGATTAGCGGATTATTCAAGAGCTATGTGTGGAGTTAAGTGGGTACTAGAAATTTCTTGTGATTAGAACACATCAACTATAAATACTGTTTTGCTAGAAATGAATATAAAAAAAAACTCAGTTTTCATTCACAAACAACTTTACTGTATAAATGTAAAGACCTTGATAGAAATTGCAGGTACATTAGCTAATGCTCCCTGTAATAATATGTCCGGAGCTAAGTACATAACTTTAGAGCAACATGCAATTTGAAAATCATCACATCATCGTTGGTAATAGCTGTAATATGATCCATAATAAAAACACGTATAATACGCATGTTCAAGTTTTATTTAAAATGTGTACAAGTTGGAAAATAATGAAAAGTTTTTGTTATTTATTACTCTTAACATATTTGAACCAGACTGAATTTTGGGATATCGTATAAAGGCGATCGCTTCTATGCAGCTACTATACAACTTTTATAGCGCTTGTGTGCTACTTGGGATACAGCGAATACTCACTGCCACAAAGTTGTACAGTGGCCGAGAATGCAGTTTGACAGATTGTAAAATAATAATAACTATGAACAAAAACTATTGTACCGTAAGTAAATTACCAACTACACTCAGTTTTTTCATGTCACTTCGCATAAGTTTATTTCAATGAGTCACCTAGAATGTTGACCTACTCGAGATGATATCATTGTGCTGCATTTACGCGTGACGTTATGTGCTTTAGCAAGCCGTTGTCCCTGTGAAGATAGTTAAAGTGGGAGCAAATTGAATTATTTTGCCCCTTGTGCTAGTTGAATGACAGAGGTGACTCAACATTTAGAGCAACGGGGTAGCAAAGCGTCATTTTTCACCCGTGAACTTTAAATTCGTGCATATCATAATCTTATGATAGCCTATCTAGGCTAGTGGATTAAAAATAATTGTTACATAAAAATAGTACCTGGAAGATCAAGCTTTTTTAAAGACAGATGTTAAAATGGAGACAAGAATTTTCTCAGAAGAGACTTAGATTTATTTTGTTTAATCGAAATTGTCTGTCGAGGATGCGATCACAAACAGAAGCTCAAAGTACACAGCTGACATAAATTGCGTTAATCCAATGTATGTTCAAAAATTGGTAAGAATAAAAGTTGATTCTTTTGATAAATCGATTCACCCCTGAAAGTAACGGTATCTAATTTGGTAGCATCCTGTATACTGCACACCATGCAATATTATATTTGTGTTATGCATATATTTACAAAAAAACCCGTTGCTGTTTTGCTGATCTCATGGGCGACAGTGATCACTTTCCAGCAGGTGACTCGCACGCTCGTCAACATCAATAAAAAAATCACATCGCATAAAATATCTAAAGTTTTGAAACAATCAGATGAAACAAGCAGACCTCAAACAATACAATCGTGAAAACCGCATTCAAGTTCGTGCGGCAGTTTTAGAGTAAGGCGCGTACAAACATATAGACAGAAAGAAAAAAATATTTTGGCTACTATTAAGTACTTTTATAAAAGCCCATCATATTATTTTTCTTTTTTCTTAAATATCTCCTATGTACAGATATCGACTAGTTACAATTTTATTGTATTTTACAGATACACGATTCACGAAATAAAAGCATGTTTAGTAAAGTTACAGACCAATCTTTTCTTATCCCAGACTCTTTTATTGCAATGGCATTTGTAAAATCTTTATTTTAAATTCAAAGTGTTCCATCAGCCGAGAACTTTACATGTTTGCGTGTTGACGATCATGGTGACGGGGCATCATTTTTCCCGCCCACCGTTACTATGGTGCTCATAACCATAACATAGAAGTACTCACACGTTACTTGGAGGCCAAAGTGGCATAAATCAGTAGTCACCCATTAGTCTCTGGTCAACGTTGCGTTGCGATTTGTGTTAATGCCTTCATAAATAAGGATTTTGCTTAGTTTTGGCTTCAGTTGATGATCTGTACCCGGTTGAAGGTGATGAACTAACAAAAATATTTCCAAACGCACACTTTACGTGAAATACGCATTTATTTTAAAATTTTACTGACGTTGCGACTAGCGTAAGCATAGATAAAGAAAAATAAATACTTTTTGGGTGAATTTAAATAAAGTCAAACTGGGGCAGTGTGTGGATAAAACGGTTGCGGAAAAAATACAATCAACAAAGTGAGTTGTGGGCCAATACAACCTTGATCGAAATAGTGGAATTGAATACCAACAAACTACATAGATTCTATTATATTTTTTGTTTGCATATTGAATTGATTTAGCTTTAAATTCGCATGAATAAATAATGCTTTTTAAGTAATGTGTTTCCTAGTCTTTGTTATTTTAGTAATACTTAAAACGTTTTCTTATTAACCTTTAAATGCATTAATAAAATAAAATATAATACTTACCTATTTTTTTATACTTTAGCTAAAATCCTGAAATTCATACTTCGCTAATTGGGCTTCCACTGCGATACGCGCGATATTTCAAAATGAAACGCTTTACAATTTTGGCATATTTTTTAATAATTCATGCAAATAGGTGAGTCCCTGATTTTATTTTTACATCGGTGCTGGGATAACATAACTCGTCATTAACTAATCATTTAATTTAATGGATTGTCATTTCACTAATCGTAGGTTAATATCATGCAATCACGAGTCAAACAAATTCTAGTTAATTTATATCTACTTGTGTCCAAATACAGTAGTAAGAAGATAAAGGGAAGATTGAGTGGATATCACACAAATTATGTAAAACTAAACCACTTCATAATATTTGGTATCTGCTTGTGATTCATGCTAAAGAAGTTGATTGATTATACTTGCCTTTATTTAGGTTACCTACCTATTTCAAGTTTGTCTTTGTAAACTATTTTCTCTGTGGTTTTCAATAAAGAGTACCTATTGTATTGTATCGAAGTAAGTACATTATTACCACGCATCGATCGGAAACCCATTCCACTCACATTAATAAAAATAATGCAGTTTTATCGTTCGCAGTACACTCAGCACTAGATATGTATGCAAATTCGAAGAGCTTACACGACTCTGTTGTCAAGGCAGTAAGAGTTTGTGTAAATATTTTTGACCTATTCGATTGGTCAGCTATTTGTTCTGTTGGCTGTACATCAAACTTATATTTTGCCATTTAGATAAGTTTCAGTATAGATAAGTATTTATATTATGCCACATCACATTCGTTACGTGTCAAAAATATACCGACATGGAATATTGTTCAAATACTTAACGACTTATTAAATAAAACTATTGATCTTAAACAGAGTAAAAAAAGGATGTAAGAAATAGTTGCCGCGAGTACAGTAGTACAAAGCATTAACGTCTACAAGAATTCTCATCCTCGTCTCTACGACTTGTGATATTACTATGCATTCATTAGTAGGCGCTTCAACATTTTAAGCTATCCCCGTCGCATACAACAAGTTTAGTTATCTCTCAGTGCATCCCTTGCAACTAACACTGTCTTAATATTTTATGACTTATGTAAGTAGAACCATTACGAGGGATAAGTTATCCTTATGTCATTCATGCTGGGCCCGCAGAGTATGCCTAAAACAATTCAACTTCATCTTTCGGATTTGTTCCCCTAGAAATATTTTATTATTTTGATGTTAGAAATCTGAGAAGGACTCACCAGAAATTTTCACTCCCAGTGGAAAAGAGGACCCTTCGTTATGGTTATACAATGAAGACCTTACATGCCTGCCTTCTTAGTTTAATATTAAAATTCCTCATGCAAATTTATCCTTCCAACTTTACAGTAACGCAGCAGCGCGCTCCAAAAGCAGTAGAATGCCAGCACAACCGATAAAGCTGTACTATGTGCCACCGTCTCCACCGTGTCGGTCAGTTATGCTACTGGCCAAGGTCATGGGGCTTGAACTGGACCTGGTGCTGACTAACATCTTGGAGGGACAGCATATGACGCCAGAATATCTCAAGGTAGTGTATTAGGATTGGAAGGTGCTAGCCGAGTAGAAAGAAAGATGTCGGTAACTTTTCAAGGTTTCACCCTCTGTTTTATAAAGGCGACAGATTAGGTGATAATTGTCAAATGTTTTGTAGAGTTGTCACATGTCAGATTGTCACATCTGTAATTTATGAAATAGGGGGCAGGGTGGCAGGATGGTATGACAAAAAATTTAAGAGTCAGAAAAGAAGCAGTAACTAGGCAAGACTTCGGCTACTACATCACTCTAACCGAATAAAATGGGTTCAGAGGTTAAAATTACTCTTAACGATAAGAAGTTAAATTTATATGAAGAGCTATTTTCTGTGGGTTTTATAAAGGTCCGATAATAAAACTTCAGATCAAGTATAACTTTTTTTATAAATTTTATTAATATTTTTCTTATTAGTTATTTGTTTACAGATGAATCCTCAGCATACAGTGCCAACAATGGACGACAATGGATTCATATTATGGGAAAGGTAGAGATAGTTTTAACAATACCGATACAAACATTGATACAGTATAGTATTGTAACAAATGGTTATGTAACAGTGAAACCTAACTATATATTTGACCTTGATATTTAAAAAACTTCAACCGCACAAAGAACTGACTACTGGAAAAAACTGTTTAATATATAAAATGACGACTAGTTGTCGCAGTGGTATTATTGATTTTTTGCTATTGGAGTAAAAACGGTATCGTATAGAGGTATAACTCTTAAAGTCAAGACAAATGTTATGATACCTTGTACAATAAAATTAATACAGGCCGTGCTAGTGGCGTATCTAATATTTGCTGCTTATTATTATTTATTTATTATAAGTATTTCTATGACATGATGCTACGAGTAAGTTATATCTACATCTGTATCTGTATATCTACATCAGTGACATCTACGTGCATGATTGTGGTTAGGATGATTGTTACAGTTTAGGATAATGGTCTAAATCCAGGGTTTCTGTTTTCGGTAAGTTGTCCCTTACACCCTGTATATATACCAGATGAGTTACAAATTCAACCTAATTTATCTAAAATAATCGAGAAAAGTTAGAAAAAGCGATGTTTCTGGCTCAGTTCATGATAGCCCTCTTAACATTCTTATGTTTTACGTCTGCCTAAAATGTAATATGTCAGGCTACATAATCTCAGACGCATAAAAGTATCAAAAGCTGCCTTCCTTATTATTTCTATGTCTGTATTTATGTTTTACTAAAACGCCCTTTGAATTAAAACATTCCTTTACGAGTATGTATGTCCTGTTGCAGTCGAGCTATAATGTCTTACATGGTGAACGCCTACGGCCGCGACGACTCCCTGTACCCCAAGAATCCAAGACTGAGGGCTCTCGTCGACGCTCGTCTTAACTTCGATTTAGGGACTTTATATCTTCGTTACTTCAATCTTTATGTGAGTTTACCTTATATGCTAAGTATGCAAACTTTTGCCCCAATTCTTACTAAAACGGTTAGGTTTTCTTGCTTTTCGTTACCGCCTTGTTTATTTTAGAAAAAGCTCTTTAAAAACGTCCCAAAAACTGCTTTTAGGTTCCTATGCTGTTCCGAGGAGAGGAATATAATGAGGAGCAAGCGGCCAAATTTGACGAAGCACTGGGTTGGCTGAATACCATGTTGGATGGTAAAGCATTCGTGGCTGGAGACAACCTGACCATTGCCGATATTAGCATGGTGGTCACGCTTTCCAACATTGATGTAAGTGAATGAACGAAAAACATGAACAAAATTCACCATCTAATTATTGTCAACTGCGATTAGAATAGGATTCGAGAGTAACGCCAGCGCACTGTCATTTCATAGATATAGGAATAAAGCTTGACGCAAGTCTATGAAATGACAGTGTGCTGACGTTACTCTCCAGTTTGTTGTATTCGTGGTTTGATAATGCTTATCGTAAATAAAGGATAGGTATTATGTTACGACTTGGAATGACGAATACTACTTAATTATGTTTAAACAGTTAAATCGTATGTTAACTATTTGGTTTAATTAAGGAACAGGAAGGAAAACGAGCAAAAGAGTCACCTAATGGGAAGTGATTACCGTCGCTCGTGGCGTTGCTTTTCTTTGCTGCCTATAAGGCTATATTTTATAAATTTTATTACACTAAGAACACCCAACCCTGGAATCCTAAGAACAGAAATTGGGTCGGGATCTCGGGATTCCGAGAAACGTATGAATTCACTATATCTACAACATTTGACACAGTATGGCAAAACGTAAACAATTAAAAAATATGCGTAATATCACAAAGTATATAATAC
The DNA here is from genome assembly GCA_963691745.1 of Ditula angustiorana. Lineage (NCBI taxonomy): Eukaryota > Metazoa > Arthropoda > Insecta > Lepidoptera > Tortricidae > Ditula > Ditula angustiorana. Next base: position 9,764,601 of record OY829478.1, read on the forward strand.
TAATATAATGTCTTTATACCTTAACCTTACATACGTATTTGTAATTTAATTGCACGTCGTTATCTTATTATTGCATTTTCTAATGAAATCATATGTAATTACTATGTTTTTTACCATTAGCAATTTTTTTTTCAGGCTTTTGGCTACGATTACAGTGCCCATGAAAACGTTAGCAAGTGGTTCGAAAGGACTAAGAAGGCTCTGGAGCCATACGGCTACAAAGAAATAGATGAGGCTGGAGCACAGATCCTAGCTTCTTTTTTGAAGAAAGAATAATTCACACAGTTACTGTTTCAAATGTGGTCTTTTAGTAATAATATATTATGTTAATTATATACATTAATATCGTTAGATTTCATTGCATTTTTCCTTAAAATACTATAAATATACATATTTTAACTTGTTTATGGTTTCTCAATACAAGTACCTATGCCGAAGCACTAAGTGTGTTTATTATGCAGAAATTAATTTAAAATTTTATGAGTTATTGATACGGTACCTAGCTATGAAATATTGAGGTTATTTCTTTTGGCGTCATATATAGCCCATTTAAAAACACTGGTTGTACTTTATGGTTTCGACTGGCTTCAAGAGTTCTTGACAGACTTTAACTCTTGGTGTATGTGAAAGCCATATAAAAATTAAAAAAAACTCTTGTTGCGATATATTCACAAATTAAAAATATAGGGGAACAGCAGCTGGGGCGACGAGCAGCAAATTTCAGAGCGTCCGGTCGCACGCACACGCTGGTTTGTTGAATGCAGGTAGGCATTTCATCACAACAATGCGCCGGCGACCGCGGTCGGCCGCGTACCGTTGACGTTTTCAAAACAATAACGATCGATTGTTCCAATTTGAAAAATCCACCACAAAACGATCAAACAGTTCACAGAATTCTCAAACATCGTACAGTAACAAGGTGCTGTCGTGTCCCGACGTTCGCTGGTGAATGATAAGAAAATGTAGTGATGTTTCGTGTTGGAAGTTCATGATACCGTTTTGGATTGACTGCTTACACGATGCTGTTCTATGTGGGTATTACTTATTATATTTTATTTTCTCTATAGTTAAATATTAACCGCTTGCTTTACGATGTTTTTTGAATTTTACCAAATTTTATTTTTGTTATGTGGATATCAATAAGTGCCAATAACAGTTTACCTTTATTCCTACTGATAAGAATATAAACAGTGAATAAAGTGGCCCATTTAGATTTCTGTAAACTGAAATTTACTCTTAAATGATGCTATATAGCTTCCGATAACACACTGTGCTAAGGACGGAGCTTGCAGGAGATTCCTTGCCGGTAGCCGCGATGTGTAACACCATGCAGAACCCAACTGTAACTATGTAGCCGGCAGTCCAGCACGGTGCTCCGCATGCAGGACTGCTAATAGTTTTGAGACGTATTCTTATCACTAAGAGGCATTGTTTAATTCAAATTATGCAACTTTCAAGCATTTCAATGACTACCTCCAATTCGATTTGTCGGACAATGATGACATTAATACCAATTAATTATTTTATTTGCATAGCATCACAACTTTATGACACGCATAATACATTTACTCTTAGAGCTCATTTACTCGATGAACAAAGAGAGATAATTAATAATGTTAAAACATGCAAAAAATAGAATTATCTGAAAAGATAAGAGATGTGAGATATGATACGAACGAATAGCTGAGAAGGTCGTCGCTCCAGTATCTCGAAAGGATGCGACCATTATTTCAATGTGAATAGGCCATTGTTAAATTATATTCACGTGACCGAGGTGTTTTATATCGTGCTATCAATGTCCTTCCCTATGATTATATCTCAGCGTTATGCAACATCCCGTTCTTAGCATCAGTCCTTTGTAATGCGATTAACTGCAGGTTAGGTTACCGATACGGTCGCATGCGTCAATAAATTATATGTACATGTACCTACTAGCGCTCATTGTTAGCAGCATTCATTGATACATGTAATTGTTACAGCAATTAACATGCATTGTAGCCTTCATAGTGCCAATGACAATAGCTGTTCAATTTCCTGCGAACCCGACATCAGAAATGTCAGCGGACGAGAAGAATATACTGAAACTGAACAAAACTACAGAAGAAGACGCCGACGATAGCGGCCACGAAGAAGTTGATAACGATGAAGTTAAAGACAAAAAGTTCCTAGACGATGCAATGAGAACCGTCCTAGACCCTAACACAGTGATTCCGAAAAATAACGATGAAGTGGAAAACTTTAAAATACAGTTACACAAAATCGAAGAAGAGAATATGACTCTCGAACGGTTCATGGAGAGTATGGACACGTTAAGTTTAGACGTGTGTAAAACATCGCAAGAGGCCTTGTGGTCGTATGTTACGAATATTAATGATGAAATAAGGAAGAATAAAATGGTAAGGAGTTTTAATTACTCTGGGGTAGTAGCTTAGACTAAGACTACCCCAAAAATATTATAGCTTGGCCTTAATAAAAGCAGCACGATTTCGAAAGAACTCTAGTTTGACTGTTTAAGTGAAAATATAAAATATTTAGAAAATCGTGCGACTTTTAATGAAGTTGTGTCGTCAGTTAAGTAATACTTACTAGTAACGGTACATCACAATCCCTTCATATTTTTTTTTTTGAAACGGGAATAACGTGATACAACTGAAAGTTTAATGTCATAGACTAATGAGTGGAAGTCAGGTGCTGTATTTATATCACTCTTATACAAGTAATGTGTTCTGCGTAAGAGGGAGATACAATGTCTGGCTTCTACTTGTCTCCTATATCGGCTAGGTGGGGTCTAATAAACAAACAATGAGTAAAGTTGCAATAGACACAATGGTAATAGTTTTATTTCATTGTCTACAAACAGTTAAATTTTATAAGTTATTGCTCATGTTTATTATGGCTCATTATATATTTTTTATTTATTCATTTTTCTAGGTGAGTATAGCTGCAGAAGAAGATGAAATCAAAAAACAGTATTGGAATATACTTAAAAGTAAATATTTAAATGATGACCAAATTTTAAAAGATCCAAAACTTAGCAGGAAAATAAGGATCATTAAAGAAAGAGGAACAAACGTTCAGATGCCACAAAGCAAAGTAAGATTCTGATTTACTCTAATTATTTTGCATGTGTTAGGTAATAAAATATTATTCACATATATTCATTTAAATTATTATTATTTGTACTTATAGCAAAGAGAAGAAATAGATACAATGCAGCGTATCTGGAGTCGCGTCTCCGTTTGTGCCTACAACGCAACAGTATGTACTGAAGATTCAGTACGGACTATGAGCGGTCAGTCAATCAATCATTGTTAGATTATTTTTAAACTTCTTGAAGACTTTTAAAGCTTGTAGTATGTTTTTACATTTACACTTTGCAGCTTAATGGGTTAAACGAAAATTACGATTTGATTATGTCTGTTTATCTACACACATATCATAAAGGCTAAATAACGCGTTCAAAAACCCTTGGAAATGACCAGCATTATTACAACCAATGTTATTATAAGAATTTTCTTGTCTGTGGTAGTAGGTAAATCTGTTCTTTATTGGTCATCACATTACCGATATCTCGTGACTGCTCGTGACGTTATGAATTTAAATTTGGAACAGCTGTCAAAATTCAAGTTGGTCTCTATTCTAGTATCCACAGATATTAAAACAGTTATCGATACGAAACGTCAACTCGGTATGATTTTTTAATTTAAAAGCACGACATTTGATCTCGAGTGACATGAAAATAGCAACTTCATTCGTTCGTCTATGGTTTAAAAAAAATGTTCGTCCTGACGGATAGATCGAATCACAGAGTACTTTTTTAATATACATGGCCGCCATTAGTTGTCATTATTTTTAGGTTTTTTGCTGTTACGATTTTTTGCAGTTATGATATGTGTGTAGATAATAGTATTTTATGCAACTGTTGCATAATGAGGGGTCTTAAAACACGAGTGTGGTTTTATGAAACGAGCGTCAGCGAGTTTCATAATAGGATCACACGAGTGTTTTAAGACCTAATTATGTACAGTTGCATACATTACTTTATCTACACACATATCATAAGTACTTTATGATGCGTTCAGAAGCCATAGGGCTATGACCTGCATTGCTACTAGCTACTAGTGCTAGGTACCTATTAAATATCTATAGACTGTACACATTAAAATAATGTAATAAAAAATGAATTTGAACAAATATAGAAACAAATTAGAAAAATTCTCATAATAATACTGGTTGTTATAATGCTGGTCATTGCCTACGGTTTCTGAACGCATTATAGAGCATTTATGATATATGTGTAGATAAAGTAATGTATGCAACTGTATATAATTAGGCCTTAAAACACTCGTGTGATCCTATTATGAAACTCGCTGACGCTCGTTTCATAAAACCACACTCGTGTTTTAAGGCCTCTCATTATATAGCAGTTGCATAAAATACTATTGTCACACTTCACTTGTATATGAAATCATCAGTTATATAGTAAACAGTGACCAATTATTTCTCTAATTCCAGACGTGATATCCATTTTCAAAACAAGTAATAATTCCAAAGAACTGGCTTATTACTGGAAAGTGTATAGAGACAGTACGGGGAAGAAAATTAGACCTATTTTCAAAGATTATGTAGTTAGGATGAATAGAGTGGCTGAATCAGAAAATTTCACGGACGCCGGGGACATGTGGAGATATGCTTTCGAAGACAGCAACTTTGTTAAGAACGTTGATAGAATATGGAAGGAAATTAAACCACTGTACGACCTTCTGCACGATTATGTGAGAGGAAAGCTGAGGAAGTTTTATAAAGAGGATTTACCATGCAGCGACAACCTTATCCCTGCGCATATTCTAGGTAAGTCTTATACGAGTACATGACAGACCGTTCAACTATAGCTATTCAGAGGGCACAATTGCATTCAGTGAGTTTTGTTTCATATCCCTTAAGAAATTGTGCACTTCTGAAATTTGTATCGCTTTCTTTATCATGTTCCTTTTTAATTTTCAGGTACATATGTAGTACGCACATCATAAAAACATATTGTATTCAGTTGTCCTCTATTATCTCGTTACTTTTCGCATTCGTAGGCGATAAGGAAGCTGTCTCCTGTTCTTAAAATAGATTTCGTCCTACTTGTAAGATCGCACACCCACAAAGAGTTATTTGTGGCAGTAGATAATATTGATTGACAATAGATAATCAAGTTTTATAGGCAAGCCAACCATGACCTTTTTATCTTTATGTTTTTTGCTTCTTTGGATTGAATAAAATACGACCGCACAAATATTGGGTTTTTTTACAAGATTATCATAATTCTTGCCGGATAAGCTTGCGTTGTGTGTGTTTGTTAATTGAATTGGGCGAAATCTTGATTTTCTTAATTTTGATCAAACAGCAATAAACATTAAAGAGGGAACTAGGAGAAATTGTCTATGCTCGAAAGGGATAGCTATATCAACTTTATAGTTCATATTAGAAGACTCCCTTTCGAAAAATTACATAGATCTTCTCTCAGTTCCGACTTTAATGGTCACTTATATGTGTATTTGATTGTACACTTAATATTAGTTATCGGGTTGGTTTAAAATTTGGGTTGTATATGTGCATCCAGTAACTGTAGTAATAAAATACTGTGACCACCAACCAAAACTTGCACCAGAAACTTTTTTGACATATTTTTTTTAAATTACTGTGGCCCTAATATGACGCCTCATGTTTATGTTAATCCTCCCTGCGTCTTTGTCAAATTAATTGTATAAAAAACGGACGCACATAGCGATAAACTCAGATAGACTAAACTTGGCCGATTACGTTAGGCCTGGCATTAGATTCTTAAGAATCTTTTAATATTTTTGTGATTAATACATGAATAAATACAATTTATGCGCCTGCTGGTATGAAGACGGCAACAAAACTTTACTATACTCGTATGCAGCACTGCTATTGTCCGCTATATACATTTCAGGAAACCTGTGGGCTCAAGAATGGCAGTCCGTTTACCCGAAAGTAGCAGCTTACCCAGACCAAATAAGACCGAAGCTTGTTGGCAATGAGACCGTGCATTCCAAGGATCTGTTCGATGCAGTGGATGACTTCCATCGATCTCTCGGTTTTGAAAGTGCGAGCGACTCTTATAAGGGCATCAAAGAGACCATGGCAACGGCCAACTGTCTACCTTCAAGTCACGATATGTGTGATGGTACCAATTACAAGTAAGTTTTTTTTACAAACCCTTTACTTATTATTTTTATGTTGAAAAGTAGAAGGAGAGTCGTTGGTATATCACATTGCGAAATACTGCAAAAGTATGGCTGTATGGCATACCTAGGTACTTACATAATGTCTTATTAATAACGTATGTTCACTGGTTGTAGCCCCTATTTTTTGTTAGCTGCAATGTGTTACTTAACAGTATGATCACTATAAGTGTGAGTCTCTGCTTTAGTCGGCAGAGATCGTTAATGATCGTTTTTGGTATGCTTTGCTTCTTTTAACCATAACGTGATATTTGATATTCTATCTAAGGGCAGCATAATGATAAAAATGTACTGACATTGCTGCCCGCATTTCTCAAGTTTATTGGATGAGTAGTCAGAGGGGTAGCGCCCACAATTTGAGCTGTCACAGTGTGGGAAGGGCTCATCTAGTGTTTATTATCAAACCATATTGATATAATTTTTCAGAATAAAATGGTGCGGTGAAAAGATAACTGACGTGGCCGTCGGTCTATCCAGAGCTGCGAGACTGCTGGGGCATGTCCAATACTTCAGACACTACCGAAACCTTCCACCATTGTACCGAGACGGACCTAATCCGGGTGTGTGTCAAACTTTAAATTTGTTTATTTATTTCTTTGTTTTCGCCGTATGCTTGCTTGTTTGACACCAATGTTGCAAATAAACGGATATTTTGGCAATCGAATCGTGTACAGTTTAGCTATTAAACATTAGAATCTGGTTCTGGCCTTTGTACGTTCGACGCCAAAGATATGTTTACAAAATTTTTATCTAACTGCAAAGTTAAAAAAATGTAAACTCTGATGTTCAGTACACCAATATTATAGCTATCGCAACGACAGTTGAGGTCACGCACACTGCTACATGTACGTGTGTACCGAAGAATTACATTCGAATTAAAAAAAAAAACTTTTGTTTTGTATGACGCTGTGTAGTCGTGTGTATAATGTGTAATCGTTCATCTCAGCTTTCGTTGCGTTCACTATACCCACTATACACCACCGCCTATACACCCGCAACACCAAGGAGATTGCAGATGCGTTGCCAATCCAGAGGGCTAAGATGGAATACCTCTTGTGCCAGTAATTTCACCGGCTGTGTTCCTCTCCATACCGGAAAACAACAGTGCAAATACTGCTGCTTAGCGGTTGGATTAGCGAGCAAGATGGTGGTAGCGATCCGGGCGGACCTTGCACAAGGTCCTACCACCCGCAGATTTTAACAATACTTATTTTTATTCTTCCAGCATTCCACGACGCAATCTCAGACATCGTAGCCGTACAGCTAACCTCGCCGGACCATCTTAAAACCCTAAGGTTCATGAATGTGGAATCTGTTCCGGAGGTTTCTTTAAACCATCTTCTCTGGGTCGCACTAGAGAAGTTCCCCTTGATGGCATACGCCTACGTACTGGACAAGTGGAGATGGGACGTATTTGGGAACAGCAGTATTGAGAATTGGAATCAGCATTGGTGGGATCTGAGGTAAGGGAAAAAGCCGGTAACCCTGGGGCCTTATGGGATGTTAAAAGCCCTTTATTAAGCGCTTGGCCTAACTTTGCTTGCAGGTATGGGAGTAATTTATTGAGGAAGACATTGAGGAACTTTTAGTGTCAATAAATAATGAGTTAAATCTGTTCTCAGGATGAAAGAAACTGGTGTGTCGGCTCCCGTTCCTCGCAACGAGAGTGATTTGGATCCCGCTGCTAAGTACCACGTGGTTTCCCATGTCCAGTATATTACGTAAGCCTAAGACTTGATTTTAGCTTGAAAAACAATATCTACCGTTGGGACTCGGGTTTGTGAAGGTCCGAAGCAAAAATATCAACTCTGTATAACTGTGAACTACTTTTTTGCTATTTTTATCAAATTCCTTGCTAACGAACCTTGATGAATCCGAGCCAAAACATTAGCCTAATAAGAGTGTAATAAAATTTTCAAGTATGAGAGTTAATCAGGACATTTATAGTACAAGAAACGTTTTTGTGCAGAATATAAACCAATAAAAGTTTCTCAAGTCTGTTCTAATTCTAAAGCTATAAGTACCATATTTACGTGTCTACGTAAATATGGTACAGAACATTTCTATAAATACCACGATTGCAAGCAATAAATAAATGTAAATTAAAATACAAAGATCTCCGCCGCTGCGGTTTCGCATCTCAAACATAGTTAAACTAATACTAATATCTCATGACCTACAGAAAACAAAAACCTCATCTTGCTTTCTCTTACCCAGTTACTTGGTGTCTCACGTCTTGGAGTTCCAAATTTTATTGTCTCTATGCAAGAGGACAAACCATTCAGGGCCTTTGCACGAGTGCTCCATCTACGGACAAAGGGAAGCGGGAAAACTGCTAAGGTACGGAAGTTCGTGCGCACCTTTTCGCCGACAGTCATTCATTCAGCATGTTGTGGCACTTTCCCGATTTTCATTTCACCGAAAGCATCGATATAAGAAGACAATAGATCTGCTTACTTGTTCGGATTGTTACAAGCCTAGCGTCACCACTTTGCGACGGGGTGAAGCAGGTGAAGAGGGGCTTTCAATATTTAGCCATTGATTCAACTTTGAATCTTATCGTAAGTGAATAAAGTGCTTCTAAGTTTTCTAACTAGCAGCGACACAGGCGTCGGATAGCAGAACTAAAAATATGACGCTAATTTAAAACGTACAAAACGCAGAGCTTTTTACTTGACAATTGGCACATACAGTTTTATTCAGGCTATCCAACATAGTCTACCAAATAGACTATGGTCAGCTACTCTGCCACTAAGTTGTACACAGTTCTATAGTTTTCTCATTTCGATGACCGAAAAGCCATGTTCCGAATTAAACTTAAAATAACGGGTATCTTATACACCTGTCACATGTGACCTATGTGTCATGTTAGGCTAGATTTATGATTTCCAGTAGAACATTAATTTTCGGTGAAATGAAAATTCGGCGAACATTATATGCAATTAATGATTCAAAGTTTATTGGCATTGCACTGGTAAGACACGGAAGTTAGCTAAGAAAAATATACATGCTAAATATAGTTTTTTTTAGAAGTATCTATACATACGTTTCTACGGGTGCCATCGCAAATCCAAAAATACATTTGCCTAATGTTAATTTTACCTAATTGTTTTATTTCCGGAAACGAATGCTTTTCAGAATGAATTAAAATACATAATCGTATAGAAAGTTTGTTTTATATTACAACAATCCTGAAACCAGCGTTTTAGTAAACAGAACTTAAGTAGCTTAATGATGATTGGGGCAAACGTTACATTTAGAAAATATATTTTAAAATACAATACGGCTTGTTATTTTTTCGGATTTTAGTAGGTTCGATGGAGATCTAACCGGTCGGTAGGCCAGGAAGTGTCTAAAAGCTGGGAATGCAGTTATTTTTAATGCTAAAATTAAAGAAATGTTTCCTTTGAGCAAAATTCACGCGATACACGCGACAAAAATCTTATAAATTGTTTAAATTTGCTATCTACAACATTAAGGGTTTGTTTTACAATATGTCTGCATAAAAGTTATTCGCTTGATAAATTTCATGCTAACGTTTTCTAGCACTTGTTACTAGAAGGAGATAGCACCGCATATAGCAAGTTTTAACCAGAAATTGCGAAACAAGCCCTTAGAGTACTTCCCTACAGGTAAGAATCGTTTATTGCTTGATTCGTTTTTTATTTTACAGTGACGGCATGTCCCTGGGAGCAAGTGAAGACTGGAGAACGGTTCTTCAGACAATGACAGGTGAAACAGAATTATCAACCAAAGGCATATTAGAATACTTCGCAGCTCTCCAAGATTTTCTTGAAGAAGAAAAAGTAAAACAAGCCAAAATAAACAATGTTGACATGGATGAAAGTGCCCCCATCATAGTTGGAGTCATAGTGATAGGTCTCACTATTCTGATAATAGTTATGTATTGCCTTAAAAAACACAGTGATAATAGTAACAATGTCTTATCCATTTGTGGGCTAAGCAAGAATGGATCTTTAGACATAGTGACGAATGAAGTACCCCAAGGTAAAACAAATGAAATAGAAGGTATTGTGGAAGACAAGGTGTGATAAATGAAGTTTAGGTTTCGAGTCCAAACCACAGAATACCAGTAGAATATAACGATGACGATTGTAAAAAAATTTCAAAGATTGTGACATTATGTATTGTATAATTAATTATGCCATATGTATTGCAGTTAACTTAAGATTGTACTGTTTAGGTATGTGTATGTTTAAATAAATGACATTTCGGAGGTGACGTAAACATTTTATAAAGATGATTGTTTCATTGTTTACCACATAGGCATTTATAGATTTTGGTAATTCAGTGTCATTTTAGGGCGAAGCCCCACTACGCGGCACGCTACGCGCGGTGCATACTAACTGACCCACGCCAGCTATGATTTTGCATGAGGCATGAGTATGCGCCGCAGTGAGATTTCAACCTTATTCAGGGCGTGAACGCCTGCCTATTGCAAATTGAGAGAGCATCGCAGATACTTGTTTTTTTATATCTCTACACTTCTACACTAATATAATAAAGAGGTAAACTTTGTTTGTTCGTTAGTTTGTTTGTATGTAGGGGGTAATCTCTGGAACTACTGAACCGATTTCAAAAATTATTTCACAGATAGAAAGCTACACTATACCTGACGGACATAGGCTACTAATTTTACGTGAACGAAGTCACGCGCGTCCGCTAGTAATAAATAAAATAATTTATTACTGGCTGCAAAAATTAGGGTCATAGAAAAAACACCTAAAAAATAAAATAAAATAAAATATTCGCAACTTATTGGTAAACGGAGCAATTAGTAAGCAACAAAAGTAATAAACGAAGACTAGTTCAAATAACATCTACACGCTCTTAGTCTCTTGACAATAAAGTCTTGTGGAGATCTTTTTGACATCTTCGACTGTGTATATACAACTGCAGTTCAGTATCCACTTACTTTAATTTAAAAAATCTACTACTAATGGACTCTTCAGCAATGCATAAATGCTTTTCTATTAGTAAGAAATAGTATAAGGGATCCTCCATAAACCTTGAAGATAACCCACGATAAACATAAACTCGGACTTTAGGACTAATATGTTTTGTAAATATGAGGAGACGCTCTTTAGCGGGCCGGTCGTTTGAAAGACCGGAAAAAATGAACATATCATCGGTGTCATGCAACCGTCATGCAAAAGTCACGCTTTAGATGTTGCCGGCGTGTAGGATGTATCTACCAATGCTGGTCAGCGTCATGCCCTTCGTGTCAATTTCCGTGTGATTGTAACCATCATTTTTTTTCGTTTCCGTACATCCGATGAAAATCGAATGGTTCTACTTGCTACGTGGGATTTAGGCACAACTGTACGTCAGGCCTTAGAGACACACTTAACTTAACTAAAGTCACTCAAAAAAGTTGAAAGAAACTTGTTTTTTACGTCGGGAGTAAAAAAAAAAGTTTTTCTTAATTCCCGACTGTCTTTTTTAATCAATTTCCTTTGGCATGAATATTTTTAATGATCATTGAGCACAATAGCCTTACTACGATTGTCATAAGGCGACTTTCGTCTCTTCAGTACAATCATTGTCCTTGTTAAACTAAAATTTTTCTGTTTGAAAGTTTCCTGTTATAAATTCATTTTGAATATAGTTTTATGTAATTTGTGGTGCTAAGAATGTAATTGCGACTACGTTGCTTTCTGCGGTGTGGCCGTAACTCGACACTTGGCCCTGTCTAATCAAAAATACAATTTAATAAAATAGTAGTTTTCGTGTTTGTATAGTCGACCAAGAAATTGCTTGATCACTTTTCGACCGTATTACAAAGGGATAAGGTTTAAAAGTGGTCAAGCAATTACTTGGTCGACTATACATAAACAATTTTTTGTAAAAAATAAGCGGGAGACGCGAGAAATAAGTAATAGAAAAAAAATAAACAATCATAACTAAATCGTGCTGTAACTGCTATTTTGAACATTAATTCATTGTAACTTAAATACTGTGTTGCCTCTTTATTAATAACTTATTAAAAAACTTTGAATGTACACCCGACATCTCTAAAGTTCACTAAACATGGCTAAGTTACATACAAACGTAATACAACTACAAGCAAACAAAACGCGTTGTAATTTATCATTGCAGATACAAGCTACGAGACCACAGACAGACAATTTCAAAAAATTTAAGTCCTTTCAGCCGTAGATTTTAATTTGAACCTGTAAATAGTTAATTATTTTAATTTCTTCATGTGGGTATTATAGTATTAACCGTGTGTACCTAGTGTTGGAAAAAACCACGCTAAAGGGATATTATAGTAAAAATTTAAAAACAGTGTGGATTCAAAACAAAATGCTGTCAGGTGTGCTCCGCGATGCTACCAGTTAGTAGTAAGGTAAGTAAATCTTTCTTATGAGTGAGATATAAGTTCAGAATGCTGTTATTAAAACTTTTTATTTTATATTTAAAACATACTATCCAAAAACGACTTAAAAGACGGTAGAAATACTTTTTTAAATAAAATATAGGTACACAAGGAACTTAAATAAACTTAACAAAATTATATCAAAAGACTAACATTATAATAAACTGTACATGTTTATATACATATATACAAAAGTCTGTTCTGTTTCGTGTTTGTTTCAGACTTCAAATGTATCCATTACCCCAGGACTATACACCACATAAAAAAAAGTGAAAAATTTGACGATTATCAAATTTTTCATACAAAATTGTGACAAAAATTTTGAATTGTAACACTTGTACGGTTGTGGTAGTAGAAACCTTTTTTCGATATCTTTATATGTACATTTTATCAATAAGTAGTAAGTATTAATTTATGAGTTGTCATACTTTCTATGTGAGTCATAATGTTCATCTAAGCGTGATGTGAACTTTTGAATGACTATCAATAAGAAGATAAATAAGTATCAATGTTACTTGAAAGTTCTTGCGCACAGTCAGCACGACAATATCTTATCTGGAAAAAAAACGGTAGAGAGATGATGATAAACTTAGCAATTCCCGTTTCCACTTAGAGCTTATGATAATGATATTTAGTAGTTCATGATGTGTCAAAATATTAACTCTTCATATCACCTTAGCCATAGACCACTTGTACTTAGATAAAGTGCATTTTAAGTACACTTACACTAAAGGGAGCTATATGAATAATTTAAAGTTTTGATGAGTATGTTTTAAATGGCATGCCCAATGTGGCATTTATCGCATAAAACCAAAGCAAAGCTTAATGCACAGATTCATAACAAGAACATATTGAGTGATTCAACTGGGTGTCTACTGTCTACCTACCTCGGTGGCTTAGTTGGATTAATACAGCGTTAGCCAGCGGTTTAGATAAAGACGTGGTCAACCTCGTTCGAAGTTCGAAGAACTAGAACCTTACGAAAGCATATAAAAGTTTTCTATATGCTCAAGCTTGTGGGTAGGTATAAATAATAATGTACTACACTAAGAGCTAAAAAATGATGTTCATATTTAAAAAAAAAATATTTTTTTAAATTAAACTTTATATAATATATGTAAAGCAAAGTCGCTAAATATCCATTCCTGTCAGTACTCATATCCTCGAAGGCTTACTCCTTTTAAACCACGTAATGGGTTTCGATTCGGTTTCCACTGCCATTCGGGGATATTTTCAAGGTAGGTTTTATGTCAATCAAGTAATTGCATGACCACTTTTGAACCTTACCCCTCTGTAATACGGTCGAAAAGTGGTCAAGCAATTTCTTTGTCGACTATACATTACATCCTAATTGTACACATGCGAACCCGGGACGGGTTGCTAGTTGTAGATATTAGAATACTAAGAGCACGTCTAATATAATTTGAATACGACATTTACTTCCACTGGGCTACTCATCCAGTCACAAAGTTCCTGAAGTAGGTCGGTACGCTTTATACAAAGTAAGTATCAGAAATGCCCTAATTTCTAGGTGAAAATCAGCGCAGTGGCTGTGAGACAGTCTCACTGGGCTGTCTCGGGCTTTATGAAGTCTTCCAATAGAGCTCGAGCGTACAGCAAACGCTGAGCACACTTCCATTGTCACAGCATGTGTCAGGGATACCAACTTCTCTAAGCCATAGATTATTTTGTTTTATTGTTTTAAAAGCAAGAACGGAGCAGATGGAGGGGTTCATCATCATCATCATTGTTTTAAAAGGAAAAATAATGTAGTTGTATAAGTAGTTTTTTTGGGTCTGTATAACATGTGACAATAAATAACAACTCTATTCTTTTCTATTATAATGACGTCACTGATCTCATTTGTCAACAAACCGTTTTGGGTCCACTACGTCAGCACCCTCTGGGTGCTCAACAGCCACTTTTTTGTGTAAGGAGGTAAACGAGCAGGCGGATCATCTGATGCTGGTGCTAATTTCCAGGTAAAGGTGCCCACGGAAGACCAGCGTCGTGGTACGTAGCCGTGCCTCGACATATGCTGAGTGGGTACCATTTCGGAGTTCTAGTTCTAAGTTCATCCTGTGTAGTACATCTTAGCACCGAGTAAACCGTTTTCTTTCTTTCTTTCTTTTCTAATTGATTACCGCTGCCCATAGGCACCAGCAACTACAGTAGAGTCCCAGCTCCATATCTTCATGAACACAAAAATTTCAGTTTTGTTATCCTGGATTCATCGTAGTACTTTCCTTTCCTTGGACATTTTCGAACCGTTATATTATTTATGATGGTCAATTATCTGTGTAAGTATACCTACACCTACGTGAAAACTTAGACCTCAAATTATTAAATTAAAATTGTAATGACAACACAAAGAAAAATTAGGGCAATGGCAGGACTTGAACCTGCAACATCAGCATTCCGTGCCTTGCGTTTGCCAGAGGCAGTGTGGCGAAACTGGCAAACGCAAGGCACGGAATGCTGATGTTGCAGGTTCAAGTCCTGCCATTGCCCTAATTTTTCTTTGTGATGTCATTACAATTTTAATTTAATAATTTGAATGTTAAAACATTTAAAAATAAAATCGAAAGAAATTTCGGTTACAAAAATTTAGACCTCGTTCGGGTTGGAATTTTGCATTATATACTTTCTATGTAAGTCATAATGTTCATCTAAGCGTGATGTGAACTTTTGTATGACTATCAATAAGAAGAAACTAATATTACTTACCTAAATAATAAAAATAAAAGTAATGTTAATTGTATTTGTTCTTTACATAGTATAAAACGAAGTTGCTATCCGTTCCTGTCTGTCTTCATCGTATTTTCGGCCGCTTACTCCTTCAAAACCACGCAAAAGATTTTGATACAGTTTTTACTGTCATTTAGAGAATTTAATTTCGGAAGGCTTTTAAGTTGGTCCATTACATCCTACTTGACACAATTATACTCGTGCGAGGAGGGGGCAGGTCACTTTTTTTGTTTGTATGGGCTGGAAATACTATATCGATTCTAAAAATTCTTCAACTTACATGAAAAGCTAAACTATCCCTTAATACTTTATTTGATGCAGAAAAAGTCGAGAGCAAAAGTAAACTTACTATAAATTTACAAGTTAGATCCATAGTAAACTTTTAATACTTTATCAACAACAACTATCGGTAAGGAAACTTATTTACTCACTCCATGTAACCGAATGCAACTTCGTTCGCAGTTAGGATCCTTAACTTATTTTACTTTATTAATTAATGATTATCGTAACATACAACGAATTTTCTGTCTTTAAAGTTAATGTACTGAATGGATATCGATAAAATTTGTATAGGAACTGGAAGCAAGGATACCCAGAAACGGACGGAGGCTTATTTATCCCGAAATCAAACGCGGAAAAATCTCGAGCGCCATGCCGCGGGCAAAGGGTAGTAAATATACATCCCTAAATATATCCCTATATTGCTGGGCACTAGCATCCTTTCCTAAAGGAAGCAAATGGTAAAATAATGTACTATCAGCATTCGATGCGGAACCAAACGCTACCGTGATTTAAATCAGTGACCGACGAAAAAAACGCGTTTTCTCAATGGCCCATCCTTTGGAGAAATGCACCAATCGAACGTCACGCGGGCCGATAGTTAGTTTATCATCGAGATAGTTGATGTTCGCGGCTCGGAATGGACATCCGCTCATGACTGACTTGTCGAAATGGTTAAGAGTGTGAGCCAGTGCGAACAAACCGCAATCATCTAACCGTTACCGTTTGCGGCGAACGCGTGCGCAAAGACATCGAATACGCGCGAAATTTGCATAAATTCGAACAGAACTTTCGCAAAGTTAAATTTATTCAGTAATTATTTAAATTCGTATTTTATACGACGTTAGCAAATTAAGTGACAAGTGATGATAATTTGGTTGTGAGCAATTTCTTATAAATATTAGCGGTAAGTTATTTTATTGGGAATGGCATTGTGAACTCAATAATTAGTGAATTGTAAAACATATATTAGGTACTTATATATCATTCAAATAATACCTGTGACAAATTCATGCGAACTATCCAACCAATAACAAAATTAGAATCGCTTTCGATTGTAGCGAGACTGTAAGCAAATGAACGGAGGAATATTTCGGAGCAAGGTGTCAAGTGAAGGATTTTACTAAATATACTTGACTGACTTGTATACAGCTATTGTTTATGCATTGTTACCGAGATCAATATTTACATAGATTTTTTATCCACAAAACCATGTAGGTACCAATTTAAGTTTTTTTCATTTATATTGACTTTCGAATGTAATTTCATTGCTAATCTATGCATTGCATTATTTCCGTGTGGTCTTCTATTATCTCAAAACGTTATAATCGCGCAATTATTCGAAACATATGTAAATGGTATTATGATTCTAGTAAGCACAACAACCGTGTACAATTCCGTACGCTACCAATTTGTTTCGTTGGTTGAAGCTTTATTTGCCCATTGTATTCGTAGTTTTTGTGTAGTAAATAATCAAAAGTACCTATGAGCATTCTGCATGCGGTCAAAATGGGAAAGTTTGACACTATAAGATAGTTCGATTTGTCCCATGGAACCACAATATCGTCGAGTTTACGAAATAACTGCATTCAATTGTTTAAAAACTGCATGGGATCCGAACCCCGTTAATTCCTTGAGACAAACTAAAGTTATTTATTGCGATCATTAAATTGACAGTGTTGAATTGTAGATTTTTAAATAGGAATTGCCCCGTTTTGCTAAACAGCTTCGGAAATAAATTGGAAGGATTTGTTAAATATAGGTACCTAGGTAATTTACTTTAATATTAAAATAGACCTCTCTGGAAAGTAACATGACAGCTTAAGTTTAATTAATGGGAGAGTGATGAAAAGAGATAAATTAAACAAGCGCTGTAATGGTGGGGCCACTGACTCTACTAAATAACTCCACGTTTACACTAAGTATAGAGAAAATACTCATTCAAAATGTAAGCTATAACACAAATTCTTTTCACTTCTCAAGCTCTAAAAGTATGTCATCAGACATCACGTACTGGACTAAAATGTTGGATTTAGACCGTAGAGATTAAAAAGTTTTTTTAAAAACCTAATAAAAAACCCAAGTTTCCTTGATGACAGTAGTGCTTAAACCGTTTGTGAGATGCTTTAAATTGTCCAAGAGCGCTTTACTTTTTTTTATTCTTCGGCGTTTGCAGGATGCGTGCTTAGTGCGTTAGTCAACAAGAAGAAATTAAAAAACAGAAGGTATGGCGCGAAAATCTTATCGTTAAAAATCAGTCTCTTCTCACAAAAAATAAGTTTGAAAATAAATTCTTGATGCATTAATTCTTCGAGCTGTATCTTGTTTTATAATAACCTGGTGAGGCAAGATCTATCGAGAGATTGCCAACCAACGGTTATGACAACCAACTGGCCCAATTGTATAAATTATTGGAAATCTTGAAGTTTCTGTTTATTCTAGACACAGAAATAAAAGTATTGTGTAGATAGGTACAATCTACAGAAATTATTATCGCGATTAAACCGCTTGCGATCGTTTTAAGTAAATATGGCTACATATGTTTCTGCGTGGATTATTTCCGCAGAGCTTTTAAAAAAAGCAATATTTTTAGTAAATTTCAATATTGACATGTTTTTGGAAACAGCTTCCACAATGAACAGTTAGCCTAAGCCAACCTTTGTACTACTTGAAAAGTAATAAAGCATTGAGTATTTTTTGCCCTAATCATCATTTGTCCTAAAGGGTTTTTTGCGGAAATCGTAATAATTGTAGTATTTTTTTCTAAGATTATCATTAGGTTATTTTAAATAAAATACCTGTCTAAAAAGTCTTTGGTTTCAGCTTGAAATCCTTAATGGCAAATAATTATAGATAATAATAGACAAACCTGTATTAGAGTTAATGATCTAGACGATTTTATGATTTGGATGCTAAAGATATTATGATATTCTTTATTGAAACATCACGGAAAACAATAAGCACAGAGAACTTACAAATAAGCTAGAACACTAACAAGGGAAGATGATATCACTATTGCGTTATGTATTTTATGTATAACTTTTATTTAACTTCACATGTTACTTTGTTGGGTAGTAGTTTGGGACAAATCTTGCTACTCAATTTTGACTAACTTTCAGTTCCAGTTTTAAAATTCGATTCGTATGTGTATATGTAGGTTTCATGACAATGCGATAATAAAGTAGGTATCTTCAACAAAAAACTTGTTTAAAAAATGAACTTTTAAACTAAAAATTAACTTTGAAACCAAAAATTATTCATGTTACCTAATGTCCCTATTTTATAAGTTAAGTATAATTAATAAAAAAAACATTTGATAATCGATTCATTATTCAAAACACAATGAGGTTAGCAATTCTGCAATTATTGATACCTCAATGCAAAAATGTGCTAGTTACCTATTTTTTTTATAATTAATTAATAACTATAATTACTTAGCTACGCTTCAACCTAATCTACTGGCGTTGAAATCGCCTACTCTGAGCATTTCTGTTCATCACTTCTGTCGCACATTCTCAAACATAAGGAAGCTTTCTGTGTTTCAGCAAATGGTTTTTTTTTGTTTTTGAGTATATTTTTTACAGCAAAATAAATGTGGTTTAATATATCTCTTACAAATTCAATGCGCTGTTGAACTTTTTCTAGTCGATTCTTATACATCTTTAGGTACGGTTTTTTTTGCATTTTGACGCAGAGTAGCAAGTTCAGCTTCCTGCTTGATGGATGACATTTAGAGACTGCTCTTTCATGCAATTAACTCAGCCTTGGTTTATTTTAAAACAAGGCAAAACATGGAGTTAACTCGCATAACTTTTGTTTGTTTTATCTTGAATTCAACTTGATGCCGATGTTGTTGGTGCAGCAGTCAGTTTGTAAATAATTAGGTATTGACAAACTCAATGCTGCACCTGTTAATGGATAATTTAATTTAATGGGCCTTATCAATTGTTAATATATTGAATTGTCATAAAAGATGACTGGATGGACGGACGTGCGGTTTGAATTTGTATGTTTTTTTTTATCTATCTCTGTCTTTGTAATATCAAAATTTAAGGTCAAAATATAAATAAATTCTTAATTATGAACAAAAACAATAATAACTAAACTAAAATAAATACAATATATACAAATAAAACTAAAGAATTGTTTTTATAAATAGAATCAGATAAATCGGTTATGATGTTACCATGCTTATGTTATAAGGCTGACTTTCCCCAAAAGTTAAATATAAAAGACGCTAAATCACATCAGGTTTATACAAAAACTGTCTTTAACATCTTAAGCATATTCAACGTTTTGGTGCAAGTCAACCCTAATCAGAATCAGCAATTGAGTTATTATGATATTATAACGTTCAGTGAGTTCTGTAGGCTTTGCATGGATCCGTCGTCACTGCCTGATTTGGATTTAAATGGGATTAACTTACATGTCTCAACGAATTTGAATATTAAAATAAGTCCAGCAAAGCAACTAAAGTTTGAAGTAGGTACCTAAGCAAACAAAACATACGGCAAAAAGGTAACAAACCACAGATATCTTTAAATTAATCTTAATAAAATCTCATTTTCTAACGTTTAATTAAAAACATATCCGTAGCCATTTGAAAAAAATCTGTAAATCAAATCATCATTATCATTACGAGACCGCAAGTATTTACAAGCTGGGCTCTTGTCCGTGGAGTAATTGCTATTCCCCTTGTTTTTCCGCCAATGCTTTAGATGATAAACCGCATTACTCAACCTTTTCCTTGGCGTCCATAAACGCACGTCTCCGTCTTCCTCGGCTTCGTCTTCCTTCCACTTTGCCTTCAAAAGCGGTTTTTTATAATAAATAACTTTATTTACTTATCGATATCTTTAATGATTTCGAAATTCATTTATTTAGTGCCTTTAGGTATCTCAATTGTTACCTACTTTAAAACACTATCTAGTAGATTTAAATGTCAATGACATATTATAATCACTGCGCTACCATTGAACTTTATGATGCATTCAAATGAATAATATTACCGGTATTTAATAATAACAAAAAATCATGACGTGACATGATATTAGTTTATATTTATTCCATTATGATATTCCCATGGGTGGTTAATTCAGCTGTTCAGCTTTCAATGGATGAGTGTCAAGTGTAGAAAATGCCTTATTCTGAATTTAATTTGTCGTGTAATCATTGTCTTTTTTTGTTTATCTTTTCATCTTAAATGTTTCCGTGTGTTATATATGTATAATACGCCTCCCCCCTTTTTACCCGATTACGGCAAAGCCAAAAGGAAGGGTTATGTTTTTAGCAGCCTATGTATGTATGTTTGTATTTACGTATGTTCCACTGTAGTGCCTAAACGACTGAGCCGATTTTGATGAATGAGGTGTCAATCGGTTCGTAATTGTAGTCTGGGTGACATAGCCTATATTTTTTGAGAACAAAATGAAAATGACGAATGTTATATTCAAAAAAGAGGGGGTCAAAAAAATTTTTTTTGGCTATCATATTTCACTAAATATGATGGTCTTTTGCAAGTCTCTGCCTGGTTTTTGAAATATCTTTCTGGCGTCATCTGACTATGGCTATAAGCACTATTTGGTCTGCCTGTGTTTAAATAGTGTTTACTTTAATTACTTCTTTAACTAGAACAATATTCTTAAATTGCTTTGAGTTGATCCACCTATTTCCTGCTAGCAAAGTGTTCCCCAATAATTCTTTTCCAGAAACTTAAATGTCTCAGTTCTACCTCGTTCGCCTCTCATCATACGGTTTCCTAGAGCTTTTTATTTTTTATTTATAGCCATTCTAGTATAACAGACAGCAATTTGTCCTCCAGTTCCGATATGTACTGCTAATTGAGCATCCTTTGCGAATTAGAAGTGAATAAGCTATCTGGTTAGCGTTAAAATTGACATCGGTGCTTTTGCTATTTATAGCAACTTTCACTAGGTACGTATCGGTCACCTGTCCCAGCTAGTCGGCAGTGCTAGACTTTATCCACCGAGGTCATTCATCCTGGATTACATTCACCCGTATACCAATTAGGTTATGTTCGTAAGGATGCTGATTATACCATAAGGGTACTCAGAAAAAGGTTCCCCTGCGTCGAACATACTTTAAAAGTTTGAAAATTGCGTGTAAATTCATATTGAATAAATTGAGCAGAGTTTAATTTGTCATTCAACAGAATGATTGTTAGGCTAAAAAAATAGAATATTAATATGTATAAGACTGAGTTGCACGTTAATGCATACTTAGTACAACAAATCAATATTTCCAAATGACCATCCCAAAATTAATTCAAAACTATTTAGATTCCAGGATCGTTTAATCAGCTCATTACTCGTTTCCCAACTAAAATAAAAATAAATGATATTATCTAGTAACATTACTACTTACTTGTACATACAAGAGGAAGGTTTACATGCTGCTTGCGCACCAAGGTAATCTAAGATCTGCCGGCGATTAGCTAGACCTCATAGTTTTGATCGCGCTTAGGCTTCGGCACACTATGAACACGTCGTTTTCTCGCTATACACTTAAGCCGCATTTTTAAAGCTGATTTACCGATGTAAAAAAATACTACATCGTCTTCATCACGTAATCCAGCCAACTCCAGCTAATTCCAAATCTAGCTATTGGTTCAGTATCCAGTAGTTCATTCCAAGGTCACTGGGTTAAAAACATACCGATCCAGCGCTAGATATTTTGACAGCGTACTGGTATTCAAACGTGTTAGACTGGGTTCACAATCAGAGTATACGAGCAATAAAAACGCAATAACGCGGCAATGGCTATCTCTGATTGGCCAATGGCCGCGTTTTTGCGTTTTTATCACTCGTAAATGCTTATTGTGAATCCAGTCTTACATTAATCCAGCCAGCGCCGACTCAGCGTTGGAATTAACTGACGTTAGATCCAGTTATTGGATCAATGTAAATCAGTCTTTATGCTAGTTTCTACACTGATCATGCACTTACCGCAGACGTGTACCTACGTGTTCTGTGTGACAGCCGGCTTAAGAACCCGGGTTTCACAGCGAAGTATCGTCGCGTCTGCCGACAAAACGCAGCGCCGCGCCTGCACTGTGATCGATCCTTAGACCCAGACTCCTCTCTAGCATATTGTTTGACCTCGTGCCGATTTTTGGATACATACAATTCGAATTATAGGCAGATTAATGTTGATGGCAAACGAGCACTATAAAGGGACGTACTATATGGTGTACTACTCGTATTCGTTGATATTTCTGTTAACATCAAACTAACTAGCAAACAATTAGATAAATAAAATACGGAGATCAATCACTCACTTTGCTTTGGATTTTGATACTTTTGGCCTTCAAACTTACCGGTATGGCATAAATGGTAATAGTAGGAACGCTCTGTGTAGCTTAAGGTAATGCCGTTAAGCTACCACCAACCTTTAACTAACGCAAAAGCAGACAGATTTAATAGATTGTGATTTCTTGTTTTTTTTTCTGCGGAGTTTGGTAACTTTGTAATTGTGCTTGATCCAGGGTCTTAGAGTAAAGTACATAGCCTTTTGTTTTATTCCTTATTTTGTCGATGTCGATATAAATATCCTAATACTGAACCCAAAAGTACTCTACTGTGTAGACTGTTAAATAACTAATAAAGGCAAAATACCAATTGGCAGGATTTTTCAATAAGTTTTTATCATTTATTCCTTAGTCACGGAAAGAAAGAAAGCTCGATGAAGAATCCCGTCAATATTACCAGGTAAATTACTGGTAGGCTCTGATTACTGATTATATGTCAGTAAAAATGGGGTACGCTGTATTTTCAATATCTGAAAAGCTAGGTTAAATACGCGTTATGCTCGCTGAGCCGCAAAAAACAACCATTACAACATACACAGCATTCATGAAAGATGAAACCTTAACATGCAATTAAGTTGGATAATCAAAAGTATTTTGACGTCAATGGATTTTTGTTAGTTTTCATCCGTCTTCGTGAATGTTAAGTAAGGCATCATAAACACGATGGTATCTCCTTTTAATGACTTTTGGACGACCTTGTCCCACGCATGCTATTGTTGTTCCACAATTGTAAAGCATTTGATTGTGCACTTTGATGCTGTACTTACCCATGTGATGAGTGGTTCATCACTTACCTGCAAAATGTTCATAAGCGTGGTAATGAGCGGGACATATAATAATAATAAATCATTTATTTCAAGAATCATTGTCTCATATAATCTGTTAGTACATACTTATCGCTAATGTAAGTAAACCAGGAAATAGGTTTATGAAATACAATCTCAGAATAGAGAACATTTCTGATCCAACATCTACCTCGCAGAAAGGACTGGAGACTGGTAGTCTAACCTGTCAGCTATCAAGCGCAGAGTTGGGGCTGGCATAGCGTTCGCAATACTGGTAGTCGTTAGTGCTAACGCTATCAAGCGGTGGTCGTGGGCCGGAAGATGAAACGTGGCTTAATGAGAAGGTTTTCGTTCATGGGAAACCACTAGATGTAAACAGCATTGACCCGGTTTTTAGGCAGTATTGGGGAAGGTTTCTGGCAATGATGTTTGGTTAATTAGTTTTTGCTCACGATTTGGTTTTGAGGTATCTTCGATTTTGGTGGATAATGATAGGGATGCCTGCAGGGGCATAGCGACGAAAATGGCGCCCAGGGCTCGCATCCACACTGCGCCCCTTTCCCTTTGTAAATTGTTTTAAAAACCTACACATGTTTTTTATTATTTTACTAATTTTGTAATGTAATGTATGTAAAACAAACAAAATAGGTACCACAAATATGTCCCCGTGTGGAATAAATGTATCTAAAATAACGATTAAATAATCATCAAAAGACTTATTTGGCCATGTATACGAATTTTGATTGTATTTTTTTAAATAAGTAGTTAGTAAATTAAATTTTTTGCGCCCCCCCCCCCCCTTATTTGGCGCCCAGAGCACATGCCCTGCCTGCCCCACCCTAGTTATGCCCCTGGATGCCTGTAAGAAAGTTGTTTCTTTTCTCTGTCACTTGTTGTTGGTATTCTTAATCAGTCAAGCTATTAATGTGTAAATTAATTTGTGGTACCTACAATGATAGTTTTTCATTGGGTATGTACATTCACAACAAGTGCCATAAATTGTCTCAGTGAAAATAAGATATTGCGACAAAGTTAGAAGTCGCTTAAACCCAATTCCTTGTAATGAGAACTTGGTTTTTAAGTCAAATCAACAAGCAGTATCTGTGTAGGTACCTACATAATTTTTGCATGCTATTTTTGATGCACAAAGTTCAACTTATTTCCGAATGATATATTATAAAAGTTTTATGTAATTTTAATATAAAAAAGCGGATAAGAAATAAGTTTTTACGTGTTTACATCTTATCATATTAATTGCAATGGTTTTTCCGAACAAACGTTTCTTGCATCACATATTTTTAGAAATCCGTATTAAAAAGGTAAACAAGGAACCTTTATATGGTGCGACTCTTAATAGTTAGTCTGTCTGCACCTAATTACCACTAATGTTATCGTTTTGAAATTTGGTACCTACAGTAGTTTTAAATTGTGCTACTTTTACCTTACTGCATTTACGTATTTCAAAAGCGGTTATGATTTTCTTAATGCCGCTTAGTTTTCGGTTTATGTAGAAAAATGGCAAAATAAAATAGATCCTCCTTGTCTCCGAAGCATGTAAAGAAAAAATTCTGAAATATTTACAGTTAAAAAAGTTTATTTTCATGTTAGATTAAAAACAGCGATGCTAGGAATTAGTACAGTCGGTTTGAAGTCATCAAAAATCCTTCGCAAACAAGCTATAGTTTTAAGGTCCGTTTTTTTCTTCACGGGTTATTTTCATTAATAAATTTTACAATAATAAATATAAATATGTTACGTGACGTGTGTGTGAGTGCACAAGTTCTACTCTCACGGCCGTTTTTCATAAAGCACTTAAAACATACTTAATAAATAAGGAAACTTAAATATTATGAAACCTGCTACTTTTCGGACTGCTAACCCAACATGGCGATTCGTAGTTCACTACTTAAATTACTTGGTTTCAAATTTGTCAATTCATTACACAGTGTTGCAAAGTAATGACAAAAATATGTAAGCAGACATAAAAATTGCAAATATCTTGTCCAAACATTGGACAGAGGTTCGTGCGTGACTTCTCGTTTTTTGTCTAGAGCGTTTTTGCTTACGCTTGGATATATTCGTTTTGACTCTGCTACGTTACCTACGAAAGTATATTTTGGTAACAATTGAACTTTGTGTGGGCATCTATTGTGCCACTTTTTAACCTAAGTAGGGCTGAGCCTCCACCAAGCTTGCCACTGGGCTCCTGGATTGCAGTGGATTACGGTTGATGAAATAATCAAATCAAATCAAAATCTTTTTATTTAGACCAACTTGAATCACATGGTTAGTTTGTACATACTTAGCCTGTTATTAGTTTATGTTTGCAATAATATTAAGTTTTTAGATAAAATAAAATTCTAATAAATATAACAACATCCAGGAGCGTGAATATCACTGCAACGTGGCGTGATGGGTATATAGGTCGTGGCTAAACACGAATGTAACTTGCGAATGTTTCAGCAAGTAGCTTGCTAAAGTTTATACCATAGTAAAAGGTTCCTTAAAAAAAAGCGCGCGCAAGTATCTAGAAGATTATGCATAGTAAAATTCCAGGCTGCATTCAGGTCAGGTAGGAACCGGCATTGGGCTTACAAATAGCATATAATTTCATTATTAATTACGTTTAAATTAAATAATAAAACCTACCTAATCTTTACGTGGTATTAAGCAAGTCGCTATACGTTCCTTTCTGTCCTCATTTTCAGCCGGTTCCACCACGCAAAGTATTTTGATACAGTTTTCACTGTCATTTAGAGATTTTTACAGCAGGTTTTTATGTACTAGCAATATGATGAATATCTAATTAAGTTTTAGTAAATAAATTGGCCAATTAAATAAGATGGGCCGCTAGTTACACATAAACTAAACCTGATTCATTTTTAAATAATACTTTTAGCCTCCATTTAGTCAAACATTATCGTATCACCTCCTGTATTGAGCATGTAAATATTGTTGACTGTATTTTGTCACATACATGGCACATTAAATATGGGAAGTCCTAAGATGTTTCAGTTTGCCAAAAGTATTTAGCACCTAATGGTGCCAAAGGATTTATTATTGTTGAAATTGTTTACAGAATTGATAATGTTAAACTTAGAACAAAATTTAAGAGCTTTGATTATGCTCTTTTGATGTGCTGTTACGCATAGATACACTTTAAAATAATAGTGGAGTCCATATATGCAATACTAACTGTGCCCGCGACTTCGTCCGCATGGAATACTGTCTTCGGGTACCATTTTTAATTATTTAGGCTAATTATTTTACAAATAAGACACATACGTATAAATACTTTAATGAGCTCGGGTAAGCACACTTAGGCATCATGGAAAAATACAGGACAACGCGTTTATCGTATGTTAAAGTCCTGTATTTACAGGACACAGCAAAACTGATCGCTGAAAAACGGGACGTCCTGTAAAATACAAGAAAGTTGGCCACCCTAAGTGGGATGACTTTTGACTGTCGTGTACTCGACAGTCGCCAATGTCGGCTAAAATATACAGCCGCGTATTTGATTGGTTCAAATTCAAATTCAAAATTCAAATTCAAAACCGTTTATTTGTTCAACATAGGTCTAGGTGCAAAGGTACACAAGGTCTTAAAACTAAGAATGTTCCAATATGTTGCGCCGCAAGCTATACAAATTTGTGATGCAGTCCATGCAGTCAATGAAGTACAGCAATGTGCAGCAGAAGTGTAGTCGAGCAAAAATTCGTTGATCGTGTAATAGGCTTTCTTTACTAAATAATTATCTAAGGATCTTTTAAATTAGACATGTTTTCTATAGTCATAATTTCATTTGGCACTATTTATTGTAAATCCTAGTTTGCGGTTAGAGAATGTCGGGTGCTCGAAAGCCAAAAATCAACCCGTATTAGCCATCATATTTTTGAAACCAAAGAGAGGTCTAGATTCGAAGTAGTAGGGGGATGGGACAGCGTTAGGTCGATCTTTATAAAATTTGATAAACGAGTAGTGAAGTTGTAATTTTCTTTTAGTATTAAGCTTTTAATTTTAATGTTATATGTAAAAAACTTGAAATTATAATGGGGGGTACTTAATATTTTATTACAATAATTTTCATGTGTAATTATTAGAAAACAATTACACATTTTAATGTTAATGTTCATAATTAATTACTGCAATAAATTCTAATGTTAGCAAAGCTTCTGAGGACTGAGAAGATGAAAGTTAATACTTCGTAATATAATCCGGATCTTTTAAGCTGACTGCTTAGGTATGACTTACAGCTAGTTTGTATCGGTTTACAGTTTTAGTTGGTTTTGTTACAAGGCCAGTGCTTATTGGATCCTTAAGACATGCGATGGAGTGAATGGCAAGCTAGCCACTAAATACTTCTACTGATTTGAGTTTCATATGAGAAAATCAACTAGCAAACTACAGTACAATACTTTAATTTGCCAATAGCTACTTGCTTTACGAAGATATGCCGTGGCATATCTAATCCATTCCAATAATTGTTATATCACTATACAAGTTTTTCACCGACTGCGGCGAAGCAAAGAAGGAGGGTTATGTTATGTGTTTCTTCCGTTTGTATATTTACGTGAATTTTATATTCGTATCAGTGGCGTGAACGACCCCGGCTGCATAAAAAATGTCGGACGCGACATTATGCGACCTCAAAAATAATAAAGTTTAATCCTACCGAGTGGGGTATCCACGTAAAGGTAATATAAAGGATGGTTTTAAAAATATGTATTTAAAAGAGGTTAAATTTAAAATCCATAGTGGAAATATTAAATTTTAAAATATTTTATTGTACTCGTAATCCTACCGATAAAGGTAATATAAACAAGGTTTCAAGAGCCCTTTTCAAAAATATATCTACACAATAATATTCTAGGAATCCCATTTCCGAATACTACAAGAACTAAAAGAACATCCAAATCAGTTCAGTGGTTTTTACATTTTGGGAACTTGGCAATTTTATAGGTAAACTGAGGTATTTGCCCTACGGGTAGCGGCATACTCGTACATTAGACTAAGTGTATTTAGTATTTATAATTTATGAATGTTATTCATATTCTTGGTTTCTTGAATTAAATATTACAACCTGATCGAACTCATTACTTGATTAATAACTCAAATCCGTGTCACAAGCTTAGGAGATAAGGATTTTTGAGACTGTCATTTAAAAACGAGAAATAAAAAGAAACGCGATAAAACCGGTTAGGTTTTTTGCTTTAACTACGCAATAATTCAATTTAGATTTCCAACTTACATCAGTGACCAATATGTTTAAACACACCACCATGCCAAAGACATTTCATTATATTCAGTTAGCATACAAATCGTATTCATTCATTCACTTTAGCCGTGGTAAATCCAAAAATTACATTATTTTAAGGATTTTTGAATGTAGAAGTATTTTTTGGGTCACGGACCGAGACCATTACTCTATGTTTACTTACATAAGGTTTAGTGATTAAGAGGCCTGTCACAGTTACACAACACAGTCGCACAATAAAAGTGCGACGCTTTTATTAGGGGTTGCCACCTTTAAAAGATTTTAGGTCCAGAGTTTTTGCAAGTATTTCGTTTAATAAAAGGGTTGCATCATCGAATTACATTTTTTTTGTTTTTTCACTGATAAAGCGGACTGAACCGGGGATTTGCGATGTTAAACCGTAACCCAGCGATGCACCATGCAAACTAGTAGACTCCGGGCCAAAATTGGATGTTGGCAGCCCTAGTAAGTAGCCAGCTCAGCTTTGTAACAACCCCCTTTAAAAAGAAATGACCCAAAATGAAGATCATACTTATTTGAGACTTAGCTTCTGTTATTTGGTGTTTGTTTTTAAAATGCGTTATTCCTGTATCGGTTCCCGTTTTTATAGGTTTACTCTCGATCGTTCCTGCATAATGGGATCTGTTTTTACATTTTTAAATTGGCACGCCATGACATGTTTAATTTTAAATGTGTAAAAAACCCCTAATCAAGTCTCGCGGATCCAAATTTTTACCCAAATCATTCCTCTAACTTTGACATTCATTCTTAATCATGAACGCGGAATCAGGCGAACAAGGTCGATTTGATGACATCGCGTTGTCGACTTTTTGTCAGGCCCGTTGTATTGTGCGCGCGACCTCACAAAAGGCGTGTCGTCACAAACGCATGTCCGACTCCGACAATCCGCGATCGTAGGCCGGAATCACACAATCAATTTACGAATGTAATGATTCTATGTCATAGCACGCTATCGCATATGTGGCCGTCAACGATAGGGGTTGTCAAAAATTAAGTAAAAAATTTGACGAGGGAGGAGGCAAAATATGTAGGTACTCGTACGAGTTGTCTTGCGGACCTTCTCGCGTGGCTGTAGTCTAAAAATTACCAAATAAGAGTAGTTTTATTTACGGGTAAATCTTTTTAGATAGGTAAATAATTACCTTGTTGCTCTGGTTAATCTATATGTATAGGCAACAAATTGGCAAAAATATAAAAACTAGAAGAGGCTACTGCCTCTGCACTTTGGAAAACGTAGAACAGAGATGGAATTTTATAAGTGCCATTACATATTAGACTGGTTGTCTGGAAGAGATCGCTCTTAAGCGATAAGACCGCCTATTGTCTACCTTACTAATTTGTTTCTTTGTTTTCTTTGTCTTTTTTTTAACGTGGTGTACAATAAAGAATATTTGCTGTTGTTGTTGTTATATATACACAGCTAAGCTTGTAAGACTTGGACAAAAGCGGGCAATTAGGCACGTTTCAGTGATAGTAAAATGAGATTTTACTGTTTTATTATAACAGACAATGTAAAATAGTCGCCTTTATACAATGATTTATATTTCATTAACAATCCACACAACTAGCTTGAATTAGGAGTAGGTAAAAGGTATTTTTCTGATCAATGGTCCAATAAGTGCATGGAACTTATTCAATATGGTTGAAAGAACATACGATTAAACCAACATTTTACTATTTCAGCTATCCAAAGAAAGCAGAGCCTTAATCAGACAAGAAGAGGTTCGCAAATGATTAGTCAGTAAATGATAATTCGTCAAACTTTTTTCCACTCTTGTCAAGCCCGATTCGAATTTCTATAAATAGAAAAATAAACATGGCCACAATAGCTCAGTTTAAAATTGATCAAACTGTTGAATTTCAACTGAATCCAATTTCCGGAAAGCAATCAATCAACGGAACCAATAAATTAAACTCCATTGTGATGCACCGGCTCTGAGGCTTCATGAAACATCCGTGTCGTATCTCTATTCTGTAAAAATGTAGCTGCACGTGCACACACAATACAAATAGCTCTAGTCCCATCCGTGCCTCGGTTGGAAACAACGATGCCCTGACAGATAAAACCATTGTGTCTAGGTAAAGTTAATTCAGTCCAACTGCCAGCGACGATTACGCCAAGTAGTACGGAGCCAATAATGAAATGATTACCGCGTCCGGTATTAGATGTATTAGCGCATTTAGTAATAAGCAGCATGAAGTCAGTTTACAATTTTGCCAGTATTACTAGAATGAAAGAAGGCAAATCGGGCATACTAAATAAATTTTAAGACCTTGGGACTTTGGGGATGACAACGTTCTGATTGTTAAAATGAATTATTTATTTTCCAG
This sequence comes from Ditula angustiorana, assembly GCA_963691745.1. NCBI lineage: Eukaryota > Metazoa > Arthropoda > Insecta > Lepidoptera > Tortricidae > Ditula > Ditula angustiorana. The sequence goes on from OY829478.1 coordinate 9,796,003, forward strand.
ATAATGGCAGTCCAAACGAAGGGCACCGATAAAAATCTTAATATAAATGGCAATGACTTAAATGGAACTCTCGTTATAAGAAATAGTTTTAGTAAATGTAATACAGACAAACAGAACAATGAAAAAAAAGAGGAAATTGATGACAGTTGGAAAGACTTGGGTATTGTAGAGAAAATGAGGCGGATGATTTCTCTGATCACAGTTGAACCAGTTCTTGCGTGTTACGTGATGCCTTCAGTACTTTCAGCTTTGGCTACACAGAATCTATATTTAGAGAAAGCCTGCAGAGTAAACCTTGGGTTTGAAGACCACGTGTGCGACGCCTTGACACGCAGAGAAACGACTAATTACACGTTTGAAGAAGAAGCTGTCCAGACTTTGGTCGCGTCTGTGGCCGGCTGGAAGACGGTGCTACAATCCTTCTTGCCATGCGGAATATTAATATTCCTAGGAGCTTATAGTGACAGAGTGGGACGAAGAAAATTTTGCATGCTGTTGCCTATAATTGGCGAGTTTTTAACGAGTGTAGGTTTGATTGCGAATACATTCTTCTTTTACCAGCTTCCGGTAGAAATAGCGGCTGTAACTGAAGCCATATTTCCTGCTTTGACAGGTGGTTGGGTAACGATGTTTATGGGAGTGTTCAGTTATATAGCGGATGTGACAACGGAAGAACAAAGAACGTTGAGGATAGGGATCGTGAATTTGTTTTATTCTGTGGGTGTACCTGTGGGAGCGGCTCTCAGTGGAATTTTGGTGCGAAAAATCGGTCTCTATGGAGTATTTTCGTTGAGTGCGTCACTGTACATTCTGAGTTTTTTATATGGATTCTACCGGTTAAAGGAAGTGAAGAGGCCCGATTTAAATGTGGTGAGTTGAGATCTAGATTTATTCATTTATTAGCATAGTCGTGATTAACAAAATTGTATGTATCTTTTAGCCAATTAGCGAATAGGATCTGTATTTAATTGTTTTGATGAAGAGCACCTTGGCATTTTGTTGTCTTCCTTGGTATTGAGGTATGCAAGGCACACAATGCTTGTTTAATAATTGTGCGTCTATTTAATGCACGACCTTAGTTATCTCATGTGCATTTGAACTGAACTCGACACCTTAGCTTAAAGGTCAACTTGCACAAAAGTATCATTGAATGCAATGAGGTTGCACTGTCTGTAGTTGAACAGAAATAGCACTTGAATGTGTACTCGTAGATTAGTATAATGTAAGGTACTTAATTTGAGTACAAGTATTTACAGTGCTTTACATAAGTATTCGCATTTGGAATGTGTGCACTATAAACTTCTAACGCTCTGTTTTGAAACAAAAAACTGGTGATTGTCATTGTGATGTTTTAGCAATACTATATTAACTCGCGTGAGGTGAAGAGGAGCTAAAAGCGGTACCTTATAAGGGGTTTCGGCGTAGGTAAACTAGGAACCCCTAAAGCATCACCATGTCCGTCTAATTGTCTGTCTGTTCATCTGACTGTATGTTACAGTATTTTTTGTTAGAAACTGTCAAAGTAACAAAGCTAAACTTTTGAGTAGATATTTATTTTAAAAGCGCATACAAAAAGTTGGAATAATGATGTAAGTACGTTAAAAAAAAATTTTCGCCCACCTCTGAAGTATGAAGTGCTAAAAATTTTAAACACATCTTAAAGGGGAAGAAGAAAAACTGTAGCGAATAAGTAGACCTTATTGGTTATTTAGTTTTAACCCGTGACTAAATCCGCGTATTTTGGATAACATACCAATTTAACCCTCTTAATGGTAAAATTTCCAAAAAAATTACACTTGTTTTAAATTTAGGGTATCTATCTTCAGTAGTTTAGATTGTACGTTGTTTGTCAGTCAGTCATACAGTCAGTCAGTAACAGATGTTTTCTCTTTTATATGTCAGAGGTAGATCAAGCCAATAGTGACTTTACCTTTTTAACTTTAGTCCGTACCTACCACGAAGAGCCCTAATTAGTTTTTGGCGATTCCGTCCTCATTTCACATAGTATTGAACTTTTAACCTGAATATGCTTGTTTTCGTTAAAAAGTGTTAGCAGAAGAGGAACGGTTGTATTGTTTTGAGGTTGTGACTATTCTAAACAAAACACGTCAAATGCCAAACGAGTTTAGGCAAGCAGGTAACTAATTAGGCATTGTTGCGCATTGTTTCCATTAAATACTATACAATAAATAGCTTGTATACATTGTGTAACAAGTTGTAAAGTTGACATAATATTTAAACGATTCCATGCGCCGGTGCTGTAGCGTATTTGGTTGGTTACACTTTCTCTTTCTTTTAATAGACGTTTGACTCAGTCTCCGTTTAGTGTAGGCAATATAAGTTCGTCGGTGGCCTTAGTGGTAATGAAGTTGAACTTAACCTGACTGGCGAGTGTCATATTATATTTCTTTAGCCGGTGTTTTTCCAAACATTTAAACTATGGCTTGCAAAACTACTTAAAATAAAACTTTAACTTTTGCTACTCCGAAGTTTCCAACGTACCTAAATAATGAGTAATTCATTATTGTTTATTTAGTAACTAACGACTTCACACGGGGACTATTAGGCTGTAATGTACATACATAATATTAAAAATAACCTACAAATCTTTAAATAACAGCGAAAACCTATCAAAATCCGTTGAGGGGTTTAGAAGGAGTAGGCGGCCGATGATATAAGGACTGACAGGAGCGGACAGCAACTTTGTTTTATACTTTGTAAAGATAAAGAAGGAAGGTATTTGTTTAGACGTGCAATAGTGTTTTGATACAGAAGTATGTAGTAGGCCTTACTGCATAAGAGTAGTTTTTGGTATGTTTTATTCGAATTAGTTAACACGGAAGCTTTTCCGATCTTCCTTAAACTATTTCGCATCCCACCAAGAGGTCTCATCTCAACCCACATTTTGATAACCGCTGATATAGACCATGTAGAGTAGAAATCCAGGGTTTGACATTGGTCAAAGTAACAGGTATACCAGATTATTTTAAAACTAGTGGCATAAGCTGTTTTTTTGTGGGGTTTTTTTAAGCTCTGTAATGTGAGTAAGTCTTTCCGTAAACCGAGGAAGCCTGTTGACGGCACCTAACTACATACAAGATGGAAAACGTTCTTTATGCAATTATGCAATTTACCAAGAGTTTTCGGCAAAGCATTACATCGCGTCAAGACTTGCGCACTCTGCTGTAGTTGCTTTAAAATACTACCCATACAATATTTATAACCTACGATATCACTTAGACCATATAAAGGCAGAGATGGAACTTATAAATTCATAGTATTTATTTAGAACTTAGGCCTGATTCCTTAGGTTAGGACTATCGCCCCCAGCGGCGTCCCGGAAGGCGGAAGAAATCTTGGCTGCGTAATATTAGGGAGTGGACTGGTATTATTAGTGCAGAGCAACTGTTCCGGGTGGCTCAAGACAGGGAAAAGTTTGCAGAGCTAACAGCCAACATCCAGTAATGGAAAGGTACTATAAGAAGAAGAAGAAGATCGCCCCTAACGACTTTTTTCAACGATGCAGTCGCGATACAGTCACAAAGCGAATGCAATATTATAACCATGCTATCGATGACAACGACATTTTACAAGCGACCACGCTCTAAAGTTACCCTTAGCTACTACTAAACACTACATTAGCAATGGGTCACTAGTACAGGTGCTTATGTGTACGCGCTACACTAAACTAAAAGTCGTCAGTTTTCCGTCATTCTATCAGGCTTGAATCTGAGTTTAATGCGGGGAGGGGCCTGGCCTTTCTGTATACAATACAATTATAATATATTCCTTGCTTTTAAGTAGACAATGCCATTAAGATAAAAAGTAACAGCAAGGACAAACATTGTGTTACTAAATATAGATTAGTTTACCTTTTGAGGACTTATGCATTAAAGAACCGGAATTAGTAATTTTTATCAGTAATTATAGTTTGAAAGGTTGTCCGTTCTAGCCTCCAATAATATTTGAATTTGATGTCATTGAATCTTTACTTAACTTAAAACCACTTAAATATAACCTACATGTAAGCAATATCCAAGTAATTGTTTAATTGCTATAGAATTGATGTCAGAGATGGATGGTAGAAAAATTATTAAAAATCTTATGATTACCAAGTTTTAAGTACTTACATAAGTAGGTAATTAATAAGCAATGATCGGGGATTTGGATGCCACTCGGGGTGAATGACCTCAATCATTATGCTAGTATGGATATGCTACGGGATTCCGGGGTTCGTGTGGTTTGATAAAGGGCAGCTTTTTTGTCATATTATTAGATAACCGCGATACGTCCAGTAATATAAAAATAGAGAAATTTAAGTAGTGTAGAAAACACTGGTAAGTAAGTTTTTGCAAATAATTGTATACAAATTGCGAAAGTTCTCTATTGTTTATACTTACTTATGCAGCTTATGCAATAATGGTTTTTATGGGACAGCCTTTATCATAAGTACTAGCGAAACGACCTTGGCTCAACAAGCAATAATTTTTAATTAATTATGAATTGTTAAAATTATAATTTATAAATAAGTAATTATAATAAATACATTAAATAGTTTTTAAGCCGTTGCGTGACACTTATTTTCCTTCCATGAAGTGTCGTAGTCATGCTAAAAATAAACTTGTATTGTTATATATCATCTAGCTTGCTAACGCAGCGCGCAGCCGCTAAGCAGCAGTGTTTGCACTGTTATGTTCTGGCGTGGAGGAAGACAGCTTCTTCACCCTTTTGGGTTGGCAACGCATCTGCAATCTCCTTGGTGTTGCGGTTGTTTATGGGCGATGGTGATCACTTAACATCAGGTGGCCCACTTGCTCGTTTTCCTTTCTTTTATATTTATATATGAATATTCTATTATATTTATATAACAATTTCAATATAGGGCTACTTATTGTTCGGAATAAACTGATTTTTGTAATTTTATTCAAAAATACCGCAATACCCTAATGGTTTGACCTCCCGCAACTCAAGCAGAGGGTCGTAAGGTCGGACCCCCGCTTGCACCGTTGGTTGTGTCTCTATATTGTTCACAAAATAAAACGATTCAAAAATACCACGCTTAACACGTCCCTAATGTACTATACCATTTCAACAACAGGAAATAGGCAACGCGTCATTTTTTATATGAAGAAAATTAAGATGATCACAGATTACTCGGCTGACTATGGTTTGTGTACGAATTATATAACAGGTTATAGGTTCAATGACTATCAGATTAGCGGAGCATGGCAATAAAAAAAGTCCGTCAACTTGACCTAGTTTAGTGTTAGTGGAAGGGCCTTCGACACCAGTAAGTTCAGTGAGGCGTAAAGAAATAAACATTGACTGATAATTTGCATATTGCCGATCATCATCATCAATTACCGATGGATCGAATGCTTGGATAGATATGACATTTATAATCGATCAATTTAAGAGTTATGAACGTAAATTAAGTTTTTTGTCTGGTCCTTGGATACTTATTAAATCAGAAATGTTAAGAGCTAGTCTTATTACAAGCTTTTATTTAGGCAGTTTTAGATTCCTAATTTGACTGAATATTAGTGAATATTTCGAATAAACGCTGTTAGCCAATACTCGCTTAACGTGACGATGGAGTTATCTTAATTTCATGTTTTATTTCAGGACGTAAATAAATACCAAAGTGCTCCTCAATTTGTTGAATTATTACAGGTTCCTAATATTAAGTAAAAAAACGGACTGTTTTACCTAGTACACTGAAAAAAAAAGGGTTAACCAAATTAGTTCGGTTACCCGTGAGTTTGTTTAATGGTAATGAGAGTTTATTTAACTTAGCAAAACAATTTGCTAATGATGAACAGTTTGTTTTTTTTGTTTTGTTTTGTTTACTCAGTCAATATAAAGTTACATTATAAATTGCATTGCATGTCAAATTACAGGAACTTATACTGAGTTCATGATTTATTTACAAATCATGAGTTTGCTAAGGTTACACTAGTTCGGCAGCCACTTCTTTGTGTAAAAGGTAGACGAAACTTAGGTTGTGTGTAACGAAATTGTATTTTCAGCGTAGGTATCAGAATCCATTATTTGAAAATAGGAACACGACATTTAGGCATAACTCTAATGAAGGCGTTGGCAAACGTAGACCCAACATGCATGACCTGCTATAGTAGCACGCTAGCGTTTATCGCGCACATAAACGCTTTTGTCCCTCTCGCACACTCATACTGGTTAGAACGGGATAAATGCTTTATGTCATCGATAAAAGCTAGCGTTCTAGGCCTCCAGTTACCAGTTAATTTAATTCCTGGTTCCTTCATATGTTACTCCGACATGTTGGTTTAACAATGAATCTACTTCGCTTACAGAAGCCAACAAATAACTGCTGCGAATGGCTGCACGCGTTCTTCGACTTGAACCTGGTGAAGGAAACCCTGTTGGTGGCTTTCAAGCGCGGCCCCAACAACCGGCGGCTGCGGGTGATCATGCTCGTCGTTGTTCTGTGCGTCGTCATCGGACCCATCTACGGTAAGATGTCGCATTTTTTTTAGATGTACAGCTGTTCAATCAATCAATCATTTATTTGCTTGAAGTAAAAATACATGCAAATACATATTACATAAGATCAGTTTCAAAAATACTATATTAGCTTAGATCTATTATTAACTAGCGCCTGTCTCGGCTTCGGACGAGTACTACCTATTAGTAGGTAAATAATAATTTATTATTTATTTATTTATTTATTTATTATTTTACATTCTAAAGATACCAGTAGTAGTAGTAGACGGTGTTTCGTATGTACAAACTTTCCATAAAAAAAAGAGAATTGTAGAGATTTAACATAATTTAACTTATAATAAATTTAACTTACTTAAATGTTTATATCTCAGTTCTATATTGAGGGCTTCCTCGATTTAAATATCGATATATCTATCAAATAATTAGGTATATCGAAACTTAAAGAAGGTACAGTCGATATATCATTATATCGATAGTTTTTACCCAAGCCTAATTCAATTTGGTCATGACACGACGAGGTCACAGACATCGGCAAGTTGCAAAATTAAGAAACCAATTGCTTCCTTGTACATATGTATTGAAAGTTATTTAATTTACTATTAGGAAGGAGATTGAATTGTGCGTTTGCGCATAAATAAAAAAACCGCCCACGAAGGGTTCCGTACCATTATCTATAATCAATATTTATTTTAATCTGCGTTTTAGTATTTGTTGTTATAGCGGCCACAGAAATACATCATCTGTGAAAATTTTAACTTCCTAACTATCACGGTTCATTAGATACAGCCTGATGACAGACGGACGGACAGCAGAGTCTTAGCAATAGGGTCCCGTCTTACCCTTTGGGTTCGGAACCCTAAAAAGTACCTACCTGTAATTGCATTCTAAGACATATGGTATTATGATTCATTACATTAATACTAGGTACCATTTATTTGATAGACAAAAATCATTAAAATTTTCGGTCATTAACCTTGCTGTTTCATGAGTTGTCTGTTTAAATTACTTAAATATGTACTAAGTACCTAAGTGCATATACAAAACGTAAAATATTTGTCATGAGTCTGGTACCTAGTTATTAGTGCACTTACAGCAGTTAGGTAGCACGGAAATAGTAAATATTAAATGTTTTTTTACCTCTCCGGGCATAAGTTGTCCACTTAGATGATTTAAAATTGGCTACCTACGCTGTAACAACTATGTGTTGATGGTCATGAAGTATCATTAAGCCGAAAACAATGGGAAAATTATTAACCGTAGCCTAAGATCAGCCTTCTACACACTTTGATTACCCTGTAATGGTTATGACCAGCGATAATAACCATACCTTTGACTTCTGTTTTTGGATGATAACTATTGTTATTTTCTATGTTGATTATATTTCTTTTACGATCTCAATGTATGGTCGACCAAGTAATTGCTTGACCACTTTTGAACCTTATCCCTTCGTAATACGGTCGAAAAGTGGTCAAGCTATTTCTTGGTCGACTATACACATATATAACTTTGACATGCACAATCTATATGTAAAAATATATTGAAAAATATATAATCCTGAACCTAATCTAGAATCCCTTTTTGTAGTATTGTAGTTGAACTGGAACAAAACAGACACGGCTCACACATTCAAACCTCAACGCACATCGGAGAAGGAAAATCTGTAATGAAATGATCAAGTTTAATAAATTGATCTTGAATCAAGTCTGTTAGACTGGTTCACTTTTCGTCATTTTATAATTCTAGCGGCATTTTGGGAAACATTTTGCCAATTGTGTTTTTTTTACTAATTCGGACCTGCTGAACACGAATATCGAGGTTGGCATTCCCGAATTTTGACCGGAAGCTCAGAATTCAAGATGGCGGCCAAGATGGTGGACGCTTTCTTACTAGTGCGATTTTTTTCGTTTAAATGCCGTTTTCAGGTTTATTTTTATCGTTGAATGCGAAAACAATTATTTTAGAATGTTCAACCAATTATTTAGCCCTGGCGGAAGCTCAGAATTCAAGATGGCGTCCATGATAGTGAACGTTTTCTCAATTTTTCGACTCGGGACCGACCTTTCGTTTTAAAACTGTTAATCGGGTTATATTTGTCGAATAATACGCTTATGATTGTTACAGAGTGTATAAGCAACTAGTTAAACGTTATAGAATAAAAAACTACCCCCAAAACGTGAAATTATTTGATAGTGGGATGCCCTTGCATCTGACAAAGTTCGTGTTTTGATATGATATTGCATGGATATTCTTTGTCTTTTAATTGTATATATTTGCCGATATTTCTGGTTTGGCCCTTAGTTTGACGTTTGATGAGTGAAACTAGGTTGTTGAAATTATTTATTACTTTGAGGTAAATGCAATAATGTACAATATCTGCCGCGAGAACAGGTAAACTACGCTGCCCGAAGGTAATGACGAATGAATTATCTATTATAATACTAGAATTTTATAAATTATATTATTCATTTAATTATCATCCTCATCATCATCATCTTTTCACGAATTTGTACCAAGTCCGGAACAAAAACATATTGAGATACATTAAAATAGCCTTTCGGAATTTGCAAAACTTTGTTGAACAAATTTTTTTGCAACAACAATGAACAATATTTATTGGTAGCAGCCTTCAGAATGGGTTCCAGCGTGATGAGAATGGGCATGTAGCCGTCTATTTCTTTCTTCCATCTGTCCTTAAAGACCAGCAAACAACACCGATTTCCTCCCTCGAAAGATTTCACGAGAAAGGAGACACATGAATTGTTCTGAACGCAGTGGCAAGTACTGCAAAGCAAACGTTTGTGTCTGCTAGATATGTATTTCTATTGCTCCTTTATCAGTTGGATAAAATACATGCAAATAAAGTATGATTAATGGGTGAAACTGCAAGAAAGAGAGTTTTTGTACCTGTTCATGACATACATAGCCAATAAATAAAGAGTTACCAGTTGACTTACTTACCAGTGAAGAGTTTACCGGCCTTTCAAGCGATCACCGGGAGTAATGTCACATCATATTTACATAGTTTCTATTACAAAACCAACAGCTTTTCAAGTGTTTCAAAAGCAATTCTCTGTTGTCCTCGCTTGGCACCGTGCTTCTCAATCTGAGAAGCAAGGTGCGATTATATCTTATACGACAAAATTGTGCAAGGTTGGTATTACCTACTAGTAAGTTCAACTTACCTTGTTATTGTTACCTACGTCAACTTGGCTCGTACAATTCAAGTTGGTTTCTATCTTCTTTAGGTAGCTGACTCAATAGTTTCAACTAACGTTGCGCTTATTTGGTCAAGTAAAATACCCAGAGTATGTTTCGCTGATCAGCGCAGCGCTTTTGGAACATATTATATGAAATTACTACCAAACATCCGAAAGGGAGAACGCTCACCTGCCAGGCCCCTTTCTGTCACCAATTACAGAGTGCAGATAAAAGGAAGAAATAGACGGCTACTATTTTCACTATACTGGAACCCATTTCAAAGACTGCTACCAATATAGTTCTTTGCTGTTTCAAAAAAGATTTTTTAACAAAGTTTTGCAAATGCCGAAAGGCTATGTTAATGTGTACTTCAATGTGTTTCTGTTCCGGACTTTGTACAAATTCGTGAAAAGATGATGATGATTAAATGATTAATATAATTTTAAATAGTCTAGTGTTATAATAGATATTTCATTCGTCATTACCTTCGGGCAGCGTAATTTACCTGTTCTCGCGGCATATGTTATATATTATTGCATTTACCTCAAAGTAATAAATAGCTTCAACAACCTAGTTTCACTCATCAAACGTCGAACTAAGGGCCAAACCAGAAATATGGGCAAATATATACAATAAAAAGACAAAGAATATCCATGCAATATCATATTAAAACATGAACTTTGTCAAATGCAAGGGCATTCCACTAACAAATAATTTCATGTTTTGGGGGTAGTTTTTTTATTCTATAACGTTTAACTAGTTGCTTAAACACTCTGTAACAATCATAAGCGTATTATTCGACAAATATAACCCGATTAACAGTTTTTAAACGAAAGGTCGGTCCCGAGTCAAAAAATTGAGAAAACGTTCACTATCATGGACGCCATCTTGAATTCTGAGCTTCCGCCAGGGCTAAATAATTGGTTGAACATTCTAAAACAATTGTTTTCGCATTCAACGATAAAAATAAACCTGAAAACGGCATTTAAACGAAAAAAATCGCACTCGTAAGAAAGCGTCCACCATCTTGGCCGCCATCTTGAATTCTGAGCTTCCGGTCAAAATTCAGGAATGCCAACCTCGATATTCGTGTTCAGCAGGTCCGAATTAGTAAAAAAACCACAATTGGCCAAATGTTTCCCAAAATGCCGCTAGAACTGAAAAAATGGCCACTTTTGAGAAAAGTGAACCAGTCTATGTTGATGGACATTGATATGAAAAAAAAATGTTTTGAGGCCATATCTTTTAATTACAATGAGTTAAAAACTTCATTTTTTAAGACCACCATTAGCAGACCTTCAATTAAATTTCTTACCTTGATTGAACGATTGAACTAAGGTTTTGCGAATAACGCAATCACCCTTAAATACTCATGTGCAAGTCAAAAAGTTTTTAGAGTTCTCAAAAAAAGGAGGGAATGTTCTCGAAAATATCAGGAAAATGTCACATAAGAAAATTTCCGTTTGGCATACCGTAGTCACCCTGTATAGCTTCGCGTGTGGCCACGTTCTTATACAATCAACACATTCTCTTGTGTCGACTTATATCAACGTTAGACTAACCACTCAGTCTATCTAGCTAGCTCAATTCAGAAATGTCGTATAGTCCTTTACAGGGTTGTTTGTTTCATGTTGCAGGTGAGATGTCAGTAATGTACCTGTTCACGAGATACCGCTTCAACTGGAACGAGGTTGACTTCAGCGTGTTCTCTACTTACGCCATGTGTACTTCATTAGTTGGTAAGTTACTTACGATAAATATAGGTATATCAAGCCCTATGCCAGTCTACACCAATCGGCCTAGCCCCTAATTAAGCAAATCAAGTTGCTTGTATGTACTATCTTATCGGTTTACATACATGCTAAATTACATAATAAATAAACTCGAGCACTAATATGTCTGCATTTTATAGTCAACCACTTTGAACTCTTATCTTAGCCACTGTGGAACCCTTTCACAATAAATGTTATAATGATACAGAGATTATTCACTACAAGATTCAACAGTGGCCCGAAATTCAGATTGGTTGACTCAACGATATCTATGTACTTACGAGATGTTCTAAACCATCACTTTGTCTCATACAAATAAATGCAGTGCCAGCACTGCACCTCACTAGCTCTGTCCCGCTCTTACTTGCGAAAGGCACCGCAATGTCGTTCTACCCGTTGCACGCATTGGTGAGCGCGCAAAGGTGCAATCTTTGATTGAATGTCCTATTCTAGAGTATCCTATATTTCAATATTTATATACCTATAGTACTATATTTTATTCAAATTCTAAATTACTTACAGTTCAATGGGTATTATTATATTATATACACTGTACATCAGCTATTGCTGTTACGATGACACTTCTTCGCCTAAATATATTATGAATATATTTCCGCAATGAATGAACTTACAAAACAAACACGCAAAAACCCATCCCAAGTTTTTTTTCACAGGTACTCTCTTTTCCGTGGGTGTATTCAGTCACATCCTGAAATTTGATGATGCCATCATCGGAGTAATATCATGCACCAGCAAAGTTTTATCCGGCTTCATGTATGCCTTTGCTACCAAGACTTGGCATATTTATATGGGTAAGGTCAATTCAGTTCTAAATAGTCAAAGACATTAGAATAAACGGATCACTCACGTGTTTGAAGTCGTGTTATTTCCAGATGGATATGTTTCGAACCAGTCTGTGTTTCTTATTCACGAGCTCTCAACACCATGGCTGATCGACGATCTCTGATTCGTTTATCTCAATATGTCTGTAACTCACTATAGTTATCTATTTAAAACTGCTTAAGGATAATTTAATGGATATTTGACTAGTCAGCCATTTTCGTCGTTATAACATCACTGGAATTTGGAATTGATAGTTCCTATTGTATTTTACAGGACCTTTGATTGAAATCTTCAGTGGCACGTCTTTCATTGCCATGCGGTCTATGGTATCAAAACTGGTCGAAAAGGAAGAATTAGGTAAGCTATTCGTGTTTAGAACAATAAGTACTACAAGCCATTTGCAGCGACGCTGTGTCCCTTTCTTATGACACTAGTTAGACAGAGTCGCACGCATACATTAAACCAAGCGGTCATGCATGTTAGTGCACAAGGATTGCTAAGGTTTTTTTTTGTTTTTTTACTCTTACCCAAAAAATGATCGGAGTCTGAGATTTCTTGTTTCCTTTCATTCCAGTTAGTGATAAATATGGTTCGTATAGCCTGTAGCAATTATTCCCTCGACAGTTATCGTTTGAGCCACATATAACCTCTAACATGGGTAATCCCTATAGATTTAACATTCGTTGTGCGCGTAATGTTCGACGATTATTTGCCAATAATCGTCCTCTTAGCAAGGCCGCAGTAGGTAAGTTCGTGCCTCGTGGGTTAGCGACACATAATTTACAATTGCTAATTATTCGACACAATGTGTGGTCGTTAGTGGAATGGATCTTATTGTTTGTTTGTCAAAGGAATACTTAAATTTGACAGGTTTGGATTAAATATATGAGCGAAGTGAATTGACCTAGTCGCAAACTAAGCAAAGCTTGTACTATGACTACTGGACAACAATTATACATACTCATGTATATAGAATTACTTAAACACATGTTTACAGCACGTCCAGTTTCTTAATAGCTATCGGCAATCTTCGTGATCCTAAGAAACACGAGTGACAAAATATATTGTCAGATGCAAGAGCGAGTGAGACGTAGGAAGATAGCTGAAAGTCATTATGAAACTGGAAGTATTGTACATCTAAGACTCAAAACGGTACAAACATTCATATTCAACCTGGTTTTAACCTGAATTTAACCTGGAAGCTCTAGCTTAGTCCAGATCACTAATCTCGTCTTGCCATTCAGATTTCATGATGTCAATAGTGATAATGAAACCATTAATGTACCTACTATTGTTTGTTTTAGGCAAAGTGAATTCATTCTTCGGCGTGGCCGAAGCTATGATGCCGTTGGTGTACGCACCGATGTACACTACGACATATACGGCCACCATCAAATCGTTCCCTGGCGCCTTCTTCTTACTGGGAGGAGGACTTACTGTTCCCGCTGTCCTTATATTTTTGTAAGTATCTTATAACAAGCAAAAAAGTCACCTGATGATGTGATCCCAGCTCCCTATGGGAACCAAAAACCCCAAGAAAGTCGCTGTTCCGTTTCCGACTTTAGATCCCCCTCTGGCTCTCAAATCACGTTACTCTCCATACGAATACCCCGTTTGTTCTGCAACTGTTTAGTAGTGGCTACACAAAAAAACTTTGCATTAACCCCCCCCCCCTTATATTTTAAAAGTTAAATATTTCTAACACTCGTAAACCGTGTTTTATAAGAACTATCTAGTTTAATGTAGCTATAAAACAAAATTGGATCACTGGATCCGAATTTTTGATAAGACACACCGTACATACTATATTATTATGTACATATTGTGTGCGAGAATATAGTGACAGAAAATGACAGCGTTAAGCGGCCCCACTTGGGCCCCACAGTCTATACAAAAGAGACTCACAGGCAGACCTGTTAATTACCTATTTTAAATCATGCGTTTTTTATCTTCTCGTGTACCTACAACTACACGTAGAGATCTCGAGCAAATCTAAAACTAACGACGACGTGCCAACGTCTACGCAAAATCTATATGCTTTTTACCCGATACTCACCAGAAGGGAGGATTGTTAGTTACACGCTTAGAACATGCAAAGTAGTCCCAGACACGGACAACGAGATAACAAAAACTGGTCCAATACGTACAAAAAACTTGCTCGATTTCAGAACTAATGTCAACGACCTAAAATGTTTTTGAAAACACCGTCTTTGAATCTCAAGTTGTAACATTGATATTGACATAACACAAGTCATAGATGGTAATTTATTTATAATACTCGTAGTAAGATTATATTTATAGTCAGCAGCAGCTATATCTACACATTCGAAGAGGTCACAATTATATCGGAGATCAAAGGTTTCCAGATGTCATTTTCTGATGCCTGAAGAGGTCGGGTCTTGATTTGTCTTGTCCTCGAGATTTATCAGGTGACAAGCCTCCATACCTCATGATAATATTGCTTCTGATCTGGAGGCTGTACCACAAAATTTACAAGTAATACAATTTAACATATTTGTCACATTTTTGTATGAAAAAATCTACAATTGTGTCAAATTGTAGCAGTTGCAATTTTTGTGGTACAGGGGGCTGATCGTTACATTCACCAGATCATTTCACGTGTAGACCTTTACTTTTGATCTTAGATTCTATTTCAGTTAGAGTTTACCTGCACATGACTTTATTGTCAAGATAGTAGTTGGTTTTTTTTTGGTGGCCTGAATGTCTCAAATCGTAGTCCTCGCAATAGGTACGGGCGACTACGATTGCTTAGCAAGTAAAATGAATAGATGCATCATAAGGGTTATAATGAAGATCGACGCCGCGACGGGTCCATTCGCCCGTGCGACGACTCCGGTCGGCAGTTCGAACCACCACCAAAAGTCATCTCTAGCACGGTGCACCCTGTGATCGTAAGATAGTAGTTGGTTGTGCAGGTTTTTTTGACCTCTTATTTGCTAATTCTGCTACTGCTGGTTGTACCGGTAGTTTCTGTTCTAAAATTAAAATCGTTTCATTCCAGGTGGCTATATTTAGCGAGTAAAAAATATGATGGCAAAGTAGCAGAAGCCAAAACGATTGAAAAGGAAAAAGAAGCAATGGCAGACGACATTCCCACAAAAATAGGATTTGACAATAAAGCATTTGAATCTGACAAAGATGTGACAAGCAGGACTACCAGATTGGACAACATGACTCGCTCGGCGGCAACAGACAAAGAAAATATACATCAATCACAGATAGAAATGGGCCTAACGGAAAGCATGCGGTGTACCAGTAAACTATAGGATAATTTTTGTGGTTTTATGCTAAGGATAAAATTAACGACATTAGATGAAATTTCAAAAACACTGACATACTTTTGATTATAATATTATTTTTTTATATAAGAGGACTTTGATGTAGGTACCTAAATTTTATAATCGAAATTTCTTTCGATTTTACCAGGCCAGGTGCCAGCACCCGAGAACTTTCATTGTGTTATCATTACATTTCATTTTAAAAATTTGGTGCAACTTTTTAAGGGGCCGTATAATGCCAGATAGGGTGACCAGCTCTGTGTGCTCACTTTACAGGACTTGTGATCTAAAATTACAGGATTCGTGGAAAAATGCCGGACAATGCGTTTACTGTATGATATGGTCCTGTATTTGTTTTATTAAAATACAGGATACTACAAGAATGATAGCTGAAAAACGGGACGTCCTGTAAAATGCAGGACAGTTGGCCACCCTAATGCCAGATGACAAATGTTGATCAAGTGTTTGGAATATTCATATTAATTCGTTTTATCTAAATATAGTCAAATATAAACTAGACTAAAATTAACAGCAAATGGGCGTGACAGACAAACACGACAGCAACTTTTCTGTATAGACTCAATCCCAGTTTTTTCAGATTGTGCCGTCATTCTAAAACATGTACACAAAATAAAACACATTTTAGCGAGTTTAGTGTTGGGCTAGAGACCTTTTAAAATATCGTCTAGAAACCGATTTATTAAAGAAATTTAAAATTTTAATTGAATCGTCATTTTTCGCTTCCCTACTCACGCGCAACTTTATTCAGTCATTGCGTCCCGTTTGCATTCTCTGGCATTATACCAAGCCTTTGGTAGAAGTGCCTTTATAAATTTAATAATTTGATGTATTTGATGATGTGATTCCTACGTTATACCTACTGTGATATTTAGGACTATGTTTATATAGGAGACGGACATTGTTATTGTTATATCTATAAAGGCAAAACGTATAAAGTAAAATAACAAGACATAAATTATAAATGTGATTGCGTTGTGTATACGATATAAAATGTAAAAAATGTTTGTTAATATTAAAATAGTACTTAAGTAAAATTTTAGACTACTTTCCTACGCATGTGATGCATTAGATGAATTTGGAATTGAAAAGGTACGAAAATCAATATGGTGTTTATTTTACTGGACATTCGCCTTTAATTTGGTATCGGTGCGGTGAAGACGGTCAACAATAATATGTGAAACAACCTTTTTGCTAGGGACGTTAAGCCTTGTTTAGATATTTTTAAGCGCCTATATATCACCGTTCCTGTATTTCTGATGCCAAGTGTGCAGTAATATAAAAAGATCGTTAAGCATAAATGCTAACTACAAGTTCCCAAATTCATCCTAATGTTGACACCTGATTAATATTATTTGTGTGAGTACTTATTACATAGCAATGACAATAAAGATAAATATGATTGCGAAAAGAGATTCCGTATCGTTTTCATTTGTTTACTACGATATTCAAGTTAAAAACTTACATGAATTTGGTTACAATCCCTGTGGCCCTAACATGGCTGCCCAAGTTTAAGTTATCTCTTAGCGGCATGCCTAACATACATGAGTAGATTCCAAATGCTACACTACGACATTGTAGCGGCATGCCTAACATACATGAGTAGATTCCAAATGCTACACTACGACATTGTAGCGGCATGCCTAACATACATGAGTAGATTCCAAATGCTACACTACGACATTGTAGCGGCGTGCCTAACATACATGAGTAGATTCCAAATGCTACACTACGACATTGTAGCGGCATGCCTAACATACATGAGTAGATTCCAAATGCTACACTACGTCATCGTAGCGGCATGCCTAACATACATGAGTAGATTCCAAATGCTACACTACGACATTGTAGCGGCATGCCTAACATACATGAGTAGATTCCAAATGCTACACTACGACAGTAAGCAAACAGCATTTTTTTCCCAAAATCGATAAAAATAAGTTTAACGTCTCGTACGTACGAGGCACAGATGATCAGTACTTTAGTATAGGCAAGTGATATCGGCGAAATTCGAAAAATTGTAAAACATTTTTCTCCTTTTCTTGATAAATACATTCACCCTGGAACTGTCGGAACCTAATTTGTTAGCACCCTGTATATGCATAGAGTTTTTCTACGTGAGTGAATCAGAATCGAAGAGATCCGCTCAAGACACTGAGACTTGTTTTGTTATACTAAAGTGAAAGTAGGCGCAGAGGCATATTTACCCTAGGGCCATCCAGGCCATGGCCCGGGGCGCCAGCCTGCGAGGGGCGGCCGCAGCCCCTAAAATAAAATACTTTATAGTCTTTTAATGGGGCGCCAAAGCTAAATAGCCCGGGGCGCCAAATCTTTAAATACACCTCTGAGTAGGCGGGGCCCATTACACGTTGAACGGATGGCCGATGAGGCCAAAAAGTTAGTGGCGACCGTGTATAGGAAGATGCAGCGTGGGCAGACCCCTAGCAAGGTAGACCGAGGACTTGACTGTACCACAAAACTAACTAGTGCTACAAATTATTTACATATTTGTCACATTTTAATGTTTTTTTTCTTCAATACCTAATTATATTAGCCTGGCCTGTAGGGGCTTGGTAATTATTGCAGGAACCCGCTGTTCATGACGATGAGTGTTGTCGGCTATTACACTGAACTTGGCCCGACACTGCCGTGTATTTAAACTAAAATCTTTTGAAATTAAACCATAATTTGAACGGATAAGATACTTTATTATCAGTTACTGGACGTAACATTTTATTCTTACAAAAATACCTATTGTTTTCTAAATATTCAAACACCATAATAATACAACATTAACAATAATTATCTTAATAAAATCATTTTGGAGATTACTTCTCTTAACATTGAGGTAAGTAATAAGAGTCATAAAAGTTTTCAAAAATTCACCTTACGGTACAATAGTCATACCTATTAAAAGCATTGGATTCTTATAAAACAGTCTTATTTATTTAAAATTTTAAAAGCAACACCTGAATTAAATGATATTTAAATAGTACACAAAACTTCGTATGAACTGAAAGGAAGTTCCTTACCAGCGAACGAGATGTACATGTTTTTGTGCGAAGGATGAACCTGAAATTAAAAAAAAAAAACAAGGTTAGCTTATAAAGGCCAAGGAGTTCCTGCATGCAGTTTGCAACACCTGCCCCTCTAGAACACTAGCGTTTATCGCTGACATAAAGCATTCGTCCCTTTCGCACACGCATACTGGTTAGAACGGGATAAATGCTTTATGTCATCGATAAAAGCTAGCGTGTTAGGCCCCTGGAAGGCGAAGCGGATCAAATAACACGATTCGACAGAGATGTACTTTAAAGGAAGTTGTTACCTTCTAATATAATTATAATAATATACCGATAAACAGATAGCAGCAGTGTGAAACGAACAGCGCGACTTAAAACTGTATCATAATCCGTTGCGTGGTTTAGGAGGCGGCCGAAGATACGATGAGGACAGACAGAGCCGGACAGACACTTAGTTTTATAATATGTAAATATAAACAAAAGGTAAATAAAAAAACTTAATCTTAAGTGTATCAAAATGCGTTAGAATGAGCAAACTGGTGTCGAACCTGTTTCTTTTTTTGCTGTTAATTCACTAGTTAGTTTCACTATAGTATTTGTATGAGGTGTTCCCTTATCCTATATTGACCGCATGAACTTTAATATCTATGGCGTCGGTGCACCTTGAACGTGCAATAAACTACAGTATTACCAAAAATATATTGTGCCACAATGTAACTGCGCAGTAGACCAATTTTAGTAGCGCGAGAAATTTCGATGTACCAATGATAAAGTAGAATTTTACGCGCGCTAAACTCTTGCGCTTTTATTGGTCTATCGATTTCGGAACAACATGGCGGTAGCCCGTGCGCCACAGTGTACGAATTGTGTAAGCGGGACAAAGCTAAGAATGCATAGCTCTGCCAGTTGCGCTTGCAAATAAAGTACAATATGGATTATTCACACGTTCGGCTACTATCGGAAACCGGTCTGCGCTTCTCTGCGCAAACGAATACTGCCGATGCTCAATATTATTTTTGGTAAAACTGTAGTAGGACAGGAATGTAGGATCACCTTCCCCGGGGTCAGGGAGCCCTGGTGCTTGGCGCGGCCGAGGTACAGCGGCTCCCCGGCGGCGGTGTTGCCCGCCACCACGGCGTTGGGCGGCGCGGCGCCGCTGCGGCTCTCCACCCAGCGGATCCGCTCCGGACGCGCGCAGCACACCTACAAGCCAAGACAAGGTTGCGACTATACTATTAAAATAATTTTTTTTTGTTATCAAACTTTCTGTTATCAAAGGTTGACTGGTAGAGAATGCCTTAAGGCACTAAGTCCTACTTTTGTACATTCTATTGTAAATTTTTGTGCAATAAAGATTAAATAAATAAAATACAGTACCGGTCACGGAATCCTGCTTTTAGAAGAGACAAAATGTATTTAATACGGTATTCCACTCACAAATCGAATGGCATAAAAGTGCAAAATTGTTGTAGACAACTATTAAAAATATAGTTATGTTCAAAGATGCAGTTAAGAAATCCGATATTTTAGAAGTTACAAAAATTACAAGCGATACAAAGTTACAAAAATTATAAAGAAAAAAAGTCCTTTTTTTAAATAATTAATAGATTCAGGCGTTACTTTGCGGAGGTCCATATCAACAAACTGGAACAAATTACCTTGCTACTCCGCGAAACCAGTGCCGGGCTCGTGCAAAATAGCTGCGTCTGTGCGACACATATATGTTCATGCAAAAACCCACCCTCCCACCTTCCACCCTCTTTTGCATGAACATACATATATGTGTCGCACAGACGCAGCTATTTTGCACGAGCCCGGCACTGGTTTCGCGGAGTAGCAAGGTAATTTGTTCCAGTTTGTTAGTCCTTTTTTTGTTTCGAAATAATTTACGCTCATTCGAATCCAGCTAAATATAGAAAAATTTATTATGAGACTAATGAATTACAAGCTGACAGTATTAAAATAAACACGATTTAGTATTGGCTCCATACAAATCACGAGTTTGACGTCATAATCGCTGTATGCAATGCGATAGAGCGTTTTCGTGACGCAGGCCCGTTGTCATTTTATTACTCGTATTTCGAAAAGTAATGATTGTAGAAGATAACTAAAACCAGTTTTTTTCAATAAAATAGGAAGGAAAACAAGCAGGTGGGTCACCTGATGGTAAGTGATCACCACCGCCTATACACCCGCAACACCAAGGAGATTTGATAGAGGAGGATGCCTATCGATAGTATTGGATTTTAATGACTATCGATACTATCGATGGGCCTATCGATATTGTGACTATTTTTCGAGATCAGCTATCGATAATCAAACTAGGCGACATCAGCTTTGCGAGGCCTACGGATAACTAAATAAAATAACTGACTTTTGATCAATTTCGAAATATATTTCGCGGCGGCGGCCGGGAAAGAGTTGCCGGGGTATTAGTACAAAACGGCCTAGACGGCCAACAATGCCAATTCACCTCTGTGAACGCATTTTATGAAATAGTCACCTCAATATTATTGACAGCATTTTCGTTGCCTCCCCACGGCACGTAGGCGGCGCGATGCTTTATAGCCAGCTTGCCGGGGATCAGGTCGCCCTGGAAGCGTGCCCGGATGGCCCACAGCGGGCTGCCGTCGTGGCCCTCGTAGCCGGCCACCACGGCCCTGTCGCTGAGGCTGGCTGCGTCCAGCGGAGTACTGGGGATCCACTCTACGGCCGCTGAAATTAGAAACAGTTGGCAATTTTTAACATGGACTCTGAAGATTTAAACAAACTACATAGGAAATGTCGAAATATTGAAATGTAAATGGTAAGAATTAAGAAAACGATAAATTATATTTTGTCCAACTGTCGCCAGAATGGGAGGGTTAGGTTTTGTAAAGTTTTTGTTTTGCTTGTATTGTAAAAGATCAATTTTTAAGTAGAACTATTATGGCATTTGACGTATGTCACACCTGTCGAAAAGGCCGACAATAGTACAAAATAGTAAATGTCAGTACATCGACCCGCAAAATAGACGCATCAAGTCGTCAAGTTGTCCCAGCCCACTAATACCGATAACTTAATAATCCCGGAAGTTAGTTTCACAGCTTGGCCGTACACATAAGGAATGATACACAGAATTGCTTTCCTTATAAATAATAAAATTATATATTTTAATATTGTAATCTACAATCAGTCTTCAGACTTTAATTAGACTTTTCATAGGCAAGTTATGTCTCGAAAGAGAGAAAGTGCCATTGCCCTATCCTCTTTCAGTCTGGGAGCACATGGGCCCGCTTCAGTTGTTTGGTTGTGCCAGAACTAAGCAACATGTTGGCCAGAAGGTTTGGATGGTTGTTTAGCCTCACTTTGTATTCTATCCTGTAGCAATCAATCTTTGCGGGTGGTAGGACCTTGTGCAAGGTCCGTCCGGATCGCTACCACCATCTTGCTCGCTAATCCTGCTGCTAAGCAGCAGTGCTTGCACTGTTGTGTTCCGGCGTGGAGAGCAAGACAGCCGGTGTAATTACTGGCACAAGAGGTATTCCATCTTAGCCCTCTGGGTTGGCAACGCATCTGCACTCTCTTTGTTGTTGCAGGTGTCTATAGGCGGTGGTGATCACTTACCATCAGGTGACCCACCTGCTTGTTTGCCTTCCTATGTTGTATAAAAAAAAAAATCTCTTTTGGCATTTCCAGGTAGTAAAATAAAAATAGCTTTTATTCACTGCTCCACATGTTGTTTAGTGTTTTTACAGATTCCAGCAAACAACTTGAGCATTGGCCTTGACTGCGCAGTAGCCAGAGAGTAGCTAGTACAAATCTGTCTGCACAAACTTACCCCCCCCCCACTTGATTTATGCTCAAGTTGTTTGCCTGCAACTGTGCTTACTGAAACTGTGCAACTTATTGAAATGCTTACTATTCTACTACTACCATTAGTCTGCATCGGATCTATAACCAAATTATCCCTAGAAATCCAAATAAACCCTAGAATTTAGTAACAGTTTATGCAATTTACAAATGTATAAATATTATTATTATAGTCATGTGCAATAATTTAGTAATAAGTTGCACTCTCGTAAAAAGTTGCTGTGCCCGACAGGGTCCACGATGAACACATAGCTTAAGACAACATCTGTAACATACATTGTGGAAAAGCAATAAAGTATTGAATATCCTGAAACATAGGTCTACTCCCAGGTTGGATGATTCATCAGGTTATAAATGACACTTTACTGTTGAATCACTAAACAAACAGTCATATCTCTTACAGATAAATAAAAGCAGATGACTCATATACAATATCCACATCCATTACCGTGGTACAAAGGACATCCACAATTAAGATAAGACCAACAATTGGTTTATGAGTACTTACGGCCATAACCTTGCTGAGGTGTGACTGTCGGATATCCAGGGTACGAAAAAGCAGGAGCTGGTGCTGTTGGGGCTATTCCTGGGGCTGATGGGGCCACCCCTGGCTGTCCAGGGTAGGGGTAAGCGAAGCCCGGTTGATAGGGGTATGGTTGCTGACCAGCAGGGTAGTTGGCCGGTTGGCCAGGTGGTGGAGCATTAGCTGGGTTGTATATCTGAGGATATATCTGGTTCTGTGGTGGTGGGTACTGGGGAGGATTTCCGCCATATGGATCTGAAAAGCAAAGGCATTCAATTATGGGTTTTATTGTTGTGAGTGGTGAGTTCATCTTTGTGTCTTGCATTCTGCACATTTAATTTAACTATTGTGTGTAGGGTTCTGCCATAAGGATTTAAACAGAACCCTATCACTAAGGCTCTGTTATCTATTCATTCGTCTGTCTGTCACAAGGCCACTGTATCTTTTGGATCATAATAGATTGACACTTGAATTTTGCACTAAGTGCCCCCCCCCCCCCATACAAGAAACATATTTTTGAGTTTTTTTGTATGGCACCCTTCATGTGGTAGTTGACTTGCACTTGGCCAGTATTGTATATTTAAAAAACTCAAAAGAGAATTGTACATTAATACTACACATATATAAATCTCTCTAAAGTTTTTACCTATATGTATGTTAAAGTTATTGTGACAAAACTGATAAAAAAAATTTAACAGTGTTGTAGTGACGATTTCACTAACTAACCTAAATCGTACCATACCTGATAATTAATTATTTAATAACGGTTAGCACAATGTCTTTTTGACTCAAATGGGTTTAGCAGTTTTATTTTTCTGGTACACCGCATATGCCCCGTAACTTATAACTTTCACCACAATTAGCTACTTCAAACCGAATGAATGACAAATGACGCTCGTATTTTTTGCCAGTCAGCATCATTTTTATTTATATCTAGATATGTATGTGAGTCGATACGATGCGAGTTAAATAAGGAATCTAGATTTTTTAATATCTTTTATATCGATTTTAGCAAGTTGCTTATAAAATATTGGATGAAATTTCTTAATACGTATTAATAATACTTACATCCGGACATCGCGGTTACTCTTTTGTTTTAAGACACAGAATTGAATACACTGCCGCGTTGACTACTAATGAACGTTAAAATCGAGGACGTAGTAAGAGACGCGCGTATTAAATCACATTAATCAAACACAACACAATGCTCCACTCGAAGCAAAATCACAGCAAAATAAGCAAGTAAAAACAAAGTCCAACGAATGTTTGGGGCCGGTAGGGATGGGATTTTGACAGCGCACGATCGAAAACTTATATTCTTGGTTTGTCATGTGTAACTAAAAGTATCGTTAGAACGTATTAAAATTGCATTTTGTCATAAATTCGTTACGCAAGTACATTAAAACGGTATTTCTTTATTAAAAACAGACTTATGTAAATTTTCTGAACGTGTTCTTAGTGGGAAAGGAAAGTGCTTACTAAATACCAACATCGTTTCAGAACGCGTGTGATTGGCATGACGTGGTTCTGTAGTTAGAATAGCATCTAAACGCACGTCATTCAAACAAAAAGTTCAAACTCGTCATTGGTTGATATTAAGATCACAGATTAGAGAGATATATTAAGATTGCGCAACAGGAAGTAATAAAACACATTTATGAACAAATTGTAAGAAAACCTGGGTTTATGTACATAATATAATATTTTATACCTAACTTACAATTTCATTAAATGGGTTCCTACAAAAATCTGAAAGTTCGGAAAAAAACAAACACCTATACCCATAGAATTAACCAGAAACCGCCAGCGCGCCTAAAACTGAGGCAACTAAAACCACTCTTAAATGGAGTGGTTGCGCTTTATTGCGCTTAGTCGCTCTTTTGCAAGTAGCGCGTCATGACGTATTGTACTAATGCCAATTTTAATTGTAAAATGCCGTCTTGTGTCGTTCCTTCAAGCAAAAATGCTGCTGGACATACAAAAAAACAGGATAGGACCACATTTCATCTGCTAGTAGCTCTTTTAAAAGTGAATTTATTTAATTATTTAATTTATTTTACTTATTGTGATTGACTTGGAAAAGAGGGCGTCCATTTTGTAAGTGTTGCCAGTGTAGTCAAAAATGGGATCAACCGTGTAAGTATGGGGAATCGGCCCCAGACGTCAATTGATTGCCCAGATTTATTGGCCAAGATATAAGATGCTGATTCACCAAATATTAACCCTTAAATGCCACAGGTATACGAGAAAAAAAAATATTTTTATTTTATTTTATCTAAACTACAGAACCGATTTTTATGAAACTTGGATAGAATATGTAAGTAACTTAGGTTTAACAAACTGGAACAAATTACCTTGCTACTCCGCGAAACCAGTGCCGGGCTCGTGCAAAATAGCTGCGTCTGTGCGACACTTATATGTTCATGCAAAAACCCACCCTCCTCCGCTTCCACGCGAAACAACATATATCACACAGACTCAACTACACACCACCACCACTAAACACTAAAACTACACGATCGACGCGCGTTTCGCCTCTATACGAGGCATCATCAAGACCAAAAAAAAAATTTTGCTTGGGTGCTTTTGTTTTTTTGCAAAAATGTTGGCGGTAGGCGGGATTAAAGAAAAATGTTTTAGTTTGTCAGTACGCCATTCGTTCAAGTACCGAACGGTCGTACTGTTCGATCTTGATGATGCCTCGTATAGAGGCGAAACGCGCGTCGATCGTGTAGTTTTAGTGTTTAGTGGTGGTGGTGTGTAGTTGAGTCTGTGTGATATATGTTGTTTCGTGTGGAAGCGGAAGAGGGTGGGTTTTCGCATGAACATATATATATATATGTCGCACAGACGCTGCTATTTTGCACGAGTCCGGCACTGGTTTCGCGGAGTATTATTATTATTATATTATAGGCGAGCAGCATCATTGCTGATATGCCTATCTCAAAGTTCCACAAGTTATTTTAAAGTCTTGAGTAGCAAAGTAATTTGCTCCAGTTTGTTTATTTTGTTATTAATAATACCGATTTTTCTTTAAAAATGCCGTAGAGTTCTTGCCACTTCTTCTCACGGAGCTTTTAAAGTGGCAGATAAAAAATAAAATATTTGTATTTTTGGAAAGAATAATTAAAAAGATTTAGGCTTAGACTTTGAATGATGTTTTATTATTTGTATGACTAACTAAACTTAACTAAACGACTTTAAAGCAACTGGGTAAAATGATTGAATACTGGTTGTATACAACGTTAGTTAGTACCCTATGCCTTAATAATTATATTTGTTAAATATTTTTAACAAGTGTCCTGGGTGGGTGCAATGTTTCCACAAAAAGTGTGGAACTGCTCACGAGCTGGCAACATTACGCGGGCGGGGGGCGGGGCTTGCGCGGGACGTGCGCTTTGTTTTTGGACACAGCGCCGGGTATGACGTTTTCAGCGTTGCCATCCGGGTACGCACGAGTACGCATTGCGTACTATTTAGTGATCTTGCGTACTCGCGTACTCTTCCGCCAATTGGCGTACTATTTCAGTCTGTCAAATACTTCGGTACCCCACTTTCGATGGGAAACGAAAAATTAAGTGATAGCAACATAAAAAGCCTCAGGTACCCAATTACGTAAAAATCAAATTCTGAGAAGTCAAATTAACTAAAGTCCATAGAAATAGTACAACATAGAAAGAGTAATAAAATGGACGTCAGACATGGGCTGCGTTCCGAATCAAGTTTACATGGCTCACAGCGATTACAGCGCTGACGACCGATCGAGAGCGACCTAATATTGTAAAATATCTTCTAACCTACTGAACTTAAAATTAGAGATACAACGGATAGCTGTTTGGCCGGATACAGGATACCGGATATTCGGCCAACCTTTTAGCCGGATAGACGGATATCCAGTCGAACATTGCCATTTGGATTCGCTGATGGTGACGATCGTGTGCGCGCCACCGAATTGGCGGACTTTGGCGACTGTGAATCTTTTTTTAGGTACATGAGCGAAGTTAATAATTATTTCATTGACTTGTTGAATTTGTTGCAAACACCTTCCATCACGTGGACCGTCTGCTTGTCTGTCGCTCCTTTTATATACATAAATAATAACATGATTAATTATCAAACTTTGTCAAAATCTTTCTTTCAGCACCCTGCAGCAGTGTTTACAGCGAAAGGTATCTTTCTGAAGCTGGTCTTGTTTATGAAATCAAGCGTAACCGCTTGTTTCCTCTCTATGCAGACAAAGTAGTATTCATTCACCATAATTTTCTCTTAGTGCAGTATGAGTATTAATTTTCGAAGTTGTAAAATAAACATATAGAGTATAAAGAAAAATTGATATTTTGTAGTTTCTTTTTAAATCCAGTATCTGGCCGGATAATAATTTTACGCCGCATAGGCGGGATACTGGATAGTTACGGATATCCGTCTCATCTCTAGATCTCTACTTAAAATCGCCTAAAGTCGCATGCGTAAATGGCGCTTATTTTTCGAATAATTTTACCAATCAGCAAAGAAATTAATATAGTATTCGAAATATGCTTAACATTTTTGACAGTCAGTTGACTTTTGGCGGTTAAGTTAGTTCCATAGGTTTAGAAGATTTAGCGATTTTAGCTCGCTCACGATCGGTCCGAATCAAAAACTACTTCAAATTATTTTGAGCGAGCTAATTGATTTGGACCGGAACCCCAATTCTCGGTTCATGCGAGATGCATCTCATGTACAAGATACATCAAAAAATTACAGGTTCTAAGGGACTTAACAATTCTTTCGGCGATTCTCGGTTTGTGCGAGATGAATCGCTGTAATCGCTTTGAGCGATGTTAAGGTGGATTGCTTCGTATGAGGCGGGAATTTAAAAAAAATCCCAAATTTATATTGATTGTGGCTAAATGGTGTTGTTTTTATAAATTCAAGCAGTTTTCCGATCATTAAATACTGTTTATTAAGGCTCTGTGTTTTGTTTTTTGGAGTTCAAGCTGCAGATTTTAAATAATTGTGCATTAAATGCGTAAAAGTCTGTTGAAACATTAAGTGCATCATTATTCAAAATTAGTTACTGAATTTGACACGATTTAATTTTTTTGAAACGTGATAATTACTACAGGAATCGAAAGAGTTTTGCAACGTCCCAAAATTTTAACAACGTCAACGTCAGATTTACGTCATCACCTTTTTTTTTTAATTAAGACTAGACTAAAGTAATGGATCTATTGTGTGGTAGTTTTGGAGTTATGTACTTATAGAATAAGAATATCTTTCAAAAAATGAATAAATAAATCCTAGTGAAAATTTAAAACTTTCAGCGTCTTTCACTTTCCAAACAGAATTCAGAAAACAAATCAAATTATAGGCTTAGAAATATGAAATCTTGTCAATCCTGAAAATCCGAACACAATCGCGTAATAAACAGTGTTTTACTACCCGAAAACCACTTGAATTGCGCCGCTAATTCGCTATTTTATAAATATTACTTGAGTATTTAGAGGTGCGTACTCAAAAGTCAAATTGCGTACTATTTTTGGGTGGTGCGCGTACCCGAACGCGAAGTCCATCTGGCAACACTGGACGTTTTAGTTGAACGCGCCTTCTAGTTAATTCTATGCCTATACCTTAGGTACCTACATTTTTTTCTGGCGGTAGTCGGAAAAAAAATTACTTAATGCAAAATTATAATAGGTAGGTAGATACTCGTACCTATGTAAATGCCATGTAAATGCTAAGCATTTTTTTTTATACTTGCCTACTCACCAGTTTCATTATTTAGATCTGATCTAGGTGGTTTAGTTCATTAGTTCTTATCTCAATAACTAAGCATTTAAGCAACTATCGGTGTTTGAAAAGTCCAGCTCAAATCGATGCAAGCAACATTATGTAAATCCAACTTCTTTTGTCTGTTTGTTAGAAGAAAAGCAGTCGAGCCAGAATCGGATTTTTTTCCTTTAAGTACGTAATTTACATGTGACATGAAGGTATTTAATGGAAACGTAACGCAATTTCTTTACTTAAAAATTAACAAGAATGCAGTGGGACTGACAATATTAGGTACAATCAAAATAGTTACCTACTATTTATTTTATACCACCCTAAGTAATAAAATACTTACCGTAGGATGACAGCTTATCATTCTCACTTCGCTCAAGCGCCAAAGCCAGCGCCACCGCCTCGGAATACTGAAGATTCTCCTCCACAAACAAACTAGATCTTATAGTTTTGCTTGCCATTCCCGAAACGAACTGATCCCTCAAGTTCTCCTCAAGCGACGCACCAAAGTTACAGGTCGTCGCTAATTGTTGAAGGCTCTCGAGATATTTTACAAGGGGCTCTCCTATTCGCTGTCGTCGGTGCCTAAAAATATGACGCTCTGCAATCTCAGTATGGTACTGTGTTGTCTTCTCCAAGTGATCTGCCACCAGGTGCACTAGAGCATCAAAGTGCACGTCTTCGGGGTGTATCGGTGAACATAAGTCGCACATTAACGCATATGTCGCATCCCCGACTGCGGTTATTAATAGTGATACTTTAAGCCCGTCATCTACTTTGTTAACCACAATATACTGTTTCAAGCGGCGGATGTACGCTGACCATTGTTTTGAATCTAAGTCGAATGGTTCCAAACTTCCAATTGGCATCTTTAAGTCGTGACTTGTCGAGATAAAGTTTGTGATCAGCACCCTTATTAACCCAGAGGCTTTTAACTGTTTGTTAACAGATTATTGTGTTATGCCTACCTACAAAAGTACAATAACGTAGTTTGATGTTTTTTTACACTACCGACATGTCAACTGGTTGTATTCATACTACAGTTAAAACTTAGTGATTATATCCTCCTTGCAGTTATCAAAGAGCTATACTATACACAACCATTAACTTTAAGATTTGAACACTCCATAAAATTTGAAGATACCACGATAGTTCAGAAATGAGCATGAACATTGACTGCCGAGAAGGCTTGAGGCAGATAACTCAGCTTTATTTGAACAATTATTTTGTGTATGATGAATGGGTGATAGATCAGGGACCAAGATTTAGATTTCAACAGGCCCTGCAGATTTGTCAGTAGCTACATACCAGGTACAGTTCACACAGTATTGTCGAAGGAATCACAACTATTTATAACGTTAACGGGACATTAACGCGATAAAAACATTGCAATCCGTCTCGTCCAGTTAACGTTACCAATATGTGGAAAAATCGCGAAAGTTTAAAAAGAATCACAATTATGCTGTAGCCACAATACTCTAGGTACTGTTTCATTTCTACTTCAATAAACATTTTAGCTCATCGTCATCATATACATAATTCTTGGCACAAGCTAAACAGCCTGTGTTGCCACAAAATATTCTAAAGGTGTATGCAAAATACAAAAATGAAATCAGAAATGTAAACCTAGTGTACCTACTATATAGATTTTAACTAACTGAGAGTGGGTTTTAATGCGAATTCAATTTCTAAAAGGAAATAAAATTTTGGCTGTTCCATTGTTTTAAGCTGTGGTAGGTTTGCGTAAAACACCCGAACGTTGCGAATTCGTCAATTCTAAAAATAGGCTGCGCTAATGACGTTGTTATGATGTGTGTGAGTATCTAACGCTAAAAGTTCTACTGCCTTTGTCAACGATTGAACCAAGTTTCTACATAAGTAGTTTCTACATGTATTGTTCCTGTGTCAAAAAAGAAAATATAGAAAATATTCTAAAAGCTATTATATTTCATCACAGAGCTGAATCTATACCTGGGAACTTTAAGCTGCATGTAACTTTAGGCGCCTGTTTTAAACCAAATAGCAACGTAGTGCTTTGATGAGGCCAGCGAGAATAAATATGTATAGAGACTACGTATATATTTTTAATAAAATGTCGTCAAAATAAGAGACTATTTATGCAATGCAGCCATCTACCAGACGTTAAGTGACTGCTATATTTTTCTACTCGTATGTCACGATTTCCTTTATCTTATGAACCATGTACGTGCCCTTACCCTATGGACAAAAATTAATACTAGACAGCATAGATTTGTTAGAAAGTTTTCTCTTTTTTGCCTCTAATTAAAAAAAAGAATTGTGTCATAGTATTCCTGAGAAGTAGTGTTACACATGTGTTCATTCGTTGTCCATAGGCTAGGGACACGTTGTATGTAATGTTACTTTACGAAAAACCTACGTTTTGCCTTTTTGCGGGTGGTAGGACCTTGTGCAAGGTCCGTCCGGATAGCTACCACCATCTTGCTTGTTAATTCTGCCGCTAAGCAGCAGTGCTTGCACTGTTGTGTTCCGGCGTGGAGAGCAAGACAGCCTGTGCAATTACTGGCTCTCTAGGTTGGCAACGGATCTGCAATCTCCTTGGTGTTGCGGGTGTCTATAGGGCGTGGTGGTCGCTTACCACCATCAGGCGACCCACTTGCTCGTTTGCAGTCCTATATTTTATATTAAAAAAGAAACCCACCTACTGAATGAACACTAGACAAATACGTGCACGTGCACTGTGCACGGTGCACATCATAAAAAGATGAACATTTTAAACCTATCCAATTGATAGAAATATTACTTTTGTGTATTGCGAATAATTTGGCAGCTGCTTTGCGTAAGTTTTGTTTCCCCAACACAAAAAAGATTTTAAAGTTAAATTGTCATCAACAAATAAAACGGGTTACTTTCACAGTTTATATTTCAAACAGGTGAACGAAATAAACACACGTGACGAAACAGCAATCTCGACTTGTGTAGGACAATGTTGCATTTTATTTCTTGCAGAAAATTCTACTTCATATTTTGACCCGGGATTTCATTTTTCCCAGAGGAAATACAGTCGTAACGGTGACACTCCTGGACTTAAATCTGTTTTTACGAAGGGGACACGAAAATGCGAATCGTAAAAAGTTATTCTGAAAGCACGTGCATGTAGAAGTATTGTATCATAAGAATGGTGTACGAAATAATCCGGCCTGAGAAATTCACGAGAGTCTGCAAGTCTGCAGTGAATACATTGGCGGTTATTTCCATTTTCCTCGCGCCCACTAAGTTAATCATAGTTTGTATTTGATTGCGGTAGACATCATCTGAAAATAAATGTATTTTCAGTTGTTACGTTTCTTTGTTTGCCATGATTGGCCAAGTATAGCTGTTTTATTCTGAGACGAGGCGATGTTGAGGCAAAAGATGGGACAAGCTATATAGTTGTAGGTACCTAAGCATTTGTAAAATTTTAATAATGACATGATTTATTTAAAACAAGAGAATGAATGAAATGAAAATTAGACAACTTTTGTGAGAATCATATTCAAAATTTTGTTTCCAATCAAGCGTCGTATATTTTGTGGAACTATCGAAAACGTGATTTCTCTAGAATACTACTACTTACTGAGTGCACTTATTGTGTGGTTAAATTTCTAAAATATACAAAATTGAAACTAGGCGTATTTTTAGATCTTTTAAACTTTTTGAAATTACTTGAAAGTTGATTTATACTTAATCTCCCTGTGGGTCTCATTTTATTTATTAAAGAGACCCGACTAAACCATTAATTAATTATGCCATCTATGCTGTCTGTTCGTTAAATCAGTACAACACTTGCTGAAATTTAATTTAAATAGCTTAACTGTTAAAATCACGCTTAATTCTATACAAATAAACTTATGAAAACAATCTTCCATTAGTTCCACGGCACTCCGCAAGGAAATTTTGGCTCCTGTTCAAGTTCTGGTTGTTTCGTGGATAGACATCGTATTAAATAGTTGTTTTGCCACGTATTCTCGTTCTTCTTTTACGAAAAATATAACAAATGTTCGTTGAAGTACGACCATTATTTAGTGAAAGAACGAAATAATTAAAAACCATTTTACCACAACGGTACCGACGGTACCGAGGCAATAGTTTTAGTGGGATCCTTGGGATACTCAAGTAAAACTTAAAACCATAAGATGGCACGAACGAAAGTTTAGAGTTTTCAGTGATAAAATACAACAGTAATTTTAGCACAATAGAAACAGGTTATGTTTTAGTTGAAAAATGTAAACTTTTCTTGCAATAACATAACAATAAAGTAGTATACCTAAATCTCCATGCACCAAAACATTGAGCAGCATTAGTAAAGTCTTATTCTTTTGATCAGACATCAGAGCACACATTTTCGCCAAAAATAATGGTCTTATATTAATACACGAATAGATGTAAATATCACTCACGATGACGTCGGAGTTCTGAAATAAAATGGGGTTATAACATGAAGAATCTGCAACTGGAAGTTACATCGAAAAAGAAAATAATTAACGGCATAAATGGACTGTTCTTTACTTTTATATGTGCTTAAAGTATTTAATCAAATAGTGACATTTCAATCTACAATTGGTTGACAACAGGAAATACCCAGTTAAACAACAAAACGGTTACATAATTCGTCAATTTCGATATAACGGACACGTCTAAAGAAGAGTTAGTTTTAACTCTGTGTCGTCTGTATTTCATTTAGGAAGTAAAAGGACTTACTTTTAGCGAAGGCGACAAGTACCTACATATTGCAAGCATAGTGCAAAAAAGACAAGTCTGAAACATGAAAAACACCTGAAAAAATAATTAATTAGTAGTGTTATGGCTGGTTCCAATATTAAAAGAATGAATCGTTTTACTTACCCACCAACAATTAAATGTTGACACATATTGTTTGGTAATTCTGTCAAAATTTAACGGTTGGTAGGTAATATAGGAAGGTGACATTATTTGTTCTGAGGTCTTTTACTTGTCTAAGCCAATTCTTTATACACTCAAGGAGTAATAAACTGCATCAACTGCCGTACTACAGTTTGTAAGTTAATGCAGTTTGTTTGTCATTGAGGGTCTACAGTACGAGTATGTTAGTATATGAAATGGGTTTGTAACACCTTACCTGTCCGGCATAAATTTTGTTAAACAGATACACACAGTCGGCTGTTTTATCGTACATTTGCATAAGTTCAAACCAGTTGTTCAAACTGCGGACTTTCAGTTCAAGGATTTGTGAATCAGTAAATATTTTCTGAAACATTTTACACAATAAGTTGATCAATTCCCGTTAACAAGTATACTTGATGACCGACGTTATAGCACGGACAGTTTTGGACCTAGCCTGGCCTTCGCGTGGCATCATGATGAATGATGCTCTTTAGAGATCTTTAGGATTTATCCTGTCGTTTAGTTATAGCACTAGTAGATACGGATAATTTTATTGCAATAATGAAACAAAATAAAACTTAAAATACTTACTTTAACGAGTTTGTCGCCTGAAGAGTCTTCAAAAATAATAGTCTTGTTTGGGGGCAGAGTTTTTAATACTCTCCTTAACAGTAAGTCGTTAAATACCAAAAGCCTGGCGTAAATGTTTCCAAGAAAAAAGACAATGACTATTCCTTGTAAAATTAGTGAATACAACGTCAAATGGGCGCCTATATTGTAAATGTCAAATTTTCGCAACCAAAATGTGCAAGATACTTCTAAAATTGAGAATAAAATTAGGGATATGGCCACAACCCTTACCTTAATGAAAAGCTTTTTTGATAACTTGAAATGTTGGTCAAAGTCGTCTATTTTGTTAAGTAATTTTAAATAATGATCACTGTTTCCGATAGTTGCAATAAAAATAAGATAAGTGACTTCGGTAGTGCTCAGATATCCAAATGATTTGGTCAAAATATTCAAAGGAACGTCTGATTTCGTGTCGTGCCAACTTTTAGGGTTAACGAAAGTATAGACCAGGAACATAAACATTATAACGAGTAAACTGTAAATTTTACTACCACGATTTACTTCACGAACTTCGTTATTTCTGTAACTTACAATTTGAGTCCCAAATATAGAAGTGAAATAAGACAGCGGTTTAACAGAGTTAGCAAAAGAATACTTCAGAAAGGTTTCTTGAAATGTGCTATAGTTTTCTATCATCACTGTAAAAATGTTGTTAGTGATATCATGTTTGTTTTCGGTAGTTTTTTGGGAGTTTTTAATCGTAAAGTCTCTTGAGTACAACATAGTGTTAACTCGTCGGGTTTTCTTCTACAACTGGCTTACAGGGCCACTAAATTTTTGGTAGTCGTGGTACAATCAGATTAGCGCTTGAACATGTAAATTCAATATCAATCATTGTTAATTTATTTGATAGAAATTTGGGAAAGGCGGTGTTGTAGTCAAATATTAAAACAAGTTATTTATAATGTTGACTTGTGGCCGATGGCTTATTAAAAATCTCCAGTACATTTGAAAATATATTTATTAAAAATAAAAATAATAACTTAATTTATTAGCAAGACTGAAATATGATAGTAAGTTTTGCATTTATTTTATTTGTGTGATGATAAAGAAAATGTTGTAAAGTTTAAACCGGTTTTTTAGATTGGATTAAATGACATATTTATCGACAACTTTTACTGCCGAGTTTCTAATATGCACAATAAATATGTACTTATACTTAATGATACATTAAGAAATAAATAAACCTTAACCTAAACCCATGTTGAAGACAAAGATAGACGCATCTGCGTAGAACGTTAACATTTTGTATGCCCTAAGGTAACGTAGTATATAAAAGTCTTCATTCTCGCAGAAGTTTTAACCGGAATAGAGAGGAGTCAGTTGCGGGGCTTATTTTGAAATAAACTCGACTGACTCCTAGGGCAAGGCAGGAAAAAAATCGTTTATTAGATACTTGTTTCACTACCGGCGAAATAATGATGGACGATTGATCTCGTAATAGTAGAAACGAGAATTACCTTGTTGTCATCATGGGATGACACTAACTCATATCGCATTAACTTGAGCAAAAATATATAAGTGTAGTACAATAACCTAACAGTTATTTTGTGTTAATATTTCGTTTCATTTCTTTTTAACAACTTAACGGGCACTGAACATTTATGGAAGTTACAATAATAGTTATCAATTGTATCTGGCCCAATGTCGTAAGTTTGTTAATAATTAAAAACCTTAATAAATCAGCTTCATCCTAAATATTAGTATCCCATGATACTGCATTTGTCATGCCAAAAACGAGGCATTCTTCGGATCTGTTCTTCTCAATGAAGGGCGACTTTTTTTTAAATTTGTTAGTTTAGTTAGTCTAACGGCAGTGAAACAGGTGCTCTAATGATCTTGTTTAAAACTATTTGCTACATAAATAGTTCTTAAAACGACGCTCCTACTGCTGCATATTTGTATTCACCGGAGCTCTTGAGGTACGCGTTGTTGGCGGTAGAGACTTCTGCAAACGAAAAAAGATCATTTAAAAAATGGTCAGTGTTGAAAGACAGTAGATGTTGGGCGTTATTCATTTATAACTTCTTTAGAGTCATTATAGACGACATAAAAATTTAACCAAGACAAGGAGACAACAAAAACATTTCGATCGTCCAAAGGCTAATTCGTGAATATTTAATTCTTAAGAGAGGGATTAAGCTAACACGTGATAGATTGCACTATGTAATAGGTTTTAGTCTTATTTTCTATGTGGATGTCATTAACATAATCAAGTTAGAAAAGAATTGAAAACCTTTAGGGCTTTGAAGTTTCGAACGGCCGAAACAATATGAATTTCGATGAAATGGGAACTGAGAACCAATTCATAAAAATAATTTTGATATTCTTAGTACATTTATAATTTTTTAACCTTTACTGAGCAAAACTAGGAACTCAAAAGTCAATGGCGGATATAAGTCGAAAGCTTTCATTTTGAGTTTTTATTTATTTATAAAATATAGGAAGGCAAAAGAGCAAGTTTAAATTGAGCATTAAGTTTCTTTACTTATTACTTAGTAATGGGTCTGCTTCGCTTAGCGATCACATCACCTCGATACATTTTAAAAATGTTGCTTTCTTATTTTAATAGGTATTTATAAAACGTCAACTATGTTAGAAATAGCTTTTTGCCAAGAAAGTCGCAAGTCGCTCACCATGCCTCAGTTACCGCCCGCCTTACGTTTTAAGGCGAAACCCCACTCCGGCGCACGCTACGCGCTGCATACAAACCGACCCACGTTACTACGTTTTTGCATGGAGCATGGGAAGCGTGTACCGCATTAGGTTTTCCCTTAATCCACTCTGCGGGGCACTTCTCGAGTCAGTAGAGTTGCTTTGGAGATATTATGTCAAATATATGTCTTATCCCTTCAAAACTGTAATTTTTCCAAATCCGGATGAACGCGGCAATTAGAGCCTGCCTACATTGATGTCCAGTATGTAGCAAACATGTATAGAAAATGGACACTATTGAAAATAAAATATTTACTCAGGTCCTTGTAGACTATATGTAATTATTTAAATTTTCTTATAAATTGTTTTTGCTGCTAGATTATTTGTCTATTATTCCTTTTATTAATAATGAGAATTTTAATTACGTTCCCCTTTTAACTATTTTACCTTACTCTATAGCCATCGTTTTCTAGCATGTTATTTGAATATAATATTTATTCTTGAAGTGTTTCATAATGAAACAAAAATGAGGGAATCCATAAGGAAAAAAATCTAACCTACAAATCTAGTTTTAAATCATACCAACAACATCCTACATTATTATGGCTATTGTTTGGGGTTTAGAGGGTGGCAAACATTACTGCCGTTTGTATTGAGAACGCTTGGAACAAAATGCCCTTACATTTAAGGCTAACAGTTTCAACAATTCCGTACACTGTCGACCAATTATAAACATAGTGATCGTGAAACCTAACTCCTGCAATCATTATAACTTCGCCGCAGCCACAAGCAATTTCTGCAAACATTGCTTGTTACATTGTTAGATTTTGTTGCTCAGTTGCAAAGTTTAGGTATGGATACGCTTTGCTTTATCCAAATATCGATAAAATATTTGCAAATTAAATGTGATTTAGATTAGATGTGATGGAATAATCTTTCTTTAATTAAACATCTATCCGTACGTATATTTCTTATTTTAATTCAAGTACTAATTAGTAGTAGTAGTTAATTAAATAAAAAAATCTTCAAGTCCTACTTAAACTTTCAGTCTGACTGACTATATTAATTTAGAATAAAATAACAAAAACAAACATCAAGTACTAGCTGGGTTCGAATCGACGCCACAAGCAAACAGGCCAACCTTACAATACTTATTTATGTCTACAAACGTTCTTGCTCCATTGCAAAGTTAACAAAAGCGATAAGATTGGTTATTGTTTGTATTCCTTGTAACTCTACGTCATTTTTAACTTGCTTCAAGCTTGGGCTTCAAGCATGGCCTACCTTCAATCTGTTAAAACAGAAAATGACCTATCAAGAACATGATTTGGTATGACCATGATCTGCTGAAAACCAGACACTGGAAGAAGATTACCAACTCAGAATATGACTTGCTACGATCATGACCTACTGAGATTACGACAAAAGTAGAGAGTGACATGTCTAGCCAAAAGCCATTTTTCGACATTGGTCTTATAAGGTAACTGTACCAGTCTTTGACAAGCTTAAGACATTGTTTATACCAGTAGTTAACATTTCTCGTTTTTACTCGTATGTTTCCGTATCTTCTCGTCAACTATTGGGTCAATATCAAAGACATAGGACCGTTACCTTACCTTTACTATGTCGAAAAAAATTACTCGTACTCAGACTGACAAGTAACAGTAAAGTTGGCACATTTTTGACGATGAATAACACAC
This sequence comes from Ditula angustiorana, assembly GCA_963691745.1. NCBI lineage: Eukaryota > Metazoa > Arthropoda > Insecta > Lepidoptera > Tortricidae > Ditula > Ditula angustiorana. The sequence continues at coordinate 9,834,640 of OY829478.1, forward strand.
ACATAATTCGACTGTAGCAGTGAACAAAGTTGGATGTACAGGATGACAATGTCTTAAATTTCTAACTTAATAAAAATGAATATAAAACACAAACTCATTAAGCAATTTTTTGTAGATACTTCTTTGATAATTGGAACAGTCGAATTCAAGTTGTTCATGTAAATTGTAAACACACAAGATAAACATATTGGCAAGCGCAGCGTAGGCCGACCAGCCACAAGATGTTCCGATAACCTCATACAGGTGGCAGGAAAGCGCTGGTTGCATGCCCGTTCAAACCGGTCACTTTGGAAATCCATGGAGGAGGCCTATGTTCAACAGTGGACTTCTTATAGCTGAGATGATGATGATGATGCTGACTAGATAAACATGAACCGACAGATAGGTCAGCCTTACCATCATCATTTTGGAACAGTACGCCAACTAGCCATAGGATGAGTAGGATCAGCAGTACTAAGGTCAGAACGGAGACAGCAAAGCTGATGAGCTTGCACAACAAGTTACACACGCAACTGAAAGGAAAAACAAAAGATTTTAAAGTGTTTATTTACATCTAGTAAATGCAAATAAAAAGCTAACACGGGAAAAGTTATTGAAAACCGTAGAATGAAATGTACTTAATAAGGATCTGGTAAGAAATGCCAGGTTTCTAATAAAATCTTTCTTTTTGAACCTGAAGATATCAAAAATGGACTTTAAACTGCCGACTAATGTTAAAAGTCTCCAGAAATTTTCTTAAGTTGATAGTATAGGTAAACCTACTATCAAATTACATATTTTATAGTATTAAATTTCGAATAATTATCGATTCTTAAATTAATCAGTTAATATTAATTACAGACTACAGACAGATCATTTTTAATTTTGATGTTGATGTAATGTACTATAATATAAAGTTAATTAAAAAAGAAAAAACTAATAAGCACGAACATTTTTAACTAGAGATCGCTTTTAGCAATAAGACCGCCTCTTGTGCGCCTTATGTTATGTTTCTATATTGTACCTTTTTATCTTTTGTGGTGTCCAATAAAGAGTTGTTGTATTGTATTGTATTGTAATTAAGTAAAAAAAACCCCAAGATCCTTATCGATTTCCGTTAGATTAGGTACACCTAAATCATTCTTATAATAGTATGTCCTGTAAGATACAAAGGCATATCGTAAGTGTTATCTTGTCGTTTTGTATCTTATCGTTTAAAAGTCTTGTTAAGTTTGTTCCGTCTTTTTGTTGACCTAACCTTAATGTTTGGCAAAAATAGCACTATTTTGCAATAATTATGGAGCTCAAATCACTTTATACGAGAAATATGATAATACGCAAACGATCTGCGTTTCTTATAGCCTGTAGGTAAATAGTAGTTGTTTATTGCCGATTATAGTTTTGGTATGCAGTCATTTATAGAAAAACGTGAATTGTAAAGCTAGCGCGACCTGAATACTTTATGGATAAAGACAATGCGGAAGTGAGTGTTTATACTGATTCACTGTAACTGATATACTTAACTATGGCATTAGTAATTATGAAGCCTTAAATTAATTAAAAAACGATATTCTTACCACATTTTGATATATTTTCAAACTATCTACAGCAAACACTAGGCACCTCAGTCACTGTATCACCACTGATTGTGCTATTGATCGCGCCTACGTTTAAAAGTCGCACAATACTGATCAGACCTTATCTAAACTTATCGCGGATAATATTATTAGAGGCGAGCGATACAGAAACTCCCTAAATATTTAGGTATCGAGGCCCTCCGGACTTGAGCTCATCGTTTATCGTATAGAGATTTTTGAGACAATTCAATGTCATGATATTCATGATTGCATTACTATAATATTATTATGAGATATATCACGCAAAAACTCCCAGTTACCCGTAAATACTTATCAATTCTCTGTACTTACACTGAATGACTTAAAAATTTCATGCACATATTTCGTTCAGTATTAAGTATCTTTCTGTTTCTCTCTTCGTATCTTTGGTTGACTGTTCTGTCATTATTGCACATAAATGCGATTGCGCTAGATTGTTTTTCGGAATTTATTACTAACAGTTTGATTAAACGTTATGCTATTTATCACACTCGGAGTTATGTAACCCTTCACTCCCTTCCCTTTGTCTTAATATCCCTTGGTATGAGTCAACATTGTTTATTTACTTTGTTTGCGTCACGTCGTCATCGTTGGTTTTATAGTTAAGTTACGATAACTGTGCTATGATTATGAGATTTTTGAGAGACCTGCTGGCGACGTTTATCATAAAAAGCGCAAAACAGACACTGCATAAGTGTTTGGTGTAAAAATAAGAAATGAAAAAGCAGAAACAGTGGTCGTGAGACGATGCACATTACTACATAGGAAGTTGTGAAAGATCGATAATAACTCAAATTATTATCCATTTACTGCCAGACAGAAAGCGGGATATTTTCCGTTCTCCACATTAAAGCATTCTTATTGTTACTTTGCTACTAAAAATTATAATGACAGTGTAAAAAGTAAAAACGTGTTATAACGTTTAATTAAATACGCTTGACCTGCACGAAATTATTCATAAAAGTGACGCACAAAGTTCCAGTCGTCGTTAAAAAGCGAAAACCGTGAAAAATTAATAAAGGAACGAGCTGGCGTGGCGCTAACTTTTTTGCTAATCATTGTAACATTTTATTTTTATTGTTGTCGAGTGGCACGTGAATATATAACTGTTTATTCCTAGCGTTATTTAACACAAATCCTATTGTTAAATGCCTAATAAAGCCAACAACACGTAAGTAAACTAGGCAATTTAGCTTACTTTACATTGCCATTTCTTCATAGGATTAGTTCGAAAATCAACATCGAGTTTCCAGTGACTCGCAAACTTGAGTTTTAATGGTGCATATCGATCGTCACAGCAACACGCAATCAAATTGAAAAGTATTACGAAACATCTATTCACAAAGAGTCAAGTAAGTATTGTGATAAAAAGTTTTGTGTATTTTTTTAACTTTTTCCATTAAAGCGGAATCCCTAGAGCGAGGCGGCGTCGTTCGCGTGAGAATGAGCAATTTCCGCCGACCGCCACGATTTCGATCTGACTTCCTGTCTGGCCAGCGATTTTAAAATTTATAGAAGCGCTTTACATGAAATTGAAAACAAGAACAAGACTGATTGTCAGAGGAATGTTTAAGATGCACTTGGAGGTAACGGTATCGATTTCAAGGCAAATCAAATATATAGTTTTTCTCTGACTCTTAGGTTTAGTATACTTGTAACCAGAGGACCCAGCCGTTACATTTTGTCATGGAAGTAAAGCATGTATTGCATCCCTTTCTAACTAGTTAGCGTGTGTGAAAGAGATGGATGTTTTACGTTCGCGACAAATACTAGTGTGCTACTGGTGCAGAAGCAGACAGTGTTTATAAAAGTAAATAAACTGAGGTACAAGTGCAAAACGCCCACCGAGGTAAATAAAATAGGTAATGAAAAATAATATGTACGAAAAATAGATTAGTTGTAATTACTATTACACAACTACACAACACAATACATGATACACATACGAGTACATTAATTAATATATAACACAAATTGTAAAACTAAAGCGCTAGCGTAAAGAAAATATTTTCCTTTCCTTGCAGTTTTATAGTTCCCGTTCGAGGTAACGGGTGAAACACTTAAACATACTCCAGCTAAGAGTACCTACGTAGTTCTTGCAGATTGAAGCCGAATGTTTCGATTACTTGAGGAAAAATGTTGCTTTTCCATTTTATCTCACGTCAAAACAGTTAGCAGTGCTCTCTCTGAATCAGCTAGTCATAACAAGTGCATTGAGTGTTAAAGGGAGTCGCAATGTCTAGTGCTAGCGATCCCGCACGGCTAGCACATGTGCTCATTGTTTCGCTTGTCGCGTCGTGCTAGCTGTCTAGTTATATTGAGCGCAATCTCTCTTATTTTCTCTGGGGCATTTACCACCGCCACTGTAGGCCTCTAGCGCCCACTAGAGCGTTTTATCGCCCCTTTTGAGAAAAAATGCACTAGGTCAACCAATTTAGATTCTAGCCACTTTGGTATCCAGTCGAAATAATTCATCGCTAAAAATTACAGAAACCATTTGTTGTGAAAAGGTTCCACAAAGGCCCAGAAATCAATGTAATTGACAATACAAGCCACTTCTTATTAATTATTAATAATCGTCATATCACTTAAAATTAATTATTGATAAAGTTTGGTTGATTTAAATCACAAGAAGAGCTGGATAATTTTTAATCACTTAACGGCCTTCAAGACTTAAATTTTAAATTAGTACCTACTTATAATGGTTAGACGCTAGAAGCTGTTTACATCAATTTGTGGCAAAGTTGGTAATCGCAGTAAAAAAATTAGTTTATGCATTCTTCTGAGTAGAGATTTTTATTTTCAGTAATAGGTTGTTTAATTGCAGTGTGCGTCATCATTTTTGCCAAAAAGTTTATCTGATTTCATGGAAATGTACGTGCGGTTTAACGTATCTTTATAGACAAAATAAGTCAACTGCTTATCCGCTTATCGTTATGACGAATACCGAAGTAGCTCATTCGAAGTATGTATGTAAATAAGTACATCTGTCCTCAATCGTTTCTCTAAATTGCGATTTATCATCGCCAGATGCAATAGTTTAATTTCTTTCATTGAAACTTTCTCTATTTCGAAATCAATTTTGTTGAAAGTTTCAAAATTTCATCAAAGTTTCAAAAAGGGGAAAAAGGCTCTTTCATGGGTCGCAAGTTGGAGTCGCAGACAGAAACTTGAAATTTGCAGAGATCGAACATTTCTTGATTGCACTCTCCGCTTGCAAAGTTTTAGCAAATACTTATACGCTTGTAACGGAAATTCAGAGTTTCAAAGGAATTAATACGTAATATAAGTTTACACTGAAAAAAAACTTAGCATTTACCGGATTCCGTGTATATTGTACCAAATCGATTTCAGTCCCATCACGCATTTCGGCTGATTTCACCAAACGAAAATTGTTGCCGTTGTACCAAATTTCTATGGTAAAATTAGAAAAAAAATTGCATAATTTTGACTCTTTGTTAATTTTAACTATGACTTCTGGTAGCAACTACATTTTCACTTCAACCTTTATTAGCTTTGTGAGTCCAACAATGATTCCTTCTTGTATTTAATAGTTTTCTGTGAATTCACTTAACGTCGCTGAATTGGTTATTGCAACCAAGGCTTTTTATGTGTACAGGGGAAATAAAGGACTGGTTGGATTATTGAGTAATTTAATGTTTTTTTGTGTCTACTACTTAAGAATAGGAATATTCCTGATGTCATTAGAATATTTTTGTTATGGCATCATTGGATGTTAATCACTAAACGTTGCATATTTTAGCGGGTATTTGAGTGTTTTCATATAATCACACAGATAAGTGTTTATCAAACAATAAGATAAAGAAATAGCTACATTGTTATCTTGTTTGAAAGAACATCACAGAATTGTAATGGCAGCCCTGCAGTTCGCTATTCGTGTTTGCTTATTCGTCATGTTTAGATGGAAACCGCAAAGTGTGGAGGAGCTTTTCGCTGTTGCCTGAGTATTTGCACGAATGCGACCAATAGCCGAACAGCAAATACATCGATCAACATTCATGTTAGTTTTAGTCAAAGGACGCTTAAGCCGAATTCTTATTGTGACCCATACTTGTCGTTGTGAATAGCGTAAGGTTATCAAAATGTTTGAAATTCATAATAATAAAATACCCAAATTCAAAATACATAATCGACTAGCTGTTACACGCGACTTCAACCGCGTAGTATCGCTTATCGCCATTCGAATTTTTTGCGCAATTTTCTTAATTTATATCTCCGTAATTACGCGAAAGAACCTTCTACAAATTATTAGAAAACTTAAAAAAAAGATGAATGAAATCGGTAAAGTAGTTGGCTGTGACCAAGATAAATAAGGATAATTTTTTATATGGATAGTTAATAACATTCCATAAGGCCATTTGTTCTACGTTAGATAATAATAATTAAGTTTGGGCCTTAGTAAAAACAATTTGAAAAAAAAATGTGATAACAAACAATGTGTGAGCAAAAAAAGAGTGTTTTAAAAATACGTGACCATTATCGTATTAATATTATTTGTTTTATAAATTAAAGAGAAATTGTTGTACAATTTCACGTAAATTCCATATTTGGGGATTTACTCTAATTTACTAAGTTAGGTAAAATGAATGAATAAGAACATAAAAATTAAAAAATCGATAGAATTGTTTGTATAAAAAAAATGTAAGAAATATCTCCTTTGTTATTTTCTCGTCGCAACAGTTATGAACCGATGTCGGGACAACTTTTGCCATAGTAATCAATAATCACCCTCTTGATGACATATCAGGTTTCATCCTGTGTACTAGCGTACAGACGAACAAAGAGGTATAATTTACGTTTGTAAGTAGTCCAGTACAGGTGTTAATATCATTTTTTGCACCATATGTAACATAATGTGATTGTAATCTGATCATAGTTCAAAAGGGATTTTCGTACATGCGATAGTGTTTGTTGCTGTGCAGACCAGCTTTTTCGTAATTGGCATAGTATGTATTATGTCTGTATACCGCAACCCATAATATGCTATAATTCTAGAAAGTCTAGGAGTATCTACATGATATCCTAGTAGAGTGCTACGGAATATCAAAACCAAGAAATTTCCGGCCAGACCAAGAGCTAAAAACATGTTTTATAAAAAGTCTTACGTAAATATTTCAATATTTATCAAAAAGTGATACATATTTACTTAAATAATAATAAATTATGCGTAGTACCTATGATGGCATTATTTTTTTAACCGACGAAAAAATAAAAGGGATGAGGTTATTTCAAATGAGATGTTGTGTACAACCGAAATGTTGTGGTTTTAACATGACATTTAAATTTTTACGACAACGAGGACATTTAAATTTTTACGACTTACAATAGGTTATAAATCTACTTTTTGTGATTGTTTGAACCACATTAAATAAAATAAAAATAAAGGCTACTTTACAAGGACTTTCTGTGAGAGTGTATCCCAGTCGAACTAATTCATACGTACAGCAACCTGCAACTGGCTACTGTGGTAAGTCTAGTTTATCTGAGTTTATCTCTATGTGCGTCACTTTCTTATGACACTAGTGTGACAGAGACGCAGTGAGAGATAACCTAAACCTGGGCCCAATTTCATAAACGCGACAGGCGACAGGTGATAGTGACAATTTGGTATACATTGCTTACCTACTATGATGTTAAGTATGTAAGTCTGTAGCGTTACTTGTCGATACAGTAATGTACAGCGAATTGTCACTGTCACCTGTCGCCTGTGGCGTTTATGAAATTGGGCCCTGGGTTGATCATGTTAGAGCTGCAGCGGTACTCTACCATTACGCAAAATAATCTGTTTTCTTTTATTAGTTTCAGTATCACATCAATAAATCTTATGTATAGTCGACCAAGAAATTGCTTGTCCACTTTTCGACCGTATTACAAAGCGATAAGGTTCAAAAGTGGTCAAGCAATTACTTGGTCGAGTATACTAATAGCTTACCACATAGGTACGGTCAGCCTTACAAGTAGCTGAACATTTTACCACCTTGTCGCTGTCAGTCATGTGACAAATTCGAGCAACTCTCATTTTATACCTTACTACAACATGGTTCTTAAATGTTTAGCTACTTCTGAGGCTGACTATACTACTAGTACGTTCATGAGATATACTGATTGCTAAATTCTATTTAGAACTTGGGTGCTAGGTTTCGGGGTTCTAATAACTCAAGTACGTAAAACCTTCCAGGAGTGCGACTTTTGAATCTCACCAGGTGACTAAAGTTCACCAAAATAGCCGTTTTTCATAGAGCTTCGGCCATTTTGGTGAGCTACAGTCACCTGGTGAGATTTAAAAACTGCACCCCTGTAGGAGCTCGCACTCCCTATAAAATGGCTAGGAAATGTGATTCATGGAAAAAAATATTTTGAGCGATACCTAGACCAGTAGTCCTAACATAACCGACCATATTTAGTATATTAATTTATATGTGTATCCTCGTCCTATGAGACTAGTTAGACGGAGACGCAAAGAGATAAGTTAAGCCTAGGCTTTTATGATGGGCCGCAGGTTTTGATTTGGCTCAGCCGTGAAGCCATTAGTGTATTTTGGATAATTAAATTAAATGGCCTTTAGTGGACTTAGCAGTTTATAGAATGAAAGTGATAATAATGGTAATTTGAAACGCTAGAAACTTATTATATCGACAAGAATGGTAAATAAAGATAAGTAATCATTAATAAAGCATTAACTGGAAACCATTAGCTCAAAATGACTCATTCGAGGAGTCATGCCAAAAAGTATGAGTTTATAATCGTTTATCAAGATATACGGATTATTACAGTAATTTTTAGAGAAAACCGATTGGATTTGGTATTTTATTTATGTAATAAATTTTTTTGCTATTTGCGACCAACATGTCACAAAATTTTACTTAAGAGAGCAAGCCAGGCTTTAAGCTTAAGATTGTGTATCTACCTAGCCTCTCCATACAAACGGGACGGAAAATATGTCACTTGCATGGATTTAAATTTTTTTATGGAATAGGGAGTAAACGAGTATGCGGATTGCTTTAAGGAAAGTGATATCTATCGCCCACGGTAACTAGCGATCCCAAGAGAATCTCTGAACCGTTGCCCGTCTTTACGTCCCCCTAGGCCTCCGGATCTGTCATTCACCGTACAAAACCCAGTATAGCAAGCTGCTACTTTACGCCGGTATTCTGTGAGAGTGTGATATTAACCCGGTCGAGCCGGCCCATTCATGCTGCAACCAGCAACTAAGTATAGTGTGTGTGAATCACTACTCTGACATTAATATAATATGTTTGAATATTTTAGAAGTGTCACTTACATTTTTTTATTGAGCCACTTAGGCAATTAAAGTAATAATAGTATTGACAAATTTTAATATACATAATAACATGACCATGTTTTTTTAATCAAAACAGCATAGGCATCCAGTAAAAATTGCACAATATTGTATATACTTTGAATTTCCTTTGACATTATTATAAAAGTTAATAATAATGTTACTCCATTTCTCACAAAGTGTGGTCATACAATGTTGCTTAATTAAGAAACATAGAACGCATTCAAATCGCCCGAGCCCAGACAAACAGACCGGAGGTGCAATTTTTGAATCTCACCAGGTGACTAGAGCTCACCAAAATGGCCGAATATCTATGAAAAACGCCTATTTTGGTGAACTTTAGCATGTGAGATTCAAATGCAATTTTTTAATCTCACCAGGTGGCTAAAGCTCACCAAAAGGGCCGTATTTCTATGAAAAACGGCCATTTTGGCAAGCTGTAGTCACCCGGTGAGATTCTAAAATCGCACTACAGGCAGACAAACAGACAGGGGATTTAAAGTTGTATAAGGTCATTGCTTTGCGTCAGAGGTTAAAAATAGCAAATCGATAAGAAAAAGTTCAGCATTTACTGCATAGCGGTAAAATAGGGTAACTGAATTTTCATCGAACTTAATTACATTAGAGGCGCGAAAACGCCACGCCATGCAATTCCAGAGATTCATTGCAACGAACTGCAACAAAAATTCTACAAGAATGCAATTGGAATAGAAACTTCAGTGCTAATTAAATAGAATCCACTTTACTTGAACTAAAACACTTCCACTACCATATTATAAAAATATTGTAGAGGTATTAAAAAAAAAACAATCTGTTAACGTCTTCCTCGAATTTTCACAAAGTCGACCGGGTTTTTTAATCCACGATAATGTACCCCACATATTTCCTTGTTAACACAAAGTGTCTTAGGCCTGTAGTTATAGATTGTTCTCAAGTACGACCGCGTACTTGAGAACGATCGTACGTCTTTTAACCCTAAAAAAATTCCAATATGCTTTTGAGTACCCTCCTATGCTTGAGAACTCTATAACTACAGACCTTAAAGTGCGGATTATATTTGTGTAGTAAACTTTCCAGCATTGACAGCACACAAGCGCGGACATAAAGCATTTCTCCCTTTTGCACATGCCCACTAGTGAGAAAGAGATTTTAAGTATATATAGATTAATATGTGCGCAACAAAACCTAGCATGCTAGGGCTTTTGGTAAACGCGCGACGCTGGCGTGGCGCTGTGCTAGGTTCACCATTTAGTGTACAATATTAAGAAAGATGCCTGGACATGCAACCAGGATAATTTTTACACTTTACACAGTAAGTAGTATTTAAGGTTTGTGTCATGGTAAGATAGTCCACAAAATAAATTAAGTTACTCCAGTTCAATGACTGGTGGCTAACTAATTAAAGAAGAGGCTTCTTTTGTACCGTTTTTTCTAGCACATTCTATTGAATGAGTTAAGTGTTTAATCGCAGACAAGAAGTTAAAGTGCGCACAATGTAACAGACACATAATTATAATATAGATTCTACATAATTACAGATGTTTGCGCTTAATCTGTCAAAAGCGAGGCACGCAACGTTGACGTTCAAGTTTTCTCCACGATAAGGCGTTCATAGCAGGTCCCCGCTCTCCCGGCCTCGTCCGGTTTCCTGCGGAAACGGTCCTCCAGGCGACGGAAGCGTCTGTTTAAGCTAGATCGGATAGCAGAGAGCAATCGGAGCTAGTGTTTACAGTTCTGCGCTAATGAAAATATAAGCGGAATCGTACTGGCTGTTAGGTAACAACAAATCCAAGAAGACAGTCTGGGTTTAGACACGTTTAGTATATACTGGTGTATAGCACATTCACCCTCACTTATCTTAAGTAGTAAACAACATTCTAACCTAAAATTTCTTTTTCTGCAATCTAAATATCGTTTATCACCAAAATGAAACAAATCGAGGTAGTAAATAGAAGAGGTGATTCAGAATGCTTTAGTAAAGTAAAATGTTTTATTTGAACAATAAACTGTATGAAGGTGGCAAAAAATGAAGTATTAGATTAGAATATTGTTTACTACTTAAGACAAGTGAGGACGAAAGCGGATTAGGTATGTGTATTAGTTCCACTAAATTATATTATGTATCCTTTATAATAAAATGAAAGTTAACATAACATGTAGTTTATTTTTCACTTAATTGTGTTTAAATTTTCTTTGATTTAAACCTTTTATTTTGTTCTCTCTATAATGTTTAAATCTTTATCCTTTAACGTTTTCCACTATCCGATGAATGGAGATACGTCCCGCATTTCCTGAAACTTGTCACGTAAATGAGTGACAGTGGCCCTGACTCCGGCCTTCGTCATCGCGAAAACTTAGTAGATGTCACAGTCGTATATGTCACAATAAATCCGGCATACATTGTTAACCGCCGGTCGGCGGCACAGGGCGATATGGATGGTGATCATAAATTGTTCTTTGCTTCGCCGGCATCGACCGCAAATATGACGGGCCGTTTGTCGCTTCTTGCCTGTGGGCTTTGTTGCAATGGAGAAATACAAAGGTTAGTTTACCTAGCTGGCTATTTGTGCATCGATATGTTAAAAAGAGATTTTTGTTTCTTTTGATTTGATCGCTAGTTTGAAATACAAAAGTATGTGAAAAGTCACATAGTCCAGCAAGGATGCAAGGAAGCAGACGAGCAGCGGGTCACCTAATGGTAACTAATCGCCACCGTCTATGGGAATCGGAATCCCAAGACTGTCACTGATTCGTTCCCCCACACCTTTGGTTCTCTGGACCTTGTCACTGAGCCTACGAAACGTAGTCGCACGCTGCAACTGCATCCAAGTATTTTTTGAGAATGTGGTACGTGTTCTCCGGTTGTGACTTCCCATTCCTAGCTAAAGTGTGGATCTGCATCTACATTTCGAAACAGACACAAACTGAGATAGGGTAATCTGTTTTCATTCATGATCGGATAGGCCATATCTGTGTGGACTGCGCAAGTAAAGGACAAACGTTGTTTGGCTGAAACAAGAAGAGCTCTTTTCCTTCACATTTTTGTTTATTGAAATAAAACAATTTAAACGGTTTATATCGCGTGTATTGTAACGAATCTAATTCCCGACGTTTCAAATACACCACCCGTTTCATTATTGACGCTTAATGTTATATTTCAATGTCTATAAGTCTCGAAAACATAAGAAAATACTATTTTTATACGGACTTATACGAACATTTCTAATGGACATCTGGTTACGGTTTACAGAAACAAAATCCTATTATTGGCATGTCTGTCCATTTGTCATTGAGCGGGTTTGCAGGATTACAGAGGCCGGTGAAGAGATTATGTTTAATGCGATTTATTTCAGGACAGGTTGACATGGTGCCATCGGATCATTTTCCAGTTAGAACGGCTTTAATTTTTACAGAATATAATTTCAAATTAATTCAAAATTATCTTTATTGCAAATTTACGTTGTACAAGAGTTCTTAAAAATATTTTATGGCTTCAACATAAACCCTGTAAGGGCACAGCAACATTTACTGATAGATGGTAATGATACCATCATAGTATTCCTAAAGCTAGGTTATATTTATTGTTATCACATGACATTTACTAACTTGACCTAATTGTAAGAAACATTTAATTTAATTTAATAATACACCGTATCTAAACAAAACAAAAAAAAGGCAAGTAACATAGATAAAATAAAAAATAAATAAATAATAATAATAATAAAGTACTCCTGGACACGGCACGAATAGTCAGGAGATTCCTCACTCTGCAGCCCTAACCACCGGTAGCTTGAGCCCTGCCCCGCTGCCGGCGGCACTCTAGGTTAGGTTTTTATAATGTTTGTATATTTTGTATTGATATTGTTTTATTACTTTTTATAGAAATATTGTAAAAACTTAACCTAAGATTTTAAATAAATATACATAAATAATAATAATAATAATGAATGACAATTACATGGTACTAGTTTTCTTCCATGAATTCTTGATGTTGTAAAAGGCTATTTTAATTAAATATGTTTTCAGTTAGTATTTAAAAGTTGGTTTTTACAATTTAGAAAAATGTAACGTACTAAAGACAAGCTGAATTAAGATGAAATATAAGGGCGCGTTATGACGGGGCGAAAACTTAAGTATGGTGCTACCGTTGCGGGTCATATTTAACGTTACGAAGGAATTTAAACGTTATTGACTAGTTAACGTAGAGTACACTCGCCTTTGATAAACTCGTTCAAGTGGTGACTGCACCGCGGCTAACCGAAACTTTTCGCCTCGTCAAATTGAACCTTAAATCGACTTTTCGACAGAGTTATCCAGCCTATACAGGTTTAACTATTGGGCACGGGCCGATAAAAAAAAGGCTGGGGTATACCCTAGTGTGGATTCGAATTTTGCCGTATTGTTATTTTTAGGCTTCATTTAAGTCTACATTACAAGTAATTTCGATTTATTATTGAAGCTTTTATTTCTAAACAACAAGTCAAACGATACTACCTCACCTGAATTACATACCCTATTGTGCTGTACTTTAGTATAGTTTCAAACAAGCAGAACCAGCACGAGCAGCGTCTAGGATTCCTTAACTAACTTCAAACGCGCCCTCCTGTAATCAAAGTGTTGCAAGTAAATTGCAAGTTTTAACAAATTCGTCACTAAACTTTCTCGCCGCAGTCTTAATTAAGATAACGTTCTTGGTGGGCCCAGGAATCACCAGGAGGCACCCGGAAAACTTGAGACGTTTACAGTTCACTGTTTGTCTTAGACAAGTTGGACAGTGGAGTAACTAGTCAAACAAACCGAGACTCAAAATGGCGGCAAGCGCCGATATAAGCCTGGCTTAGTACCCAAATTAAATGCTCGGGCACGTTTCGTTTCATGCCGCCGAGTCCGCATGCGTTTGCAGCCTAAAAAGTGCAAAGATGAGTTTCCGCTGCAATTTGCAATGAAATTTAATATGAACTTTAATTACAGCGTAGAGCTACTGATGCGGCTGTAAACTTGAAGTAATCGAGAACATCACGAACTTCTACGACTTCTACGTTTAATTAAAGGTATTCTCAGCAAAACACCTGCGTCTCAACGTTTACGTCATGGCAATGTTCATTAATTTACAATAGTACGTGCGTAGTATCAAGTTATAAGGGTCTGGTGGGAAGTTTACCGTTAACCGTGGAACTTAAACATCAAAGCAGCAACGCGACAACTTGTGCCCCTCTGTGTACCTGCCGACAATTTCAATAACTAAGTTTGTTATATCATGGCAGTCAAATACCTGTCTCGAGCTGTTAATTTATACGCTACTGCGACGGTTCTGTAGCTTTAAGTTCATTGTTCAGTAATTTGTTAGTGAGTTTTAGTTTATGCACATTGGCAATGTTTATAAGGTACGAGTAGTATATTATAATCTGTGAAATGAATTCCTTTACTATTGACCAATGGTATCGATTATCAGTTAAACCAGTTATAGGTACTTATAGGCATTTCAAAATGTTTACAGTTTTTAAGTAAATTTGAGCATGCCTGTAAAATTTAATCGGAATAGAAACTCATGGGGCAGTGAAGGCATTTGCAGTTCACCCATCGGATTAAACTTGGGAGAAATAAGTAATGAACATTTTCCCCCGATCTCTTTGTTAGCTACACGTTCATTAATTTCGGAAAGCCCGAGGCCTTGTCGTCTTTAAGCCTCATGATTTGGGTGGGCAAATTTATAATTGTTGGTAGATGTAATGACAGCTTACGAAGTTTCAACAAACACCGTACGATGTTCAAATTAATGACTATATTTTAAAAAGTATGTTCTTATTATTTTAACTGAATCACGAGCTGTGGTGGTTTGTAAGGTTCTGTAGTTAAACTATAAATCGTTATAGCTTCGCCATGTGCCATCTGTCTGTTTGTTTGTCTGTCTGTATATCACAGTCACTTTTTCTCGGAAACTTTGAAGTCATAAAGCTTGGTCCTGCTAACGAAATATTTGGTGTTAGTTGTCCACTAATCTATAAAAAAAGGAATAAAATGGCAATTATTGTTTCTCGCTTTTAATTGAAATTTTTAAGACAATTGTTTTCTTCTTCTTTCACGAGAATATTTTAGTAAACATTTGCATAACATTATGTTTGTTTTAAACAGTATGAATAAAATGTTAACTATATCGAGAGTGGAAATCTCAAACATCGTAAGGGACATTTCCCTTAATGTCCTTTACGACTTTTGAGATTTCCACTGTCGATATTACGTATCTATTTAATGTGTAATATTTTTATAACTTAATTCTATCGCTTGTACGTTTCTTTACTGAGTAGTAACCTTTGTCAATTAATATTTATTTTAATCTTTTTGTGAACTCTTAGCCTCGGTATCAGTATAGGCAAAAAACTTAAGTAAAACAATGGAGTAGTAACGTGTTGGTATAGACAACTTGATGCCTAATATTAAAAAAATTACGTCCATATCAGCTTTGTACATTACTACATGCAAAGGGGGCTTTGTTTAAGTTATTTACGAATCCAAACTAGGCTAAAAGTTAAAACAAACAATTACCATACTAAGAAACTCATTATGATAACCTAGTAGTTAACACTCATTTGCTCGTGGCAAATTTGATAAAACATGTACGCCGTATCAATTCACAAAAATATTTATTAATAAGACAATTTATCGTGCTGCATTTAATAAATTTGGTAGATAGCGCATTCAACTGGAATGCATTAATGCAAATGTGAAAACTGGAGTTAATATTTTATGATTAATATAATAATCCGAGTGAACAATGTATAATATAGCTGTTGGTGTTGAAAATGTAGGTAATATTACGGTACATGGCTCTATTTAAATAATTACTATATATAAATCTCGTTACAATAATATTGGTGGTAGTAACAAGTTGGTTTATCTTTAATTATAGATTAAATAAGATTGTCGGGACATTAAAGTTCTAAGACTCAATAGAAATGTAAATGAATCATAAACAGAACCAATACAATATTAAATGGAGCAACAAGGGCTTTGTTCCAAATATAACTGTTAAGATAAATAGCCATGAGCAGTTGATAATAAATGCCGACTCTCTGGAGACTAATCCCTTCTTAGATACAAAGATAGTTCGTGGTCAAGATTAAGCATGTAAATTACAAGCAATCTTAATACAACAACCGAATATAGCAACTTTAGTGAACAACAAACAGATACAAAATTAAAGTAGCCACATAAATACTAAGTCAGGACCGCTGGGTGCACAATCTAAACAAACCGCAAAATTTGCTCGTTCCTATTTCTGAATCCTGACCGGATAAAGTTACGGCAAAAGTTATTCAGATAGTATGATAAATTAATTTGAAATAGCGAATGTGAACGAGCCTGATTTAACATTCAAAAAGTTCAATTAAATTATGCACGAAATAGGTGATCAGCTGTTTGTAAATTATATGACATAGGTCAAAGTATGCAAATAGGTGTTTTTGCGAATGTGGCATTTAATAATAATGGAACACATTATGTACATATTTCTCTGTGGAAAGCAACGCTATTGTAGTATTTTGTATGCTAAAAAGACGTTTTACGTGGACTTTTGCGAGTCACAACTGGGTGATAAATTAGGCGTTTACGATCGCGAATTATTTTACCTTTTGTAGTGTATTCAATTACAGTTTTTAATTAATAAACGCCTGTCAGCAGCTGGCTTATAGATGGATCAATGGCATGTCTTAAATACAGTCCAAATACAACCATCAGGGTTGAAGCTGCCTTTGTATTTTTTTGTCGTATTATCACTTAATGCTGCTTTATGATTTAGATCGCACCCCGGCATACTATCTGCAAAATTGCCTAAAAACCTACGAGTTACGCGATTCCAATCTCCGATATTTCGCGGTACCGCATTAAATTCATTACACGTCTGCAATATTACATAAGCCCACCTATAACTCCACATAAGCAGAAACCCGAGGAAACGTAGCAGCGTTTCCAAAGAAGCAATTCTGATGGATATTCGATTTCTTCGTTTTGTCAGCAATATTCAAATGGGGTCCGTTGCGGAAATATTGCTCCGTAGCCTATATGCAAATTCCATTTGAAATGCGGAAAGTTTCCGCAAGAGCGTCGAACCTTCAATCGCGGAGGCAAACAGTTTCTATAAGATTAGTCGCGAGATGCTCCTTCTGGAGTCAATATTGACTCAGTCGTCGCGAACGCGGATCGTCCCGCCTCAGCCACTACTCTTTTAAAATGTGTGCGTACTGTTCGCTTACTGACTTATTGTCTAGTAGACTTTGAAATATTTACCGTGAAGATATTGCGTTTACACTGCGGGACGTGAGTGCTGAGCGACTACCGCGCTTCACTTTACTTCTTTATGGCAGTCTTTAGCTTTTATCTTTTGTTTAGCGCCACGCTAATGTTCGGAAGGAAGTTTTAAAGTAATGTTCCATTTAAAAAGTAAAAGCTCCATTGTTTAATTTTAGGAGCCTGTGAAACATTTCAATGCTTTGATGTTACGATCTAATAATGTTATTAAGCCTTGAGTTAACCACAAATGCGCGTACATTAAACTAAGTAGTAAGCCATCGCTTGATTAGCTTCATACCACTCAAGTTATGTAAGCAGATTAACTAAATGAATGTTCAATGTACGTACAGGCTCACAAATCAATGAAATTATTATGTTTTATCTCGTGGCCGAATACACCGAATATATTACGGAATGATATCGTATTTCAGTCACAGATTTTTCATAATATTAGCAAGGGTTCTTAGCTCGTTGAGTACACAATTAGCTCTGGTCCTGCTGCAGTCGGATAACGAAGCGCGACTCCACTTATTACATGCAACTTGACTTGAGTACCTCCGGTTATTCGAACCAGAACTCTATGATTCCAAGCCAAAACGGAAATTTGAGTCGTAACTTGAAGCCATAAAGTTTTATTTAACCCGCTTCAGATAGGAAGAAGATTGAGTTTGGTATAACTTTTTTTTGATGATGCACTTCCCTACACGCGATAGCGGATACAGTCGAGGGCTGCACTCGAGTTTTGTTAGAAGGAAATATTTTCTGCCTAAGGCCTTAGATTGGATAAAGAAAGCTTATGTGCATTAAAGTGCTTTTCTTTATAGCGTCTGGTTTATTGCACTACCTTTACCATTATAATTTTACTTTGAACTTTCTTGGTAGGTTCTGAAACATCTGCGTGAGAACTCATTCAAACTTAAGTTGCAATTAATAGAAGAACATTAAAGTTTAGTGAAATATTCTTAAAGTGTTCTTTTAAGTTTAAATTTTGCCAATTATTTTTGTTATAGCTTCAGATACATACATCTTAAAATGATTACTTACGTATGTTATATCGCCGGCATCTACAGATTCTCGTCTTTTATCGCTTTTAATATTTTGTCAATCAATTAGTTTGCCTCTAGGCATTGGTTTAGACATTTTCCTGTAGGTGTTCTTTTATTTTTGTTTACTTGTGTGAATCAATAAAGAGTATTTGTTGTTGTTGTTGACAATGATTTTTTGATTTAGGTATATTGTATATTTGAACCGTTACATGATAGGTACGTACGTAACCTTCTATATCTATGTAAAGGCAGCAACTTCCTACGGCATTTCCGATGACATCCGAGGTCACTCCTTGAAATAATTGTACTGGACTGCGATTTTTGAATCTCACCGGGGGACTAAAGCTCATCAAAATGGCCGTTTTTCAAAGTGAATCGGCCATTTTGGTGAGCTTTAGTAGCCTAGTTAGATTCAAAAATTGCACCTCTTAACGTGGCTGCAAAGTGACAAAATACAGAAGTGCACAGCTACTTTTGTATCTTATTGTACTCAACTAATATTTATTTGTGTTACTCTTCCTTTTTTGGATACTTGCAAAAACATTTTTTTAAGTTGATTACTACTTTAAAATAACAAGCGAGTATTTTTTCATTACACATTTGTATATTTAAACAGTCTATTTAAACTAAATAGTAAATACATACTTATGATCGATAATAAATTGTAACTCATTACTGAAAAACCTAGTATTATTTTAATTATTATTAATGTTGAACTTAAAATAAATGCTTAACTGAAACTTTAAGAATTTAAAAATTTTTAATTGATTAAGAATTCTTAAATTTGGGCTATGTATCCATACCATTCTGGCTAGTGGCCTTAAGATGATCGGCAAAGTTTTGTATTTCTGAGTGATCTCTATGTGCGTCCTTTTTACCCGACTACGGCAAAGCCAAAAGGAAGGATTACGTTTTTAGCAGTACGTATGGGGAAAATTAAACCACATTAATTAGAGCCACAGAAGATAACCAGTTAAAGCCGCATTCTGGTTCAAACTGGTATGCCAATTTTTTAAGCCAGCATGAACGCAGGGAACAACGTTAGTAGGAGTAATACAATATTTACCGACCCGTATGAGCTAACATTTGTTTCTCATTACGCCAGCTACGGCAGAATTTGCACCGATGCCGATAATTTAACGAGGTAAACAAAGGCTTTTAGGGTACCTACTGATGAAGACTGCCAATGATATATTAATGTAAACGGGTCACTCATGTATACATATGAAGTCGATTCAAGTCGAGTCGCGGGGGCTTACGATTAAGGACCACGGCCTGCGGGGCAATTCTGGCGTCAGTAGAGATGAAGTCACACTCGACATATTATGCCAAAAAGAGCTGTCAGATCCCTTTAAAATCTGTCATTTTATGACACATGTCGAATGCGAGATGAATATCGATGAGTGCCAGATTTGGGGTCCAGGAGTGCGATTTTTGAATCTCACCGAGTGACTAAGGCTCACCAAAATGGCCGTTTTTCATAGAAATGCGACCATTTTGATGAGCTTTAGTCACCTGGTGAGATTCAAAAATTGCACCCCTAGTCCGAAACATGTCGAGCGATAACTCGACTTCAAATTCGCGATATGTCCGAATCTCCAACTAGTTTCATGTTAAAACTGCCAATGATGGTTACCAATTTGATTCATAAGCTACTGCAGAACCTTTTAACAATAAATGTCATAATGACATCTCAATTAATGTCCTAATATCCCATCCTTGCGATGACAAATTGCGACAATATTCTACAGTGACCTTTAAATCAAATTAGTTGACTGTACCTTCTTTGACTTGTCTCCAACAATTGCTCATGACTAATTTGATTGTGTGTGTGTGTGTGTGTGTGTGTATTTCACTCGTGTGATGTGATCTAAGCTCATTTACACGAATATTACTACAACTGATACAACAAATCCGTTGTGATTTGTTTTGCACTTCAAAATTTGAGTTAATTTATAAATGACATAATGATTAGTAGCATTTATTATAACTTGACTGTTTATAACAAGATGCTACAAAAACAATTTTCAGTTATATTTTAAGAGTAGTAACGCAAGCTGTTTGACCCTAGAATCCGCTTTTTTCCACCACAGAAAACGATTTTATTCAAGTTTAAACATTTATAGAGAGGGTATAATAAGATCAAGGGTAAATATACAATGAAACTCTCTATACGAAACATAATAATAATATATGCTAGAAGTCTTGTGAGAAATGAGTATAATACAAAATATAAGTAATTTGTGTTTGTTCATAGCGTAAGGGATCGATCTCATTTGTAGACTTCGATTTAGATATTTAGTAAAAAACAAAAAATTAACGTGCCCGGCGAATTTTGCTATGCAAGTTTGAGCCATTTCTTTTTCTTTTTTGTGGCTACTGCTTTTGAGCCATTTCATTTGATTTAGATGCAAAGGGAATCATTGGAACCCGAATAAAAAGGGTAACTTTACGCTTAACATAATTTTTCAATGTACCGTTCGTAATTTTATAACCTGGTCTCATTACGCTTTCCTTTGACTCGTCAAGGGTTAAATTTTCTACTCTAAATCATATTATTTTCAAAATATAATTGCCAAGAGACCCGTGGTAATAAAGTTCAGAGGGTTTCCAATTATGTATGATGAGAAAAGTTCCAAATGGTATGCATTCACTGGAAATATCTGACTGTGTTTGGCTATTAGGAGTAACTTTAGGGATTGTACATTCTACATATTGGAAACAATGTTCGTCTAGCATCGTTTCGTTTCGTAAGTAAATTTTAAAATATTAAGTTAATTTCGGTCTTATGGATAGACAAGCAAGTGAAAATATTTTATTGACATAATTTATATGTTTAAACAACGTGATAATTAAAAACTATTATACTTTTAAAATAAACAATTAAAGTCTTCGTTATGTTTGTATCATTTCGCATGCCATTAAGGTTAAATAAAATTACTTAGGTCACTAATTAAGCGTCATTTTCTATTAAATCTATATCTTTAGGTGCTAGTAAAGGTTTAAACTAGTGAGATTTAAATCGATATTTAACTAAATTCTCTGCGAGTGAGCTCCGTTTTAGTGTCTCATCACAAAGGCTCGCTGCACCATTTCACCACGCATTCTAATGCAAATTTCATTGAAATGCCCTGCCATTGTTATCGCTTCCCGCCTCTCGGGAAATCTTCGTATTTCTATATACCTACTCCTATGACTTGATGTACGGCCCTTCTATTTAATATGACTGAAAAATATTACTATGATATACCAGACACTTTTGCTGCAGCTGTGAAAAATTGTGTTACCAAACTTCCTAACTTGATTTTTTGTGGGCTGAGAGCTGTCACTCATGACAAAGAGTATAGATACTGTATACTGTGTGAGGGATCGTACATCGCCACCGAATAAACATTTATTTCATTTGTAGAATATTGTCATATGTGAACATAAGCGAAACACATTCATGCGTGATGTTTTTAGAGTTAGTAAATATGTATGTATATGTATGTAATTCTTTATTGTACAAAAAACATGAATGACAAAGAACATAAATGACAAAAAGACATACAGTGATGTACAAAGGCGAACTTATCCCTTAAAAATGTATAATCCAAAAAAATTCTATACGATTTCCGTTTTTTTTTTTTTTATACAACATAGGAAGGCAAACAAGCAAGTGGGTCACCTGATGGTAAGTGATCACCACCGCCTATAGACACCTGCAACAACAAAGAGAGTGCAGATGCGTTGCCAACCCAGAGGGCTAAGATGGAATACCTCTTGTGCCAGTAATTACACCGGCTGTCTTGCTCTGCACGCCGGAACACAACAGTGCAAGCACTGCTGCTTAGCGGCAGGATTAGCAAGCAAGATGGTGGTAGCGATCCGGACGGACCTTTCACAAGGTCCTACCACCCGCTTATATGTATAATACAAGTATACAATTTTACTTGACCTATCAGTTGGTAATGTTTTTTGTTTCTTGGTTATGTTTGCATTGTATTTGTCACAGAATCTGCTATCGTTGTTGCTGACGGTTCTAACATCTATTAGAGACCCTAGCACGCTTGCTTTTGTCGCGGACATGAAGCGTATATCCTTTTCTAAACTGTACACGTGTGAGAAGGAACGGATGTTTCATGTCCGCGATAAGCTCTAGTGTACTACTAATACAAAATCCATAGTAATAATAACCACCTATAATACCCAGCCCTACTAGTAAATATAATTAACAACCTTCTTAACTCATTCTCTTGATACACTTATTTCCTTGGGAGTTCGTCATTAAATCTTATCCAGTGTTCTAAGCTAAAACCTAACGAATAACAAAGACTACGACGAATTGAGAACCACCTCCTTTTTTGTAGTCGGTTAAGAAAATCTGACGTTGCCGCTCAAGGAACTTCAAATAAAAGATCCCGTGCAGTAATTTGCAAAACAACATTCACTTTAAATTATTCTCTTTGAACGAAATTCATGAATTTAAAGTTTAAATTGTGCTCGTTTAAGTTCCCCGCAAAGTTAGTTAAAGTTACGTATGTATGTAAGTTCGGCTATAACTCGTATACAGAGGGGAAAACAAATAAGTAAACTGCGAGCCAAGTTCGTTTGGAGGCACACTCGTAATTCTGTCTTTCTCCACTTTTATCTCGTATCTGCTGAACGAATCTAATACGGCTTACTTTATAAAATTCATTGTACGTTCCCAGCCGTCTAATGAAGCGGCGGAGCGACTTGATTTTTTCCTACTATTTTATAATTTGTTTCTTAGCTACGAAAAGTTTGCTTCTAAACGTAATTTCAAGGAAAATAAAAATAAAATTAACTTAAGGAAGCTGCTTTACTCTACCATGGATTTTTTCTGCGGAAAATGAATTCATTTAAAAATACTTTTCACGAAGGTATGATGTTAAGAATCTCTTTTAAGTACAGCCAAGCCAAGATACAGTTAGGTAGATACGATTTGGTCTTTATACAATAGGTGAGACAATCAATCATTGTTATATGTATATAAAAATACTATACATATTTACGAAAGCTCCACCCACTTTTGTTCAATTTTATTTCTCATAACTTTTGTTTTTTTATTGTGTGCGGCAACTTTCATTGTGTGAATGAAATAATCTAAATATCTTTAGAAAATGTTAAATATTTTTTTACACAACTGCGGTACAACAATTATGCGGCTGATGGTAAGCATTAAACGTAGCCTACAAGTTTTATCAGAGCTATCTATGAAGTTAACGATAGTTTCATACATTATCGGTGGACGCTCTTATGAATCAACCTATAACACTAAAAGTATTCACTCGCACGTTGCCGACCTTGTAGAACGCGCTATACATACATTGAGTAGGCAGCAAAAAAAAAACATTTTACTGCCTGCACAACAACTCAATGAGTTCTGAAGAGCTTACCAGCAGGAACAAAATATTTCGCTCTTTGGTAAGCGGAGGTACCTAAGACGATATTTCTCCTATCTAGTAATGTTTTATTATAACGTCGGGAAATAGAATCACCGATTCTCATATCGAAAGCTTAACGAGTACACTAGCTCATGAATAGTCCTTATAAAACTTTACCACCTAAACCGTATCTACCTCTACCATCGCTGATTCAAAATTAAGTTTCAAACAATTGTATCTAGCAAACAAGCTACACAACAATATTCAGCGTCACGTCGTCGGTGATTACAACAACACTGACGAATCCCGAGTTTTGCGGGATTTGATTACGGATAACGAGATGTAATCGAGCCTGTGGGGATAGAGACAAACGTCGTATTGGTTGCAGATTTACAACGCGGCGCGCGCCATCTGGCGGGCCAATTTATGAGTTTAATCAGACCGAGCGCCCGATGCGACTGTACGCCCGGCGAATCCCACCCACAAATTCCAGCTTTATTCCAACCACATTAGATTCATAGATGGTATAAAGCCGCGGTGTTAGCTGTACGGCCAATAATGTAGGTAGTGACGATAAGTCTATCGTTATTCAGGAATGTATGGTGATCGCCGTCTGCGAGTGTTGCGTTAACGAATTTAATTCATGTAAGAATAACAAAAGACAAACATTTTACTATTTTAAAACAAAATGGGTAGGTAATAATGATTCACGAGGATAAAGAGGAGGATAGAGCCCCTATAGAGTATAATACTAAAATACACTTTTATTTTATTTTACTACATAGGAAGGCAAACAAGCAAGTGGGGCAGCTGATGGTAAGTGATCACCAACGCCTATAGACATCCGCAACACCAAGGAGATTGCAGATGCGTTGCCAACCTAGAGGGCTAAGATGGAATACCTCTTGTGCTAGTAATTGCACCGGCTGTCTTGCTCTCCACGCCGGAACACAACAGTGCGAGCACTGCTGCTTAGCGGCAGGGTTAACGAGCAAGATGGTGGTAGCTATCCGGACGGACCTTGATCAAGGTCCTACCACACGTTTCTTGTTTAACTACCCATATTATAGAAACTCTCTGTGTATCTCTCTCCTCATAATATTTACGAGCATATTCTCTTACTCTTCAAAGTGCTATCCTGATTAAATTGTTTTTTAAATGCTGTATTTATACTTTTAGGTGTTAAATACACTTAGATATAATTGTATTTGGTTTCCATAGTTCGTAACACTCCTCGATTCAAGGTGTAACTCAACAGTATGCGTCCGCCCTTTCGCCAATGATGTGGTATTCATTAATTGCGGTCACTAGATGCATTACGCCGCCTGCACTGACCGCAGCAGCTCTAAGAGCGCTTTCCCGGTAGGTGGCTTATAGCTAAGCAGCGCTGCAGTCGTACTGCAGAGAACCAGGGTACCGTATAACCACAGTCTATACAGTCTGTCAACTCACGCACTTGCATAGAGCAATAATGAGGTTGGGTGCGGGGCGTACCACTTATATTCAGTTCTAATCATTGGCATTGTTGCCAGATGTCCAAAAATTCCCGTTGCGTACGATAATAAAGGCCGAGCTACTCCGGATGCGTATGCAGCACGGCACCAGCTCGCTTTGTAGAGCTGCGTTACGCACGCAACGCAAGCAATATGGTATCTCTCTCAACATATTATAATTCCATACATTACAACCAGCCGCGCGTGTCCGTGTGACCGGGCCTTAAGGTAGCTTGAAAAAAAAAAACTCTAACATTAAGTTAAATAAAAAGATTACTGTGATATATGGCCAGCGAAGGCCTTTGCTGGGCTGTAAATATAAATAACACCCACGAAAAATCTTTTCAATTTGCATTATTGAACTGGCAAACACACAATAGCCGTTAGGCGTAAATAACTTGAGTTATCGCTAGTAAGAGCCGTGGAAAGGCAGGCGTATCGCACTCCTGACAGTTATTGCGTGTTTTATGCGTAAACTCTGAAAGAAATTTCATTAAACGCCAACATTTTAGTGACAGGCACATAAAAATATGAAAGGGGAAGTGAAAGTGACTACAATACCGGCTGTGTTCTATTCGGGCGTCACTTAGGCTAAATAAAATTAATTGGCTATATAGATGGCGACAGTTTTTTGTTTTTGTGCGAATTCTGTAAACGCCTGACGACGTTCTTTGTTATTAAAAAGGGGTACAATTATTTCAAGAAGATACTTTGGCTGTCATCGGAAATGAAATGAAATTTAGAAACTGTCTTGTAACACATAACCATCCAAAGAAGCAATGTAAATCAAATACAGTTTTTCGATTAATACTGAGGTCGAAACTTTAAGCGTTTGCTTTGTACTTATTGTATGTTTGAAACTTTTGTTTGTTTTTCTGTCACCGTAGGGCCAAAACGAATAATCCAATTCCAGAATTGTATTTAAAGTTTCTGAGCCCTGAGCTTTGATCTAAAGCTGTCTTTAAAAAATGTAACCTTTTAGAAGTCAGCAGTTGCAAAGCTTAATATTTAATCATATTCGGATATGTTTTTCTTACGTTTTGACATTGATATCACTAACGATTCGAGTCTTAGCAAAGTTCTGATCTTACAAGTTTGCTATTTCAGTTCGCAGTTTAGGATGTCGCTCGCGTGTCTGCAATTACTACTTGGTAATTAAGACAAGCGATAGCTCCAATTAACTGAACTGTACCTATATCGAATCTCTCAGTTCATCTCACCAAAATGATGTTATTTTATAAAACATATATACAAAATAAAAAAGTCAACGATAATTGTAAGCACAACTAAAACAATCACAAATGAATTGAGAACTACTTCCTTTATTAAGGTTGGTTTAAAATGCAGTACTGAATCAATGCTTGACGTTAGGATATAAGTGCAATTAATTTCAAAGTTGTCAGTGTTACAAAATAGACGCGATTTAGTGCTGCAATCCATACATTATTATTTATAGTGACGTCACTAGTGCTGTATGGAGCGTGATGGAGCGTTTTCCCGCGGCTTGAGTGATGCCATTTTACTAGTCGTTTTTTAAAAGCAATGAGGATCATAGAAAAAACCAAAAATGTATTTTCTTCCAGCGAATTATTTAAATTTTTGCTTACGTTAATCTATCTTAAGACAATACCTACTGGTGTAGTATATGTACTTAATAAAACCTGGGTGCCCTTCTGATATTTTTGGTACCAATAAAAGAGGTGTCAGCCCTATTCACGTAGGAATCGAATCAGCTCGACTTCAAAGGGTTAATTTAAACACTCGTCTTGCCTTAGTAACAGAAACTGTTTATATCAATAACCCGCAGTCGAAAGCCAACCGTTGTCAATCAATGGGTGTAAAGATAACAAACAGGATAAATTAACAGGCTCCAGAGCGGTCCTCATGCGTGTTTACTTGAGCCGGCGGTATTAGTCCGTCCGGCTAACCGTACCCTTCTCACGGTGTCAATCGAGTTCAGTAAGTACAATCAGACACGTTCAGTGTATTCAAATTCAAATTATTCAAAGGAAACAAAGTTACTTTCAAATATTTTTTTAATGAGCACGCGGGTCACTTTATTGGAAGTCATCACCTCCGCCCATGGTACCCAGCAATCCCAAGAGAATAACTAATTCGTTTGTGACCTTCTTAAATTTATTTAGTATGGAATGTGTTTTGATGTATTTATGACGTAACCGATTGATCGTCATGAAAACATCAAGACATATTGCATTTGGTTCATTATTTCGGTATACCAACCAGTTCTAATCTATTCACAGAATTTCTCATTATACTTACAAGCGTAGGTAGTTATGATTTAAAATTCGATTTAAACAGACGAGCGGAGTGAAGATACTCGAACGATTCTACGAGTAAATGGAAAATTTGTCAAATCCAATTTTCCGATTTATCTTAGTTGAATGTTTTATTCAAACGTAAGACGTAGGTTTCAAAGGATCTAAATATTATCAAAGAGAAAATTATCCAGAGTAACAAGAGGTCCTAGCTAAGAATTACTTAGAGTTGAATCAATAACCCGATTACAGGGATCCATTGGCATGATAATTACATGCAAAGAGCTTTAGTGAAAAATCTGGTAATTTAGAGTCGGGCTAGCGCACCGAGAGTTTCCTACCGTCACACAATACACATCGTGTTCTTGCAGCATGCCAGTTGCATAAGTAAGAAAAAGAAGACGAAGAACAACATTGTAACCTGTATTTAAAAACACGGTCAACCCAAGTAAGTCTGCTTTAGTATGAACTTTCGCACAATTTGGAATCTTGTAGCACGGTTTGACGTATCAAAGATGGTTAAACGGCAGTGAAATCTTTGTTCGGCTATACGCTAGCAAACGCTAGTATATACAAAATGTATGAATATTAGATTCTTTCATGTAGGAGTTGAATAATAGATATTCACATAGAAGTAGGTAGTTGGCATTGCCATAGATACCATAACAATTAACATTATTAAACTATTTTTAGTAGGCTTATTGCGGTGGAGCAAGCCTTAGATAATGCACTGGATTCTACAAAATATCCACAATATAATTCTTACAATGATTATTGAAGCCCACTATTACACAAAGTCCTTTTCGCTTAAAAAAGATTGCAGTGAACAGGTCATCCTAGAGGAAGACTGCGTGAATCACCGAGAGAGAACTCCCTTGGCTTATTGCACGTATTTTGTTGGAAAGTTAGAAAACAGTACCATGTTAATGAGTATACAAATACTCGCATTTCATAAAAACAAATGCCTCAACTGAAATATCTTTAAGTATCTCCAGATAGATTCCAGCAAGAGCGTAGAATGCCCAGCGCAATTATACGGGCATAAAAGGTTAGCGGTTTCAATTTCCCCCGTTATTCTGTTGCATTCTTTAATTTTTCGCTTTTGTATTACTAAGGCAAGATGCTCGTTACCGGCATTTAGATGGAGGAGAAAAGAACCGGTTGTTTCAGTTCAAATGAAATTCATAAATCACGCAGATTGCAGACGGTGCCGCTAAAACCGTTTTATGCTCAACGTAGGTACCTAACACTTAAAATTTGTTACAGAAAATGTGGCTTTATTTATGAAAACTAGAGAGTCCTTCAAATTAAATGATTAGCTTACCCAAATTTCTTTATTAATAAACGTACAGTTTTACTCTTTTTTTTAATAAATATGTTCATACATATCTTTTTTGTTGCCTCAATTGTGAACCGAACAAACGGAAACTGCGTATGCAATAAAAATAGGATGATTTCAGAACATACTCTCCAATCCCGATGACTTGTTGTTAAATAATAAATAAAATCTCAGTCGAATTGCGAACCTCCTCCTTTTTTTGGAAAATAAATAGAATTTACTTACGAATTCGCTCGCATGCTTAAGGTGGATCATTTCACTTAAGCTGGGAATTTAAAAAAATCACAGTTATTCATCATTTAGGGGATTAATGGTATGACTTTTTAACAATGATAATTGATTTTCGATATTAAAATATTGTTTTTCAAGCGATCGATTGTTTTGGTTTCGCAAGTTCGAGTTACTAATCATAAATAATGATATCCTATACTTTTTAGCCGACTTTTGCGCATTTAAAGAACAATTATTTGAAGTTAGTAGCTCAAACCTAAAGAAAACACAGTGTCTTAAGAAACATTGTTTAACTACCACAAAAATTGATAAAAAGTCATACCATTTAGTCATGACATTAAAACATTTCGAAAGTTTGGAAATCCCCGCCCTGCTTCATACGGAGCGATCTACCATAAGGCTGACTAGCACCAAAAAGTTGAATGTGTTTAAAAAGCAACATTTTATTTAAAAAAAACTGTCAATTTACCGTCTAAACCATTATTTTACATTTTGGTGCAAGTAAAACGTAACGCTTTTAGAAAATTAATCTTGCTCAATAAACCAATTTCCAATGTTGCATTTCATGTTTTAAACAAGTGAATCCATTTAAAAAGATCGTAAACGATATTGGAAACGTGTCTAACTTTACAATAAAAATTATAACCAACTATAATTATCATTCTTTATTGTTTTTTCTTTGTAAAAAAATAAGGTTAAAATATCAATACAATGTATGATAAAAACACGGTTTAATCTTTCCTTTATCTCTGACGGTAACTACTAAACTTATTTGACCGTAAGGATGGGCTAATGAAAAAAAAACGATATATCGAATACATCGACATATATCCACTTTTAAATAGTATCGATATATTTAGAGTAAAAAAAAATATACGTCGATAATTTTGCCCAAGGCATGGTTACCTAAAAGCATTGTCAAAACATTTGAAATTTTAACAAGTTGAAGGGCGAAGGGAACTGAATTCATGCAGCCTGCCTACATATTACAGACTAATCTTGGAAATCGGATCGGTTAGAGTGATCGCCGATCGGATACAAAACATGATGCAACGCATGTTAAAAAAGTGTTTTGATCTATCGATATTTTTTATCAAAGCCTAATTGATGGTATAAGTAATGGCATAGTTTAGTTTAATGTTAATTGTTGTACCGTCAGTTGCCGTGTTAAAGTTAAAAAAGACGAAGTTAGAGTTATTTGAAGGTCTGTAAAATCAAATTTTATTTAATAGGAAATTGTAGTGAGTGAAATCTAGTATAGTATTTATTATATACTTTGTGGTAAAATGAATAAGCGAAATTTGTCTGACATTTTGATTTTATAGAATTTTTCAAAACCACTGTAACAAACAAACCTATTGCCTAGTTTGTCACAACATATTCCATATATAAAAAGCAAACAATGATCATTGAAGGTAATCAGAATGTACAATTTCCTTCGCATTGGAATTACGGAAAATACATTTTACACCATCTTCGAAATGCTAAACAGTGCGACGTGTGTTTGGTAAGTGATGCGAGTAGCTTAATTTTTAAATTCTTTTGATTCTGGACAATGACTGAGTTGAATTTAACTGAATAGGAAAATTATAATACCAAAGAGCAACTAACCTACAAGGAGTTTACGGAATACGCTGTCAGTCTGTCAGTCGCGCTGTCTGAGCTGGGAGTCGCGAAAGGGGACGTTGTGGCAGTCGGCAGTGAGAAACGTATCATGTTTCTGCCGACCACCCTGGCTGTTGTATGTACTGGTGCTGCGTACACTCCTTTTGATTTACACACTGGTACAGGTAGGTGTGATTTCATTAACTTGATGGTTTTGAAAATAATTACAGAAAATAAACAGATATTTAGTCAAATTGTAATTTCAGAGTAACATTTTTTATTTATAACATATATATGTTCCAGCTGCACTGCGTCACAAATTAAATTTGTCGCGGCCAAATTATTTAATTTGTTCCGCATTGTTTTGGAAAGCATACAGCGACATAATAGAAAGATGTGGTTCTGTAAAAACTATAATTTGTTTCGAAGAAATAAGAGATATCGATTTATCAATTAATAAATTGATTACAAAGCCTTGTAAAGTAAAGAATTTTGAGCCGGCTATTGTTGAAGGGAACACAGACACCGCGGTTATAGTATATTCTTCTGGCACTACGGGCATGCCGAAAGGAGTTCCGTTCAGTCATTTTTGCTGCGTGCTAAACATCTTGTCTGATGAGTGAGTATATTATACAGTAATATATTTGTTCGATAACTTAACAATTTTATTGCCCTGCCGTTGAAGGCAACTCTGTCCTGATGTTGAAGAGGCATGACCCATTAATTCTACGTAACGTAGACTACGTTCAAGGACTTCGCATACGTCTATCGAATAGCTACGCTGCGTTGCTTTTTCCGCGAAAATCAGTACAAACAAAAATTATTAAAATTTAGTCTGAATTTCGGTACCAAATAAAAAAATACATTTATTTAGAAAAAGAAACAAAGTTATCACAGAAAAGAAAATAGAAAAGTTAAAAATCGAATTAAAACTAAAATTAAAAATGTCACCTAAGCCGCTGTTTCTGGGTAGAGTGCCCAAAAGGCTGGCGGCGTTACCTCTCTGAATGGCAATGCCAATACGTTGGGCGAGGAACGCGCCAGCCCTTGGGTCACCAGAGGTGTCGACTATTTTTTTCTTTATTTAAATTTTGTCTTTCAATAAAAAAGATTGTCATATATTCCAGATTCCAAGATGAATCCATGAAGACGACTATTGTATTTGGAGAATGGTACCACGCTTACGATATGTTCAGCAGCTATACAATTCTTTGTGCTGGAAAAAAAATTGTCTATTCACCCAAATTAACATCTCATTCACCCGATATTTTTTTGAAGATTGTCTCTGATTGCCAGGTAAGATTCCGTTACCAGATACAACAGTAGTACCACGCTAACAGAATACCGGCGTGAAGTATTACCTTGCTACTGCACTTTGTACGGCCATGGATCAGCGATTCTCATGGGGTTGCTGGTTACCATCAGCTGACTGCATGCTTGTTTTTTTACCTTTTCCATAAAAAAGACATTACGCAGAGCGAGCAGTTTAAAAACAGCGATACATATTTTATTGTTCACGATGTTCACATTTAACTTTTTCTTTAGGACATGACATCATCCTAATAATGTAGTTTTGATTTAGCGTTTCGTTTGCACAATTATTTTTAAGTTTAAGTCTTTTGGTTTCTGATATGTATATTTAATTTTTATTTTGTTATCTCATTCGACTTGGTCATTTATAATTGCCCGTTAGCTGACGAGAGATGACGGCATTTGTGAAATTTTTGTATACGAAATTTACTTTTGATTTTTTTAAACATTTCAATAAATTAAAATGATATTTAATGACAACACAAAGAAAAATTAGGGTAATGGCAAACTCGAACCTGCAACATCAGAATTTCGTGCCGTGCGTTTGCCAGTTTCGCCACATTACCACTAGCTACTACTACTAATTATTTTTAGTGGTAATGTGGCGAAACTGGAAAACGCAAGGCACGGAATGCTGATGTTGCATGTTCGAGTCCTGCCATTACCTTAATTTTTCTTTGTGTTGTTATTATATAGCATTTTAACTCAAGTTGTTTGCCTGCAACTATACGCATTGTTTTTGGACACAGCTCAGGGTATGACATTTTAAATGAGCGCGGCTTCTGGTTTGTTCTGTATTCCTAGTATAGGATGTGCAATGGTCATTTTTTGCTCTGAAACGCCACTACTCGAACCTATGCGGCTTGTCTCCCTTTAAGGGATCTCTTCTAGTTAACATTTGAGTGTGTGAACATGTTTGCACACGTGGGTTAAGTTAATTTCTTTTTCAGGTTAATTGTGCCGTTCTTGTGCCGTCACTCATTAGTAACCTAGCCAAGGCAGAGGAAGTGGACAAATATGATCTCAGTTCATTAAAAAGAATGTATAGTGGTGCTGAATTTTTATCACCAACAATCGTCGAAACTGTTAAAATAAGGTACTATACAAAAACTTTTTCTTACAATGTGAGAAATATGGCTCGGCTGGGCAGCGTTCGGGAAACTACGAAATGTCTTCTTGTCCAATATACCTCAGTGTCTGAAATCGAGAGTGTATGGTCAATGTGTGTTACCAGTGATGACTTATGGCACTGAAACGTGGCCGCTTACTATGGGCCTTATAAGAAAGCTCAAAGTCACGCAACGAGCTATGGAGAGGGCTATGCTTGGAATTTGTGCGTGATCGAATCAGAAATGAAGAGATCCGCAGACGAACAAAAGTAACCGACATAGCCCAGCGGATTAGCAAGTTGAAGTGGCAGTGGGCAGGGCACATAGCACTGAGAACTGATGGCCGATGGGGTCGAAAAGTTCTCGAATGGCGTATTGGTAAGCGCAGCGTAGGACGACCAGCCACAAGGTGGTCCGATGACCTCATACAGGTGGTAGGAAGGCGCTGGTTGCATGCTGCTTCCAACCGGTCACTTTGGAAATCCATGGAGGACGCCTATGTTCGACAGTGGACTTCTTGTGGCTGAGATGATGATGATGATGATGATGATGAGAAATATGTACCCTGTTTCTTGAAACTTACAAAGACAAATAATGCTAAGTCGACCACGTGCACCATCCAACTATGCAAGTTTACTTGTTTGCGTTTCCGGGACCTACAATTGTAATAAATGTGTACCTGATTGTAACTTTTAGACTAGTAATGAATACTCTTGTGTAGAAGTGTAGTTCCGAGAAACAGGGTGGGTTATACTGCATAGAGACAAGAGTGGTAACTATGTCGACCTTATACCTATAGATGAGCAAATGGCGTACATATGTATAGAGTGTAATACTGCACCGTCGAATTTACGAATGCAACGCAGACATCCCAGGATATTTTATAGGGTTTCGTGCCTATGTTACAGAACCTTCACTCGATGAGCCTGATTTCTAGTTGTCCTGCTTTTAAATGTTAGCACAACATTAAGAAGAGTGTGAACCCAGCCTCAAAGAGCGCTCTCCATACAAACGGCGATAACGTTTTCACCCTCTTAACCTTAACCTAAAGCCATACTTTATTTGTATGTTGTCATTTTGCTCTAAAACTGGGTTTGTATGTTGTATGTTTTTTAAAATTCTTCATTGATTTAAAAATATTTGCATTTTAAGACTTTTATACAAAACAAAAAAGTGTATTTATTTTTGACACTATTAAAAATATTTAAAATATCAAAACATACAAAACTAGTTCTAAGGCATAGTGACGCCATACAAAAAAAAACATGGCTACAGGTTAAGGTTTAGAGGGTGGAAACGTTATCACCGTTTGTATCTAGAGCGCTGCGTAGACAATAGTCTTAACCATGATGAAATCATATCAAGACCGTACAATAGTTTAGTTCATTTATCAATACGAGAGTTTTTGGAAAATTAAAATTGCTTTACAGATTCCCCAATCTTAAGAACTTGCATCAAGTATACGGTATGACCGAAGCTGGAGGAATTGCATCAGACTCTTTGAGCACGAAGGGTTCTAGAACAGGAAGTGTCGGCATGGTCCATCCCGGTATGACATTGAAGGTAACTGCTGTTAAAGATGGATATAATTTTAAGTATGAAAAACCTTTGTACAGTCAGCATATGACCACCTTGCGTGCTCCGATATATTTGATGCTGGCTGTACTTGTTTAGTATACTTACAAACTTTTACAGATTGTTGATGCAAAAACTCGAGAAATCCTGGGCCCAAATCAGCGAGGTGAAATCTGTATACGGGGACCTGGTATGATGAAAGGTTATATTGGGACGGACTCGTCTGCATTTTTCGACAAAGACGGATTCTTTTCAACCGGCGATTTGGGATACTTCGATGAAGACTTATACATTTACATCGTGACAAGGATAAAGGAAATATTTTATTACGATGGAGAGCAGGTTTTTCATTTTAAAATACTACATTATCATAGGTTACGTGCCCATATGACAATATGAGCCTTGAAAAAACGATACCACCCGCTTATATGTATAATACAAGTATACAATTTTACTTGACCTATCAGTTGGTAATGTTTTTTGTTTCTTGGTTATGTTTGCATTGTATTTGTCACAGAATCTGCTATCGTTGTTGCTGACGGTTCTAACATCTATTAGAGACCCTAGCACGCTTGCTTTTGTCGCGGACATGAAGCGTATATCCTTTTCTAAACTGTACACGTGTGAGAAGGAACGGATGTTTCATGTCCGCGATAAGCTCTAGTGTACTACTAATACAAAATCCATAGTAATAATAACCACCTATAATACCCAGCCCTACTAGTAAATATAATTAACAACCTTCTTAACTCATTCTCTTGATACACTTATTTCCTTGGGAGTTCGTCATTAAATCTTATCCAGTGTTCTAAGCTAAAACCTAACGAATAACAAAGACTACGACGAATTGAGAACCACCTCCTTTTTTGTAGTCGGTTAAGAAAATCTGACGTTGCCGCTCAAGGAACTTCAAATAAAAGATCCCGTGCAGTAATTTGCAAAACAACATTCACTTTAAATTATTCTCTTTGAACGAAATTCATGAATTTAAAGTTTAAATTGTGCTCGTTTAAGTTCCCCGCAAAGTTAGTTAAAGTTACGTATGTATGTAAGTTCGGCTATAACTCGTATACAGAGGGGAAAACAAATAAGTAAACTGCGAGCCAAGTTCGTTTGGAGGCACACTCGTAATTCTGTCTTTCTCCACTTTTATCTCGTATCTGCTGAACGAATCTAATACGGCTTACTTTATAAAATTCATTGTACGTTCCCAGCCGTCTAATGAAGCGGCGGAGCGACTTGATTTTTTCCTACTATTTTATAATTTGTTTCTTAGCTACGAAAAGTTTGCTTCTAAACGTAATTTCAAGGAAAATAAAAATAAAATTAACTTAAGGAAGCTGCTTTACTCTACCATGGATTTTTTCTGCGGAAAATGAATTCATTTAAAAATACTTTTCACGAAGGTATGATGTTAAGAATCTCTTTTAAGTACAGCCAAGCCAAGATACAGTTAGGTAGATACGATTTGGTCTTTATACAATAGGTGAGACAATCAATCATTGTTATATGTATATAAAAATACTATACATATTTACGAAAGCTCCACCCACTTTTGTTCAATTTTATTTCTCATAACTTTTGTTTTTTTATTGTGTGCGGCAACTTTCATTGTGTGAATGAAATAATCTAAATATCTTTAGAAAATGTTAAATATTTTTTTACACAACTGCGGTACAACAATTATGCGGCTGATGGTAAGCATTAAACGTAGCCTACAAGTTTTATCAGAGCTATCTATGAAGTTAACGATAGTTTCATACATTATCGGTGGACGCTCTTATGAATCAACCTATAACACTAAAAGTATTCACTCGCACGTTGCCGACCTTGTAGAACGCGCTATACATACATTGAGTAGGCAGCAAAAAAAAAACATTTTACTGCCTGCACAACAACTCAATGAGTTCTGAAGAGCTTACCAGCAGGAACAAAATATTTCGCTCTTTGGTAAGCGGAGGTACCTAAGACGATATTTCTCCTATCTAGTAATGTTTTATTATAACGTCGGGAAGTAGAATCACCGATTCTCATATCGAAAGCTTAACGAGTACACTAGCTCATGAATAGTCCTTATAAAACTTTACCACCTAAACCGTATCTACCTCTACCATCGCTGATTCAAAATTAAGTTTCAAACAATTGTATCTAGCAAACAAGCTACACAACAATATTCAGCGTCACGTCGTCGGTGATTACAACAACACTGACGAATCCCGAGTTTTGCGGGATTTGATTACGGATAACGAGATGTAATCGAGCCTGTGGGGATAGAGACAAACGTCGTATTGGTTGCAGATTTACAACGCGGCGCGCGCCATCTGGCGGGCCAATTTATGAGTTTAATCAGACCGAGCGCCCGATGCGACTGTACGCCCGGCGAATCCCACCCACAAATTCCAGCTTTATTCCAACCACATTAGATTCATAGATGGTATAAAGCCGCGGTGTTAGCTGTACGGCCAATAATGTAGGTAGTGACGATAAGTCTATCGTTATTCAGGAATGTATGGTGATCGCCGTCTGCGAGTGTTGCGTTAACGAATTTAATTCATGTAAGAATAACAAAAGACAAACATTTTACTATTTTAAAACAAAATGGGTAGGTAATAATGATTCACGAGGATAAAGAGGAGGATAGAGCCCCTATAGAGTATAATACTAAAATACACTTTTATTTTATTTTACTACATAGGAAGGCAAACAAGCAAGTGGGGCAGCTGATGGTAAGTGATCACCAACGCCTATAGACATCCGCAACACCAAGGAGATTGCAGATGCGTTGCCAACCTAGAGGGCTAAGATGGAATACCTCTTGTGCTAGTAATTGCACCGGCTGTCTTGCTCTCCACGCCGGAACACAACAGTGCGAGCACTGCTGCTTAGCGGCAGGGTTAACGAGCAAGATGGTGGTAGCTATCCGGACGGACCTTGATCAAGGTCCTACCACACGTTTCTTGTTTAACTACCCATATTATAGAAACTCTCTGTGTATCTCTCTCCTCATAATATTTACGAGCATATTCTCTTACTCTTCAAAGTGCTATCCTGATTAAATTGTTTTTTAAATGCTGTATTTATACTTTTAGGTGTTAAATACACTTAGATATAATTGTATTTGGTTTCCATAGTTCGTAACACTCCTCGATTCAAGGTGTAACTCAACAGTATGCGTCCGCCCTTTCGCCAATGATGTGGTATTCATTAATTGCGGTCACTAGATGCATTACGCCGCCTGCACTGACCGCAGCAGCTCTAAGAGCGCTTTCCCGGTAGGTGGCTTATAGCTAAGCAGCGCTGCAGTCGTACTGCAGAGAACCAGGGTACCGTATAACCACAGTCTATACAGTCTGTCAACTCACGCACTTGCATAGAGCAATAATGAGGTTGGGTGCGGGGCGTACCACTTATATTCAGTTCTAATCATTGGCATTGTTGCCAGATGTCCAAAAATTCCCGTTGCGTACGATAATAAAGGCCGAGCTACTCCGGATGCGTATGCAGCACGGCACCAGCTCGCTTTGTAGAGCTGCGTTACGCACGCAACGCAAGCAATATGGTATCTCTCTCAACATATTATAATTCCATACATTACAACCAGCCGCGCGTGTCCGTGTGACCGGGCCTTAAGGTAGCTTGAAAAAAAAAAACTCTAACATTAAGTTAAATAAAAAGATTACTGTGATATATGGCCAGCGAAGGCCTTTGCTGGGCTGTAAATATAAATAACACCCACGAAAAATCTTTTCAATTTGCATTATTGAACTGGCAAACACACAATAGCCGTTAGGCGTAAATAACTTGAGTTATCGCTAGTAAGAGCCGTGGAAAGGCAGGCGTATCGCACTCCTGACAGTTATTGCGTGTTTTATGCGTAAACTCTGAAAGAAATTTCATTAAACGCCAACATTTTAGTGACAGGCACATAAAAATATGAAAGGGGAAGTGAAAGTGACTACAATACCGGCTGTGTTCTATTCGGGCGTCACTTAGGCTAAATAAAATTAATTGGCTATATAGATGGCGACAGTTTTTTGTTTTTGTGCGAATTCTGTAAACGCCTGACGACGTTCTTTGTTATTAAAAAGGGGTACAATTATTTCAAGAAGATACTTTGGCTGTCATCGGAAATGAAATGAAATTTAGAAACTGTCTTGTAACACATAACCATCCAAAGAAGCAATGTAAATCAAATACAGTTTTTCGATTAATACTGAGGTCGAAACTTTAAGCGTTTGCTTTGTACTTATTGTATGTTTGAAACTTTTGTTTGTTTTTCTGTCACCGTAGGGCCAAAACGAATAATCCAAT
Organism: Ditula angustiorana; assembly: GCA_963691745.1. NCBI lineage: Eukaryota > Metazoa > Arthropoda > Insecta > Lepidoptera > Tortricidae > Ditula > Ditula angustiorana. Next base: position 9,873,525 of record OY829478.1, read on the forward strand.
TCCAGAATTGTATTTAAAGTTTCTGAGCCCTGAGCTTTGATCTAAAGCTGTCTTTAAAAAATGTAACCTTTTAGAAGTCAGCAGTTGCAAAGCTTAATATTTAATCATATTCGGATATGTTTTTCTTACGTTTTGACATTGATATCACTAACGATTCGAGTCTTAGCAAAGTTCTGATCTTACAAGTTTGCTATTTCAGTTCGCAGTTTAGGATGTCGCTCGCGTGTCTGCAATTACTACTTGGTAATTAAGACAAGCGATAGCTCCAATTAACTGAACTGTACCTATATCGAATCTCTCAGTTCATCTCACCAAAATGATGTTATTTTATAAAACATATATACAAAATAAAAAAGTCAACGATAATTGTAAGCACAACTAAAACAATCACAAATGAATTGAGAACTACTTCCTTTATTAAGGTTGGTTTAAAATGCAGTACTGAATCAATGCTTGACGTTAGGATATAAGTGCAATTAATTTCAAAGTTGTCAGTGTTACAAAATAGACGCGATTTAGTGCTGCAATCCATACATTATTATTTATAGTGACGTCACTAGTGCTGTATGGAGCGTGATGGAGCGTTTTCCCGCGGCTTGAGTGATGCCATTTTACTAGTCGTTTTTTAAAAGCAATGAGGATCATAGAAAAAACCAAAAATGTATTTTCTTCCAGCGAATTATTTAAATTTTTGCTTACGTTAATCTATCTTAAGACAATACCTACTGGTGTAGTATATGTACTTAATAAAACCTGGGTGCCCTTCTGATATTTTTGGTACCAATAAAAGAGGTGTCAGCCCTATTCACGTAGGAATCGAATCAGCTCGACTTCAAAGGGTTAATTTAAACACTCGTCTTGCCTTAGTAACAGAAACTGTTTATATCAATAACCCGCAGTCGAAAGCCAACCGTTGTCAATCAATGGGTGTAAAGATAACAAACAGGATAAATTAACAGGCTCCAGAGCGGTCCTCATGCGTGTTTACTTGAGCCGGCGGTATTAGTCCGTCCGGCTAACCGTACCCTTCTCACGGTGTCAATCGAGTTCAGTAAGTACAATCAGACACGTTCAGTGTATTCAAATTCAAATTATTCAAAGGAAACAAAGTTACTTTCAAATATTTTTTTAATGAGCACGCGGGTCACTTTATTGGAAGTCATCACCTCCGCCCATGGTACCCAGCAATCCCAAGAGAATAACTAATTCGTTTGTGACCTTCTTAAATTTATTTAGTATGGAATGTGTTTTGATGTATTTATGACGTAACCGATTGATCGTCATGAAAACATCAAGACATATTGCATTTGGTTCATTATTTCGGTATACCAACCAGTTCTAATCTATTCACAGAATTTCTCATTATACTTACAAGCGTAGGTAGTTATGATTTAAAATTCGATTTAAACAGACGAGCGGAGTGAAGATACTCGAACGATTCTACGAGTAAATGGAAAATTTGTCAAATCCAATTTTCCGATTTATCTTAGTTGAATGTTTTATTCAAACGTAAGACGTAGGTTTCAAAGGATCTAAATATTATCAAAGAGAAAATTATCCAGAGTAACAAGAGGTCCTAGCTAAGAATTACTTAGAGTTGAATCAATAACCCGATTACAGGGATCCATTGGCATGATAATTACATGCAAAGAGCTTTAGTGAAAAATCTGGTAATTTAGAGTCGGGCTAGCGCACCGAGAGTTTCCTACCGTCACACAATACACATCGTGTTCTTGCAGCATGCCAGTTGCATAAGTAAGAAAAAGAAGACGAAGAACAACATTGTAACCTGTATTTAAAAACACGGTCAACCCAAGTAAGTCTGCTTTAGTATGAACTTTCGCACAATTTGGAATCTTGTAGCACGGTTTGACGTATCAAAGATGGTTAAACGGCAGTGAAATCTTTGTTCGGCTATACGCTAGCAAACGCTAGTATATACAAAATGTATGAATATTAGATTCTTTCATGTAGGAGTTGAATAATAGATATTCACATAGAAGTAGGTAGTTGGCATTGCCATAGATACCATAACAATTAACATTATTAAACTATTTTTAGTAGGCTTATTGCGGTGGAGCAAGCCTTAGATAATGCACTGGATTCTACAAAATATCCACAATATAATTCTTACAATGATTATTGAAGCCCACTATTACACAAAGTCCTTTTCGCTTAAAAAAGATTGCAGTGAACAGGTCATCCTAGAGGAAGACTGCGTGAATCACCGAGAGAGAACTCCCTTGGCTTATTGCACGTATTTTGTTGGAAAGTTAGAAAACAGTACCATGTTAATGAGTATACAAATACTCGCATTTCATAAAAACAAATGCCTCAACTGAAATATCTTTAAGTATCTCCAGATAGATTCCAGCAAGAGCGTAGAATGCCCAGCGCAATTATACGGGCATAAAAGGTTAGCGGTTTCAATTTCCCCCGTTATTCTGTTGCATTCTTTAATTTTTCGCTTTTGTATTACTAAGGCAAGATGCTCGTTACCGGCATTTAGATGGAGGAGAAAAGAACCGGTTGTTTCAGTTCAAATGAAATTCATAAATCACGCAGATTGCAGACGGTGCCGCTAAAACCGTTTTATGCTCAACGTAGGTACCTAACACTTAAAATTTGTTACAGAAAATGTGGCTTTATTTATGAAAACTAGAGAGTCCTTCAAATTAAATGATTAGCTTACCCAAATTTCTTTATTAATAAACGTACAGTTTTACTCTTTTTTTTAATAAATATGTTCATACATATCTTTTTTGTTGCCTCAATTGTGAACCGAACAAACGGAAACTGCGTATGCAATAAAAATAGGATGATTTCAGAACATACTCTCCAATCCCGATGACTTGTTGTTAAATAATAAATAAAATCTCAGTCGAATTGCGAACCTCCTCCTTTTTTTGGAAAATAAATAGAATTTACTTACGAATTCGCTCGCATGCTTAAGGTGGATCATTTCACTTAAGCTGGGAATTTAAAAAAATCACAGTTATTCATCATTTAGGGGATTAATGGTATGACTTTTTAACAATGATAATTGATTTTCGATATTAAAATATTGTTTTTCAAGCGATCGATTGTTTTGGTTTCGCAAGTTCGAGTTACTAATCATAAATAATGATATCCTATACTTTTTAGCCGACTTTTGCGCATTTAAAGAACAATTATTTGAAGTTAGTAGCTCAAACCTAAAGAAAACACAGTGTCTTAAGAAACATTGTTTAACTACCACAAAAATTGATAAAAAGTCATACCATTTAGTCATGACATTAAAACATTTCGAAAGTTTGGAAATCCCCGCCCTGCTTCATACGGAGCGATCTACCATAAGGCTGACTAGCACCAAAAAGTTGAATGTGTTTAAAAAGCAACATTTTATTTAAAAAAAACTGTCAATTTACCGTCTAAACCATTATTTTACATTTTGGTGCAAGTAAAACGTAACGCTTTTAGAAAATTAATCTTGCTCAATAAACCAATTTCCAATGTTGCATTTCATGTTTTAAACAAGTGAATCCATTTAAAAAGATCGTAAACGATATTGGAAACGTGTCTAACTTTACAATAAAAATTATAACCAACTATAATTATCATTCTTTATTGTTTTTTCTTTGTAAAAAAATAAGGTTAAAATATCAATACAATGTATGATAAAAACACGGTTTAATCTTTCCTTTATCTCTGACGGTAACTACTAAACTTATTTGACCGTAAGGATGGGCTAATGAAAAAAAAACGATATATCGAATACATCGACATATATCCACTTTTAAATAGTATCGATATATTTAGAGTAAAAAAAAATATACGTCGATAATTTTGCCCAAGGCATGGTTACCTAAAAGCATTGTCAAAACATTTGAAATTTTAACAAGTTGAAGGGCGAAGGGAACTGAATTCATGCAGCCTGCCTACATATTACAGACTAATCTTGGAAATCGGATCGGTTAGAGTGATCGCCGATCGGATACAAAACATGATGCAACGCATGTTAAAAAAGTGTTTTGATCTATCGATATTTTTTATCAAAGCCTAATTGATGGTATAAGTAATGGCATAGTTTAGTTTAATGTTAATTGTTGTACCGTCAGTTGCCGTGTTAAAGTTAAAAAAGACGAAGTTAGAGTTATTTGAAGGTCTGTAAAATCAAATTTTATTTAATAGGAAATTGTAGTGAGTGAAATCTAGTATAGTATTTATTATATACTTTGTGGTAAAATGAATAAGCGAAATTTGTCTGACATTTTGATTTTATAGAATTTTTCAAAACCACTGTAACAAACAAACCTATTGCCTAGTTTGTCACAACATATTCCATATATAAAAAGCAAACAATGATCATTGAAGGTAATCAGAATGTACAATTTCCTTCGCATTGGAATTACGGAAAATACATTTTACACCATCTTCGAAATGCTAAACAGTGCGACGTGTGTTTGGTAAGTGATGCGAGTAGCTTAATTTTTAAATTCTTTTGATTCTGGACAATGACTGAGTTGAATTTAACTGAATAGGAAAATTATAATACCAAAGAGCAACTAACCTACAAGGAGTTTACGGAATACGCTGTCAGTCTGTCAGTCGCGCTGTCTGAGCTGGGAGTCGCGAAAGGGGACGTTGTGGCAGTCGGCAGTGAGAAACGTATCATGTTTCTGCCGACCACCCTGGCTGTTGTATGTACTGGTGCTGCGTACACTCCTTTTGATTTACACACTGGTACAGGTAGGTGTGATTTCATTAACTTGATGGTTTTGAAAATAATTACAGAAAATAAACAGATATTTAGTCAAATTGTAATTTCAGAGTAACATTTTTTATTTATAACATATATATGTTCCAGCTGCACTGCGTCACAAATTAAATTTGTCGCGGCCAAATTATTTAATTTGTTCCGCATTGTTTTGGAAAGCATACAGCGACATAATAGAAAGATGTGGTTCTGTAAAAACTATAATTTGTTTCGAAGAAATAAGAGATATCGATTTATCAATTAATAAATTGATTACAAAGCCTTGTAAAGTAAAGAATTTTGAGCCGGCTATTGTTGAAGGGAACACAGACACCGCGGTTATAGTATATTCTTCTGGCACTACGGGCATGCCGAAAGGAGTTCCGTTCAGTCATTTTTGCTGCGTGCTAAACATCTTGTCTGATGAGTGAGTATATTATACAGTAATATATTTGTTCGATAACTTAACAATTTTATTGCCCTGCCGTTGAAGGCAACTCTGTCCTGATGTTGAAGAGGCATGACCCATTAATTCTACGTAACGTAGACTACGTTCAAGGACTTCGCATACGTCTATCGAATAGCTACGCTGCGTTGCTTTTTCCGCGAAAATCAGTACAAACAAAAATTATTAAAATTTAGTCTGAATTTCGGTACCAAATAAAAAAATACATTTATTTAGAAAAAGAAACAAAGTTATCACAGAAAAGAAAATAGAAAAGTTAAAAATCGAATTAAAACTAAAATTAAAAATGTCACCTAAGCCGCTGTTTCTGGGTAGAGTGCCCAAAAGGCTGGCGGCGTTACCTCTCTGAATGGCAATGCCAATACGTTGGGCGAGGAACGCGCCAGCCCTTGGGTCACCAGAGGTGTCGACTATTTTTTTCTTTATTTAAATTTTGTCTTTCAATAAAAAAGATTGTCATATATTCCAGATTCCAAGATGAATCCATGAAGACGACTATTGTATTTGGAGAATGGTACCACGCTTACGATATGTTCAGCAGCTATACAATTCTTTGTGCTGGAAAAAAAATTGTCTATTCACCCAAATTAACATCTCATTCACCCGATATTTTTTTGAAGATTGTCTCTGATTGCCAGGTAAGATTCCGTTACCAGATACAACAGTAGTACCACGCTAACAGAATACCGGCGTGAAGTATTACCTTGCTACTGCACTTTGTACGGCCATGGATCAGCGATTCTCATGGGGTTGCTGGTTACCATCAGCTGACTGCATGCTTGTTTTTTTACCTTTTCCATAAAAAAGACATTACGCAGAGCGAGCAGTTTAAAAACAGCGATACATATTTTATTGTTCACGATGTTCACATTTAACTTTTTCTTTAGGACATGACATCATCCTAATAATGTAGTTTTGATTTAGCGTTTCGTTTGCACAATTATTTTTAAGTTTAAGTCTTTTGGTTTCTGATATGTATATTTAATTTTTATTTTGTTATCTCATTCGACTTGGTCATTTATAATTGCCCGTTAGCTGACGAGAGATGACGGCATTTGTGAAATTTTTGTATACGAAATTTACTTTTGATTTTTTTAAACATTTCAATAAATTAAAATGATATTTAATGACAACACAAAGAAAAATTAGGGTAATGGCAAACTCGAACCTGCAACATCAGAATTTCGTGCCGTGCGTTTGCCAGTTTCGCCACATTACCACTAGCTACTACTACTAATTATTTTTAGTGGTAATGTGGCGAAACTGGAAAACGCAAGGCACGGAATGCTGATGTTGCATGTTCGAGTCCTGCCATTACCTTAATTTTTCTTTGTGTTGTTATTATATAGCATTTTAACTCAAGTTGTTTGCCTGCAACTATACGCATTGTTTTTGGACACAGCTCAGGGTATGACATTTTAAATGAGCGCGGCTTCTGGTTTGTTCTGTATTCCTAGTATAGGATGTGCAATGGTCATTTTTTGCTCTGAAACGCCACTACTCGAACCTATGCGGCTTGTCTCCCTTTAAGGGATCTCTTCTAGTTAACATTTGAGTGTGTGAACATGTTTGCACACGTGGGTTAAGTTAATTTCTTTTTCAGGTTAATTGTGCCGTTCTTGTGCCGTCACTCATTAGTAACCTAGCCAAGGCAGAGGAAGTGGACAAATATGATCTCAGTTCATTAAAAAGAATGTATAGTGGTGCTGAATTTTTATCACCAACAATCGTCGAAACTGTTAAAATAAGGTACTATACAAAAACTTTTTCTTACAATGTGAGAAATATGGCTCGGCTGGGCAGCGTTCGGGAAACTACGAAATGTCTTCTTGTCCAATATACCTCAGTGTCTGAAATCGAGAGTGTATGGTCAATGTGTGTTACCAGTGATGACTTATGGCACTGAAACGTGGCCGCTTACTATGGGCCTTATAAGAAAGCTCAAAGTCACGCAACGAGCTATGGAGAGGGCTATGCTTGGAATTTGTGCGTGATCGAATCAGAAATGAAGAGATCCGCAGACGAACAAAAGTAACCGACATAGCCCAGCGGATTAGCAAGTTGAAGTGGCAGTGGGCAGGGCACATAGCACTGAGAACTGATGGCCGATGGGGTCGAAAAGTTCTCGAATGGCGTATTGGTAAGCGCAGCGTAGGACGACCAGCCACAAGGTGGTCCGATGACCTCATACAGGTGGTAGGAAGGCGCTGGTTGCATGCTGCTTCCAACCGGTCACTTTGGAAATCCATGGAGGACGCCTATGTTCGACAGTGGACTTCTTGTGGCTGAGATGATGATGATGATGATGATGATGAGAAATATGTACCCTGTTTCTTGAAACTTACAAAGACAAATAATGCTAAGTCGACCACGTGCACCATCCAACTATGCAAGTTTACTTGTTTGCGTTTCCGGGACCTACAATTGTAATAAATGTGTACCTGATTGTAACTTTTAGACTAGTAATGAATACTCTTGTGTAGAAGTGTAGTTCCGAGAAACAGGGTGGGTTATACTGCATAGAGACAAGAGTGGTAACTATGTCGACCTTATACCTATAGATGAGCAAATGGCGTACATATGTATAGAGTGTAATACTGCACCGTCGAATTTACGAATGCAACGCAGACATCCCAGGATATTTTATAGGGTTTCGTGCCTATGTTACAGAACCTTCACTCGATGAGCCTGATTTCTAGTTGTCCTGCTTTTAAATGTTAGCACAACATTAAGAAGAGTGTGAACCCAGCCTCAAAGAGCGCTCTCCATACAAACGGCGATAACGTTTTCACCCTCTTAACCTTAACCTAAAGCCATACTTTATTTGTATGTTGTCATTTTGCTCTAAAACTGGGTTTGTATGTTGTATGTTTTTTAAAATTCTTCATTGATTTAAAAATATTTGCATTTTAAGACTTTTATACAAAACAAAAAAGTGTATTTATTTTTGACACTATTAAAAATATTTAAAATATCAAAACATACAAAACTAGTTCTAAGGCATAGTGACGCCATACAAAAAAAAACATGGCTACAGGTTAAGGTTTAGAGGGTGGAAACGTTATCACCGTTTGTATCTAGAGCGCTGCGTAGACAATAGTCTTAACCATGATGAAATCATATCAAGACCGTACAATAGTTTAGTTCATTTATCAATACGAGAGTTTTTGGAAAATTAAAATTGCTTTACAGATTCCCCAATCTTAAGAACTTGCATCAAGTATACGGTATGACCGAAGCTGGAGGAATTGCATCAGACTCTTTGAGCACGAAGGGTTCTAGAACAGGAAGTGTCGGCATGGTCCATCCCGGTATGACATTGAAGGTAACTGCTGTTAAAGATGGATATAATTTTAAGTATGAAAAACCTTTGTACAGTCAGCATATGACCACCTTGCGTGCTCCGATATATTTGATGCTGGCTGTACTTGTTTAGTATACTTACAAACTTTTACAGATTGTTGATGCAAAAACTCGAGAAATCCTGGGCCCAAATCAGCGAGGTGAAATCTGTATACGGGGACCTGGTATGATGAAAGGTTATATTGGGACGGACTCGTCTGCATTTTTCGACAAAGACGGATTCTTTTCAACCGGCGATTTGGGATACTTCGATGAAGACTTATACATTTACATCGTGACAAGGATAAAGGAAATATTTTATTACGATGGAGAGCAGGTTTTTCATTTTAAAATACTACATTATCATAGGTTACGTGCCCATATGACAATATGAGCCTTGAAAAAACGATACTTGGAGTAAATTTGCTTATAAAAAGTTAAATGGTTCGATCATAATGATTAAATCCTAACATTATTATACGAAAGAAAGTTAATTTATTTGATTGTGAACCGCACTGGTTAAGAACCTTTTAGCTGACTTTTCTATAAAGCAATGAAAATAATAACCGCTTAATTATTTGCATTTGATATTTTTCCCCCTAGCCTATGGGCATAATCGGCAGCTAACCAATGTAGCGACGGCACGGTTGGTCTATTTCGCCTATTTTAATAGCATTATTTCGTACGGCCTTATTTTATGGGGATCTGCTGCAGATATTGAGTCAGTTTTCATTTTACAAAAAAGGGTAGTTAGAGCAATTTATAATATGGATACTCGCGAGTCATAAAGGGATTTTTTCAAGGAAATAGACATCTTAACCCTACCGTCACTATATGTTTTTGAAATAATCATGTACGTTAGAAAAAATATATGCAATTTCTCTACCAACGTCGATAAGCCAAAGGCTACTAGAAATACAGGAAAGCTTAAAGTTCCAACTTACAGACTGGCTAAAACCAATACGTCGTTCATGGGAAATTGCGTAAGATTTTACAACAACATTACAAAAAACATAACTGAACTAAATGATACTAAATTTAAATATATTGTCAAGAAGACATTAATTTCTCGGGCGTATTATAAAATCAACGACTATATCTTGGACAAGGATGTTTGGAAATGATCCCGATTTGTATTGGCGATTCCTGGCTCCAAAGATTGTACACCTGCTGTGTTAAATTGTTAAATTGTAATTTTTTTAATATTTGAGATGTAACATAACATTGTAATTTTGATTTATTTAAAAAATTACGCCTCGTTGAGTTTCTTGCCGGTATCTTCTCGTCAGAGGTTTTTCCGAACCGGTGGTAAATTTTTTGACATTCATAAGTGCTACCTGTAAGCCTAATCTGAATAAAACATTTTGACTTTGACATTAAATGACTACTAGCCAGCACAGATTTGTTAGTAATTTTCCATTGTTTTGCATCTAATTAAAAAAAACAACTGTGTCTTAGTTACAGTCCTGAGAAGTAGTGTTATATGGGTGTTAATTTTTGTCCATAGACTAGGGACAGGTTGTATAGTATCAGCTGGTCCCTATTTGACAAACAACGAGATAAACGCTACAAGTTGACATAGGTGGCATATTTAAGTATGTAAATACTCACTAAATAATCACTGTATCTCTTTTTGTCATTTGCGTGTTTGCCTTCCTATTTCATACAAAAAAAATGTTTTTGTACAATAAAGAATTTACATACATACATAACAAACAATTTTAGCACTTGTAAGTTTTGTGGTACAGTCAAGGAATTTAATTTCCAACCCACCTAAGGTTCAATATCGTATAGCAAACTGTTACCATAAGAGCTAACTAGAGCAAAGCGTTGGTTTGACATATCGACCTTAATGCATTGCGAATGTCAGACGACATTTCAACGAAATGGGTAGGGAATTAAATTCTTTGACTGTACGAGGGGCTGGTCTTCGCTACAATTGACACTGGTCTTAAAATAACTTTTTTTGTTTTTCCTTTTGAGGTACGGAACCCTATCTCAAAAGGAAAAACGGAACCCTTATAGGATTACTTCGTTGTCCGGCTGACTGTCTGTCTGTCTGTTAAGACCCTTTTTCTCCCACGTGGAGGTAGAAAGTTGAAATTAATATCAAATACTCTAATCTGTAGTCCCTTGAAGCCATTAAAAAGCAAACTATGTGTACTAAGTCAAGACAATCAGAAGATACCGTTTATACCGCATGTTCCATACATTCGCAAGGCACTCAAAAACCTATGGGGTACTTCCCGTTGACCTAGAACTATGAAATTTGGCAAGAAGCATGGTCTTACAGCGGAAATAAAATAATAAATCTGAAAACCGTAAATATGTAATGAATACACTAAAAAAAATGGTTCTTAAAAAGCAAAAATGCGATACTAGATGTTGTTGATGACGGAACCCACGGTGCGCGAGTCCGACTCGCACTTGGCCGGTTTTTTTTTCATAAAATAGAAGAATTCAGGCATAAATTTAAAGGATTTTCGTTTTAAGTGCGTTTTAAAATTCTTATTGTACCTATTTATAAGTTACAGGAAAATTGTAGACAAATATCCTATACGTTTGCCTTTGAATGCTTTTTGAATGTCACAAATGAAACAAAAACGCTGTGTCAGTTCTGCCATCTGTCAGCGTCAGGTGTTAGCTTAGTTAACCACAGCCTAGTTTGCGGTCAGCCAGATATCCCATTTTGTGTAAAATTCTTTTTTTTTGCGATTCTTAAGACTAAAAATTCAACGAATTACATCCCATTTTTTCTATTTATTAATAACCTTGATTTGTTTTATTTAGGCTATTGACGATATTTAGATAGCAAAAAATGAAATTTTAGTTAGGTAAGAATTTAGTTAACATGACATGACAAGTACCTATGTATGAACGGACTTGACTATTGTTGTTGTATTTACGATTAGGTGGCTCCAGTACTGGTGGAGACGGTTCTGCTGTCGCACCCGGGCGTGCGCGAGGCGGCCGTGGTGGGCAAGCCGGCGGGCGACTTCGGCGAGCAGCCCGCCGCGGCCGTCGTGCGGCAGCCGGGCGCCGCCGTCACGGAGCAGGAGCTCGTCGACTACGTCGCTTCAAAGGTAACCATTTTTATGTTTCTTTTGATAATCGTATAACCGATTAGAAGATCCACGGCGTACTTAGACGAAAACTTGTAACATGGACAGCTAAGGGATGTATGGAGAACAAATACTGTTTAATTCGTGGCCACATATGGTACATACAGTAGAAGGAAAAGGATATTATGGAGACCGACAAAGTGCTTGGTTCACAAGTGTAAATGTTATTCTTGGGCCTCATCTGTACAAATGATTTGATTGAATGGAAAATGCGTTACTTGTATAGTATAGCAATCGAATATAACGTCTTTCTTTCATGAAATTATAATGCGTTGTTAGAACAACAAATTAGTACTTTGAATCTAGGCATTTAATTACTTTGTGTTTATTTTAAGGTATCGCTGAATTCACAGCTGAGAGGTGGAGTGAAGTTTGTTCCGGAACTACCCAAAAATTCGAGGGGGAAAATTTTACGTCGTCAAGTGAAAGACATGCTGTCAAATAAGGAACCGCGAATATTGTAGGAAGATGGTCACATTTATTTGGTGTCGAAAATGTAGTTATAAGTTTCGTAAAAAATTTATTTAACTCGAAGGGTTAAGTTAAGCATTAAATTAATATGCAAGAATTTTACTATGTTATGATTAAAGTATATTATTATAACACGTAACTATGATAAAGTCTTTTTATTTACGAATTTACGTAAGAAACAATACATTAGTAACTTAGATATACAATGGGTATAAAATTTAAATTACAAATTTACAAAAACCCCAACACAGAAAACCTCAAAAAATGGTTTTTGGATTATGAGGGGACAAAGTAAAATTTTGTTCCCCAAGGGCGCTTTTTGAACTCGGAGCGAAGCGATGGATTCTAAAGTAGAATCCTGAGCGTAGCGAGGAATTCAATATACGTCGCCCGAGCGCAAAATATTTTGTCCCCGTGACACACTATTTTTCATCACTACCAAAGAGAAAAACAAAGAACTATGTCTTGAAACTCGTATGTATAAACATTGGATTGAAAATGTAAATAAAACACAATTAATTGTGAAAATTAAAATTGTAATGACAACATAAAGAAAAATTAGGGCAATGGCAGGACATGAACCTGCAACATCAGCATTCCGTGCCTTGCGTTTTCCAGTTTTGCCACACTGTCGCTGCCCTACCCTGCGAATTTTTCAATGTGCTTCGTCTTACGGTCATTACATTATTGATTTTAAGGGTACAACTACCCTCGGTGTCATCTATATGAAACTTTTTAACAAGTTATCATATTCAACTGGGTACCTTTACAGCTACCGTCAGCTGACGATAGATAGCGCCGTGGCGGATGACAAAATGGAATTTTCCTCCTAATCCTCTAAGGCCAATTATTGTTTTTCGAATAGTCGTGGTGAAAAATTATATGCATTAGCCCTCTAGGTTTTAATAATAAGTAGGTAAAGTTTTGATCCGAACGTCGTCTCGTCGGGGGACCGCTAAAAAAGAATATCTGTCATCAACTTCCTTTTTAAGGTTACGCGGTGGATAAGGCTTCACCACCAAGGCCCACTACAACGTTGTCATGGGAGACTTCAACGCCAAAGTGGGAGTACAGAGTTGCGGCGAATCGGTAGTAGGATCCCATGGCTATGGTAGCAGGAATCATAGGGGGCAAATGCTTGTCAACTTCCTCGAAAAGGAGGGGCTATTCTTGATGAATTCATTTTTCAAGAAACAGCTCCAAAAGAAGTGGACATGGCGGAGCCCCGACACTATGACTAAAAACGAGATCGATTTCATCATAACGGACAAGAAGCGCATATTCAGGGACGTCTCAGTGATCAATAGGTTTAATACCGGAAGCGATCATCGATTCGTGCGAGGCTCTCTGAATATCGATTTTAAGCTTGAACGTGTTCGTTTGATGAAATCCATGCTCCGACCAACTCTGCTCCAAACTATAGTCGGATCTGAAAAGTTCCAGTCTAATCTGGAGAACCGATTGGCTGCCTTGGAAACCACAAATAGCGTTGACATTGACCGGGCCCTCGAGAATGTAGTCGGAATCCTCAGGGAGGAAGGTGTGAGATTTTGCGAATTGCGGCGTAAAGGCAGAAGGTCGAAGCTTTCGGAAGAAACACTTAGACTCATGGAGGAACGACGTGAACACCCACCAGCTACTTCGTCAGAACGACATGCTCTAAACAGGAGAATTGGCAAACTCGTACGATACGATCTCCGATGCTCCAACACCCGTTCAATAGAACGAGCGATCGAGCAAAATCGGGGATCAAAGGTTTTTGTCAAGTCTCTTGGAAGGAGTCATCTGACGAAGCTGACCACTACGGATGGAATAGTTGTTTCTTCCAGGTCTGGGATTCTTTCGGAAGTTGAAAACTTCTACAGCCAGTTGTACGCTACGCATGCATCTCAACCTGATCCCGAAAATGAGGAGTCCAGAGCTGCATTAACACGCCACTTTACGGAAGACTTGCCAGAAATCAGCCTGGACGAAATCGCGATGGCTCTCAGACAGCTTAAAAATGGAAAAGCCCCTGGAGAAGACGGTATTACGACTGAGCTCCTGAAATCTGGTGGTAAACCTATAATGAAGGAGCTCCAGGACATTTTTAATACTGTTCTTTTTGATGGGAGAGCTCCAGAGGCGTGGAGTAAGAGTGTTGTCGTGCTGTTTTTCAAAAAGGGTGATAAAACTCTTTTGAAGAACTACCGACCCATTTCACTCTTAAGCCACGTCTATAAGCTGTTTTCGAGAATCATCACGAACCGTCTTGCGCGAAGGCTCGACGAGTTCCAGCCTCCCGAACAGGCCGGGTTTCGATCGGGATACGGCACCATAGACCACATCCATACAGTGCGGCAGATTATACAGAAGACCGAAGAGTATAATCAGCCCTTGTGTTTATCGTTTGTGGACTATGAGAAGGCCTTTGACTCGATCGAGATCTGGTCTGTTCTGGAATCTTTGCAGCGATGCCAAGTCGATTGGCGATACATCCAAGTGCAGAATCGGCAGTCTGAACCTATCCTCTTGCATCGTGGTGTGAGACAAGGGGACGTTATATCCCCCAAATTGTTCACAAATGCATTGGAGGATATGTTCAAGACGCTGGACTGGAAGGGGCGGGGCATTAACATAAATGGCGAGTACCTCTCACACTTACGATTTGCAGATGATATCGTCATCGTGGCGGAAACGCTGCAAGATTTGCAACATATGTTGAATGGCCTAGCTGATTCTTCTCAACGCATTGGTCTTCGGATGAACCTGGATAAAACCAAGGTTATGTTCAATGAACATGTAAGTCCGGAACCAATTGCAGTTCAGGGCAATATTCTCGAGGTTGTTAAGGAGTATGTTTACCTCGGGCAAACTATGCAATTGGGTAAAAACAACTTCGAGAAAGAGGCCAACAGAAGAATACAGTTGGGATGGGCAGCGTATGGGAAACTGCGTCGAGTCTTCACATCGCCAATTCCACAGAGTCTAAAGACGAAAGTCTTCAATCAGTGCGTCCTGCCCGTCATGACATACGGTGCCGAAACGTGGACATTCACTGTAGGGCTGGTCCACCAATTTAAAGTTGCTCAACGTGCTATGGAAAGGGCTATGCTCGGAGTTTCTCTAAAAGATCGAATTAGAAACGAAGTGATCCGACAGAGAACCAAAGTTATCGACATAGCCCACCGCATTAGCACGCTGAAGTGGCAGTGGGCCGGCCATATAACCCGAAGAACCGATTACCGTTGGGGTAGACGAGTTCTTGAGTGGAGACCACGGATCGGCAAACGTAGCGTGGGACGTCCTCAGACTCGGTGGAGCGATGATCTTCGCAAGGCGTCTGGCAAGAGCTGGATGATAGTGGCCGAGGATCGTGCTCAGTGACGTGCCATGGGAGAGGCCTATGTCCAGCAGTGGACGAATATAGGCTGATGATGATGATGGTGGATAAGGAACCGTGGTAGTTTTGTCCGTCCGCAGCTTAGCTGTCCCATAAAAATTCAAAATGGTAAAGAATCCCCTCAAAATGGTAAAGAAAAACTCGTGAAGAAACAACATTAAAAGATATTGTTATCAGTTTCATTCTACCCATTTCAGGATTTGGGGTACAGTTTCGGAATTATTAAGCTAAATGTTTACCCCCGGGGGAAAATCTGCATTTAGATTTCCCATCGCCACGGGGAGACGATGGGGTTATATGAGACTCTTACCCACTAAAAAACTCCGGGGTTTTCCAATCTCGTCGCCTTGCTGGCGAGGCCTCCAATAGGCGCGCGTCCGGTATTGGACTCGGGAACGTTATGGACCCTCTTTCCCATATTGATGGGAACACCATCGGGTGTGCTGGAAACGCTTGGTACACCGTTCACCTCGAAGGCTTCCGTGGCGTGGGCAACAGACGTCCCCGTGTCTGCAGCCTGGGTGTCCTCATTATGGAGGCGGTCGGCGGTCTTGTGCGAGTCGCTGGCGCCCCGTTCTGCTGCGGCGCATAGATTTCGACCAATGATATTATAATGCATGGATGTACAATGTTATATTAAATGACAGCAGAAAAACAGCCCGATATAAGAATATATTGTAGGTTGGCGTCAATGTTACAAATGCAAATTATTAGTTTACCATTTATAGTCATTGGATTTACAACTTTACGTCTAACTGAATAAAATTATACTTCATTGCTGCATCCTAGGAGATTTAATAAACCATGTAGTCCGTTTTCCGTGGTACTGCATCTTCACACGATTTTTAGAAAACCTTTTAACAAATCTAAAAAGAAAAAAGGCTGAATGCATATCAATTCCTTTACCCCTTTCCCAAGTAGGGCGTAATAGAAAGTGCGGCTGTCATTCGTCTTTTCGTGTTGCATCTTGCACATAATTCGCGTGATAAATATTGTGTTTTTTTGTGAAAAGCTCAATATATGTTTTCAATTTTTTAGCAAGCATTGCGTAAACAAAGTCGTGAAATGACAAATAAAGAAACAAGCCGAAAAATCGAGCGATCAGAAAAGGAATTAAAAACAAGAAACCGGCAAAATGATACGTACGTAACTGGATTCTTCTTACAATGTTACAGGTTGACAATAGAATATAAAACGGGGCACTCTTCTACAAAAGTATATTTTTTTATTGCGTATACGCACTATCTCTTCAATTAAGACGCAAGTTGTCAACACAACATAACCTACATTTTCATGCCGTGATGGTACAAGATACCATCCGAAAATGTGCAACTTTGGGCCTGTAACCCTCTAATTAAAGTCCTGGGACTTTATTTTTCTTATTTCCTAAGTGGTAACACACGATGTTATCCGGAAATAAAATTTTAACTTTCTTCAAGTGGTGGCACGAGATGTCATCTTGAAAGTTAGCTATGGCTTACTCAGCCTTTTTTGCCCAAACAGAAATCGAAGACGACTCTGTTTTTTTGACGACTATTCCTACGACGTCCTATGACGTATGATGAATTGTGAGCCTCTATAGGCCATGTAATTCGAAACTTCCGCCGGCGACCACAGCACAGGGGTATCCCCGACTAACTCGCCTGGTCATTCGCCGAAGATAATGGTGATCACGATCACGAAGAAGGCGACGTCGAATCACTGCGTCAACCGGATCCTAAAGTCCCACTTAATAAGAAAAAAAAAAAAAATTCTCTCTGAAATATTAACAATACTCAACTTAAATTTTTTCTCTGGTTTAACAACAACCAACCAGCCGCAATCAATAGCGACCATTACTCCAATGACTTCTGAAATTAACAATACTCGTCAAGGCAAACATTGCAGACAAAGGCACTGCTACCCAAAATATTGTTCGTTGAGAATTTTTAAAGCATCAAAGGCCCTAAAAGTAAATGCTGTCAGCAACATAAATAAGAAGTTGGAGAAGGCAGAACCAGCTAGGTGTTGGTATATTAAACTGGTCAACCTGATATGGTAACTGATAATCAGAAAGATTTTAATAAATTTGGAATTACTAAAAACACTCCAAAAACAAATTAGACTTTATACGACCTACACTAAAAGAAGACCTACACTATAAGAAGACCATGAACTGTAGAAGATTTAATTTCAATGCTGGCCGAAAGCTTCATTAACATTATCCAAGCTTTAATGCGGGATAAATTTATTTTTTGAAATAATTTAGGCGATAACATCAAAACTACCAAGTCAATTTCGAAGACAGTCTTCAAATTATGAAACCAGCTCCAAGACTCAGCCTGGAACAGCGCGAGCGCGTCCTGCGCCCTCATGCTGCTACCCGCCCTACCCCGCCACCGCGGCAGCCGCCCGCACGCCGGCACCCAACAGTGCAGGCGAACCGCCCTCAAGACCTTCGAGGCTGCCGCTAGAGGTACATACCAGTTGTATACAGTACTACAGGTACATGCTAATTGTATACAGTTTTATCTATATAATTGGTTACATATAACCGTAAATTCTGGAGATAGTTTGAAGGAGGTGAATTACATTTTGCACAAAAATGTAGACGTCTATTAAAAAACTGAAGTGTTTAAGTTGGATCAAGTCATGTAAGGACTGTAGAGGTCAATTTATTTATATTTTTCTAACACCAATAGGTAAAGGAAATTTCCGATTTATTCTTAATTTAAAAGCACTCAACAAATTTATTTTGCATACTTATTTTAAAATGGAAGACTGACACTGCTGCTAATTTACTATCCAAAGTTTTTATACATGACAACACTCAATATTAAGGATGCTTATTTTGTCTAAAGCCAATGCATAAATCTTGCAGAAATATCTGTTTCAGATTGGATAATAATTCAATGGAATTCACTTGCATAATAATTATGGTTTGTCTGTGCTCCGCACCATTAAAAATTTACAAAATTGGTAAAACCTGCACTTGCTTTCTTACGTGCCAAAGGGCACAAACTATGGGGCTGTTAAGATGGCACAATGAAATTAACTAGTGACACTAGAAAACATGGAATTTTTAAAATCAATTAGGAAAAAGTATTTTCATACCTAATAGCACTTGTATGTTTTTAGGTTTTATCCTAATTCACAAAACATGGCCTTAGAATTACCAACAAAGGAAAGAAACAAGATTTATGAAAGTATATATATATATAGGTCTAGACATATCCATAGGTATAAAAATCCTTAGGAACAATATGTAAATTTAGATAGTTTATAGGAACACTCACTGCTGTTTGTCCAGCTACATTATATAACCATATAATGTAGCTGGAAAAAGTTATGTGAATGGCTAACCAGCCATACATAACTATATATACAATATATACATAACTTTTTGAAAGCAACAAGAACATTGCATTATTAAAAAATCAAAAATGTGACTCGAAGATAAAAGTCAGCCCAGTGATTGCAGATAATTTAATATACTGGAAAAGAAAAGTTACTCAACAACCCTGTTCGGAAGGATCATTTCTAATTAGAAATCTACTACTCTGACCAGTCTCTTTCGAGACGGGGAAGTTTCTATATCACAATAAATTGTTAGTAAAAATTGAAAATAATAATACTAATAATTTTAAGAAGATAATAATAATAATAAAAAAAAAAAAAAAATAACCTTAACCTATTTGGAGTTGTTAGTAGCTTCTATAGCATTAAAGTATTTCCGCCAAAATGTGAACAGCTCAGAAATTTTATTAAGGATTGACGACACCATACTGGTATTAGTTATTCATATAAATAGGATGGGCGGGAGACAATTCCTACATTAATACCATAAATATAGAACAGAATAAATTAGAATCTGGGGGGCACGGTAGCGCCCCCGCCAAGTCGAGCAATTATTTATTTCGACCATCAATTTAAAATAATAATAATATATGAATTAATAATAATAATATATATATAATATAGTAATTTGCGAAGTCATTCATACGATCACAGAAAAAACTAGGAAGCAGCAAGGTTGGCAGTAAGCTCCAGAAGTATTTTTCTTTTCAAAATTGATACATTTAAGCCTCAATTTTTTTGACAGGAACAATAGTTTCTTTCTCTTATGTTTTTTTTTTCCATCCTCTATCTTTGTGTATTAAGAAATCATTATGATGAAACAACTGGAGTATAAATAGTTCATTATTGGCCAGGCCAGCCATGGCTTCTTCATGTCCTTTAAAGTATTTCAAAGGTATTATTATTATTATTATTATTGTTACTTTTGACACCAAATGAAAGTAATAGTTCCCCCACACTTTTAGAACATCACATCCATTCTTTCCCAGCATGACACCTTTTAAAGCAACTAGGCCAGAAATGTAAAATTTCTAATACTGAAGTTTGTTAAAAATGGGGCCAAATGTGTCACAATGAAATCATTTATATTAGATCAGCATCATCGCTCAAATTAGGTACCTGTTAAAGAAATCCGTACCCATAATAGTGTTAACAGATTTGTTTTTTTTTTCTAATTAGGCCTAATGTACCAAGATATCAAAGTGGTTGGGATTTTGGCATTGTATTATCTGACCTTTCTAATCATTCAGCGAATGAGTCATTGTCTTTAGAACTAATGACCAAAAATTTTTTTGTTATTTGTTTTTTTTTCTGGGCTTATCAACTGAAGGTACAAAGCCTTTGAATACAGACACTGTGGTTTGTTAAAATCAAAAGTTTTGTAACGAACAAGATAAACATTAATCTCACAATAGACGATGTAATCAAAACATCAACTGCTAATAGAGCTAATCCAAAGAAGACTCCTTTACTTTCTAGGAAATCCTAGCATTCGCCCAGTAAAACTCTCTCTGCCTACTTAGACTGAACACGTCTTTTTTAACAGTCGCTGACCGATTCATTGTCAACCCCTTGTCGAGGTTTTTTTGTTCCTCTAACAGCATGCGGCAATGTTGGCGGCTCGCTGCACTAGCATTGCGACAACATATCTAGCGATGGTATTGGATTTTAATAACTATCGATGGTACCGATGCTATCGATGGGCCTATCGGTATTGTGATACTTTTTTATTTATTTGCAATATATTTTTTTGTTTCGAGTTCAACTATGAATAGTCAAACTGTCGATGGTTCAGCAACGCTGCGCTGCGCTGCACCGGAGTCTCCATAGACGCCATCAAACACGCAGCTGGCTGGACCAGGTCTTCTGTCTGCTTTACTATATTATATGATTTACCGTTAGTAGACACTACGCGAGGGTGAGTTTTTTTTTTGCTGAGGTTTTAATTAATGGTGTAACGTAGCTATGTTCAGTAAGGGTTACTTTACCTCTTACAACCTGACTGAGTTAAGTACACATGTCTTTCTTTAAAACTGCCTTTAATTCTGCATTGGAGCGCTAAACATCTACATGGTTTATTAAATCTCCTAGGATGCAGCAATGAAGTATAATTTATGGTTAATTGAACTTACCTAAAGTGAACTTCAACCAAAATTATACGAGTTGCTGCATCCGTAGAGATTTAAGGTCCCTACCCTCCCTTAGGTTTGCTAAGTTGCCCCAAAAATAGCAGAATTAAGAAGATATTACTCTAAAACGAATGACAGCCGCACTTTCTATTACGCCCTACTTGGGAAAGGGGTAAAGGAATTGATATGCATTCAGCCTTTTTTCTTTTTAGATTTGTTAAAAGGTTTTCTAAAAATCGTGTGAAGATGCAGTACCACGGAAAACGGACTACATGGTTTATTAAATCTCTACGGATGCAGCAACTCGTATAATTTTGGTTGAAGTTCACTTTAGGTAAGTTCAATTAACCATAAATAATAGTTTATTAAGTTTCGTTGCAAATAGGTTTTTTTTACAAAATAATAACATTGACAGCAGCGCCGTCCGTCCGACAGACAGAGAGCGCCAGTGATCGTCGATTTAGTGTGGTTTTCTTACTTTTCTCCTACTTTTGATGCGGCCATTTTTTAAACGCTGACTAGAAGTCCATTACTTATAGGTTATCGGGTTGGACAGAGCGTTGTCCTCCCTGGCCCACTCGGCGCTCTCCTTCCGCCATTTCGATGCCATGCTTCGTCCTTAACTATGGCGGGCAGCCGTAAAAAAAAATTGTTTATTTTGCATAAAGAGGTAATAAAATATGTCAGGGTTCCCCACACTGGGTAATGCCTGTATCGTGGGGAACGAATTATAATTGCACACCTATTTATTATATTAAATAGGTCGAGTCCCACAATTGCAACCATATCTCCACGTTGTTGAGTCTGTGCATGCTAGGCAGAGTACCTAGAGCCTACTTCAGCGAGTGCTAAAATACACTGACCTATAAATATGAAAAATATCTTAAAGGAAAGCTCTGAAACGCTTTAAAGAAAAACTGCAAAGTATAATAATTAAAGGCGACTAAAATGTTCATACCTACCAAAAATCATCGTAGGTACCAACTAAGCAGTGCAAAATAACTTTGAATAGAAAACCCAGCTAAATCTTCAACAAGCTTGAGAATTATTTTGGTCGGTTATAGTAAAGACTACGGAACCCTACAATGAGCATTGCTCACTTTTCGTATACTATAGAGTGGATACATGTTTGTGTAGTCGGCTCATCAGTTGTACTAGCAAGTGTTACTATATAAGCGTTATTAAACATGCATTAGTCCACAGCGCCACAGCTGCAGTAGCACACTTGTGAAAATACAACACAGCATTTTATTGTTAAATAAAATATTGACAAGGTATACAGTAGCGCTATGAGAATGGTCATTGACGGTGACCAGACCGTGCCAGAACCGGCAAATCAAAATTTCGGTAAATATGTTTTAAATCACCTCCGTAGTGCAAAACCTCTCGATGTTTGTCTGGTAAGTGAAAGCTGTAATAAAAAAATGAATTAAAATAAGGCTTTCTTTATCTTCTAACTGAATACTGTGTAGGAAAATTATAATACCGGAGAGCAACTTACTTACGCGGAGTTCATTGAAAACGCTGTCAGTCTGTCGGTCGCGCTGTCTGAGCTGGGAGTCACGAAAGGGGACGTCGTGGCAGTCGGCAGTGAGAAACGTATCACGTTTCTGCCGACCACCCTGGCTGTTGTATGTACTGGCGCCGCGTACACCCCTTTTGATTTACATATTGGTAGAGGTTAGTATTTTCTCTAAGCATTTTTTATTTAAAAAGCTATTAATTGGTATTAAAAAACATGGTCAAATAACAAATATGTTCCAGCTGTATTCCGGCACGAAATAAATTTGGTGAGGCCAGGTTACTTTATCTGCTCTGCCTTATTTTGGAACACGTACAGTGATATAATAAAAGATTACGAATTTATCAAAACTATAATTTGCTTTGAAGAAATAGAAGATATCCAATTATCGCTAGAGAAGATGATATTAAGGTCTGTCGAGGTAGATACTTTTGAACCAGCTGTTGTTGAAGGGAAGACAGACACCGCGCTTATTTTGTATTCATCTGGCACCACTGGCATGCCAAAAGGAGTTCTGATAACTCACCTTGCTTGCGTATTAAGCAGCTTGCCTGAAAAGTAAGTACCTGAATATTATGTTGTAATTTATCTAATTTTGAAATAATTTAGCTTGTAAAACTGTGCATAGACTTCCGTTCATAAGGAAAAATAATTCATAGTAGGGATACGTTGTTTTTTTAGCGTCACAATTTGCATCATGAAGTGCGAAATGAAGAACAATAACAACAACAAATTTAATACTCTTTATTGATTCACACAAATAAACAAAGTAAAAAAGATTAAAGTAACCGATCCTGAAACGGTACACATAGTATGTGATTTACATATACAGGGAAGATGAAGAGAAGTGGGGTATCATCATCTAAAACTATTTATTTGTACAGAATTGGTGTATAGTCGACCAAGAAATTGCTTGACCACTTTTCGACCGTATTACAGAGTATTAAGGTTCAAAAGTGGTCAAGCAATTACTTGATCGGCTATACAAATAGCAACAAACTTAGCCGACCATTAAAGAGAACTGAAAAAATTATCTATGCTCGAAAGGGATAGGCATGTATGTCAACTTCATAATGCATACTTTGTGCCTCCCTTTCGGAAAATGACACTTTCTCGCAGTTCCGTCTTTAATGGTAACTAATATGTGTCTCTGACTGGCTTGGTATAACGTTAATGATAGACCAGATTGTATGGCACACTATAAAATATAGATTGTCAAAGAAGTTGTGAATTTTTGGACCGAAATTTCTTTCCATTTTTGTTTTTTAAGGGTAAACAATCAAATTATGAAATTTAAATGCTACGCAAAAAACGTAACTTTGTGCATAATGTGAATTGCTCGCAGTAGATTAAAAGCTAGAACCAGGTAGCTTAAATGTAAAATTTTTGACAGAGGTCTCTACGTGTAGATATAGTGCCTCGACTGGTGGCATTTTTTTCTATTTCTGTACTCAGATCAGTCATCTTTAATTTTAAGGTTTAAAGATGAAAGTGTAAAAGCGGCATTTACTTGTGGAGAATGGTGCTACAGATACGATATGTTCACATGCTATACGGCTTTTTGTGCTGGGAAAAAAATCGTATTCGCAGAGAACATCACACATGAGTCATCAGAAATTTTTCTAAAGATTATTCAAGATTGCAAGGTAAAAAGTCTGGTTCTTGTAAAAGTAAAGTACTAAGTACGGTGATAAATTTGACCGTAATAATCTATAAATATAAAATTCAAAGTCCTGACTGACTGACTGACTGGTATATCAGCGCACAGCCCAAACCGCTGAACCTTTCTCTATATAATTCATACTAACTTTATTCATTAGTGGCTATGAGCTTAATAATATATTTTAGCACAGCGAAGCTTCGCGTACGTTATTGTCACCCTATAATACGGTATTATAATGAAAAAAGAAAAAAAAGTGTGTTTTGATTTCTTCTAAGAAAATTTTTTTTCGAAATATCACGAGTAATAAAATAAAATAAAATGACAACGGGCATGCGTCGCCAAAACGCTCCCGTCACACACTCATGATTTGTATAGACCCAACACAATACCGCGATTTTTTAAATACTGTCAGCTTGTGACTAATTTGATTGGTCTCGTAATAAAAATGTTTACATCGTCATTTTTGTAATTTTTATCACTGTAACTACTAACATTTGTTTTTTTTTAACTCTTCTGCTTCTTTAGAAATACATATATTTTCAATGGTCGTCTACAAAAATTTTGCACTTTTATGCCATTCGATTTTTGAGTGGAATACCGTATTGTGATCAGTGAGAGTTTACAATATAGGCTTTTTTACCCGACTGCGCGACGCAAAGGAGGGTAATGTGTTTATCGGCCTATATATGTATGTATGTATGTTTGTTTCTTTGTGGCGACCTAGAGACGAAATGCGTGGGCCGATTTTGATGATTCTTACGTCAATAGATTCGTCTTAATCTTGCGAGTGTCACTAAAGACATGACAATAATCAAAATTCAATATGGCGACCATCGGACGCCATATTGTGAAAAAGAAAAAAATGAAAGTCGACGAACTATATTGAGTGGGGTATCATTGAATAGGTATTTGAAAATCATTTTCTTAGGTTTCTCATATCATTTTCTTCTCTCTTCTCTTCTCTTTCTCACTTCATCCGAACTAAAAAGTGTAAAATAAAAAAAGTTAATTTAAAAAATCAAAAAACCCAACTGCGTAAAAAGTAAATAAAAACTGAAGAGACTAAAACAAGACTAGTAGTCTGAAGTTCTGTTAAGTAATGTTGAATACCTACACCATTGCAATAGTTTCATGAACTTCAACAGTCGGGACCCATTACTGGAAGATTTTACCCAGGTCTACATTTTAATGGGTCCCGACTGTTCAAGTTGATGAAACTATTGCAATGGTGTAGGTATTCAAGTTTACTTAACAGAACTTCAGACTACTGGTCTTGTTTTAGTCTTTTCAGTTTTTATTTACTTTTTAAGCAGTTGGGTTTTTGATTTTTAAAATTTTTTACATGTCCGAGTCTACCAGCGTTTCGGAAAATGGAAGATTCTGCTGAGAAGAAACTCAGCAGCGTATCCTTTTCTTACTTCTCTTTTCAAAAGACAACTTTAAAACCCCTTAAAAAACATAACCCTTCATTTGGCTTTACCGGAGTGGGGTAAACACATACTATACTATAGCGACCAGCCCTGGCTTTGCACGGGTATAATCTGGATAAAATGCTCATAAAAACATTCCCTATAAATGTCTCTAAATAACAGTGAAAACCACATCAAAATCTGTTGCGTTGCTAGGTGAAAGTGGCCGAAAATACACTTAAATTTTTGTTATCGTTTTTCTTTCATTTTCGTTTTTTTTGTGTTTTTTAATACATTTAAATGAAATAGATGACACCGAAGGTAGTTTTTCCAAACAAAAATCAATAATGTAATGACCGTAAAGACGAAACACATTGAAAAATTCGCAGGGTATGGTAGCGGTAATGTGGCGAAACTGGCAAACGCAAGGCACGGAATGCTGATGTTGCAGGTTCGAGTCCTGCCATTACCCAAATTTTTCTTTGCGTTGTCATTCATTATATAGCATTTTTAATTTAATTTACACTATAAGAATGTCGGAGAGAGGACTTTACATTATTGATATTTTTTCTTTGGGAAAACTACCCTCGGTGTCATCTATGAGAAACTTAATCAAGTTATCTCATTCAACTTGGTCATTTATGAATGCCCGTTAGCTGAGAGAGGAAAAGTAGCGACTTTACTACGACTATGTAAAGAAGATAATAGTATTTTATGCAACTGCTATATAATGAGAGGTCTTAAAACACGAGTGTGGTTTTATGAAACGAGCGTCAGCGAGTTTCATAATAGGATCACACGAGTGTTTTAAGGCCTTATTATATACAGTTGCATACATTACTTTATCTACACACATATCATTACTGCAAAAAACCGTAACAGCAAAAACCAACAAACGAATGGCAACAAGTAATGGCGGCAATTCGTTCTATCCGTCAAGACGAACGTATTTTTTTTAATCATAGACAAACGAATGAAGTCCCTAATGCATGTCACTCGAGATCAAATGTCGTGCGTTTAAATTAAAAAAAAACATACTGAGTTGACGTTTCGTATCGATAACTGTTTTAATATTTATGGATACTAGAATAGAGACCAACTTGAATTTTGACAGCTGTTACAAATTTAAATAACGTCAGAGATATCGGCAATGAGATGACCGATAAAGACGTGAATAAAGAACAGATTTACCTACTACCACAGACAAGAAAATTCTTATAATAACATTGGTTGTAATAATGCTGAACATTTCCTATGGGTTTTGAACGCGTTATTGAGCACTTATGATATGTGTGTAGATAAATTAATATAATATAACTACTATGTAATGCTTGTGACTAAGTTACAAAGCAAAACCATAATTTTTTTTATTAATTTACGAGTAATATGTGTTAATTATCAATGTAATATTACAACGTTTATTTTCTCCTAAAGGTTAATACCGGTATTGTAGTACCTTCTGTGGTCAGCTATCTGGCCAACGGAGATGAAGTAGACAAATATAATCTGAGTTCATTAAAAGAAATCCGTTCAGCTGGTTCTGCTCTGCATTCAAATCTCGTCGAAGCTGTTAAAACAAGGTAATTACTAAACTGTAATAAATAATATAATGGCAACAAATAATTATCTACATGGTTCTGTCACATAATTAGATTCTACGACACCGTTTTCGCCAAGTAGTGGGGCAATATTCTAATCTGTATCATCAATATGGACGAGGTTTAAATAAAATATAAATATTTACTTCTAATTAAGGTTGAGTTAGGGTAAAGGAAAAAAGAACCCTTCTAGGATCACTTCGTTGTCCGTCTACTACGCATAGAAACGCATAGATACGCATGTGATCAGACTATAGTTGTTAAAAACCCGTTAGCTACCGCACTTTAACCAAATGTCTGGTTACCGGTAAAATTCGGTGAATAACGTTTAATTATCTGACTGCAACCTAAACTGTTTTTGTTGTTTTTTTGAGTCATTCAAGTTCATTTAACGTAAACGTAAAATAATTAACGTAGGTAATTAAACTATTAATAATACAAACGAATACTATAAAAAAACCGGCCATGTGGGAGTCGTACGTACGCACGAAAAACATAACCCTCCCCACTGGCGGCAGTCGGGGAAAGTGCGATTAATGAACCCTTAAAAAAGAAAAAAAAAACATTTTTAACTTTATTAATTGTTGCAGTATAAAATTTTGTACCAGTTGCAAATGTTTAATGCAATACGTCAACAGTTTGTTTCAAAATAATGTGAATTATAAGAAATTATTACCTAATTACAGAATTCCCACGATTAAAAACGTGCTACAAATATACGGTTTGACCGAAACTGGAGAAATCACGTCAGAACTTTGGAGTACGAAGGGTCCAAAGATAGGAAGTATCGGAATGGCCTGTCCGGGTATAACACTAAAGGTATTTCCTATTTAATGTGAACGAAACTAAGCAAAAATTTAAATCTAATTTTATTTATTGATTCAGAAACCGACTATAAAATGGTCCACATTAGTTAGTAAATAAAGAAAAAAACCTTATATTTATGTTAGTACGGAAACTTATCTGTCTAAGCAATTAACCTAACAAAAATAAGAACAAAAGAAGAGTGACCTTTTGCTGATCAGCATTTGGGCAAAGTGGCGCATGCATGGTGAGTCATACATACCATGCTGCCACAGTTTTCAGGACGGAGTATGGTATTATGTATAATTTTTACAGATTGTTGATCCGATAACTCGAAAAATCATGGGCCCAAATCAGCATGGAGAAATCTGTGCTCGTGGTCCTCTTTTGATGAAAGGGTACATAGGAATGGATTCGTCAGCGTATCTTGACCAGCAAGGCTTCTTTTTAACCGGTGACTTGGGATACTACGATGAAGATACATATTTCTACATCGTGGGTAGGCTGAAAGAAGTATTAAACTTTGATGGATTCATGGTTAGTAGCAGTCAAAATTTACTTATATCATAAATGTATTACTATATTCTTTTTCTTTTAGGGGATTTGATCAAAACGGAACATGTCAGTATTATTATTACAAAATAACCCCAGAAATTACGTAGTTGGTTTGTTTGGATATCGACCGCTTTATTAGGCTCCCAAGCACTTCCAGCTGTGTTCATAAATATTTGCAAAATGCATAAATGTTTTTGCGTAATTCTTGGACGTCTTTCTTTAGATATCCTAGAGTTTTGAAGCTTTTAATTCACTAACTCCTGTCGTATTTTCATGTTTCCGATTTGAATCAGACGAATCTTGCATGCCAATTTTCACCAATTTTCCTTGGTCGGATTGACTTGAAATTTGGTTTGTGTAGGTATGCAAATTCTACTACAATGCAGTAATAAAGTGCCGTAAATAATTAAGCTTGGCGAACATTTATGTAAAAATTTACTGCGCTATTTCTGTTTATGTTGTATTTCAGTTGTGCCGTCATGGCTCTGGTTTGTTTGTTTTTTCTTTTATCGAAATAGGAAGGGAAACAAGCAAGTGGGTCACCTGATGGTAAGTAATCACCACCGCCTATAGACACCCGCAACACCAAAGAGATTGCAGATGCATTGCCAACCCAGAGTGTTAAGTTAGAATACCTCTTGTGCCAGTAATTACACCGGCTGTCTTGTTCTCCACGCCGGAACACAACAGTGCAAGCACTTCTGCTTAGCGGCAGGATTAGCGTGCAAGATGGTTGTAGCGATCCGGACGGGCCTTGCACAAGGTCCTACCACCCGCAAAAGCACTGCCCCGTTGGCACGTTATATTTGGGTAGTAGAAAAACCACTATTCTGTGATTAGGTGGCTCCAGTAGAGCTGGAGACGATTCTGCTGTCGCACCCGGGCGTGCGCGAGGCGGCCGTGGTGGGCAAGCCGGCGGGCGACTTCGGCGAGCAGCCCGCCGCGGTCGTCGTGCGGAAGCCGGGCGCCGCCGTCACGGAGCAGGAGCTGGCCGAGTTTGTTTCTCTTGAGGTTTAAGTATATTCTTTTATTTTCTTTGATGACCTCTAGTAGCAAATAAGCTAAGCGTACAGTAACCGGCAGTAAATATTGCACATCGGCTTGTTCGGCTTCGTAAATAGCGTCGTCTTTGTCGCATGCGGTTAAGTGTACAAATCCCAAATAAGCCGATGTGCATTACTTACTGCCGGGTACTGTACGCAAAGTATTTCGAAGTTTGATTAAATTATTGAAGAACAATTATTCTAACGAGTTGAAAACAAGGTAGACTTAACAGGAGGATGCTAGATCTTGGTCATAGAGACCAATACTGGATAGTTTTTTTTCTTGTTAATGGTTGTGTTCTATATCTTATGACACAAACTGAAAAATATAGGATAGCAGGATAGAAAAGGCTTTTTAAGGTTCCGTACCGCAATAGGAAAAATGATACCCGTAATGTCCGAATGTGTGTCTGTCTGTCAAAGCCTTTTTTCTCAGGAACGCGTCGTATCGAGTTGCAATCAATATCATTAACACGAAGATTTCACAGCACAAATAAAGAAAAAACTCCGATAGCGGAAATATAAAACGTAGTTACACATTTTTTTACGACAGCAAACTTATTATTGCATTTGGTAAACTGACCGCGACTTACGTCGATGTATAAGGACAACTGTTTTCTAAGAGCAAAGTTAGCTTTGTCCCTCAATCCAGTTTATCTTTTCGTTACAGCGTGATATGAAGGGTCCACGGAAACAACATACTACCTATAAACACTTTTTTTTTAAATTTTGTATTTTATAATGTATTTCTTTGTGAAATCTACATTTCGAGATAAAAATCGATTTAAAAAATTATACATATTACAGACATGTTTATTCCGTGGACCCTTCATATATGCTCGGTGCTTATTAATTTTGTACGGAACCCTCGGGGCGGGAGTCCGACTCACACACCTGGTTTATAAGTAGCGTACAAGTTATGAATTTAATTACTTTTATTTTAAGGCACCGCCATATATGCAGCTAAGAGGGGGAGTGAAGTTTGTTCCGGAACTACCTAGGAATTCCAGGAGAAAAGTTTTACGTCGCCAACTGATAGAAATGTTGTAAGTTAAGAAAAAGAAACATTCAGTCTTTATTGTCAGATAACAGTCACATTAAAATTATATCAAATACAGCAATCCTAACGGGACTGCCTAAGATGAATTTATCTCTAAGTAAATTCATTTACATGGCACTAGTTACACAAAGTCGCAGGGAGGTATAAATTATAATAATAATAAAGCACATACCGTCAATTTTTATTTTTTCTTATTTCCTTTAGGATCCAATCTTTGACTGTTCTGTTGTCATATATTTAACTTTTTCATAGAACCTTTTCACAATAAACGTCATAATACATCAGCGATGACACATTGCGACAACGTTCTACACTGGTCTATTAATCGAATTAGTTCACTGACCTAACTTTATTGTAGAACTACGGTCTCGGTCCATTAATATTTTTTTATTATGGAATCCAAAGAAGATCAAGGGCTGCCAGTATTGCTCATCTCCGGTGAATAATTACGTGTGCTACTAAACCAAGCTGTGACCAAGGTCTGATAATGAAAAAAGAAAGTGGTCAAGAGAAGTATTTAGAAGACGCTGTGTCGTTAAAGGTTTCATTCAACTGCTAACTAAGTTGCAAAGAGTGCATACTATACACAAGACGTTTTGGCCCTAATGACAGAGCCAGAAACAAGCCGAGGTAACTCAACTTCTGCGTGACTTTCTAATATTTTTGTCTGTATTGGCTGTTTTGTTAATCTTCAGTTTTTTTTGGCATAACAGCTCTTATTGCCGTTTTTTTTTGGAATAGAACTCCGGGCTGTGATCTGCCGCACCGAACACGGCGCTCTACGTGTCGCGCCTGCGACACTCCATGAGAGACGAGGACGTCGTGGACTACGTCCGCCGGAAGTCCGGCTACAAACTCAGGGTGTTCCAGCTTCGTCCGCGCCACTACGTGCACTACGCTTCGTTCGTGTTGCGCGTGCCGCGGCCGTTGCTGGAGAGCATCTCATGTGCGGACTTCTGGCCGGAGGGTGTCGTGTTCCAGCGGTTCAGGGGCAGCCTGCCACTGGAGAATTTGACGCCAGAATCGACGATGAAGCGAAGCCACGCCGAATAGTCGCCAAAATATTTTTGTTTTATTCTTAGTTGTATATTTTTATGTATGTTAGTCTGTAAGGTATTTGTCTATGGGTCTTTGTAGCCTGAGAATAAATGATTTATTATAATTGCTGTATATTTATTTAAAATCTTAGGCTGGAGTTTTACAATATTTTTATAAAAAGTAATAGAAAAGAAAGAAAAAGAAAGAAAACAGTTTATTCGGAGCGAAGATGAACGGGATGAACTTAGAACTAAAACACCGAAAGGGTACCCACTCAGCATATGTCGAGGCTCGGCTATGTACCACGACGCTGGTCTTCTGTGGGCACCTTTACCTGGCACAACAACAAAAAACACAAACACAAACACACTATATCTACCTATACATAATCTTCATAATCAAATCACCAATTAATTATTCGTACCGACTTGTAAAATAAAATTATAGTAAAAATATTTATTTCAAGGCAGTTGTTGAGCAACATTACTTGTGCTTAGCAAATATCTTTCGATTCGGACGTATTTCACAATGCTGTCTAGTGTTCAATATGTACATTAATTAAGTATACCAAATTTGCTCCGGCGGTACTTTTTATCTAAGCAAATAGACTTTTCGTTCTTTTTGCTCATGTTGCCAATTTATCATTGTGAAGAGTCACATTCCTCCACGTCGATTCTGAATATTCTCTAATTTTCGTGTTGAAACGTACCTTATGTTCTTATAACTTAGATGCTGACAGTTTTTACACTGAAAACCCGTTTTCCACACTCGGCACACCGTAACCACGAGTCGTGCTCACACCCCGCTTTATCTACAATTAACAGAGACGTGTAAATCTAAGTACCCAATTACACCTGTACCTGCTTCAATAATGCTCCTGTCACTTCGCAAGATAATGCCGCCCGCGACGCCCTACCAAAGAACAGGAGTATAATTAACCGGCCTGTACGAATTCCCTTGTTGCTCGCGAATACGCAAAACCCTTCTACATAGGCCTGGCATATTATATGAGATTAAACGAGTACTGCGTACGACTATGATAGCATGATTGCGGTACGATGCGAAATTAATACCTTAGCACATGCATAACACTCAGTTTAGTTGAACGCTGTGCTGATATTAAATGTCCAAGTTGTTTTTAACAAAAAACTATCATGAGATTCAGACATAGTGAAATAAACGACTCTAATACTGATAATAGTGATCCGTTTCTTTCAATACCTTTGTGTTGGTTTAAATCAAGGTAGTTTAGCTGCATTTTAGAATTTGATGGTGAAATGATTTTAACCTTTAAAAGAGCTCTTTTGCAGCTGCACTTTATAGGATAGTAGCTTTTACCCGCGGCCGCTTTTTTTGAGGACATAATATAGGGATAAGTTCGCCTTTGTACATCTGTTTAGTCCTGTTATCTGTTATTTTATGTGTTTAGTACAATAAAGAGTCATATATACATACATAGCCTATGTGTTCAGTCAGAGTAAAATCTATCACCATTCCAAATTTTTAACATATTATATTATTTTTTTATTATTAATACCATTCCAAATTTTACCTAAATCCGTTCAGCCTTTTTAGCGTGAAGGATTAACAAAAACAATTAGTTACACAGTTTTCTCATTTCGATGGTTACACAAAAACTTTCGCATTTATAATATTAGTGTGATAATGTTAATTGTGATTAGTGTGATAGCAACATACGGTATCAATATTTGGTATATCGCATAGGTACTTTGTAAATTTTCATATCGTCGTCGCCGTCGCAAAGTTAAGACTTTTAGTCTTGCCGGTGTAGTGCTTTCTAAGGTTCTCTACCGACCGCCAGCGCTTAGACTTCTCTGTACGACACGACTGCACAAACCTTCTTCACCCTTTTTCCTTCTTCTTCTTCTCTTTTTATGTATGTAGGAACCTAACGGATTCCTCAATAAAAAATTTATAAAAATACGTCTGTCCGTTTCTACCTATACACTTTATATTCACTTATTAGCGCTGAAGTAGTGTGGTAGAGTTTCACTGCAGCCTTAAATACAAGTACCTTAATGCCACTAAATACGACTTTTTTTTTCTAATAACTAGGCTTCGTAATTTCTTCGGTTGCAGGAGACTAAAATATTTAAACTTACTGAAAATCACCAAAGATATAACTTATTTTTGAAGAGTAAAATTAGCTACTGGCCTGATCGACCAATTTTGCATTGTGCTAACTGTGCTATAGCTCCACTTTTAATTGTCCTCGCGTAGGCTAGTCTCACCAAAATTATTTATGAGACACTGCAGTGCTCAGGTGATCGTTAAGGGACCGTGCCCTCGTATGTTACTGTGTTATACCACGTTTTGTTTACAACTTCTAAGCACCCTCGACACAACCTATTTAAATATAAGCTAGCGTAAACCGTAACGCTATACATAATTAAACATATGAAGTGCTATTTTCTTATCAGGGCGTGACACCTTTTGCGTGATTCTCGTTTTTGAAAGAAAAGATAAACTGCTGAGTTCCTTGCGGCACTTCTTCTCAGCAAAATCTTCCATTTTCCGAAGCGCTAGTAGATTCACACGTGTAAAAGAGCCCATATGGCGTACTTGCAAAATAACATTTTCAATAAGGAGGAGGGTCTTAACGCGACACGTTTGTGTTTTGATTTGTCTATAAATGTTTAAATCTTAGGCAAATCAGTTTGACTGATATGTCTTTATTTAGCGTCAATCTCGAATAAAGAACTAAAGCACGGATAGATAAGAGCCTCAAAGCATTTGACGCACACTAGGGAATGCCAAAAAAAAAACGGTTTTTCTTAGAGAAAGTAACCGCGTTTTCATTCCCTAACGCACACCCATTAAGCTGTCAAAGTACCTTTATTTGGTCAACACTATGACAACCTAGTTATAAGTATTATAAAGGAAAACGTAAATACCTTAATACTCCAAAGCCCATAATTCTGTCAGTTTATGTGAATTCGAAGGTTGCTTATTCTGAAGTTAGTCTCTTTTCAGCACATTGAAAGCCATTTAAAGTAAAAGGATAAGCTAATAGATTGTAGCATTAAATTTTAAGACTCTTTTTGTGGTTGAGTCTAATTTTCCAGGCTTTAATGTGTCTATATAAATTTCAAATTCTGCTGTCGGATTATGCATTGTTTGTGTATTAGAGCGGAAGACATTACCTACTAATTTAATCAGGAAATCAACTCGGAGGGAAATTCCGCGGTTATTGATTAAGACAACGGATCCCCATTAATTATAAATGGAATTTATAACTAATCAATCAGGAACTATTGCTATCGGAGTCTAATTTGAGCTGTATTATTGATCTGCTCTAGAACCAGGTTTGACCTCTCCTATAGGTCAGTCAGTGTTAAGTTGCTGTAGGTATATTAGGTGCCTTATTCTGTTTGAATCTACCACACATAATCTCGGTGAGTTCCGCCAGTTCAGGACATCGCTTCCTCTTTTCATTTTATCGGTTGTTTGACTTGTGGCTTAAACATCCGGCCAACCAAGAACTCTGTCCAGGAAATTTTAATGCACCGCCCCGCGGAGAGTTTGCTTTTTGCAGCTTAGTTAACTGCTATTTAACTTGCTGTATTTAAAAGGAATAATTGCGCATAATCTCTCTTACAAAGCAAGAAGGTCGTGGTTAATTGCTGCTCTTCGTTTACATTGAAAATAAAATTAGATTGTACGCTTACATTTTACCAGTTTGCGTTTAAAGTGAATTGGAATATTATTATGGTTTTTTTAGTCGCGTAAGTCTTAGGAAGCAATTTTGTTTTCTTTTCAGGTATTCAATAGATAGGCTAATGCTACGTTCCTATGTTTAACGAACGGTACACCTAGCACGCATCTTCTGGACACGCGTTAACTCGCTACGTAACTCAGTGCCTCTCTCTCCTACTGGGCTGGTTAGAACGAGACTCACTGAGTTACGTAGCGAGTTAACGCGTGTTGAGAAGATGTAGGTGCACCAATAGTTTTACCTACCAGCCAAATTTTGATCGATTACCCTTATAAACTGTGTTAAAATTTAACTGTGGTAGGTGGTTTAAATATAGGAACTGAGAATTACGTTTAACTTAGTTTCGCCTAAAAATAACTCTTTTTTACCCAAGCTAATTCTTGTAACAGTTTCTTTGTACTTAGATGAGTTTTATATAAAGTGACAGAGTGATTTGTGTGGCGGAAGCGTTTGTTCCGGCGGGCTGGTGTGCAGGAAGCCGTCGTGTCCACGACGGCTCGGTCGCGACTCCTGCGCCGCGCCGACGCTATCCGACCACAATGCTAATAGACTTCCTCCCTCGCTTAAGTGGCTAAAATGGAACACGTAACAGTTTCCTCCGTAAAATTCAGTAAAACCCCACAGCGAGCTGATTACTTGCGAACAAAAACTCTTGCAGATAATGCACATCCTGCAGCTGACAGCTCCTAAAGAACATGCGAGAACAAAGACCCCGCCAACTGTATAATAAAAAGGGCAGCGCTCTTACTTTCATGTTGGTTCTAATAATAATTCACGCTCAAGGTGCCTTGGCGTTGCATGTCGTATAGAACGCGATTTTATCGCGTTTATTCCACAACAACTGTATTTGGTGGGCGGACTCAGGTGTAAAGGAGATTTAAAGTTCATTGCACAGTTAAAGGGCGGGACCTGCGCTCATATATCTTGGAGCCGCTTTGATAAACCCTGTACAACAATGTGCCCCCGAGGAGCCTTAGACGTATAATCGTTGAACAACTTTCTAGTTTACAAAGCAGGTGTTCTCAGCACCTCTGGTTTGTCATGTCATAATTCTCTAAGCGAAAACAAAAGTTTCTTTTCGTTAACAGAAATTTATTATCTTTGATATGCCTTTGGGCGTGAGTTTCTCTCGCTTAATGGCGTTTTGTTGCGGTTTATCTCTAAGATAGGCTTTGTTTATGGAGATAATACTTTTAATGACTTGCAAAGTTTTAATTTGCTCCATCAAAGCACATCATAACGGCAAAGTTATATAAACATATACATAAATGAGGAAGTATTAATCAAACTAGAAGTCTATACTAAAAAGGCGTCCGATGCTCAAGTCACTCGTTTTTAACCTAACTTTCTTACCAAAAATTTGTTCTATTCCTTTCTTTCGAAGACAAACTGATAAAGACGAAACATGTGCAAGCCATAGAATTAACCAGAAACCGCCAGCGCGCCTAAAACTGAGGCAACTAAAACCACTCTTAAATGGAGTGGTTGCGCTTTATTGCGCTTAGTCGCTCCTTTGCAAGTAGCGCGTCATGACGTATTGTACTAATGCCAATTTTAATTGTAAAATGCCGTCTTGTGTCGTTCCTTCAAGCAAAAATGCTGCTGGACATACAAAAAAACAGGATAGGACCACATTTCATCTGCTAGTAGCTCTTTTAAAAGTGAATTTATTTAATTATTTAATTTATTTTACTTATTGTGATTGACTTGGAAAAGAGGGCGTCCATTTTGTAAGTGTTGCCAGTGTAGTCAAAAACGAGATCAACCGTGTAAGTATGGGGAATCGGCCCCAGACGTCAATTGATTGCCCAGATTTATTGGCCCAGATATAAGATGCTGATTCACCAAATATTAACCCTTAAATGCCACAGGTATACGAGAAAAAAAAATATTCTTATTTTATTTTATCTAAACTACAGAACCGATTTTTATGAAACTTGGATAGAATATGTAAGTAACTTAGGTTTAACAAACTGGAACAAATTACCTTGCTACTCCGCGAAACCAGTGCCGGGCTCATGCAAAATAGCTGCGTCTGTGCGACACTTATATGTTCATGCAAAAACCCACCCTCCTCCGCTTCCACGCGAAACAACATATATCACACAGACTCAACTACACACCACCACCACTAAACACTAAAACTACACGATCGACGCGCGTTTCGCCTCTATACGAGGCATCATCAAGACCAAAAAAAAAATTTTGCTTGGGTGCTTTTGTTTTTTTGCAAAAATGTTGGCGGTAGGCGGGATTAAAGAAAAATGTTTTAGTTTGTCAGTACGCCATTCGTTCAAGTACCGAACGGTCGTACTGTTCGATCTTGATGATGCCTCGTATAGAGGCGAAACGCGCGTCGATCGTGTAGTTTTAGTGTTTAGTGGTGGTGGTGTGTAGTTGAGTCTGTGTGATATATGTTGTTTCGTGTGGAAGCGGAGGAGGGTGGGTTTTCGCATGAACATATACATATATATGTCGCACAGACGCTGCTATTTTGCACGAGTCCGGCACTGGTTTCGCGGAGTATTATTATTATTATATTATAGGCGAGCAGCATCATTGCTGATATGCCTATCTCAAAGTTCCACAAGTTATTTTAAAGTCTTGAGTAGCAAAGTAATTTGCTCCAGTTTGTTTATTTTGTTATTAATAATACCGATTTTTCTTTAAAAATGCCGTAGAGTTCTTGCCACTTCTTCTCACGGAGCTTTTAAAGTGGCAGATAAAAAATAAAATATTTGTATTTTTGGAAAGAATAATTAAAAAGATTTAGGCTTAGACTTTGAATGATGTTTTATTATTTGTATGACTAACTAAACTTAACTAAACGACTTTAAAGCAACTGGGTAAAATGATTGAATACTGGTTGTATACAACGTTAGTTAGTACCCTATGCCTTAATAATTATATTTGTTAAATATTTTTAACAAGTGTCCTGGGTGGGTGCAATGTTTCCACAAAAAGTGTGGAACTGCTCACGAGCTGGCAACATTACGCGGGCGGGGGGCGGGGCTTGCGCGGGACGTGCGCTTTGTTTTTGGACACAGCGCCGGGTATGACGTTTTAGTTGAACGCGCCTTCTAGTTAATTCTATGGTGCAAGCTAAAGTAAGTTTAGTGAGCGTTTATGCATAAGGGGGTACTTTTTTTGACACTATCTCCTTAAAAAGTCACGCACTGTATATCTAACTTTAAAATAATATTTATATCCAATCCACACATACTTACTGCAGTGCCTCAAATATTCAACGACACGTAGGAAACATATTGATTAATAAGGGATGAATACTTTGTTCAATGCTTTATTACATAGCACTTATGGCTCAGTATTAAGGTTCAACTATGTGATCGCACACGAGCATAGGCAGGGCGGTCTCATTAAGCCAACAATAGAACAGACAGGCTATAAATCATGGTATTGTGTGTAGCCGTGGCTTGCTCGTTACCCACAATTATGACGCGTCGATGCCGTCCTAAACCCATATTCTGTACGGTCTAAGTTAACTAGAAGCCTAGTAAAACCGGCGAAGAGCGAGTCGCACTTGCACACGAAGGTCTCCGTACAAAACGTCGAAAAAACACTTTACTTGTATTATCGGGAGAACTCATTTGAGCCTCTTGGCATTCGAGCTTATTCCTTCTTTGTTGTCTGGTCTAAGCGTTATTTGTGTTTAAGTTAAGTATATCGCATTTTTTTCTGGCAATCAATGTTTTTTATTATTATTTGTTTGTTATAGCAGCTTTAGTAATACACACTGTGTGAAAATTTCAAGTGTTATCTATTACGATTCAGAAGATAAGCCGAGTGGCAGACGTGCGGACAGGCAGCGGAGCCTTACTTACGGACCTAAAAAACCAGGTGATCATTTTATCTCGCTCTTACTTAGTAATACCGATAAACGAAACACATTAGAAGCAATTTTGTTGAAATGTCGACGTACAGACAGCATCAAGTATATCGGAGGGGACAAGGTTATTAATGTCAAGATAAGATTAAACGAAATAATACTTATAGTTATACCTAATCCCATACTGTACGTACATTAAAAAATTAAGGATTAACCCTCTTATTCATAAATGCTTCGTAAACGTTTGTTAGTTAACATGTTTTATGTCTTTATATGTCATTACGACGTTTGCCTTCAAATGAAAGAGACAAAACATTTGCTAGCTTAAAAAATGTTATCTTTTTATAAATATTTAAAAATTAATGATATCCCGGGAAAAATGTTAATTTGAAGAGTAGACCAAGTTCGAGACGTAACGGGGGCTGTCAGCCTCATCGAAAAAAAAGTTTTGAACAGGTGCCTAGCTCTATATTGTAGTCCTTCTCATCGACTTGCCCGCCTGCGCTATGGTCGATATGGTATGGTATGGTATCGTATGGTAGTTCCATACAGCAGTATAGGAATGCCCAACTTTATATTCTCAATTTCTTAACTTGGCAATAAAGTAACATGAGGATTTTCTGTAAGGCGATACTTCGTGTGCAATAACAGTAGATGGAACGCATTGAAAAATTGGTAAGCCCGGCAATGGTCACCTGAAGCTCAGCTGGAACCGTCAACCGTATCCGGAAACCAAAGTTAGAAGTTTAAGTTCTGCGGGGTGTCAATTTTATTCTCCGTTGTCATTATTTATTTATTTATTTATATAACTATATATTACCTTACACTAAAAACACTCGACTCCCTAGCATCCATCCTCTCACAATATCTCAGGCATTCACAACACTCAGCCGCCCATCGCCACGCAAGCAAGTCGCACTCCGGTGTCGATGCCAGAAGCTCGTTGAGCATCGCAAGCCCGCGGAGCAGCGGCGAGTTCGCTACGGTGCGTGCCGCGGGTACCGCCAGCAGCTCGCGTCGTCGCGGTCTGAGTGTTATTCTTGGGACATGGGGAACGAACAACCTTACGAGTTGGCCCACCAAATCAGGGCAATCCGACATGCCACGTAAAACGTGGCTAAAACGTAACTATATTCCTCCCTCGCGCGGGCGCTCACCGCATAAGGTTATCCCACTCGCGCAACCTGTTGTATCGCTACCCGACAGTCTATGTGTTAGCGGTAGTACTGAGTGTGCGCAAGTCCCTAGCGCGGTTTCGTTGCTAAGAGAAGTGGACAAATCCATTGCGCGTGCGCCTGGATGTGACTCAGCGATGCGTTTAACGGACCAAGCAATGGATGCGACACAAAGTGGACAGTCGTCGTACTCGCAAATTGCCGGTCAAGGCGGTGATTTTAAATATAATAATAAAGATGATGACTTCATAACGGTTCAGAAAAAGCGATACAGAAATCGACTGATTGGAACACAAGGACAATCAAAAGGTTGTAGTGGTAATTTTAAAGCCGCAGATATAAAAATACCATTGTTTATAAACAATGTCAATCTGGAGACGTCTCCGAATGATATTAGTGAATATGTTTTAAAGAGAACTAACATTCTGGTCAAGTTGGTTGAAATAAAAATGAGACATAAAAGATCTTATAAGGCTTATAAAATGTTTGTGCCCAAGGAAAAATTAAGTATGTTTTTAGATCAGAATCTCTGGCCTGAGGGGATAAATTTTCGTCGTTTTGTCAATTTTAACGATAAAGGATCTCCGAATGAGAATAAAAATATATCTGAGGCTGGCTTACATAACCAGTCAATGATGCCTGACATGAAATTCGTAACTTTTAATTGTAAGTCTGCGACAAGGTCGGTGGAGGGGATCAGAGAACTGTGTAAATCAGCGCATGTGATAGCGCTTCAGGAAACTTGGCTTTACCCCCATACTACTAACTTTGTTGGATCTATAGATGAGAATTTCGAGTACACTAGTAAATCAGCTGTGGATACGTCGGCTGGCCTTCTTCGTGGGAGACCATTTGGAGGAGTAGCGTTAATGTGGAGGAGAAACGTGTTCTCGGCAGTCAACGTCGTGCCGTGTCGAAGTGATAGGCTAGCAGCCATTACAGTGCGTACAAAGGAAACAAGTGCTTTAGTGTTTTCTGTGTACATGCCTACGGATACAACAGAGAATCTAACCGAGTTTATAGAAGTGTTAGGAGAAATACATGCTGTTACTGAGAGTTGCGAAACCGATTCCGCTATTATATTAGGCGATTTTAATGCACATCCGAGCGAATCGTTCTATAATGAGCTGGTGCGTTTTTGTGACGAGCAAGAATGGAGCTGCGCCGACGTGATCAAACTGGGTGAGTCATCAGACACGCATACTTATGTTAGTGATTGTCATGATAACTGCAAGCGCTGGCTGGATCACTGTTTGGTCACCGAGGTTGCGTGGAGGTCTGTCACCAGTGTTAATGTACGATATGATGTGTTTTGGTCGGACCACTTTCCCCTGGAGGTGATTTGTAACCTCGGTAACATTTCGTGTCAGCAAGGTATTAAAAAAAATAACATTGAGTCTAACAAGGTGAAATGGGGGGAAAGGAATGATGATCAAATAGATAAAAATAATAAATTATGTACCGATAGGTTAAAAAACATTGACTTCCCATTAGAATTAAGGTGTTGTGCTGATTATTATTGTAGTTGTTTAGATCATAGAATAATTATTGACAATTTGTATAATGAAATTAGTAGTATATTAAGGGACTGTGCAATGTGTTGTTATGAGGCGCAAAAATGTCACAAGAAGAGTATTACTGGGTGGAACAAACATGTTAAAGGGGTGCACCGGGAGGCTCGGCTGTGCTTCCAGGTGTGGTTGTTGCAAGGTAAGCCTTCTAGCGGAGAGGCGTACAGTGACATGTGTGAATCTAGAAGGCGCTTCAAGTCTAAGCTAAAGTGGTGTCAGGATAACGAAAACCAAATAAAAATGGACATTTTAGCAACCCGCCATAAGGCAAAGGACTTTAAGCGCTTCTGGAAACACACAAAAAGCCTGGACGGGCCGCCAAGTGTACCAACGAATGTTGATGGCTTGTGTGAACCCGAACAGATCGCAGAACTGTTCAGTAATCAGTTCAAAACGGAGTCGCCGCTTGGACCGTCACGGCGGGTGCCCGATGCGGGGGCGGGTGTGGCGGGTGAACTGACGCGTTTTTCAGCTAAGAATGTTTCTGATCTCATTAAAAACATGAAGCGCGGTAAGTCACCAGGTCACGACGGTCTCAGCATCGAGCACTTGCAGTATGCAGGTGTTCATTTGCCCAGGGTCCTCGCCTTGCTGTTCAATCTATGTATAGGGCACGGGTATCTCCCTCGAGAGCTCTTGAAGACCATAGTGGTGCCCATTGTGAAGAACAGGACGGCGGATGTCTCCGACAGGAACAACTACAGACCGATCTCACTGGCAACTGTCATCTCCAAGGTGCTGGACGGTTTGCTTGATCGCTGTATTAGTAAGCACATTCATTTAAATGACGCTCAGTTCGGTTTCAGACCTGGGCTATCTACTGGAACTGCAATACTGCGTCTCAAGCACACCGTTCAGTACTATGTTACGAGAAAAACCCCTGTCTACGCGTGTTTTCTAGACCTGTCTAAGGCATTCGACCTTGTATCATACGACGTACTTTGGTCTAAGATGGACACTGAAACTAGCACACCTAAAGAAATAAAAAAAAATATTTGAATATTGGTACCACAACCAAACCAATAGAGTTAGGTGGGCTGGTTGCTGTTCAAGGGAGTATGGGTTGGAATGCGGGGTGAGGCAGGGGGGATTGACCTCGCCTCGGCTTTTTAACCTGTACATGAATGGTCTTATCGAGGCGCTCAGCGGTGCCGGCGTCGGTTGTTCAATTGATGGTAAATTCGTCAATAATATTAGCTATGCCGACGACATGGTGCTGCTGTGCCCATCGATTAGAGCTCTCGAAATTTTGTTGAGAATGTGCGAGGAGTACGCGGTGACTCATGGACTAAGATATAACTCGAAGAAAAGTGAGGTTCTTGTTTTCAAGGCTGGGAGTAAGAAACCTAAAACAGTCCCACCGGTTAGACTGTTGGGAGTGCCCTTGAAAAGAGTGTCGGAGTTCAAATATCTTGGTCACTGGGTCACTGAGGACCTCTCCGATAACCTGGACATTGAGCGTGAGCGCAGGGCTCTGGCTATAAGAGCAAACATGTTGGTCCGTAGGTTTGCGAGGTGCTCCCGTGATGTCAAAATCACGCTCTTCAAGGCATACTGCCAGAGTTTTTATACTTGCAGCCTGTGGACCAAGTACACTCAAAAGTCGCTGAGTGGCTTGCGTGTCCAGTACAACAATGCTTTCAGGATGCTTTTGGGGCTGCCCCGCTGGTGCAGTGCGTCGGGGATGTTCTTAGAGGCCAACACGGATGGCTTTAAGACAATAGTGCGGAAACGTGTGGCCTCCCTGATGAGCAGAGTGCGTGACAGTACCAATAGCCTCCTGAGCTTTGTGCTGGATAAATTAGAGTGCCCAGTGGTGCGGCACTGGAACCTTGTGCACATTGGTGACGGACCCGTAATTTTTGATATTAAATAAGTATTTACCTTTACACTGCAATTTAATTTTTCTTTTTTCTTTTTTTTTCAATTATTATATTATTTAATGTTATTATTTTAATGAGTTTTTTTTACTATGTTTAGGATTAATGTGTTATATAATG
This sequence comes from Ditula angustiorana, assembly GCA_963691745.1. Lineage (NCBI taxonomy): Eukaryota > Metazoa > Arthropoda > Insecta > Lepidoptera > Tortricidae > Ditula > Ditula angustiorana. Next base: position 9,917,529 of record OY829478.1, read on the forward strand.
GAATGTGAAATTTATTATGCTACTAATCCTTAGAAAATAAGACGTATGTATTACTAACAATCTATGGACCCTGGTCTGCAATAAAGTTTTGAATTTGAATTTGAATTATATTGCAATAAAACAACTTAAACGGTATATAATAATATATCTCGTTTATTGTAACGAAATAACAGTTTTAAATATTTCGTACAAGTCGCGATAACTTAAAATTATTGTTCTGCAACTAAGCTGTTAGATTGTAGTTGTGTTTTCATGTGTCTTGCCTTTATCCTGCGTCCTCATAAAATTTTAGGTATCCAACTAGTAACATAGGCTACAGCATTTCTCTTAATTGACGACGTACGGTTTTTCCTATCGTATTTTTTGGTAGCTCCGAAACGAATTTAACTCCACCAGTCAGCTGCATATACGACGATGCCTTGAAATAAAATTTAGTTAAATTTAATTCCAAAGAAGATGAACAAATTTAAAATTATAACAACAAATTGGATTTATTTCAGGATCTACTAGTCCCAAGTTGTATTGATTACTTGCAGAACTATGTTAGTCAGAATAAACAAAAGATAATCTGAGTATCAAGTATAATTAATTTAATCACAGATTTAAATATATACAGTTTGTTTAAGTACCTTAATTTAAAACTAAACTATCACAAATGTATTAAAAACTGCGAATTAATAATCTTTATGCTCAGTTTATTTTCTTTGAAAACCATTGCAACTTGTTTTTCAGTGCATATTTGTTTATACCTCATCATGCCGCATTATGTGTATATTTTGATGATGATTCAATAATATACACTACTTTCAATAATAAAAGCTTATACTAATACTGCAATTTATAACAAAAACTTATTATTAAGCAGTCCTAACAAAGTTTTAACACTTATAATATAAATTTCCAACAAACTGCCATGCAGTTTGGCGTAAGTAAATAAGCTTTTTATGTAATGTTTTATTGAATAAATAACTCAACTTAAAAAAAAAATAACATCAGAACAACATCAATAAATTATGATCAGTCTCCAAACACAAATTTCCTGTAGGACTCCGTAAACCTACCTGGCGGATCTTAATTCAACCAAATGTAACACACGTGGATACGATACGAGACAGTTTAGAAAATAATCGTTTCCTAAGTCTACAGTTAAGAAAAGTAATCGTAAAGAAAACATAAGAGTGTAAACCTCGAGAGAAACAAAGTCGACGAGCTCCTGCTCCGTGACGGCGGAGCCCGGCTGCCGCACGACGACCGCGGCGGGCTGCTCGCCGAAGTCGCCCGCCGGCTTGCCTACCACGGCCGCCTCGCGCACGCCCGGGTGTGACAGCAGAACCGTCTCCAGCTCTACTGGAGCCATCTTACGATAAAAAAATTAAGTATACATTTCTTTAACTAACTCATGCACACAAATAAAGTAACTTCAAAATTTTATATTTGGTGTGCTACCAAATAGGTATGGTATGTAATATTAACCTTGTCTCCATCAAAGCATATAACTTCCTTCAGTCTGTCCCCGATGTAGAAATATGTATCATCGTCAAAGTATCCCAAGTCACCGGTTGGGAAAAATCCTTGTTGGTCAAGATAAGTTGACGAATCCATCCCTATGTACCCTTTCATTAAAAGAGGACCACGTACGCAGATTTCTCCCAATTGATTTGGACCTAAGATCTCTCGTGTCTTTGGCTCAACTATCTGTAATATCATAATAAAATATTAAATTCCATTAAATGTCATCAATAAATTGCTTGAGAAGGCTAATTTAATCGAGACAAATATTCAGCTTTTCAACCAGCATGTGACTTTGTCGTATTCTGTTAAAAATGCTAACCCTTGGTATGGGGGAAAAAAAATATAGGACTTGAATGGGAGGACGTAAGGGGGACATGGGCTACGACCAGTGGTCCGTTTCAGGAAGCTACAAGTTACAATTTTACAAGTCTAAACCGGCAACATTGGTCATTATGCCCATTGCCATTTGATTGGTCATTATTGACCAATGTTGCCGGTTTAGACTTGTAAAATAGTAACTTGTAGCTTAGTTAAACGGGCCACAGGACTGGTTGATACCTGGATCAACACATTTCGCAAGCAAAACAGCGCGGAAATGATGCAGGTATATAATTTGGCACATTTGGACTAGGGGGGGAATTTAATTGACGAAACTTGTAGCAGATTTAATTTCTGCCCCTAGTGTTAAGGAATCATGTTGCGGATATTTATTTACTTTGTTTATATGGCGAAACCTGAGCTGTGCATATATGTAAATATTAAATGTCTAAGACACTATTTATGTCTTTCTTTTAACAGATATAATACCTTCAAAGATATACCCGGACAGGCCATGCCAACACTTCCTGCCTTAAGACCTTTTATGCCCCATCTCTCTGATGTTATCTCCCCAGCTTCGGTCATACCGTAGATTTGTAGCACGTTCTTAATCGTGGGAATTCTGTAATCAGTTGGTAATTTTTTAAAGGTTTGGGTCGTACAGAAAAATCTCGTGTACCTATTTCAAGGAAGTCTGTTATTTATTATGACTAATTAAAAAGTACACTTAGGTGACTGCAATATTCTCTCTACTCTGTTTAATTTGTATATACTTAAACGATTATAAATATAGGTTTGTAGTTTCATTCCAAAAACGTAAATGCACGTATCTCAATTGTACGAAGGTTGAGAAGATCATAGAAAAAATCAAAACGAAGACCTGGGCCCAATTTCGTAAACGCGACGGGCGACAGGTGACAGTGACAAGTCGCCGCACATTACTGTGTCGACAAGTAACGCAAACTTAAAAAATCGCGTTTAAAAAATTGGGCCCTGGGCCCATATTCATAAACGCGACAGGCGACAGGTACAATTCATTATACATTGCTTGCCCACTATGATGTTAAGTCTGTAAGTCTGTAGTGTTACTTGTCGACACAAATAATGTACGATGCATTGTCACTGTCACCTGTCGTGCTTATGAAATTGGGCCCAGTTGTACCCCAGTTGAACGGTTGGAAATCCAACACATCGTCAACTTTACGTCGTTTGTGGTGCAGGTCCCGACCGATCGTCTGTCGGCATTCATGCAGCAAAAATTCTGGCCGGATGTTCGACACCCGAAAAGTAGGTCACACGTCGCCGAAGTAACGTGCTAATTTGAACTTGAATGTTTTCGAAATACGAATATTTTAGTCTCTAGGATTATCTATGGGCGTACGCAGCAAATGATTATTATTACTGTTGTACGGTTTTCAGGCATATGGATAATAATTTCAAAAATGTTAGTATTTCTACCTTTTTTTTAATATTCTAATAAGATTTCTGCGTAGACTACAACCGCTTGAGATTATTTCTTTTAATGAACTGAGATTATATTTCTCTACTTCTTTCGCTTTGGCCAGGTAACTGATGCACGAAGGTACTACAATGGCGAGATTTACCTGAAAAAAAAAAAGTCAATTGATTATGTACTAAACTAACATTGTAAAAAACGTAAAAAAAATTGCACATCAACTGTAGGTTTTAGAATGGTACAACGATTAATAATTTACGAAGTAATTTATGAGATAATGCTATTTCACTCCAAAAGGAGCTAATATTGTAGAATGGTGGAGCTTAGACAAGCATTGTCCCAGTATCGTGGTATCAAAATACCCTGCGTCAGTGTTTCGACCGCAACCACTGTAAATTTAATTTTTTTTTAATCTGTTTTTTGGAAGATATTGCCAAAATAATGTGCTACCAAATGTGAATCAAGATTTTTGGAAAAACATAATAATGTAACCGGCAATGTTTTTTTATGAAAGTGCCAATGTCTCAAAAATTATGAACTCTTCACTAAAGTCATATTTACTTAATTTGATAGCTTATGGGCTACTGTGTTAGCCCTCGAAGTTTTCGCGTTGGTTTTAGGGACACCCCGTATGTGTGTTATTAAGTACATGGTAGTTAACAGAAGTTCGTGTAAATATTATTATTGTTGTTATTTCTCCATTTATTACCGAATATAAAAAAAATCCATAAAAAATAACAAAAAATAAAACATTCAAACAAAATTATTACGAAGATTACAATAAAATAAAATTAAAACATGTAATTTTTACAAAGAAAACATAATATTTCACTTTTTCCTGAACTTTGAATAAAACTGTTAGCGAATGATAATAAAGTCACCATTATCACTTCGACTGAGATTTATACCGAAACCTCTGTTCACGATGCATTTATGTACCTGTACATCAATGACTAAATACTATTGATTGTGACAGAAGGACCATACAAATATATTATGAGCATTTGCTCATATTCATCGGTTACACATATTTCGGTGGAAGGCTAATGTGAGCGTTACAATACCATTAGAACATTTGTTTTTATTGTAAGTACCATAATTTCATCTACCTTAAGATCTTGAATAGTCTTCAGAAAAATTTCTAATTCTTCATGTGTTAGGTTGTCTGCAAACACAACTTTTCTCCCACCACAAAGGATTGCATAAGTTGTGAAAATATCGTATCTGTGATACCATTCTCCGAATGACATTGCCGTTGTCAGGGACTCATCTTGAAACCTTGAACAATATCGTATCCAAAAAAAATTTTACTACATTTTATGGTGAAGACAGAAATAGGTAGATTTAATGCTTTAGAAAGCATAGAAATGCATGAAATTACTTATTTCAGTAAAGTAAAATTAAAAATTCAGTATGTTATAAAATAAAAACTGAAGAAATTACCTACTTTATACTTCAATCTTAATACGTCCTTAGATCTTTTTTTATCGCGTGAAACTTTTAAGTAAGTAAGTCTTCCTTAGACTCGGCTGTGTAAAATGACGTAAAGGAGACGTGAGGGACTGATTTTCGCACAGACGGCATGGGGGTAATAATAATACTTTTACTTCATACTTTTTTTCATTCAATAGATTATTTATACTGAAATAATAGGTAAGCAATAGCAAGGTTGTCTTTAACAAATATTTAACAAATTTACCTACCTGGTACTAAATATGTATACAATTTAAAAGTACTAATCGGTGAAAAAAAAGTAACGCTAAAAACCTGTATACGTCTGTGAAATTAGTAATTCCACTCTATCTTTATTAATGGCTTGTGCTCCAATGGGCGAGGTACAGATATTATACTATAATAAAGTACGTTTAATTATATTTTGTGTCTAAGGTCGCAGCGTCTACAGCTTTACCAATGTAATGTATGCACACTAATAACATAATGTTTACTTACTTTTTTGGGGAGCTACTTAACACACAACTAAGGTGAGTTATCAGAATTCCTTTTGGCAAGCCAGTGGTGCCAGACGAATACAAAATAAGCGCGGTGTCTGTCCCTTCGACATCAGCTGGCTCAAAACACTCTACTTCTCTATGTCTTGATATCAACTTCTTTATAGATAATTCGATTTCATTAATTTCTTCGAAACAAATGAAACTCTTTATAAAGCTGCATTTTTTTAGTATATCATTGTATTTTGTCCAAAATAAATTCGAACAAATAAAATAATTAGGCCTAGCCAGATTTAAATTATGGCGCAGTACAGCTGAAATGTATTTAAACGATGATTAGTTATACGATATAGCAGCAAGATATAGATCTGATTATGTAAAACAATATTATACACTTACTTCTACCAGCTCGTAAGTCAAAAGCAGTGTACGCAGCACCAGTAAACACAACAGCCAGGGTGGTCGGCAGAAACATGATTCGTTTCTCACTGCCGACTGCCACCACGTCCCCTTTCGCGACTCCCAGCTCAGACAGCGCGACTGACAGACTGACAGCGTATTCCGTAAACTCATTGTAGGTCAGTTGCTCTCCGGTATTATAATTTTCCTGTTCAATATCAAAATCACCGAATCAAATTTGTAAAGAAAACCAATTTAAAAGTAAGTTAGGTGCTTTCATACTCACTAGACACACGTCGAGAGGTTTAGCATTTCGGAAGTGGCATAGAACGAATTTGCCAAAATTCCAGTGTGCAGGAACTGGTAAGGTCTGATCTCCGTCGATGATCATTGTATTTTCTTAATGAAAATAATAAAATATGCTACGGTTTTTAAGGCAACTGGCGGCTTATCACAAAGTAATCGGACTATTGGACAAGAGTATACATACACAGCTTTATATATATAAAAAGCGAGTAAAGCCATGTCGACTTATCCTAAGTGAAGAGTTCCGTAACTGTTACTATGAAAAGATCTCTCAATGTTTTTAAAGCTTTAGCTAGTTTTCTTTTCAAAGTGATTGGTGCTACGGTGCTACCTTCTAAGAATTTCAGTAGGATTAAATGTTTAAAAGTCACCTATCACTCGATAACCAATGAAGCGATGTAGCTCATTGTGAGTTTTTATTTGCGTTCCGTTATAGTATAAGCTTTAATTTGAAATATTAAAAAATAGCACTTGTAGTTTCGCCTGGCGGCATGACACATTTATATTGGTAAGACGAGCTCATCATCATCATCTCAGCCACAAGAAGTCCACTGTTGGACATAGGCCTCCTCCATGGATTTCCAAAGTGGCCGGTTGGAAGCAGCATGCAACCAGCGCCTTCCTGCCACCTGTATGAGGTCATCGGACCATCTTGTGGCTGGTCGTCCTACGCTGCGCTTGCCAATACGCGGCCGCCATTCGAGAACTTTCCGACCCCATCGGCCATCAGTTCTCCGTGCTATGTGCCCTGCCCACTGCCACTTCAACTTGCTAATCCGCTGGGCTATGTCGGTTACTTTCGTTCGTCTGCGGATCTCCTCATTTCTGATTCGATCACGCAGAGAAACTCCAAGCATAGCCCTCTCCATAGCTCGTTGCGTGACTTTGAGCTTTCTTATAAGGCCCATAGTAAGCGGCCACGTTTCAGTGCCATAAGTCATCACTGGTAACACACATTGATCATAGACTCTCGATTTCAGACACTGAGGTATATTGGACAAGAAGACATTTCGCAGTTTCCCGAACGCTGCCCAGCCGAGTTGGATTCGACGATTGATCTCTTTCTCAAAGTTGGACCTGCCTAGTTGGACTGTTTGTCCTACGTAGACGTATTCGTCAACAACTTTGAGAGTTGAGTTTCCTACTGCTATTGGGGTGGGCACCACATGGACATTCGACATGACTTTCGTTTTGTCCATGTTCATATTAAGGCCCACCCGTTGGGAAACCCGATTAAGGTCTTCGAGCATCGTGCTAATGTCTTCCATCGATTCTGCCATGACTACTATATCGTCGGCAAATCGAAGGTGAGTTAGGTACTCGCCGTTGATATTGATCCCAAATCCTTTCCACTCCAGAAGCTTAAAGGCATCTTCCATTGTGTTGGTGAACAGTTTCGGAGAGATAACATCTCCCTGTCTCATACCTCTTTGCAATGGAATTTCCTTCGTCCTCTGGTCTTGTATTTGGACCGACATGGTGGCGTTATTGTACAAACACTTCAACACTTCGATATACCGATAGTCAATACGGCATCGCTGGAGAGACTCAAGCACCGCCCACGTCTCGATCGAATCAAAGGCCTTCTCATAGTCCACAAACGCTAAGCATACTGGCATGTTATACTCCTCGGTCTTCTGTATAACTTGCCGCAGCGTGTGGATGTGGTCTATGGTACTAAAGCCTTTTCGGAAGCCGGCTTGTTCGGGAGGCTGGAAGTCATCAAACCTATACGAGCTATATAACAATATCTCATTCGTATTGCACGATAGCAAAACATGTTTCTTTCTTCCTTTACGTGTATGGGAAGGGCGCATCCTAAAAAAAAATGTGATCTTTTTTAGTTTAGGTGCGTAAGTTAATGAAATATCCAAAAGTGCAAAAATAATTACCTTTGTATAATTGTCGGTTTTGAAAAAAAGTAACTGTGACATTTAGACAGACAGACGAACATAACGAAAATATTTAAGTTCGTAGGTTGATCACGGAACCTTAAAAAGATTATATAGTCCATTAAATTAATTTACATTACGCGAATGTAACTTTTTAGAGTTCTGTACTGCAAAGAAAAATAATAACAAGGACAGTGAGGTAGTACAACTTATTCGTAATATATTTTGAAGTATTTAATAAAATATTCATAATGATGTTCAGAGATTGGCCGTGATCGTTTGCAACCTACCCTAACACAACAATACATTGTAGTAGTAGGTCATAACGGTAATAAGTGATCATGAGCTTTAGGAAAGGAGCGTTATTATAGGTAAGAGTATATTCAAACAACGTTTGAATTGTTTTACCCATAAAAATAGTATAGCATAGAAGGAGTTTAGAAATTGAAAGCAAACAAAGTGGAACAAATTGCCTTGCTACTCCGCGAAACTAGTGCCGGGCTCGTGCAAATTGAAAGCAAAATTATAATAGCGGATCTTTTTACTATAAACGACAATACAGTGTTCCGAAAAGAAACGACTCCTCTTCAATTCACACCCTGTACACACATGAAATCTTTGGTGTACGTTAAGGTAGTACAATCTACGTTTTTCTTATTAATTTACAGGTTTTACTACTAATAATAATTTTGACAGTTTTGGGTGTGTACACTTCACATGCACTGATATATCCATGCTTTAGTTCTTCATCCAATTTTTAACAACAGCCGTCAAATGACACATTTTCTATGGGACATAATATGTCAAAATTTAATGGCTGGTGCGTGAAACGGTTCGTTGTTTTAATATTGGAACGCGGCATGAGCGCACCAGCAACAAACTCGGTACCAGGACAGCGCCCAGCACTGTTATTCTCTAAGTGCATCAGCGTCGAACTCGACGCCGAGGTATCACTCCGTCTTGCTCGCCCGAGCTAACTCGCTAGAGCAAGACAGGGCGCTGTCCCAGCGTCGAGCTCGTCTCTGTTGCGCTATGAGAATCAGTCTCCTGTATTGCTAGCACGTCTATAGATGCGAAGCCAGTTATTGGGTAGTTCTTCTCGAGCGTTTCAACCGCTACCCCTCTGTTATATTGAATCGACTTTTGATGAGTGAAACTGCAACGGAACCAACATCTAAATTTATCTGAATTTTCCGTTTTTCGTCTTTCATGGAGCTGGTTATAGCGTGACAGAGGGGTAGCGGTTGAAACGTACGAGATCGAAGAACAACCCTATTAACGATTTTAACCGAGCGGTTATTTAAGCAATTTTTCTTTATTACCACTACGGCTGGCTTAGTCACTCAGGGCGTCTCATTCTAACTATCAGTAGGAAAAAGTGTCGCACTGTGTCACAAGCGACCAAATGAGCATGCGTGCTAGCCATTTTGTCTTATTCTAGGACACCCACACGAGTGAGCAAGACCAAGCGATGTTTCAACGTCGAGTTCGACGCCGATGCGCTTACAGAATAACGGGGCGCGTTATAATTCTTGTAATGGAAGGGTCAAAATGTGCACGATTCTTTTAGACTAAAGATAAAGATAAGAGCACTTTGTGAAATTTTACTTCAGTAAAAGTGTTAAGTACTATTGGTAATTGTTTGTCAAGTGTAGTAAATCTTTAATTAGACACAATTTCCGGCATAATCTTCGTTTTACTTAAAACGTGTTCAGTTCTGATTATTATTTTAAGTGTTAACTCACGAACTCGAATAAATTTTCAAGGCATATATATCTGGCAGGTCTCGAACCTCTAACCGCGACATACCGTTCGACATGGCACGCTATTTCCAATTTCCAATAAATTATATTTTCGCCCACCTCTACACGTAAAAGTGGGGATGTTATTTTTTCTTGTTTACCCAATATGTGGGGTGTAGTTAGATAGGTCTTTTAAAAATATTACGGGCTTGAGATACAGGACGGGTACGGGATTAAAGTGCTAATTGACACTTAAAAGCTAATTAGGTAAGTTGATTTTAGTTAGTGACAGGTATCCCCCCTGCCAGCTAAATAGTTGTTTTTAGATATGTTAAAAAAAACACGGTTGTTGGATGTATAACGAAATTAAAAAGGAAAGCTATCACGGCTAATAGACCGGGAGATAGTGACACAAATTATTGGGTCATTTGTACCAGTATCGCGGTTCTTCAGGGGTCTCAAGTACGCAATGACAAAAAGAAAAATGATGGTCATAGCGCTGGTACCGGCGGCCCAATCGCGTGGGCGTTAGTCGAACTCGTCGGATAAATAACGAGTGTCAAACGATTTGTACCACAAACATTTTAGTATTTTCCGGTAGTCCATAAAAAAGAAGTAGGCGGTAGTGTCATGCCATACTTCTCCGGTGTGACTTACAGCCCGCCATAACGACGCGAATGCGATACTTAAAAAAAATTAAACCAATTGTACCAGGCTAATTTTTGCACAGTTAATCATCGTCGTGCAGCCATTTACGAAAATCACCATGCCATACTTTTCGGACGGTTCCAAATGGTCGCCATACCACCGAAAATCAGCAAATGACCCAATAATTTGTGTCACTATCTACCGGTCTATAAGTAGGTTTTACAAGTTTACGAGTAATCAGGCAACTACGGAACCCTATACTGCGCGAGTCCGACTCGCACTTGGCCGGTATTGTGGCTGTGATATTACGACAAAATGACGCCTGGTAAGTAACAGCCCAGTAATTACTTGGACAAACAGTCTAACTAGGCAGGTCCAACTTTGAGAAAGAGATCAATCGTCGAATCCAACTCGGCTGGGCAGCGTTCGGGAAACTGCGAAATGTCTTCTTGTCCAATATACCTCAGTGTCTGAAATCGAGAGTGTATAATCAATGTGTGTTACCAGTGATGACTTATGGCACTGAAACGTGGCCGCTTACTATGGGCCTTATAAGAAAGCTCAAAGTCACGCAACGAGCTATGGAGAGGGCTATGCTTGGAGTTTCTCTGCGTGATCGAATCAGAAATGAGGAGATCCGCAGACGAACGAAAGTAACCGACATAGCCCAGCGGATTAGCAAGTTGAAGTGGCAGTGGGCAGGGCACATAGCACGGAGAACTGATGGCCGATGGGGTCGGAAAGTTCTCGAATGGCGGCCGCGTATTGGCAAGCGCAGCGTAGGACGACCAGCCACAAGATGGTCCGATGACCTCATACAGGTGGCAGGAAGGCGCTGGTTGCATGCTGCTTCCAACCGGCCACTTTGGAAATCCATGGAGGAGGCCTATGTCCAACAGTAAACTTCTTGTGGCTGAGATGATGATGATGATGATGATGAATTACTTGGCTTGATACCTACCTATAAGTTCACGGTTCAACACAATACCTGATGGAAAAAACAGCCTTTTTAAATGTTAATTTATTTCATAAATGAAATTCACAAAAGTACTGCATAATGATTTATTTATAACTCGTTTGTTTTACAACGGTTGGATAACAAACTGAAGCATGAAGTTTCAAGAGTTGAAGTAGTGCTGTCACTCTACTGGCCGTCTGTCTGCCTGTCTGTATGTCATATGCACGTTAATGAAACTTTTTACAGATCTTAAATTTTCGAAATTTTAAAATGTTTATAGAATATTGATCCGCAAACTGGATATTGAATTAGAAAATAAATTTAATATGTTTAATATGTTTATGTGTAACACACATATCATTAGTGCTTTATAATGCGTTCAGAAACCGTAGGAAATGACCAGCATTATTACAACCAATTTTATTATGAGAACTTTTTGTCTGTGATAGTAGGTAAATCTGTACTTTAATGGTCATTACAGTACCGATTTCTGTAACGTTATGAGTTTCAATTTGAAACAGCTGTCAAAATTCAACTAGGTCTCTATTGTAGTATCCATAGATATTGAAACAGTTATCGATCTGAAACGTCAATCCAATGTATTTTTTTTCTATTAACCGCACGGCATTTGATCTTGAATAAAATAAGAATAGGGACTTCATTCGTTTGCCTATGATTTAAAATAAACGTTCGTTTTGACGGAGCATCGAACTGCCGCCATTACTGTTTTCTTTCCTTTTTTTTATGAAATAGGAAGGCAAACAAGCAAGTGGGTTACCTTATTGTAAGTCCTGGTCCTTTGTTGTTTTTTCTGTTACGGTTTTTTGCTGTAATGATATGTGTGTGTGTGTAGATAAAGTAGTGCATGCAACTGTATATAATTAGGCCTTAAATCACTCGTGTAATCCTATTATGAAACTCGCTGACGCCTGTTTCATAAGCCCACACTCGTGTTTTAAGACCTCTCATTATATAGCAGTTGCATAAACTACTATTGATGCATATAGTAAATGCTTCCTGGTTGATGATAATGATGATGATGGTTGTCGAGAGCTTTAGTGCCCTAGTGGCTAGGAGTGGACTCGTGATCGCAAGGTACTGAAATCGATCCCCAGCGGTTGCCTTAATTGTACCTACCAATGAGTTATTCTGACTTATGTACACTAACTATGTAAAATGAAAATGAAAAAAATATTTCGCAAGTAGGCCATATACGCTTTTTTACATGTCTGAATATCTACTAGCGCTTCGAATAATGTTGAGAAGAAACGCCGCAAGAAACTGAGCACTTAATTTTTTTTCTTCTCTTTTGAAAAACAAGATTACAGTCCAATATACATAATCATCACCATAGTACATGACATACACACATACACAAAAAATATGACAGTAAACTTATTGTACTTTTGTAACCAACGGGAAAGGGAAAACATCGTGGGAAACCTGCACATTAACGTAAATGAATGTGTAACCGTGTTCCTGGCGATCTGGTTTCCTTGTAGCTTATATGGCAGTCGCTCCAGCGTAATAACCTGACCTGTCAAATCTGGAATCATGCTTAAAGCGTACCCTGAATTAAGAAACAGGAAAAAGCGCTAAGAGGATCAGATCGGGATAGTGATTATAATAAAGATTAAATAAAAAAAGGAAAAGAAAAGTTGTTAGTTTTAGAACATTATTATCACGTGGTCGGCCTACCATGAAACTATAAAAATACAAATATTCATTTCGTCATCACCGGTGTAAAGTAGTTAAAAATATGAAATAGCTGTATAATTTTTCTAAATTATATATTAAACTTTCGCTCGAAACGCAGGATTATTCGAATCTTTCATGCTTGCAAAAAGTACGTATTTTGGACACTTGTTTTATTTCTCGTTTTTATTTTTTATTGCCTAAGAGCAATGAATTGTTAGTATTGTATTAATTCTGTTTGTTTAATTGACACATTTTTGTTAACAACAGTTGAGTATATTCTCTCTTATGCTTTTTTAAATATAAATGCCTAATCTACGAGAATACGAGACGCGTATTAATCTGGTCGATGCACATTACGACGCGGCTGAGTTCACTGCAAGTCTTTCATTGAAATGAATCCCACGGAATGTGTAATGGTTATTTAGATGAAAGCTCGCTAAAGTAACAATTTATTTGCAGAGCCGCGACCGCTGGGTCCGCATAGCGGCTCCGCTCTGGGGAATACAAATAAATACGAACGAAGCAGGCTTTTCTTAGCAATTTCCGACGGCCCAGATAGGAGTCAGGGACACGTGAAATCAGAAGTCAACCTCTATCTATGCGAGACGACAGTGGGAGGGATATTCCGCCTGTGATAAATAGGCATTGCGACGGAATTGTTGCGTGCACGCGCAACTCTAGTTTTTATTTCAAGGCGATTTTCGAGCAACATGATGTTGTATATCAAATTATGAACATTCGATACGGTCGTGCTAAACAATACGACAATAGCTTTTGTTTCAAAGAAAAGGAAAACCACCTCATCAAATACTCCGACAAAACTGATTCGTTATGGTGTCGTTTTAAAACCAGAATACGCCTGCTGATTTAGTGGCTTAATCGAACGGCGGTGAAGCCTTATTACTGCGGACCGATGGGACCTGAATCCAGCATCCCTATCGCTGGTTACGGATTAGCAATACAGAATATTACTTCGTGGAAATAGCTCCAATCAAATCTCCTTGATGTTGCGGATGTCTAAGGGAAATGGCGATCACTTACCATCAGGTGATCCGCTTGCTCGTTTCCTTCCTATTCTAAATAATAAACCTCTATACTATTAGTTTACAAGATAATTATTCTTGGAACTGTGCTACTACTAATAGCGATAATAAGAACAATCTGGAGTCTAGTAAAATTGTTACTCGTAAAAAGCAGTATTAGGTGTTGTGACACCCATGTTTATTTATAATTTAACAAAAACATAAATTGGGGTCCTCCAGTATATAGTTACATACCCAATAAAATGGAAAAGTCACATATTTTTCTTGAAAACAAATTCTGCGTCCACTAAGCTACAATTGCTCGACCTAAGTTCAAACAAGTCACAAACAAGCCGTGATAAAATGGCTGTAAAATGAGAAATTGAATGTTTACTGTATCTTCTCGATGAAATGTGATTGTTATTGTTGTTTAGTTCAACTTTTTGCTGTTTTCCTGCACTAACGAATAGAAAAGCACGCCGTTATGTATGTAAAAACTATTTCGGAATATACAGAAATTTATACAGGTCGCTTGCTGGTGCTTTATTATTTCAGGCCCAGTGGTACGTTTCGCACGTTTAGAATTAAAGCGACTCAATTCTGAATTTGTCATTTCCCAAAATTAAACCCTATGTCTTTTAGTTAAGGTGATATTTTAGGACGTGTATAATTTAGAAATGGGTCGCTTTAATTCTAAAGGTGCGGTTTGATGTTCATTACTCACAAAGCACTAATCAGTCTCGATTTCTTCTGGCCAGTATTCACCCTCCATTGTGTATTTGCTCGATGCTTGGAGCCAAAGTAAAAGTCAAAATATCTTTATTCTGATTAGGTTTACATGAAACACTTATGAATGTCAGAGACCCAAGATTGTACTCTGTTGTCTCTGTTCCTCTTTTTTTGATGCCGGGTCCGTAGCGTCCGTTTTTCGATGAAGGATGAACGTTTGTTGAACATCCAATTTGGTTTTGAGGTTTGACAAATATTAATCGAACATGGACACGCGGACCTGGCTTCATGCATACTTTGCGTGGTTTACCAACCTGCGACACGAAACTAACCAGCCTGTAGGTATGAATTCTTTAGTTTTCTCCCGAATAAATAATAAAAGTTGTTTGTTAAAAACACATGTTTTCGTATTATTGCGTCGTCAACATTTCATCACACACAAACCAAATTTCAAGCAAATGCGAGTACTGGAACTGATTTGAATTTAGCTTCCAAGGTTGTAACTAAACTAACAAACATGTTTTGTGAAGTTAAAAACTCAATTTGAATGAAAGCTTGTATAAAAGGACGGTAGTAGAAAACAGCCCACAAGTTATGTATGCTTATTCTTCAAATATTGGTATTTTATTCCTATTTGGCAAAGCATGCCATAATATACTTCCGTCTGATTGTGAGTACCTACAAACTATGTTTTACTATTGTCGAGTTTCCAGTACGCCATGTTTCTGGCAAGCTGAAGAAGCTTTTAAAAACGATTTTTTTATTCCAATTGTTTAAGAGTCTTTAGTACTTAATACAAATGTTCAACGTTACAATATATCAGAATTATTTGAATTGCTGGTGAAAGGACTTGGTGCAACGTTTTCCCGGAACGCTACCACCATCTTGCTTGCTAATTCAGCCGCTAAGCAGCAGTGCTTGCACTGTTGTGTTCCGGCGTGGAGAACAAGACAGCCGGCGAAATTACTAGCATATAAGGTATTCATCTTAGCTCTCTGGGTTGGCAACGCAACTGCAGTCTCCTTGGTGTTGCGGGTGTCTATTGGCAGCGCTGGTGATCACTTATAATCAGGTGACCTACTTACTCGACTTCCTGTCTGTTTTATAAAAGAGCCAATAGTTGTAACACATCTAGAAATAAATGCTTTGAATGCAACCCGTTAATGTTATGAGACAATTTGCGAACTCTGCACTTTTGATCGAGTGACCGCAGAAAGAGGCCTATGTAAATTAGTTCACCAGAATCCAATGCAGCAGGTCAGTGCACCTAGCACGGACCTTCTCGACTCACGTTAACTCGCTACATAACTCAGTGCGTCTCGTTTTTAATATCCCAGTAGGAGAGAGACGCACTGAGTTACGTAGCGAGGTATAGAGTATCGAGAAAGTTCCTGCTAGATGCAGACTCTCTGTCAATCCCGTGTCAAATTAGGACGTAGAATCAACCAAACATTTCCCCTAAAACCAGCCAAAGTTAAGGCTAAGATACATGCCAATCTCAATTTACGGAGAATGATAAGGAAAGTAATTGAACTGGCGAAATCTACATTTGTATAAATTCGATTCGAAAATGAAACCAGATTTAATAATAATAATTAAATTCATTTATTCAAGAAACAAGACCCAGTTAGTTAAAATCAATTGTATCTTAACGTATGTTAGTAAAATAAACATTATGAAATTAAATAAAAACTAACATTAAATAATAAACATAGGTATATTTAGACAGTACAATAACACAAACAGAATTAAAACTATTGCAAACACTAACTTAACCTAAAAAAAACCCCCACTCCGCATCGCACCTGGCTCAAACGCGCCCATTACGCTTGCAGGGTTGCCCCGCTGTATAGCAGAAATTGAAATTAATTGAAATTAAATTAAATTCATATGTATATTACATTATTAAGCCATCCCACGGGAGATAGTGCAAGAGTGCATATAGGGGCATCGGCAGTCCCACCTGCTCGCGATTATGTTCTGGAAGCTGTTGGCGCTGCCCCGGACTCTGCGCACCAGGGACGCCTCTTGCGTTTGGTGCCGTAAAAACAGTCCTTGCGCGCTTCGGCAAACATCCCCGATGCGCTGCAGATACGAGGCAGCCCCAACAACGCCCTGAATGCATGATTATATTGAACGCGGAGGGCGCTATTTGCTTTCAGAGTGTACCTGGCCCACAGGCCGCACTAATGCTATTCCCGATCTTGAGATCTAATTAGTGTTTACTTGGTATTTGTTAGTTTAAGAAAGTTTAACTGAATACCTTGTCGCTGTCAGTAATGTGAGAAATTGGAGCAACTCTCACTTCATATGTTACTACGACAAGGTTCTTAAGTGTTTAGTTACTTCTGATGCTGACTGTACTATGCTTAGTTGATAACAGACGCTAGCGAATTGTTTTCTGTATCGCAGTGCAGCATAGAAATAGTATAGCATAGAAAAAGTAATAAAATTGAAAGCGATGTTTATTAGCTGATCTCTTTACTTTAAATGAAAATACGATGTGCCAAAAAGAGAGGACTATAAACTCCATACCTCCTCTTCAAATAACACCCTGCACACACATGAAATGTCAAAATGTTTTGTGTACATTTAGGTAATATAATCTACGTTTTTCTTATAAATTTACAGGTTTCAGTATCTTGACGCACATCAAAGTAAACCATTTTGACAGTGTTGGGCGTGTACGCTTAGACAAGGACAAAACAATATTCTACAAAATTTCTTTTAGTTGACGACGTAAAACTTTTCCCGTCAAACTTCTTGGCAGTTCCGGAACAAACTTCACTCCACCTCTCAGCTGCATGTATGGTGGAACCTTTAAATAAACGTTATTATTTTCTAACTGACTAGTTTAACCTTAAAATCTCGTTATTTTTAAACGCATGTTAAAACTGGATATGTCAGCTTCTCAAATTCCTAAAAATATTTATACATTCGTTTTAGCACACTTAAATATAATTTACATATTTTATAGGACATTAGTGTTGTTTTTTTATTTTATGAAAAAGGAAGGCAAACAAGCAAGTGGGTCACCTGATGGAAAGTGTTCACCACCACCTATAGACACGCGCAACACCAAGAAGATTGCAGATGCCTTGCCAATCCAGAGGGTTAAGATGGAATACCTATTGTGCCAGTAGTTGCACCGCCTGTCTTGCTCTCCACGCCGGAACACAACAGTGCAAGCACTGCTGCTTAGCGGCAGGATTAGCGAGCAAGACGGTGGTAGCCATCAGGACAAACCTTGCACAAGGTCCTACCACCCGCTAAACTTTGTTTAACTCATTAAAACTGTCAATTGACACAAATTAGTAATGTATTGACTAAGTAGTGATAAGGCTTATATTACTCTGAGAGAAAACCATTGTACCAGTCTGGCGACGTGTTAACATCTTTTTGGTCTGGCGTTTTCATAAACGTAAATGCGAAATTTTTCAACTTTTAAAAAATAACGTCAATTTCATGTCGGTTTCAGCCACTTTAGACCAGTCTGGCACTGACTTAGCAACCAGTAACTAGTCTGGCAAGACTGATTTCGGTTTGTTTACGTTGCTAACTAATGTTGCGAAGGGAGTCGCTTTTCGTCGTTTTCGCGGATGGTTGCTGGACACCCCGAAACTAGGTCACACGTCGCCGAAGTAACGTGCTAGTTTTTATGTTTTAATGTTTTTGTTTTGTTTTTGTTTTATAAATATGTATGTTAGTCTTTAAGGTATTTTTTCTATGGGATTATGCAGCCTGAAATAAATGGTTCTATTCTAATAGAAAATCTAAAAATCAACCTTGAGAAAATAACGTAATTTTCATGATTTTTTATGAGTTTTGAGCCCCCACCAAACGCAACGGCGCCCAGCAGCCAGACTGCCACAATAGTAGTCCAGAAACACGCCAGAACACGACTAGAGTAATTTAAATCGTTTGAAAATGACGCAAAAATTTTTGCTGCTATCTCTCACTCTATTACCATAAACAAATTTATAAACATTGGCGTTATGAATTAGAATCATTAGGAGTTTCGATCGTTAGTATAAGAAAATATATGAAAACAAATATTAGAATAAAAAAGGTGTGTGATTAGCGATATTATGAATTTTGATGATTATATGTATGAGTTTCGATGGTTTGTATTTAATATTTTTATGAAGAGTGGTCATTATGATGTAAAATGATATGAGAAACATTTTCGGGCTTCCGATATAAGGACTTAAAAAGTTACGTAAAAAAATGCGCACTCGGGCCTATGCCAACGGCTCTGTAACTATATGCTCTTAGGCGCGCGTAGAGTGAGACGCATGGGCGCGGCGACGGTGCGGCCCCCCCACCTCACCACCTAAAATCGCGGGGAAATGCCTCGCCTTAAGGGGTACCTCTGGAGCGACGTAGTCGACGAGCTCCTGCTCCGTGACGGCGGCGCCCGGCTGCCGCACGACGACCGCGGCAGGCTGCTCGCCGAAGTCGCCCGCCGGCTTGCCCACCACGGCCGCTTCGAGCACGCCCGGGTGCGACAGCAGAATCGTCTCCAGCTCTACTGGAGCCACCTAATCGTTAATAACAGTAGATTTGTTAGTCAAATTTTCAAATTAAATACACATTTTTTTAATGCGGAGTGTGCTTGCAACGTAATTTTTCTTTCTCCGCACACGTCAATTGAACAAAAGGAAATCCTAGCGTAAATACGCTTTTTAAAAGTGTTTAACTTTCCGTGTTAGTATGTTTGTTTATTTCTATTTATGTTCGAGTGATAACATACAATTCAATTTTGCCTCACATTCAGTGATCGGATTGATATGTGCAAGTTAAGTATGTGGGTTCGATAAAAATGTAATAAAGTACCATAACCAAAATTTGGATTGAAATTGAAAGTACATATAAATATTTTAATGTTAATGAGGTTTTTCTAATAAAAAAATTAAAGAAGGTCTTGGTCTGCTTTACAATATCCTTGAAGTCCTTTTATTATATTTTCTTTCAGAAGACTTTCATTTTTCATTTAAAAAAAAGGTACTTCATTTTTGCATTGTCATCTGATCTACATCCTCATACTAAATTTGGAAATAATCCAACAACTGAAGGTGAGTCAAAAGTCGAATTGTAGTATTTGAACTAAACACATAAATACGCATGAATCTTGTCAATAAAAAGAATTTACGAATGCACTACTTTACAAGATAAAACTGATCAGTGAAAGTACTTGATAATACTGTTTTTGAACGACGCAGATTTCATAATAACCACCTGACATCCATCATAGAATATTAACTCCTTCATCCTGTCTACGAAGTAAACATATGAGTCTTCATCGAAGTATCCGACGTCACCGGTAAAAAAAAATCCTTCATCATCAAAACAAGCAGACGAGTCCATTCCAATGTAACCTCTCATCACAAGAGGACCCGCGACGCAAATTTCACCTTGCTGATTTGGGCCCAGGGTTTCTCGAGTTTTCGGATCAACAATCTGTAGAACAATAAACATATGTATATGTTGGGGAGACATTTAGGTTTAGGACTGAAAATGAAAATGAAAATGAAAAAAATATTTTGCAAGTAGGCTATTATAAGCTCTTTTAAATGTCTGAATCTACTAGTGCTTCGGAAAATGGAAGATACTACTGAGAAGAAACGCCGCAAGAATTTCAGCAGTAAATTATTTTTCTTCTCTTTTCAAAACAGATAATAATTATCACAATAGTACATGGCATACACAGGTTACATAAAAAAAAAATAACAATAAATAGCACAGCAAGCTTTAAGCATATTGAACATACTGGCATTAGTAAGAATGATCAGGAGATGTATAGGGTCCCCAGATCAAAGAAATTAGATAGGGATGTATATGGTCCACGAAATAATAATTAATAATCAAATACTTACTTAGTCTAAATAACTTAGAGATGTATAGTCTCTAAGAGTCAAAAAACAAATCAATTACCTTAATATATGCTTAGCAGAGGTGTAAAACGCCTCCACGGTCAAATTGTACAATATTACTTGGAGATGTATAGTCTTCGCATGTCAGAATAAAATAAGAATAAAAATATTCATGTCAAATAAAAAGAAATTAGTACATAAATATGAAGCTTGTGGATTCTAAATAGGCATAGCTAAATATTTAAAATAAAAAACACCGGTTACTAAGTAAACCGTTTATAACGACCGCATACTGCATGTGAAGGACAAGCAGGTCTCTTTCGTTTTGTTTCTGTATATTTATATTACTGGCCAGTGTAAGACCTCGTGACAGCAGCCCAGCTCGAAGAGTTTTTGGAGTCAGTCGTTCGCTATCCGCTGAGGCTGCTGCCACGAGGTTCACTCATATTGTACATACATTTAGTTCATTAACTTAGCATTATTCATAATTTTTCATTTCTTATTTATTATACAGTCCACAGGAATTCCTCACACTGCAAGTATGCAATATGAGGTAAATTATTAAAATCCATAAGCTTAATAAATGGCCATATACATAACACATAATATAAACATAATATAATTTTCGAAGTCAAAGTCAAAAAGTTTGTTATAATATTAGCATCACACGCGGAACAATATTATGTGGGACTTATCTTCGCTAATCGTTGGTTCTTCGTTTGGTTTTATCAACCTTAGGATAATACTATTCTCATCGCAGTTACTTTGATGCGATAAACTATTAATATGGTTCACAACAAACATTTTTTTTTGTCGCTGAGAAATATAAATCACATAAGGAACAATGTACTCTATCTACCTTTCTTCATCATATTTTAATTCCTTATAATGACTCTATACATTAGGTATTTAATTTCGCAAGTTGTAATATTGTTCATTTTAATTAAAATCAAAAACCAATTTGAACGTCTCTAATCGAAAGTGAAAACTAATTTTGTTTATATTTTTTAATTTTAAATCGCGAATGAGCTTACACGTCTCACTAAATAAAGATTAAAGAGGATGCATAATTAGATTAATCATATTGTAGCATTACATATAATCAGTAATTAATATATAGGTTAGGTTATATAGGTTTATGATAAAATTAATTACGTTCGATTAAAATAAACTCAGTAACGATGTGACAGTGTAAATCATTATATTTAATATTACATCACACTTTTTGACTTTGACTTCGAAAATTATATTTCACATAATTTTCATAATGAATTTTAGAACCATGGTATGCTCTGAAAAGTCCTAAGCCTAGACATTATATCATGTGATCCTAATTGAATCCTAAGCTTATCTAGGCTTGTGTAACGGGTACTAGGTATGCTTTTGTATTTACGTATATACCCAGACAAAACATTCATATTCATCGTACAAAATATTTTGCCAAAAAAAAACTATCCGGGTGTCAAAATATTTGATAATAAGTAAGATTAATTAATAGATTGGTTATATAATTATAAGTTATACTCGTTCATATTTTAATATTGAAAGAATAAAAAAACTTTCACTTAAAAACTATTCAACACAATATACACATCACGAGCAAAGTAAATTTTTTATTATCTCAACAAAGTATTGGATAGAAAAAAAATATTGAATAGGTACCTTTATTGTTATTCCCGGACGGGCCATGCCGATTCCTGTCCTAGAACCCTTTGTACAGTAATACTCGGATGTAATTCCTCCTGTTTCGGTCATACCATACGATTGTAATACGTTCTCAAGCTCGGGGAATCTGTAACCAGGTGGTCATTTTTAAAGTACTTTTTTTCGTTACAAAGTGACGTCGCTATTTTACTTGTTTCTCTTAAATTTTTATGGTGTACAAAGTCTTCTCCTCCGATACCACGCAACGGATTTTGATACGATTTTCAGTGGTATTTAGAGATTTTTTTACAGACGGATTTTATGCACATTACAACCCGATTGTACCCATGCGAAGCCGGGGCAGGTCACTAGTTGATTAATAAAGAAACCGTAATCAATCATCAAATCGAATGCAGACCACGGACGGGAGACGCGGCGTAAGTCCCCCCCTGTAAGATGGACGACTTAGCCACTAAGTAAATTATAGAAGAAGTCTATCTTCGCACACAACATTTTGTTTAGGTATAGTAGGAAACGTCCTTCTGTATGCCTCTCTGTTTTTTATATAACTTGTAGTCATTCACACGTGGCAAGTCAGTTGCGGCGGCCCCATTGCAGAGTTGCGCCAAATGACTTGTAGGTACTTAGCTTCGCGAAGTGCGCCGCGTCTAAATTGGTTAAAGTCGCTTGAGTGGATACAGAAGCTGTACGACCGGTTATTGGAAGTTTATATTATTTATTGCATCCGTTAATTTGATATACCTACATTTAAACCTGAAGTGCTAACTTGAGTGCTAGGACTGCTAACACATGGACTCTTGCCACACAAAGCTGTTTTTAGAGCTATCACGAGTTTTATAAAATTGCCCACAATATCTCGAATACTACGAACCTTCACTACGGTCAAATTTGCTTAATCTGTCAATCACCCTTCTAAGTTTTGGCGTTAGTTTTAGGAAAACCTGTGTAGGTAAACAACATATGTGCATTAATGTGATACTGAGGAACATGGGAATTTAACCTCGATTCAATCGCACGTCTCTTGCTCCTTACAGGAGCGTGATTCTCTAAGAGCAGCAGCGACGAGCTCGTCGCTGGGATAGCGCCCTGTCTTGCTCTAGCGCGCTAGCAAGAGTGACTCTAATGCGCTAAGAGGATAAGAAAGCAGTATGCCAGATTCGGCCTTGTAAGTGTAGGCAATAGCAACTGATAAATATATCTATACAGTCGAAGAGGTCAAAAGATCCGCAGACGACTATACTGTCAAGGGAGCTTCTGTGGATCTTTTTGACCTCTTCGAATGTTCAGCAATTTCTGCTGCTGACTGTTAATTAATTTATTGATTATTCAGCAAGTTGATTTTTGACTTTAAAGCGCTCAACATTCACCGGCCGTAGCCAAACAAATACGCGAACGGATATTTTAGCCGGCAATAATTAGCGCACGGCTGGCAAGTGTCGAGCGCTCGAAACTAAAAATAAACACCCTACAAATATGCAGTCATGTTTCTCGCATTGTGAGCCAAATACCTTTTTTTAATTAGTCTAACAATTGTTGGATGTAGAGGCGCAGAACCAGTACATAACTGTTTTAAGGAGCTGTGATTATATTTGTGTACTACTTCCGCTTTTGCCAGCATGCACACGAGTGAAGGTACTACAACGGCGACATTAACCTTTGAAAAAGTACACAAACAAATTATAAAATCAGATAAAGTAAATGAAAAAACCGCCGTGAAAAGAGTGTACTTGGGACGACCCTATAGACGTAGTCAGTCGTCCTAGATACCGCTAGGGGGGACAAGGTCCAGAAAGACCTCTCAGATCTCGGGGCCGATGGCTGGCGAGAGCTAGCCGCAAACAAGGAGCTGGATAGCAAGACATGGCGTGGTCTGTTGTCGGAGGCCAACGGGGCAATTCTCGCGTCAGAACAGATGAACTCACACTCGAGATATGTCAAAAATAGCTGTCAGATCCCTTCGAAATCTGTCCTTTTTTGACACATCTCGAATGCGAGACGAATTTCGATGAGCGCTAGAATTGGGGGCCAAGATCCATATCTGGTCCTTGCGCGTAGCTAGTAAGTAAGTAACTAAAAAGTTAGGTCGTAGAATTCAACGACACGGTAATGGTCAAACTAAATGCGTACACGGAGATTCCAGAATTATTAGATTACAACATTACACCATAGATCAAGATTGTACAAAAACACAAATAAATGACAAATAAAGGTGTACAAAGGCAAATTTCATCCCATTGAGAGATCTTTTCTAGTTAAGCTTTAAGAGGACTTTTGAAATATTCAAAAGGTAACTGCTTAAAACGTCAGTTGTTTATTAAAAATTAGATTTCACGCTTCATGGTTACATCATTTATTTTATTTACCTGGCAATCATGGACAACCTTAAAGAAAACATGAGGATTAGATGTCAAAGCAGGCGTAAAGACAATTTTCTTTCCAGCACAAAGAATCGCAAAGCTGTTGAAAATGTCGTATGAGTGATACCATTCTCCAAACATTAGTGCCACTTTTAGGGATTCATCTTGAAATCTGAAACATAATTCGAAAAATTATTCATTAGTTAATGCTTACACAGTACAAGAGGTATCTATGTGCAAAAAGTCAAGTCTCTAGGTCCAGCGGTTTGAGCTGTGCGTAGCCATATCAGTCAGTTAGTAAGGGCTTTGATTTTTAGTGAACGACGGGCCCTTTACAAGCTGAATGACTCCAAGTATGTTATTAAATGTATAGTGGATACTTTTTTATTTGACACCCAAAGAACCAGTCATTGGCACCTATTTTTGGAGGATTTTTAGCCCTATTTCCTTGAATAAGATTACACGTGGCCGTTTGCTGTGAAGGTTCCCGAATAATGTTTACCCAATATTGTATAGTTTACTTACTCATCAGGCAAGCTGCTTAATACACAACTTGAATGGGTAATAGGCACTCCTTTGGGCATGCCCGTGGTCCCAGAAGAATACAGAATAAGAGCGGTGTCTGTTTCTTCAACGAAGGCTGGATCAAAATTCTTTACATCTACAGGCTTAGACATCAACTGTTTCAATGATAAATCGATTTCATTAATGTCGTCGAAACAAATTACAGTTTTAATGAATTGGCAGCCTTTTACTATATCACAGTATGATGTCCAAAACAATTCGGTGCAGATGAAGTAATTTGGCCGCGCTAAATTTAATTTGTGACGCAATACAGCTGAAAACAAACATCCAATAACAATTAACTAATTGACTGTGTCTGTTGTTTAAATATTTCTCAAAATTATCGAGAGTTGTCGAAAAACACTTGCCTCTACCGGTATGTAAATCAAAAGGTGTGCACGCAGCACCAGTAAATATAACAGCCAGGGTGGTCGGCAGAAACGTGATACGTTTCTCACTGCCGACTGCCACGACGTCCCCTTTCGCGACTCCCAGCTCAGACAGCGCGACTGACAGACTGACAGCATATTCAATTAATTCCGCGTAAGTCAGTGCGTCACCAGTATCATAATTTTTCTGTTCAGTATTAAGTTGAGTTGAATAAATGTTTCCATGAATAATTAAAAATATGTACTCAAAGATTATTGAAGAAAGCTGTGTTCAAAACTTACTAGACACACGTCGAGTGGTATAGCACTACGGAGATGGTGTAGTACGAACTCTCCAAAATTCCAACGTTGTTCAAAATGAACTAGTACGCTCTGATCACCGGTAACGATCATTGTGTAAGTATTTTCACAATTAAGAAGTGGTAATAATATAGGGAGCAAAAGTATATTGTGCCCCTATTGCCAGCTGCTGAACAACTGATTGTAAAGTAAAAACGAATCAGCATAGCTTATCCACAGATTATACAACGTGTCCATAGCCTAAGAACAAAGAATGAACACCTGCGGTCTGTAACAATACTTACAAGTACTTCATGAGTACTTTTCTCAGGGATGCTATGACACAGTTGTTTTTTTTAATAAAGGCTTAAAAATGAAAATTTTCTAACAAATCTATTATGTCTACATTGGGTAGATGACACCTTAAACCAAATGGCATGATAATGTAAAATTATTGTAGAGTGCCATTTTAAAACATGTAAGTAATATAATTTTAAAAACACTTATATTTACACTTAATTAAACTTAAAAGTGTTTTTTTAAAGAGCATTGTAATGACACTAATGCTGAATGGAATCTGGTAATAACATTAACTATGAATGTAAAGAAAAGTGATGCTGATAATGAAGAATTAAGTAAAAAAACCTATGTCCGTTTAGGTTTTTATAAAAAAAAAATATCTAAGTTAAATAGATCAAAGATAGATCATTCATAAGTCGAGTTATTCCAAGTTTTACTTAAAAATTTTAGTTTTGTACCAAAGCTGTAACATTACCATAATTTTATAATCATTACCGTTTCTGGAATCGTTGATGGTAAATAATGGTTATGAGAGAAATAGTAATGATATTTTTTACTACTTTTAAATTTAAACATATTACCATTCAGAAACCTTTCAAACACAATGATGATTATCTTACACAATGAAACTAAACAATTAACACTTATATCTCTAAATAGCAAGAATGGCAATCAAAGAAAAAGTGACCAAGGCTAAAATATCGACTGTAAATATCATTATGGCAATAATCTGCAAGCATTTGCCTTGTTCACCTGTCTACTTGTCGACAGAGTTAGAGGGGCATATCCAGGGAAAGGAAAGATAGACAGCATTTCCGCGTGTCTATAGGCTGGTTTTGTTATTTCCAGTTGAATTGATGGTAATGAATTTTATTTTTGTACAAAGTTATTTTATCACATGAAACGTAAATAGCAATTGCAAAGTTTTTTTGTTACCACTGTTTTATTCCTTAATTATGTGTTTTAAATATCCCAGGAAAAGAATACTGAGAATAATGTCACATTATTTTGTTTTTAATTTATAAGCCTTTATAATGCCTTGCATTGTGATGGTAATGACATTTAAGCATTATATTATTTATTTTGACAAACTCAATAACCAAATACATAATTAAGTTTAGGTGGCCGATTGCGCTACGTAACTCAGCAAAAACATAAAAAAATATTTTGTTGTTTGGAAGTGCGTAGTTTCGTTTATTTTTTATAAACATGTGATTTGCACGAAATGAGAAAATCACCCTCCCATGAATGTACCCGTGAGCTATAAATATTTGTATGATGATTAATGATGAACATCAGTGTTTGTACTTGAGTCGTGAATATTATATGTATTTAGGTGTCTTGAAGTCAAAATTCTTTGTAAGGTTAATGTGTCAAAAAAAACTGTATTTGTCGGTATGTTTTTAATTATTTGGATAATATTGCTATTAAAATAAAATGATTTCAACTGCTTTATTATAAACTTTATCATATACATTATAATTATATAAACAAATATAATATATATCAAACACATAAATCCATAATCAAATAAATAAAGACCGACAAATTAGATCTATAACCATATCGTATGGTAATTTTCAATTATATAATATAAAGTTTTTTTTTCAGACCGCCATATCAAGTCCATAGTATTGTTAGTAAAGTTGAAACAAAATCTCAATATCTATATTAGTAGGGGGGGGTAAACATTACTTATATACTATTTTAGTGTGCAAGATGCATCTTCGGACACAGGTAGCTATAAAGGGAGAATCAAAACGTCCCGCTATCACGTTCAGGTTGGAATTAGGGCTGGCCCGTAGTCTGCAGAGCAACGAGGCAGTTTTCTGACGCATAATGGCGTAATAGTATTTTATGCAACTGCTATATAATGAGAGGCCTTAAAACAGGAGGGTGGTTTTTTTTAAACCATAGACAAATGAATGAAGTCCCTATTGTCATGTCACTCGAGATCAAATGTCGCGCGTTTAAACTTAAAAAAAACATACTGAGTTGACGTTTCGTATCGATAACTGTTTTAATATCTGTGGATACTAGAATAATAGAGACCAACTTGAATTTTGACAGCTGTTCCAAATTTAAATTCATAACGTCACGAGATATTGGTAATGTGATCACCAATAAACACAGACTACTAAGAGATACTACCCAATAAAGAACAGATTTACCAACTACCACAGACAAGAAAATTGGTTGTAATAATGCTGGTAATTTTCTATGGTTTTTGAACGCGCTATTGATATGTGTGTAGATAAAAGTCATCTAAATGAGCATGCGTGAGCATGTGCAAACATTCCTGAAGCACTGCAGAACCGGGGCAGGCCCATCAACGTCCTAAAAGACATCCATTCTAACCTATATGCATTAGATTTTCATATTAGGATAGACTCCTGTCTGTGTATGTGTACTATGTAAACATAAAAATATGATTGTAATTGTCTTAATATAAAAAAGATCGTCTATATGCGTTCACAAGAGACACTTCATTTTCGTACATAATTTATTTTAGTAGTTTACGTAAAATTTTTCCCCTGGCATTTTTTGGTAGCTCCGGAACAAACTGCACTCCGCCTCTCAGCTGCATATATGGCGGTACCTGAAATATAAGAAATAATGTAAATGTGTGAGTACCGAATAGTCGTTCGTAGTTCAGTTGACATATCGTGATACAAAATAGCGGAGACGCAAACGCCTAACATTAATTGGTCGTTAAAGCAACATTTTGACAACACGTGTCACAATGTTGAAAAATTAAAAGTAGCACTATTATAGAGCGAGAGAGAAAGAGAAAGTGAGAGATGGATGAAGATGAAGGATGGAGTTGGTGCATGGGAACAGGACAATTAGGGACCAGGTAGCAAGGTGGTAGCAGGCGCGGCGGTTGATGACCCGGAGAACAGGTAGTAGTGGAGAACTCTGTGAGCAGGTGGACATAGTGGACACGGAGACCAGGCGGAGCAGCACTCGATATCCAGCCAGTAATGAGGTACTCGGAAACCAGGCAGTGATAAAATACTCGGAGAACAGGCAGTTATGAGGTACTCAGAGACCGGTGGTGATGAAGTACGCACTCGGAGACTGATAATGACGAAATAAAGGTGAAAAGGGACCAACAGGGCTTTAGAGGATAGGTTTTAGAAGAGTTCAAGGGCAAATACCAATTCGCAATACGAGTATTTACCATGCAAAACGAAAGTGATACAATATCTACTAGAAAAACTAAGAGGACGTGTGCGATTTATTTGACGAAATGTGATGTCCAAAGCTGTATGGGCACTGAAAATGAAGGTAAGAAATAGTGCGTGAGATGTGATGTAATAATGGGCCTGTAAGCACGTGTTTACCACACACGAAGGCAAATGAACAAAAGGTGAGCTAAGTACCTCTGGAGCGACGTAGTCGACGAGCTCCTGCTCCGTGACGGCGGCGCCCGGCTGCCGCACGACGACCGCGGCGGGCTGCTCGCCGAAGTCGCCCGCCGGCTTGCCCACCACGGCCGCCTCGCGCACGCCCGGGTGCGACAGCAGAATCGTCTCTAGCTCTAACGGGGCCACCTTATCATAGATAGCAAAAATTTTGCACATTGTTTTATGAATCTAGGGGAAATCAAAAAGTTGTAATTTAGGGAAAAAGATTAAGAAGGTTCTTTCTAAATCTAACACTAAACTGTAAAAAAATAAACGACAAGCTTCGCGTCGCAATCTCAACAGAAGAATTGTTCAGACATAAGTAGAGCCTAGTCCGTCATTTTTAGGGTTCCATATCCAAAGGGCGCCAATGGGATCCTGTTACAAAGGCTCCGCTGTTTATCCATCCGTTCGCCACAGGTCTGTATTTTTTCAACCGTAATAGGTAGAAGACCCTCGCAATTTTCACAGAGTACGTATCACTATGACAACTAATAAAAAAAAACTAAAGGATGTCTTCATACGAGAAAGGCGTTTCTAATCGGCATTTTTTTGTACTAAACTTTCTGTGTGCGACTCCGACTCGCACTGAGCTGTTTTAATTTTTTTCATTACCCAGTTCCAAACGCGTGTCTCAGACAGTCATGGCACGACAAATATCAAAATAAAAACAACACTAAAAATATTTTTTTACGGAACCTGGTATCCATCATAGAATAGTATGTCCTTCATCCTGTCCAAGATGTAAAAGTATGAGTCCTCATCGTAGTATCCCAAGTCACCGGTTAAAAAAAATCCTTCCTCGTCGAAATATTGAGAAGAGTCCATCCTAAGGTAACCTTTCATCACACGAGGCCCACGAATACAGATTTCGCCTCGCTGATTCGAACCTAGAGTTTTTCGAGTTTTTTGATCAACAATCTGTAACAATACGTATAGCTAGTTATCTTATCCAAATCTTAATTAATATTATAAATGCGAAAGCCTGTCTGCCTGTCTGTTCAGCTCTCTTACACGGTTAAACCGATTTGGATAAAACTTGGCTTACAGCGGTCCTAACATGACAGCCCAGGTTCAGTTGAACCCCTCCCTGTATCTCTGTCTAACTAGTGATATAAGAAAGGGACGCACATAGAGATAAACTAACCTTGGCCAGTCATGTTAGGGTTACAGGGATAGTTAGGCTCCTTTTATTTCAAAATCGACCCCAACGAGTAAACGGGGGATGACATTTTGTGCAGGAAAAGCTAAACCGCTGAATTCATTTGGATGAAATTTGATACGGAGATAGTTTGACACCGAGAAACAGACACAGGCTTCTTTTTTTCCCCAAAAATCTACATCGGGACAAGTGAAATGGAGAACAAAACATTGTGAAGGAAACGTTGGAACTGCTGAACCGCTGTAGAAATTCTTAATCTGTAGTTACGAGTATGGACTTGTTACGTTTTCATGGCTCAAATGCCTCAATCTATCAACATAGACGAATCTATTATCTAGAAGACATAATTTTTTTGGGCTTATTATAACATCAATGACTATATCTTGTACAGGGATATTTGGAAATGATCCCGATTTGTATTGGTGATCCCTGGCTCCAAATATTGTACACCTACTGTGTTAAATTGTAAAATTTTTAAATATTTAAGATGTAAAATAACATTGTAATGTTCATTTATTTAAAAATATTACACCTCGTTGAGTTTCTTGCCGGTATCTTCTCATCAGAGGTTTTTCCGAACCGGTGGTAAATTTTATTCATAAGTGCTACCAGTAAGCCTAATCTAAATAAAAATATTTTGACTTTGACATAAAAAATTTGCATACTTGCTTGCACGCTGCTTGCATGCTTGCTTGCATTTCCTTTTGCATGCCATTTCGCATCCGTTTTTGCACGATTACTTGAATGCATGCTGTATTAGGGTCATGTTTGCAATATAAAAAAATTACTCAAGCGAAACAGCGAGTAACAGCTCTTGTACTATATAAATAGAAGTGTTTGGTCTATGTAACCGGGCTACACATGTATTTGTTGCAAATACCTTCATTGATACACCCGGACAGGGCATGCCGACACTTCCTGCCTTAGGACCCTTCGTACCAAAATAACCTGATGCAATTTGCCCAACTTCGGTCATACCATATACTTGTAACAATCTCCGAACCCCGGGGAATCTGTAATAAAATGGTTATTTTTATTCCAATTAATGAAGCACGACTATTGTAGTTTTATTAAAAGAAAATATAGTTTAAATGGCATATTTCAACACAACATCATTGTGTAACACGTCAAAACCATCTATTAACAGTTTCGTACAGCTAACGCCATCCAGCGGCGAGTAGCGCCACATCCGAATATCGATTAATTTCTTTATCTTGGCAACATTACCAACATTCACAAACAAACTGGCGTCATCTAGTATCGACAGGTGAAATTATTCTTCCAGCAATACCAATATAGTAGTTCTTCATTGTATTTTACTCCTCCTACTTTAGAGCTTTTTTCCCTCTGATAAACATTATCGTCTGGTTTAATGTTTAACACTTGTACTACTGTTGTTGTCGTAATAATCAATGATTATTATAATAATAATAATATAATGAAGATTTGCAATTACAACGGTCAATGTTGTTTATTAGAACTTTAGTTATCATTACGAGCCCAAATGCAAAAGAGTTCGTCTAGTCACTTGCATGACAAATATTTTTTAAATCTTTGATTACAGCTAACAATGTTAATTCCGCCAAAAAAATATTTACCATAGGTGACTATGTCGACAATTATAGTTTTCATTTATGTAGTAGTATCAGATTGATATCGTACATATCAAGAGAATTACTCATTTATATGCTCACGTCGCACAAGCAAAAAAGTTCGTTCCACGTTAATTGGTGCAAAATAGTTCGGCAAGGAAGTAGTTAACGCTTTAGAATCAAATTAAAAATAAATTTTGTTTGAAAAAGTGTCATTTAAAATTTACAAAATGTCCATTTGGCTATAAAAAGGCAAACTTTCTGAATTTTGTAATATTTACCAAGTTTTCATCGTCGCGGTAAACCAATATCGGACGAAATTCGGAAAGTAATAATTTCTAGCAGTAATGCAGGAAAATCTGCGTGCGATAGAGCTCAAGAGCTTCACCTAGCGAGATCTACTATATAATCTATTATTCAGCTTTACAAGTAAACTGGATATACCAAGCATGAAGAAAACTGGTCGCCAACGCATTACAACACCAGCCGAAAACCGACTCCTTCAGGAGATTATTAAGCAAAATCGACGTGCTCGAGCAGGGGAACTCATTGTGAGCTGGCGGGAAATGATCAACAAAGATGTTTCTGTCGATACATGCATACGAGTCATGAAAAGAATGGGATACGGATTCTATGCGGCGAAAGAAAAACCTTTACTTACTAAACTACAGAAAAAGAAGAGGCTGAAATTTGCTTTAGCTCGTCGAGACTGGGCTATTGATCAGTGGCGGTCTTTAATATGGAGCGAGGAATCGAAATTTGAAGTGACTGTTGGAGACGAACGGAAAAAAGTTGTTCACAATAAGGACGAAACTTTTCATAAAGACTATCTAAAAAGAAAAGTAAAGTTTCCTGCCTCACTCATGATCTAGGGCTGCATGTCAGCTCAAGGTGTGGGTCTGCTGCAATTTATAGATGGCACTGTGAATGCTACCAGGTACCAAGAAATCTTGAAGACGAGTTTAATACCTTCGATTTCCAGTTTACAACATGAGGACGAGTACGTTTTCCAACAAAATGGTGTTTTTTGTCATACTGCCAGGAGCATAAAGGATATTGGTTACATACCCACAGAATTCCTACACTGGAGAATCGGCCACCTAGCAGCCCAGACTTGTTCCCGAACGAAATTCTGTGGTGGAAGATGAAAAAGAAATTGCGTCAAGAGCCCTCCAAGTCAAACGAAGATTTGAAGAACAAGATAAACGCAGTATGGAATTCAGTATCCTCTACACAATGTTCGGCGTTAGTTGACACAATGTCACTAAAAATTCAAGCCGCCATCGAGAGGAAAGGCGACACTACTCAGTGGTAGATGAACTATATTGCACCTAACACAGTGGTAGACGAAGTATTTTGCTTGGGCGACTCGTAAATAAATGTCTTTTTTTTTACAATAAATTACAGAAATATGTGCATGTTTTATGTATCAAATAAAAATACACTATTTATTGAGTTTTGGGTGTTATTTCTTTATTGCTTTAGTTATTGACTGAAATCAATATTTTAATTATAAAAAAACAGTTCATTAAAAGTTTGGTAGTAGACGAACTCTTTTGCATTTGAGCTCGTATCTCAGTGTAACTATAAAGGAGTGTAGGTACTAGCGACAAGAGCAAAATAAAATAAAAACATTTGACTTTGACAATTAAGTTGCATTGTAAGTACATCGATAAAGGTGACTGTATGACTTTATGCTATGCTATGACTGATGGTATCTCTAACTTGATAAAGAAAAGCGGGAACTTACCTTTTCTCGATTGCTGCAATTAGCGAAGGATGCAAAGAAGCAGAACCGCTATATATCATTTTTAATGAATTAATTCGGTATTGATCTATCTCTTCAGCCTTAGCCAGTTGGTTAAGTAGCGACGGTACTATGACGGCGACACAAACCTTTAAAAACATAGTTATAAATGGCAGGTTTCTCTAATCCAGCTTAAGGCAAATAACACCGCGGCACCGGTCTCGTACACCCGTAATGTAGCTCTACGAAGCTAGTTTGAGCTGTGTCATACGCGACGTGCACGCTACCGGTGTGGCATAGCCCTTAAAATTTAAGTTAATAACAGAATTAACTAACTGTGTCTATTAATGATAACAAAGTAAGTTAACCTGGCAATCTTGGACAATCTTCAAAAAAATATCTGATGTCAGAATGTCAGCAAAAACAATTTTTTTCCCGGCACAAAGAACCTTATAGCTGTGGAAGATATCATATGAGTGATACCACTCTCCAAATAGTAGTGCTGTTTTTATGGATGTGTCTTGATACCTGAAACATGATACTTAATCAAAATTTGCCTAGAAACCGAAACGTTGACAAAGTTTTTAAGTTAGTTTTTGTTTTGTTATGTTGTTTATTTAATTTTGGCTCTGATGATAATAAGCTTTAGATTAAAATTGAAAGCTTTCTATGAAAGAGAAGGAACTTTATAATAGAAATTTGCACAAAATTGTGTAGGACTATGCGTGTGTGGTACCTACTTTTTGGGTAAGCTGTTCAAAATACAAGAGAAATGATCTTTTGGAACTCCTTTGGGCATGCCTGTGGTGCCTGATGAATACAGAATAAGCGCGATGTCTTCTAGTCTAACAGAAGCTGGTTTAAAAATTGTCACTTCTGCAGGCTTAGATATCAACTTTTTAATCGAAAAATCGACAGCTTTAGTGTCGCCGAAAGAGATTGTAGTTTTTGTGAATCCACAATCTTTTATTATGTCGCCGTATGCTTTCCAAAATAATTCGGAGCAGATGAAATATTTTGGCCGCGCTAAATTAATCTTGTGATTCAATACAGCTGAAAAATGTACATGAAATTTAATAATGTGAGTACAATGCTAAGTAATATTACAAATTACCAAAGTAATAATCAACTACACTCACATCTTCCAGTTTGTAAATCAAAAGGAGTGTACGCAGCACCAGTACATACAACAGCCAGGGTGGTCGGCAGAAACATGATACGTTTCTCACTGCCGACTGCCACGACGTCCCCTTTTGCGACTCCCAGCTCAGACAGCGCGACCGATAGACTGACAGCATATTCAATAAACTCCTTGTAGGTTAGTTGCTCTCCAGTGCTATAATTTTCCTACACAATTTTAAGATAAGACGTTTGAATTTGTTGTTTTTAACTTGTTATCTAAGAAAAATCGTTACTGAACTCAATGGGAAAAATGTGAACAGCTCTGCTGTCAATTCTTGAGTTTCTTGCCGTTAGTTATCTTCTCAGAGGTTTTTCCGAACCGGTGGTCATTTTCTGATATTCATTAAGTGCTTCTAGTAAGCCTCATCTCAATAAAGACGTTTCGATTTTGACTTTGAATTGTGCAAAGTAGAAGTTAAAAAAACATATTTTGGAAGTTGCAGCGATGCAAAGTTACAAAAATTACAAAGAATAAAAACAATTTTTTTGTTTCGTAATAAATGATTATTCGAATCATAATTCGAAATGTCGAAAATTTTAGCATGACCCAATTTTATCAGTAGGTACATTTTACTAGTTATGACCTAGACTGTGAAGCTGAGGTACATTCCTTCTTTGTACGTAGCGTTTTCGTGAGTCTTGCTCACTGTTAGTTTTCTAATTAATAACATTTAAAAAAAAAACATTTTTACAAGTTCTTTTAATTTTTGAATAAATAAAGTCCAAGCATGTTGTCTATTCACTTACCAGACACACATCGAGGGGTTTGGCATTTCGGAGGTGTTCCAATATGAATTTGCCTAAATTGTCTTGCGCAGATTCTGGTTCGATCTTATCACCATCAATAATCATTGTACTATTATTTACACTTTTGTACATGTATTTTTTTAATTTAAGTATATTCAATGATTGTATAAGTGTATGGTCTGAATATTATGCAAGCTTTGTGGGTTGTGACTTTTAGACTACTTTTATATAAAAAAACCCTTACCGATTGCCGTGGTTTACCTACTGGTATTTGAATACTACAAATACGCTACAGGTCGAGTCACAAGAGCTGGCACGAATGGATTGAACGAAATTAATGTCACTTGTCACAGTGAGGGGCAGTGCAAGGTGAGTGCCGTATAATATTAGCAGCAGTTTATTTTTTTCTTCTCTTTTCAAAACAGATTACAGTGCAGTATACATAATTATCACAGTATAAATGGCATACACAGGTTACATAAAAAAAACAATAAATAGCACAGCAAGCTTTATAGACTAGGAGGTCACGACAAATTTGGCAACGATCACCAATATGGCTGATCTGAAGTTCACAAGATAAAGGGCAACTCCGTGATGCCAAATATGTCGGTCTGCCTGCGTTAAGTGGTTGCGTTATCGAAATATGGCGCCTGCAAAACCAGTTATCGTCCCCAAAAAAAAACGATAAGGTAAATGGCTGAATAAAGTACAGAAAGGAAGTACCGGTTGCACTCATGTGAATTCTGCTAAAACTGAACAAATATTTGGTCGCGTTTCGAAGTTCAGCTCGTTTAAAGACCCTTGATCGTTGCCAAAAAAAACGATAACGGAAATGGCTGAATATGACGTGGCATTCAAGTATCAGTATGTACGAGCTTAATGCACCAAAACTGAAAAAATCTTTGGTCGCGTTTCGTAGTTATGAAGCGGTCTAGGTTACAATATCTCATACATTGTTGGGTTATTTTTTAAAAGCATTGGATAAATTAAGTTCAAACATATTTTTGGGGAATAAGCACAGTGTCAAAAACATCCTTCTACACTTCTCTAGCAAACCTACCCTCCTCCGGTTAGGGGTAAGTAAATCCAAATAGAAGACAAGTCCTTCCTCATCTACCGAAGCTTTTCCTTTTTGAAATGTCACCTTTAGTCTTGCTTTGATGTTCAGTGCCGTTTATAGAATTTTTAGTCAGGGTAGACGTTTAAGTGACGGTTTAACTTGCGTTTAGTTTTCATTAATTTCAAATCAGGTGTAGAAAAGCCCTTTACTTTCAAGCTATCTGTTCGGAAAATTTCGGTAATTGGCGACGCTCAAGCTGCGAAAGACACTGTTTACTCTGTGCTATTGTATGCGTTTTTTATGTTATTGTGTGCTACTTATCTATAGGAATGTACACTAATCTGTATTCGCATGGTTGCGCGGCACGCATGTATACATTTTACCGGAATAATTTGTGTCTTTCCCGTTAAGCACACAGTGGCGCTTTTGCAACGCGATGCGAAGTGGCGTCGTTGAGCGGCAGGTAAGATACCGATGATACGCCAACAAAAGGAGCTTGTTTATACTTTTAGAAATTTCTTTATTGATAACAGGAATATTAGACGTAGGGATCAAATAAAATTAGTTTATATTTAGCAGATTGGCAGGGTGTCTTTATGTTTATTATTGAATTTAAGCTGTAGTATGTATTTTTTTAATGTTTCGTCATACTCGTACATAGGCTATTATTATATCAGTCTACCACTAAACACGAGATCTGAAAAGGGCTCAAAGCTTTGGGGATGAAACTAGTTGCAAATCCATCATCATCATCATAAATCAAAAGTAACGCAGCATTTGAAAAATAAACTCACTTTAGAACTATAAACGAAGCCTTTTCATAATTATTATCATCAAACCTCGATTTGACGGTAGCAATTATGTAATGATGTCGTTACGTTCATTAGAACGTAACTACAACTATTAAGTTTAAGGGTTGTTTTTCGTTAAATGTCGATGTGGATGAAAAAGATATGAATAGGATCCAGAATCTGATAAGATTAAGCAGGAGAGAAAGAATTTGTCTTCCATTCCGATACCAGATCTTACTTACCCCTAACCGGAGGAGGGTAGGTTTGCTAGAGAACTGTAGGAAGATGTTTTTGACACTGTGCTTACTCCCCAAAAATATGTTTGAACTTAATTTATCCAATGCTTTTGAAAAAATACTCCAACAATGTATGAGAGATTGTAACCTAGACCACTTCATAACTACGAATCGCGACCAAAGATTTTTTCAGTTTTGGTGCATTAATCTCGTACATACTGATACTTTAATGCCACGTCATATTCAGCCATTTCCGTTATCGTTTTTTTTTTGGCAACGATCAACGGTCTTTAAACGAGCTGAACTTCGAAACGCGACCAAATATTTGTTCAGTTTTAGCAGAATTCACATAAGTGCAACCGGTACTTCCTTTCTGTACTTTATTCAGCCATTTATCTTATCGTTTTTTTTTGGGAACGATAACTGGTTTTGCAGGCGCCATATTTCGATAACGCAACCACTTAGCGCAGGCAGACCGACATATTTGGCATCACGGAGTTGCCCTTTATCTTGTGAACTTCAGATCAGCCATATTGGTGATCGTTGCCAAATTTGTCGTGACCTCCCGTAATATTAAGCATATTGAACGTACTGGCACTAGTTAAGAATGATCAAGAGATGTACAGGGTCCCCAGATCAAAGAAATTACATAGGGATGTATATGGTCCCTGAAATAATAAAAATAAAATACTTACTTAGTCTAAATAACTTAGAGATGTATAGTCTCTAAGGGTCAAAAAACAAATTAAATAATTAATTAATTAATCCACTTATTATTCGTTACTCTTTGACATCGTCTGCGCTATTCTTTGAGTTCTGTTTACATTGAAAACGAACTTTATTGCTAGTTCATGTTTATTATGTACGTAAATAAAATAATAAAGGGAATCAGCAAATAAGGAATCAATTATACCATACAAATGAATGCTCGTTGTAGCTCTTAGGGATGCAAACGTCTCCCTTATTATACAGGACTATAAAACCGAGAGCGACTGAATGGACTCTTGACTCGGCTCCTGAAACTAACTACGTCGGTTTGTCACTTTTTTTGCTTGTACTGGTTGCTACTTTAGAAGTCATTGGTATGAATGAAATATTCGTCGACATACGTGTTATCTGATTTGCGTTCATTTTTGAATTTCCACCAGTCTTTAGTACCCTTAGTCATTAATAGAAATTTTGAAATGATTACGTTTTTTCGTTTAAGGTACACATTATTGTTCCTTTATTTCAATATGTCTGCACGTCAAGGTAGTTTCTGTAAAAAATTACAATTTTGTCAGTGTATACCGTTGTCCTCATACAAACTAAGAGGAAATATTAGTTTGTAATTGCAATAGATCTTTTTGGCAATGTTACTACAAATTTACGGTTTTCGGCCCTTTATTTATGCTGTGAGACCTTGCTTCTACCCAAATTTCACGGTTCTCGGTCAACGGAAAGCACCCTACAGGTTTTGGTTTCCTTGCAAGTGTATGAAACATGCTGCAAAAACAGCTGTATCTTTTGATTGTGTTGACTTAGAAGTTTGATTTTTTCACAGGTTCCAAGGGACTGAAACTTGAGTGTGTAATATCAATTTTAACTTCATACCTGAGTGCGTTCTTGAGAAAAAGGCGTTTGACAGACAGACAGAAAGACAAACAAACAGACAGAAAGATGGACAACGAAGTGATTCTATAAGGGTTCCTTTTTCCTTTTGAGGTACGGAACACTACAACCGAGTCCTGTAACCGAAAGAAAGTTTTTCTTTTAAAGCAGAGTAAAGAAACTTTAGCTTTAAAACCTTTTAAATATAGGTAATAAAAAAATATTATGTCAATTGATAATGTATTAAACTATTTTGCATAATAACATGTGACGATGAAATTTGTTTACAAAGGTGTTACCTGTGGTTTAACAGAACGTACTTGAAGTTTTTGTTCAAACATAATTATAATACAATACGTACGATACAAACAATACGTGAGTGCTGGTAGGAAGTATGATAGAAAAAAATGGAATAAAATGGAACAAGATTGTCACACACATAAGTATATTAATTATACAGGCACAAAAAATACATCCGACTTATACAACTACCTTATGATATTCCGTTATGATACTCCTTTCACACACACACACTCAAAGGTAAACTGGAAGAGATCCCTTAAAGGGATAAGTTCGCCTTTGTACATCACTGTATCTCTTTTTGTAATTTATGTTTTTTGTACAATAAAGAATTTACATACATACATACATACATACCTTATTCTTAATTTTTAACAATGATTCTAATAAATAACGTATAACTACCAGAAATAGTGCCTGTGACATTGGGAGTGTGCTCTTGGTGTGCTCTGGACTCGAGTTTCATTGCAGTCTCTCTGCCACAGCACTGGTTTTTAGCACATCCCAATTCTAAGTTCGGCTCAACAAATTGTCGGGTATCAAAAAAAAAGTTAAACACCAGTCTGTTTTCTTAGATAATTTTGGACTCTTCGTATTGCATGCGATGTTCTTGCAAGGATTCGAGGACCGTAAACAACATAACAATAATTAAACTGTGACATTACCAATGACTCCACCAGCATGAGTCTAATGTAACCACCTCTGTTAAATAGTCTCAAATCCCATAGCGAACCTTCAGCCTGAAAAAGTCATTACTGATAATACTTATATGCTTTTTTTAACTATTTTACAGTAAATATAGGTTAGTAGCGTAGTATGCGAGCAGCCATGACTTTGAAATTTTAAGCATGTAAATATTACTAATAATAAAACAAGCGATAAGTTTTTTTTAGAAAATGAAGTGTTCAAGATAGCTCCCGCATAATGTTCAATTC
Source organism: Ditula angustiorana (assembly GCA_963691745.1). NCBI lineage: Eukaryota > Metazoa > Arthropoda > Insecta > Lepidoptera > Tortricidae > Ditula > Ditula angustiorana. Next base: position 9,958,337 of record OY829478.1, read on the forward strand.
AGTAATTAGTTTCACTGTTTAAGAAAATGGCGACGATGAATTTTGGAACGTTTTGGGTTCTTTTTATACGTTCTTTCAAACCGTACGATACATATATTAAACTCTAAACGCGTTGAAAAGTAGCACATTCAATACATCATTTTAGCATTGGTTCTAAGTACCTGGACGACCAAGCCTCTGCTCAGGATGAAGGTAAAATAAGAATAAAATGTTTTTTTCTAGTAACGAGACGTAAGTAAGTAGATCGATTTTTTCAAATAAAAATGTCGAATAAAATTTATAATAGGTACGTTGTAACATCGCATTGGCTCTTTGTAAAGTCGTAACAATGTGTTTTAAATAAAATAAAAGCAATAATTAACTAGAGTTACTAACTTCCGCCCCCAATGTGGTGAACTCCTTGCTGTCATCCTTTTTTAGAGACTTTTTCTTTTATACATTTTGTTTTATATATTTGGCAGTCGTGTCAGAGAAGTGTTAGCGAGAGCTTCTTATGAGTAAGATTCTGTAAATATTTCACGATTATACCTATTTCCCTTCTATCCTTGCATTTTCTTCATCTCCTTTCATACAGTCCATTTCGTCCACTTCACCCAAAATGGTGAATTTTCCAAAAATCTTCCCTAAGGAACACATTCCAAATTTCAAGTCTCTAGGCAGAGGGGTTTTATTTGGAAATCATCAAATATCCTTCACAAATAAAGTTACGTCTGTGCTTAAATTCACCATACTATACTTACTTTATATCTACTTCGTCTCACTTCGAAAAAGATGAATTTTATAACACCTCACACGTTCAAATCTATACAGTTTAAGCTATAAAGAAATATACTAACATACAGGGATATAGGTACACATACAATATCATAATAAGATTGTAACTATTGACATGTCCATCCATGCGCATTATAATACTAGTTTGGTAATTGTTTTTTTTTAATTTTTTTTTAAATTTAATTTGAATGTAAAAAAAATACAAAAAGAAAAATCGAAAAAATTTAAAAAATAAATAATCTCGATTACAATAATTGTAATTGACAAAAATTTGATGTGTATATTTATGTTATATATTATGTATAAGTTTATAATATGTTTATTGTTGTATGGATTATGTTTTAGAGCCTTTTCCAAACATAACCCAACCCCCCTTTTGGTAGCAATCGGGCAACAAGTTTTAACAACCATAACGAATGCGAGGTTACGTACCTTGCTTGTGTAAGAAATTTTGAAAGCCAGCTGCAAAAATAAGAAGCAGGTTGATCCAGTTTGTCCACGACCCTAGCTTCTATTATTCAGCGGGTTAAGGGCGCTTGAGACAGACTGCCCGACCCCTTCGCACTCTACGAAGCCTTTCACTTGTGGTCTTTGAAATTTATCAAGAAAAAACTACAACGGGTACAACGGAACGGACTGTATTATTATATTGAGAAGAAATAAATTTTAATAAATCAAAAAAGATAATTTAATTCATTCATACGCGGTGGACTAGACGCAAAAGAAGTTTTATTGTTATGATGTCCATAGATGTCCATTGCACGGCAATCGGATAATGCGTAAAGATTTCACAATGAGGTGGGTGCAATAGGGTTAGGGTTAAGATCACAAGAGCCTAGCATGCTTCGACATTTAATATTAAACAAAAATGCAATAAGAACAGAAGAATGTATCCGTCGGATTCCTAACTTACACTATGGGACTATCTTGAGGACCGTAATGTATATTTATTTAATCTTACAATAGATATATTTAATCTTAGTTAACTATAAAAAACGTTGCCGAATACTCTGACTGCTTATTCTGAACCGCATAGTGTAAGATGAAGCAATGAGTAACATCAGCTTTTAGCTTATGACCAGTCGAGTTTTTCAAATCGTAAGGGAAAAATAACCAAGAGGCATTACATGATGGTCAAGTAGTCATTGCCGCCTATAGACACTCGCAATATCTGTGAGGTGTTAGGTTCAGACCAGGAGAGGAAATGCCTTTATTCCTTTTATGAAATAGGAAGGCAAACAAGCAAGTGGGTCACATGATGGTAAGTGATCACCACCGCCTACAAACACCCGCAACACCAAAGAGATTGCAGATGCGTTGCCAAGAGGACTAAGATGGAATACCTCTTGTGCCAGTAATTACACCGGCTGTCTTACTCTCCACGCCGGAACACAACAGTGCAAGCACTGTTGCTTAACGGCAGGAATAGCAAGCAAGATGGTAGTAGCGATCCGAACGGACTTTGCACAAGGTCCTACCACCCGCAAAGTGAGAATTTGAAATAATCACAGCTTGTGAAGGAGAATCATCGTGAAAAAAAAACTGTAACTACATGCAAATCAATTCAATTGTGATTTTGAAGTTTCCGATCCACACGTGGCCCTAACATGACCGGCTCGGTTTAAATTTATCCCTCCCCGCGTCTCTGTCAAACTAGTGTCATAAGAAAGGACCGTCCATAGAGTATAAACACAGACAAAGCAAACTTGGCCGGTTATTTTAGAAGCACTGGGTCTTCGTGAATTATAATGTCCTAGCCCTCTGAAGGGGCTATTTACTAAGCAAAACAGTGGCAAGTTCGATGCCGAGTCAGCAATCTGTGTTGATCTAGCGCGTTAGCACGAGTGAGGCAGAGCGACGCTTCAACATCGAGCTTGACGCTGATGCGCTTAGAGAATAACGAGGCCGTAGTGGGATTTGAGACTAGATGACTTCAAAACATAGCCTTGAAAATGTAATGCTCAAGTTCTCCTTCCAGTAATCACAGACTCGAAATTCAATTTGAGTTTTGTTTTCTTCGCAAATCAACCGAAACGTTTTCCACACTTCACGCTTGAAATTCTCCAAAAGACGAGTTTACTAAGCACGGGTTTAAAATGTTCAAGCAAGTCGCAGTTAGAATAACGGGGGAACGTGAAACTCCTGTAACCGGTTAAAACTCCGGTGGCGGTGAATTGTTAAAACAAACCAAATTCGACGCTGCAGGTTTCTTCTCTTGGTCGAGTTTACGATTCAGTTCAAGTTTACGACCTCGGTCCAACTAAGAGTCATGATGGTGAAATGTCTGAAAACATTGGTAGTTACTCATTTCTAGTTCAACATTTGACGTGGAGTAAAGCTGTAAATTACAAAAAAAAAACAATCAAGACTGCACCAGACCCAAAGTTTACTTTGTTAACGAAGTAAACACAAAAAATGTATTTTGGGCAGCTTAGTCTATGAATGTAAATTTTTAAGGTTTGAGCCAGTTGGATCGAGATTAAAGTGCATTGAAACCAGAAATAAGTCGATAGTTACTTTAAAAATTTACACTTCATAAATAGAAAGTCTAAAGAAATCACTTTCATACGAAAGCTGCACGTTTGAGTTAATATCATGAAAAGGGAGAAAATAAACTTAATAATCTTTTTTTTCAAAAATAATGTTTTTTGAAAAGAAAGATGTGTTTATTAAATTTAAGTAATTAACTTTGCCCAGCAGTGAGACACAAATTTGAGCTATTAAAAAAACTATACATATTTAAAATAATTCAGTACTTTCCTACTTCAATGCACTTAACAAAGCTTCAAAACCACACTCTAAGCAAAGAAAGATTTAATTAACATCAGTGTATATAACTGTTGTATTATGACTCCTTCTCAATAGAAAACCTTATAAAGGCGCATTTACGTTTTTATTCACGACAGTGGGATAGATTTAAAATTAAAATTTTGCCTGCAACGGATCATTCCACAGAACGTGAAATTTTCTCAGGGGCTATAATATAGATCTATAATATAATTTCATTATAAGCAAATCGATTTATGCCATCAACTTGGAAGTAATTTGCAGGGAATGTCTAATTTTGGGGTGATTTCGCATAAGTGCTGCAGAAGTTACGAATTCCCTCTTACCGGGAAGATTACAAATTTAATCGGCTATATCTAAGCGAATTATGTAAAATCTTCGTTGAACTCATTAGGTTAATTATATTATAACTTTTTAGCTCAAAATATTTCGAGATTAATTTATTATTAAGGACTTCGGATACGCCGTGGTTCTAAGGATTATTTATACTGAATGCGCTTTGTGTCCTGTGGCCGTATAAGCTTTTAGAAGCTTTTTACATGTGCAGTGTGTGGGTCTCGTTTACGCAGCGGGCATACAGCGATCTGCGTGTCCAATATAAAAATGCTTTTAGGGTGTTGTTGGGGCTGCCGTGGCGGTGTAGCGCGTCGGGGATGTTTGCGGAGACGCAGACGGACGGTTTCTCGGCCGTCATGAGGAAACGGTGTGCACCGTCTCCGCGGCAGCATCAACGGAATCCTGCGCGTCTTTACGGGCCGTTGAGACTCCCCACTTCTGCAGAGATGGGTACAGCTCCATACGGTGCTTTAATTGTGATTTTTATAATAATACTAACACTAGCTCATAAGACATTTGTTACTAACCCAATATGGATTAATAATCTGAAATAAATGTATTGAATTGAATTGAATAAAAGCAATCGAATCCAGTTGAATTCGGAAGGTCGCTTGCATTTAATTGTTTAATACTGACAACGTAGGCAGAAGTTGACCGGACAAACTTTTGTATTATAGACTAGCTTTTGCCCGCGACTGCGCCCGCGTAACCTAAATAATTTAATAATAAAATAATGCTCTATGCCATTAGGTTTCTAATTGAACTTAAAAATTGAATATCTTTTCATTTTCTGGATCGATCTTAATGAAGCTAAATGTGACTCAAAATAAAGGTTCACATTTAACAGTTCGCACATGACATTTAACATAGTATTAACTCAAAAAAATGCATTTTTTAGTTAAGTATGCCATCGGATAGAGTATTTTTTTATCTATCGATGGGCAAGACCGTCATATTTTTAGCTAATCTACTCACCGAGAGATGGCACTAAAAGCCTTTCTTACCTGTTCACACTATCTACCGCGGTACCCGGCAATATAGTATCATTTTAGATAAGTCAGTTGCCGTGCGGCGATCGTCAGTGCAGGTCGCGTGTTCGCTGTATTATTTCGAGATACGACCACTTCAACTCTCGATATAGTACACTTGTGAGTAATCTATACTGTATTATTGCTATTGATACTTTGTTGTCTGTCATTTTGAGTTTAACATATTAATTGGGTATGTATTATTTCAATATATGACGATGTTGCCTTTTTTATGAATCTGAAGTAGCAATCAGGAAAAAGTATTTCTACTTAATACTGTATTTGCCTCCTTTTTTTATTGTTATTACTATTTTGGCTGTCTAATTTTGCAAGATGATAGTGATTTTAACCAATTGTGACTGTGTTGCTTGTCAATATTAATTGTATTTTTGAATTATTTCAGTTAAATTAAAACAAAATTTAAAGGTATAAAAGAGCATCAAGAATTTTAATAGGGCGTGAGCCCTATTATTGAAAAAAATTAAGATAAACGCCCCGTTGACGATCCATATGAAAATAGTGACGATGACACAAACGATCCAACTTATTTACCTACCTGAAAAAAGAAATGTTTGTCCCACAAAGGAAACTTCCAGAAGTCTGCTGACTTGCGAATATCTTTCAGGACATTCAGAAGTGTTTTCAGCATGCGACAAATGTAGCAGCTTCCTGGGTTGGGATCGTCTTGAAAATATGAAGTCATCTAATTATTGCGATTGTCACCATCGCACTAAAAATGATTTCGATACTTAATACTCTTATTGGCGGAAAAAGCATTGACAGAAAATAGCGCTGGAAATTTTGATAACATGAATATTTCAGTTGTAACCACCTCATCACATCGGCATGTAGACAATTGTTCATTGACTCCAGCATACCAGCAGTGTGAGTTCAGTGCTTGTTTTGCAGAGGTATCGAGCACACGTATCAAATGACACATGTGCTAGATCTGGGGTGCAATTTTTGAATTTCACCATGTGACTAGAGCTCACCAAAATCGCCGAATCTCTATGAAAAACGGCTATTTTGGTGAGCTTTATTTACCCGATGAGATTCAAATGCAATTTTTGAAATGCATTGTTATGGTTTTGTTAACCCGCTAAATATTTTTAAGTGTTGGGATGTCCAAAGTCATTTTGTGTTCATTATGATAAAGATCTAACGATGTTTTAGTTTTTAATAGTAGAGCCTAAACTTAAAAGGCACGAAGACTAGCTGTCTTTTGATTATAAATTGAACTCGTAATTACCTTATTATTTGTTGATTTATAAGGTCTTATAAAGTTTTTTCTTAAACTTTTTCCACATTTCTAATGTGATTTCTATTGATTTGTTGGTCTGAAAGACATCTTTATATATATTTTTTTTTTATATAAAAACAAAAATATCACAGTTACATAACCCGATTTTCATTCCTGTTATTATCCGAGGTTTTGCGGGTGGTAGGACCTTGTGCAAAGTTCGTTTGGATCACTTCCACCATCTTGCTCGCTAATCCTGTCGCTAAGCAACAGTGCTTGCACTGTTGTGTTTCGGCGTGAAGAGCAAGACAGCCGGTGTAATTACTGGCACAAGAGGTATTCCATCTTAGCCCTCTGGGTTGGCAACACATCTGCAATCTCTTCGATGTTGCGGGTGTCTATAGGCGGTGGTACACTTACCATCAGGTGACCGACTTGCTTGTTTGCCCTCCTATTTCATAAAAAAAAAATATTACTGTTTCGGAAGTTTTTGTCAATTTTTGTTTAATGTATTTTAATAAAAAATATAAAAATTATCATTTTGGTGTTCAATTTTTGTATAATTTAAATAAAAAATTAATAATTTTCATTTTGGTACTGAATTTTTATTAGTTGAACCCCAAAAGACCACAAGGTTCTATTAAAGTTGATTATGGAATACCGTATTATTTTGCTTTACCATACCACACAACTGATTAAGCGAATACAAATAAACAGGCTACACTGGCATAAGTCTAAAATAATATTTGTAGAGTTGGGAATATAGTCTTAACTCTAAATGGTATTCTAAAATCTCTCATAAATTTGCAATAACAGTCTAATATGAATAACGCCTAAAATCAAAATAATGCTTAATAGTTTTGCAACATAATCATATAGAGAAAGATTAAAATTTCTTGGAGTGAGAAGAGTTATGAATTTTTAAAAGTTTAAAACGCAATATCTCGAAACTGTATTTTTTGAGTTAATACTATGTTAAATGTCATGTGCGAGTTATTAAATTTTGAATTCAATGAGTGGCTTTTGCGTGATGCCTCCACAAAGGAACAAACAAATCGATAGACAGATAAAAAATGACAAAAGATGATTATTTACGTTCTTTTACTTATTTCTCGCGTCGCCCAGTTTTTTTTACAAAAATCGTTGATGAACTCGTATAGACACTAAAAGTCTACGATTTTAATTAATTTAAGATACCTTAATTACAGTCTTATTTATAGGTAGACAGTGACGTCCGCCCCCACAGAAAGTGGGCTGCGATCGCTTTTAATGGACCGCTGAACGTACAAAACTAAACTCATTGAGTACGACATACTTATTGCTTATTCATAGGTAAACAACAAAGATTAAAATAACGAGAGCATAATGTCAACTTGACTGTTACTTGTTAAAGTCATGATCGACGCATAACATTTGCATGGATTTGAATATTTTCAGAGGAAATCCATCCAAACGTTGCCCACTCATATTGACTCAATAATAACCTGTAGACTTAATACGTTACTCAAGTTGCTATCGGAATCGCTATTGATAAATATACATTTTTTTACTAAGAAATAGTAAGAATGTTACACGTAAACGCATTTACTGGCGGCAAATGACACTGTCGCAAACTTAAATGTAAGTTGAAATTACTGGAAGTTGTAATAGTCAACGTCAAGTCAAAATATTTTTATTCAGACTAGGCTTCCATGTGGCATTTATGAATGTCATAAAATTTACATTAATGCGTATATATCGCAAATTTCATTGTATCCCTTTAATAGTTACCATCGTACAGTACTCTTTTATTGAGCAGTGTCAGAATCTGTTGAAGTTGCATGATAAAACCATGAATATCGAAACAGTTTTCTTACTAGTTCCGCTTAGCAGTTTTTGCTTCCCTCGCATAGTTGGAATATGCAAATAACGCTATCAATATTCATGGTCGCAGCGTCACCGATAATTGAGTCTTACCTGACTACCGAGACTTCCAATTTCATATTCGTTACTTCTGATTCCAGATGATCGGACTCAACCTAACGAGTTCCAAAATAAGATGTACCAAATTTAGTTACGTCAATTGGCAATCTATTTTAAGCTCAACATGACGCTTACGTAATCTCAAAATTAATGAGCCGTAATTTCAAATCTGTTGTTCAATTCCACAACTCGTGCATCAGGATGAATTTTACAGTAATTATCACGCTAATGGTCGCATATCAGGTATTTTAGAGTTACCGCGGCATTAACGGGCGCTACCCGTAAATACTCCTTTTCGTTTAACCTTATAACCTGCTTACAACGAGTTTAATAAACTTGATTTAAGCCCGGGTTCTTTTCCATTCATCCCAGTACATCGCTTACCTGCCTGTACGGGGACGCAATCTTCATAAATCTCAACCAGGTCGACCTTTTGTCTTTGTCTTGGTCCCTTCTAAGGGTTTAGGCAAATTCCGATTTGCCACAAATTGTCCCCAGCGTGGAACCGCGGGAGATACGTTATTCCTTCTTTAATAGAAAGACCGACCTCTCCTTCAAGCCCCTTCTGGCAGTAAACAAAACAGACTTGTATTTGTATAAAATCGAGTTATTTTGGTCTTGAATATGAATGGCGCTACACAATATAGCAAGACCGTGGGTAAGTTATTCTTTTCGAAAGGCAAGTCACCGCGATTCATGAATACGGTATTTATTCTTAAGTGTTGCTTGTTAAAATTGGCAAATGGATCGTTGGAGTATAGTAGATTATAATGCTATAAAAACTCGTACGACGTTACAAGTGTACCTATTGCAGCGCGCGTTTCGAGGATTTAGTATTTTATGTAATAAGTCGTGCGTGGAAAGTCGGCCAATATACAAACGTGATAGATTTTTAAAGTAGTTCCATACAAGTCAATAAAGGATTTCTTATACTTACAAGATTTATTGTTATATTCGAGGCACTGTTAACACGTTTCATTTTGAAAATCGACTCTGCAGCCACCGCTACCGTTCTTCCGAATTATGGACGGCGTTCGAAGCACTTACGTAGCCACTCCAAGTTATTACCAAGTATTAAATCTTGGCAAGCTGATTAATTATGCAGGTTCGCGGCCGTATCGTCCATAAAGGAGTTCTTTAAATGTCGCCATTACATTAAATTGTTATCCACTACGAGGCCCTGGGCGCACGGTTTTTTAATTAAAACGGGCAATTTGGCACTGGCTTAGCCAAAGTTACAAAATTATGTTTTGACGCCTTTGTAAGAAATTCTCGGAACATCTTTTATAAAGGTTCTCAAAACGGATCAGAGTAATGCAATTACGTACCTTTTACAATTTGACATTGACACTGTTTCACTCCTTCGAGCATTCTTAACGTTTTCCTCACTGTTTGCTGAAGTTTGGCAAAGTGTCCGACACAGAGATAGCTTTCGAATGGTGACCGGACGATTTATCGAGTTGCATTCGCGGCCGGTGTGTTCCACAGTCGCGTCCGACATAACTGGGAAATGGAAAAGTTGTCTCGAAGTAACCCGGGGCAGTCGGAGAACCCACTTTGTTACTACAAATTTAGTGCCGGCAGCGTTGGAAAACTTTCCGCGAGCTGTTGCCCAATAAATAATAATATTTGAAATCGATCGATACGCCTTTAAAGTTTTCTCTTTCGAGTGAAAAGTAGTTTTTGACGTTGCTTTAGTCGATACGAAATGAATAAAAATAGTGTAGCCTGTTTAATGGGACACCAAGATTGCCTTGATTGCGCAGTGCGTCTGCAGAGTTCAAAAAAGTGGTGATGCACCGGTCATGTGTACATTTACACTAACCAAATAAGGTAACTTTTGAGCCCCCTCTCCCTTCATCCCTTAACATTTTTATTGGATTTACAAACTTGTAATCAGTTATTAACGTCTGATAAATGCCATTTTTATTACTGACTGATTGAATGACATCAGGTGTACGAAACCTCAGGTGAATTAGAAACATGAAATTTGGCATTAAGGTGGATAGATCATTTACGATCTTGACAAACAAGCAGCGTAAGGATTTACTGTGTAGTAAATTATATGATTTAAATACTTGATTATCAAGTTAGGGTACATTACTACAGCTATGATTTATAAAATTTACACGTACACACACGCTCACACACACGCGCGCAAACACAAACACACAGATTTAGGTTAATGTTTTGTTTTGTTCAGATTTTTAGTTCAAATTATTATGTAGAATTTACTTCATCACCATTCGCATCACTTCGAAAACTGGTCTGCAATTTGGTTACCTACGAGACAGGCTGTGCCTAGTGGAAAGGAACCAGTGTAATGTTTACTGGAAATCGGTGCTCTTGTAAATTACATGTAAATCTTTACTGTTTAATCGCTGTGGATTTATCCTGTATGTGTAATTTTATAGAGAAATATATTTGATTGATTAATTGATTGATTTATATGGAACTTGGCACCGGTTCAGAACTCTTTTATCAGCAATACCGACAACCTCGACTACCGTTTGTACCTCTTTTAATTATTGTTATAATTTTGGTGAGTCGCTTATTGCTCAGGGTTTTTCTTTCCACCTAGTCTTTTTCTTAAAAACGCAAGTAGTTCAAAGTAAATCGCCGCAAGTCGTGCTAGATGTACAGACTGGCAACAAAAGCAAAAATATGTGAATGGCGCGGCGACAATTTCACGATCCGCCTAATTACTTAGTCTGAACGGAAGAAAGTTTAAAGTCACTTTGTTCACAGTGCCTTCCGGCGGAGTCCAACACATTCCGTCATTGTCACGCACAGGAAACACGGCGTGTAATCAATCCACTGAATATTCATGGAAGGAACCCACTTGGAAGTTCCTGATAAGAAATTATGGTAATAATTTTAAATTGACCTAATCCATATTGCCGGTCCGCGGTTTCAAGCAACAAAACTTGTTACTAAGGTCTGATGTCTCAACTTAAACTCAATTTTCTAATTAATTTATACCCACGGAAGTTTGAAAGGTTTGCCAGATTTCATAGCTTTGTCTTCTTGATTTAAAATATGAAATCTAATCACGTTACTCGTAAAAGGTATTTGTGAAGCGGCTTTGTTTTGTGTTTCTAAGTTGAGAGAGATAATAAATGAAATTAAGCTTTATTTTCAGGAGATTATTTCGAAAGTAATGGTTTTATCGCCACAGGTTACGGGAATGGTAAAGATATTTTTAGCGTTAGTTTTTTTATTTTAGAAAAACAGCACAAATGTAAGAAAGCTTGTAAGTTAATGATCGTAATATAAAGGATGCTATTATAATGGAAATTCTCAACCTTCCCTCGTATCACCTTTGTGAATAAGAGCGTCCCCTGTATGTTGTATAGTGCGGAGCGATGTGGTTGCGAAATTGATATTGGAGTGGTGCGGGACTAGCGGCTGTGAAAGCAGCCACGTCACGCATTTTGACACGCCAATGTTTCACCGCAACTACATCCATTCCTTTTATTCTCAAATCAACCTTTTGTTCTACAACCCTTTACTCTTGAGATTGGATTTGCACGACATTTCCTTGGGTTGAGGTTTTATCGGATTTATTTGAAAGCAGTCGTCGCTGTGTATTGTGCTGAAAGAAACTATAGATACGATCGCCAGTCAGGCGCTGAGATAGCGAGTCGGATGAGTTCACAAGCGCTTGTACGTATCGCAAAGGTAAATCGATTATCTTACGGAAAATGTAGGTACATACAACTATAAGGAAGTCAACAGTCAACAAATACTGTAGAGAGTATTGATACAATTTGTTTTCGAGGCTAAGAATTGATTATAAACAATTTAAAAAGCTAGAGCGCTAGCTAACTGGATGTATCTAGCAGCTGGAGGTGTCGGGTTCGAACTTTGATAGGAGCAAACGTTTTTTGATAAATACGAATATTTGTACCTACTCGAGTCGTGGAAGTTGTATTTGGTTAAGTATACTTATATTTATCAATATGGCTATGTGTATTCATTTTCATTGTCTATTTGCGATTAGGTCAATTGGTTTCAATAATCCCAAGATATTTATTTATTTACATATAACATAACAACGCCATGTCAAATTATGCATTCTCTAAACACTAGATATTCGTGCATTCCGTGTTCATGGCATTATCAAGTACATATTAATCAAACACGACGCATATCTAATAGGTAATGGTACCCACTGGCCGATTCGCATTCGCATTACTGACGCGACGCTTGAATTATTACTAAGGTTAGCGACTAAAATGACTTGTTTAACATTGTTCACTTACCGCTTGCAAAATTATATTTGTATGCTTTCCAATTATTTACAATTAATTTGTGGAATAACAGCAATGCAGGCTAATATTAAAAACTATATAGTGCTTAGTACAAATTCAGTTGATGGTACTTTATTATTGAATTGTCATCTGAGCTAAAGGTTGATTCATAAAAGGCACCGAATGTCTATGAAATTAATGACAGCTTCATACATTTTAGACGCCAGGTCTTATGAATCGACCTGTACATACACATACAAAAGTTAGAAACCATTCGAGCACTGGAAGCTTGTCAAAACTGAAAAGCAAAATTTGATTTTAACTACTACATATGGAATTAAATTGCTATGCAATGACAGCACAAAGAAAAAAAAGAAAAATTAGGGTAATGGCAGGAAATCGAAAGAAATTTCAGTTACAAAATATTTAATAACAAACTGCGCCATCTCTCGTCAGCTAGCGATCGCTGTAAAGTTACCCAGTTGAATGTGATAACTTGTTAAAAGTTTCTCATAGATGACGCCGACGGTAGTTATACCCTTAAAATCAATAATGTAATGACTGTAAATAAGAAGCACATTGAAAAATGCGCAGGGTATAGTAGTGGTAATGTGGCGAAACTGGAAAACGCAAGGTACGTAATGCTGTATTGCAGGTGCGAGTCCTGCCATAACCCTAGTTTTTCTTTGTGTTGTAAATGCATATCATTTTAATTTATTAATTAGAATGTTTAATATTAAAAATTAAAAGTTGAAAAATTTAGTTTACAAAAATTTATTACATGTGAAGTTAAATGAAAATTGTAAAAAGGCTATAAATTACATAAATTTAAGTAGTTTGGTAAAGTGAACACTCGTAGATTATGATAAGATGTAATGGACTCTGCTCCAGATTTTTATTGCACTTCTGACGGATTTAATGTTTGGAATAATAGTTGAATAATTTTATAAAATAATTTATCTACACATATATCATAAATGCTCTATAATGCGTTCAGAAACCGTAGGCAATGACCAGCATTATAACAACCAATATTATCATGAGAATTTTTCTAATTTGTTTCTATATTTGTTCAAATTCATTTTTTATTACATTATTTTAATGTGTACAGTCTATAGATATTTAATAGGTACCTAGCACTAGTAGCTAGTGCCCTATGGTTTCTGAACCCATCATAGAGTACTTATGATATGTGTGTAGATAAAGTAATGTATGCAACTGTACATAATTAGGTCTTAAAACACTCGTGTGATCCTATTATGAAACCTAAAACCACACTCGTGTTTTATGACCCCTTATTATGCAACAGTTGCATAAAATACTATTAGTTACGACTACCACGAGCACTATCCTAAATCCTACTACCGACTGTGTACGTGCGTGTGTGCGTCGTATTAATTAATTATTAAACTTGCCAAAATGTCGCAAAAATCGTTAGAAAGTGCCATCCGAGAGTTGCAGAAAACCGTAGAAACTCTTGTGATTAAAGTCAGTGCCTTGGAGGACAAAATTATTGAGCAAAACCACATTATTCAAGTGCAAACTCAAGTGATTAACCGACCAAATAGCGAGGTCGTTGGTGAAAAAACCCCGTCTACCCACGAATTGTCGGCGTCCGTTGCGCCTGCCGCGCCAGCGCGTGCAGCGCTGCAGCGGCCTGTGCGTCAAGCGCGTCTGACTGCCGCCGCTTCAATACAGGAGAGATCCAGCGCTGCAAGAAAGCGATGCACTGCTGAGGCGAGAGCAGCACCGATAGTCACCTCGCAGTGTTCGACTCCCGAGCAGAACCGAACTTCTACGAGTATACTAGCTAATGGGGCCATAAAACCAGCTTTTGAATCGGTAACGTCGATAAATAAGCCAAGCCAACTGGATTGTGGTGTCGGTTCCGAAAGTGATCGTGAGCTACAATCACAAATTAGAACTCAAGAGCAACCTGAGTACGGTCCGCAGTCTTTTCGCTCAAAGAGTAACCGTAAACAACGTCGTGAAGTAACCGTCGGAGAAGGTGAAGACGATGAAGTCATCAAGACAGTGGATAAAATTAAATATATTCAGGCGTGGTATTTCAGGCCTGAAACAACCGTCGAAAATGTAACTAACTTCCTAAATAAAATTCAAAAAAGTCAAGAATACTACGTCGAGAAGCGAACCATCAATACCACCAGGCACGCATCCTTCGTGATTGGTATACCTGAGAAACTGTTTGCTAAAATCACTACGCCTACGGTGTGGCCACCGGGCGTTTGTTTCTCCGAGTGGTTTCCCGCGCGCCCCCGCAAGCAGCGGGGCGAGCAGCGCGACACAAACGGATCCGGCGCCCCCTCCACCACCGAAGCGACCTGCGCACGCGCATAGTGTGAAGGTTTCCCAGGACTCGAATACTAATAAACAAAACGTTGCACCTTCGAATCTAGTTATCTGTCAGCAGAATATACAATCATTAAACTCAAAAACTAAGCAAATTGAAGTCCTATTGCGTAAAGAATTTGTATGTGATGTGATGGGGCCCGACGTTTATAACAGGTTGCCGACAGACGTAACAGACGCTCCTAGCACGACTAGTTTTAAAGCTAGACTTAAGGGGTGGCTTGTTGAGAAGGCGTTTTATACCTTTGACGAGTTCATGGAATTATAAGTGTACTTTGTTTCTTTTTATTTATTTATTTTTTTATTCAAATGTATCTCCTTTTTATTTTATTTGATATTAATTTTCCAGTCGATGTAATTAATTTTGAATTTCTTTTTATTTTATTTTGCAATGGGTTGTATTATTGGTTGTTTGTTATTGTTCCTTTTGTTTTTGACATAATGTCTGACATTGTAATTTTATTGAATATGATTAATATGTGAATGATTGTGAGATGAATTTAAGTATAATGGACTTTCTTAATGTTAAATAATAATAATTTAAAATGTGACGTGTAATGAATATTACCAATAAATTTATGATTATGATTATGATTATGATTATCCGGAATAAAAAGCACTTTATGTACCCGACAGATAGCCGTTTTCATGACCCTGTCAAAACTGATCTTAGTTGGTTAAGTACATTTGACGTAAAGAAAAGACAAACTATACAAACTAGCAATCAAATGCGTAAATAGACAAAAAATCCATTATTATTATATTGCTTAGTTACGTATCTCAGAATGCTTAAGAAGTTGTAATCATTCGCTGTTATTTTGTTATTTGATCTGTAAATGAAATACAATATTTGTAAAATTAGTAATAAATAACAGTGTACCTCTATACATAAATCCCTAAAGGTCGCCTTCGTAACTATTTGGTTTACAATAAGAAATGTGTAAGTGCTGTATGTGGTACAAGCGTCTTTTTAGTTAAGAATAAATAATTTGTGATAATGTCTCGCGACACAATTATGTGCATGTGCACATCACACAATACAAACCATACCGTGGAGGCGCGTAGGGAACGCGACGATCTCTTAATTGGGGAGACCTATCTACACAATGAAGCCATATTTTCAGCTTCTAATTAGCAGAATGAATCACTTTCATTCGCAGGCGAGCTCGTTCACGTCATTGTTTTTGCACAAACCGAATCCCAGGGCTGAACGGCTGTCGAGCAGGAAATGAATTATCGTTGGATATTTACCGGAAGATGACATTTCTCGAATCGGCCCATTAATTCCTAATGGAGCGGTAGGGCAACATTTCATCTGTTTGGCTGAACACCAGGCCTTTGCCGCAGAGCTATATTCGGTAGCGTATCCGAAAATTTATAACTACGAGTTAGTTCTAAATCGTTGCATGGCGGCAAAGCGCCTAAGTAGGATTTATAGAAAACGCTTTGCACTGTATTCTGTTTGTGTTTTGTGGATTGGTCATTTTGTGTCTTTGCCAAAAGTAAAATGTATCACGGATTCAGCAAGGCATTTTCACAAAAAATATGAATAAAAGTTACACTAAGTAGGCGTGTCAACACTGTCAAGTAATTCGATGACGAATTAAATTTTGTAAGGGCATAACATCTTCAATGAAGCGTCGTCATTTAAAGCGGGCCGTGTTCTCCGGCCCCGTCGTTATTAAATCAAAACATTTGCATCACTTTGCTTGAAAATTCTGCTTTATTTGAAGTAAAATTCATGAAAATGAAGTTCTTTATCATAAGTTCATTAAGACGGTGTCTCGACGACGTCCCGCTTTCACGAAATACTGAACTTTTCAACTTAACAACGTGCAACGAAGCAACTGTTTTATACTTTTTGTGAGGAAAGCATCTCTTGACGCAACGAAAATGGAATACTTAAAGACTTAGGCTGACTTCAGTTCAGTGTTCTGAAATTATATAATTTATTAATTATGATTTAGTAAATTTAAAACTGGTTAAAATTACAGTAACAATTAATGAATAATAACAATATGCACATGTTTTATTCATTTTATTCGTGCGATCACTATAATGCAGATGGTATATGTTATTACAAAGCTATTTATACGTCAATAAGTTGGTCTATTAAACTCTGACTGATGAAAAAAAAATCGCTATAAAATTACAATAAAAGAGCAAACTTTCGCTTTTCGAATACGGTGAGAAATAACTGAGATTAATGTCATTCGAAAAGTTTCACAAACATCTTAAGAGCTTCGCTAAAGTTTTAAAAAATTTCTGCAAGGTGCAATGAATCTAAGGAGAGGGCGTTATTAGAAAGTTCTCGAAGTCGGATTATTTGACTCGTTCTGCTGAGAAAACTCTAGAGATATTATGACTCAAAATGAAAATTTCGTGTCTTATTATTGCTTCTTTATAGATATAAAAACTTGTCAAAACTTTTGACACAGTTTCTATCCCTATTCTATTAGGCAATCTTGAGGCAATAGGTATTAGGTTTACCCAGTTGTAACTCTTTGCAACATATCAAGAAGACTATTTCCATTCCATAATGATATTAAATGTGTCAGCGATGAGCAGACAAATTTTCTTCGGAGTCACGCAAGGAAGGAAGGAAGTCACACTACCCTGTTTTTGATCCACGTAAATGATTATTTTTATTTTTATTTAAACTGGATCATGGCATAAATCTTACGGTGACAATATTGCTCTTATTCCCACACATCCTTATTTTAACACGTCTTAATACCGATAAGACAAATTATTAGAATTTTTCGGTGTGCAAATTAACGTCAATTCAAACTATCTCAATATTATACGCCTACTCTACAACAAGAGTTCCCATTAATAGAGAACGTGTGTTTTAGCCAGGAAAAAAAAAACAAACAAAGTAAATTACCCAAATACCTTCAAAAGGGGGCAAAACCTATTTTATTAGCTCACACTTTTTCTTTCAAACATCATATCAAAACTCTGGTAACATGAATAGAACTCGTTAGTTGTTGCTTGTCTGCGACAAGCTACGCTATATGGCAGACCCAAAAATAATCAGGCAAAAGTATACTTTACCCCATGTTAATTTACCCTTGGTTACTGTATTACCACACAGGGTAGAGCGGTGAAAACGTCGCTACTAACCCTCTAGAAAGTGCAAAGAAGTTTTTTGAAGAAATCGTTCTACTTCCATGCCTTTCCGTTTCCCACTGACCTCCACTATAAATCACGTACACGTTTATATTACTACTTTTTGTTAGTCATGCTATCTTGTAACACAAAGTCTCTAAAATAAAATATTCATCTAAGTATCGTATCTCTTTAGTGGAATATACCATTTGAAACTTGAATGAAGCTGATAATACTCAAATAGGTACTATCTCTAACTTTGAATTCACATTATTTCGTAGCGTAATAAAATGCACAAAGAATAAAATAGTATTGCAGGGAGTACACTCTGAGCGAATCTCAAGTTGATATGAAAAGTTAAACGACTCTTTGTTGTGCTGTTGTCAAAAACTCGGCTTATTCACGAGCACTTGTTTCTCGAATTTGAAGACTTTGCTGTCTCCAGGGGCATTATAATCATGGAAGAACTTTGGAACGGAACGAAAATTTTACATTTTCGGAAAAATACAACGGAGTCAACGCTCATTACGTCTAAAATGTGACCCAATTTCGAAAGTAATTTGAGAAGATCTTGTTAAAATCACAAAAGAGCGTAGGCAGGTACGTTTGTAACGGGAATATGTCAGTGTAATTGACTTAAAGCAGGTTACAACCTAATTTTCTGCTTAAACCGATACCCGGCTCGACGACGTAAATTTGTATTATTTTGTCCTGCAAATCGAATTCTGCGTTCGGTGAAAACGTGATCGAAATACGCGACACGTTTATGTTTTTGTATCGGCTACTATTTATTATTCATGGAGACGTCTAAAGGACAAGATGATACTTTTATTATTTTTATTACTCTTTATGGAATCAGAAGGGACAACGGCCGAGGTCAAATTATAGAGTAAAACGAACATAAAATCGTAAATGAAGATACAAAGGAACATCAAATTCGTTAATACGAGGTCGGCTTTGGCGGGTACCCAATTAACCCACTGGTATAGCCCTAGTCGATACCCAGCTGATGAAGTCTATTGAGTGTGGGGTGGTCTTCTGGCTGGGGGATGTCGTTTCTGACGGGTTGGGTACCTTGCCAATAGCGATGCGACCTCACAGATGACGATGAAAGGGGGGCACGCCAAACTAATAAACGTTTTTGCTTAATATATTATGTAAAGTAGTAGGTATAATATTTAACCGCGTTGGTGGTCTAGTGGCTTAGTACCCTATCTAAATTAACTGTAACTTTATTTAACTGTATTTAGTATCCAATTATTTTATTGTAGTATCCAATTGCGCGAAAAAAAAAACATCGTCAGGCTAATTTTAATTCATTTAACCGAAGGTGAGCCATGATCATAGATCCATAGAAAAATACCTTTAAGACACACATACATACATAAAACAAACAAACAAAACAAAACAATAATTATTGTTCTGGTTTCTCAGTGAAAGGGTTCATGTTGTCCACATATAATGCTAATAAACACCCTTACCTGCCAGATCTAAGACCATGGTCAAACATCTACCCTGAAGTAGATACGGAAAAAATATCCGGAGCAGGTAATTTATAATGTACTAGCTTCTGCCCGCGGCTTCGCCCGCGTGGACTACAGAAAACAAATGTCTTTTTTTTAATCTAAAAATCTATATCTTACTCCCTCTCAAATTTACACCGCCATTTATTTATGTTGTAACATTTGTTATAACTCCTTATGTATGTTTATAAATGTAATGCGTGTATGTAGTTAGATGTAGTTGCTATACTTAATTGTTTTTTCTTTTTTTTTTTTGTAAATTTCACTTTCGTTCGTGTTGTCACTGATTTTAGGTTAGTTTAGTTTTAAGAATCTCAAGGGTCCCACTGAAAATCAGCGTCTCGGTTTAACCGAGGCAGTATGCTGAGTGGGGCCCTTTTTGTTTCTATTCAACACAAACGTTGCTGTGTTTGTTATAATTGTACTCTGTGTGATGTGTGTATGTGCGTGTTTTGTGTTGAATAGTCTTAAATAAATGTTTTTTCTTTTTTTTTCTTTCTTTCCATTTCACCCCTTTCCAATGTACCAAGTCCAAATACCCAGAACAAACAAAAATTTTGAAGTTCCTCATTATTATTATTATAAGCTCACGCCTGTTTCCCTTTGGGGTAGACAGAGACCACAGAACGCCGTTTGCCCCGGTCCTGGCATAATTCCCTCGCTTCCTCCACACATTCGTCTCTTCATACATGCTCGGCGGTTCCGGGTACTTCTGATTTGACCTGTCTTCAGGACATCACAAATTTGGTCGACAAAAGTACGCCGAGGCCGACCTCGACCCACTCGCCCCGTTGCATCACCTTTATTAATTTGCTTACATAATCGCCATTCATCCATTCGTTCAACATGCCCAAACCAACGTAACATTCCTTTCTCTGTTCTAGTCACCACATCTTCTTTCAAACCATACTCTTCCCTTATAAAATTATTTCTCACTTTATCAGTCAGCGTAATCCCGCTCATACTATGCATAGAATGCGTCTCTACGGCATTTATTCTACTCATGCTTCTTTTGCCAAGCTGTTACACTTCCATACATCAATATAAATAAACCGATACCTTCGTACATAGTTTCACCCCCGTTTCCCATTTCCCATCCCTAAAATGCGAAAGAGGTAAAACCCTGAAACACATTACTGTCTATTTATGATAAGTATCTAAAATTCAAAATTTCAAGTTCCTATAAAAAACCCGATACCTCCATACAAACCTTTACTCCCCGTTTCCCCCTACAAATATAAAAGTACGAAAACACTGACACGTCATTATTTATTTATGATAAGTCGAAGTCAAAAATTTCAAGTTCCTACTAATACTTGCTTACAAACGTTCATCCCTGCTTCTCCCCCTTTAAATAGTAACTCTAATTCAAATTTTCATTTTTTAACTTCAATCAACAGAGACTTTTATACAAAGTTCCCCCCCAACCCCCGTTACTGAAGGTCAAAATAAAAAATGCTTTTTAGAGAATGCCTACCAACGTTATAATATCTACCTATATTCCAAATTTCTGCTTTCTTGATTCAATCGTTTCGGTTGGACGATGATCGCAAATCAGTCAGGACATGTTTGCGTGTGGCAAACAGACAGACAGACGGATAGACGGGTGGCAATAGAAGCTTAGTTACCACGTACGTTATTTTTACTTCAATACCAAAAAATTGTGAACGAACAACTCAAATACAAAATTTCATCCTCTTTATTACCCCCTTAAGGGTTGTAATTCTAATAACACCCGATATACACGTTGCGTTATAAGACTAAATAATAAATGTAGTGATTTTCGCTGTAAAAATGAAGACCTTTCCATACACAACTTTATCCCCCTTTTCACCCCTTCAGGGGTGAAATTATCAAAAACACTGAGACCCGTATAAATTATTTTTTTTACGTAAGCTTAACAACAAAATTTCAAGATCCTAACTTCAAAACTGACTGACTTTTATACAAACTTTCATCCCCTAATTTACCCCCTTAGGGGTGGAATTTCCAAAAATCCTTTCTTAGTGGATGCCTATACTATATAAGGTATCTATGTACAAAATTTCAAGTCTCTAGGTCCAGCGGTTTGGGCTTTGCGCTCATATATCAGTCAGTCAGTCAGTCATCATCTTCATCATCATCATTTTTTTATATATATATAGATATATAGATTTACTATGTAGGCCTTGCTGCCTGACATAAAGGTTAGTTATAATTAAGAACTGTATCAATGTTTATGTTATAAACATTGTTGTATTGTTATATACCCTGAAACTTGTGTACGCTTATTCAATAAGAAAGAAAAATCAAAGGTTTTGTCACGCTCAATGGGTAGCGGTAGTTGCCTCGCGAAGGTCTGGGTTTTAATTAAACTTTGTTATTATCAGTATACAGATAAGCAAAGTACATTTGCTGCTCAAGCTGGTTAATTTATGCTCATTAATCGACCGTCGTGTCGCTCGATTGTAAAGATAGCAAAACTTTCGCAATTGACTTCGCGATTTCTCGAAAAGTTACGATTTGTTTGCAATGCTTGTTGTGCTGTTTAAAACGATCGTACTTCAAAACTACGCAAATACTTAATTCATAAATCACAATTGATTGAGGTCTGGGATAACGCACCTTATCAGATTCAATTTAATGAATAATATTTAGACGACTACGATCTAACCAGCATTATCTAAAATGAATGTTATGAATGTCGTCCAGAATAGCTAAAACAATAAATATACTGAAAACAGCAAAAACACATTAACAGTACTTAAAACATTTAAGCAGCCAACAAAACGGTTGTAAAAACGACCATAGAAACTCCAGTTCAGCCAAGGATCTAATTACAGGGACGCTCGCCAAGACGTTCTCAGTTCTACGAAAATTATGACTGTAATTTTTCACTCAAAACTTCCATAGCGCGAGTTCGAGAGGAACACGAGGAGGGGAAGTTTCTGAAGGAGATTTATTTCAAACAAACATTATTATAAACAACGAGGCGCCATCACCGTTACTTTTCATTATTTTAAACGGATCCGTTCACTTTTTATGAACGTGTTAACGTGGTTTACGGTCTTTTTTATTGTTGGACCCCGCGTAAAGTTCCTTGCGCCCCGATTCTCATTTTGCTGCGTGAAATTGAGCTAATGGATTACAGAGCAACAGTACAAGTTGCCATTTTAATATTTCCGCGGAAAATTGAAATTAATTTGTTCTAGACTCACTAAATATTAATTTTGCAGGTGAAACATAAGCATAACTAACACAATTTTTTGTTAAGAATTAAATAACTCTGGAAGGATCTAGCTTACGCCAAACTAAATCGAGAATTTAGAGATTTTAAAAGAAGGAAACCATTGAGAAAAAGATTGTAAAAATTCATTACTTATTGTTACAAAGAGTTTCTTTGATAATATCCTACACAGGACCTGTTGTGTTGTTTCTCATTAATTTGAAAATCCTTATCTCTCAACATTTTGTTGATTTTTGACTCGAATATTACGTTAATAA
Source organism: Ditula angustiorana (assembly GCA_963691745.1). Classification (NCBI taxonomy): domain Eukaryota; kingdom Metazoa; phylum Arthropoda; class Insecta; order Lepidoptera; family Tortricidae; genus Ditula; species Ditula angustiorana. The sequence continues at coordinate 9,981,204 of OY829478.1, forward strand.
AGCTGAAACTTAAACAACAGCAATTAATAATCTTGGTACATGTTTGGTACATTATGTATGTTGGTAACTTTGTTACAGCAAACAATTAATATTACGTAGTGAAATATTGTACAAATATGCTGAGCACTTGAGCTTTGCGCATCAAGCAGCTTCAATATTGGTTATTAAAATTACGGTGTTAATCATATATGTATATATTTTACAAAGCATAGTCACAATAATTTATTGATTTATTGTTACGTTGCATTCTGGTCCCCTAGTTGCAGTTTATGACATTTACAGAAAAATGCACACGTTAAATTGTTTTAAACATTCGCGTTTTTCACACATATTTATAACGTTATCGGGACTTTAACGCGATAAAAGTATATTGTTAATTTAAATCGACGTTTCGGCCGTTTCAATGGCCGTGGTCACGAGTAGACGTAAACATCAAGGTAAATTAACAATATACTTTTATCCTGTTAAAGTCCCGATAAAGTTATAAATAATGCACTCGTTATTATAAATAGTGCAAAATTTAAAAATATCAAGGCCACGCTCTTACTTTTACAGGGCTTTTAAGTATCATTATGCTCTTGATGTGGGGATAAGTCTCGCTATTTCCATTGTGAGTAACCATTACGTGTGGTTTCAGTATTACCACCACAACAATGGGTAAGGTACACTATGCCGGACTAGTACCTTATACCGTAGCACTTTGATTTTCGTCGCAAAATAAAAAAACATTCAGTGAAATAATGATTTTATACAATACCCTTAAAGGGATAAGCTCGCTTTTGTACATCACTTTATCTCTTTTTGTCATTTATGTTTTTTTTGTACAATAAAGAATTTACATATATACATACATACCACATAAACTGCAGTTTAAATACAACCAAAATAACACCGTTATTTTTACTGCTCAACTTCGGACATTTCTATTCATTTATACTTACTGTATATTTGCTTAATGAAGCCAGTCTGCCTAATGGGCATAAGTGAACAATATCTAGTTAGCCGCGTCAGACCTCAATCGCCATTCTCGCGGCTGTATTGACTGCAGTTACCAATATGCAGCAATTGAAACCTGTTGTTTGATAATAGTTTACGATAATAGTTGAATATTACACGGACGCTTGATCACTACTGTAAAATGCTATGAAAGAACATGTATATAAAAAAAGAAGAGAAAAATAAATTTATTATATCAATACGAGTATATATCACACGGCCACATATATCATATATATACATATATCATACGGCACGGTATGTTGACGGCCGCATAGCCTAGTGGTTAGTGACCCTGACTATGAAGCTTGAGGTACCGGGTTCGATTCCCGGGAGGGGCAAATGTTTGTATGATGAATACGAATGTTTGTGCCCGAGTCGTGGATGTTATATGTATTTAAGTATATATTTATCTATATAAGTATGTATATCCGTTGTCTAGTACCCATAACACAAGCAGCTTCAGTTGCTTACTTTGGGACTAGGTCAGTTGGTGTTAATTGTCCCAAGATATTTATTTATTTATTTATTTTATTTATAATGTGTACAGTCGAGGAATGTAAAGGTTTGTCACCTTTGCTTCTTATCACTTTGAAATAGAACAGTTACGAAATTTACAAAAGTAACCAGAAATTATTAATATCAGTCTAAAGTGAGTAGCTTGGTCACTTAACACTGTAACAGCTCAAAGCACAGGTAGATATGTTTTGTAGGTAGATTATAATACAATGCATGTTTCATGTTTTGTATTTACTGGCAAGAGTACCTAAAGCTTACAGTCTTGTGCTTCTTAAAATATAAAGTTAATGAAGAAATTCAATAGACGGACAAAAATTTACATGAACATTGTTTTAATTCGCTATAAATTCATTCATTCATAAATCTATAGTCATGTACACACTTTTTAAACACAGCTGACATCCATTCATTTATATCATATTCAAAACTTAAATTTTCAATGGTATTATAAAACAGAATTGTTTTATTTATGTTCCGTCACTGCTATTTTCAAGCGTTCTGGGCAAATCGACAATTGCTGATTCGGTTTAAATACCACAAATCATTTAACGCGTTTTTGATGGACGTCAAAAGCGGTTTCATTATAGCCGAAATGTTGAGCTGAAATTTATTTCCAAGATTCGAGTACGCATTTCGCAATATTCCGTTTCATATTCCGTTGCCAAAAGTTAATATGAATGAGATTACAGCCAAGATTTAAATTGAATGGTGAGCTCTGCCACCGTATTATAAATCTACGGCAGTTGTTTCATAAAATAATCCAGTCTATGTAAGTTGTACCGCTAGTCACAGGCTGTCTCTAATAATGAGATGTACTTGGCTATGTATTTACAAAAGACACGCGACGCCATTACGGATTTCTTTTAAGATGCTTCTCTTCAACAAATTATTCGATTAATGCTTAAACCAAACGCTATATATGTTATTATGCGCAATACTCAGAGTAGTGTCAAATAACTATTAGTATTGGTACAGTATTTAACACCTAGAATCAGTTTCACTAACAATATCTAAGTTTTTGAAGACTTGAAATAAACGAGTATTTATTTATTTTATTTACTTAACCAAACATTTTACCCTATAGTTATACCTATACCTGGTGACCCAAGACCTGGCGCGTCCCTCGCTCTATATATTAGCATTGCCATTCAAAGAGGTAGTGTCGCTAGCCTTTTGGGCACCCTACCCACAAACAGCGGCTTATGTGATATTTTCCATTTAAATTTAAATTTAAATTTAAATATTATCTTTACTATTTTCGTTTCTGTAATAATTTTTTTTCTAAATAGCTAATTATGGTATTCTATGTCGTACCGTTCGTTTATCACGGATTTATCTCATACCCACTTCTCGTGTTAACTACAAGCTTTATTAAGGATTCATCACGAAGCTGGCAATATTTGAAAACAGTAGAGAGTCATTAATTAGCAAAAGGTTTTAATTAATTTTAAACAAAGGCCTCGATGCTGTGATTAAATTTACTTTTGTGAATAATTTATGTTGTGCTGCTTATTTAAAGAAGCCGAAAATACTCCTTTTTGCGTTACCGCGTTACCTTAGTTAAAAATTTTGATATTTAAATAAAAAACGCCAATGGTTGTGATGAAAGCTTGCTTTTACTTTCTTGCTTAAAATATTGTTGTTCATATTATTATTGCAATAGTTTACATAGACGGTTCTGGCCATGTCAAAATTCACTGGCTATTTTAGAGATAATACAATGAGCAGTGATGGCTCATACCCAATTTACATATACATACATATACGAATGTATTGTAAAATAACCTTGTCTCATTTTCATAGTCAGTCAACATCTAACTAATTGTACAGTCGGCCTCAAAAGTAGCTAAACACTTAAGAATCTTGTCGTAGTAACGTATGTAATGAGAGTTCCTTGAATTTGTTACATTACTGACAGCGACGAGGTACTAAAATGTGCAGCTACTTCTGAGGCCGACCGTACCACAACAGAATCGAAAATCGAAAAAAAAACTAACACTAAAACACTTTTATGTGATGTTTTGTTTTTCTCAGCTAAAATGAATTCTAGATTTCGCTATGCGTCATTACATTAGTATTTGCAAAATTGCATTTCAATTCAGTGTGTCATTTACAAATTAATACGTAGGTACTTATGAAGTTACTTGAAAAAATGATTTAGTCCTTTTTCCACAGATTCTTCATTGAACAGACTCTGTTTTGACGGGATTCTTATTTCAACACATTCTTTAACTATTTCCCGTCTGGTTTTTAATAAAGACTGTCTGTCTCTTTTGTGGCGAACGGAAAATAATACTGTCGAATACTTACGCAAGGTTTAGATTACGTTACTTAACAAAAATATTTACACACAAGTATAACAAATAACTGATTTAATCATGTAGCAAAATCGGCATCTATCCCAACAAGAATCTAGCCAAATCAGACTCCGTCGAAACCAAAATTTGTTCAATAAGTAGTCTGTAGAAAAAGGAGTATCAATGTCATGTTGATAGATATTTCTCAGTGAAATAAACAAAAATGGGAAACCTAAGAGAAATCTGTAAGAAACTCCCTAGCCAGTGTAACCGCTTTGAGACAGTCTTACTTGCAAGCTGTGGTTCCCATAAAACTGAATAACGACCACTTTATACTTCACCATTTTTTAGATTCAAGAATGTAATCTACATTCTAGAATAATTTTATTACCTAAGATGTAATGCAGAGATTGCCAAAAGTACGGGGAAGTCAAGAGGATCTTTTATAATCTTAACTCTATATTTTAAAAAATGAGACTCATCAGCTTCAGTGTAGTTAAATAGATTGTAGAGTTTGTTTTGATTAAAAACTTCGTTTTAGTATCGCATTGAGGAGTTTAGGCAGCATAATATTACCATTTTATTAGTAATTATTATTATTACGGCAACAATGCTCTTGTTTATATTTTTTGTATGCAACGGTGTGAGATAAGGCTTTAAGCAAACTCGAGGAATCCAATAGGTCTTTTGGCGAAGTCGGCTGTTTAAAAGAGCATGCATTCATTACATAAAAAACGGCGACATAAAATAAATTGTGAAACATTCTAGAACGTCGGCCCCCATAAAACTTTTAAACGTCTTATATTTGCTGTCAGGGTGAAAACCCCATTTAATGGCACCTAAAGTACTAGACATTGGCACTATTTGTCACCTACTTTTTACAAGATTGTCACCGCTTTTGCTTAAAAAGGTTTGTCCATGATTATATAACAGTGTTATTATAATTCAATATTTTATTACGTTACAACAAACTTTTCTTGTTTGCTTCGCAACTTGAAAGGCAGCTTATATTATCGTATTCATACAACTGAGAGCATAATGCTCTAGGTCCGTTCTTTACAAAGTTTTACAAATAAGTTCGCAGAAGGTGTCGCTGTTCAATAGACAAGTATCCAACTTTTGTTCGACGGGAACTTTTCATTGTGTCCTGGCCGGATTAATACGTGAACTTCGCAAAGGGTTATCTAAGCTTAGGGGACCACGTTCCTATTAATTACCTAAGTTTGTACGAGGCCGATAATTAATTAAGAACTTTAGTCAGTGCGAGGCTTGGTGACACTGGCTCCGCTCAGTGTTTTGCGGCTGCGAGCTGCGGTTTACCTTATTTTATCTGCCCATTTTATTTCGAAACGCTACTCTGGTTCTTCTGATCACAGTGATTTATTTTTAGTGACAACTCATCAGTAACATAACTTTAATGCTCAAATACCCATTGGCGGTTAACAACCATGACAGTTGGGAGCATAACAAGTGTGAAACTAATCATACGTATGGCACGAGGTCGGTGTCTGCGGGTAAATTTGATGTGCCTAGAGTTAAACTACTTTTGGAGACGGAACTTTAAAAAGGACATCCGACTCCATCAAAATAGACGCACATTTAAGTCAAAAATAAAAAAGTACCTATTAGACACTCTTCCATACATAGGATAAAGAAAAATATAGTTTTGTTTTTCAGTAAAGCTATTTACTGGCAGTGACAGCGTTCGACAGTGACTAAATAATTAGTGTCCGCAATGGTATGATAAATAATTAAACCAACGTATATCCAATGAAAATATCCTACTAACAATTAGAGGACTTTGGCTTTTAGGCAGTTCTTATACAGCCCCGACGCGAATTGGTAACTTTATACATACCATTAAATTGCTTCGCGGGTGTGTAGGTTTTCTCACGATTTTCTCCTTTCACTGTAAAGTTTATGGTAATTTTGTCAAATTAAATTTTCCACATAAGTTCTTCTGACTCAGAGTGCAGCTCCGAGTTTGAACCCACGACCCTGCTTGAGAGGCGGTAAATTAATCCATTAAAGCTAGCACAGGTATTTTACTATTAGATTAGACTAATAATCATCCAGGGTAAGCAAAATATATATCTATTACTTAATTATGTGTCGAACGTGTCGTTAAAACGTCCCGTAATAAGGATACAAAGGCTATTGAATTATCCGGAACGAACCGATTGATCTAAAGTCTAAAAATAACTTGATTTGTGTTACAATGTCACGCTTAAATATTCAAATAAGTGTAAGAAATTGTTCACACTTTTGACTAATAGATCTGCATCGCGTGACTGTATGCTTAGAGGAAACTAACCAAATTCTACGTTGACGTAGCATTTGTCAGGAACACGGATTGACACGGACACGGTGTTAATTAAAAAAAATAGATCTTTTTTGAAAGTTGTTTTAAACGTTTTTTTGTAAAAATAAGTTATAAAATTGTGTCATCAGATTTACTTACAAATACCCACAGACTACTAAGCGATACTAACTTGGAAGTAATCAGACCACAGGAAATAAGTAAAAACTTTTTATTAATATTAGAAAAAAAAGTATTCTTCTCATTAACTCTTTCAATGCCAAGTCAAATATTATTCACACAAATTTCGTCAGTTTTCATTCGCACAAATTTATTTTGCAAGTAACAAAGTTGAACCTTATGCGATTGCGAGTAGGTCACTTTTATGTTGTACCCGTTGATGGATATAAATCCGTCTTTGGTGGTAACAAGGTTAAAGTAAAAAAAAATAGAAGGCAAGTTAGGGTAGGCTTATATATCCTATTTTAATTATCGCATTTATGTCCCACGATACACCAGATTTTTTGATTACCATTAGAGTAAACTGAGTACGACTATTCTACTCTTTTAAGTAAAAAACGGTGTCAGAGAAGAAAAAAAAAATAAAAAAAGAAGCAAAATGCTTTACATAACTTTTTCGTCGATCACACATTTGTTTCCCCTTTGCTGGAGTTATTCTTGTTTATTACTCTCTTTTCTTATTACTTAACTTCTTTCTTAAGGTTGAATATAAACCGAATTCAAGTTTTAATTTCAGGCCGGATCAGTACCAAACTTGAACTTGAATTCAGTCTATAACTAACGCTCTTGGTTGAAGATGTTTCAGAACTTTTGCCAAAAAAGCGCTTACATTTCAAATTACCTTCATAGAAATCAGACAGAACTTAATATAGTACTGTTGGAGATGCAATCGTGACTTGGCACCGCTGAGACTTGAAATAAGCAGGTATCGATTAGAATAACACACATTCTCTCTTCGGAGAATACGAAAGAAAATGCACGGATTCAACTCGCATACAATGAAATTTATAAATCAATTTACATGTCTCAACTAGGGCATGTTTGTTGAATACGAGGCAGAATAGAATAGAATGCTTTATTTCCATAGAATAAGTCATATTTATATAAAACAATGTCAGAATAGGTACAGAACACACACAAGAGCACAAGAGGTATTCCATCTTAGCCCTCTGGGTTGGCAACGCATCTGCAATCTCTTTGGTGTTGCGGGTTTCTATAGGCAGTGGTGATCGCTTACCATCAGGTGACCCACTTGCTTAGTTGCCTTCCTATTTCATAAAAAAAAGGAAATGAACCAGCTTTGATATATTTATTTACAAGGGTTTATATTAACCGCCGTAATAAGCATAGTTGTAGTCAATTGGTGTAAATTGTTTAAGATATTAATTTACATTTATGGATTTCGTTGGTAAAATTTTATTTGTATAGAAGTTAAGATTTTTTTTTAATGCTAATTCATAAATGAGTATGTGGGTCACCTGATGGAAAGTGGTCATCGTTGCCCATAAGAAGCAGAAACCTAACCTTGGTCGTTGCATTTTGTCACTCACTGTCTGAAACTAAGACGAAAGCTTTACGCCTGTATTCTGGCCCATATTATTATAACCTACAACCAGCAACTGGCTACAGCGAGGCTGTTCTACCACTAAAAGCATTATAATAACATCCTTTTTTTTTTACTTACACGCATTACTTTTCATTCACTAGTGTGACTTTTTATAAGACTTCTTTAATTTTATTTATTTATCTGTACACTTAGGCTATTTGTTTTTTACACATTTTTAAAATTAAGACATCCAGTACAGTAAATAATTTACATCTTAGTGTTCGTCCTGCATACACACACAACACAAAGACCAACACACATACAGTGTATTCCGTTTTTAACAAATACAAACTTAAGCCTAAATAACTTAACCCAGATTAACTAATGAGCCTTCCAAACACGTCACACTAAATTACCACAAATAGCAATATTTCGAACACCGTCGAAACGCCTTCAGTAATAACGTCAGGTACATTTCGTTCTACACGACCAGAGAAGTGGGCCCAATTAGTTATGCTTTAAAAATCGAGGTTATTTCAGTGCCGACCTTATAAATTACCCTGTAGCCGCGTTCAAATCGACGGAATACACGTTATCCCTTACTGTGGTGTAGAGTGTGAGGAGGAAGGAAAAGTTTCAATTGGGTTTTTTATGACGCCGTGTTCGATCTTTATGTCGTGAGGAGGGGCGTGAAACCCGACCAAATACACGCGAGTAAGCACTCGGTTTGCGCCACTTTCTGACATCGAAAATCGACGTAACGGTCTAATTATGACATTAAGTGTATGCGCGGGTTGTGAGTGTGAGTTAACTTGGTTACTTTTATTATAATTTTGACATAATGGCATGTTCTGTGACGCGAAACATAATTTGTTGAAGAAGACATTATAGACTTCACTTGTTACGTGTTAAACATGTCAGAGACAATAGTTTTAGAGGTTATTTACTAGGATTAACTAGTAGTTCACATTTGACATTTGAAATCTATTTAAAAAGCTGTACTACTTTCGTGTTTGTAGGTACATTTTATATTTAAATACTTTGCCATTTCAGTTGTTCACCAATTTTTCTGCTCTTTGGATTGTATAAAAATACTTATGAAGCCTGCGGCCTGATTTCAGCCCTAGATCGGCAAGTTCAAAAAATAAATAACATTAATGAAAAGCCAAACACAACTCAAGCAATTATTTTAAACAGGCTTTGCGTGACTGGCGAAAAACTGTTCAGCACTTGATATCGCGGGTGTCTGCGGTAGCCATGACAACCGATCGATTGGTGACTTGCTCATTTCCCATCCTTGGTCTTCGCTTGTTTGTGCTCCTACCCCTCAGTTATTGTTTTTATGTACCTACGCAAACAGCCGCTTATGCAGAAATTGGTGATTAAACAGTTTTTGGCTGAATATCAATGCGGATGCCTTACTGGTGTTGTGTGTTTGAAAACTTTGGTTCATAGCTCTGCAGTGACCAAATCGTTGTCCTTAGAATAATCGCATTTCTATTGGTTTCAAACCATCGGTTCGGAACGTTTATTTTGTAAGTGATACGTGTTTTTCCTGTTTATTATACATATCAATCGACTTTACTAATAGCCTTACATGTTTTGCTCTATGTCTACATTTTTTAACTTAATACGTAGATTACAAAAAAAGTGGGTTAAGAATAGTTAGTTTATTGTAGTATTTATATTATCTTGTATTTCCTTTTTTCTTTTTTGTGAATAAACAGTAGAGTCATATGGTAAAAAAAACAAAAGTTTACACTGTGAAAGTAGAGATACTTTTTGAGAATGCCGGTTCACAAGTACATACAGTCTAATCTAAATTATTACTAACTAAAGTATTTTCATTTATTTTAAAAAAAGTCCATCTGGTTTGGCACGATCCCATAACTAATGAAATGAGATATCATTTCGACTTGTTTGATACGTAAAAATATAGACATATAATATATTTTTTACCAAACGCAACCACAGAATTCTTGTGGCATAAGGCAAAATCTCAATCAACACAAGTAGATAAACCTATATCAGCAAAAGCTTGTAACCCGTAAAAAGCATATCCTGAGTTCCCGTCATCTCGGACCGACGAGGTTCAATAAAGAGCGCGTCAGTCCACCCGAGGGCCGACAGCTCGACACGTTAATAATATCGCGCCCATCGCACCAACTCAATAATAACAGCCCAGCCAACCCAACATAGCCCTTAACTGGTGTGAACCAAGAGTGTTGCCAACTCCCATGTCAACGTTGCAAAACCTTACCTGCGTTGCGAGTTAGACACTTTGACGGGCATCATCGCAACGGTAAGTAGGTAACCAGCGTAAAGTGATAGGGGTAAGTCTAATATCAGCGTTTCTTGGTTTAGCTGTAGTAGAATGATCCTTATGACGTACGCGGGTAAACCCGTTAGATTGTTTATATGAGATACACACGCAGGATTGTTAGCTAACGAGACGTAGTTTACTGTGTGCCTACATAGTAAGAGGAAGATGTTTTTTGGCCGCCGTACATAATACTTTTGCTGTTTGTGTGTATAGCAGTAATGAATACAAATAAACATGTATCTAATTATCTAGAGAAAAATGTAAAGGCTGATTCTACACAATACAATACGACGAAAAAGAAATTTCCATCAACATCACCTCGGTGGATGCTGTACTTTAAGCGGTCTTTTTTGCCTTAGACAAGTTTTCTTCTTTCTTCTGAATGGACTTGCGGCCAGGGTTTATCCACCTTGCGAGACTACCGCTTCTGGCAAGGCCGACAACGCACTAGCAGGCCTAGTGATTGTGTACTGTATTGCACTAAGCACCAGATGAATCGCGGCTGATCTAAAACTTAATAAAAAGTACAAATTATTGTATATTCAGAGATCTATTATGTTTACATACTCGTACGTTACACTAATGAACTTCTATCAAGCATAAATACGCTGTGGTAGATGCAGATGGTGGGATGATCAGGACGCATTCCTCAAAGACTGGCCAATTCCCCAGGCCACGAAAGCCTTTGCCCAGCAGTGGGACATTATCCCAGGCTAGATAAAGTAATTAGGTATAGTACGAGTAGTAGTAGTCTCGTGGTTAGACATATCCAATAGACAGTCATCGACTGTAAGGCTAGGTTAGGTCAATAGTTTTTGCTACTACTACTTATTATTGTTTTGACTCCATTGTAAAGTCAAACTCAGGGTAAGAGGTTCAGTTTTCAATGTTTATTCTACCTCGCGACTACACCACCCAGACACTAAACTTGTCTTGTAAATTGGGGTAACATAAAATATGATTTTAGTAAAAATCCCCCCCGTAGTTTCTAAGTGGGGGGTACTTTGGCGCGCTGCGGCACTCGCTGCGGCGGAGAGCTTAGCGCTACTTATCTTCTTAAAATAATAGACAGTTAATTGACTCATTTAATTAAACGGGTTTTATCTAAATGCACGTTTGACGCTAAGTGGAACAACGCATTTTTCACTGGGGCTGTAACGAGATTCCAAGTTTGTTCTATTAGCTTTAAAACTTGACCCGTTTGTCATATTAGAACAAGTTAAATAATATATTAAAGGCATTTATTGGTGCCATGTGCAAGTCATGACAATATGATCGAAAGTATGACAGAAAATTGTAAATTAAATACCGAATACCTGGCATATTACTGCAACAACAGGAAGCTTAACCTAAAAAACGACGCTAGAAAAAAAGGCATTTTTCCTTAGTTGAGGCTTTAAAAATCGTCCTTTTGTTTGCGACGCAATGAATTTCAAATTTCAGACACCTGCCTGAAAAGGTGGGTGTCGCTTTTGTTCTCGGTAAATAATTCTCGGTGCGGAGCCGACGCTTTTATCGGAGTAATTCGTTTAAAATGAAACAGGTTAGGTGAAATTGATAAACGCTGTTGAACCCCGACGCCCCGTCGAAATATCTGAATATTAAAGTTATCAAATGTAGGTTTTTATTTCGTAATTGTGAGCCAGCACGCGAGGAGCCGTTGGCGTAACGATTCTCTGAATATTAAAGTGAGCGCAAGGATTTGACTACCAGGTATCAATGAAACGAAATACCTTGGTAACTCGGCGTGGGTTGTTTCTATGATAGAAGCCAAAATAATGCGCAAAGATGATTAATTAACCTTTCGCGGAATGGAAATGCAATTTGTACTAGTTTGTTGATATGGACTTCCGCAAAGTAACGCCTGCATCTATTAATTATTTAAAGATGAATAAGTGTAGGGATTAAAAATATTTATATTCCCCAATTGGGCTAAGTGTAGATTGAGAATTTCACTCACAGAAATTGGTGGAATCCAACTTTACAGTTGCGTATAATTTGATCTGAAGTGTTTTTTTTTACCTTCACTAAAATATTTTTTTCATTGAAATTTCGAAGATTTTTAAGAATTTTTTGTTTTATATAATTATACATATTTGTTGCTTCCGAATACAGTGCCTGTTCATCCTGTAGGTAAAATTTTACTTTACAAATTGAGTAGTCCTTAAAGTAGCGCATAGGATCGAGACAAAAACTAATGGCATTTAGCCAATCCTAGCTCGCTGAAGCGATAAGACGAGCTCTTCTGCCGACTGGGTCGGAACAATCTTCTAGAAACAGCATTAGTTTGGTGGAAAGTGCCCGTCTCCTCCCAAAATCTCAGAGTGGGCCTTAGACCTCTGGTGCCAAGGCTTTCTCAAGATAGAGGTATCAAAAAACATCCAAGATAATTGCTAATGTAAAAAAAGGAGTAATTGCTTACAACTTAGATCGTCACGACTTTTCATGCGCTGAAGCGCAGGACAGGTTTGACCATTACTATTGAAATCTGAAAAAAATTAAGTATAAGTAAGTATTTATTTATGTTCAAATAAAGATAAATACCGTTCACCATTAATAATAAATAACGCAAAAACAAAATATGTTTTGATTAACACTTTGCTGACACGCGACTAGTTTCGAATTGAGACATACATTTTAATTAGGTACATACTAGCTGGCCTGACAGACGTTGTCTGGCCCAAATCGTTCGAAGTGTAAGTAATGGTCTAGACTTTATACAAATATCCCATAGAAAAAAGGACGTCCAGCTTTTCCCCAATTTGAAATATTTGCGGGAATTTTCCCTTTTTTTTTCATAAAAACCTTACTCGGTCTATACCAAATATTTAAAAATAAAATATAGTCAAATTGGCCCAGATGTTCTCAAGTGAAGTGCTTAGCAACAACCAGCATTTCATTTTTATTTAAATACATTTATTTCTGAAACATCAAAATCAAATTTTTCGATATTTTTTCTACACATCAATTGTGCCATTAAATAAACATAAAGGAACATAAAACAAAAAGCGTTATATTCGATGACAAAACAAATGAAATAAAAACCAAACAAGCCAACAAATATGGTAAGCTACGTCTCACATAAAATATTAATGACATCGTTAGGGCAGCAAAACGCTTTCCAGTTTAGTCGTTTGCTCGATAATCGAATACATAAATCACAATAAAACTCACAGCAGGGCAACGCCATTGCTTCTAATTTATAGATCCGATGTATCCAGCAGACCCCCGTTCCGCTGGTAACAAACTGGTGAATAACAGCGCAGGCTAGACAACCAATAGAGAATCCTAGAAATGATAACCATCTATTTGTTGCCCAGCGGGCAAAGAAACGTACTGCAGCAGTACAGATTTTGCTTAAAAAAATATCTTAGAAAATTTATATTGTAGTATCACACTCCGACATATTTGATTTGATTTTTTTTTATTTACTTTACATAATAAATTGGGCCACATTACCTTGCCACTCCGCGAAAATAGTGCCAGCTCTGTCCTTGCAAGCGACCAACTGTCTTATCATATTCATGTTTTTGATGACACTCCATATAGGAGCAGATCGAAAGTACTCATCTGGTTTTAGAAATTATTTTACCAATAATAAGATTGCACTCTCGGGATGGACAATGGCTTTTTATGCGGGCAAAGCCGCGGGCACCGCTATTAGTAAATTTCTTATTGTTATTAAATACCTAAACAAAATAAAATCAATCATTATTGTCGCAAAGAGACAGCTGTTATGTAGGTTTAAAGCTCTTTTTATTGGCTTCTAGTGTACCGGACTTTAATGGCTAGTTTGTGGAGGATTGACACCACTTGTGTTTTGAAATAAGTTTGATTGTGTCGATACGTGCCTATAATGGTGTGTTTACTCTAAATCGATGGAAGAGTTAACACAGTTCTTGTTAAATAGCAAGGTAATTTCCTTGCCAAGGATATTTTTAGCCCCACAGTTTGATGTTAAGGGGGGAAAGCAAATCGTGACTTCAGTATACTATAGTATTTTAACCGACTTCATTGGAGGTGGTTATACTCGTATGTTTATTCGACCCGTATATTATTAAACACAATAAAAGTGAATCAGTTCTCGCAGAACAACAAACATTTAATAGCTTAACGAGATGAACCACTTAGCAAGAATTATTTCTCGTTGAAAACGCCATTAAATCCCCGTAGCGTGGAGTGAAAACAAGTCCACGCAGCAGTATTCCAGAAAATACGGTCACTTACATTTTTCTCCCCAAGTGCGCGATTCGTTTCACTTTATTCACAAATCTTTTGTAAACAGAAATACGCTTTTGTAATTCGAGCAAGCGGGGTATCGTTTACCTTGTTAAGATTAAACGTGAGATTTTACTTTGCCTTAAATAATCAAGTTGCGAAAGTGAAAAAACAACATTTGTCTTGAAGTGATTGTCAAAGAGCAGCAGAGTTTTAGGGCTTGAAACGTTAGTGTTTCCTCTAGAATTTTGGTACTTATCTAATTATCTATTTTGGTACTTATCTAAATCTAATTTCACTTAAAAAATTCTCAATATTCTTGAGAATTTTTTACTTACCTCCAAGGGCATATTGATTAAACCAATATTCTAGTCGCTGTCAGTAATGTGATAAATTCTAGCAACTGTCATTTTATACGTTAAGTTACGACAAAGTTCTCAAGTGTTTAGCTACTTCTGAGGCTAGCTGTACAACAATAATAAAACTATAGTAAAAGTTACCTAACTTTTTTACACCACGTTGGTGATTAACAAATAAGCGACATTTATGGACGCTTGCGCATTGAAAGTACCACTCGCGAGTTGGGACGATGTAGGAGAAGCTAATGTCCAGGCAACAAAATATACTACACATTCATTTATTAATAGTAAATACTTAAACCGAAAACTTTTTCCGGCTTAAATGTTATTTTGACGGTTTTACCCGTTTTACCGTACAATTAAATTAAGATATTTCATAACAAAAAAATCGTTTTTTTCATGTATTTTTGACGCTTTGATTGCAGAACAATCCAACTTTTCCAACCTGTTTTTATGTGTTTTTTTAACAAAAAATATAATAAAACGGACAAATTTCGTATTCCGATAGTTTTTGCTTTAAATTTTGCACGGTTTATTTGATATTGGTAAAACGAAACCGTTTGTATGCAAAACCTCGTTGAAAATTTGGTAAAAAAAGTGTCAAGTCCAGCGCCAATTGAATCCGTATAATTGCTTTTAAATAACGAACGTTCTTTTACGACAAATATTTAGTTGGAGTTTTTTAATTACCGTTTACGAAAGGCCAATTAAAACAAATTTCAGAAAATACCTATGCTTACTGAAATTTAAACCTGAGTTTTTATACATTTTAGTATAATGTACTTAATCATTATTCTATGCGGTATGGTATGAATTTTATAATGGTGCCTTGAGCTGTGTTGCTGAGAGTTGATTTGGGCTACATACATCCGCATAAAATATATACCTGTCCTGGTTTTGGCTTATACGACTAAAACATAGATTGTATGCACTCTAATCATTCACTTTTGACCACAGGCACAGGAGTGACAACTTTTTTTTTTCTTGTACACGTTATTTATGAGTTAACAACAAATATAATGTTTCTTATGCATAATATATTTTAATATTATAATAATATGTAATACTTGAAAGTATAATTCATTGGGAGGCAAGAAAAACAAATTAAGCAATCGTCTCATTCGTGTGATTCACAGTTTAAACCGTGGCCTGAAGCAACTCATCAGCATTAAAAAGTTTCACTCCGCGCAGCATACGTCTTCAAATGTACACATCAGTCTAATTAGAACGCTGAGCCTAATATTCCAAGTTGTTTAATAACCCCAATGAAAACCCTGTGAAACTTCAATGAGAGGCTTGACTAATCTTTTATGTGCTCCAGCTCAAAAGTTAAAAAAGCTAACGTAAAATTAATTATAAGTTTAAGCAGCGTCAACTTTTTAAGGTCCCATGAATTCTAAAATAGGCACTTGATGAATCCTTAATGTTACCTACCACAAAGTGGAAGGGAGAGACCGACATTTCACTTCAAGCTATAGATTTTGCACATTTATTATGTCAAAACACAGCAATGTAGACCAACTGTTACTATTAATTATATTATGTACTTGGTTATTATCGATATTTCATTACTGTAAGCTGTACTATCTGAATGTTTGTTTATGTGGGAAATATATTTTTCCGTCAACATTACTCATTCATATGACTTCCTTCATATTATTTTCATTTGTCGGATGAAAACATAACAAAAAAAGGCCGAAAGTTTTTACAGGAAAACCGATCGCCGCGATGCCTTAGGGCGGTATCCAGTTACCGATTGGGCAAACCAACTTTGTGTTGACAGAAGCCCACATATTTCGTTCCGAGTTTATTGCAAAGTTCATTGTGCTCGGTGGACGTCATTAATAATTCATAACTGTATTTCCCCGGCTGCCATTATTAAGGAATCTTATTGGCGCGCCAGTAGTTGCCACGTCTGTGTTTAGCGTAATAGCTCTATTACTGTAATGAGTGAGTGAATGGTGCGCGATTGAAACAACTTTATAATGCGGTGCGTTGCTGCACGGCGCAAAGGGTTACGGCACGATCGTTAAAACTTAACAGTTAACGAGGGTGCATTTGCATGCGATATTACACACACTTGCAATGGTGGTAGGACAGTCTACAAGGTCCGTTCGCTACCACCATCTTGCTCGCTAATCTAGCCGCTAAGCAGCAATGCTTGCACTGTTGTGTTCCGGCGTGGAGAGCAAGACTGACACAAGAGGTATTCCATCTTAGCCCTCTGGGTTGGCAACGCATCTACAATATCTTTGGTATTGCGGAATGCTTATCGGCGGTGGTGATCACTTACCATCCGGACCCATTTGCTCGTAATATGAGCAATTAGCAAAGCGGGCTTTAACTCTTTCATAACAATTAGTTAAACTAAAAACAGTTTCCGTTCGTTATATAGGCAGTTAATTTAATTTTATAATCGCACTTTCAAATACTAAAACTCTTAATCATTTTTTAAAGTTTCTGTCGACCTGTTTGGAATGCAACTGAAAGAAGAAGAAATTATATTCCAACAGCGATAACGTAATTTTAAAACTTTATACGCGAGAAACTAATTCCAATGATTGTTGTGAAACAAAAATGAATTCTAAACTGTTTGAAACTTTAACGATTTTAAGTCACATTTTATAAAGCAAAACGAGACTTATTTGCCATTCGATTAAACGAAATGTGCAATTGCACGAATAAGGCCTTTTATACTTTATGTATTTTTGCTTTCCTTTTAATAACAACCTCTTTACGCCAATCAATAATAAGGCATATTTTTATTTACGATAAGAAAGTATTCCATACTCTAAGTTGTTACACAAAATGCTTTATTTTTGATTTTTCAGATTACCATAATAACTATCAAGCTTGCGAAGAAACGAAGATAAAATTAGCTAAAGGCCAATTTTTGCATAACTTTGAAGTTATTAAAAAGAATCCGAGCTTATACCACTAGAGAGGATAGTATAGGGTACCTACCGTAAGAGTATTTCTGTCGCGAACTGCCGTAGATCAAAGTGCAAAGTATCTGGGGCATTACTCTTCGACTGTCGCGAGCACCGCCGGGATTCCCAGCACAGGGGACGCACTTCTACCGACAAATGATCAAGTTATATTTTTTCCAGGTATTTGCGGCTGCCATGGGAATTAGAGTCGAAATGAGATGCGGTAAATTTATGTACGTGCTTTGGTTCGTGATATTTTTATTTTTGAGACACAGTCGTTATACCGTTTAGGCGATAGTTTTATTGGTCATACTGTAACCAGTTGGTTGCAGTGCCACCTCGAATGGGTTAAGTAGTAGCTTACTTATTAATAAAAATGGATCACTCACTTATTTCATAGTCAAGGATTGCCCGACTTGTTTCGGACCAGTCCGTGGTCCATAATCACGAGCCCCCGCGGCGGTGGCTTACTAGCTTACTGCTGTGATTTGTACGTCGAGTGGTGAGAACCAGAGGCTCAGGGAGGAGGGTTCAACCTTTAGAAACCTAAAGTTCTCTCTCTAAACGTTAGCAACGGATCAGCCATTCTCTTAGAGTTGGGCGGTGGTGACCCATTTTCATCAAATGAGATGCGTGGTCATTTATTGCCTTTTTTATACATATAAAGATTACATTTAAAGTACGCTTAGAACCTTCTAAGCGCTATATTCTTTATCATTATGACCCATCACCATAGGTTATTACGTATGCGACATGAAAATAATACAGTTAAATACATTTTAACTACAATTGAGCTAAAAACCTAACCAATACAAAGCTTAACTTAAAGGAGTATTTTAAAATCCCTCTGAGTAGAACGTTGACTCCTGAAAATATTGAGGTTGCAGAAACTGGGCGGAAGTGCAACTTAATACGTTTCCACTGAACAGCTCACTGAAATGTTACGGTACCTTTTCAGGTGTCAGTCCTTACCGTTTTCATTACGACTAACTTGAGACGATGAAAAGGCTTAACTGAACTGCACTGAATCGAGGTTGAAACACGAGTTTCGAAGCACTTTACAAAATATGAGGGAGTTGATCTCGTACAGGCACATTAAATGAAAAGTTTAGATATAGGTACGAAACCTTAATTCACAGCACACGAAAAGCTGATTTATAACTAGACTTTAAGAAACAAATCTTATTTACAATGAAAAGGGTACAAATATAAGTGGGTAGATGTATTTTTTTTACAATTAAAAAACTCAAGTGAATTTGAAAATTTATGATTGATAACTAAAGTATTCAAAGAGATACATTCCGCTAACTCTGAAATTAAACTTTCGGATTCTAAACGGATGCCGTAAAACAGGTCAATAAAAAAATGTGACTTTGATAGTTTTAAAACCTTTATAAAATCAATACAGCTCATATTAAGCGAGTTTTTGCATAAAACAACTTCAGAACATGGGTTCTTCATGAGAAAAAACCCTCGGAACTAAAAAAATACGACTAAGTATGATTAAGATATTTAACCCGTAGGTACTTCGGCTATCGATGGCTAAGTATATACAGAATTTGATGTACTGCTTCACATAAACAGGCTTAAAGTTTCTGGAATTATCAAAAACAAATGAAAACTGATACATCAGTGCAATAGAATGCCTATTGCGTTACACTTTTGTTTTCATTGTTCACGTTAATGGTATGATATGAGGTGACTTTGTTTGTGTAGTCTTTTATGTCTATCCTGTTTCTATTATAAAAGATGAATCAAGTTTAGCCAAACCCGAGGAGTTTTGAGGAGATAATGAACTGTTTCCATTTCAATAGCTTCCTTATCATTAACTTCGAGACAGTTATGTTTGAAGTAAGCAACGTGTGTGTATAGTTTAGGCGGTTAATTACTTTAGCCTTGTTACTTATACATTTCTAAATATGCTCACAAAATATTTTCTGTGGACGAAGATCAATAAGTGGTAGGTAAAGCCTTTGTGACCCTAAAAACGGCCATTAATGTATGTACGAGTACGTTTCAAGCTTTAGTATGTTTCAGAATAAACGCGGGTAGCAGTTAAATGTTTACCTCACAAAGGAAGCTTACGTTAAGGTTTAAATTACTCCTAATTCAAAATAGGTGAGGTAATAAGGATAAAATATTACAGGTACACTTGTACAAAGGCCCACAATTTATGTTTAGTGTGGGTACTAATATCTAACACGAAGGAGGAAGTGAAAAATATAAATTACGACAATGGTACCAGACGACCGACAAAACTCATAAAAAGTCGGCACCGTGTGAACTTTCCCTTTGCATATTCATGGGGCAAACTCTCTCGGAAGTTTTTGGTGAGAAATTATGGTAATAATTTTATACTAACTTAATCCGTCTTGCTGAGATTTCATAAATTAGGAGTTGTACAGAAGTCTGGGCGGGCCGCGTGTGGCCTGATGCCTGAGCTTTAGAACATCTAATTTAATGTAGATGCTTGGACGGCTTGGCAGGAACTTGGCGCTCGTTTTAAATTCCTTGTAACGTTCGTCCGTGTCTCGATTATACGTGATGTGCCGCGAAGTGCGCATCAGTTGAGTTCCTCCCTCTTACCACTTAACTATTTACGCCTCGCTTGAGCTCAAATTTAGAAGTGATTTTCTGAAAGTGAGAAACGCCCTTTTATTAATGAGTTCACACGTCGCTGTCAGATATTAAGTGCGTGAGGGATATTAACTTCCCTTACGGCTGAAATGTTTTGCTCTCGATACCGGTTGTTCCTTGTACTTGTACCTATTCTACTGTTTAAAAGCTCTTTATTAAGGCTCGTGCCAGCGGTACCCAGACACAATAAGTTGTTCTATTATAATAACCTATTTCAGTTTACGACCGACGAAAGCGTTAAAAGGTATTAAACGAAATTAAGGTTTTTTTCCTATCATACATATAAAAAAACTTTTCGAATTCAATTTTTAAAGCTATACCGAGTACTCGAATAGCTAAAGTGACGACATAAATTACAGCCCAGTGTTACGCTCAATTCCGTCCAATTGTGAGGAGAGCATGGGATTCGAATTTGCCTAAGCTTTGAGAGGGCATTCACGTGCCGCCGCCGGCTAAACAAAAGGCGGCATATAGGAAGATTTATGAACAATTCACGACGCAATGATGTGGGGTATCTATTCAGATGCCCTTTGTATTTTGGAGCAGGGTAGCGAGCACAAGATGATGTATGTCTGCGATACAACAGAATACATCCACTTGTCGCACCTCGCAGTTACTCTGTCTTATTATTTTCAGTTTCCCTGACACTGACAAGGAGAATGATAAAC
Organism: Ditula angustiorana; assembly: GCA_963691745.1. Classification (NCBI taxonomy): domain Eukaryota; kingdom Metazoa; phylum Arthropoda; class Insecta; order Lepidoptera; family Tortricidae; genus Ditula; species Ditula angustiorana. Next base: position 10,002,017 of record OY829478.1, read on the forward strand.
AGCTGTTACGTGGAATGAGTTTGTTTTTTAAACTTTATTGAAATACTCTTATTGATCTCATACCAGTATTAATTGCGTGCCAACCCTTTGATGCCTAGGCTGAAGGCTTTCTATTTACGTTTTGTGATGACGTGACTGGACAAACAAACGCCTAGTGAGAAGGGTGCCGTTAATGTCCTCACGCTGAAAGAGGACCCCATGCTGACACTTGAATAGCCTATGAGAAAACCCAATATTCTTTTACAAGGCACCTTTTAGCTCAGCATCGCACCAGCGCTAAGATTGTTACGGCCTCCTTGCGCGACATTCTGCTAATATAAACATTACGACACGGAATAGCTAAGGTAACAAAATGTATCTTGTGTGTGAAAAGGTGTTTACCCTGAGCCATTCATTACATTTTCTCTAATACGGAACGAAAAAAGGGCACCTGGGACCGGAATGAATGATGTCGTTTCGTTTTCTCTTATTCATCTTTGAATTCGTATTGTAGGAAGAGGGCATGACGCCTTAAAACACGGTAACTAGTATATTTGCATAAGTTATTTGAGAGCGTGCGCCTGGCATATTGCCGTGAATATTTAATGCCTTCCCACGAGTGCCTTTCTGCCCCGAAAATATTTCTTTGAGGCATCCGAAACACTATTCAGTGTGGCACGCCTTCTGAATAGAAATTTTCGCGATAGAAAATGCGTGTAGTATTTCCGTTCATAAGAGTATGCTTATGTTCGGATGCTTTTAGTGGAATCACGGTATCGCGTGCCGTGTGTAATAAAGATTACGATTAATAACTCCGCGGGTTTTCTTAACAGTAATGTGTTTGGTAATGGAAGCGGGCGGCTCATTCCTCAAACTCAAACTTTACTCAAAGTCTTGATTAAAAGATTGGAATCTGGGAAAGTAAGGCGAGGAACACGAAGACAAAAAAGGTTACATTTAATCACGTTGAGGTGACTGGTGCAGAATAAGAGAAGAGCGACAAAGTATAGGATAGTATTTCAATATCTATGACCTAAATCTTATATCTCCGTCTCTATTTAGGACGTCTTTTCAGGGAAGAAAAAGTGAAGTAATACACATTTATCTAGGAAACATTAGGATCAAGATGGCAGCCGCAACTCGTTTTGTCGCTCAAAGCGCAACTTTTAAGTAGCCTAGTAGGAGAGAGACGTAATGAGCAAAAAACATACATAACTGCTAAAAATTGCTAAAAACATAACCCTTCTTATTGGCTTTGCCGTAGTCAGGTAACTAGCGAGAAAAAGAGCAGGCATGCTAGCCATTCTGATGGCGTATTAAAACTGACTTAGTTTACTAACTAATCTTTTAAAAACTTACACTTCTACTATTTAAATTGGCGACTGATTAGATAATTGCTGATTGAATTATAAAATGTTAAAAGAACATTATGAGGTTCTGGGTTCGATTTCTGAGGGTCACTTTGATTTATAAAACAACTAGCTTCTGCCCGCGGCTTCGCCCGCGTGGCCTACAAAAACAAATGACATCTAAACCCGAAAACCCCAAAACATCGTCATTTATTTATGATGAGCAGCTGCAATTCTAATTCTCAAGTTTATTTTTATTATTATTCTTATAAGCTCACGCCTGTTTCCCTTTGAGTTAGGCAGAGACCACAGAACGTCATTTGCCCTAGTCTTGGCATATTCCCTCGCTCCCTCCACACACATTCATTCAACATGCCCAAACCAACGTTACATTCGTTTCTCTATTCTAGTCACTACATCTTCTTTCAGACCTCACCTCTCTCTTATAACACCATTTCTCATTCTCTCAGTCAGCTTGATCCTACTCATACTACGCAGAGAACGCATGTCTATGGCATTTATTCTACTCCTATGCTTCTTCTCGCAAACCCAGCTTTCATTACCATACATCAACGTGGAAACTAACACAGCATCGTGAACAGCCGAACGTCGTAAAAGGCACGTTTAGCTGTTCACGTTGCTGGATGCGACATTCTGGCTGCTCACAATAGCAAGCAGAGCTCCGAATTTCCCGCTTTCACTCTCCTTTTAATGTCTTCATCGTGCTTTCCATCCCTAGTAAACATACTACCTAGTATACAAATTCTTTCACTTGTTCAACTCTTTCATTACCAATCTTTATTACACATTCAGAAACCACTTCATTCTTCTCTTACACCATTACTTTCGTTTTTGTAACATTAACTGTCATCCCTTAAAGTCTTCCAAGTTTAAATCTTCGAAAAAGCCTCCATACCTTCATACAAAGTTTTAACCCCGTTTCTCTCGTTTTAATTGTGAAAATTCAAATACCCTTAAATACGGCGGTATTCATTTATGCTCAATAGTTCTAATTTTCAAGTTTCTACCTTTAAAAAACGTCGATACCTCCATACAAACTCCCCCCTCCCCGTTTTACCCCTTCAAATAAAAAATCTCAAATCTCTGAAATATCTCATTATTTATTTATAACTATCTCCTGCCCGCGGCTTCGCCCGCGTGGCCTACAGAAAACAAATGTCTTTTTTTTAGAATCAGAAAACTTATTAGTGCTCTCACTCCCTCTCATATTTTCACAGCCCGTTTTGCCCCCTTCCAATGTAAAAATCCACATACCCTAAAACAAACAATCATTTTGAAGTCCTTATTTTTGAATAAACCGATACCTCCCCTCCATACAAAGTTTCACCCCCGTTTCCCACCTCTTAAATTCGATAGTCATAAAAACCCGAAACACATAATTATTTATTTATGATAAGTATCTAAAATTCAAAATTTCAAGTTCCTATTAAAAACCCGATAACTCCATCCATACAAACTTTTACTCCCCGTTTCCCCCTACAAATTTGAAAATCCAAAAACCCTGTGACGCGACATCATTTATTTATGATAAGTAGCTGTATTTCAAAATTACAAGCTCTTATTAAAAAAAATCAATATGTCCTTACAAACTTTCACCCCCTCTTCTCCCCCTTTAAATGTAAAAATGCAAAAATCCTGAAATACGTTATAATACTTATGCTATTTCTAATTCAAATTTTCATGTTTATAACTTCAATCAACAAAGACTTTTATACAAAGTTCAACCCCCAACCCCCGTTTTCCCCCTAAAGGTAAAAAATACCAAAAATGGTTTCTTAGCGGATGCCTACATTATAAAATAAACCTATTTTCCAAATTTCAGCTTTCTTGATTTAATAGTTTCGGTTGGACGATGATCGCAAATCAGTCAGGACATGTTTGCGCGTGGCAGACAGACAGACAGACGGATAGACGGGTGGCAATAGAGGCTTAGTAATAACACGTTAACACGTACGTTATTTTTACTTCAATACAAAAAAATCGTGAATGAACAACTCAAATACAAAATTTCATCCCCCTTTTCCCCCTTAAGGGTTGTAATTCCAATAACACCCGATATACTCGTTGCGTTATAAGCCTAAATAATAAAATGTAGTGATTTTTGCTGTGAAAATGTAGGCCTTTCCATACACAGCTTTATCCCCCTTTTCACCCCTTCAGGGGTGGAATTATCAAAAACACTGAGACCCGTATAAATTATTTTCTTCACGTTAGCCTAATAACAAAATTTCAAGATCCTAACTTCAAAACTGACGGACTTTCATACAAACCTTCAGCCCCTAATTAACCCCTTTAGGGGTGGAATTTCCAAAAATCCTTTCTTAGTGGATGCCTACACTATACAAGGTATCTATGTACAAAATTTCAAGTCTCTAGGTCCAGCGGTTTGAGCTGTGCGCTGATATATCAGTCAGTCAGTCAGTCAGTCAGTCAGTCAGTCAGTCAGTCAGTCAGGACTTTGAATTTTATATATATAGATTATTTCTTCATTAACCCGTATAGGTGTAACCTAGTTTACCCCAGTAACCCCAGTTGTTTTAACATGACCGGCCAAGTTTAGTGTGAGTTTATCTCTATGCGAGCCACTTTTTTATGACACTTGTTTGAGGAGAGGTATAAGTTAAACCTGGCCCAGTCATGTTAAGACCAGTAGTGTCATTACGAAATTACTACAAAAAGACCCCTAATTATGGACACCAGCTACCTCAAAACTACACAAGACCTAAAAGTAGGAGTCTTTGTGAAAATAAATAACTATTCTTTAGTTTGACTTATTTTTTGCAAATTTGGCACGAATTTATATATAGGTAAATGTGTTCTATCAGAGTTACAAAATTACAAAAAAGGTGGTTAGTGCAATGTTATACTCGTATAACCGAAGTATTATGACATTAATTCACATAATTATACTTACCATGTACAGTAGACTAATTTGATTCATAGGCCAGGCACAACCTTTTCTCAATAAACGACATAATGATTTCTCAACAAATGTCATAATATCCCAGCGATGATACATTGCAATAAAGTTCTAAAGTGGTCTACGAATCAAATTGACTGGCTGTACTTCGCTGTAAAATTATAAAATTAAACCTTACTAAAGTTAACCAAACAATCCTATCAATGATTTTAAAAGTTCTAAAACATTGACAACTTCACCGGAAATAACTTTAGGACAGTCTTTGATCAGTGCAACAAACGTTAAGATAACCAATGACCAAACATTCCGAAACGGATATCAAGGAAGTCAAACCCAATTTACCCTCTTTCTTAACGTAAAGTCAACACTTACCAGTGTTTACCTGCCATAAAAAACAATAAACCCCTTCCGCCGAAAATGTTCCAAAGTGTAATAAATCACCATTTTCAATACGGCTTTTATCCTAAAACCTAAAACGAAACAAGATAAACCGGGGCGTCGTTGCGGCCACATAAAACCGCAAAACATTCGAAAATGATTTATAGTAGCCCCGATCTGTTGGGGAGGCTTCGTGGGAGCAAAAACAGATTATCGAAATCCCAGTTATTCCCAGCAATCGGTTTAGCGGCGCGATCCACGAAAAACAAAAAACAACGTTGTTACTTTGCAATATCGTGGCGTTATTTTTAGATAGACCTACTCTTGATGTAAAATTTGTTTGTTTTGCTTTATCTTGTTTCTTTCTAATCTAAATTTTTCTTCTTATTTTCTATTCGTGGAAGTCTACTGCTGAGCACCAAGCACGAACCTTCTCGATACGCGTTAACTCGCTACGTAACTCAGTACATCTCTCTCCAACTAGGCTAGTTAAAATTAAATGCTCTGAGTTACGTGGCGAGTTAACGCTTGTCGAGAAAGTTCGTGCTACACAACCATAGGTCTCGATATCCCAATGATACCTACAAGAAACTGACGTACGCCTTCTGTTTCTACCGGTGTCCAGCGACCTTAATCAACTCTTCGGTCTATGTAGTAGTAGATCCTTATGCGGCATCCCCCAGACTATAGTCTCAAAAACCTTAATGACCCACCGGCCATCATTTCCAAGCGACGTTGCCACTTCAACTAGCAAACATGGAGAGCTATGTCGGCGACTTTGGTTCTGCTATGGATCTAAATTTTAATCATAGTCATTTGTGTATTGCATTTTGAGTGTTGCATAAAAAGTATGTGTTACTTGAACAAAATAAATTACAATACAAGTTTAGAACCACACTAACTCTGATATTCATGGTCACTATCATCTTGTTTCCCAGTAATTGGAATATGCCTCCGTAAATGTCATATAGAAACATGTTTATGATAGATTTATAAGGACACTAGATATATGTTTAATATTACACCTGCCACAGAGCTCACTGTTATATTCGGAAATACAAAAATAAGGTTCTGTGAACAAATAATGGATCACAGTGTTCTTATAAGAATTGTCTCTACTAGGTACTCCAGCTAAAAAATAAAAAATGAAATCTTTTTTTGCTGAATATGGGTTACAATTTCAATTACTTTGTTTAAATTATTCATGATGGTATATCATTACTTACTTATGACAAAATGATTTGCAACATTTCTTGAGAGAGTTTTAATTTCTTTTTTTTTTGTTCTTTTCTGTGTTTTTTTGGGAAATATTTTCGTCTTATTTGGAAAAAGAAACGCATCCATCTTTTTGTTCATAGCTCGCAGCTCGCGGCCGCGGCTGAGCACACTTGTGCCATAAAAAAATCGACTCGCGTAAAAAGTGTTTGGCAAAATTTGCCGCAACCAAAATATATAACTTTGTGTTTAGCTTTGGTTTTTCGTTTTACGATTGAGTTGTTAACGAGAAGTGATCAATCGGCTTTTAGATCAGATGTGGGGTAAATGTGTTTCTGATAATCTTTTTTAGAGTAATTTAAGTAAAAAAAAACTTTTTTTAGCCAGTGTCTATAATTAATATAAAAAAAAATTATCCACGCATAACTCAGAAAAATCGCAGATTTTATATCAAACAAATTAATTGCGCACGGTCTCACAATAGTTGATCTAATATCTTTATTCACTTCATTAATGTTTTCAATTTAATTTCAATGTCAATGCCAAAAACAGCTAGATCATTATTATATACAAGGGCAACATTGGTGTCGGACTTTAAGATAACTTTCGTAACCACCGAACCCAATAGCAATGCCAAGTCCATGGAAACAATTATCAAACTTCAATATAAATGATGCTGTAATTACAACGAAAGGTTTCTAAAACCGAATAACTTTATGAACAGTTCGGTTGTTTCCGCCGATCGACGAGTATTGCCGACTGTAGCTATTCGCTACGCCGTAGCGAAATCTGTAGCGCGGCAGTCGCCTCGTAGCCGTCGTAGCAATACCACGTCTACGAACTGTCAAGGAATTTTACGTTCGAATATCTCTTAGTTCGAACAACGGCAAGCATAAATTTCTAGTGGACTTCGTAAATAATGACTCTATCAGAAGTAGAATAGTTCGTTTCTTCATTGTTCCAGTGCCTATTTATTGACATTGTGCTTGGATGAGTTACTTCGCAACAGGTAAGAGTTCTTTATTAGCAACCTTAATGTTTAGTTATTCGTTGTATCTGTTTTTATGTTCTAAATATTCGTTTGTAGACTTACAAGGGTTATTTTTAATGCAATTCCGTGGTCGAGGTCACGGTCACGGTTAAGTTTCCTTAGCATCATTCTGAACTATGTTTTTTTTTACTAATTCAGTGATTTATTCATGTAAGTTTTTTTAAGCATAGCCTATTGGATTATTTGTTAGTATTTATCTCATTTTGATTGAATATATTATTCTACTTAGCTACATAAGATATTATCATTGATTGAAGATTTACCTTTGATTTAACTTATTTAATTTTGAATCATTGCTTCCACCCCAACGTAGCAATGTTAATATTACTGTCAATGATTTTTTGTAAATTTTGAACTATCTTTATCTACAGCATATAGATTCACAATCTATTATGTAGTTTGAACTTAAATTTAGGAGATAACTATTGCAAATCACAGGAGACGTACCAATCAAGCAGAAGTTGGTACTTATTGGATTCATACATATATTTTAAATGAACGGACATTGTTTATTTAGGATTAGGACAAATAGCTGCACACATCTTTGATGCAATTTAATGCTGTGTGTGACTGTTACCAGTCGACAAGGAGCCCTCGTGAGAACTTGCGCCTAAGCCCTCGCGTTGCGAGAGTAGGCCTGGATGTCTAGACGATGTGAGATTGAGTTAGCGCCAAAACGCTAGTAGAAACGACAAAATGTATGAGTTTGACATTGGCGATCGACAAATTATGACGGTTGCTTTCGCCTTCTGCAGTGAGACGTACCTAGGCCGGAAAATATCATTATAAGTTAAGTTGAGAGAATTATGAGAGAGAAAGATCTCTCTTTACCGTGCCCTAGCGTTACCGTGTACCAAGTTTTTGCTGTCATTTGTAATGTAACTTTATACATTTCGTATTGACTGACAAATCTAAACTGGTAACCAATTCGCTGTGGGGACAGGATCTTATTAGAGGTTGCCCAGTGATGGGATAAACGTATTAGGTTCGATTGTCTAGAGATTGTAGGACCTAACGATAGGAATGTAAGAGTAAGTATAAAGTAAACCTAAATAATATCTGCGCCACCGCAGACTCTTTTCTCAATAACTATCATTATAATTTTTCACAACGAATACGATACAACCAAATACGACAGGATTGTATAGTCACCCAGAGTTTCAATCGTTTGACCGTATGAGAAATAGTCGTAAAAAGACCTACTTTTATTTGGCTGTATGCGACTAAGGTTCGTTTGTACCTATGCATGACGGTCATCATTTCCCGTCAGGTGTCTTGCATGCTCGTTTTTCACTATTGTTTATCAAATAGCTGTAAAATATAAAGGAATTTTACAAGTTATTTTAACCGTTTTTCCCTGTCAATACTACTGGAGACCTTATTTTTTTATTACAAAATCGTACAGAACCCATGCGCTCGCAACTGTAGAAAACATTTCGTTTCATTCTTTCCGATGCCGGGAGACCAGAAACGAGGCTTTTTACGAAAAGGGATTAAACTTTAATTAGTGTTCAGCACATTTATTTCCACTGACGTATTTGAAATGGAATTTCCCTTAATTCTATTAACCTTTTATGTGTCACCAGATTACGAAATAGGTTTACAATAAATAAATGAATAACTTCAAACAATTCACACTATTACCTAGCCCCAAACTAAGCAGAGCTTGAACTGTGGGTACTAGATAACGAATATTTATACATATCTAGATAAATAAATAACAGCATCCACGACCCAGGTAGAAACATTCATATCATATTCATCACACAAACATTTGCCCATGGCGGTAATCGAACCCGCAACCTCAAGCTTCGCAGTGAGGTTCTCTAACTATTATGCTATTCCATAGTCAAATGTGATGGTACTTATTGAAAGTTTTACTTCATTTAGAACTTAATTATGATATTGGCAATCATCTTTAACATGATAAGGGAAAGGTTGGACACCCCCTATTTACGTCACTGCAGTCGGCTCCACGCACGCTAGTTTCAAATTATCTTTTAGTATTGGTACAGTATTAAACATTTCGACTAAGTTTTACTTTTTTTTTATGAAATAGGAATGAAAACAAGTAAGTGGGTCACCTGATGGTAAGTGATCACCACCGTCTATAGACACCTGCAACACCAAAGAGATTGAAGATGCGTTGCCAACCCAGAGGGCGAAGACGGAATACCTCTTGTGCCAGTAATTGAACCGAAAACTACTAAACTCACTAACAATATATGACTTTGTAAAGACTTGAAATAAACGATTATTTATTTAGCTTTTACCCGTAGCTTTGCCCGCACGGGATTTTACGGGATTTTTACGGGATAAAAAGTTTCTTATGTTCTAATCCTGGATATGATCTATCTGTGTACCAAATTTCTTCTAAATCCGTCTAGATTTTAATGCGTGATTGCAAAACAAACATCCGAACATCCAAATATCATTACTTTCGAATTTACAATATTGACAGGATTATTATTTAATGTCGGTAGCCACCCGAGAGGCCGCACCTGAACTAGATGGTCCAAAAAAAATCCGTATTTCTCTACGATGCCTTCCACGTAGCCCAATACCGCAGCAAATGGAGAAATATTCTCAAATTTTTGTAATCGAAATTTACTTCTGCTTTTTTTAACATTCAAATAAATTTTAAAGATAATGAAAAATTAGTTAAATTAGTTTAAAAAATTAATAATTTAAATTCAAATTCATTTCCCATAATGTGTTAGTGCAGGGTATGGTAGGTAATGTGGCGAAACTGGAAAAACGCAAGGCACGGATACTGATGTAGCAGGTTCGAGTCCTGCCATTACCCTAATTTTTCTTTGTGTTGTCATCATTTAAATTTATTTGAAATATTAGCAAACAGAAATTGAGTTAACAGGGGAATCAGCACCCTTGGTAATGAGGAGCACGACTAAAGGAGAAGGTTTTTATTGGGTTGCTGTCCATGACTACCATATTACCATATGGTTACTGCTACCTCTTTATGCATTTTTTTTTAATTTTTACTTTAAAATAATGCTTACAAAGTTACGGCAGTAGGAAGGTGTATTTTTTAATATATTTAGTGTACAAACCGAACACTGCCCCGGCTGTATTACTGAACCCTAGTACTTCACCTTATACGGGCACTTTCGGTAATTAATTAGTGCTTTGAACGCGATACGTTCCGCTCGCGTCAAACAATATCTCGTTTTATTACACGCCTTAATGAAGATTGAGGTACACAAATTAGGTCGGCACCTATTACTTTCACCTTTGAGGCTAAATTTACCACGTGAGGTCGAAATAGCCTAGTGAATAGCGGCAGCAAAGTCAAAACTTACATGTTGTTCTAGGTACTTTTGATACTCTTTCGAAATGTTTACTATTTATTTTTGCATCCAAAAACAAACTACAAAACGGTACGCATTAGTTTTTTTATATTTAAAATAAAAAGACTAACGAGCAAGTGGGTCGCTTAATGGTAAGTGATCACCACCGCCTATCTACACCCACAACACCATGGAGATTCCAGATGCGATGTCAACCCAGAGGGCTAAGATGGAATACCTCTTGTGCCAGTAATTACACCGGCTGTCTTGCTCTCCACGCCGGAACACAACAGCAAGCACTGCTGCTTAGCGGCAGGATTAGCGAGCAAGATGGTGGTAGCGATCCGGACGGACCTTGCACAAGGTCCTACCACCCGCAAACCCTACCTCCCTATTTCATCTTATTCAGATTTGTTAAATAAAAAGTAAATAGAGAAAATATCATTAAAATATCTTTATTTTTAGTTTTACTAGTTATAAGTAGCATATTTTACTTTTTCACCGCATACAGCTAAAGGGTAGAGCATTGTGATTTATTGTTCTATATCTTATTTTCTAAAAGTGAAATAGCTGCCAAGCGCCATTGGAAAAATTACAGTTGCCAAGATAATAATAGACGTTCAAAGGCGAACTTATATCCCTTTAATCCCCTTTTTGCTACATTTATGTATAAGTAAACTATAATTCAAGGTGGCTTGAAATTAATATATTCTGTTTACCTCCAAAAAGCCTTTAAGCGACAAATCCCGTTTATACGCACCGTTGTCCAGAAGCTGTTTACAGTCACTTACTGTGGGCGACTACCGTAAACCGTATTTAATTATGAACCATAAATGGCAGTGCAGTAAACATCAAAGTAGCGAAGCAAAAAAACTGTGCATAAAATATTGTGAAGAGAAGATGTATTTTTTTGAGAGAATTATTTTAAACTTTAGCGGTTTACATGCATATCATTTATAACGTCTATCGGGGTTTTAACACGAACTAACATTGCTTATTTACCTTGATATTTTGACAGTGTTGTAACGGCCGTAGTCAAAAGTAGACCAGTAGAGTGGAGTCTATTCGTGACCACGACTGTTACAATAAGGTCGAAACGTCGAGGTAAATTATCGCGTTAAAGTACACAGACACTTTACATTTTTTAATGATTTTTTGAAAGTAAGTACTCCAAATATATCAACAAAATCTAAACTCACTTTACTAGTGTTTGTTTCATTAGTTTTAATTAAATTCACATTATATGGAATGAGTTCAAAACAAAATAAAAGAGTCAGCCAATTTATAATAAAAAATATATACTTACTTAGGGTTACTAAGTAAGCATCTCTAAACCAGGGTACAGGTGAATTATGGAGTACCGTAATTTACCAAAGAGTTAAAAAGTTGGCCAATTATAACCGTTCTTAGTTACATAAGAGTACATTGAATATTGAAAATAGTGGTAGCCCACTTCCATTGTTTAAAATTAGAAAGCGAGTCAGAATATTTGGAGCGATTCTGAGCTGAGAATGCAAACGATATCACATTAGGGTATTTGATGCTTCGAAATGTTTGGCACGGAAAATTGTAACCTAATAATCATAATACCTCGTACTCGCTTCGCTTCTATTCCATTTAAGATATTATTATGCAAGCGGAACCGTGAGCATCGAGCTTTATGCGTTGTCATAAATGACTATGGCGGTTTTATATGCATATACACTTACCCCCATAAACGCTCAGTAAACCTATGTTACTTAACACATATGTCATCTTTTTCCGTTATCGTGAGTTTTGCTTTCGAATGAAAGGAGCAAGACATATGAGAATGAAAAGTGTACTTTGCGAGTAGGCCACATTTCTCTATTTTACATGAAAGACGTTGGTAAACTTTTGTGAAACGGGGGTTAGAGATAAAAGTTTCCATCTAGTAGTTACGTTACCTTGACGTAACGTTTTATACCCTTTCCTTAACCGTAACTCACGTTCTGGCGAACCTTTGAGGTGACAAATGAGCAACCTCCCACTTGGCTCTGCCACCAGCTACCGCAAACAAAGCTAACCTAAACAAATATAATCAAGGAGAGGTAATTTAAACTCGACCTAACATTATATACAGCTTGGACAACTAAAACGAGGTCCAAAAGTTTTCTTTTAATTATGAGCTGTCCTTTCTTTATAGACAAGACTTGAATTTACCGGTATGCCTGAGGACATAATTTGAGTCCAATTTTTTATCTGGACAAAGCTACTACTAGCCGGTATTCTGTTGTAATGTGATACAACCCTGGTAAAGCCCTATTCCCATTCGTACCCCAGCCAGTAGATACATACAAACATTCGCGAGAAGTGTACATATTCATTATACATAGATACCTATTTACTAATTATCTATAATAATAAAGTCAATCTTCAGAGTCATTTATTAGAGAACTCTGATTCAGAATGTAAATTAATTCGCTTGTTTTTTGCGTTTCGCTTTTAATTGAATAACAAAATAACCAAAACCGGCTGATTAAAGTCAATCAAATAGCCATTGACGTAATGTTGTAAAAAATAGATACAAACCCCAGTTTAAATCTTACTGTGCATTTTTGCACGTATCATTTAAAAAAATATGGCTTTGGGTTGGACAGTTTTTGGAGCATCTAAATTTTGCTTTTTTTTTGTATGCAAGAAAAATATTACTATTTTTTTGTCTTTCGAACAGCATAGAGTACTATCATAATAACACTGTACACGAATTTTAGGCTTTTTGTGGCAGTTAAATAAGCAGGAATAAAACGTTGAATCTGTGTAATTAGAGTTAAAACTTTTAACATTAATTTGTTTTGTGAATAAGAGTATATAGGTGTTTCTTTTATTTTTATCTAACCAAAATCTACGTAGTAAAGACAGATTTATGTGTAAAAATGACACTTTTAGCAATCGTGTAGTGTAGACTAATAGACCTAAGTGGTCTGAATGCTGATAAACGTTTACTATTATATTAAACTAGCTGATACTCGTGACTTTGTTCGCGTGGAATTAGTAGCCTATATCCGTCAGGGATAGTGTAGCTTTCTATCTGTAAAAAAAAATCAAAATCAGTTCAGTAGATCTACAACTAGAACTAGAACTACGTACGTAATAGAACTGTTTTATTTATTTCTACATCACCATCTTGTCATTTTAGTTTTAATTTCTATCTCTATACAAAGGTTACCTGGAAGAAATCGCTATCAAGCGATGAGACCGCCTTTTGGATACCTATATTTAAGATTTATCTGTAATTCTGTTAAATTGTAATGTGGTCAAAGTCAAAGTCAAAATATTTTATTCAGATTAGGCTTACAGGTAGCAGTTATGAATGTCAAAAAATTTACCACCGGTTCGGAAAATCTTCCTCAATAAAGCATATTGTATTGTATTGTATTGTAAATCCAGAGATTACCCCTACATACAAACAAACAAACGAAGTTTACCTCTTTAGTATATTAGTGTAGATAAGGAGCAGATGTAACGCTCATCGTACCATATAAATAACCTAAAATAAACTTTTATTTTTATTTTGGGAGATTTATTACCTTAAAATTCTGTGTTCTCCATAGAACGGACACATTCTTCTTTTATCGTGAAAAAGTATTGGCGTCAGGTAAGGAGCTTATTCAGAAACGAGAAGCGTTGACCTTTTAACTACATTATTTACTTCTCGACCCACGTATAGTAGGTACAGGGCTCTTTTCGTTAGTCGTCGGGTCTATGACCGAAAATTCTGCCTCGTCACTTCATGGCACGCGTGACACGTTAGGAAAAAGCTTTTTAAAAAGGTTCAGTAAGGTCCTAAAGCCATTGGATTATTTAACGATGCGTCCGAACGACATTAAATGACGTTAATGATGTTTCACTTTCAATGTCACACCGATACAAAAAAGATTGTAAATTAATACGGATCTGCGAACTTGTAACTTAATTACAGAATAGTTACGCTAACTAAACATAAAGCTGCATCATATTCAACGCAAACAATTTCATTACAAACTTAAGAATTCAGTCAACTAAACTTAAGCATAGCACCCAGTCATAATGATCCAGTGACTTGCAGTTTCTGCCGTAAAAGAAACCGGATTTTAAGCTATCCATCAATTTTACTAGCTCTGTTGTAGGGCAAGTTAATACTTTCAGCTTTCGTGAGTTAACGACAGAAGCTTAATCGAGATACAGTCTTACAATAATATTCAATTAGCCATCTATCCTCAGCTACACCTTACCATTGTGGTGCAATTGTATACTTCGTAAATTATTTGTATCAATAACTCTTTAATTATACTGTACCAACAAACTGGAACTAATTACCTTGCTACTCCGCGAAATTGGTATTCGCGGTTCCGTGGAGTAGCAAGGTAATTTGTTCCAGTTTGTTAGTATGGACCTCTGTAAAGAAACGCCTAGATCTATTAATAATTATATTGTACCACTTTTAATTTCTTTTAATGACTGCGATTAAGTAAAATATTTGCAACTCAAGAACGCATTAGTGACCGTGGTTGCGATCATAATCAGTCTTTATTGACGTCGTAATTGCGCCGGCGCCACTAACGTCGCTGATTGCTCGCGTGCCTCGTTAACCCAATAGTCCCGCGAAATATACTTATCAATGCAAGAAAGTATTATGCTTTATATTCTGAACAAAACACAAGCATTATTGACTGAAAGGATTGATAAAATCTTTACGAAGACTTGACTGCGTCAGAAGCGGAGCATTTATTCGTGCTTATTGAGAACCATACCAAAAGCCATTAAGAGAAAGTTAAATATCTGGGTAAGTTAATTCACCCTTCTATGATGGATACATAAAGAAAGACATTTTTTTATAGTAAAAACTTGTTCCTACGTAAAATTGGAGTTTAAATAACGAACGCTGTGTCCTGTTCCTTTTTTCAACGTGGCGATTAAAAATTTAAACCGGATGGAATTTTTTCTCTGTTCTCTTGAAACGGAAATATGGTTAATGTTAGACATTTTAGGCATAGTAAGCTTTTAAAAGTATACCTAATACTTTCAAAGGCTTACAATGTAAATAAAACTTAACAGCTTTGTATACCTTTTGTAAATTAAAAACACTCCATACTTCCCTAATACAGTCAAAACTTTGTGAAGATGCAAATGGAAGCACGGTCACAACAAATTAAACAGTAATATCTAAAACGGCTATGTCTGCCTTCCTTTCAAATAATTCGGTCAATTTGACATTACTATAACAACGGGGAAGCATCTAACTGAAACCGCTGCGAAGGCGGGAAAATGGTACCCGTGTACCGTTTCTTGCACTGCCATTTTGTTTACTACAGCAGTAAGAATTAAACCGGGGGTGTTGGGTACACGGCATGCCGAGGGGGTCTGTCTGTTTAGCGCCACGGGTAAACGCCTCGCATTGTTGACTTGAAATTCTGAATTTATTATTAGGTAACTAACTTGGTAAGGTAAATTAATTTGAGATTATAAGCCTTCGAGCTGTTCGTTATCTTCCTAACTCTCGACTCAAGTTTCGTGTAAATAAAGCACGTTTTGTTTTAAGCGTCTCCCGTTGTTTATGTCGCTGTAGATATTTGTCTGTAGATGTAACATTGTGTCCTTGGTTTGAATTTACTGAATTAATCATTGAATTATGGAATGAATTTGACCCAAAAATTAAGCTTACTTCGAATTTTGCAAATGTCTAAAATAATATGAGAGAACCGACAATTTTATTCCATGTGAAGCAAAACTAGATAATTATTCTCTAAGGGACGGTAACTTACATTATAACTAAGTCGAAACCTAAATTAATATTCATACCCAATACGCATAGACTAACTTCAAGCACAAGCTGCTTTCCAAAGGCTTCCTAAATGCTAATTCCTCATCTGCAAGTACATAACTAATTAATTCAAGAACTATTTAAGTAGTCTTAAGCAAAATGTATGTACGTACCCGTAAATTAATGTAATCTCTGTTACTCGGTAGTTTCATAGTATAAGTGTTCTTGCTAAGTAGTAACGCAATATCGAATGCGAAACCTTAAGCTCGACAAGCTTACTAGCTTACTACACCTGACACCGGAGAGAATGCAATAAAATTCCATACTAACTGTTACCTGCCAACATAACAGTATCAGCTTTACGGCGCAAATAATAGAGAAGGTAATAGCGTGTGCGGTGTTACCACCTGCGCTGAACAACGTTGTGAACTTAACGTTAAAAGTAACAACGCAAACCGTATCTGGTCTTCTTTATTGCTCATTAATGCTGTTTAACGTAATTATTTCTTGCATTAAAGTTAATTATGGCTTCTTTTGTTGTGGTCTGTAAACGACGTCGCTATTCTTCTTTTTACCTAACTGCTGCCAGAAGGGAGGGTTACGTTTTTTGCTTCCGTTATATTGAAAATCAAAGGCGTATGCTACACAGTCAACATTACTTGGATACCGACGACCGGACGACCGGATAACCTAGTGGTTAGTGAGCCTGACTACATAGCTTAAAGGTTGTGGGTTCAATTCTCACAAGGGGCAAATTTTTATATGTTGAATATTAATGTTTGCATGTAAAATTGTCCTGTGTGTGTTATTTTATTTTGTTTACTTGTGTAAATCAATAAAGAGTATTTGTTGTTGTTGTTTGCACCTGAGACTTACATTATTGACGCCCGGACGCTTAACGACCAGATAGCCTAGTGGTTAGTGACCCTGACTATGAAGCTTGAGGATCCGGGTTCGACTCCCGGAAGGGGCAAATGTTTGTATGATGAATATGAACGTTTGTACCCAAGTCTTGGATGTTAAATGTATTTAAATATGTATTTATCTATATAAGTATGTATATTCGTTGTCTAGTACCCACAGTAAAAGCTTTGCTTAGTTTAGGACTAGATCAATTGGTGTGAATTGTCCTGATATATTTAGTATTTAATTACCTATTATGCGTTTATCTTTATAAATAGTTAGATTAGGTGAATCTTTCGCCTCTTTGTGCTTTTTTATGTAAAGTAACAATAAAAATTTGGTATTTGTTGTTGTTGTTGTATTAAGAGATTACGATCAAAGGGTGGTTATAAACCGAACTCAAGTTTCAGTTCCATATAAAAATTATGTTAGTATGAAAGTTTGAGTCCGGTTTATAAGTAAGACGCTAAATCTCGCCATCGTACAAGTCGTGTAGCGTACAACTAAGTGCAAGAGTAATGATCATCCATACTAACTGTTCCACCCTTAACCCGAACCGATTTCCAGCTATTTGGCTCCATTATTATACTTTTAGTTTTCCTTAATGTTATAAAGGGGCGCCATCTGCCGCCAAGGGTCCCAATATGGTTGCCATAGCCTTGAGGTTTACGGTGATGGCCGAAGTCGGATTGCTTCTGGGACTACAGATTAAGGTTTAATAGAGGGAATTCGTTTTAGATCAATATGGAACCGACCGAATGTTGGTATACAAACAGTTTGTTTAGAAGTTTATTGAGTGAACGGCGCGTAAAGAAACTTGATTATGAACTAGGTACTTAATGATCTGGATTGCGATTTTTGAATCTCACTGGGTGACTAAAGCTCGCCAAAAGGGCCGTTTTTCATAGAAATGCGGCCATTCTGGTGAGCTCTAGTCACGTGGTGAAATTCAAAAGTTGCATTTAAATGTCACCTGGTAACTAAAGCTCACAAAAATAGCCGTTTTTCATAGAGATCTAGTCACCTGGTGAGATTTAAAAATTGCACCCCTGCCTCGTGATTCATAATGTATACTATTTACAATTAAATTTTTTATTACACGCTACATTTTAAAGAAAAAGGTCCATTTTAATGTTAGTACAGCTTAGTTCAGGGGTTGCGACATATCGAATCATCAGCAGAACATGTCTTCACGGACAAGGAGTTATAAAACCGGCCACGTGTGAGCTAGACTTGTGCATCGTGGGTTCCACAATGACTTTATTAGCAATTTAATTATTTACAATGTCTTGTGTGTGATAAAAGCATTTTTGTTTTTCAATATATTTCTAATATAACACATTCTCATGTTTCTATTTTGTTTGTATCATGATTCCTCAACATGCAATTAAAAGTGAAGATAAACATGAAACCAATTTCCGTAACATTGTCCAAAATCTTTGTTAGTTGTTGTTTACAAGTTGTTGTTGTTTTATAACTCCTTGTTCGTGAAGACATGTTCTGCTGATGGTTCGAAATGTCGCAACTCTCTTTTCTTGTGAACTGATACCATGTTCCATATTCTAATTATTTATTTAAAGCCTGTACTACAGCAGATTTGTAGGTACACTATTAATCCAAAATGGGTATTAAGGTTATGCGTTCTCTAGTCCAAATCTTAATCCTCTAAACTGGAAATTATTAAAAAGGAAAAGACCTGCTCGTAACTATATAGCTTTGACACATAAAAATATTTACATGACAATGATATATTTTAAGTATATACGCTATTAATACTAAGTTGATGATCACGACTTAGACAAAAAGATAGAAGAAAATCTACCTCTAGCTATGAAAGAATTTGAATAAAATCCCCGTTATTAAAATCTCCTTGAAACATCCTTGAAAAGCTAGTTTAATAAAAAGGCCATGTAATGCAGTGGCCATTAATCTCAGTTGCCAGAGCCACGTGTCGCCGTCCATTGTCTACGAGTCTGCGTTTGCGCGTGTGTGTGGCCACTATTGTGAGACAGCGGAATTCAAATGAGAATTATGAATAAGAATATAATTTCGTGCTCTCTTGTGACTCCGACGTGGTTTATTTTGAGGAAAAACATTTACTTTGAGTTTCTTGCGGCGCTTTTTTTCATCACACAGTAACAATATTTGGTAAATAACAAACATTATGAGTATTATGACGTTTAAAGGTATTCAAATTGCATACAAAACAACTAAATTAGTGATTTTTTCTCATGGCAAAAGGTGTTGAATGTAAATTTGGTTGGTACGGAATAAAAGATCCGCAGCTATTTAGGTAAAAGTGGTCTTGATGAAACAAAATTATTTAAATATTGATAACTTTGATTCAATTGCAGTAAAGCTCATTGAGACGAATTAATTATTCATTATCGGATTATCACTATTTTTCATATTAATTTGCTGTTATACTTCATAATTTTTAAGTTGCATTTTAATAAACACTTTATCAAAATAAGTAAAAAAAAACATTTTTTTTTATGAAATTGGAAGGCAAACAAGCAAGTGGGTCACCTAATGGCAGGTGATCACCACCGCCTATAGACACCCGCAACACCAAGAAGATTGCAGATGCGTTGCCAAGCCAGAGGGCTCAGATGAAATACCTCTTGTGCCAGTAATTACACCGGCTGTCCTGCTTTCCATGCCGGAACACAACAGTGCAAGCACTGCTGCTTAGCGGCCATACAGCCTTAAGAGTAGCCAAAACACCACATCCAAAGGCCTCAATGGCTGTATTATAATAATAATTTCTTGTAATAAATGTCGATAGTGACTTAAAAATGTTCTAAACTTAGATCATGTGCGCGTGACTTGTGAATTTAACACTTAGATTTGTAATTGTTCATACATTGAAGCACAAACTTATGCTACTAAAACGTAAGTAACGTTCGCTACGAGGTAAAATACTGATTCATTTCAACTTGTCAATGTATGTATTGAAAAAAAAACCTATAAGCAATATAACAATTTGTAGTATATTAAAAACAATCTTTGCAAAGTTTGTTTGACCATAAATCAAAACAACAGTTTTTAAAAGTAGAAACAACCACCGAACATACGTAGACATAAATTGCAATGCTCGGCGGCACGTCGCTAGACGGGTCTCGTCACGTCCTAGAAAGTTCTGCGAGATAAAATAGTAGTCGCGGCCGAAGAGAAATAGAACTTGACCTCGTTATTTAGGATCTGTAGCTTAAATAGGCCATATCTATTACATTAACCTATTTTATCATAGAAGTCACATATGCTTTGTTTCTTTCATTCGCCAGCAAACTTTATAATGACATACGAGTATAAAGACAACGCATGTGTTAAATACTGCACGTCTACCTGTTTATAATTTACTAGCGGACTCGCGCGACTTCGCTCGCGTAAAATTAGTAGCCTAAGTCCGTCAGGGATGGTGTAGCTTTCTATTAATGAAAGAATTTTTGAAATCGGTTCAGTAGTTCCAGAGATTACCCCCTACATACAAACAAACAAATAAACAAAGTTTACCTCGTTATTATATTAGTGTAGATCAGAGTAGATGTAGACTAGTGTAGATGAATAATGGGATAAAATTGCAACTTAAATCTCTGTCATCAAGCGGTCTTATATCGATTATTACATGGCCAGAGAATTTGAGAGTGGGATGAAGACACCAAATTCTTGTTTTACCGAATAAATCGGTTTTAGGCCATATTTAAAAAAGTCCTCTGGCATGCCACTAGATTCATATAAACGCACTTGCCGGAAAAAGGTCTTAAATTACGCCTCAATTTCGAATGAAAGTACCTCTCGTATTCGTGATACAGATACGAGTTGAATATAGTAACAGGCTGAAACAAAAGCGTATCATTCTCATGAGTAACTCTGCAAATTTGCCAGACAACCACACCAATTACGAAGCTCCGACGTTAATTTATTAAATATTCCAAAATAATTGCCGAAAAATCGAATCGGCGCGACGACCAAAAATGTCGCGGTAAAACCAAAGGGGTGCATGTTAACTACAGGCGGCGACGGAAAATCCACAAGGGGAATTGTGGGGTGTGGACTGATCAATAGTATTAAATTGCTTTTCCGGAGGTGCAAAAATGTGAGTGAATATTATTTCTGGCAATTCGCACTAAATTAAATACTTTGGATGTAATTTAAATAAGATGTGTTCATGATCAATAAAAACTCTATAAACGCGTAAAAGCGTAAAATCGTTTTCTACTTGTTTTTTCATACGCCGAATAAATCTTACTTGTCCTTAATTAATTGATTCAGGCGTTACTTTGCGGAGGTCCATTTTAACAAACAACATTTGGTTTTGCGGAGTAGCAAGGTAATTTGTTCCAGATTGTTACTTGTCCTTGATGCCCTTAAAACTACGTAAAAAGTAAATTAAGGAAATAAGTGCAAACTAAACATCTTGCACCTTATAGCTAATGCTAAGAAAAAATTAGTAACTGCTAACCAAAAAGGCAAAAAAGTACGTCCAGACTGAAAACTTGAGAAGTCGTCGCTTGAGTTTAAAAATCTCAAAGACGCGAACTCAGATTCGAATCCATAACATCCTGCTACCATAGGGCTTCTAAGACTTTTTTTGGATGCAAGCAGTGATACATCCTTACCCTGTTATTCATAAACGCTGCATAAACCTATGTTAGTTAACATGCTATCATGTCACGTCTTTATCTATCATTGTGACGTTTGCCCTTCTATGAAACAAACAAAACATTTGTTATTTAAAAAAGATAGGTAAACTTTTATGAATAGGGGGGTAAGGATGTATCACTGCTTACACTTAAAAAAAAGTCGTAGCTTATTCATGCCGTGTTCTTAATTCAAGCAACGGATCGTTTTACCCACCAGCATTAAATTTTTGACAGATTTCCCGTAGAACATCTGTCAAAATTTGTGGTAAGTAAAATCATCTCTGGTTTCAATATAGGAACGCGGCATTATTGATGAATAATTCAAGTTAGAAATACCGCCTGTAGCAGCCTTCGCGTTGCTACATCAGCCATTACTTAATATGCGCGTTTTTATACGTAATTAATGGTTTTCCTCGACTTCATTTTTCTTTACTGACTGAATGGGATAATAATTACACAATTTGGTTATTTCAATGATCAAGCTTCGTTTCATCGAAGCCATAATTATCATAAATGCTTCGCATTTCTATGTGAGTCCGTTCTATACCTTTCTGTGTTATTCATGAAAGGAGACGGGGAATCGTAACTGTAACTGTTAAATGTTTTTTTTTTAGTTATCTTTATTACTAATATAAATAAATAAAAAAGTCATGCGTAACAACCGCCTCTCAAGAAGAGAGTCAAGGTTTTGAACCTGAGCTTGGACCTCTGAGTTTTTCGCGATTGATTTTATTTTTAACATGAGCTTTTTGACTTAGGGATTATTAATTATGAGTACGAAAAAAATCCTTTTGTTTTTAATCCGTGACATGGTCTAATATGTCTGCCAAGTTTGATTAAATTCCATCTAGCCGTTGATTAAGGGCAAACATACATATCTAAACATAATTAGCTTCCCATTCATAATATTTAGTATTAACCTTTATTTCAGTTAACACGGTTCATAAAACAACAAACATGTTATAGCATAATATCCATATAAATAAATAAATATCTGTGAGTATGTATGAGGGAGTAGAGGCCAACTGCCCAGCAATGGGACATTTTTTCTTTTACACCACGTCGGTGGCAAACAACCATGCGGCTCGCCTGATGTTAAGCAATTACCGCCGCCTATAACGCTTGCAACTCTGCAAGAACCTTATAATACCTCTCTTGAAGACCCATACACAGGAAATAATTTTTTATCCGTCCGAAAACCGAATTGACTCCGAGACTAATGACATAATTCAAATATCAGGCGATATTCTTTTGTTCATAGGTATTACAATAATACTGAACTCGTGAAATAATTGAAAATGGCGAATGCGGCGGACCGAGATAACGGGTGAACGTTCCATTATATTTGCAGCCGCTGCAATTCATCCTGCTGCGCTTTTTGTTGGTGTTTGCTTGAAAACTATTGATAGCGAAATCAATTTTGTTGGCAGTCGCATGGATTCCGTAAATTGGTACCAGAAAATGCGGGGTAGTGTTCTCGAAATAGATTTATCGGGTTTTTTTGCCACATTACATTTATTTTAATTATTATGTTCTAAAAGGACCTTTTCTTTAACATTTAAAATTTTTAATCTGCTATTGAAAACACTGTCAACGAAAAAATAATACGCACCTGAATATTTGGTTATGTAATTTTTTTTTAAATCGTCATCAATTGGGTAGGATTATCATTTTAAAAAACAAAATAACTATAACTAAAAAAATACATGTATTACTATGGCAATTTAAAGGTATAAAATTTATGAAATAAAAAAATATTGGAACCCAGATATAAAAGAAAACAAACTTTAGTATGGTAGTAACCATATAAACGCTTTTATTGTTATAATAAACACTATTTAGTTTCACACTTTATACATTTACTAACAAAAGTGTGACGTCATGCCTACGTAGACGTTTTGTGTAGAGCGCTCCCGCGGGGCTAGCTTTACACCATTTTTATACCCTATACTTCAACCAATAGTGATCGTAGCCTAAAATTAAAATAATGTAAGATATATATCTTCTTTCGCCAAGTTCTGTAATTTTAAGAATTGAAAAAAAAAAGTCTTCATGGCTATTACTGTCTCGTTTCATTGTCCGCAGATTAGACAGACATGTCTTCAAGAAACTGGCACGCAAGATCGCCATGACTGCGAAAAAGTAAAAAAAAAACAGAGATGGCGTACAAATGGCTATGCGTGTTGGCCGCGGCGGCGCTGCAAGTAATTGGAGCAGCAAGACCAATGTGTCCGAGCGACCCTAACTGCGTTTGCGGCGGCACACTCGCAGTAGAACTCAATTGCAACATCGATGGTGAGTGCATTTAAACGGAGCGGTTCAACACTTTTCCGCGCGTTCGAACGTGAACGTTCTAAATTTAAATCGTTAAAATTTTTCTTTGTTGGACAGTTTTAATGCTATTTTTGTATATATGCGTTCAATATGGTACGAGTAATACTTCGTATATGTATGAATGGAACCACAGAAGTTGCAATTTGTATTTATAGACAGCAGTGTGAGATAATTTGTTTTCATTGTTACAGGCCGAACCGTTAAAATCAACTTAGTACCCGACATTTACATTAACATCAAATGCGAGAACACATCTTCTCTAGATTACAATAAATTACCAAAATGTGCCAACCGCCAAAATTCGTTCAAATCAGTAAGTTTCAAAGATTGTCCTCTACCAGCCACATCGTTCAAGGATGTCCTCACGAACATGGGAGTTTCAAAAACGATGGCACTCATATTTCAAAACACAAAGAATTTATCTGGATATTTCGATAGGAAGCACTTCGCTGGATTACAAGATCTGACGAAACTACTACTCTCTATAAATGGGAACACCCAACTCCCAGATAATCTATTCATGGACATTAACAATCTTACTTGGTTGAATATTCGATCGAATAGCATTAACCTTTCAGAGAATTTGCTCAAGCCGCTTGAACGGTTAGAAACACTGGAAATCAGCCACAACCATATGACTAATATTTCATCAAATGTGTTTTCACATTTGTCGTTTTTGAGAAAACTTTCATTGTGGCAGAGCAACGTCACATGGTTTTCCAAAGACTTTTTCACTGGAGTCAATGTACTTGAGGAACTAGATCTCAGTTCTAATGGTCTGAACGAGCTACCAGCTTCCATTTTTAAACCCCTGAGAAAACTGAAAAAGTTAACCTTGTTCTCAAACAAGTTTTCGTCGCTGCCTCGGAATTTGTTTAAAAGCAACAGGGAGTTAGAAACTGTCATCATTCTCAACAACGACGTGATACTGAAAGAGTTGCCGAGGTACTTGTTTGGAAGTTTAACGAATTTAAAACAAGTTTATATTCAAAGGTGCGGCCTTGAAACGATTCCTTACGACGTGTTTGTTAATTCTCCAAATATAACAAATATTTCGCTGGCC
Organism: Ditula angustiorana; assembly: GCA_963691745.1. Lineage (NCBI taxonomy): Eukaryota > Metazoa > Arthropoda > Insecta > Lepidoptera > Tortricidae > Ditula > Ditula angustiorana. The sequence goes on from OY829478.1 coordinate 10,026,945, forward strand.
TACAACAATCTCGAGACGTTGCCAGAGGCTATCTTCAACGACCAGATTAACCTTCTCGAGTTAGATTTGAGCCATAACAATCTAAAGGACTTAGAACCGAAACTATTCTCATCCTTGGTTCGATTGGAATCCCTCAACTTGGATTATAATCAATTGGTGGAAATTTCTGGGTAAGCTAAATGAAAATGCTTTTAATTTTAGCAACTAGAGAATAATACATTAAGTAGAAAAAATTGCTTTTAAGATTTATAATGTTCCCTTATTATTAAAAAAATAGTGCAAGCTGTTTAAAAACGAATAAGAAAAAAAGATGTATGTGCTGGAGCATAATATGTAGGTTGCCACAAGTGCTATGGACGTTCTTTAAAACTTAGACCTTCCTTTGTCCGGTAGAGCAATCGCTGTGTTTCCCTGTTCTCGGCCTTCTTTTGGATTTCGTATACGTAGAGAATAGAGAAGCTATGTTATTTATTCACTGATCAGAGAGTGTGCAATAGTTGTACGTTTCTGATGATATTGAAAAGTATTATTAAACTATTTTCAACGTAAAACAATTGTGTGATAACAATCGTTACTTCTGCTGGTTTTTCAATGGCTGTGTACATTTTAGTTCAATCTAATAATATAAACGTTTTCTGTTGCAGGTCCACTTTCTCATCATTGTTAAGCCTTATTTATTTGAGCGTGGAGCACAACAATCTGAAAACAGTCTCGTCATATTTATTCAGCAACAACAAACAGAGAATGTACATATCCCTGGCGTACAATCATCTCGATTTTGAAAACAAAGGACTGGACAACAATACCTGGCCCATGGGGAAAATATCCCCTTTCAGCAATACGTACAATTTGAAAGTACTTAATCTGAGCCATAACAAATTTACGCACACTTTCAACGACTGGTATCTAAATGGACACGAGACATTAGATATACGTTTTAATTTTATAAAACACTTACACGTAAGTTATTTTTGTTTTGACAAATGCTTCTGAATTATTAAGGATAAGAAGAAGCTTTTACTTACTAATGAATTGTCGTTTGGTGAATCAGTGATTCTCTTGTGATCGCTGGTAGCTGACGATTTTATCGTAACCATAAAAAAAAACTATTAGAATGGTAGGTAGTACGTTTGGATATGATGCTAAGACCCTAGGGTTTTTACTCCCTTTTTATTAATGGATACAAAAGACAATTTTGCTGTGCTATGGATATGAGTTTGTGTAACAAGCTGCTGAAATTAACGCTCTTTACCCTATTTCAGGAAAAATCAGGCAACATAGAGTCAGGAAAAAGAAAACGCAGTAGTCAAGATCATATATACCATCACGTTTTGATTGCTCATAATCCTTTACACTGTGATTGTTTAAATTGGAATTTCGTTTATTTCATGAAGAGAAATCATTTCAAGGTAAGACATACAATAATGGTAGTTATGTAGGACTGAGTGTAAAGGAGCGTGAGATGACGTACGAAGATGTAAGAGAGTTAGCATGAGGGCTGTATGAACGAGTGTGAAAGAGTCAGTAGATAAGAATGAAACGATTTGAATGTTTTAAATATGGAAGGGGTTCGAATTTGGTTTAAGATAGCGAGAAGACGTATTAATTTGTAATGATTTTTATTTTGTATTAAAAGACGTTTTAACTTATAATCAAATGGTTTTCCTTCAAATTTAACATCCTACAGTTATATTTCAAAACTGTAAACCGGATGGCCGGATAGCATTTGTATTCAACTTTTTTAATGATGCAAGTCTAACCCTGACTTAAATATTTTACATCAAGAAATGTAGGATGACTTCCTATTATAACATTTTACGTAGATGAAATGATTAAGTAGTGAGCTAATTACTTTGAGACCCCGTGCAATTAGTTCCAATTTGTCTCCTTAATAATAAAGTTTTCAACGCCTGATCACTGACTCGAAGTCGTTGTAAATAGAACAGCATACTCAAATGATTATACCTATCCAACGTCTATTTATTACCTTTAAAGCAAGCTTTCCTCGTATATTTTCACTCTTTCCGTTCAATATGAGCAAGGTGGTGAGGAGATGAGGAAAAAGTCTTCTCTGAGAGTGTAGGTCGATTCATAAAAAGCTGGCGCCGAAAATGAATGAAACCGTCATTCATTTCATAGACATTCCGTGCGAACTCTTGTTACTCGACCTATACTCGGATACTTGGAGTCGCTTTTCCCCAACAACTTGCCACAAGCTGCCTTTGTTGATAATTAATAGTAATATTTTGATTTTCTTAATCCTAACGTAAAAACAAATAAGGCTCTGTCCGTTTTTTGTCTATGGCCTTATAACTCCAGATCCGATGAGCCAATCTCGTTGAATTGATCTGTTTGGTAGTCAAATTTAGCTAAACGATTCGTAACCATACGTTTGGTTGCCAAATAAGATCAAAATTTATAAAATTAGCGTAATTATTCAACATTTATTACTTTTCAGTGGGATGACGTGGGTGCTATACAATGCTCAGCTTGGAGTAAAGTTTGCGATAAAGACACATTGACAGTATTCTATACTATGTCCGTTCTTTTTCTTCTGGGTGCTGTGGCTTCCACTATAGCCATAGTATTTGGCATTAAACAAAAAATACATTTATTAATAAAAGGAACTATTCGCCAAGTACTACATCCTACACGATGTCAAACCAAGCTAAGTTTAACAATAAAATGTTCAAAACAAGACGAAGAATTTGTACAAACCAACATTATGCCTGCGTTTAGTGAATGTCAAAACCTAACAACAGAAATTGTTCATCCTAATAGCCCAGAAGAAATGAAATCTCACCCACACGATGAAAACGGAGGTAGAAAGAGACGCATGACGCTTGTCGTATTCTCCCCAAACTACTTGACATCTGCCTACCGTGACGTGAACATAAAGAAGATTCGCGGTGAGATGTTGAAAGCCAAGAAAACTATTTATGTATTCGCCGATGTTGGCCCTGACAATTCAATTTACGCGTTTCTGAAGGAGCAGCGAGATTATCGCACTACGCTTTTATGGAGTGATCCGAAGTTCTGGGATCATTTTCAGGTGATTGTGAAGTATATTATGCGCAGCAGACACGCCGCGATCCGCGACCGCGGCACGCACTCTGGGAATTCTGAATCTTCTAACCTACCGGGCTACCCTAACTTGTATGCTATCGACACATTCGCTCACAGTCAAGTTTAGTTCAATTTTTTATTTATTTAGTGAGGTAAAGACTGACTTCTCCGCCACGTTGAAAATCAATCTCACAATTTTATTTCCATTAACGTCATTGTAGGTTATAGTTTAAACGTACACACGTATTATAACATGTTTAGAATTGTAATAAAAAATAAATAACATGTAAGTTATTGTAAAATATGTGTGAAGTAATTTTTTACGGAGATATTTTATCATGTAAAAAACTAGTGTAAGAATGATTGTTTGTAATATAACACGTAAGTAGGTAAACCTACTAATTGTTAGTGTTATACCTCTTGAACTTCAAAGAAGTTGGATTAATCACAAGAAACCAACCTTTCAGATGTAAAAGCCCTGTTTTGTTAACATGTTAAGCGTACGTCGTGTAAAAATATTAAATTACACATTAAGTTTCAAGGAAACTGTATATTGCTAAGTATTGTAAACTACAGTTTATATATTAAAATAAACCACAAAAATTACAGTGTACAAATTTATTTCCATTTTTCTACATTTCATTGATTACCAGTCACTGGGGATAAAGAAGTCTGAGAAGGCAGTAATTCTAACGTAACTAACCTGGCTGGCCGAATCAAGCATCGTGGTTAACCTGGTTAAGTGTACCCCGTGTGAAGAAACTGGAAAAAACTCGTTTTTTTATGAAATAGGAAGGAAAACAAGCAAGTGAGTCACCTGATGGTAAGTGTACACCACCGCCTATAGACACCCGCAACATCGAAGAGATTGCAGATGCGTTGCCAACCCAGAGGGCTAAGATGGAATACGTCTTGTGCCAGTAATTACACCGGCTGTCTTGCTCTCTACGCCGGAACACAACAGTGCAAGTACTGCTGCTTAGCGGCAGGATTAGCGAGCAAGACGGTGGTAGCGATCCGGATGGACCTTACACAAAGTCCTACCACCCGCAAAATTCTTCATCTTTATTTCGTTACCATCATTGTGGTGTCTTTTAATACTTTGAACGCCAAAGACGCCTGAAGGCGTCATGCATAAGCTAATGAGACTACCACGCTACCGACTCCTAAAAGCGACTGAGTAAAGCTGTGCTTAGATCATGAATATAAAGTCTATTTTTAAAGTTTTTTTTCCTAATTTTATTGGCACCTGTGTTACATTAGTTCATAGCGCTTTGCATATAAATAACTAGCGAACGCCCGCGACTTCGAGCCTATGTCCGTCAGAGATAGTGTAACTCTCTATTAGTGAAAGAATTTTTGGAATCGGTTTAGTAAGTTTAGAGATTACCCCTACGTACAAACAAACAAGGTTTACCTCTTTATTATATTTGTTAGATTAGGTTTTTTTGCAACAATCTTCGTATAGTATAAGTTTCTGAGAAAATCACATTTGATCAGAAGTAACATATTACAACAGTTATATAAAAACATGGGTAAGTATACCAAGTAAGATTTAATTCCATTATTTTCTGCCTATGACCCATATGAACCCTGCGTGTGTCGTGCTAATATTGCCATCAAATGGTAAAAAATAATCCCACCACCATTTAGAGCTTCCGTGACTACAGAGTGTGAAATGCGAACAATATCAGTTATTACCGCAATAATAATAACTGCACCCATTTTGGTTTACCTCTAAAGCTATGATAATAACTGTCATTATTCTCTGGTCGTGACACAGGGACATCCTACGCAGAAGCTATTTTAATGAATATGGATAAAGATCAGGTTCAGAAGTAATTCCACAGTTCATTACTTGTGATATTTTTAGACCGAGACCGCTTACAAAAATAACAGATCGAACGATAATTGATATTTGGCCTGAAGGTCATATGGGAAGTAATTACTGCCGCCCTTGGTAACCATACCCAAAGAGAATTGCTGATCTGTGGCCGGCCTTTAGCTCTCACCTAATGGACCTCTAAGCTCATACCAGTAAGAGTGTTGTACTACCCCGGTCGTGCTGCAGCCAGCCTAAACACCAAATTTGAAGATCATAACTTCAAAACTGACGGACGTTCGTACAAAGTTTCATCCCCTATTTTACTGCCTTAGAGGCGGAATTTCCAATAATCCTTTCTTAGTGGATGCCTACATTATATAAGGAATCAATGTACAAAGTTTCAACTCTCTAGGTCCAGACGGTTTGAGCTATTCGTTGATATCTCAGTACGTCAGTCAGTCCGGACTTTCAATTTTACTGGCTACTGTGTGATTACGACTATAAAATTAAAATCACCCAATGATGACGTACTGCTTAAACTTACGCCAAAGGCAGTAACGCATAAAGATGCGTACGGAGGTATCGTTAAAGGCCTTATTTACTCTTTCAAGCGCCAAAAGTTAATGGACGGGGTTGAAATTGACGATTTATATTTACTTACCAATATTTGATATAACCCCTATTTTTTTGATTTGTGTCCATTGTGGGTTTAATATGTACCAGTTTCGTAACGGTTTTGTAACTATTTATTTCAGGTTAGTAATAAAATTGTTCTTATCGACCCTTTTGACGTTGAATACTTCAACAGCCCAGTTTGCGGTAAAACACATCCTTTAATATTTTTTTTCTTGCGCGCCAAGCCCGTTAAGTTTCATACACCATTTTCTTTATCTTTTGACAATAGCTTTTTGATAAAATTAAAAAAGCAACCATTCGCAATATTAACGTTCAACCTTCGCAATAACTAATTTTTCAGGCTATTCACTTTTTTGTATTTTTTACCATTTTCATTTGTTCATTTCGAGTTTTCATTACACATTCAGCCGCTGACTAAATCAGCCTTCCTTCAGTTTCTAAACAAGAAGTATTAGAAATTATGTAACCTTCTGAACAAAGAGTCTGAACATTTCAGCCTCCTTTTTTTATGAAATAGGAAGGCAAACAAGCAAGTGGTTCACCTGATGGTAAGTCATCACCACCGCCTATAAACACCCGCAACACCGAAGAGATTGCAGATGCGTTGCCAACCCAGAGGGCTCAGATGGAATACCTCTTGTGCCAGTAATTACACCGGCTGTCTTGCTCTCCACGCCGGAACACAACAGTGCTTGCAGCACTGCTACTTAGCGGCAGGATTAGCGAGCAAGATGGTTGCAGCGATCCGGACGGACTTTGACCTCCTAAGCCTAGTTCGCACCTTTCGAGTTCTCTATGTCATAAATTTACGCTCGCGTATTTGATTGGTCCGCGGTCGGCGAATATCGAGCGCTCGAAAGTCAAAAATCAACCCGCTCTGTTCTCCGAGTTGTCCATCTCCACCCTGGTCTTCGAATTTTCATCACTACCCTACGTGTTATCTACCGCCGCGCCTGTTACCATTCACCTGGTCTACGTCTTCGTGTTCCCAACCTCTACGCCCACCGTTTATTTTCTTATATTTTTTTATAGTTTACCTTTTTTTAATTCTGTAGTTAGTTTATTTTTCTTTTTAAAACATTGCTGCTTCACGACAAGCTATGTAACAGTGAGTAATTTATTCAATGTTCAGGCTTTCCATGAACCTTTTTTTCCTTCGTAAAAACTCTCTTGAAATGAAACTCAGTACCGTGCGAAGATAAGTTCATCCCTTTGATACAAATGCCTGGCAAACAACAGTTGAATCATCGTAATTGGAAAGAGATTGAGTTTCTAATAGGTATAGTTAGCATATGCTTTGTATGCTTTAATGAGATTCGGTATCACATTAACACGCAAAGTGACGCCTCGACAGGCTTCACTGAAACAGTCTTAATCTAGGGATTGTTGGGTTAAGTCTAATCTACACTTCTATACTAATATAATAAAGAGGTAAACTTTGTTTGTTTGCTTGTTTGTTTGTTCTCTGGAACTACTGAACCGATTCTAAAAATTCTTTCACTAATAGAAAGCTACACTATCTCTTACGGACCTAGGTTACTAATTTCACGCTAACGAAGTCGCGGGCGTCCGTTAGTATTAAATAGTTTGTAAAAACCGATTTTCGTACGGACGGCAAATACATAGGAATGTAAGTAAACATGATGTGGCTAGGGAAAGGCATACACACACATAACACAACTATTGGATTACCACATGTGACGACCGGATACTCTAGTGGTTAGTGACCCTGACTATGAAGCTAGAGGTCCCAGGTTCAATTCCCAGGTGGGGCAAATGTTTCTATGATGAATACGAATGTTTACACATGGGTCTTGGATGTTATATGTATTTAAGTATGCATTTATCTATATCGATACCTTGGGGCTCAAAGGGCGTAAACGCCATTTTGGCGAAAATGAGATTTCAATGTCATCTTACTCAGTTTTTTTTTCTCTATCGATCTGTATACTCAAAGTTCTAAAATTCCGATAAAAGTTGTGTTTACGCCCCTTCATGTCGAGGCCTGTAAACACAATATTTTAAGTTTTTTGGTCGTATAAGCAAAGAAACTTCTTGTCAGAAATTTGAAGGGCGTAAAAGTCTTTTCGTTTTTAAAATTAACAACTCAAAGGCGTTTAGGCCCACATATATTTCAGTATTATAAAACAACTTGACTGATACGCCCTATAATCTTTTAATTTTGGTTTTTATGTGGCGTTTAAGCCCAGAGCACTTTTTTGTTTTAAAGTTAGATGCCTTATACGATTACTAAAATACTCATGACCAAAACAGATAATTTATTTTACATCCTGGGGAATCCTGTAATCAAAACTTTTGAAGTTGTAAGTTTTGAAATTATCGAGTTCAGGGCGTAAACGCCTAAATGCCCATACAATTTTTTGTTTTTTGACAACTTGACTCTTACGCCCCATTGAAATGGGGCGTATGAGTCAAGTTGGGTATAGCAAAAAGAAATTACTAAGACCCATAATTATCCTGAACGACTATATTTAGACCCGACAAGGCTACGAAAAGTCCTTTTAATTACTGTTTATGTCTAAGTTTAAAAAGTTGGTTATAGAAGTTTATTTTAATTATAAATATGGTATTTTTGTCATGCACTTTACTAAATTGCATTGTGGGAGTGGAAATGGTCAGTTAAGTTACATTGCGGGGTTAACATTGGTTCCTAACCTGACATCATGAGAATGGTCAATGGTCAATGACAAACCCGCATAATTTTATGACTTAGGTTTTCCATAAATAAACAAATACATTAATAAACCTGTCAACTTGTTCTAGTAAAATATAAAAATTATTAAACAGAAAGTAAGTTAATAATGAGTTAAGTACCTACCAAAAATTTTACTTTAAGTAGTGCAATAACGTCATTTTACATGTTAACGCATACACCATTTCGGACATACCCAAACTTAATGTAACATAATAATTTTGTATAAAATTTAATTATTTGGAGTTTAATACTCTGTTCCGTTAGAACGTTATATTATAGTTTTAAACAATCAATTTTTTTATTATGGTCATTGGAATCAGAGAGGCAGAAACACGAGTGACAAAAATAAGATGGTATAAATTAATATGAAACTTTTATGATGTTATAACAACATATAGTAAGAAAAAAGCTATAAATATTAAGATTTTACATGAGATGTCACGGCTCATGGCGCTCCTAATGCGATCCTTGATTATTTTGTCAATATTAAAGAAATAACAATAAAATCATTTTTTGTAGCTAATGCTAAACAATAAAAACAAAGCATTTTAAGTACTAATTAGTCAGTCAACATCAAATTATACTTTAACTGTAGAAGTAGCTTCTTAAAAGGTGAAATTTTTATTTAACTTCTGCCTCCATTTGTGTTAATAATAGCCGGCTTATTTAATTTCCAAACTAAAAAAGGGTAAATAAAGTCAATTTTTTTAAAATTTACCTTGTATCTCTTTTGATAGTGAAGTCTTTGTTAACGGGCTAGATTTTGTTTACAAATTCTGGCCGCAATTGTTTGCTGTGTTTCTCAACTAAGAAAAATGAGAGGAAGATGGCTATGTAATTGCGGCTAGAAATTGCCAAAAACAAGCCTGTTGACCAGAAGCCTTAAAAAGAGTAACTACATAACTATAAAAATACGAAACGCAAGAAACTGCTATAATTTTCTTGTGAATTGGCGGTTATGCCCAGCGGTTATGTACAGTTCTTTCACAGTCGACATTTTTTGGGGTGTAAATGACATTAAATTGTATTTTTTAGGGCGTAAAGGGAATTTAACTTTTTAATTATTAAAGTTGCGTAAATATTTATAAATTAGGATTATGCAGTAAAGAATTTGAAGTTTTTTGGTCTAAGATACATTTTTCTAGCTTCAAAAACCAAAAAAATATGCAAAGAAAAATTTTTTTTTTTTAGTTTTTTGGCTGTACTGAAAAATCGCCTTTTGGCGTTTACGCCCTTTGAGCCCCAAGGTATCGATATATTTAAGCGTGTATCCGCTGCACAGAACCCATAGCACAAGCTTTTTTTAGTTTTGACTATATAAGGAGATATTTATCAAAAATCATTTTTGAATTTTCAGTTTCACTTAAATCATCAAGAAAAACTAAAAAAAAGTGGCGTTGCTAGCTTTGTACCTGCTCCCGTTAACGTGGCTTTACTACTACAAAAAACGCTCTTCTCATTATTAATCACAAAAATAACGATAAACCCGCCCTCGCCTCCAATCCTATAACTATGAGCCACAGATTAACTGATGCCATCAAGTTAACATCCCATGTGCTATTCTTGGAAAGACAGGCATAGTAAAATTGTTTGCCGAATTGTAGGAAAAGTTTTCAGGTTGAATAAAATAAAATATGTATTGTATGGATTACGGGTTAGTTGACTGCAGAGTTTTATTAGGTATGTACAGTCAAGGAATTAAATTTCCGATCCACCTAAGATTCAATATCATATAGCAAACTGTCACCATAAGAGCTATAGAGCAAGACGTTAGTTTGACATATCGACCTTAATGCATTGCGAATGTCAGACGACATTTCAACGAAATGGGTAGGGAATTAAATTCCTTGACTGTATATTCTGTCCTATTTAATCTGCTAATGCGTCCACGAGATAAAACCAATACCGAAATAGTTTTGATGGAGTGTCTGATTTAACTTCAGCCTTTGTTGCGCGAATAAAGTTTCGGTCCCCTATTTTATAAAAAGTTATATATTGTGTTATAGACCATTATAAATTATAAGATATTGGTCTAGACTCTAGAATGAATAAATAGTTAAAAAAATTTAGTAAATTTGATAACCCTCATCGGCTGATAAACCTCGAAAACAGTGCATGGTATGTATGTATAAACACCTAAGGTGAATTCTAGTATACTGGTTACCCCAATATTAGCAGTACATTATTACTATCAGAGTTACAATCGTGAATGTATAATATTGCTATTATAAAATAATCGTTTACTTTCCACGAAAGCTATAATTTCCAAACGCAAACAATTGCCGGCACGGGGCCGAAATTTTCACATTATTAAAACAAATGACGGTCGTTTAGTTAACAAGAGACTTCACTATCGAATTATGGCATAGAATTAATCGTAATCGGGTTAAAAGTGTGGGGTGGGATTAATTAATTTACAGTGGTGTCTCGTGGCCACATTCGGGTGGAAGCCCGGACACATAAATAAACGTGGCTTTCCCGCGCTCGCTTTATCGCTGTCCGCGAGAGGGCTTTGGACTATGCGTTACAAATTATTATACTCATATAGACGGAAAGTCATAAATTCAATGATATGGAGTCGGTCGATGGTCACGTTATGTTGTGACAATATTAATGCGTTAGGAGTTACTGTTGGTTGACCTATGTAAAACGTTTAATATTACTGTTCGTGCCCATTGTCGTGATAGTATTATTATTTTATCACATTCGTGAATAGAGTCCGGTCCATCGCCAACTCTATTGTCATAGGCCAACAAGCGACATTCATATCAAAAGCAAAGTAAACCATTATTAAGTAAAATAAACTTAACTTTGGATCTAAGTCCAAGAAAACGCCTATTAAACATTTCTCAAGATGAAAGCCGTATTTCTCTTTAACCTTGCGTAACTTCTGCCTTTTACTTACTTAATGAAACTTTAAGAAAAAAATACCATCTTTTATAACATCTGTCTGCGTAGCGCGTAGGGTATACTCGTACTGCACTGTCACTGATTTTATTTAAAATTAAACACTAATAGTGTTATAAGTACTCACTTATAATTAAATATGTGTACAAAAAAGTAAACTTTATTGAAATAAATTTTGCTTTTATGTTTTAACTAAAATATTATTTTGAAAGTTACGTCCCTAAGAAGAAGATATATAAAAAGTTATGAGTTTACTGACTTAACATAATAGTATTTTATCTACACATATATCATAAATGCTCTATAATGCGTTCAGAAACCGTGGGCAATGACCAGCATTATATCAACCAATATTATTATGAGAATTTTTCTAATTTGGTGCTATATTTGTTCGAATTCATTTGTTATTACATGATTATTATTAGATATTTAATAGGTACCTATCACTAGTAGCTAGTAGCATTGCAGGTCATTGCCCTATGGCTTCTGAACCCATCATAGAGTACTTATGATATGTGTGTAGATAAAGTAATGTATGCAACTGTACATAATTAGGTCTTAAAACACTCGTGTGATCCTATTATGAAACTCGCTGACGCTCGTTTCATAAAACCACACTCGTGTTTTAAGACCCCTCATTATGCAACAGTTGCATAAAATACTATTATGCAACTGCTATAGAATACTATTATGCAACTGCTATAGAATACGAGGCCTTAAAACACGAGTATGGTTTTATGAAACGAGCGTCAGCGAGTTTCATAATAGTATCACACGAGTGTTTTAAGGCCTAATTATATACAGTTGCATACATTACTTTATCTACACACATATCATAACTGCAAAAAACCGTAACAGCAAAAAACCAACAAACAAGTATGGCGGCAATTCGATCTATCCGTCAAGACGAACGTTTTTTTAAATCATAGACAAAAGAATGAAGTCCTTATTGTCATGTCACTCGAGATCAAATGTCGTGCGTTTAAATTAAAAAATCATACTGAGTTGACGTTTCGTATCGATAACTGTTTTAATATCTGTGGATACTAGAATAGAGACCATCTTGAATTTTGACAGCTGTTCCAAATTTAAATTCATAACGTCACGAGATATGTCACGAGATATCGGTAATGTGATCACCAATAAACACAGACTACTAAGAGATACTACCCAATAAAGAACAGATTTACCTACTACCACAGACAAGAAAATTCTTATAATAACATTGGTTGTAATAATGCTGGTCATTTTCTATGGTTTTTGAACGCGTAATTTAACAATTATGATATGTGTGTAGATAAAAGTGGTTTACAATACACGTTTTATTACTTTCGACTGGTTAGATCAATTTACCAAAATCGTTTTGTTCTCGTTGCTCTTATTTTCAAACACATTATGTAATTTTTTTAAATCCAGTTTTCCCATAAGTACACAATTTTTCCACTCGCATTTTTCTGCCACATCATCACTTTCTGCCACACCGACTCGTCAGGGCTCCACATCACGGAGATCCTGTTCACAGGCGATTTTGGCTTATATCAAAACTAACCTACACCTACTACAGCCTATGGCCTATTTATTATCGACATCGTTATCTAGAAAGTGCCACATAGTAAAAAAAAAAGGAATGGGAAAAAATACGAAAGGTAAGAAATGCACGTAGCAAATATTACAAATGGAAGAAAATGTGACTAGAAAATGAGTTAAGAGAAAAAACAACTATGGGAAATGAGTCTAACCACATTTACTTTCTACATTGATACTTGTTACAACGCAGCAAACCATAACAGTTTAGCTAGTCTGAAGGAATTGCTTAAGCAAAATGTAGGTAATCAGATGCGTGCATTAATAATGGCCATTAGTCCAAGAACCTCCCTCGGGGTGTCCTCAACATTTGGCAAAGGAAAACGAAACTGACGGATTCTTATGGATGGAGCAGAGCCTTTACATAACTGCAGCTATTTGTCTCTCGCCTCTCAGCTTATGTTCCTACTTTGTTGATGCAGCAAGGAGAATTTGAAGAAAAACAAGCCCGCCTGAACGTTTTCATTATGATAATGGTGAATGTACTTAGTTATAATTATAATGATTTAGAAAGTTGGCGGGTTCTTGCAAAGTTAGTAAGTGTTAGGTATCTCTACTAGACAATTAAGCTAGGTAGACAACAAAAGTTCAAAAACTTACAGCCTACTTGTAATCATGGCTGTTGCAGTCATGCGCGGATCCAGGGTCTGAGGTCTAGGGGCATATGACCTCCTCTTGGGCTGGATCTAGATAATATTTTTTTGTATTCCATTACCTGGCAGTTTCTGTCCGAACTCGACCTCTACTATGTCGATCCCCCCTCCCCTCGCACCTAACCCGATGGCTGGATCCGCCCTTGGATGCAGTTTGACCAAAACATCTTATTTAACGCTCAAATACGTGTTAGAGTCGAGGAAGCTTAAGACAATGAAAGTATTTAGTAATAGTGACCAGGTATCCAGAAGACTGACAATCACGTATAGTTTAAACAATTGTCAGGGTGGAGGCTGGGTCTCAGCCGCAACTTGCACCAATTCCATCTTATGGGCAGTAAAAATCTCGATAAAATACAAAATCAGAAAATACGTTACTAAATATCGAAAGGTAACATGGTCTCCCTGACTTCTATGACGTAAGAGATAATAAAAAACATTAAAATATAATTTTTTATCTACACACATATCATAAAGGCTCAGTAACGCGTTCAAAAACCCTAGGAAATGACCAGCATTATTACAACCAATGTTATTATTTGAATTTTCTTGTCTGTGGTAGTAGGTAATATGTTCTTTATTGGGTAGTATCTCTTAGTAGTCTGAGTTTATTGGTGATCACATTACCGATATCTCGTGCCGTTTTGAATTTAAATTTGGAACAGCTGTCAAAATTCAAGTTGGTCTCTATTCTAGTATCCACAGATATTAAAACAGTTATCGATACGAAACGTCAACTCAGTATGATTTTTTAATTTAAATGCACGACATTTGATCTCGAGTGACATGACAATAGGGACTTTATGCGTTTGTCTATGATTTAAAAAAAACGTTCGTCTTGACGGATAGATCGAATTGCCGCCATACTTGTTGCGACTCGTTTGTTGGTTTTTGGCTGTTACGGTTTTTTGCAGTTATGATATGTGTGTAGATAAAGTAATGTATGCAACTGTATATAATTAGGCCTTAAAACACTCGTGTGATCCTATTATGAAACTCGCTGACGCTGGTTTCATAAAACCCCACTCGTGTTTTAAGGCCTCTCATTATATAGCAGTTGCATAAAATACTATTATTACACTAAAAACATACCAGAAGTGTAATAATCAGAGTAAAAGCGTCACAGAAAAGTTTAACCGTCCTATTATTTGATTATTGGTATAATAAAAACAATAGTAACGGTTCGTATGATACCTTTATTCATAACGTTATTTCTTTCAGGGGTTGTTGTGGTAAATGTAATGTGGTGACAAAAGATGCAGCCATTACTGCTTATTTTGGATACATACACTCGATTTTAAGATATGGCATTACATTGTGGGGCAGAGCATCGGAGTTTGATAATGTGTTCATAATGCAAAAAAAATGTATTAGAGCCATATTTGGAGTCAAACAGACCGTGTCATGTAGGCCTTTGTTTAAAAAGAACAACATACTTTCATTGCCCAGCATCTTCATTTTAGATGCATGTTTATTCGTTAACAAATATGGACATCTGTTTAGGCAAGCCAAGAATTTATATAAAAACCCAGTTCGTACGCAATACAGAAACAAATTATACGTTCCTTTATGTAAGTTATCTCTTGTTGCCAAAAATAGTTACGTAATGTGTATTAGGATCTTTAATCAACTACCAGATACAATAAAAGATCTAACATTTTATAAATTTAAAAGTACCTTTAAAAAATGGCTTGCTGATAAATGTTTTTACAGCATTCAAGAATTTTTGGATTATAAATAGATTTAAGTTTGTCCTAGTTTTCATTTCGCATGCCTAGTAAGGTAGGTTTTAGTGAAACGTTATATGTGCTCTTACTAATCTTATTGTTATTGTATAGTCGACCAAGAAATTGCTTGACTACTTTTCGACCGTATTACAAAGGAATAGGGTCAATCAATTACTTGGTCGACTATACCTGAAATCAGCGAATTAATAATTTTGAATTTGAATTTGTATTCTGTGGTGCTATGTAACATGTAACCCTCGGTGCGCAAGGCTAATTTACACTTGAACGGGTGTTTTTTTCAAGCACCCGTTTGAGAAATGTTATGTATACTATGGTAACAACGGTCTTGATTTAGCGCGATGGAGCAAAACAAGGCGCTGCCTCCATGTTGAACGCAGCGCTAGTGCTTAGTAAATAATCTCCCTGGACCAGTGTTGAACGTCAAGCCTACTACTTCTTTTCTTGTGATCCTTTGGCGTTAAAGTCGATATTAAAACAGTTTTAACTCTCTTGTAACGGCCTGTTAAACACAAGCACAACCAACGCCAGTGTTGCCAATTACATACTTTCATAAATCATTGTCTGTCAATGCTTCTAGCGCCAATATTTACTTCTTAAAAATAGAACTACATGCACAGCACTTATGATGGCCGTTTTGATGCTTTATAATAGTGACGTGGAATATAAAATATCTTATCGAAAGAATTATATTTCGTGTCACAACCGAAGACGATTATAATATTACTTGCAGCAGTACATGAGATGGTGCCATCTTTGTCACACATTTAGAGCTATATATCCTAAAAAAAACACACCTTATTTCCGTCTCACTCCCGCAAGGCGCTGGCAACCCCACGCCAGCGCCTTCCTGACTTCATTACATGTTTTTGTGTTATCGAAGTCGCACGTAAATTTCGTTACAAAATAAAATAAGTAAGTAAATAGTGTAGTTTAGTGAATCTAGTATGGGGAAAAGAAAGCGGTCAAGATCAAAAGATCGTGACTATGATCACATCTTACGGAAACTGAAGAAAATCGCATCGAAATCAAGAAAACGACAGCGATCGGTATCGTCAACGTCGTCAGAAGGAGATTCCTCGTACAGGCGGTACTACGAGTACAACCAGGACGATTATTATAATGATGACCATAATGTGGACTATCCAGGTAACAATGAACATCATGTTTTACGAAAAATTATAAAAAATCACTTAGTGCAATTACGCATCGTCGAAAATAGGCCTACCCTACATATTTACTTTATTTTATTATTCTCATTTCGATATTGAATTAAGCAACGATTATTGTCCAAAACTAAGTTTAAGCACATCAGTATTTATACTCCACAATAAGTGTCGAGGCATATTTAACTCCACGTATATTCGTGTAGAGGAAAAATCGCTCCACTTTTACAGTGTTGAGGAATGTGGGTACACTCCTCGCAAAGCGAGTAGAGGTTTTGCCTACTTTAATAACTCCGCTTTTATAGTGTTGAGGTTATGCTACTCCATGTAAACCATGTAGAGGATAAACAAATTAGCCAACCCACTCCACTTTAACAGTGTTGAGGAATGCACGTTGTACATTCATGTGCTGGGTATACATACGAACTCCACGCTAGTCGTGTTGAGGAACATCGTACATACTATATGTATGTAAAAACAATATTTGTGAGATATGTTTGAGAGTAGGTCCGTTCATTTATAGGTGAGTGTAGCTATGACAGCTGTGAGAATCCTGACGTGGCTCAGCCCGAGTCCGGCGAACCGCCATCTATGCCGCACGTGACGGCCACGCCGGCCGCGCCACTAGCGCCGGCCGCGCCGCCATCGCCGCCCGCGCCGGCCGCGCCGCCCGCGCCGGCCGCGCCGGCCGCGCCACCGGCTCCGGCCGCGCCTATATTATCAGAGCAACCGAGAGTGAATGTAGAAGATGCACGGACGTCGGCCCTTGATAACGAAGTTGTGCCGTCATTGGAACCAGAAATTTTACAATTGCTCGGCGAGGACCCTACCAATCAAAAAAATTATGGAGATAATTTGCACAAGGATATTGCATCAAGATGGGCACATATTTTGACAAACGGCCTGCCTAAAGACACTCAACTGGAGTTAGTTAAGCGCTATTTGCCGCCTGAAAATTGTCCAAACATGAGAGTTCCTATACTTAACTTAGAAATAAAAGCAGCCCTCTTAGAGATCAACGTAAAAAAGGATTTATACAGCCAAGGCAAGCAAAACCAACTGTCTAGTGGCCTTGCCGCTATAGGACAAGTTTTAAATTGGGCCCTATCATCTAATAATGCGGTACCCCAAGACATTATTAAAACTTTGAGTGACGCTGGCCGGCTAATATGTGACAGCCATTACAAAGAGTCTCAGTCACGGCGATACGCGGTATTAAACAGCCTAAATAAAAGCGTTCGAGATACCGTCAAGAATACAAAAATTGATGAACATCTCTTCGGCTCCGCCTTATCAGAGCACATAAAATCATCAAAAGCTATTATTAAAACCGGCTCAGAAATGAAGCCGACAAGTCTGCGTCCTCCGTACAAGCCAACAGTAGTGACACAGCCTCAGCAGCGAGGCGCTTTAAACTCGAGGGGGGCGCCGCCACGAGTAGCAGCAGCGGCCGAGCCGCGGCCGCCCCCCGCGCCCCGCAGGCCGCCGCGGGACCGCCGCCTGGAGGCCTCGCGGGGCCGCCGCCCGACCGGCTACTCGCGGCACCAGGCCAGGAGGCGCTACTAGAGGAACCACAGGTACCCATTGCAGGTCGTTTATCCTATTTTTATAACAAATGGTGTGAATTTACTAACGACCACACTATATTAAACTGGATTCAAGGATATAAAATTCCTTTCAAGGACGAACCAATACAAATTGTTGAACCCCAAAATAATGCTTGCAACGGCCAGTCTCAAGCTGAAGCTATTGATAATTGTATAATAGAACTGTTGCATTCTAATTTCATATCACCTTGTTTACCTTGTGAAGGACAATTCATATCACCAATTTTTACAGTGCCTAAACCGAACGGAGCACACAGATTTATACTGAATCTTAAGGAATTAAACAAATTTATACTTGTTCATCATTTTAAGATGGAAGACTATCGCACTGCACTTAAATTATTAGATTATGATTATTATATGTCTACAATAGATCTACAGGACGCCTACTTTTTAATATCTATAGATAAAGATGATCGCAAACGATTAAGGTTTAAGTGGCGGTCTCAATTATATGAGTTTAACGTGCTTCCGTTCGGTATATGCACTGCACCGTTTGTTTTTACGAAATTACTAAAACCCGTTTTAGAATATCTACGTACATCCGGCTTACTATCAGTTAATTACCTAGACGATTTTTTATGTATAGGAAAATCGTATGATGAATGCTTAATGAATGTAAATATAACAAGGCATATTTTGGAGTCACTAGGGTTTGTCCTTAACACTAAGAAAAGTGTTATGATACCTAGTAAGAATTGCAAATTTTTAGGGTTTCTTTTTAATACCACGAATATGATTATTACCTTACCTGATGACAAGAAATATCGTATTAGGAAGCGAGCCATAGAACTCATGCGCAAGGGAAAATGTACTATAAGATACTTTGCAGAGTTTATTGGACTCTTGACCTCCGCATGTCCAGCTGTTAGCTACGGCTGGATGTATACTAAGTTGTTTGAACGAGAGAAGTTTCTAGCACTGAATTATTCGGAAAATTACAACAAACAAATTAAGTTAGATAAATATTTAAATCAAGACTTTTTATGGTGGAAAGATAATATAATGTCATCATTCTCCCCAATTCGCAATAATAATTACTCCTTGGAGATTTATAGTGATGCGTCCATGACGGGCTGGGGCGTGGCATGCGGTGGTCAAAGAGCCGGTGGTAACTGGTCAGACAGAGAACTAACCCTTCACATAAACACGCTTGAGTTAATGGCTGCGTTCTACGGGTTAAAAATATTTACAGCGGACTTAGAAAATTGCAATATCTTATTACGAATTGACAACACCACTGCCATATGTTTCATTAACAAAATGGGTGGTGTACAACACCCCCATCTAAATGAAATTGCAAGAAAGATCTGGCAGTGGTGTGAGATCAAAAACATTTTTGTTTTCGCATCCTACATAAGATCTTGCGATAATGTAGAAGCGGATCGAGAGTCTCGACAAATTAACGTAGATACCGAGTGGGAAATCTCTGAGCTTGTTTTTACACAGATCGTTAATACACTAGGCAAACCTGAATTTGATCTGTTTGCTAGTGCTCAAAACTACAAATGTCAAAGGTACGCATCATGGAAACTAGATCCCTATTCCGAAATAATCGATGCGTTTACGTTTAATTGGCAAAACATTAAATTTTATGCTTTCCCCCCTTTTAGTTTAGTAACCAGAGTATTAGCAAAAATAGTGTCAGATAAAGCTACAGGGATTGTAGTGGTACCCTACTGGCCATCACAGCCCTGGTTTCCCTTGTGGTCGAGACTTGTTACGTCGGAAAAAATGTTTTTTGGTCCTGCCAAATCCTTATTGCACTCCCCTTTCAGAGTCTGCCATCCACTCCATGCGGACCTTATCCTGGTGGCAGCCGAATTATCAGGGAGTCGATGAGTAAGCGTGGCGTACCACAAGCGTCTCTAGATATAGTGATGGCCTCCTTGGCTACAAACACGTTAAATCAATACAATAGTTCAATTAAATCTTGGTGGCTCTTTTGTAAAAACAACGACCTTAATATTTATGAAGCAAAGATTGATAATGTGTTAACATTTTTGACATTAAAACTAGAAGAAGGCGCTAGTTACAGTAGTCTTAACACACATAAGTCTGTTTTATCACTTATTTTAGGTACAAGTGTTACTTCCAATGACTGTATAGTTCGCTTTCTTAAAGGCGCCTACAGAATTAATCCCCCAAATCCAAAATACAGATTAACGTGGGATCCAAATTTAGTGTTGAATCATCTCTCAAATAAATATCCTTATGATAATATCTCATTAGCCGACCTATCATATAAAACATGCACTCTTCTAGCAATCGCTTCCGCGCAAAGAATGCAGACTATCAGTCTTATTAAATTAAAGAATATGACAGTACACAACGATGTAATTGTTATTAAGATTACGGATTTAATTAAAACTTCAAGGCCGGGAGCTTGCCAACCGCTCATCAGATTACCCTATATTCGTGAAAATTCAAGAATTTGCCCTGCGCTTGCAGTTCAAACATACATCGAGAAAACAAAAGCGTTGCGACGCAGTGATAATGAAGAATATCTCTTTATCGGGATACGAAAACCTCATAAAAAAGTTGGGTCCCAGACATTAGCGCACTGGGTAAAAAAGGTGTTACAAGACAGTGGCATCGATATAAATACGTTCGGTGCACACAGCACCCGCGCAGCGTCGACGTCTGCCGCGCACCGCGCAGGGGTTAACTTGGAGACGGTTCGCAAGGCCGCGGGCTGGAGCGATCGCTCACATGTGTTCCTTAAATACTATTGTAGAAATGTCGTTGAATCAAATGATAATGATTTCTTTAATGCTATATTTAGTACACGATAAAAATCAACCTTTAATTGCATTTATATTATTAACAATCACAGGTTAAGAAATCGATAAATGTAAATTGATCGTTATAAGATTGGAAACAAATTAAAATTATATTGATAATCCTTAATTTGAGCGAAACTTTTTCTTTTTCTTTTTTATGCACCTAGTCAGACAACATTGCAATGCTCTAAACATCTGCAAGTAATATTATAATCGTCTTCGGTTGTGACACGAAATATAATTAAGAATCAAACGAACTTACCTCGTGATGTTTGATTCCAATTATGTGAGTGTCACAACCGAAGACGATTACGTCTTCCCAACCCACCCAACCCAAAAAAAAAAAAAAAAAAAAAAAAAAAAGTTTAAATAACACAAAAAATCCTGAAACTCTGAAACAATGAAGTCAGGAAGGCGCTGGCGTGGGGTTGCCAGCGCCTTGCGGGAGTGAGACGGAAATAAGGTGTGTTTTTTTTAGGATATATAGCTCTAAATGTGTGACAAAGATGGCACCATCTCATGTACTGCTGCAAGTAATATTATAATCGTCTTCGGTTGTGACACTCACATAATTGGAATCAAACATCACGAGGTAAGTTCGTTTGATTCTTAAATATGATCAGGTGCGAATCGCAATTATAAGTTTTTGTAGTTACAAATACTTCATCATCATAATTTCAGCCGAAAGACGTCCACTGCTGGACATGGGCTTCCCCTAAGGAGGCTCCCACGGGCAGTATTTATTGTAAGCTAATTATCGTAGTTTAAACGAAACATGAGCGGGCAGTCTACAAACCAGCCATCATAGCGTGGCGCTATCGTGATAGTTTAGTCGCATGCAAGCGCCCTAGGGTTGTCAAATCCCTAATAGTTTCATGGTTAGACATCCATTTAGGTGCAGCGCAGCGTACAGCGGTGTAATATTCGGTGCACGTCGGATCGCCGCTCGTCCCGTGGGGGACGGAATGAGATTTGTTCGCATAACCCGCTGTTATGTATCCCTATACGTTTTCATGTACCGTTGTAGCGGAGATGACGGTAAGCATTTCTTCGCTGTTGGAAAAATTGGTCTCTTAAGTTGTGGATTCGTAAGGCATAATCGAAGACACATGTAAGTCACCATTAAAGACGGAACTGCGAGAAAGTGTTATTTTTCGAAAGGGATGCATGTAGTATGCACTATGAAGTTGATATATCGATCTCGTTAGAGCACAGACAATTTCTCTCAGTTCCCTTTTTAATGGTCGGTTAAGTTTGCTGCTGTTTGTATGGAGCATAAGATATAAATACAATAACAGAAATTTCATATAAATGTAGTTTTTAGTGTGGCAATAAAAAATAGAATTTATTATTAATGTTTCGCACCGAATAGAATAATAATATTCCATAAAATAATAAAAACAAACGCGATATTTCATTAGTACAGTAGACAGTAGAGCTCTTAATTTTTTTTTAAATCTAATCAGATGTTATAAAAAAATCTAACATCAGGGCTAAAATAGTTTTTCTGAAACAAACAATTGATCTGATTACAAATAAGTACGTAAAGAATATTGGGAAAAATCTTAAAAATTTATAGGTTGACCTTTAATCTAGTTAGAGTGCGATAGTTACTCGCTAAGTGCATGGCTTAAGCAACGTATAGTCGACCAAGAAATTGCTTGACCACTTTTCGACCGTATCACAAAGGGATAAGGTTCAAACGTGGTCAAGCAATTACTTGGTCGACTATACCTACTGTACTCACAGCGAGCATTTGCGCGTACCTACTGTAATATTTTTTATAAGCATACTGCCCATTCATTTAATGTTCGAATCTTGAGGCTTTAAGTAGAACCAATAGTCTTTTTACTTATTTTTTTGTAAGCGGACTATTTTAGCAGTGCCCCCTGTTAATGCCCGACTCCAGATTAATAGTATAAATAATGTTATAAATAATAATAAATGATTTATTGCACAAAATAAATAGCGGCAAGTTTAATTGCCCACCTCACTTACAAGTTAGTTTTGTAGAAATAAATGTAATATGTAGGACTTATAATAATATGTACCAATCTTCAACGTTTAAAAAATATCTTTAATTAAATAAAGTAATCCTAACTTACAACTGGGAAAGAAATGTTGAAGTCAATCGACTGATTTTGGTGTCTAAGATGTCAATGATCAGGAGATACGATTACATATATACTCGTCGTTAAAATCTATGACGACTTGTGCCAGGATTAAAACGCTATTTTTTTCTACGTTGTTTATTAACATTTATAAAAGATTCATTTCGCAGTTCCTATAATTCTGTTTACAGCTTTGTACCTCTAGATTTATGTGTAGTTAAAACTATAAGCCGTTTATAAAAGCTGGCAGAACTAAGAGGAATTGCGTTTAGAACGCAACAACCTGATGTTAAGCCGGTAATTCCTTGAATATTGGAATAGGTTTTCCGGTTACGTTCGAACCAGCGTTTCATTTATATAAGTTTAATCGAGTATAAACGAAAAAGGTTAATTAAAGTGACTAAAATAAATCTTTAAGATACACAACAACAATAAATGATAACCCATCGTATACTGTATGCTACAAATAGGTAATTAAATCCTAAAAAAATAAAATAAAAATCAGTCTTGCCAAAACTACACTCGCAACTGTTTCAATCGCTACTGTCGCAAGTTATTTGGGGATTGGAAAATCAACCGTTCTCATATAATTAAGAAAACCACATTTAAAAAAAAGGTGTAAGAAAATTGCCTCGTTTGAAAGTATCAAACCACAAAAATAAAGATTTCTATAATAGCATCTGAAGATAGACAATATTTCCGTACAGTAGGTAGGTAAGTAAGCTCATGTAAAGGTTAAGCATAGGTAGAACAAACATTGTCATTGTATTTTTTTATTCATTAAGTCCTGTTTGTCCATGTTACATCTTTGTTCATTTACTTCGACATGGTCGATAAATGCTCATCATTTTCACGAGCCTACTACGTTGCCCTTATAACGAATTAAACCGTTACCTATACCTATACGTTAGCCCATTAATACAGTAACAATAGGTACCTATAAAAACACCCCAAATAATATCAAGATTGATTCACAATGAGACCCAAGCACCGTTGCACATCACTCCTGCTAATATCATACAAATCATCTAGCTGGCCTTCTCGCACGAATGAGAAACGAAGCGGATGGAATGTGCAATCAAAAATAGAGACACTTCCAAAATAGGTAAAATATTTAACAGTATGGGCGCATCCTGCCGATCTGTTTACCGCATTAACCGACGGCGACACGGAAATAATAACCAGATGGAAGATAGCTACAGATAGCTGTATACTTCACAAACTGCCACCTGCATAATTGAAATGGGGTCGTCTTGTTTTGAGTAATAATTCACTCCGATGATTTCGCAGTTTGCAAATTTGAATTGTTCGGAGTACGATTAAAATTATTGAGCTGATCCTTTTAAACATCCGTTAGCTTATACGTCGTGCTTACAGCCATTTGCCATACTAGTGTAAAAGATTAAAAATTGTATTCGTGTAGATAGTAAGACGTGCCCGGAGCCAGTTGTCCACTTACAATAAAATCTTAGCACCCCGCGCTCGCCGAGAAAGTGAAACAGCTGTAAAAGTTAACGTTTAATTATTTTTCAATACAGTTGCTCAAAAAGTGCCCTTTTTTTGGCTGTTTTGCGTGCGCAAAGTTCGTTTTTGCGAACTAGTGCGATTTACTTTTCCATTTTTTTTTAATTTGTACTTGTTCCAATTCACAACTACTTACCAAAGAGTTTTTATAGTTTAAGTTTGTACCAAGACGTAATAAAACTAAAAACCTATTATTAATGTAAAAATATCAAAATATTGAGATTTTATATTTTATTACTAGCCTGTTCATCAAAAAAATATGATTTTTTAAATAATAACAGTCCTAAAAACAGTTCTTATTAAGGTGGCTGAATGGAACGGAATTCTCTGAGACAAAAACATTGTTGGCCTGTTTAAAGAGCAAATCCACCAATCACATCAGCACGCTGATCACTGATTGGACCAATCAGAACACGACTTGTGCTGCATACGACATAAAATCGACCAATCAGAACACTGGGTCTTTTCTGGTACCCCATATTTATTTACATTAAAAAAATAAGGTTCTTTTTAGTTCCACTTCTTCAGAAATAAATGGCAAAGATATTCAAACATAAAGCGATTCTGGGTGTTTTTAAGCACTTCGAAGCGCTTCGCTAAATTAAAAAATAAAACGCCTTTGAATGACTGGCCACTAAGAACGGAATCGTTTAAAAAAAAGTAAAAATAGGCGGGAGAGTAAAAATATTAATGTTCCCGGCAAGAATATTTCGTTATCCTTTAATAATTGTCCTAACACTCATATTAATATCTATTTGAAAAAAACTTTCATTGAGTTGGCTGAATAGCAAAAGCCATTGCCTTATGGAATACGACAGCTAACAAAAACGCGTTTAATTTGTCAAAAAATTTCCCTGCTAAAGTTTGTACTTACTTTACTTTAATTAAGAGCTTCAGTAAAAGTCGCAAATTTATTGTATTTTTTTTCGCAACTGTATTGAAAAACGTCGTTCGATACACGCGCGGAAATGTCATTCTTCACTCGTCCCGAGTCTTGCCACTTGCCTGCGGCTCGTGGCAAGATATCTCGGAACTCGTGAAGTAATGACATACCTTCCGCACTAGTATCGAAATGTACTATTATCCGTTACTTAAAAGTTTGAAAAAGGAACGCTTGTGATAAAGTGTTCGTTTTGCTGCCAAGTTTAATTAGCAGCATGATAGTGATTTCAGGTCTAAAGTGATGCTCTATCTACACTAATATAATAAAGAGGTAAACTTTGTTTGTTTTTTTGTTAGTTTGTTTGTATGTAGGGGGTAATCTCTGGAACTACTGAACCGATTTCAAAAATTCTTTCACAGATAGAAAGCTACACTATTCCTGACGGACATAGGCTACTTATTTTACGTGAACGAAGTCGCGCGCGTCCGCTAGTATTCAATAATGTGCTTATATCGCAGCGCCCTGAAAACTCTGACTTATCGATTCTACAAATTTAAGTATACTTCGCTTTCAAAATCTTCGCCGCAATTCAAAGAATTGAAACAAGAACCCTCGAGCCTCTTGAATGAGGCTTTATTCCAGTCATTTTGGACCATTAAACGAGAAGAATCTTATTCTTACTCAAGCCTGCGACTGTTACAATTTCGCTGCGTAGTGTCGAGACAAGAACCATTTTCAATGCAATGGCCATTTTATCAATTGGGTCCTCCAGGCTTGAAGTTCAGTTTGAATGGAAAAAATATCACTGTTCTTTTATTTAAATGTAAATTGAGTTTGTTTAAACATACTCACTAAATATACAAGACAAGTTCTCTTTATTGAAAACCACACGGAAAATAGTTTGTAAAGAATCCTCTTATAAATATTTAACAAGATAAACAATTGCCGGTTTTATCGCTTAAGAGCGATCTCTTTCAGACAACCTTTTAGCATGAGAGACACGAAAAAATAACAAAAATATAGTGTTCTACCTACCGGTGCCTTGTTGGCTATTATTTCATTTCAAGGATACACTTCACTATGAAGTTATTTTTGCTACAAAATACCACTTCATCCACAAAAGTAGTGTCCTGTGTACAAGGCTTGTAAAATACCTTCGATGCACCTGAGGCTTCAGTTTACATTCGCTTTTACCGATCGTTCAATAGTCGTTTAGCTAATGTAAGGGGGGACTGGAGTGATAAAAGTACGTGGATTTATCTAGTAAAGAATGCGCCACGTAAAAATGGAAAATGCGATTTTTTTTTATGACCAACTTCAAAAAAGGAGGAGGCTCTAAATTCTACATGTATCTGTGTTATTTTTCAATCTTTGTTACCTCCAAACTCCGTCACCTGTGAACTGATTTGAATAATTGATTATTCTTAAAGTAAACAGTACACAAACGAGCACTACAACACTAATTTTGTGTAGTAGCAAGGTAATTGGTTCCAGTTTGTTAATATTACAGTTGTTAAAAGTTTATAAATAAATAATACCTAATTACAAAAGGTCATGATTTTTCTAAGCAACACAGTTTTCTATAAAACAATCCTCGGAAATATTTTAGACCTAAACTAGGTTGTGAAGTTCGTTTGTTCTTACACTTCATTGTACATCTTCTTGGTGTTGCGGGTGTCTATAGGCGGTGGTGATCACTTACCATCAGGCCACCCACTTGCTTGTTTTCCTTCCTATTTCAAAAAAAAAACATAAGGCTACATTAAATTAAAATTAAAATACATTACCATATTATATAAATTACTATAATTAGCATAAGGCACTTACATATTATGTGCTGACACGGAACCCTTGGTATGCGAGTCCATGTTGCACTTTCGGTTTTTATTTTTTGTGGCATTAAATTTAATCATAAGGCTTAAAAAATATGATCTTTTCAGTAACTTGTAAAGGTCACAGACAATCAAAATGCAAACTTGTTTTATCATTTTAAACCACACCTTTCTCACACAATTTGACTTTTATAGTGTTGCTAGAATTCATTTGAACAGCTCCTGTCTAGACTAATAAAGATCCCAATCAGCGGCTCGGTCACCCACGCACGAGGGAATCGTATGAAAAAGAATTGAACAAAATGCAGTGATTACCTCACAATTATTAGCTAAGAGTAGCAACAAAAAATTTTTTTTTTGGAATAGGGAGGCAACGAGTTTGCGGTTCACCTAATGGGAAATGATCATCGCTGCCCATAGGAATCAGGAATCTCAAAAGAATACCTGATCCGTTGCCCGTTCTTGGGTAAGTGGACCCCCGGATTTCACACGTACCGTACGAAACGTACTTCACGACGGTATGCTGTAAGTATTACTCTGGTATCTGGTAATATTATATTATCGTCGGAATGAACTATATTCAGTTTATCTTTTCGTTAGAGCAGTGTTCGATGCTTATTAAATTCGCACGGAACCCTCGGTGCGTAAGTCCGACTAGACGTGGCCAGTTTTTTTCAATTTTTTTTATTATGTATTTTAATTCTGAATTTTAAATTATAATTACTAAATAACATAAAACTAAGTATAAAAATAATAACCCCTAAAAATAAGTAACTCTATCTATGGATTTGATAATACGAAATAAATAAAAAAACTCGACGTAAAAATACTCGCAATCCGTTTTATTAATATGTCCGAGTCTCACGGTAGTTTTATGTTAAAAAAATATTTTTTTCTTGCATTTGTCGAGAAACTAAGTACATTATTCTGCGAGTTTCCTCGACTTTATCCTTATAATGTATCGTTTTTACAGCTTTGTGGCGAAGGTTAATCGAAGTCTGAACAGGGTCGCACTCAGCTGCGACGGACGGGGGGCGTGGTGAATTCTAAAAGCGCCTCACACTTGGACTTGTAATAAAAACCCAAGCAAGGAAAAACGTTTATGGAGACGACGGTTTTTTAATGGTAAGTTACAAGGCTCTATTGGTGGCGTTGTGAATGCTGTTACAAGTGTGCTAAAACTTTATAAAACGCTTTGTTGTGTTGGATATCGGTCAAATTAATGGTCAAACACTCAAAAAATACAGTCAACCTTAGAAATAGCTTAACACTTAGGAACCTTGTCGCAGTAACGAATGGAACGTGAGTTGTTCAAATTGTCACATCACTGACAGTGACACGGTACTAAAATGTTTAGCTACTTCTGAGACTGACCGTACATACATATACAAAATAGAAACTTTAAATTATTTCCTGTCATATTTTAAAAGTTCAATATCTAAAAAATCACTGATTCGTTTACAACCAAACTGTCTCGCTTGATTCAGCTACCAAACAAAAAAGCCGCATTGAAATCGGTTTATCGGCTACGAGGCCACAGACGTACAGACAGTCAGGCTTCAAAGTTATAACATCTCTCTGTTAATTCACTGGTAAAAAAACAAACATTTTGACGTTAATGCTGTTTTCTAGTAATAAAATAAAAACTTGCCACAAACAGATGCGAACAAAGAAACAAAATGCAAAATAACGAAAAGATACTCAAGACTAAAATAAAGTACATATCTTATATTTATATAAAAATAATAAACGTAATTCAAAACATTGTTGTCCAACGACCCTGAATGTATTCTAGTCACCGTCTCAAACTTTAATTTAAATAAAAGACGGGCGAAATTTTATAGTATCCTCTATTTTCAAGACATCGAATTTCCTTTTGACATAACTACAAAAATCGACCATAAACAAGTTTAATGACGACATCAAGAGGTATTACGTCAGATTTTACAGCTGCGGAAATGGTCAGACAATGGTACTTAGCTAGCTTTATTGCCGTCTTGTAGTCCAAAGATTGACGATCAGGAATCGATAAATAACAATTATTGAACATTCTTTTAACCATCCTATTCGAAACAGGGTTTTTAGATTTTACTCTTAATTGTCAATCAGTATTCAAAGTAATAAAAGTAAGGGTTTCCGTCCGGACATACGATGACGAAACGGTACCCTCATAATAGAGACTCGTGTCTGTCTTACTTCCATTTGCCACAGCCTATTTTTTTTCGAATCTACTTAACAAACAAGTTGTAATATTAGCAAATTACACATCGTTCATAGTGAGGTAAATAAGCGCGGAATCAAACCTGCAACCTCTAGCTTCGTAGTCAGGGTCCACTGGCTACTAGGCTATTTAGTCGTGTTGTGTTTTATAAAAGTGTTTTATAATTTCACCTTCAATAAATTACCTTTGTATTATTGTAGTATTGTAGCCCTGGAAACTTAGCCGCTGGCATACCTAGTTATTTCTAATGTCCACATTACAGGGCAGCAAAAGGGCGTCGTTCGTAGACTTTTCTAATAACAAGTTACAATCATAAACCGCCATTACGTTCCGCCATCTTGGTGGGGAAGTTATGAAATGAGTTTTCTTACGACACAAATGTGTAACAAAATATGTTTTCACTTTTCATGGTCGTAAACTTTGTCATTGATACTTCGCTTAGGTGACCTAAAGTGCCATTTTACGCTCTAGGGGTTTTAGGTAATGGAATACAAGCAAGACAGTGACTTCACGTGAACGAGAAAAATAATGATTGGTAAAATTACCCTATTCGAAAGTCTGTTAAATGATATTTTTGAACTTTTGATCTCAAAGAGGTGAGATATCCTCTCTTAATAATTTCTTCGTCGGTTTATTTTATTTAATCAGAAACAAAAAAGAAATATAAGCGTAAAGTAGCAATATTATTATTTTTAAGCAAGAAATGTAATGTTAAAAAGTGTATTTTTTTGTCGAAGCATAATAAAAACCGAACAGTTTTTTGTGAGCGGTCTGTGAAAAATTTCACATACGGATTCGTCGCGAACGGTCAATTTTTATCTACACCGTTATGCTTGAATAAATCGACAGTGATTTTTCAGTCTGAAATATTAGCGGTTTCAGTCGCCATATCTCTTGGGCCAGGCACACCGGCGACGAGATAAAGCTTGTTAATAAACTCGATATTTCCTGTAAAAAACTCGCAAAAAACGAAACAGGGTAGGTAAAATATCGCAGGCCTTTCCCGCTGTATTCCACTTTTTGCGCAGTAGGTAACATATGGTGAAGTGACCGAATAATTTGCCCATTTGTCAACGTCTTCGCATTGCCCGGGAGAAAAATGATTCACTGAATCTGTCAAGGCTTCACGTCGCCAAATTAATTGAAATAAATTACCTACCTAGTCGCCGTCAACTGTTCCGTCTAAGAAAGGCTCCACCTTTTGTTAATTACCTGATGATGATTAGGCCTTGTTTGTTTTCGAGGCTATTCTTTCGTCGGAAGATTGAAAAGTTGAAGACTCTGCTAAGAATGGTTAATGGCTTATGAAATTAATTGATTGTCATCCAGGATATTCACTCACATTTAAATGGCTAAACGGGAGTAATAGCAAACTTAGTACTTCATTTATCTTAACACTGGCAGATTAAATATTTCAACCTAGGCAATTAATTTTGTTTTCATTCATAAATAAAATATGAAGCTAAATACCTTAATAGACAGCAGTTATCTATGTATAGTCAAACCACTTGAATTATGACCTACTATGGAACCTTTTCAGCATTTAAACATACCATAACGTCCCCGATGAGCATTAAAACATAAGTATGACATTTTTTGAGAAAAAACATAAATATAAGTAGTAGTAGTTTGAGATAATCAAAATCTCTCAGAATCGCTACCACCTAATCCAGCCGCTAAGCAGCAGTGCGTGCACTGTTGTGTTCTGATATGGAGAGCAAGACAGTTGGTAAAATTACTGGCACATGAGGTTTTCCATCTTAGCCCTCTGGATTGACAACGCATCTGCAACACCAGAGAGACCTCTGGTGTTGCGGATGTCTATGGGCGGTGGCGATCACTTACCATCAGGTGATTTATTTGCTCGTTTGCCTTTCTAATGTATAATAATAATAAACATATTTTTTCGTCGGGAGTCACAATAGATCCACAGTGTGTCTTCAACTGGTTTGACTACACTTTCGGCCCATCTCTGCGTGCCTGTCGGGCTAGGGATTCAAGGTTCTGCTTCTGTTCATCATAATAATGACAATCACAAGAAAAGTATGCGAGTACTCTGTGATTAAAGTCGTAGTATACGCAATAAATAACCGAACCAAAAGCAATTCAGTTTAAATTCAATTTCGAGTAATCAGCGCTCATCGCCAACTTTCCAACGGCATTTAATCTCGATACCCTTCAGGTACAAATTAATTTGTTTTTGCCAGTGCCCGAATGGCGAATGGCTGTAAGTCAGCTATTACTCAACCAAGTCCGGTCAGAAACCTTTCAACCTCCATAGAATATTCAAAGGTTGGCATGTGAAAATATGGCTCAATTGGCGCTGCGATCCGCGCGGGATTTCAACTTTAATATTCAGGCGATGAAAAATATCCCCGTCATAAAAACCTGGACCGTATGAGTTTTCAGAGCCCACGTATTTGAATATTGATGTTTATGGAAAGTACACCGCGCCCGTGGAAATATAAAAGGCCCTGCTATATTGGCATGCGTGTATCGTAAATTTCCGAATAATGGAACTAAAGGCATGAATTACAGCCAAATGATTGCTTGCTTTTATCTGCATTCTTCACGTTTAATATGACAAGCTTTTTAAAAGTACTGCTATTTAGTTTATACAGTCAAAGAATTTAATTTCCTACCCATTTCGTTGAAATGTCGTCTGACATTCGCAATGCATTAAGGTCGATATGTCAAACTAACGTCTTGCTCTAGTTAGCTCTTATGGTGACAGTTTGCTATACGATATTGAATCTTAGGTGGGTTGGAAATTAAAACTCCTTGACTGTACTAGGGACCCGCCTCGGCTTCGCAAGGGTATCATTAAGATGTACCTAATGTTCATAAAAATCTTCTATACAAAATGTGAAAATCTCTAATTGACAGTGAAAACCGTATCAAAATTCGTTGCGTAGTTCAAAAGAAGTAAGCGACCGAATATATGAGGACAGACTTTTCAGAGGTTTTGTTTTAAACTATGTAAAGAAAGATAAATTTTTAAAGAAATGTTGTTTGCCGTTTTGCTCAGAATACAAAAACCACGTTGCTATAATTATTTATAAAAAAATATTTTAATTAATTGTCACGTTCATAACTGGCATCGCAGGATATTACTCCAATATCAACGTTAATTAATATGTTTGGCTTTAATTGGAATTATTGAATATTCATAATTACTAACGGTATTATTAGAAATTTTCCGAAGTATTCCAGCCAGCCGTCATTAACCAATTAAACATTATAATTGCGTTCATGTGTCTCATAGTCATTTTCAAGTAATTAACTAAATTGAACTGGTACGTTAAAACCTCGCTAATGGTTTGGTAGTGAACCCAAAAATACAGTTCTGTTTACATAATTTAAGACGAAAAAATATGTCCGCTGCATGTAACGTTTTTCCTGGACAAGAAATAGGTACTCGAATTCTTGAATTTATGTTAGAATATCACAACATCCATAGCACAGAAGCATGCGTATAGTGGTTGTCTCCATCATATCCAAAAACCATTTCTGTACTGTCAAAATGCATGGAGGAAACCGACGGCAACATTTGCATGGAAAAATTGTCGTTTCCTTATCCTCTTAACGCCACTTAACACAATTTACGCCCAATTTCTTTCGGCTACACTAAAAAAGTTGATCGAACGCAGACTTTTGTAACGTTTTATCGTAACCGTCCACAATAAAACAAGGCCCAGTAAAAATGGCCAAGTGTGCGAGAAAAAGAGCATTAAGCAGTAATTTATCACAGTTTCCACGTCATTAAACAAGGAGACTGGAAGAACCGCGTGCGTGATAAGCTTCACGAGAATCGAATTGTCGGCAAATGTAAAAATCACCCGTGCTAACTTAGAACTTTTACGAGCAGGTTTTTGGGGTGCTACCTACGCGATCATAAATCACGATCATGACATTTGTACTACCTAAGATACTATGCTAAGGCTTAAAAATAATAATTTAAAAAAAGTTATAATAATCGCTTTTATTGTGTGTAAGAAAACGATATGATTCATCTTAATTACTTATAAAACAATAATGAAAATGCTGTTTTGTTAGTCAAAAATAATAATCCACCGTAATCAAATACAAGTAGCTACTTAATTTTCTCAAATATTATGTAGTTTTGTAAGTTGTAAGGTTTAAAATTAAAAGCAAAGCAGCAAAATGATTCCTAAAATATTCAATTTTTGTCATTTGTTTGTTTAAAAAGACAGAAATGATCGTGGACTAAATTATAGCTCACAAATAATGACTTTTTATAACATTTTACTTGTAGTATTGCCAAGTATTGCGAACAACGCTCCAATGAAAAGGGTCTTTGAAACGTTTGTTTTAATCAATTGAAGAAAATAGAAACAGGCTCCTTTAATAATAAATGGAAAAAGCGTGCCTGAATAAAACCTTAAAAATGACAAAAGGAGCTTTGAGCAGCGCGTTGAAAGTAACCATTATTTGTTCCTATTATGAATGTTCAATTTATATTCAAAGTTACGACGCATTGTTTGCTTTTATGCGAATTATTAATACAATGTACCTTTTACTGGTAGACGGAGAAGAATAAAATAATCAAATATCCCATTCGCTATGTACGTTTTGACGACTGTTTAAATGAAAGTCTGTTTATACAGGTTGGAATCAATCTGAATTATTTAATGAAATAACTAAAATCCAAGCTTTAAGAAACACTTGAGCTAAACTACAGTTAGATCAACAATTTCATTAAAATCATTGCTGTCTGCTTTCCGTGACACGTGCAAAATTCGACGAATTGGTCTAAATAGAACTATATAATCGATTTTCAAATTTGAGAAGATACTTTAAATTATAACCTACACTACACTGACCTAAAGAAATATGGACTACTAGTCAGTGTTTAAAAAATGGCGTATCAAAGAAGGATAAAAAGAAGACTAAATCGACAATCACTCGCACTGTCAGTCTGTCGGACAGACGGCGCTGCTGTCAATACTATTATTTTGTAAAAAAACCTATTTGCAACGAAAATCAATAAATTATTATTTTATGCAGTTAGACGTAAAGTTGTAAATCCAATGACTATAAACTGTAAACTAATAGTTAGTATTTTGTGACATTGGCGTCAACCTGTATTCTTATGTCGGGCCGTTTTTCTGCTGTCATTTAGTATGAAACTGTACATCCATGCATTGTAATATCATTGATACACTATTTTAATTTTACGGTGTTGGTTGTAAGTAAAAGGTCATTCAAATAAAATAATAATATTTTTTTGTCTTTTTCATACATACATACTCGTACATACAAACAGAACCCATGAGACTAAAATAACCTAACAATTAAATAATGAATAGACTCAGGCGTTACTTTGCGGCGGTCCATTTCAACAAACTGGAACAAATTAAATCAGAAAGTCATTTTTAGGTTAATTGTTTCCCAAGTGGTGATAAATGTTTGTTCCTATGTATTTTAAAGCCACAGGTGTCACAATTAAAGGCAACTATAAGCTATCGCGGCTTTTCAAGTCGGCGTCGGGCATAATGACCCTTTGCAAAAGCAAAAATATCAACATCATCATCATTCACAGTGCCGTATCCCGCTTTAAATCAAAACTCGCATAAGTCACGTCATAATCTTAATGAAAGCCGGCCGAACGGGGACATTAAAAAAGCTATTTTTCCGCGGTAACCTCATAAATAACACGACATTCATCCTCCTGACACTTGAATAACATGCCGGCGAGAGCCCATTAGCCTTTAAACGAAACAATGGCTATACGTGAACTTGGTGTCTGTGTGTCCATTAAGAAAGGTCGCTACAGGCAGGCTATTTACTTACGTAACTTTGTTTCACCCCTATGAGGCTGAAATTGATTGACCTCAACGTGTGAGGCAACCACTTAAATTCGTGTTGAGCAAAGTTATATCCAACTGAGTTTCAGTTATTGAGCGCAGAATTAATGAGTCTTGAGAAATGCTATATATTGTAAATTCAAGGAAATTCTCACTTTATGCCAATTCTGCTAACTGTCGTAATTGGCATCTGATACTTTTCCAGGAAAACTGTGTCTCGATTTGGCGCTGGGTACTAACCTATATTTTACTATAGTTTAGTCTTTACTTTACTAATAAATATCTTGGGATAATTAACACTAACTCACCTAGTACCAACTAAGCAAAGCTATTGTATTGGACAACGGATAATCATAAATATATAGATAATTACGTATTTAAATACACATAACACCCACGACTCAGGTGCAAATATTCATATTCGTCATTCAAATATTTGCCTCTCTTGGGAATCAAACCAACAACAACTAGCCCCGGAGAGATGCTTTAAATTTATATGCAGTCTAGGTAGTGATTGTGCATTTATATCGAATTGTTAGATCTATATAACCAAAGGCTGTAAGGGGGACAGCATGTCCAAAATGATTTGGTATACTTATTACAATGCTCGTAAGACTAAATTTACTTTAGAATTGGAAATGTATTTACGAAACTACCATTACATTGAGGGCACAAGAGGTGAAATAAATAGGCGTCTTTTTACGACGACGGTATGTTAAGTCAACAATAGTATAAATGTACTCTTACTAAAAGAGGAAAATAAACGGATAAAAATGTCCTTAAAATGTGGCATGGAGGTCAGCGGAGGCACATAGTGAAAATGTAGGTCAAGTCAAATTATCGTGGATTTGAAAGGACGATGAAAGCGTCAGAAACGAATTCTGATAGAAAATTGTATTTAGCATTACGTGCCAATCTGTATTTCTTATGCCTTTATACAAGTAGTTCCTGTTGCTATTATATTACGAGAGATGTGTAATTTACATAAAAATTGTTTGTTTTCTGGTCATTGCGTACCTAACGTGTTTAAGACGCTGAATGACAGTGTTTGTATGAATGTAATGTGATTTAGGGTCTTTTTTAATTTTATAAAATAGGAAGGCAAACGAGTAAGGGGTCACCTGATGGTAAGTGATCACCACCTGCCATAGACACTCGCAACACCAAGGAAAATGCAATGAATTGCTAACCCAGAGGGCTATAGTGGAATACCACTTGCGCCAGTAACATCGCCGGCTATCTTGCTCTCCAAGCCAGAACACAACAATGCAAGCACTACTGATTAGCATGGAAGCGATCCGGATGTACCTGATAGGTCTTAAATATAATAAACATTTAGGTGCCAGTCAGCTAAATTCATATTAAATTGCTATTTACGTCTGGTCTAAATTTAATTATTTTTGTATTTTTTTCCCTTCGTTTATCTTCACGGTAAACATAAGCAAATTAGGAAAGTAAGTGATATAAACAAAATATTTGCTCATTTTCTACAGCTAATAAGTACTTTGTAAATACCATTCGGATTGTGTATTGTTTTGAGAATTACGCTAATATAAACAATTTGTATTAAATAACTTTCAGTCTGCTTATGTTAGAATTTAAACCATTGCCATCAACAGTATTGCAAATATATGCAAATTAAACTGCGTATGGTCTGAAATTACATATCCGAATGGCTGTTAATTTGTGTAATTTTGTGCGCTATCATCTATTAAACATTGTTGCCAAACACAACGTAAAAACAAACATATGCCTTTAACAGCGCAATGGCAGAATTTGTGTTTTAATTCATACATTTTTGATTCATCAATATCATCCAGCCTATACTCGTCCCACTCCATAAACTTTCCTCGCAATAAAAGGGCTAAAGCGTTAGTGTTAAGTTTTTGAATGTAATTATTTATATATTTTTTAACAAACTGCCTGAAAGCCTGGATGTAAATTATGATGGTTTGGTGGTTTATGGTGTATTGCATAATTAATTTTAATTATTTTTATTCTAAATTTAGGCCTTTGGAGAATCTCTTCATTAATTAATTCATTCTAATTTTTCATGCGTGCAATGTATGATTACATTTTGAAAAGAGTGAATAGATAATTCGTATGTTAGTTCATCGAGTTCCTCGAAATTCAACCAATTCTGTGTATTTTATTAATCGCGCTTTCATTATCCTGATACAGTAGGTCTGTATGTTTAATTTTCTGTTGATCTTTTCCATTAGGCATATCGCCTTGAAGTGTAGCAGGCATGTCGAAATACTTAGACGCTATTGATTAAACAGACCTATTGAGCTGATTTCACAGATTGTGATAAAGAAATTATTTTAACATACGTTGATCCTGCCTATTTTATTAACATTTAAATTCTGTTTAAAGATTTATTTTATCTAGATTAGGAGTTGTGTTTCTATCAAAACTAAGCTCGGATCCAAAAAATATAACAGATATATTTTGCTGCTGGTGATAAATGTTACAAAACAAATCTGCTATCGATCATGAGCTGTCACACGCGAATATGAAAATGTACTTTCAATGATATCGGAATAGGTAGTCAATAAGAAACAAGAGTGCTATTTATCTTTGTCTGTACACGCAATATTTCCGCTTCTGTATTAACTTCTTCATTTATTCTTATAGCTTGATTCAACGAAAAAATTATACAACGCGCGTTCTAATGAATGGTAGTGCCTACTTACGCAGTAATTTAGGTAACTTACCTATGTTATGTTATGATATACAAAATTCAATTATACGAGTTACTATAATTTACTACACTATACTTACCTGTAGTAAACATATGTACCCACCTAAATAATTTATATTTATATTTATATATATATATATGTATATTTACATTGCTTTTTTTGCATGTTTAGTTTTGGATAAAATAAATTATGAAGTTGATCAACGTAACAAGATTTAAAAAAATCAACTTTGAACAGCGTTGAACGTAGTAAGTGAAACTCAATGTTCTTATTTTCATCGTGTAACTACAATAATTCATTGAATTCGTTTTCATTTTATTTATTCATTTCTAGTCATGTTCATTACAGTTGACAAATGTTATGTATAAAGGTGGTCGTTGGTATTTGACCCCGCTAGGGTATAAATGTCTATTAATGACAACCTGTATGGCACAGTGGCACATGTGTCTGCCTACTGTGCAAGAGGTCCCGAGTTCAAATCCTGGTATGGGCAAATATTTGTGTGACGAATACGAATGTTTGTACCTGAGTCATGGATGTTATTTGTATTTAAATATGTATTTATCTATATATGTATGTTTATCCGTTGTCTAGTATCCATAGTACAAGCTTTGCTTAGTTTGGGACTAGGTCAATTGGTGTAAATTGTCCCGAGATATTTTATATTTATTTATTTATTTATTTTAACCTAGGTATTAAATAATTACATTCTACACAACTAATGAGATTCAATGTCACTGTCTATACAATATTACAAGAAATAATAAAAAACAATAATTTTATTTTCTAATGTCAATATAACAAGTATTATAATATTTAGGCTCTGCTGATTTTTAAAAAAATTCTACGGATATTAACATTCCTCAATTTGTTTTAAAATAATAAAATAAAATATATTAAACATTTCGTCACATTCTCTTAGTTATTTTGAAAAAATAATGCACACATTCACAGCTTATACCTGGATAATTTATATGTCACTTCCTTAGGTGTAATTTTTTTAACCTCTTTCGTTCATAATAACGTAACACGAGTTCAGTGACTATTAACCAATAACCCTAAAATAGTAAAAAAAAAATCCTGAGCTACTAATTAATAATATGATTCACGGAAATGACAGGAGAATTCCCACCTGACTTTTTAAATCTATTTCATCGCATCGCATCTCATCTCTACCGTGTCCTGCTGCTTGGCACAGGCCTCATCTCACAAGGAGATACTTCGGGCTAGAAGTAAATAAATACTGCATAAACGTATACAGGAAAACAAATAATAAACTTTGCATACTACATATAACCGTCACTACTCTCCGGTAGCTTTGCTGCTTGTTCGAAATTAATTCAAAACGGTTATCCCAAACAGGCACAAACAAGCATGTTGTCTCAGCCTCTACATACAAGATTAACTCCTGTCCAACGATGCCTAATCCCTCCAAGCCTGACCATAAGGCTTCATGCATATTCCTCTTGTCAATAAGCTCTACTTTCTCCACAAACGGGTAAGTAATGGTTTCCAGGCAACATATTATGGACCATTGTATTTAATGCATTGTGTTGACAGATATGATGAGGACAATAATAAAAAATATAGCGATAGCAATAGATCAAAATAAAAATATTTATACTGACCCGTATCTCATATCTTATTGCCCCCCGTACCCCTTGCGAGGACTACGATCGGCAAAACATACAGATTAAAAACAACTGACTCGTGTATTGCAGTTTAGTGAGAAACGTGGTTTGGCCTAAAATTTAGTTGCATGTTTATTCCTCGAATGTGCTCGCGGATAGAAGTTAATGACGCAAACAAGTAATGGATGGACGTAAAGTGCATGACTTGACCGAGTTTAATTTGAGTCACTCAAAATAAAAGTGACAAAAGGTATAAAAGAGTCCCCTCCCGGGCAACTAACACGAATCTTCTCGACACTCTATAACTCGCTACGTAATTCAGTGCGTCTCTCTCTCTTACTAGGCTGGTTAGAAAAAGACGCTAGTTGAGTTACGTAGCGAGTAAACGCGTATCGAGAAGATTCGTGCTAGGTGCACCGGTTTCCATTTCATTTTAATGCACGCTGCGTGGTTTATTATACCGCTGTAGTATTGGCTTGCTTACACAGCTACTAAAATAAGTGCAGCCAAAGCAAAGTTTAAACTGTCTATCAAAGCTCTTGTAAAGCCTATGTAAAGGCCCTTGCTGATGATGTTTTTTCTACGTTGCGTCTAAAGCCAAGTTTCCTAAAAAATGTCCGAGGGCAACCAAAAATTACAGACCTAAAAAGTATAATATCTGCACCGGAAATGTGGATACATTGAGCAAAATAAATAGGGAAACTTATAAGATATTGGTCTCATTTCTGGGAACAAAAATAAGACAACCTCATTTCATATAAAGTAAAAATCGTTGGGGCTTGAGTCGACCTACTCATGTTCATCATAAGCCACATAATCTAGCTTCCCTAGAGAAACGCCGAGCTTTCATGGACCAGATCTTCCTATACAAATTACTCAACAATCACATCGACTCATCTACTCTTCTGGCTAAGGTTAATTTCCGAGCTCCTCGTCGTGTCCCTTCACGTCACTTTTCCACTTTCAACATTAGTTTTTGTCGGTCAAATTATGCGCATAACACTTTCTTCAGGCGAGCTTGTCGTGAATATAACAAAAATTTTATGGATTTAGACATCTTCTCATTATCATTGCAAAGATACAGGGATTCACTACGGAAGTTGCTTTATAATCCCTTGTAAATTAAATCTGCATGTTTACCTAATCTTAGTTTAATTTGGCTAGTTTAACATAGTAAGTCTCAAAGCAGGTATGTAAAATCGTTTGCACGTAGGTGATATATTGTTTTGTACTAGTTTGCTTCATTCTAATGTTAAGTTTACAAATAATGGAACTGTTGGTTTATATGAAATGTATACAACTGTTATCACGCTGAAATGTAACCGTTTGTTTCCTAAATAAATATAAAAAAAAAAAAAAAAAAACAATCATTTCCTGCAATCTCGGCCCTTGAGGCTATTGACTCACAGCAATATTGGGTATTTGATAAATGAACTTCAAGTCGGCATTGTACAGATGATACAAATATTTGTGTGTGATATTAAAGCATAGGTATGATATGTTTACTACAGCATAAAACTGCAAAATACTGAGCTAGATATTACTAGAATAATAGTTTCTGCGTATGAAAATCGACGACGTCCTTAGACGATCTAAAATAAGTAAGAAAACAATAACAGAAAAAAATAACTATGCCTAGTATACTTTGTCGTTTAAGTTTCATTCTATAATAGAATAAAATAATGATGAATCTTATTAATAGCCACATGTTGCAAAAAATAGAATAACAGTTTTTTTTTAATGTATCTCCCGTTTTCTTTTAAACATTTAAAACAAATAGAAATAAAAAAATACCAAATAAAATAGGTGTCAAACAAACTAATGTTTAATATTCCTTTGCTTCGTCCACTTGAGATTCTGTCTCGAAAAAATCTTATGATAGATTGTGTTCGGTAGTTGCGTTGTGGTTTGCTTAGGTTCATCCTGATCTAATCGAATATTAATATCCTATGAAGAATATAGATGCATTCTTATCTTTACTTGCATTATCTTTACTAGTACTACTGCACTCTATTGCTAGTATAACCAGTAATCTGAGTAACGAATCGTATAATAATTATTTGTTTTAATGTACTTACAGATAATGTTAAATGTAATTCAGGTGATAGCTACAACCTGCTACCGTGCTCGCGACCACGGTCCTGGCAAAACAACCAAAACGTAAATAAAACACACGTTCACATGACTAAGCTCTGTTTTTACTATGTTAAAACAGGATGAATTTTTAAAATATGGTTTAAACAGAATTGAATAAAAATAAAGTGTTGGACATTTATCAACCTTTTGAAGCTTTTATATTTGAATGAAGTGATTTGTCAGTGAAGCCCCGTTAAGTAATGTAACACAGAAGCCAATAAAAATATGAAAAAAAGTAGACTTTTACAGGATTGAAATACAACTTAACTCAGACGCGTTTAAGTGTCGGTGGTGTGGTAGGCACGGTAGCTTACGACGCCTTTAGGCGTCTTCGGCGATCAAAGGGTTAAGTATACAAGTTTAGTTGTCATTTAGAAGAAAAAAAAGCTTAAATCAAAAGGCACCAATGCAATAAAAACGATTGAACAATATTTTTTGAAACCGGTTTATTCTTCATCACAGCAACTTCATGTCATAAGGCACTATATTTCAATCTTTTAGTGCCCTACCATAGACATAATTGCTAAAAAATTGAGTTAGCTTTATTCACAATCGCTAATAAACATGTTTATTTATAAGCCTAATCCCGCTAGATCCGAGGCTACAGCGCCGCAAAACTAGCGAGGGTGTAGTTAAAGTCTGCGTGATGAAGTGATCGCGTCGTGCGGTCGGTTCATGTAATATTCATAGGCCAAGGATGCGGCAATTTGCCCAATATATGTATATGTCCCATAAACAGAGTACATAGTACCCGGCCGGGCGATGTGCGTGAGAAACGGGATGTAATTCAGCGGGATTGTGGCCAGATTCGCTTAACGCCGAACCAAATTGCAGGATGCATGCAGCTGAATATAAATTAGTACTCCGGGTGATACAATGATTTGGTAAGATTGTGTGTTCACGTAAAGGTGATTGCGGTTTTACACATAAACTTAGTTATTTTATAAAAGCTCACATTCAACAGAGAAAATAACAAATTACAAACAGATATAGAAACAAGAAACTAAACGAAAAATACAACAGGTCCACCAGGTCTGATCCCTACGGTAGGATCACCATGTGTAATACTTAGATGTGTGAAGATTTCATTGATTTGAACAAATTATTGATACCTATATCAACATCGTATCGCAAGATTCCAAGTAATACGAAAGTTCATACCAAAGCGGGCTTACCTACTTGGTTTGGCCCGTGTCTTAAAGTGATTACAATGACATTGTGATTGTTTTGACATACCCTCTCACTGACACACTTGTTGATTAAAAAAAATGCAGTGATAGAACTATACCTAAATGAATCATTTTCACCAAGGAATTTACACGCAGGGATTTTTGAAGTGGATGGCACTGAAGTATTTTTATTAGTATCAACATTTCACAAATTATAAATAGTAAAGCGGTAAAGTTCAGCCAAGGGCTATATAACACAACCTATTTAAAGGTTGACCTTCATTCCATATCCACCACAGCTTTAAACATCATGTCGTCAATATGAATACCGATGTACTACACATATATCACTCATAAAAAACTACAGGCAACCCAGAAAAAAACGGTAAGTTGCGCGCCGGATTCCCGGGGAATTCGTCTAACTTGGCTAATAAAGATTTATCGTCGTGATAAAAATTTTCATAGCGGTGAGTTGGCCGTAAATAATTCTGGGCATACCTGCGAATGCTGATTTGACATGGGTCAGGGCTCGAACTCGAGCCGTATATTTCATTTCTTCCAGGAGGATCACAACCGCGGCGTAAATTGAGATTTACCCCAGACACCGCACCTTACCTGCGTAATTATTAGCTCTTCCGTATTCGAGCCGAGCAGGATATACTTTTTAATTGGACAAAGTAAAGCAATTAACGTCCGTCTAAAAAAAATGG
The DNA here is from genome assembly GCA_963691745.1 of Ditula angustiorana. Taxonomy (NCBI): domain Eukaryota; kingdom Metazoa; phylum Arthropoda; class Insecta; order Lepidoptera; family Tortricidae; genus Ditula; species Ditula angustiorana. The sequence continues at coordinate 10,070,383 of OY829478.1, forward strand.
CAATTAAAATGTTTAAGGAGAAAGTTAGCTAAAGAGCGTCAATGGTTAATATTTATGTGCACCTCGTTACTTATTGTTAACATAATGTAATACCGAAGACAATTATGAGAACAGTCTGACAGACGCCCTATGAAAATCGTGCTTGCGCCGGCTTTAATCTTGTTAGACTAAATGGCGCTGTTAAGTACCCCTCGGGGTAGTATTAAAAAAAAGCCAGTTAAGAGTAAACAATATACAGCAAATTTACATTGAACGAGTTTCGTTTCTATCGAAACTACAATACAATACAATAACTCCTCATTGAACATAATATAAGGCACACAATAGACTACCTGAAAACCTTAGGCTTAATAGGCCTATTAACTACCTCCTAAACCTGGAAAATGCCAAGAGATGGCGTTGCATTAACGGCCTTACGCTTTCAAATATGCAGTATGTCAGTCTATCCAATACACTGTCTTTGGAAAAACAAACAAAACCACAATTCTCATTCAGTTGTCCAGTGACATTTCCCCCACTCATTACTTACTAACGCGGGTAACCTCAGAATATCTATGCTATTAACTACCGGAACGGGCTATCCAATAAATTTGGAGTTTTCATATATAAATCAGGGGTCAGGCGTGTCCCAGAAGGTCCGGAGATAAACCCTATGGTATAAAGAGAGCGAGGAGACATTATCCGAAGCAGCTGGGGCCATCGCGAACTCTGTCACATTACTACTGGGTTTATACGGCGTGCGCGAATCTCGACCTACCGCCGCAGCATTTCCTTCACTCAACTTTGCTCAAATTGAAACTTATTCGGAAGATTGCGGATAACAGCGCTATTGTTTTCATCAACCTTCGACCTGATTTGCGTATCGGAGGTCGAAGTTATACATAATCAATCAATTAAGCTCAAATGATGGACGGTTTCGCGTAAGACCGTAAATGATAAATGACGTGAAAATTTGAATTTTTCCGTTTTCGCCACTAATTGTCTCGTCCTTGGTTCAAATTGAAAGGAACTTAACGAGATAGAAAAGAAATTATGAATAAAATGTACTTTGAAATCTTTGAGCGTTTTATGTCTCAGATCGTATTTCTTTTGCTCTCCGCAGGATATCCGGTCTGTCGTAGACGTCGTGATGTTTACCTTTTGCTTTTAAATGAAATAAATTTCTTACAACTGTCATGAAAATCCAACCTTTAGTTATAAAAACAACTGTCTATGTCCGCTTAATACTAAACTAACAATAATCCAACTACAAAAGCTTGATGATATGCAGAAACAATATTGTTAACTAACCAAATAGCAAATATATTTAGTAAGTACGAGTATGTTTGAAAATAGCCTCATTTATTTTCATTAATTGCAATCACAAACTAATGAATATTTTTTCGTTATTTGTTTCGTTTTACGTCAGTCTAAACACTTTAACAGCCGCCACGTCCTCTCTCTATTATTTAACTCGTTCGTAAGAAGTCTGCTCGAGAGTAACTGTCTCATCTGGAATCCGCATGAAAAAAAATACACCCTTTTGCTTGAGAAGATTCAAAAGTCGTTTGTCCGGTTCCTTTATCTAAAGATTTATGGGTACTATCCTTACATGTATCCCACACTTTTCGTTTTAGGGATGGTCACCTACCAAAGCCTGGAAGTAAGAAGAAAGCTGGCACTGGTAAAATATTTCCTTCGACTGATACGAGGCACAATAACCAATCCATCACTGCTGAAATTCATTTCTCTACAGGTACCGCCACCCATCAGAAATACTCTCCGTCCCCGCCGACGTCCCCTATTTGCAGTTCCCAATACACACACGGTCGCCCTAGCTACTAGTCCCCTATACCTGGCACTGAACCATATAAACTGCATACTTTTGAATGATCCTACACTGGACCTGTTCTCACAGTCGGAGCCGAGGCTGCTGGCTGCGGCTGCTCGCTATCTTGAGTCGGTCGCCGCCCCCAGTACTGTGTGAGTGAGCAGTGCTGGCGGCGACGATCGAACCAATACTTTACATTTACGTACGTAGTAAATAATTGTTATGTTTTAAAATAATTTATTATAAAATGTATAAGTATGTAACCTATAACTTTCATGTGTGGCATGTCTGTAAATGTAAGTTGGTTAATAAATAAATAAAATAAAAATAAAATAAAATTTCAGGCTCAAATCAAAATACAAAAGTCAAAAAACGGCCTCGCGTATTTATTTTCTGCATTCTACCTTGTATGTTTAACTTATTTGAATCCAATATAAAACAGTATACGACACAGCTGGCAAACAAAGGCTTGCGACCGGCCCAACTCATTCCTACGAAATAAACATAAAAACATCAATTCCGTGAAGCTCTTAAATTTCGCATTTTTTCTTCGTAATGGCGACACAATATTTCATTTTCGCCCTTCACGGTCTGTAATTTTATTACAGGGATCAATTTTACGACATTGGATACTTTTACGGCTGTTGAGTCTTAAACGTAAAAGGGTTACTGTTACGATGCCCATTACTCCCCCTTCGTACTTGCAGCGCATACCTATTGGGCACAGTTGAGGTTTGCAATTGATTCCCGATAACGCAATGCGGCGCATTTAAATGAGTAAAAATAGGCCACGTTAAGAATTATATAGAAAATCAAAGCAGGTTAATGAACTTCTGAGTTCTTTTTTACTTTTATCGTGAAGGCAAAATTTGGACTCCTAATAACTGGTAAGTTGCTCGACTAGGTTTAAAGGTAACTTATGCATTCTATTTTTTATTTTAAAAGGGAGGAAAACGACCACGTGTGTTACCTCATAAGAAGTGATGAAGGAAATTAACGATCCAAAGAATATTATAGTTGATACATTGCCGGCTTTTACCCCGCAAAGGGTCCCCGATCTCTCATTCACCCAAGAAACGTAGAAACGCTTCACGCCGGTATTATGGAAGATTGTGGTACTATCGGCTCGTTGGTTAGTAATTTATTGGAAGGTTTTATCACTATTTATTTTCTTGTAAAAGTGCAGGTTAAAAACTAATTTATAATGAGTAAATCTAACCCTAATTCTTATTAAATCTTAGTGTGAATTACAACTAGAAGGTTCACTAGACCAAGTAACGTGAGCCGAAAGAGATTATGTTCTTTTCCTCAAGTTGCCTCTTTCTAATAAAGCGACCGAAGTGCACAGCTGCCAACTGTAATCTTTGTTATTACAGTTGGCAGCGCTGCGAAAGGGACACCGCTACCGCGAAGACAAAGTGAGTCTCTTTTTGGACCGCATATTTGTGATGCAAGAGTTGAAATATACCACCTCTGTGAAGTAGGGACATGATTTTACTTCTTTCCATGTAAACGATAGTAAACACCTTCCAGTTACATAAAAATACTCATTGATTCCATGATTATGATAATTTCATGACATGGTAATTTTGAAGATAATGCAAACTACCCGCACTCATGAGTATGAGTAGTTATTCCCCGTTTGTGATAGTGCCTATGCCTCGCGATCTAATTAAGTATTTATTGACTTTCCTTATTTTACGGTGAATTTTGGTCTTAAACACTTTTACTAATAGCTAATTATTTGTTTTTTAATTTATTTGTTTTTACTTATTTTAATTCTTTGATTCTGACTAGCAATCACTATTTGCGTCTGACAGTTTTTTGATGCAATTGAGAATAACTGCAATGAAAAAAAAAAATATTTTGGCTTAGTAATGTAATGAGCGTACTACTCACAGACTTAAGTTTTATTGTAAATGTTACTGTTTTTATTAAAATTGCAAATGCAAAATTTGCCCCAAAGTGTTTGTTTCTAAAAACACCGCTTTTGCTATCTAAAATAATATTATAATTACCAACAAAATAATGTTCCACCTGATTTAGATGCTACTACATATTCAATACTGGGCTATCAACGAATTCCAGAAACCCATTGGACCGTCCGATCACTCGTTCCGAAATTCCGAGGTTCATATTTTGATAGGCAATATGCCGAACTTACAATTTGCATATTGCTATGAATGCGACTGCCTGCATGATTTTGATTGTAAAGCAATTATTTTTTTAAAGTTCGATGGTGAAATTAAGTCAACAACTGTTTAAATAACTAACTGAGTAACTTATTGAAAACACGTAAAATAAACACAACGTTTTTAAACCCAACGATTTGATAGAAAAATAGTTAATGCAAAGTGCACAGTTCAAGTTAAAATAATGCCGACGAGGTTAAGTTTCGTAACACAGTTAACTATAACGACCGTCAACGTGTATACTAGAGACAAACTTTAACATTTTAAATCAACAACGTTGTCTACCAAAAAGTTTGAGACGGGTTAACGATACAAGTCACGTACTAGAGGAACAGAGCAGCGGCGTGGCAGGGGCCGAATTACCCGCGGCCCTCGCGCCAAACACGTGACCTCCTCCGCGTCCTGCCACCCTGGTACCCGGATCGGAAAAACATTCTTCCATGTTAAGATACACGGATATTGACACTATAAAGGGATCGCATGTGCGTCTGCAAATAAATGAAACATGAATCTCGGGGATTGATGATGTAAATTTCGATGTGTGAAATGTTTTTTACTGTTATTTTACTGTACTGCTGCTTTTACACCTCCTGCTTATATATTCTCAGATTACTCGTTACATATTCGGCGGAACGTAATGCATGAGTTTTGTCAAATTAATATTCTAGCACTTACGCATTTTATAACCCGCCTGTCGGTAGAGTGCTACGAGTCATCCATACTTAATGGTGAATGTGCTACGCCGCTACGCTGGCTGGCGTAGAGGCGTACGTAGCAAGCTCTGTTACTTAGTTTTGACAGAATAAAGTGTTTCTAATATTTTACAAATTAAGTAAGTACTATACAAATACACTTTATTTGCAAATCACATAAGACACAGAGATGTTATAAAAAGAAAATTCATAACGTATTCCATTTATGTTGAACAATTTCTTGTAGTTAGGATAGAACTTTTAAAGTCTAGAAAATCTTGTGTATGCGTATGCATAAAATCAACGATGATAGGAGGCACGAGGCACACCTACAAACGGTCGAAGGTGTGGACAAGGCGGGGCTGTTCCAAATTTATAAATTAAAATTTTTGATGTTATAAATTAAGCCGGCTGCTACCAGCCAAATGAAAAAGCCGAGGGAGGCCAAATATTTTGGCAATTTTCCTGGGACTCACAAGAAAAGCAGGTCGCATGTGGAGACTCATTTTCTAGTATTCCCTGAGGTGAATGCGAATCACGTCCCGCTCTAGGCGGTTGCCTTAGCCTCAGTCCGATCTTAGAATCAAACCCAGAATGCACTTTGCTGGGATCAATGATTCGTGAGAGAAATGGAGGGCGAATGATTAATGCTAAAGCTTCTTAACAGCTGCACTCACAGGCTTTTAGTTAATCGCTTGAATCTGCTTTGTCTGTTTATATTACGTCCCTACCGGTGCTAGAAATCACTTTTTATGAAGAAAATTGTCGTCATTCATTATAACAGCATTGATTCGAATTTAAATAAGCAATTTTTTTTTTACTTTTATCTTTACAGAAATTAGTCTCAATAAAAAACCTTCATTATAAATGTTACATAATATGAATTAAGTAACATAATTTTTGTAATGAAAATAAATAATATAAATTAAGTAATTTACTATGTTATGTATTTTTTTTTTATTATAATACATTTTATTTCGGATGACAAAAATGAGCGGTGTTATATGAAAACTCGGATCGATTTTTTTAGATAAGTATATCTTTTACTGCACAGGCAAAAAATATTTTAGTCATTCGAAGGCCAAACTGTTCGTTATAGAAGAAAGTAAATGTTTCAGTAACTCATACCAGATGACTACCTATTACGAAAATATACTTTTAACGGTCCAATAAAACGCGCAATTAACTTCAGAACGGTGTTATTGGCAGTACTGTTTGGAGTTTTTAGGGTTCTACATAATAAAGGGAACCAAGATTTTTTTATACAATTATACAAATGATAAGTGATCACCGCCGCCCATAGTCATCCACAACACTAAGGAGACTGCAGATGCATTGCGAACCCAGAGGACTAAGATGGAATACCTCTTTATTTATTCCTAAAAATACCTCGTTTTAAAATCCAGCCTGGTTTACATTTGAATATAGGAAAATATATTTAAATTTTAAAGTTTGAAATGGAATAAGAAATCTTTTTTAGTCATATATTTTATCGCGGTATATACAAAGACATATTGGAAACTGTATCATATTTAATTTAATAATTTAGAATCGGAAGACAACTTCGCAAACCAAAGACGTTTTTTAAATATTATTTATTATTGTAATAAACAGAAAAAAAAATCATGATTCATTTTCCTACTCTGTGTATATAACTTAATCGTATCATTCGTAACCTCTGCCGTTTCATTATGGCCGAATCATCGAAGTAAACAACTATAACTATCTAGCGCGATAAACTCCTGTTATAAAACCATATTATTATGAGTGCAGCGAAAGTTTAAAACAATTCAAAGACATTTTCTGAGCTCAACTTTTGTTAAACCGTGCCAGAAAATCTGGGAAAGTAAAATAATAATATGAGTAAAAATAAAAGTAGATTACCCGCCTTACTTCAACGTATAATCGCTCGGATTTAAGGTAACTACCGACCGCTACAATAAAGTAGAATACCGCTGAACAATCGATAACCAGCTGCGGACGAATTAAATCAGAGGTCATTTAGTTTTACTGGCCTCAATAATTACCGGCGCGCCGCTCGCCGAACCATAAAATACGTACATAAATGCAAAAAGCGGTCAAGCGTGAACCGCCCACGGGCGAAACGCCTACGTTCATAGATAAAACACGTAACGGAAAATTCATTCGCGCAGGTGAGCTCATCTCCGCGTATGAATTAAAAACATAAACATTCCGATTGAACGTGGACAAAATAAATTCCAAGTTAGTTTGCTACAAATTGTTCATGAACTTTTCAATTATGATTATTTTTATTATTATAAGCTCACACCTGTTTTCCTTTGGGTAGGCAGAGACCACAGAACGCAATTTTTCCCGGTCCTGGCGTACTTCCTTCGCTTCTTCCACACACATTCGTCTCTTCATACATGCTCAACGGTTCTGGATACTTCTGATTTGACCTGTCTACAGGACATCACAAATTTGGTCGACAAAAGTACGCCGAGGCCGCCCTCGACCAACTCGTCCAGTCACATTACCTTTTTAAATTTGCTTTCATAATCGCCTTTCATTTAGTCGTTTAACATGCCCAAACCAACGTAACATTCCTACTTAACTCTATTCTCTTTAGTAACTACATCTTCATTCAGACCACATTTCTCCCTTATTTCTCACTTTATCAGTCAGCTTGATCCCGCTCTTACTACGCAGAGAACGCATCTCTACGGCATTTATTCTACTCTCAATTCAATCATTTCATTCTCAATTAAGTATAATGATTTACTCCTAAAATATAAGCGGGTTGATTTTTTATTTTCGAGCGCTCGAAATTTGCTAGTCACGGGCCAATCAAAGACGCGAGCGTATAATTTAGTGACGAGAGCTCGAAAGTCAAAAATCAACCCACTGATGAACGTTTTAATTGAAAATACCTAATAACTAGTAGATTCAGGCGTTAACTTACGGAGATATATCAACAATCTCGATCAAATTACCTTGCTACTTCGCGAAACTAGTGCTGCGTAGGTACGTACGTGCAAAACAGCTGTATTTGTGTAATATATTTTTTTCATCCAAAATCCCTCTCTCCTCTGCTTCCACATAAAATAACACACAAACTTAACTATTAAACTTCACCACTAAATGCTTAAACTACTACGTAAAGACAGACAGACTTTTTTCAAGGAAAAGGGAGTGAAACGTGCGTGTGAGTCACCTGACGGGAAGTGATCACGGCTGCCCATATAAACCAGCGACCGTAACAGAATCGCTAACCTGTTGCCAGGTGCGCAAGTTCAACTTGCAGTTGGTCGGTTTTTTTTTAAATAAACGGATGATGTTGCTCGTAAAGGATTTCTTCAACCAAAAATTGTCTCGTAAATAGCTGTGTTGTTGAAGAAGAAGCCATTTTGAAATGTTCTCAAAGGGCTGTGTGTATCAGCCCTGTCACGTGCCTATTCTTAGCAATACCAATAGTTTCTTTTCCTATAGTTAGTATGCCGCTGACAGGTAACCGGCAATACACATAACATTTTACGACGATGACAGTTATGAATACAACTGCGGAATAGACATAAACATAACAGGGCTTTGTGTTCGATAGTCGGGTCGTAAAATATTTTTGATGCTAAGTTTTTGACGACTAGGTATTCAAGTTGCTATTTTTAAGACATTCGATATACTGGTGTCTCAACGGTTCATCATGTTAATATATTATTATCATAGTGTGATACAATCTTTTAGTCTAATAGTGAACACTCACCTTTGCCGCAAAGAAATACGCAATGCTTATCTCAAAATTACAAAGTCATACCGGCCTGTCTTAGGCAGAAAACTGGCCTCCGCAGGCGTCCAATTGCGTGTGCTCTTCCTCAAATTGCACCTCTTTGCCCTGTAGAATGACTGAGTCTGTATAATTTATAGCTTCATACTTTGGGCGTTCATAAGTCAAAAATAGCTAAGTAAAGATTTCTTACAAACAATTGCTACTGGATATACGGTTAATAATGTTTTAGTTTGTGTTTTTGTTTATATTTACTATTAAAGAAGACTCCATAATATCCAAGAACACTAGAACGTGGCAACTTTAGTAGTTTAGCACACCTCTTTGACAGTGTTATTATCGTCACGGACCAAATAATCCGTGGGTATCTTACTATGCAAATTCAATTGAGCATTCTCTCAGCGGGACAAGTTTGGACGCTATTGGTCGTTACAGGGATATAACTCCGGATAACCCGTGCGGGTTTCGAACACTGGCCCGGAGTTTTAGAGCAGTGCAGGTTTCCATTGTGAACATGGAACTGAACACTGCGCCCGCAGGGATGTACAGACAAATAAGATTTTTATTCAAAAATTCATTTTCAATACCAGCTCTTTTGTTTACGGTTCTTTATTATTGCATTGTCACACTTACCGAAATTCAGGTCAAGCTGACCCCTTAAAGTTAATCGAAGATATCTCGTGGAAAGGGAGTTAGGTCTCTCACCTAAAAGTAAAACCTGGTAAACAAAATGAATACTCAAACTTACACATCAAGTTAAATAAAAACTATCCGAAAGATATTTACTAAACTATATGAATTTAATCTTTATTTATATTACAGAGATTAAAATGCACGCGGATTACGTAATGATAAGTAATCACTGTCGCTCATGGTCAGACGGAACTTCCAAGAGAGAGCTGACGCGTTGCTATTACCAGATTCATTTAACAAAAGATTTAAAAAAAGTGATATACATTGTACATGACTCTCTTCTAATTAGATCAAAGCGTAATGTACCCATTTACGTTACCCCTGTTTTCTCATTTTATGTGAGACAACTACTGTTTTCCTATCAATAGCACACACGGAATATTAGTTGGAAAGGCCGGCAACAACGTCCCGTATATTTGCACTCATAGTGTAACTGTTATGGCCCGCGGTTACAGCGCAGCGTTATGCGAAACTTTGCAGTTACAGTCCGTATCAAACTACCGGGACGTCATAATCTATATTATATATCGGCTGGTAACTTTCGCATACCCATAATATAAGACTCCTTATTACAAGATCATAGGTGGAAAATTATTAGGAAACAAATTTATACCGAGTTTCCTATGGTACAAGGTTCGATTTTCTATAAGCGTACTTTGGAATACGACTCGTAACAAATGAACAATGTTCGTAACAGCGTTCCTGATATCCTCGCGACTGACTCTGGTCACCTGATTAGAGATTAAAGAAAAACCATGGTACGAGCAATACAATTGTGTTGTAAAGAGAACGTAAAAGAGTAACAGCGTTGCTAGGACACTACAGGCAATAGACCACATGGTAGAGTTTTTTAAATACAGGAAGATTTGCAACCTCTAACAACCTGCAGGTTTTTTTTTCCTCTTCTTTACTTACCTTCATTCATTGGCTTTTACTATCTCCTACATAGTGTAATAAAATCAAGTAATCTTATAAGGAGCAGTCTCCTTGGTCGCAGCGTAAAAAGCCAACAGCTGGCAGCATGGCAGCAAAACTTTAAAAATCGGTGCTGTATAATAAAATTATTTTTTTATAGAACTGACTTTAATTTTTAAGTTAGACTCGATTACACTATCTGACGTAGTTGTTCTGTAACGTAGTGAGTGCAGGATTGGCACAGTTACTTAATCCGCCCAAAAAACTGTCAGTTAACTTATATACCAGTGTTTAAATACAAATCTTCAACTAATCATACCACATTTCCCAAGATCATATTTGTAACAGCCAACGGAAGCATCTCTTACCATTTTACTATTGACGGTGACGTTTCCATCGCTGCTGGAATCGTATATTCGAATTATTATTGACGGGAGTGGAGTGCTTTTAGCAGTACGGTCCCCGTATTGCATTTGACAACATTGTCGGCGAATAGCGTAAGGTATGACGTTTGCATAAATCTAAACTCGCTAGTTCGCCTCGCGTTTTAAGATTTTCGTTTATTAAGGACATCAAAGCAATAGAGGAATATTACTTTTCTGTAGCTTAAATAATGCTTTATCCCATTCAAGACTATAACCCATTAAGATATGGAATAACACCGTTTTATATCCTTCTCTCGAGTACGAGCTAAAAATGATTTACATACATACATGAAAAGATAAACCACAGGTTACAAGTAAAACTAGCGATTTTTCTAGTCCGTATATAAAAAAAAGAAAATAGTTACCTCGGATCCTAATAAATTTAGGAGACAGACCTAAAATAATAAATCAATAAACGAAGTTTAAATTAAAACTTTAACCACCAAAGATGCCGATGATAACGTACTCGTATACGTCATTTAAATGAGTTTATATTCTCTTCTGCTGTTTCTTTCAGCGATAAGCGTAAAGCTATAGATAGAAGGCACCATTATTGCTTACTACTATTAATATTACTGCTCTAAGCTTAACATTTTACATCGAAAACTTCGAAATCGCCTTCCATCCGGCACATTTTATCATAGCTCGGGGCTTAGAAGGATGCTATTTAAAAGTTTGCGCCCAAAGCGCAGGATAAGCCATCCCGCCGCGCCTGGCGAGCGTCCAGACACGGTCACAACACACTGGAATTATTGTATGACTCCATAACGGCATAAAAAGGACTGCTGGAATTTGCGGCATATTTTTAAGTGAAATACAATATTGTTTATGTTTTCAGTTGCATGTTGCCTACGAGTATTCACTTCGGTAAAAAAATAAGTTTAATTTTTATTCGGCTGTTGAAATTGCATAGAATATTTTGAAGTAAAAAAAAATCTTTGAACAAATTATAAGATTTAAAGTTAATTGCAATATTTGATAATTTTGATGCAACAAGTAACATTAATTAATTTAAGGTTAGAAATTATTTTTATTCAGACATGTCTCCTATCAAACAATTAGATAAAATAAACAACAGCTCAATCTTTTAGTTTTTGTTTGCCTGCGATAGTGTCCTACTGTCTTGTAAACACCCGGACTTGCAATTTCCTCTATTAGCAACAATATCTGGACAGTCATTCAGGAATTTGTTTTTATCTCCCCATCATCTTAGGGCAACAGTAATATTTGTCCCATTAAACACACAAGGTATACGGCATTAAAAATACTTATTATCACTTCGTTTTTGATGTGGAGAATATGGAGGGCAGTCTTTTTTCTAGCAGTGGGACACTACCAATTTTTTTTTATACAACATAGGAAGGCAAACAAGCAAGTGGGTCACCTGATGGTAAGTGATCACCCCCGCCTATAGAAACCTGCAACAACAAAGAGAGTGCAGATGCGTTGCTAACCCAGAGGGCTAAGATGGAATACCTCTTGTGCCAGTAATTACACCGGCTGTCTTGCTCTCCACGCCGGAACACAACAGTACAAGCACTGCTGCTTAGCGGCAGGATTAGCGAGCAAGATGGTGGTAGCGATCCGAACGGACCTTGCACAAGGTCCTACCACCCGCGAAATAAGATAAATAAGATATAATACTAGTGTAATTACACCATACTATTGTACATAATTGATGTTCGCTGATGGCGGCAGGCATTAGCTACTTACGATGAGGTAATACCCGATAATCAGGATTTCAAAATGAACATGAAGTAATCCCGAATAATTGCGTCGTCAAATTTGTTTTATTTAGAGAGCTTAATGAAAATGAGCACAGCTCTTAGTGAAGTATAAAGGATATTTAGACGTTCTCCGGTCGATTATGAGCCATCTACGGAGCTCTGAGTGTTCGAAAACTCGCAAATTTTTATTACAATGTGCTGACGTGCCACATTTCTGGAAAAATCGCTTCTGATAATAGAGGCCGGAGCCCGCAGGTGTTTCCATTCCGCTCCTTCTATCTTTATGCCTGTCGGTGTAGCAAGCATTATGCATACACGGCTGCTCTATAAACATTTGCGATCGTAATTTTGTACTGTTACTGAAAGCATAGATTTCTTTCTACGATTTCCGTAGCTTTATTGTTAAGTTTTAAATTTGTAAAAGAAAAAACGACGTATTTGAAAGGTCTTACAATATTATGTTTTACTTAAATATCCAATAGCACATCACTATCACCGCTAAAGCTTTCTCTTTATTTATGTACAATTACATTTTTAAGTGATGCTTAAATGTTAAAACTTTTACTGTAAAGCAGTAGGAGCCTTCTTCTATACACACGCCACTGCCTCTTCTTCTCGCGTTTTCTCCTTTATTGCTTCTTTTTCCATCAATACCACTAACAATAAGAGTCGATAATTTTACAATTTTCTAAGCCAAATAAGCCTTGACTTAATAAAAACTGTATTTTCATTAAAATTTTGCAATGAAAAACAAAAAGCGAAAAACATAAGCATTGATTGTACTCGTAGTACAATAGGCTTAAGAATTCCTTACATTATACTGCAAGTACTAGCCCAAGTAGCGCATTTAGCGCTATACAAGGTGTATAGTATCTACTATACAGCTTTTATGGTGCTTGTATGCAACTTGGGCGGCCAACAAGTCGGTCAGTTTTATCCAAGGAGTTGCTTTGTCTACGATTATTTCCGAGCGATCTCAAAGCTAAGTATTTTAATCATGTCAAGTCAAGTCAAAATATTTTAATTCAGATTAGGCTTACAGGAAGCACTTATGAATGTCATAAAATTTACCACCGGTTCGGAAAAAAACCTCCGATGAGACGATACCAGCAAGAAACTCAACGAGGTGTATTTTTTCATTGTATGTATACGGCAGTACTTATACTGCGGCCCTGTTACAGAGAAGTTCCCGATATTAACCCTAACAGATATCTGTGATACCGTATCTATTTGTGTTAATATAGAATAAACAGAGATGGCATCATAGATACGTTACCTGTTGGATATAATACCAGGAGACTTGTGAAACAGACCCTAAGTTTATGATTTCAATCTTCAATAACAGCGGGCACATAATTGCTCGTCAGTTGGATTAAATGCAGTTGTATTCAATTAGACGCGCCACCGGTTGACGTAGGCGCAGTTGGCACATGTGATGCTTATGTATCACAGTCATATTGCATAGCTTTGAAGTTGATATTGCTCATCGCTAAGGCCTGGTTGGCAGTAAAATTGTACGAGTAGCATTACATTGCGGGCTACCGAGGTATGATGCGATCGCTCGATCGATCGAACCCCGAAATGTAAGAATCTTCGGACGGTTTTACTTGCACTGTATCAGCAAAGCATTAAGTGGTAGCCAAATGGCTCTTTGGGTAACGTGTACTGCATTCACGCATAATTACTAGCGGCAGTGCTACTGATAATTTACTAAGCTATATGGTTTTTCGTTCGGAATGAGATAAAATTCACAGAAAACTGTGATCTTTTGATATTAAATGAATTAATAAAAAAATATTTTAATTCGGTTGTTGATACGAGTGTATTTAATTTTATTGAGGTATTACGCAACTTATGTAGGAGTACACACACAATGTTAACATAATATCGACAGGACTTAAGCTTAGATTAGATTAGTTGGTTTAAATAAATTTGTTGCTAGGTAATATTTTATTTAAGAACTCTAATTTACGCTTTTGACAGTTTTCTTACATGTCCGAATGGAAAGGCTACCCTTATTTAAAGTGTCCCAACCACCACTCTGGTAGAGTAAGGCTGCATTCAATCGCAGTAGCCGGGGAGTGCCGGTGATAAATCGCTGCTCTCGAGGAAACTTGTAGTATCATCACGACTCTCCCGGTTTATTCCACTTAAGACTGAAGGAATGTACAAAAGTACTTATCACCGACTATCTTTACTAGCGTTACGTGTGATGTAACGAACATGAACATATGGTGTACTCGTACGTGTTATTATTACGTCAAAAACATTAACAAATTTACGGGATTTTTTGCAGGAAATCCAGGGTCGAAAAATGACAAAGGATATACCAATTCTTTGCAAATCTGTTTCTGAATTATTCTGTGCAAAAAAAAGAAGGTTGAAGACTATTTTATGTTGAAAATAAGTTTAAAAATCTCCACGCAATCGAAACTGCGGTTGATAGTGACAGCACGGGCCAGGTCAAGTAGCGAGAGACAGTTTGATCGAATTATCGCTTGCTTACAAGAGGTGGTGTAGATAGGCATGTGCCAGTGCATTGCCAGTAGTTTACTACTGTGAGACCTACGTACTTCAGGGTAACCGTTCTGATCTACTCTCACCACTGCACTGCTCTAGTGGAAAAAACAGTCGAGCTATAGTACATTTTAGGTAGGTATGTATATCAACATTATATTGCAGATGATGCCAGTAATTTTTTGTGTGAGCGAAAAGTAAAAACGGATATAAAGCCATTTTGCTATAGTGAAAGCAGTGTGAAAGGCGTTTGGAAGATACGGGTAATTTAAATTTTTGTCATTCACCTTAGGACATTCATACAAATTTTAGCTATCCGACCTCTACTTAAATACTCGTTAGCTGGACGTTCTGCTTTGAGTTTCAGTAAAAATATCATATTTCGAGCCGATTCTTTTTACACATAACAAAGTCAATTTGCAACGAATAAAAATTTAGTAGCATAGTTTCCTTTTGTAAACTTCTTTATTTGTTCCAAATCTTACAAGTCGAATATAAAAGTACAGTCAGCAAGTCTTGTGCCAATTTTTTTTTTATTTTACAAATAAATAAAATATACTTAAACGCATCAAGGAGTTCATTCCTCCGTTACCAACTGACAGGTTAGGTGAGGAACTTAACACACACGCTTTGGTTAGCAAAATAAAACATGATAGCTAAACTCAGCGACCCAAATGTCGTACACGCAAAGAGCAAAACAAAATTGTGAGATGGAAATTCTCTTCAAACAAGGCTTGCGACAATATTACCCAAGCGCCTTTTGTCGATCAATCAATTATTGTCCCCACTCGTGTTGAGAGCCGAATTGTACTGAGCCAAGCGAATTTCCATGGGGAATAGCGGACACACAGTTTGTTACGGCCCTTTGTGCTGCTAAATTCTTGATGGATATGGTTTATGATGAATACCTAAGGTTGTAAAGGGTTAACTTTATTGTGTATCCTAGTTAAACATATGCTATGCGTTACTGCGATTGTATTACAAGAAACGAAAGCGATTTCAAAAGTCTAAACTGATCAATTATGTAAAGCGAATCTTTTTTATATCTATAAAAACTATGTCAAAATTTAACTACGTTAACTGTGTGACAGTGAAGTTATAATTAAATTTGCCGCACTGCACCAAAATGTCACTCACTTTTTTCTTTTTCTGCTTTGTATTAAAAGGTGGACGCTTTTATATATTTTAATAACAAATTTAGTTAGGAACTTTCTTAGGGATGCTTGACAGATCTTAAGTTTTTAGTTTAAGGACTCAAGTAGAGTAAATCTAGCTCACCAGCAACCATGTGTTACATCGCCGACTCTTATCTGATTTTTCTAGCTGGTTGCAGCGAACTCATGTAAAATGCATGCGGGACCTGTACCTAATTGCTGTAGCAATTTTTACACCACGTGGGAGGAAAACGCTATCTTATTGTCGCAGTTTTCACGTAGACACTTTGTCCGCAACGGTTAAACTAAAGCCCGGTGCAGAAAACGGCGGTTAATTGTAGTTTTAATTACAAAGGCAAAATAGGTCAGGTAACTATGCAGGGTTATTTTTCGCCGATTTTAGATAGCTCAAGCTGAATTCCACTGTTGAAGTTTGTGTATGCGTTATTACTTGTTTGTATTCGACAAATTGAGTCAACTATAGAAAAAGCATAAAATAAGAATTCAACAATGCCAAATCCCATTTATACACTTTCTGTTTTTCCATGTCCTCGAAACAAACACGTGCATAGAAAATCTGAATACAAATACATTTTCAGATCATACTAAAAGTACTGTAGCGACTGTGATTTATTACACGTCATCTCTGCTGACGCCGCTCTATCTGATAGTAGTTATATTTTACAGCATTATATTCGCATAAAAAACATCTTTGTATCTTTTGAAAGAATGTAGTGTGAAGAAAAGCGGAATACATTTGAAGACAGCAAAAAGCAAATATCTGGAATGATACAAGTTTTTTTCCAGATGTTGACTTTCAAATGTTAGTGTCTTATACTCTTATTTGCCCAAACGATGTTGCTCAAAACATCGACAGTGGAAGTCGTAAATGTCGTAAGGGCCATTAAGAGCCATGTTCCTTATGACATTTGAGATTACCGCCGTCGATACCAATCTTAACTTTTACCATTATCTCTGTGTGGTTTTCATTTACCCACTAATCGATCCTATCACACATGCTCGCTAAAGAGTGTTGGTTTTAAAGACTTGTTCTACTCATTTTGTATGTACTGCACTGTTTTTTATTACGCAAAAACTAAATTAAGGTTTACTTGTATTTAAAGTATTTATGGATAACTAGTTAGCTGCAGTATGTATGAAATCGCGGGTATACTTCATCCACGTAGAATTCTTTCATCGCTGTCCCGTGAGAGCTTTGCATTTTTACGAAATAAAAAGTATCTTATGTGTTTGCCGTTTGTGTTTCAGTTCCAAATTTTATTCAAATCCGTCCAGTTGTCCTAGCGTGAAGAAGTAACAAGAATTGAAGTCACAGACTAACTTTCAGTTTTATAACATTTGTGTTACGACTGTTCCAATTATCAAAGTTGTATCTAATACAAAAAGTTGCTAAAGAAGTTTGTGTTTTATATATACTTTCGTTAAGTCAGAAATTTAAGACACTGTCATCCTATACATCTAACTTTATTCATTGGGACCGTTGATTAGTGTGATAGATATTATCAAACTGCGATTATAATAGCACTGGGGAGTAACGTCAGCACACTGTCATTTAATAGACTTGCGTCAGGCTTCATTTCAATGTCTCAGAAATGACAGTGTGCTGACGTTATTCTCCAATGCTATTCTAATCGCGGTTTGATAATAACACCTAGGTTTTCTTATCCTTTGTATGCGCGCTAACCATGCGCTAACGTAGGATTGACTTCAGTCTCATTGAGTGAGATATCACTTTATCCATCCACAAGCTGCCCCCAGTCCCCGTGGAAGCCCAACTTCAGGATACGCAAAATAGAATTCTACTGTGCTTTGTGGACCGTTATAATGGTTCAAAAGCTGAATTTAATAATCCAAATGTGGGCAGCTACGAGTTTTGATAACTGAAACGGTTTTAATAAAGGTAATACCAACATTTTGTTGAATTTTCAGTTCTTAGAAATCTGTACCAAATTTGGAAATAGGAACCTTTTTATGATCGCTATGTTGCCCATCGTTCTGTCTATCCATCTGTCTATCTAACTGTCAACGCTCTTTTTTCAGGACGGCATACTGGATCGAGCTGAAATTTGACAGAATTCTAGTAGCAATTTTACAACAATTTAGTGAAAATCGTTAAAGTTTAAGCTATTGTATTTTTTAGTGAACCTGACTACGAAGCTATAGGGTTCCGGGTTTGAATTTCAGAAGGGGCAAACATTTGTATGTTGGATATGAATATTTCTAACCGAGTCGTGGCTTGTAGTGAAGTTTATATTTATTAATAAAAGTATGCATATTCATTGTCTGGTACCCATAGTATAAGCTTTGTTTAATTTGAGACTTGTTTATTTGGTGTTCTTTGTTCCAAGGTTCTTATTTATCACTTTACGTAGATAGATAAAAAAATCAATCAGTCAAATTCAACAATGGGAATTCCTTAGCGGTTAATATTTTTCATAAGACGCAGTCCATCAAAAATGGGGGCGTAAAATAAAGATAATAAATCCAATGACGAAACACTCGACACTCTATTAATAACGTCGAGTCTTGCTTCTGACGCCTGAATCAAATTCTATTGAATTCAGGCAAAAGCAAAACTAAACGAGCTCCGCCAATGCCAGTTAGGGCTTAGTTTCATACGTATTTTGTTAAAAAATTCCACTTTTATACAATCTTAATGGCTGGTATGACCTTGTGCAAGGTCCGTCTGGATCGCTACCACCATCTTACTCGCTAATCCAGCTAAGCAGCAGTACTTGCACTATCGTATTCCAGCGTGCAGAGTAAGACAGCTGGTGAAATTACTGGCACAAGAGGTATTCCATCGTAGCCCTCAGGGTTGGCAACGCATCTGCAACCTCCTTGCTGTTGCGTGTGTCTATGGGCGGTGGTGATCACTTAGCATCAGGTGACCCACTGGCTTGTTTGCCTTCCTATTTTATATATAAAAAAAGTTGTCAAATGATCTAAATACATATACTAAACAAATTTGGAAACAATCTGACCACAGAAAGTGAGTCTAAATTAACTTTCTAAATTTGAAACAGATAACTACCTACATACATTGTAAATTAATAATAAACTTGTAAAAACTTTAAAAATTAGATGCGCAGTCAATATCGGTAAACATCAACGCATTCCATTTAAATTCTGTAGCTCTGTAACACACGATTTTATTAGTGTACTACCCGTCTGCTACAAGTTGGCCGTTATCTTCCGCCATGCCTCCTCGTCCCGCACTTCTAGCGACGCCCGCCTCGGCGGTACAAACCGCGTACGCTTGTATAATACGCTTGTACATGCGTCGCCCGAAGTGCGGGGCGAGGAAGCGTGGCGGGAGGTGACGGCCAACTTGTGGCGGATGGATAGTATAGTCAGCCAAGTAATTGCTTGACCACTTTTGAACCTTATCCCATTGTAATACGGTCGAAGAGTGGTCAAGCACTTTCTTGGTCGACTATACAAACTAGTTGGTTTCAGCACAGATTCATTTTGATTCGTTCCTTGCATTAGCACTCACGTCTTTTGATCATCAAAACCTTTGGTACTTACTTCTCATAAAGGACGAAAGCCAAAACTAGAATCATCGGTGATTTTGCTCCTGTAGCCCTAAGTGGGCAAGAGTGTATTATTTATGCAAGGTGCAAGTGGGGCTAGGCGTATAAGTTTTGAATACTATGAGTTCGTCTTTGAAAATTACGAATTGTAGCGGAACGAGTTCAATGCATACTTTATAAAAGAAGGCATTAAAAGAACGCAGCAGCTGCAATTTATTTTGTAACTAAGGCAGTCTTTGACAGTGACCCAACAAATGACGAGAAAATACAAAATATACGAGTCAAAATGTGAGACAATGATGTTAACTACTAGTAAAAAAACAATGACCTATGTGTTTCTAGCACTGAGACGGTTATCTTATGTAAGAATCGATTGAAAACCTAAGCCGTCGCAGCAGGCTAAAATTTAATTAAATGTTCAAATAGGTCATCAGTCAGCTAGAACTATTTAACCAGACCGGTCTCTATTCACATTGGTATGACCGGTTCGTATTGGAATAATTGGAATTCCTGTCGTGTGTGAAATTGGCATCTTCATGGCAGTAGCGATATGACTTCGAGGCCTTCATGCAATATGCATCAACTTATCATAGGAAAGGACACAGCCTTTCATTGGAAAAATGTGGTTGATAATTTTCGGAAGCCACATTTTCCTTCATTTTGCTCAACGTCTTTCCGAATTTGCTGTTTTTACCTCATTGTTTATTTATGATCTACCAGCATGCGGCTCAGAAACATTTAAGATGAAAATAACTTCTAATGATTTCGTGACTTGCAGACATCGAAATAAACCATTTTAGGTCTTATGTTTGCGGTTTTCATTCCAGTCTGCCAGTGAATACGAGACCTGAAAATGACTTAAAAAGCTGGGAACGTACAACGACTGGTGTAGTTGTAGGTCACAGTTAGTTATATAAGCAATATAAATCATTTAAATTGTTTTATTTAACTAATTTCTGAAGTGGAATAGTTCCTCTTATAAAATTAACTCGACTTTAAATACTTGTGCCTTACGCGCGCAGGAAATTGTTTTTACCAGTACTTGACATCATTGTCTCTCGTTTTAACTCGTATGTTACCGTATTTCTCGTCAATTATTGGGTCCCTGTCAATGACTGGAACCGTTACCTTAATACCATATTGTTCTCTAAAATATAATAATAAACCTACAACATCTTTAACTGTACTTTAAAGTATAGTCACTATTTTTTCCCGTCGTCGTAGTGTATCTTCGGCCGCCTTTTCCTTCTAAACTACGCAACGGATTTTGATGCGATTTCACTGTTCTCCAGAGATTTTTATAGGAAAGGTTGTATGCGCATTTCATCCCGATTGCATCCATACGAAGCCAGGACGGGTCGCCAGTATTTAAACTGCCCACAACCTGCCCACTGTTTACTGTCCACTTACTTGTTTGTTTGTTTGTTTTCCGCTACGGTGTGCGTTAAACGTCGATTACAGAGCTAAAATTAGCAAAAGCTTAAAATATAAACACTAGAATTGTCCTCGAAGTAAGTTTCGGCCGAAACTGGAACAGAAACCGAACTTCGCTTTCGTTTTTGGTTTCGGTTATAAAAACTAGTTTTGGACGGACACTAACAGTTTCTTTATGACAAAGGTTCTGGTTTACGCAGAATTATGTCTAACAACAGGCTCCGCAATGCTCCCTAGGTAGCTGCGTTGTGGAGAATAGCGGTACAGCGCTTGCTATCAAACTATGTCAGATAATTTAAATGACGCCAAAGCGAGGACTCCTTATGAAACCATTGCTATTTCTAGATCCGCGCTACCCAGTTCAATTACAATAAAATTAGTTATTGATCATTTCTATTTACGATTCGCATGATTTAACTTATAGACGTACAACTCGTACCTTTATATCTTTCCATAATATAAAACAAATCGCTATCAGTTACTGTCTGTCCTCCTATATTCGGCCGTTTGCGCCTCCTAAACCACATAACAGATTTTGATACGGTTTTCACTGTCATTTAGAGATTCGTTATGTACCTATGCTAAATAATTAAGCTTCCATTAGTAAATTTCACTCGTGCAAAGCTGAAACAGGTCGCCAGTATTTTATAAACTTACTTTAAATGATAAGTAAAAATGAAACATCTTTTAACTCATAACATTTACCTTCTTATCCTTAATGGAAAAGAGTTAGAAGTAAATAATTACTTGCAGAACTATTTTGTCAACGTTCATAAATATTTTAACCCAAATGTTGTATCAACATTTAAATTTTCCTTTTCTATTTTTATGTGCTTTATCGGGAATTGGAGCATGATATTTCCACTTCAGACTTCCCCTTGATGTTTTCCGTAAGTATGGAATTATATTTCCCTTTGATTCCGTCTTATTTTTTATTCGATGAATGTTATCTTCCGTTTGTCCCGTCATGCTTACCTAATAACGTTAAGTGGCTTAACGTAGAAACCATGGGTAGGAACCATACTTTCCTTATTATTTTATTAGGAGTCATGCCAAACCGAAGAGTGAGTTGGCAAAAATCTATGTATTACTAAAAACAGAAGCAATGCCTCTTATAGTAAGTACCTCATTTTTGCATATGATCACTCCTTTATGTCGGACAGAAGAGACCTTCCAAAGTTCAAAAACTACCGTATTTTCGGATAGCGGTCGTGTGGCGCGGCCTTAGTGGTTTTATAAATAAATAGGTTTGGTCGACGTTTGTGGAAAATCAGCACGAGGGCCTTAATCACTCGACTTCACGAACTGCTCCGTACGCGACGCTGGCTGGTACAAGTTCATTTGTTCGCTTTTACAATTTTCGTCATAAATAAAAATGTCAGGGCTAGCGCGTCTTCTTCAACTTGCGTTCTTAATTTTATTTGAGTCAGTGAACCTCAGCTTAGGGATCATGAGCTACAAGAGGGTATGGGTATGTTGGTACATATATTTTATTACCTTCTTTTGTGTCGACCCTTTTCGCCTAGTGCAAGACACTCGCACATCATGTTTCCAGCTTAGCTGTCAACGATCAAGTTTCAGGGTTCCGTACTTCATGATGGAAATACGAAACATAAAACTCCTAGTCGTCTCATTTAGATCACTTTTCTTAGAAACAACTTGAAAATATCAAGTTGCAATTAATAACGAATATTAAAGTCTTCATACTTCTTTAATTATGCTAAGGTTAACATAATAAACAGATACGACAATCGGCATGATAAAGATCCGGATTTAACTTAAAACCCGAAATAACCATCCAGCTACTAACTCTTCCATTGCAATGTTATATACCTAATATTTATATGTACATACGTACATATAAATATGACACCATGTCAGGACACTGAACTACACGTACTAAATCATTCGGAAACTAATTAATTAACAATTAATTTAGACGGCGGACGGCCTCAATACTGACACCACAAAAAAACAGTTATATAATACGCACATGGTTACCACAAGATCGAAAATACCGAATCACTGCAATTATAATCAAGCGGATGAAAGGTTCGCTACGACCACTATCGGTTGCCATTTGCTTTGACGGAAACCCGGAGGCTACAAATCACGTAATTACCTTAGTTAGGATACTAGTCCGATTAATGGCTTTAGTTTATAATAGCGTTATTCATGGCATATGAATACGGTTGTGATGCCCGAAACGGATATTACAGTCTGCTACAATTTGATACTGCACATAAATTTCTATTGTGCCTAATACGAGTACATAAATAACTGTACCTAATGTTACTTGGGAAGGAAATCCAATTATTTGAAGCGAAGCATTCTGGAGGCAAGTCAAGCGGCGGACTGTGACTGGACATAAATAATGGAGCCATTCTTTTGAAATTATGTTACAGAATCGTGGGAGACAGAACATGTGGTTTTGACGTTTTCTTGGCCTCGTTTGATATTATGAATTGCAATTTTAATAGAGGGATATAAATCATAGCTTCCTTTCAGCTCTAAGAATTATGTTTCAATAAAACAGTTAAAACGTGTCGTTGAACTTAAAACGTGTTGCTGTTTTTTTGTATTACGTTTTAAACCATAATTGAATCTTTTTAATCAATTAACTATAATCTATAACGTTCACTTGTAAGCAGCATTTAAATTGTTGTCCACAAAAAAAAAAAAAAGGTTTGAAATCAAACAGATCGTGCATTCTATCAAGAAATAGAACGTTGTCGATTATATAATATTCGGCTAAGCAATGACTTAATCATTACTAAGCTCTGCCATCATTATACCTTGATTTATGCAAATAATGTTCGCAAACAATTTATTATTAAGTCGCGCTTGCGGCTAGGGTAGGTAATCGCGCGCTGCGCGACTGCCTCTGGAATTGGTGACAACCCACCGTTACGCGGTTACGCTTAAATTTGGCGTATATTGTTAGAGCATATTGTCATGGTTTTAGATGAGTAACTCTATGTCATATTGGTAACTATTATTATTATAATTTTGTAATAAGAATAATCATGTATACGAGATATGATCCTTTCGGTTTGAAATGAGAGAGACGGTGTTATAAGTTGCTATAAAGATATAATTTTAGCAAATTCTGCTTATTCTGGATTAAAAACAAAAATAATTCATCTGGGTAAAGTAATCCATATTGTTATTTTATGACTAGCGGACGCTTCTAACTCCTACCGCGTGAAGTTCAGAAACGCTGTTACTTTATGTTATTGAATTCTAATTATTTACTGTAAAGTTTCATCAAATTAAAACATGCATCAACCCCAAACAAAATGTCTTGTTTATAATTTTATATATAATATTATAGTAGGACTTTTTGTATTATCAAATCTGCAAACAAGAACCTACGATCTTTTCGTCTTATATTTACACAAGTACATGGAGGAGCACACTCGACAACGTAAATTATCTCGAGTCAAGTACTCGGTTTAGCAACGGCTAAGCGTGTCTCAGATGGAAAAAGAAATTGTCCACCATTATGTCCGCTTTGCTGGACCATTTTATTGCAACTGATGGGGAATTGTTGTGAACGTGAGATGAAGGAAAAGCGAATTTCTCTTAATATTCCTGTCTCGAGTGAACCTTACGACTTACACACGCCATCCTAGTGAGGTTTTTTTCAAAAGTTTTCTCGTTTCCGCTTATTCGGTTATCGTTGTTTGTCGGCCAAACAGAACGTGTTTACCTGCAAAATAAGGCCAGTTTCAAAGTTAACAATGTCAATAACGAAACTCTATTAACTTTATAGCTCGATTTGCCGCGCGTGACGTCACTGAGCGAAGAAACGCCGCGATCGACGATCGACATCAAAACCGAAAAAATGGAAACTCATTTCAAATTTAAAAATTAATAATCGTAGGAAGTAGCCGATTTTAATTCAAAATCCGAATCCAATTGATCCACTATTTACGGGATAAAAAACAATAACTCATTCGCGTGCGATTCCCGTGATTTATGAACGTGAAACCTTGCACAAAACACAACACAGCCAAGCCGAATTAGCCTATATCACTGCAGTTGAGAGTCCAAATTTGAATTTACTTTCTACTCGACGTACAAACGAAGTTTGCGATATTGGAATGGCGCGCATTCGCGACGTAATTACGACGTCACGAGGTCGCGTGTTGGTTGCGCTGTGTGGAAATACGTTAATTACGAAATTCAATACAGCCCGTATCAAGAAGTTGTGGCTTTTCTATACATTAAAACATAGAACTAATTTGGTTTCAGATAACGAAGGAGATTGTTAATTGCAAACTGTTTAATTGCTTCGTCTCTATTAGCTGTCGTAGTACCCCGCTGTTACTTTATCTTGGATGCCCAATATGTATCTATTTGTGGGCAAACAGACGCAAAATATGTTGTATTGTATTATAGAGCCACATTGTACCCAGTAGCTGGTTGCAATACGAATGGGCCGGCTTAGGGTAGTACCGCATTCTGATATAATACCGGCGTGAAGTAGTATCTGCTAATGTGTTTCGTACAATGACTGGCAGATCCGGAGGCCCACAGAGAGGGGAACTTTCTCTTGAGATTGCTAAATCCCATGGGTAACTTTCCGTCAGGTGACCCGCATGCTCGTTTGGTTCTCTTTTTCGTAAAAAAATATCACGAAGCTAATCACACTAATATTATGGTAACTGAAAGTTCGTGTGACACATAAATTTTTGTTACTTAAATTCTTCACGCTAAAGCAGCTGGAAGGATTTGGATGAAATTCGGATCATAAATAGCGTTAACGCTAGTTCTGGTGTTAACCCTATATTAACACATACATATAATACTTTTCATTTCGTCGTTCCCGCGGGATAGCGATAAACGAATTCTACGCGGACAAAGTCGCGGGTAACAGCTAGTTTCTTATATTAATTAAAAGAGTAATTCGTTACTTGGCTTTATACTTACCTCATTCTGAATGTACACTGCGAAAAACGTACTTGCACCAGCACCACGTGTTTAACTGCTCGTAAAACTGTGCAAAAAGAAATAGTCTACATTCTAAATTGTTCGCGTAAGTTACCCGTACGTGGAACTTTTTTATTACTCGTCCAAACAAGTCATCGATTTGTTACTCAGTCACTCAGCTCAATGTTCAAGCCATAAATTTCAAACAAGTACAAGTATTTACCTTGTATTAGCCTCGAGAAGAATTGCTCCAATACATTGAGTCGCGGGTTTTAAAGCTAGCCTGTAGAGACCTAGTCGTATGTCACTGTACCCTTAATTCAATTCCAGTCAATTACACGTCCCTCTGTTTTTGTCGCCACGCAAAGTCTGGGCGCAAAAAATCGATACGACGTTTAGAAGTAGATGGAAATTGTTTTGCGAGGTATATTTAGACTTGAGAGAGTAGTAATAGAATAAGCTAAACACAAGAATACCAGAGTCAGGTTGTTTATAATTGAAACGAGTACTAATTAGTCTTGAATACACAATACGAGTCTTTTAAATGAGGTTAATAGCTGAGTGTTGAGTCGTGGATTGTTTACGCTCGTGTGTTTTTATTTTTAAAATGCTATATAATTAATGACAACACAAAGAAAAATTAGGGTAATGGCAGGGTTCGAACCTGCAACATCAGCATTCCGTGCCTTGCGTATTCCAGTTTCCGCCACATTACCGCAAACGCGTTAGTTCGAACCCTGCCATTACCCTAATTTTTCTTTGTGTTGTCATTCATTATATAGCATTTTAAATTTAATTTGAATGTAAAAAAAATACAAAAAGAAAAATCGAAAAAATTTAAAAATAAATAATTTCGATTACAATAATTTTTATTTTTTCTTAATTTTTAAATGATTTATTTATTTTTTCTTACTAATCGCAGTGAGTGCAAATTTGAGTTGCAAAAAGTGCAGTTGATGATAAACAATATCCGATTTCCTGTCATAAAGCAACAAATCTGTTTCAATTTTTAATGCCAACGGAGACTGCAGAATTTCATCGCATTTATGGGACTAACTTCTACTAAAATTAATTTGAAAATACCATAGTTTCATGAACGATAGGTTCGTAGGTTGATTCCTAAGCTATGTATACCGTATAGCCTTTTACACGTATTTCAATACATCAAAAAGCCAGGCGAAAATGTCTATTCGAATATGTATCGTTTCAAAGGAATTTAGATGAAATAGAATATATTCGCTGCAGGAACACTGGAACATCCTAGCGTCTTGTGCATACCTCCATCACACGGGTTATGCATTTAGAATGCCACTGTTCGGATATTGTTCAAAACTTTGTATTTTTAAATGGGTTCAACAATTTAAAAGAAGTTTCAAAATAGCTATAACACTAATAAAGGTTATATTCACCTGAAGTAGTTAATATTGTTTTGGAGTATGATACCAAAAATTGACTTCGAAGAATTTTACATATTTAGGTATTTTTAATACTTACCAAATTTCAACAATTACAGCACCAGTGTGTATTTTCTCATAAATCTCAACCTCTAAGCAGCTCGCCCATGAAGACAAAAAAAATACATCAATTCAAAATATGAGAAGTACTTACAATGATGGACATTTTACCATACATTTTCGCATTGTTAGAAAATACCCCGTCCATTTTTAAAGTGAGTAAAAAGCAAACCAAAATAATTACGCCACTTATTTAAATTCAAATGAGCATTCCCTAATACATTACCGTACATTAAGTGCAATCTTCACGTTACACATCACATCGCAGATGTTCTCAGGCATTTCTATAGCGCTAATGCCGTTGCCATGTACCTAATGGCGTCATTTGTGAGCACCCTTTGAATATCACTCTGCGGTATACTACATCAAACATTTTCTGTTTGTAGATACTCTAATGAGAACAGCTGTATTATGTTAGACTTGGATTTGCTCAAATTGCCTAACAAATTTCACTTGAAATCATAAAACTAATTTCAGACGCTTTTCAAGAGCGAATTGAAAGTCAAAACTCAAAAGCTATTTTGTTTAAAGTTTTATAAGGTTTTTTTGTCGCGTTAAAATACTTTATTGAAAACAATGTAATGACCTAGAGTCTTTGAAGGGCTTGTCTCATTGTATAAGAGCAAGTAACTTTAATATTTTGTGAAGAAATCTTTGTTTGGCAGTGAGACAATAGGATCATAAATCATTATAATAACTATTATTAACTAACAATAAGTTATATATAAAAAAGAGGAAATACTGGAATCGTTGAGACTAGAAGAGTTTGGAGAAGACTTATACACCCAAACATGGGCATTAAATGGGCCGCTATGGTGATGATGAAGCTATCGATAATCATAAGCGTTAGGCTTTTGTGTTAAGTAAGTAGTTTTGGAATCTTAAAATATTTCTGGGCTAGAAATAGACAGCGGTGAGGTAAATTCCCAATTTTTTTTGGATAAGTGAGGTAGACAAGCAGCAAACGAGTGCGTGGGTCGCCTGGTAGGAAGTGATCGCAGTCGCCTATGAAACCAGTGATCTCAAAACAATCGCGTTATAAACACGTGTTTTAAATATTACCAAAATTGCTTATCGGCTATTAATGAAACATGATCTTGGTTGAGTAGGAACTGATCATACCTAATTCGTAAGTGACGTTAGCAACTAGGTAATAACGAGTCGTAATTAGTTATAATTACGTCTCTAGACTATTGCTATATTCATCCTTCATGACTGTAATAACACGCTAACATAGATTTACGTAATATCAAAGCTTTCTTCTAATTAATGGGTCAGATTGCCACATTACGTAACAGGACTCAGGAGCAGTATGTAGGAGCTTTATACCTGATACCTAATATTACAGAGGTTTGTAATAAAATAACGAACCAGGCTAAATATTTATAAGTGGATACTCTTTGCTACAGTAAAGCACATAGAAAAACACACTCGTGAAGCTTTCTTTATTGGGGCTATTAAATCCTCTAGAGCTATTAAGTCCTAATATTTCAATCAGCTTTTTAAAAAAGATGTCCGAGAAAGTGCGATAATTTTGATGTTTAAAATCATAAATGAATGTTTCCAGCCTGTAAATATGTCCAAACAAGAACGGAGCTTTATAAAAACCCACGGGAATAATTTTCAACGGACTTTAGATCAACAAAAATCAATCGGAAATGTTAAAAACGATTAACAGGCCTGCCGATGTGCACATAGTGTGGACACAGTGGAAATAAATCTTTAAAGCAATTCAAACTCAATTACCAAGGTTTACTTTAGCCTAATGGGGAAAGGCTTCCCTTTGTTACGGGGATTGATTTAATTCGATCACTTTCGGACTTCGGATGAATATTTACATAGGAACGTTGACAGGTCACCACCAAATTCACCAAATCGTTCAACTTTTCAAACTTCACGGTTTAATTTCAGGTGATTATTTAAATCAATGCACCAATGAACCAATTAATTGGCGTGTTGATTAATTTCTGCCATCGAAATTGAAAGACTTAGCTTAAAGAAGAAAAACTGTGTTTTTAGTTTTTTCTATAATCACTATTCCATGAATTATCGCGAGTAGAAAAACGATACAACGCGAAACTCCTCACAAAACGGCCAGACAGTACGAACTTTACAATTCGATACTTTGGCCAGTAAATGCATGTATTCAGCGTGAAATTAAAATCGAGTTGTTTATAACAAAATAAAAAAAAATTAAAATTAAAAATTTATTTTGCAAGTAGGCTCTTTTACATGTGTGAGCGTTTCTATGGTTACTCCCTTAACAAACTTGTTTTATTTTTTATCAGGATTCTTATGAGTTTTATAACAAATTAAAACTTTTTTAAATAATTTTTGTAGGTACCTTTGAATTGCCATAGCTCCCATTACATAATGTACTTTTAAAATATAACTATACAATAATTTTATACCACACCACTTTCACACCATTTGGTTTAAGGTGTCAAGTACGCAATTACCCTGCTTAAAACATTATTTAGCTAGTATGATGACTACTTCAAATAACCAATAACTAAAACAGAGGTGGTATTGGGAGCAATGAGTGTTAAGCTTGGTTCATAATATACAAATTTAATCATTGTAATACTCGTACTTCGTTATTGAAATTACAACTGCTTTGTAATGTCATAGAGAGTGTATAATATAAACATTGCCTAATCCTCCAATCAATATACTATCACTAAAGCTACTTTACTTAAAACGTTTGTCGACTTTATGACATTTTGCTTTTAAACAACAGGACAAAACACTTTTAAGTTAAAGAACTCTCACGAATAATGGGATAGGTCTTTTAAACTACACGCTTTATAACTTTGTTTATTATGTTATGAGATTATCCCATGTTATATTGACTTTGTGCTCCCACATTCACCTTTTGTTCTTTCATAACACAATGAAGAAGTTCTGACGCCAACTCGCTTGAATCAAATCACGTCCGCGTCACAAACAAGCAATATAACGGTCGAAAATTGCTCGGTTTTATTACTCGAGGATCCGGGGGCCCTCTTAGATGACGGCAAAGTTTCTTTTTCATGAAAAAACTCGCACCGCTCGCTTTCCCGATCCGAATAATACATCGATTACTATAATATGGTAGTAAAAATCTGACTTTATTACAAGGAATCCTTTGGAGCATTGACGTACAAGCGGTACTGAAATTTATACAGCGAAAAACGGAACTTAATAAATAATCACCAAAAGATATTAATTTTTATTTACTTCGACGTTGGTCGTATTCGTATTGGAACGGCCATGGTTACGAGTACACTCCAAATCAAAACTTATAATATGGTGGTAGAGCCACACTGTAGCACGAATGGGCGGCTCGGTCGAGGTAGCCACATTCTCAAAATACCGGCGTAGGGTAGTAGTTTGCTTCTGCGTTTCGTGCGGGGACTGAGAGATCCAGAGGCGCATGATGAGAGGGGACCTATAGAGCGGCAATGGATCAGCGATTCTCTTGAGGGCGCTGGTTCCAATGAGCGGCGGTGATTACTTACTACCATGACCTGCATGCTAGTTTGGCTCCCTTTTCCATTAAAATATTGTACATATATATTTGCGGGATTAAGTCCTCTTTTACTTATGAATATGAGCGAAATTCGCGAAAGATTTAAACAATTTATTATGAAGTACTGAAGCTCGGTACTAGAAAAAAAGTAAGACATACAGTCAAGGAAATTGAAACACGTACCACCGTAGAAACTAGTCGAAGAGACATACGCATGACATTTGTATGACGTAGCCTGGCGTTTACTGCGTCGCGTCATTGCGATAGGATTCCAAGGTGGTACGTGAATATATTTTCCCTACTGTACCTATTTCATTGGTGTAAGTTAATCTTCGATAATAGTAACTGCCATTACAATTAAAGTTGTGCCAGAGTAACATCTTCGGTAATAGCACTTCTTTATTACTTAGAAACTCCGACGATTTGTGAAGAGGATGGTTCTAGTTGTTGGTTTTTTGAGGAATTATCGTCCAACAAACTGAAATCAATTACCTTGCTGTTCCACTTGCTACTTTGTTTCAGTTTGTGGATATGGACCTCTGCAAAGTAACGTTTGAATCTATTACTTAGAATTTAACGTTTATCATCTTTCTGTTCTTTTTCTGGTATCTTCATTCGGAGTAATCTTTGATAATCATGAGACTGCAATCTGACCTCCGGAACTCCTGTGACAGAAAAACCAGACCGATAGGATCTAATTACCCACTTATTTATTAACATGGATGTACAGGTCTTCTTGCAATGAGTTCCATCCCGTAAGAGCGTTGGTTATTACAGTTCTTAGGTAATGTTAGTAAATTTAAAAACCCATTGATAAATGGCGATCACTGGGAATCTAACCCGGTTAGCCCTAGCCAGTTGCCCAAAAACGCTCATTTTTATTAAAAATAGGGCAGACTAATCATTTTCAGATCATTTATAACAGAGTAAGGAAACAAACCCGTTTTGCATGGTATTTTGTAAGTATCCATGGAAGAATGACAGAGAAATCGTCATTATTCTTTTTGAAGAGCAACAGAATGTCTTGAGAACTCCATATTTTTAAGTTTTTTTTTTTTTGTATAATTTTGTTTCTTCTTTCTTTCATTTTCTGTTTCATTTATCTAGAAAGGTCTAAATAAAAACAGTGTAGCTAAAATTTTAATACTTCTATTTTATTTTCTGTGATAACTTTATTTCTTTTTCTAATTAAAATTTAAACTAATGCTGAAATAAAGACAACAACAAATATGAGATAAAGTAGTTCCTAACTTATTTGACTATTGGTCTAATGAGCGCTTCCGAACAGTTCAAATTACACTGTGCACGTGAAAACTAGAAAACCCACTGCGAGGATAATTTATCAAGAAGAACAAATTATGCATCCAGCATACTTCCGTAATTACATTTTCCTCCACGTTTGCTGCGCTATTGCAGAAAAAAAGCACAAGTCAATGAACTACTAGTTAAAAAAAATACCACCCAATTTAAAAGTTTTAATTACAGTCATAAAGAGGTATTAAAAATTAGCATTTAAATTGGCGTTTGAGCGAAAAATACCCTTCCTACGCGTAGTTGGTATCTTTTAAAAATCTGTATAATAGGTCACCTCTAAGGGTCGTTTGGGAAAGTTCGTGGTTTATCTTTTATCACCTTAATTGAATTTGTCGGGAAAGGGTCCGTTTAACACCTTATTGTTTTTTTAAGGGGGCCATTATGAAACCGAAATGAGTTTCGCCTTACTTTAGTTGTCTAATTTTATGAGTTCGGGGCAGAGCCGGGTGATCTGAACCCCATTAAAGGAAATTAGGTGTCTAAAGTTTTAGTGATAAAGTCTTTGAGAAATGTAAAGTTTAACAATAAAATATGAAACTTTAAGTACAAAGCTTTGTTCATGGTATCAAGTTTTAACCGACTATAAGGTTTAGCCACTGTGATCAGCTTGCCTAAAAAAATGTTTTTAAAATTATTTTGCGTGTCCCAATTCATTCCGATTAATTATTATTATTATAATAAGTCAGGAACAAGCAGCAAGAGAATGAGGTTTATATTGTACCAGATATCGAATCAGACTTGATACTTCCATCAACTAATAAGCACGGTAGGTAAATAATATATAACCTCAACTGAAGCCAAGTAAGAAATCAGATCAGTAATCAGAATTTATTCCCGCATCGAAGCAAAACTCCAATATTTGTATGCAGACCGTAGGAAATGTATGGTAATTTATTTCGCCGCCCGATGTGAAACTTTCACGACCCCAAAATTATTTCACTGGCAGCCGACACCGATCTTCCGGACAGGTGCAATTTTCAGACTTACACAGTCATATGGCATGGTGACATGCCAGGATCATAACCTTAAACCGTAAGACTTACTTTTAAAAAAAACTTTATTATCATTGTGTCTTTACTGTCGCGGGTGGTAGGACCTTGTGCAAGGTCCACCCAGATCGCTACCACCATCTTGCTCGCTAATTCCGCCGCTAAGCAGCAGTGCTTGCACTGTTGTGTTCCGGCGTGGAGAGCAAGACAGCCGGTGTAATTAGTGGCACAAGAGGTATTCCATCTTAGCCCTCTGGGTTGGCAACGCATCTGCAATCTTCTTGGTGTTGCGGGTCTCTATAGGCGGTGGTGATCACTTACCTGATGGTAAGTGATCACCACCGCCTATAGAGACCCGAGGCAAACAAGGCAAACAAGCAAGGGGGTCTTTGCCTTCCTATTTCATAAAAAAAAATTGTGTCACCTGTTTCCAAAAGGGTCTATTTCCACTAGTCTTGTTGTTAATTTTATTTATTGAAATATTTCCAAATGGAAAATAAAACTGGTGAACTTTAAATGCTATGCAATGACAACACAAGGAAAAATCTAGGGTACTGGCAGGACTCGAACCTGCAACCTCAGTATTCTGTGCCGTACGTTTTGCCAGTTTCGTTGAACTTTACCTGCATGATTTTTTGGCACCAGGCGTAATATTAACTATACCTACTTTCTTTTTTTTAAAGATGAGAATGACAATGGTCATGCAGACATTATTTATAAAGTACCTAAAACAAAGATAAAACTAGAACATATTTTTAATATCACTTTTTTACCGTTTTATGTTACGTTTGAAATGCAGATGATGACACATTTCCAATTTTATCTTCGTTTAACTTAAAAACGTAAGCAACCGTTATTTTTCTAATTTGGAAAAATTAAGCATACATATTAAGTCAGCAAACAAATTAAGACAAATTAGGTACCTATTTAGCTTGTATTATGTATATTATTTTATTTATGAGCCTTTCCTTAATCTTCTAACACATAATATTAAAATAAATTTAAATGAAAATGACAACACAAAGAAAAATTAGGGTAGTGGCAGGACTCGAACCTGCAACATCAGCATTCCGTGCCTTGCGTTTGCCAGTTTCGCCAGTTTTATTTGAATGTTTGAAAAAAAAATCTGAAGTAAATTTCGATTAGAAAAACATAATATTAAAGTTCATTTATCAAAGACTATAGCTACATATTGTTCAAAAGTCACATAAGCACTCAGAAATCACTTACCTATTCACAATTTGTCGTTTTGACGTGGCGTCAAAACTTTTTTAATAAGCCCACGTAGAAAACAAAGGCAGTGTCCAATATCGCAGATAAAGTTTTTCAATAAATATTTTATTTACTTGTAGAGATGTAATAAACAGACTCGTATCCCATATCTCAAAAAGTAGTCAAATTTTCTTCTCTGTGATAATTTTTCCTTGAAATTCAGTGTATTTGCTAATCCCATAAAAATAATTTAGGCGTTACAAACGGTAAGTGGCGGGGGGGAGGGGGGGGACACATATCTCTAACAATACTCTCTCCTTCAAACCTTAATATTTTGTAAAAGAGTCGTCATACTGAAAAATCGTACTGGGCACTGCCCAATATTTCTGGAACGATACCCTACAACTAGGTCGTATAGGAATTGGCGGAGCACTTACTTATTCGTTACGTGTTGTGCATTCTATGTTTAGGGTAGTAATGTAATGCAAAACCCTCTTAATTCATTTAGGTCCGCTTCGCACTTTACCATTTTTTTTTATCAGAGGCTTCCAATTCCTTCTAAGAACCAGGAAGTCCTTTTTGTCCGGACGTGTGAGAATTAGTCAAGGTCATCAATACTCAATCAGCTGGGATTAGCGAATGGTCTCAATTTGTCTTTATGTCAGTGCCTTGAGCCAGCTTGCGACGCGTTCAGATAAAAGACTTTTGGAAGCCAATAAATTGGTCATCAGTGTACGTAGAAGTACAGATAGATTTATCGTACACTTGGTGGCAATTTATTGCTAAAGATATAAAATGTAGTAAGGAGCCGACTGTTCTTTAAACTTTAATAATGCTTCTGTGTGTTTCCTTTGAAAAAATAAACCTTTTTTAGTAAAGTATAAAATAATTATCACACAGCGATTCGTTTTATTTTCGTGTTCAGTTATTAGTCAATTTTTAGTTGTATATGACGATATAATATTAGTAATAAGGTTCTGAACTTATGTAAAATATATATCAGAGTCATTTTTTTACAAAAAGTGTACAAAAACTAACCGTGACTTCTAATAGTGTTCTAGTAGTGTTTTAATTATTTTTTTCACTTTGTTGGCTTAAGTCGAATTATATAACATTTACTTTTAAAAGGATATATAAAGGATTATAGTAAAGACAATAATTGGTTTGTCTTAGAAACGTCAAGACAGAAAATAATGAGGTAATTAAAACTTTCTTTGTGAGAAAAGGCTTCCAGGAGATAAAAGGATTCGTAACAATTTATTTAAAAATACCATTAATTCGCAGCTTTACTCGTGTGAATAAACGGTCGGGTTTATTTTACGTAAACCGCTGATGGCACAGAAGTCGAGAGTAGCAGATCGAGATTTATTTGCTGAAAAGAAACAGATTTTCGTCAAATGGTTCCACTTCTATTTCTTATTTTTTATTGATTGACAAAACAAACTTTGCTCAAATGACGACCGCCCGCCCTATTATTACAAATTATTTAAGATAAAATTCTTTTCAGATAGTCGTTAGCTAAAGGAATCCACTTTATTTATGAAGAAAATGAACTGTCACATTTTAACAAAGTAAAAATTCCCTAATCACCAGTTCTTAAATGGCCAATCTCTAAATAGGTAGTCAAATATTTATTAATAGATTCAGGCGTTACTGTGCGGAGATCCATATAAACCAATTGGATCAAATTACCTTTAAAACCTTAGTTTCGCGGAGTAGCAATGTTATTTGTTAGAGTTTGTTGTTAAATATTGTTATTTCTCGTCATAAAATAGTTAATCAATCTAAGACCAAGTTAAAACTTAACAAATATGACAAAGTGAATATCATATACCATTTATTTAAATTTAAGATATTTAAGGATCTTAGTATATATTATTAAAAAACCTAAAAAGTAATTTTAGTACTAAAAAGTTACATTAGATTTAACTATTTTAATTTTAACTTTGGGCGGCGTGGATCACTTCTCATGCTTGTTTGTTGTTTGTTGTCTTCCTATTCATTAAAAAGTAAACTGTGTACTATTATTGGACAACACGTCTAGTAAGTAATTATTTTCAGAACGCTGTTTTGGCTACCTCCTTACTCTACTCAATTTATGGATAAAAACTTTTCAACAAACGGTAAAAGTGTTAAGAAGATATAAAAAATTTAAAATAATTAAAATGTGTGTTTAATAATGTATGCCTACAAAGCCTGTTTCCTCATAATTGTTTTCGAATGAAAATATTCTACTCAAAATAAAACAGGGCCCACTCGACTTTTCTCAGTTAAACAAAAATATCAAAATATGTATGTGCCAATGCCAAAGCATATTTTTAGTAGGGTTTTGTTAATGGTTTATACATTAAATTAATACAATAAATTAATTTCAAAACATGATATGTATAAGTAGAAATACATATTTATTTTTATTTTTGAATTTTACCGAGAAAGGTCAATTGGGCCCTATTTTGTTTTAAGTTGTTTATGTTTTATTACAGTAGCTATCTAATGTAATAAATAGTAACCAGATCCGTCCGTTGGTTTATTTTAATCAGTGTCGGATACCTCTAAATTGATGTGGTTGTGGTGTACTGATAAATTTGTTACCCACAATGCTAAACTGTTACTGGCTGGCATCGTAATTAATTATTTTTATACATTTAATCAGGCTAGAGCTTCCAGAATACTCGTAAAACTTTACGACCAGCGGTCACTAATAGAAACTTAATACAACAAATGCCTAAAGCAGCAAAAAAATTTTTTTAGCAACACCTTTAATTTATAAACCAACCCCACGCGCAAGTTTCCAG
Organism: Ditula angustiorana; assembly: GCA_963691745.1. Taxonomy (NCBI): domain Eukaryota; kingdom Metazoa; phylum Arthropoda; class Insecta; order Lepidoptera; family Tortricidae; genus Ditula; species Ditula angustiorana. The sequence continues at coordinate 10,107,511 of OY829478.1, forward strand.
TAAGAATAACTTCCTAAAAGTAAGTGTAAACTTTCGCCTTTGTTCCTAACCTGAAAACTCGTGAACCTCAGAAGGCCCGCTTGTTTGAACTTTTGACAGCAAAAATTCCACTCCACTGAAAATGTTGCTTAATTTCAGCTCAAATCCATGAGAATAGTTTGTTAACTCGTTTCTGTGATTCCGACGCAGTTTCGCAACTCCGGTGGTTAGTTTTTCTATTTGTGGATGGAATCTGTAGGTAAAGGTTTTTAGGGTTCCGGAACCAAATGGCAAAAAATAAGTAAACACAATTCAAAAAACAAAAGGTGATTAATTTATCTCGTATAATTTTGTAGAAATGTTTAACAGAAAACTATCGTAAGCTTCAGACATTTTAAAATAAACGGAGCATTCACGTATTTAAAGTAGAATTTATAGTATTTAATTTTGTAGAAATATGTTTTTTTATTTATAGTAACTTAGATATATAACAAACAGAAAATTACTCACTAGAAATTAAGATACTTTACCTAATTACGTAGGCAGGTTTAAAATAAAAGAGAAATTCACACGTTATGCCATTATTAAAAAACTGTATGCCATATCAGTTTTGCTACAGAATTAAACTAAAATCCATTTAAGTCCTGCCTAGGTATTTGTAACTACACTACAGAGTTAAATACAAATAATTAAAGCTTAAAAACTTATTGCTAAATCTTTTATTGCGCGGCAAGCCGCCACAATTGCTTAAAAAGCGCTGGTGCCCTTTAACCGAGTGCAACGGAAGTCATTAGACTGGGAGTGACAGTACCGAGGGTAATCGCATCATCGTCCTAATTGTGGCTGTAATTATACAGCCTGGGCAGCCATAGGCGCGAGCCTGGAAACAGATGTTTTAGTTAGCTTAAGCACTTTGTGTAATTAAATGGGAAAAACAATACAGTGATGGCGTGTTATTGTATAACTGACGAAATGAGAGTGACATAACATCCTATAAAATTGTGTTCATTGATAAAACCTTAATAACTGGTTTTATATTAGTTGAAACCCTTTCAAAGCTCTTTATCAAAGTGACTCGTCGTTAGTCTAGTCAAAACACAGTTTGTGTTGTTATTATAATTACATTTGTAATTTTTTACTAAGTTTTAGTTTGTTTGTTTATTTGTTTGTCAATTTCTGCGTTCGGCTGATATATTGCAAAAGATTTCGACTCGTTTCCAATCATAATTATCGGATCAAATTTAAATTTGGTATGAGAACAACGCAGTTATAAAAATTACCGTCAACAAAAACGGTCGTATTACATTTTTTTTCACATTTTTGGTTTGATGGGATGATGCTTTCAGTTCATACTTGAACAAAGATGTGAGTACGGGGAGCTTACCGGACAACCTGCCTAACAATTCCGGAGTTAGGGTGCTTCAAAATTCAGACATGAGAACTAGCATAGTTCTAACCCAGCTTAAACAATGTGCAGACCAGTTTAACAGTGCTGTCAGGTATTGTAATTCTCAAGGGGCTGAACTGCAACCGGCTTTATTACTGCGCTGCTCAGAACTAAAATACTTTTGGGGTATTATAGGAGCCTTAGTCGTGAGAAGGGTATGTAATATTCATTACCTTTACATGACTAATGTAGCTCTAAGTCTAAGAATATCAAATGAAAGTAAATATATGTTAACATATCAGTTGACAATGTTCTTAAAATGCTTAATAGTATCTGCAACAAATTGTGAATTTACGCCCAATTAACAATTATAAAAGTCCATAGCGTCTACATATAATAATTCGTTTAAACTTACAATATACTTTCTACTCCGCGAAACCAGTGTTGTGCACTCACGTGTATAAAAATTATGCAAGACCTACCCTCCTCGGCTTCCACATTTTTATGTATTGTTTCCAACTTCATCAGTTCATCACACAGACTTAACTATTAACCACCACCACTTAAAATAATGTAACGCATGAATCTATTATTTGTTCGTTTAAACTGTCTAATATTTATATCGCAGCTGAGTTGTTAGAAAATAATTTCTATCTTGAATATTTAACAACACAAGTTTTTTGACTAACTTAAACTGTGCATGAACGTTGTACACGTGTAGTAACGCTTTTTCTTCGCTATTAAGTTAAACGGTTTAGGAGTACTTTGACGTTCTAAATCGTTCTTTGTAAACGAGAATATAAATGCCTAATAACAGTTAATATTCGTCGACTTCAGAGTCTCTTTTCCACAACAAACAATAGCACGATGATCAATGAAACAAGATGGCCGACGTTGTATGTTTTCACCGTGTCAGATCCACCTTTTGTGCGAGTCAGATCCACCGTGAGATGACTATGTTAAAAGTTAAAATATCATTCAATTTTAAACTTGACTCACACGATTTAATAATCAAATAGTACCAAGGTCAAAAGCAAAATGTCTTTCTTCAGATTAAGCTTACAAGAACCACTTGAGTTGAGTTTTTTGCCAGTCTCATCAGAGGTTTTTCCGAACGGTGGTAAATTTTATGACATTCATAAGTCCTACCTGTAAGCCTAATCTGAATTAAAATATTTTGACTTTGACTTTGACTTATGAAAGTTAGAAACGTTTTAAAATTTCAAATTTATTTAAAAACATCAAGGTTTTTCACCTGGCAATTCGATTTGTTCTCTCTCTCTCTCTCTCTCTCTCTCTCTCTAGGACGCTAGTTTCATGTAACGTGTCGTTCGGCTCTAATAGATCGTTAAAATAACAATAAAGTACTATCTTTCGCAAGGCACTGATATAATAATAAACATAACATAAATATATCGGTAAAACTGTCACACCGCAACCTAATTTTAATTACTAAATGTACATTCACATTAACCTGTAGGTACATTCGGATAAAGAGTATCTCATTCCATTCAATAACACGAGGGACCAACTAAACAAAACGGTCGCAAGTTAATCTAGAAAATGGCCACCTAGGGCATGATATAGGTACACCTTTCCATTCAAGGGCTCAAGTTACAAATATTTGAAGAGCACCGGCCATTGTGGAATGCCATTAGTTTGCTCTAGTGTTAAGCGCTTTTTGTCTAGTATCTAGACATCTTATTTAACAAAAGGCGTTATATCAAATACCTTTAAGCTAGTGAAGAATTTCAAATATAAATACCAAACGGCGCGCCAATTTACGACGTTCAGTAATTGAAGCTCTAAAGAAATGTTTTTTTAGAATAATAAAACAATATTCCACTTGAACGTCTATGCAACTGTTTTGTCGAATTGTGTACTTTGTCGGTAACATAATATAACTATTTAATTTACTCCCTACGGTATCATAATGTTTGTAGTCACTATTTCTATTTCAATTCTAATTACTATAATTTTAGTCTTAAGTTTCATTTACTTAATTCGTTGTGGTGGTTAATGCGTGGTATTGATATTGTATTTTAATTTGAACTGTTGTTGGGGTTCCGTACCAAATAGGTAAAATAAGAACTCTTATGCAACTCCGTTTGTACCGCAATGTTTTTATTTCCAATACCTAATAAAGAAGAAAATTTCATACTGCCACCATTTGGAACCCTTTAAATATTTCAACCAATGTTACTTTTGATTCACTCTAAGTAAAACAAAACTATGATTAATTACTTAGTATTGTTTTACTTAAAGTGACCCATCACCACCTTTGTCCGTTATTAATATTCTCTTTACACTGTTGCATTTTCAGAATTACGCTACTCGTGTTTTCTACACGTAGAAAGTACTCAAAAGCCAGCTGAAACAAAAATCCTTTAGTACATCGTTAGTCAGTTTACTAAAAGAGCGCACTAAAAATGCGAAAAACATGATAATAGTTACGAGCTATCCGATGTGTTTTTGCGACGAGCGAACGAGTGAACTTTGTGTTACCTTGTAATCTGTTTGAGGTAGTATCGCGAACTCAAGACACCTTTTAGGAGGCTACTACTCCGACGCAGCTTGAACATAAAAGTTAAACGACATTTATTACTCTCGAGAAAGTTAAATGGATCTAAAGTGAATTTGGGGGTATTTTGTTCAATGTGACTTTAATGAAAGCCTCGCTGGGAGCGGACAGTAAATTAGAAAATATGTTGCTTTTGTTCAGTATTCCGTTTTCCACTTGGAAGTTTTTACGCGGCGCCTCTTACTTAATACCTATTCTGTGGAAAATAAAATAAGTAAAGTTGTACATCCTACAGTATTTTCAAGAACCAAAATAAAAATTCCTAAAAACGGCCAAGATCAATTTGGATTTGGCGCCGTGGGTTCCTAATTATCACACAATATAATTATATTTAAGTAACATATTTATTTTCCAAAAAAGAAGTTTTATCATTGTCATCTTTCGGCCGCAAATAGACACGTAATTAATAAACGTATTTTACAATGGTTTTGAATTTTGTCTAGAACTCCTATAGCTAATTTAATAAGTCTATCGCATTTTTCAGATAGTCCATAATCCGTATGACATGAGGTGACATGAGGTGATCATTCATTTTCCCTAACAAAAATTTGGCTAAGGTTTTTTTTACTTTAATGTGGTTTTAGTTTGGGACTATTTTATTTTTGTATATCTTATATGTTTCATTCGTCTTATGCGGGCTTCTAAATACTGAATACAAGTATACCCCAGCTCGATACATCTAGATCTAGCCAATACTAAGAAAAATTGCGTAGAGAGACATACTGACAGCCAGACCGACATTATAGTGATTTAATGAGGGTTTTGTTATTTTTAAAAAGGCATATATTTTAAATACTGTTAAAATATTTTAAATTAAGCACGCCAAAGTTCGCGGTGGGCAATAAAAATGATCGCTTTAATATTTCACAGCTGGCGAGCCCAAGTCAATTCAGCGGCCAAGCAATTAGCATTTTAAATCTCAGTTTTGCCACATCCAACTAGTTAAATCAGCGGCGTGACGTCACAGTAGCCGGCTACCTGCCGCCGCGGACCGCATTATATCAACTTTATATGACAGTTATTTCAGGCGAGAGAGCTGAATGGGCCTCGAGTGTATATCCTGAAACAGATATATGGTATTTGGAGCGATGAGCTCCGAAATATCACTGACAATTTTATATTCTTTTAACTTATTGCCTGGATTAAATGCGGTTGGAACGCGTTATGTGAAATATACGGTGGGATTACTGAATTAAAAGGTTAATGTTTATACGAATACTAGCTTCTTGCACGCGGGTACGGCTGCGTTTTTTCCCGTCTGATTTGAAATCCCGTAGACAGTTGGAATCGCCGCAATCACGGCAGTTCAGGCTCATGGCGATGAGAGGCGACGTATCAGAGACTAGAGAGTCGAAAACATCGCATATTTTACAATATCTAAGTACAGTTCTACACTAGATGTTGGAGTCGACGCCGCAGCAAACTTAATGAACTCTACGAGTAATCATCCGCACTTAGTGGATATTACACAAGTATCAACTGGACTTGAACATTGTTTCAATGGTCAGAAGTCACATCGTGCATTGTCATTGCAAAGAAAATTCTGTGACAGTAATTTCACTAAAAAGTCAAATGTGAAGCTGCCAGAGGACTGCAATAGACGTAAATAAACAGGAATATCTAACATATTGAAAGACTTGTCTATTGAGTAAACTCTTATTAGACTTTGATAGCAACTAGCACCTAAGTTATTTATTATTTTTGGCTTTATTACTTATACCTAGTTGCGATAAAGGTTTTAAAACTTTTCCAGTAAATAATTATACTTTTTAAACTTTTAATAAAGAGTAATACTAACTTAAATTCTTTTAAACTTTCGCTATTTTCACACATAATTATCGTCAACGGGACTTTAACGAGATAACATCATTCTTAATGTACTTCGTCGTTTCGACCGCATTGCCACGACCGTGGTCACGAGAAGACTCCAACACGTCGAGGTAAATCCTTAGTTTAAAAAGAGGACTATATTTTGTCTTTTTGTATACATAATAATGATATACAGTTACTAAGTCTGGTGTTGCGTTAAAACTTATATATTCTTATGACTGTGTGCTCAAATTCTTTTGTCATTCTCCTTTCAAGTTACATTTAGGAAAAAAACTCGTTATCTATTTTAGTAAAAGAATACGTAGCAAGTTCGAAGCAGTGTCGCCTTGCAAAGAAAGAAAACTGCAGCAGACAAAGTCGGTGTCGTTAGGTTTTATGTTAGGGCATGATTACAGAAGTTCGGTCATTTCGTTTAAAACAGCTAATCGAGACCAGTCAGCTGGCATGAATCTGGGAAATTGTATTGCTGATTGTTTGAAACCTATGAATATTTGGGCATAAATTGAGAACTAGATTATTTAAACATTCCGCAGTTTTTTTGTCAAAACACTTAAATATACAAAGATGCAGCTTAACATACACAAAATAAAATACGTACAAGAATCGAAAACCTGTACTTTTTCTGAAGTAGTTTGAACTTGAATTTTATCTCTTTGAAGCTTTCCATGACAAAATGCCTTGACTTTTAGGTAAATTTGTACAAAATAGGAATTAAATGGACTAGGGAGAAAAATATACAATTATAATTAAAGTCAAAGTAATGGATGAAAAGTAAAACGTAACTTTTGGCTACCTTTTAATTTCAGGCTATAATTAAGTAACATAAAGTATTCACCGAACGGGTAACAGTCACTAAAATTACATTGATAATTAACCCGTTAAGTTTATAACGTGCTGCAGTTTCGTGTTAACTAACGTTAAATATCACCAAACCTAATTTGGACGAACCATGGGTTAATCTAATAATAAATTAGTGTTTATTAGTTTGACACGCTGTATTAATTATTTAGGAAATAGGGGAAATATTTTCAACTTTGAAATCAGTTTTTGCTTCGGTTTTTTTTACAATATAGGAAGGCAAACGAGAAACTACGAGTTTTTTATTAATTAGAGATAACCCATGTAGCATACAAGCATTATGTAAGCCGTATAATAGCTGTATCGCAGCGATCGCCTTTATACAGCTACTTATACAGCCTTTATAGCGCTTATGTGCTACTTGGGAATTTACACCAAGTTAGTGCCAAATAAAGCAATTAAATGTATAAATTCAATGTTGTACAGTCAAGGAATTAAATTTCCAACCCACCTAAGGTTCAATATCGTATAACATACTGTCACTATTAGAGCTAACTAGAGCAAGGCGTTGGTTTAACATATTATGGACCTTAATGCATTGCGAATGTCAGACGACATTTCAACGAAATGGGTAGGGAATTAAATTATTTGACTGTACCATCAAGACATGTTAAAATATTTATCTATTCAAATGTCACGAAAATATGTAGCGGTAGCCTATCACGCTGGTATAAGAGCTTTTAGTACATATTCTCGAGACGTTGACAATACGCTGAAAGAATGTATTGTCTACCTTCTATCAAGCAGTCTGCTGCTACAAAGATGCTAATGGGTACCCTAAGAATAAAAGGTGCTTTCCTAAGCATTCCTGAATAGATGTGTGTCCTACTCCTTAATACTCGTACATGAACGTTCTGTAAACCTTAATTTGTTAACACAATATGTTTTGTCATCTATCTACCTAATTGTGAAAATTGCTTTCGAAGAAAAAGATCAACACATTTTCAGTTATAGCGGTTGGTTAACTTTTATGAATAAGGGTATAAAAGTAAAAAGAGAAGTTTCCAGACAAAATTCAACTGTTTAGTAAAGGAATAAAAATGATGATAACTTTAAGTACTCGTGAAACGATTCGACGATAATAAGAATATAGGCGTATATCCGTACTCAATATGTGAGGGCTTAACCCGGTACTGGAACCTGTAAAGGCTGGCTTCTAAAACATTAGAAACAATAAATGAAGATAGGCACACGTACCCTAAACTGGAACGTCAAATTACAGGGATGACTTTGAAAAGTAGTGTCAACCCATTTTATTTATGCGCTTTTATTTTCGCATATAATTTTTACGCTGCGATGTATACATAAGTAAAACGGGGTAAATCCGGGTAAGTTAAACCTATAATTGTTATGACAGGACAGTGCAAATATTTGGTACAACAGGATATAATTTAAAACTGACTGCGGTACTTGTCCGGATTAGTTAATCTGTGGTTTTAGTCCGCCGGCGGTAATGGCTGAATGAATCGACGCAATGCCAGTGAAACTTTTCCTATTTTAGACAAATTTTAATTAAGGTCAGACCTGTTTCCTGGGCCATTATCGGTAATGTGATTTCTGAGCTTTGCAAATAGAAATCTGAGATAAAGAAATTGCTGATATAATTTTATTTACATAATTTCTTACGAGAATAGTAATTACGGATCCGATTTCCAGTCAAGCCAGTTCTTAAAACAAAGTTTATTTTACAGGAAATCCAGTTTTTTTCTTATGCTACGTGTATATGGTATCATTAGCGTGCTACAATTTTACCATTTTTAAAATCATATTTGTTATAATAAAATTTCTGTAATATTTAACATCAGATTTACAAAAGTAAATAAATCTGTCGTATAATTTACTCACATGTGGCAAAAAAATAAAATTTGTTTGTCATATTTTAAAATGCTATAGTATCTACTCGTACATACATGAAAGCACTTCCGTTTCAGACGGACAAGCTTTGTTTAATACAAACCTTTATAAATTTAACTTGCCGCGTCAGTCATTTTCTTAGTTTGTCAGTTTGTAAGCATTTTCCAGTGCACGAATGGACTTGAAAATGAGAATAACATGTAATATTTTATTTTTTAATAAAACTTACATCTTCCATACACAACATTGTTTAATACATGCGTAGAACAACAATGCCAACTGTCACATTCATTTTGTTTACTCCACCCAGTTAGTGCTGAGGGTCGACACTGTTGTTTCGGCATGTATCCGATACCGGGCCGGAAGGGCCCTGTCCCTTAATTTCCGGCTGGGATAGACTGACTTGTTTATTTTCATCTTTTCATTTCAACAGCCACCCTCGGGGACTTCAATGAGAGGTGTGTTTTGTTTCAAAACATTGAAGCGATTACGGCTAATGGATATGAGTAGTATTAAGGTTTTAGATGAATTGGTTTCGTTAATGTTATCTTTGTCATAATCCGTGAATTATATACGTTTCTTTATGGACAATAATACTTACATTGCTTAGAACCTTAGCTATAGTATGTAGTAAAGACACACGTCAAAGTTTAAACCTATAAATTTAAAACTATCATCTCGCTTGGGAGAATTTAAAGTCACTTTTGTTACTTTTACTATGTTTAGTACGGCAGGTCTTACGAGATAGAATATAGTTTCTGCTTAATGAGAATGTGTTAAGGTCCTGAAAACACTGAAAGTGATTAATAGACCCAAGTGTATTTCATATTGCAAGGGTGAATTATGAGTTAAACAAAATATTATTTCTATGACTTTCAACTCCTTTCAAATTTACCAATAATCCTTGCGTAACCTGCTTTGAAAATGTTATTAATATTTCTTGGAAGTTCATACCTTGACAATCATTAGTAACCAGGAACAGGTTCTAGGTTATTATACAAGTTTATTCAAACCAGTTTATTTCTATAAAATTTACGCAAACAGAATAATATAATGTATTATACAGTACAGTTCGAATGTTCTTTAATTAACTATTGTCACCGGATATTGTTCCACGTTCCCTAACTTCGCAAATTCACGGAAGAATGCCAAATCAGGTACCTGTTTTAATTAATCATTATAGAACCTTTACCGGCGTCAAAGACGAATTCAATTAAATCTGCTCTCTCGTGTAGTATTTACTAGAGATCAGAGGGCTGATTGACAGAGCTTGTATCGTGCAAACAAAGGCAAATCCCAGCGTGCTGGTTAGGAGACTAATTAGTGACTCTTTGATCTAGCGTGTTTATGAACTGGGTCCATAATCGGATTTATATTGTGTACGTATTAGTGCGTAGGTATTATTCTGGTTCATGAATTAGGCTAAAGCTAAGCTAAAGAGATATGACTGGAAATCAAGTCTAAATTCAAGGTTTCCCAAAACCCAATGAAGCGCAGCCGAGAATAGAAGGAATTCAACAAACCACGCTGTGACAAACCCTTGGACAAAACAAAGATTGTTGTGGGCGGTGCAAGTGTAATAATATTTGGCGCTTCATTTGTTTCAACTAAATAATCCTCATTGTAGCTTTTCTTTCACTTATTAGTTACTTTCAAACACTTTGCAAGCGACTTCGATATAAAAACCAAAATCTTCAGTACAATTCCGGTATAGACACGTAAAATATAACACAATTTTCTACGTCAAGGTATCCGAATACAAATCAAGGCGAGACACCTTCACAACGCGGCCGTACGGCAGAAGCTTAAACAATACAGTGGAAATGTGATCTTGGGTTCTATTTCGAGCAGTCGATAATTGGATTACCAGCACAATTACGAGGGGTGGCAGGTTTGGCCGCTGACTGACACATCCTATTTCGTATAGGGGTGGATCCTGGTTCTAAAAAGTGCATCAATGTTGAATGGGGATGGTGCTATAATGAACTGAACTTAGTTTGTAGTTGTGAACTTTTAGAAAGACTTTATAATGATGATAATTTTAATAGTTTTGATAATTGTTGATGTTCATGTTTTATCCATTTATGTAGAACAGTCAGATACCACAGTAATTTTTTAAAATGAACACAGCTAATAAATATAAGTAAATATTGTGTTACTTTTACTTAAACAAGCTAGATTTTGATTAATAAATTAAACACTAATAAAATTGATAAAAGAAAGAAGACACTGTATTATTTGACTACATTGCGCTTTAATATCTAGAACTGGCATGTACAATGCTAAAGTAAAGAGATCTCCTGTAGAAAGATTGAATCCTGCCATGTACAGTACAGTAAGCAAACTTGTATACTTTGGGTTTTCAGTATCCCTCCCTATTCCTCGGTCCAATATTTCCTAAGAAAAACATATTCTATGTAATTATATTCTAACAACTGACTGAGAGACTAGGTGTATCAAATTTTGCGAAGGTACGTTATGTATGATATAGAGATCTAGGAAAGGACTTTTTAAAATAACTCCCTAAGGGATCTAAATAGGGGAGGACAGTTTTTACGAAAGTTAATTGCTTTAATGATAAGAATTATTATTATGGCAATCGATGTTTATGCTTTTCTTTAGAAATAAAAGTCAGTGGTATTAGCAATTTCGGAAATTCATCCACTAAGGGGGTAAAGTTTGGGACATTAGTTTATTTAGAGAGTAAGAAATTTTTCGAGTAAACAATGCGAAAGTTGTATAACATTGTTATGTAGAATTTCCGAAATGTAAATAAAACGTACTTTGGCAGATTTAGATAGGCTTGATTAAAAATGCCACACAATCTCTAACACTAAAGACACGTTCGGTGATTCGGTGTAGAAAATCCCATCAGGTCAATATCAATTTACATAGCTGTACGCAAAAAACTAATTAAAATTACCAATTTTGCAGCTTAATCCTATAAACATTAATCTAATTAAACGCGCCAGACATTGCCTGTAATTAGCGACCCAGTTACATAAGCACGTTACATTTTGACACTTACCAAAAACGCAGTTAACATAACAGTAAAGTTTACAACTGGCTAATAGCGATTTGGCTCGAAACCAACTTACGAAGCGGTCGAAGCACTCTGGGACCAAAGCCTGTGCTCCAGTTTGTCGTCCCGGAGTCATAAGACAACTTAAGACATTTAGAGACATCGTGTTCACTGGGCTAACGGCGAGCTGGATGCTTTATTAATGGTTACTTAACACCGAGAGTTCCAAAACAAGGACAGCAGTAGTAGGGATTCGCCGGTTCTGGATCACTTTTTTTTCGCTCAAAATGGCGGATTTGGGGGCAAAGAAATCTAAAAAAAAAAAAAAAAAAGGTCAACACCCCATTTAAAGCGATTGGACGGGGTCTCATCACGCTCCGCCCACTCCTTCACGTATATATGTACTTCCATTGCAACATAATACCAACACTTAATCACATACTCATAAAAGGATAGAGACCCTTTCCTTTGTTTCCTACTCACCCTTTGTTACGTTCAACTTCTTACCTGCGCCCACTTGGGGGTTCGGTGCCGACCTTTTTTTTTCCTGGGTACCTGATCGCCCGCCACGCTCCGTACAAATAAAATACCATGTCTTTTCGTAAGTCCACTTTCAATTCATTATTCTATCAGCACATAAATATCCTATCGCATTATTCGCAGTACACTTTTATTCGTAGCCTATAACTTTTAGGACTATCATAAATCTAACCTAACCTAACCTACATTTTGGAGAAATTCAAACCTAACTTAACCTAACCTCCATTTTGGAGACATTCAAACCTAACCTAACCTACATTTTGGAGAAATTCAAACCTAACTTAACCTAACCTACATTTTGGAGACATTCAAACCTAACCTAACCTACAAATTCAAACCTAACATAACCTAACCTAGGTTTTGGAGAAATTCGCAAGCCATAACTTTCAGGACTATTTTAAATCTAACTTAACCTAACCTACGTTTTGGAGAAATTCGTAAGCCATAACTTTCAGGCCTATCTTAAATCTAACCTAACCTACGTTTTGGAGAATATTGTCACGCTATACTTGGTTTGTAGTTTTGATTCGCAACTCGATGTTTCGTGGACATATCTTTTGACAAATTCTTATTTTGCAAACTACTTATTTTATTCTGAATCCATAACTTTCAGGACTATCATAAATCTAACCTAACCTAACCGACGTTTTGGAGAATATTGTTACGCTAAATAGTAAATGGTTTCAGTTAAAAACAAGAATTTTGTTGCTTTATTGCTTTTTACTTCTAACCTTATTAAGTACTCCTTAGAAATACTAGTTTTAACGTGTTTGTTACGCAATTCGATTATTTAAATACTAGTCAAAACTTGTAGGATTGCACTATGTACAAAGGATATTAAGAACGCAGCCTTGTGTTTCGCTTACACAGTGGGTACTATCCTACATTTTGTGGACATATTATATAGCTAAAGTTTATTTTATGAATATACATATAGACAGAGAGTTTACATAATACAGTAAACGGTTTCAGTAGCTTTATTGTTTTCTTTGTATCAAACGCACCACGATCTTTTATTATTTAATTACTTAACATCAATACACTATGCAAAGAGAGCTTTTTGAAAAAATAGCTAGTTTGAACGTGTTCACTAGGCGAACCGTTTACCTGACCATCGTCAATAAGAGGAGCGTTATGTTTTTTTGAGTGTATGTCTTTGAAGATACTGGTTTAAACCTGCTAAATTGCACTACGCATAAAGGACCTCAAGAACGCGGACGGCATTGTATAATTGCTTTATTGTTGTCTTTGTATCAAAAGAACCGCCGCTGTCTTTTGTTATTCAACAAACCGCGTCTGGGGAATACGAGTTTATACCTGTTCAATAAGCGAAGCCCTTCTTTAAAAAAATACCTGTCCCAACTCGTAGGGATTGCGCTGGGTATAAAAGCCCGCCATCACATCTCGGCTTCATTGCGCCCCAAACAATTCTCCGAGCAAGATCTTCCAGTAAGAGAGTCGTGAGTCGTGAAGTTTAGTGCAAGGTTGCTGAAAGCAGTGTTTCGTTGCTGAAATGGATGTAAGTATGTAGTCATAATTTTATGTGTGCCCACTTATTTCAGATTTTGATTGATTGTAACATAACCTTCATCTATGTTTTATGTGTGCCCACTTATTTCAGATTTTGATTGATTGTAATATAACCTTCATCCATTTTTGTGTTTACCATGTAAATCTACTTTGAAGGACCGTTTGAATAACGTTTTTATTTTGTTACAGGAAAACACATTTAAAAATTATTACTATCCCGACGACGAAGCAAGTGATGAAGAAGGAACGTTGGCCTATAAAGTCAAAAAAGCTATTGCTAACACTAACAAGAGGCCTAATAACAGCATAGATGGCTTCTTTGAAAAACGGAAGAAAAGGAAAGTTGCTGTAAAGTCGTCGAGCGTCAGCCAAGCTACTGCGGAAGGCGTGGCTTTTATAAAGTCCAATAAAGACGATGCATCATACGCCTCACATCTTATAAAAATTGAGGTGTATGATGCGCGGAAAATAAAAAATGTTCCGCCAACGGAGCATTGGAAACATGCGGAAGTGCGTGTTAAATACTACGCGCACTCCGAAGAGGATGCTCACGTGGAATCCACAAGAGATGTGATTTACCAAATCACCAAACAGTTAGCGGAAAAAAGTGATTGTGTCAATTACGTTATAGACAATACAAAATAAGTGTAAAAGTAGTTTTAAGATCTTCATTTGTTCCTTTTATCTTTTTTTACTCGATTGTTTGCGTTTTGTTTGTTAATTGCTTTATAACTCGTACCGAACATTTTTCTTTGTATAGCGAACACCTTTTGTATTCTAAGCTTCCTTTCTAGTTATTATTTTTCCGACAAAGAGTCATTGTCTTTCATATTAGATAAGTAACACAAGTTCCAAGCGCCGATGTTCATTGTATAAATAGACCATAGCCCGCTTTAAAAAAAAAACACATTCTAACGAAGACGTAATAATGGACGGACAGAGCTGCAACTTCTTCGACCAACAACTTGAACAGCTTACTGAAGACCAAAGGCTATACGAACTCTGCGAAAAAGTGGAACAAGAATATTTTAAAACGTAGGTTACTTACCTTTGTTATAATTCTGCTTTTGTTATAATTGTGCTATTGTCATAGATATCCATCCTACTGAATCATGCTTCAACTCATTTGATGCTAATAGTTACCTTTGTTATATTGTCATTGTAATGGATACCCATCCTACCGAAACATGTTTCAACTCGTTTTTTGCTAGTTGTAGCTGGTAGGGGTGGATTTTAAGGTATTTAAACCGAATGCCAGTTGCTTCAAATCATTTGTTACTTTTCTCGCGACGGCATAAGACTAGTTCTATTTAAGATGTATTTCAATTTGGATCTATCTCAAAGTGAAATTGCAAGCCTAGATAAATCTTTGATCTTGTCCAAATTCCATAATTTGATACGATTATGGTATTTAAAAAAAGTTTTACCACTTTCGTGGTTAGAGGATACGGAGATTATGCCATATTTCACACCATGCAGTGGACACATCATACACACTCATCAATCTGACACATCCGATGAAATTGATGGTGTACTGCCAATGCAGGCATATTGTTTAAATTGTAGACGAGAAATGAGTTAGTATTAAACTTTTAGGTGTTTTTGTTTATGTTATAATTGTCAATAATTTGTAATATTAATAATTGTTTTATTTTTGCAGATCTTTACAAGTTGGCCGAGGAGGTGTAAATAAAAAAAGATCAGCAATGTCTACCGTGACTGCCGAACCACCAACAAAGAAAAATAAACCTTTGAACAATTCAGCTAGCTACGCTGCTGTGGCAACGTCAACAGTATCAGTTGGACACCAAAACGTGAGTACAGAAAGTAATCACAAAATTGAATGTCCTGTGTGTCACGTGTCAGTATCTAGAAAATATTATTCCAACCACTTGAAAAGTAATACTCATAAAAACAACGTGATAAGTTCTGACAAGGAATTTACAAACGTTCAGTTAATTGAAAGCGCGTTCGGGAATAGAATAGTTACTTACAGAATTTTACCTGATTCCGTTACTACCAATGCATTTGAAACACCAGAATTATTTTTGCATAATATCAAGGGAAAAGTGTTTAAGTTACTAGAACGATCCATAGCAGAACAAACTGTCGTAAAAGTAAATTTCATTCTTAATGCAGACTTTACACAACAAACTAAGCAACTTAATAATGTTTTTGACTTTCAATCGTTAAATTACGTCGTTTGCAAGGGGGACGCCACAGATGGTATTTATGCATCACTTGTAACTGAAATTGTTAACAAAGTAACCAATTTTGAAAAAAAAGACAGCGGATGGAGTTTAGTTAAAATAAAATATTTAGACATGAATATCAATAAATTCAATCCTTTGCGTGGTTCATCTTACATAAACTTACCATTGGATATAAAAAACAAAAAAGCAGTTATCAACGTTAAAAACAAAGACCATGAATGCTTCCGTTGGGCTATACTGTCAGGTTTATATGAGCCAAATAACAACTCTAACAGGGTCTCGTCGTACAAATTGCACAGAAATAAATTGAAATTTGAAAATCTTTCCTTCCCAATAAAAATAAACGATATTCATAAATTCGAGAAAATGAATGATCTAAGCATTAATGTTTTTGGCTTGGAGTACGATTCGAAAAGCAAGCAAAATAAAGTTATTGGTCCGTTACACTTAACGAAAAGTAGGAAAACTATCCATTTAAACTTGCTGTATTTAAATCACGGTACTAAGGGCCATTATTGTTACATAAAAAGTCTATCGCGATTAGTATCAAAACA
The DNA here is from genome assembly GCA_963691745.1 of Ditula angustiorana. Taxonomy (NCBI): domain Eukaryota; kingdom Metazoa; phylum Arthropoda; class Insecta; order Lepidoptera; family Tortricidae; genus Ditula; species Ditula angustiorana. The sequence continues at coordinate 10,123,859 of OY829478.1, forward strand.
AATGACGACGTCAGAGCATGCAATCCACTTATGTGATGGTTGTTTAATTTATTTCACTTCACATGAAAAATTGCAGAAACATCAAAAACATGACTGTTTTCATGTATGTACAAACTTACCCTCTGAAAACGATAGTAAAAGAAACTGGTTTAATGAATTAGTTCCCTCTAACCAAATATCATTCAATAACTACGATCGTAAATTGAGGGTCCCATTTGTTATATATGCCGATTTCGAAGCATTTTTAAAACCCATTGAAACTTGTATCAACGATCCGAATAAATCCTCAACAACCAATGTTCAGGAACATGTAATGTACAGTTTTGGATACTATATTAAATGTTCATATGATGACAGTTTATCTGTATATAGAACATACACAGGTCAAAATTGTGCCGAATCATTTATGAAATTATTAAAAAAAGATTTAGAGAACATTTGCAAAAAGAACACTTTTGTAAAATGTCCTTTGCCCTTAACGGAACAAGATAAAGTTACCATAGCACAAAGTGATACCTGTTTCATTTGTGAAAAAAAATTAAATGAAGAATTCATTGTGTCTCATAACCAACATACCGGTGCTTTTGAAGGAGTCGCTCATCCATCCTGTTCTGAGAAATATCGAACCCCTAATTTCTTACCTGTGTTTTTACACAATTTGAGTAGCTATGATGCTCATTTTATTGTACACGGGCTTGGATTTGAAGAGGGGGACATAGAAGTTATCCCACAAAACAAAGAAAAATATATTTCTTTCTCCAAGCAATTTCACATCAATAACCATGTAATGAAATTAAGATTTCTTGATTCCTTAAAATTTATGAGTAGCAGTCTTGATAAGTTAGCCAAAAATTTACTGCCCGATCAGTTTCATGAACTTCGGTTAAATTTTCCATCTGAAGAAGACTTCAAACGCTTAATACGAAAAGGAATATATCCATATGAACATATGACATCTTTTAAATCATTAGAATTGGTTAGTCTTCCCAATCACGATGATTTTTACAGCTCATTAAATGATAACCACATTTCAGAAAATGATTATAAACATGCACGTGACGTATGGAATCACTTTAAATGTAAAAACATGGGGGATTATTCAAATCTTTACTTAAAAACTGATGTTTTGTTGTTAGCAGATGTGTTTGAAAATTTTAGAAATGTTTGTAAAGAAACATATGGATTGGATCCTGCACAATATTACACGGCACCTGGATTAAGTTGGGATGCTATGTTAATGTCTACTAAAATTAATCTAGAACTTCTAACGGACATTGACAAAATTTCTTTTATTGCAAATAACATAAGAGGTGGTATTTCTCAATGTAGTAACAGACATGGGAAAGCTAATAATATATTTATGTCTGAATATGATCCTACGTTACCATCTTCATTTTTGATGTATCTAGATGCAAATAACCTTTACGGTTGGGCAATGTCACAATGCCTTCGCAAGACTTTGACAATGACTTCGCATTGGCAAGTTTGAATGGGTGGATAATAATACCGATTTTAATGTTTCTGATGATGCTGAACACGGATACATTCTAGAAGTTGATTTGGAATACCCAAATAACTTACACGATTTTCATTCTGATTTACCATTCTGCCCAGAAAACGTTTGTTTAGGTGATACCAAAGAAAAAAAGCTGATTCCTAATTTAAATAACAAAGCGAACTATGTGATTCACTATCGAAATCTAAAACAATGTTTAAAATCTGGTTTACGTTTGCTAAAAATTCACAGAATTTTAAAGTTTGAACAAAAGGCATGGTTAAAGACTTACATCGATTTAAATACACACATGCGTTCGTTGGCCAGATCAGAATTTGAAAAAGACTTCTTCAAACTCATGAACAATTCTGTTTTCGGTAAAACTATGGAAAATATAAATAAAAGAGTGAATGTTAAATTACTTAACCACTGGCAAAACCACGGAAAAACTCAAGGAGTTCAATCTTTAATAGCAAGACCTGAATTTCACAGCCTTTCTATATTTTCGGAGAATTTGGTTGCAGTACAGTTGAAAAAAACAAAAGTCTTGTACAACAAACCTATTTATTTAGGATTTTGTATATTAGATTTGTCAAAAACTTTAATGTATGAATTTCACTATGACTTCATGAAAACCAAATATCCAGATAAACTGAAATTGCTTTACACGGACACGGACAGTTTGGTATATCAAATATTTACGGATAACTTTTACGCTGATATACTAATAGATCTAGAATCTTACTTTGATACTTCTGATTATCCTCCTGACAATCAATACGGTTTGCCATTAGTAAATAAAAAGCAATTGGGTTTTTTTAAAGATGAAAATAATGGTAAAATTTTTAAAGAGTTTATTGGCCTTCGATCAAAAATGTATGCAATGGATGTACAAAACGAATTTATAGCAAAAGCAAAAGGAGTTAATAAATGTATTACTAAAAAATTTAACATTGACAATTACAAAACATGTTTGTTCAAAAAAGATAATCTGTTGTGTGAAATGATGCGGTTCAGGTCTATAAAACATGTTATATTTACACAAAAAATAAACAAAATATCTTTATCACACAGTGATACAAAACGATATTTACTAGAAAATTCCACTGACACGCTTGCTTGGGGCCACTACAGAATAAAGGACATTCAGTGTTAATATTACTTTTCTGTACTTGCGATTGTTCCTAAATTCGTAACAATTTTTTTTGTAATTATTGAGTATGGACTGGTAATAAGATAATAGAAAGTTGTAATTTATGTATAATTTAAAAATTTCAGAATGTTTTTAGACATTTTTTTTTTATAAATTTAAGTTTTTTCTTTGTAGTATTATGCATGGACTAGTAATAAGATTACAGAAAGATGTAATTTACTCTTTTTTTTTTTAATTAAATAAAGTGTTTAGATAAATTTCATGTGTTTTTATTTAAAAATTATTCAGGTGTGACAAAACTATATAACCTTGTTTGGACTTAAAAAAAAATCATTAGTGTTTTAGTACTTTTAGATTCAACACGTATAACAGATTTATATAATGATTCACTTTTGTCACCCTTTTACGGCCATTGTTGCTGGTCCCAGTGGGTGTGGAAAATCAAAATTTGTCACAAACTTTTTAAATGATTGCAAAGTACTATGCGATGTAAATTTTTCGGAAGTTATTTGGTGTTATGATGAAATGCAACCTTTGTACAATCTGGAAAATGTTAATTATAGTCAAGGAATACCTGATATTAACATGTTTGATGGGAAGCAACCTAAACTTCTTATTATCGATGATTTGATGAGGGAGTCAGATGGACGGATCGTTGATATTTTCACGAAGGGTAGTCATCACAGAAACTTAAGCGTGTTTTATATTACACAAAATATATTTCACCAGGGACGAGGTCAACGTGACATCTCGCTAAACACAAGTTACATTGTATATTTTAAAAATCCTAGAGATAAAACTCAAATACGATACTTGTCGCGACAAGTTTATCCTGAAAATTCAAAATTCGTGGATGAAGCCTATAAAGATGCTACTAAGGATGCCCATGGATATCTCATGATTGATCTGAAACAAAATACAGATGACTTATGTCGTTTCAAAACTAAAATATTTCCGTTCGATAAAAATTGCACAGTTTACATTCCTAAAAAAGGATTTAAATATAACAGGAATCAACAAGTTTTAGTCAGTTCTAAATGATGCACTCGAGTGTGAGCACATATAAACACTTACTTGAAGCGTTGCAAGTACTTAAACCAAAATATCGCACGGCTTTACTCAAAGCTTGTGATGATGATGAAATCAATATTATTTGCGAGTGTATTTATAACGTGCTAAAAGGAAAAATTCCATTAGAAAAAAAAGAAAAATCTAAATTAAATAAACACAAGAACATATTACGCAAGCTAGTTTCAAAGGGAAAACAAAAACTAAGAAAAACTATCATCATTCAAAAGGGTGGTGCATTTCTACCTGTTATTTTAGGTGCAGTTTTAAGTGCTTTAATAAACTCTTTATAACCAAAATGGAGAACACAAAAAAAATGCTTTTGGTAGAACAAGATTTTATTGAAAGACTTAAAAATAATGAGCTATCAGAGAACTCATCGTCTCGTCTGGATGGAGAGATGAAAAAAATATTGAAAAGTAAAATGGATGATCGTGAAAAATGGGCATTATATTCCCAAGCACTGCAGCGATTTTTACATTTTGCCGAAGCAGATCGAAAGCCTTTCAAAATACCAATAGTAATGGATGGAGTTGATCACTTAAACAACCTCAACAGTGACTTAGATTCAAAGGTAAAAAAGCAGGAAAATGCAAATAATGACTCAGTCGCAAGCCCAACTTTGCTGGAAGATGATGTTCCTGCTACACCACCACTTAATAAAACGAATCAATACTATCCTGTGGAATTAACTCCATCTCATATCGTACAAGGAATACCGAAATCTTATCGATCGAAAACCCAAACTTTAATGGACATTATTATCCTTAATAAAAAAAAAATTTGGTGGAAGACAGGAGGGGAAGTTGTGTTAAACAATCGAGTGATCCCAAATAGCAATATTGTCGATCTGATAAACGATGTAACTAGACCTCTAAAACGCGCAAAACCAATAGGTTGGGAAGAATTTGCATTGGTTTTAAAAGATATAGGAGTTCCTACATTTTGTATTGGTAATCCTGCTAACTTGGAGTATATGAAGAGAGATTACACCAACGAGTTTCGCGCATCATCATCATCTTCTAAAAATACAAGGGATTCATCATTTAAAGTAAAAAACGCATCTACACCTATTTCTGCTAAAACAATTGAGTCGACCAAAAAGAAATTAGATTGGGAAAAATGGACCCCCTATTAGATATAAATAAGATTTACTACGATGTGTCCAACCCAGCTGGTTACAGTAGTATAGATAAGTTAGCGAAGGAAATGAAAGGTAATATGAGCAAGGAGGAAGTAAAAAAATGGTTACAGTCTCAGGAAACGTATACTTTACATAAACCTGTCCACCGACGATTTACTAGGAATCGATACATCCTATCTAATTATAATGAACTCTGGCAGGCTGATCTCAGTGATATGCGTACTTATAGTCAATATAATGATGGATATAAATATATTCTTTGTGTTATTGATGTTTTTAGTAAATATGCTTTTGCAAGAGCCATGAAAAAGAAGGATTCAGAAACAGTTAAACAATGTTTTGAAAGCATATTTGCAGAAGCCAAATCTACCCCTCGTCACATCCAATCCGATAAAGGCACAGAATTTGTTTCAAAGGTGGTAAGAGACTACTTTAAAAGCAAAAACATTAATTATTACACCACTAATAATCCAGACATTAAAGCAAGTATAGTTGAAAGGTTTCAAAGAACTCTTAAAATGAAAATGTGGCGTTATTTTACTCATAGAAATACTTACAACTACACTAATATATTACAAGATCTTCTTCACTCTTATAACCATAGTTATCATTCTAGTATCAAAATGCGACCAATTGATGTTAATTTTAATAATATCATGACTGTTTGGTGTAACTTATATGATAGAAAAAAAGACAAACAAATTTCATTAGAAACCACACAACTGAATGTAGGTGATCATGTTCGAATAACTAAATATAAACACATATTTCAAAAGGGTTATGAAACTAATTGGAGTGATGAAATTTTTATAATTGATGCAATCATTAGACGATCTCCGAGACTTGTTTATACCTTAAAGGACTTGGATGGTGAACCAATCGTAGGTACATTTTATTCTAAAGAATTACAAAAAACAACTTATCACCCCTCCATGAAGTATAAAATTGATAAAATAATACGCTCTCGGCGTGTTGGTGGCAGAAAGGAAGTGTTAGTGAAGTGGCAAGGTTATCCGAGTAAATTTAATTCTTGGATTCTTGCATCAAACTTAGAAAAAATATGAGTGAAGGAAGTTTTTATATAACTTTGTTAAGCAATAGCTCGACGGCTTATTATACTGATAATACAACAGCACATTTTATGACCAAACTACCTAAGACCGTTAAATTAGAAGGAGAATGGGTTGTTGGTTTAGTGGAATTTCAATACCCACGTTCCATGTACAATGTTCAAGATCAAGAAAATATCATCTATATAAAAAAGAAAGTACGATTACCTAATGACAAGTTTGACAAAATCATAGATATAAAAACTCACATACCTGCTACTACATATGATAGCGTTGACACTTTCCTTGACGCGTTCAATGAAAACCCGCAATTAAAAAATAAGGTGAAATTTAGGTGTGATAAAATATCAAAAATGGTGGCTATAACTGCAACTGAAGATATAACATCTATCATAACATCACCGATACTGAGTTTGCAGTTAGGTTTCAAACCACGATCTAATTTAAAACAAATTTCAATTGGGAAAAATCCAGTAAATTTGTATTTAGGGTTACCATCACAAATATTTGTGTATACCGATATCATTGAACCGCAAGTAGTGGGGGATGTTATAACATCATTGTTGAGAATAATTCCATTGGATCCAACTCAGTTCGTTTATGGAGCTTACAAAATGCATGTCTTCTCACCTGCTCATTATGTACCTGTTTTACGTAGAGAGTTCGATACGATTGAAATAGATATAAGAACGACTACCGGTGCCAGAGTACCATTTCAATTTGGATCTTCTTGTGTGAAGCTACATTTTCAACGAATAAAATGACTCACAAACGATCGTCTGCCTCTTGTCCATATGAACATTATTATTTACATCAAGCTGGCTCTGGTGTAGGAATTGTCTATAAAGGTGTTCCATTTCAACGAGGTCATGGGATTGGAAGCTTTTTGGGTGGGCTATTTAGGTCTGTGATTCCTTTGTTATCCAGTGGTTTTAGGGCTGTAGGGAAAGAAACATTAGATGCGGGGATCGGCCTGCTGTCTGATATGGTAAATTCACGTCCTATGGAGAGTTCGATCAAGTCTCGATTCAAAGATGCAAGTGCTAACTTAAAAAGAAAAGCTGATGAAAAAATTGATTCTCTAATGTCAGGATCTGGGTATAAAATGTCAACTAAAAGACGAGAACGACTCATTCCGTTAAAAGCATCACGACGAAGAGGAAGTAAAAAAATTAAAAAGTATAACGTCGAAGATATATTTTCATATTAAATAATGTCATTCTTACATAATCATTCATGTGAATGTGCAAAATCTGAGTTAGATATATTTGCCCTGCCGTCAACTCAAACCAGTATTGAAAGTGGACAATGGGTTCATTACAAACCGATTTCATCTTTAAACGACGACGGCCCTATAGAATTTCAAGTTCCCGGATCAGGTGATGACTATATTGACTTGTCACATACGTTACTGCATGTCAATGCAAAAGTATTGAATCAGGATGGTACAAATTTAAAAGCAGATGTCCAAGTTTCGCCTGTTAACAATTGGTTGCATTCCCTTTTCAATCAACTAGACATATATTTAAATCAAAAACTCATATCACCTCCGAACAACACATATGCCTATCGTGCTTATTTGGAGAATCTTCTTAACTATGGTCCAGCAGCCAAAGAATCTCATCTAACTTGTGGATTGTGGTACGAAGATACTGCACATCATATGGATGCCGTTGACGCAACGAACAAAGGGTTTCACAAAAGAATGGAATTTGTGAAAGAGAGTAGACAAGTTGAAATGATTGGTCACTTGCATGGTGACATGTTTAACCAAGAGAAATTTTTAATAAATGGCGTAGAAATGCGTGTTAAGTTAGTGCGCTCAAAAGAAACATTTAATCTTATTTGTCATCAAGATAAAAAATTTAAAGTACAAATAATGGATGCTAGTCTTATTATAAGAAGAGCAAGAGTCAACCCTAGCGTTTTGTTAGCCCATCAAAAAGTACTAGCGTCAACAACTGCAAAGTATCCTATAACAAGAGCGGAAGTTAAGGTTCTGACAATACCGGCAGGTGTGCAAGGTAAAACATTAGATAATATATTCCTTGGACAAGTTCCTAAAAGATGTATTGTCGGTTTTGTCTTAAATTCAGCGTTTAACGGTAATTTAGCATTGAATCCTTTCAACTTTCAACATTTTAATATGAATTCATTCAGTTTGTATGTAGACGGTCATGAAATACCTTCTAGAACATTACAACCATCATTTAGCTCTGGTTTAATAGCATCACCATATCACACTTTATTTTCTGGGACTGGCATTCATTTTCACAACGAAGGTAACGCAATAAGTAGAACAAACTACGGAGACGGATATTGTTTGCTATGTTTTGATTTGACTCCTGATTTATCCGCTAGTTCAACGTCACATTGGAATCTCGTCAGACATGGAAGTGTTCGGTTAGAAGTTCGCTTTGATTCGTCTCTAAGTCAAACTGTTAACTGTATTGTATACGCAGAATTTGATAATGTAATTGAAATAAACAAGAATCGTGACGTAACTGTGGATTATAACAGTTAATAAATACTTTGTTTTTAATAAGGATACATCATTTGTTCTTAAACGTTGTTAACAGAATCATTTATAAGCTGCTAAATTTATATTTATCATGGATACAAATGAAATACAGCTCTGTATGAATAAAATAAGTTCCAGTTTTAAATCAAATGTTTTTGCTGCAAACCGATTGCCTATTTGGGTAAATTTACCTGCTTTTATTATAAGCAATTTAGATCCCGACTCAAAACCGGGGTCTCACTGGATAGCTATACACATTGATATTAATGGCATTGGTGAATATTTTGACTCATTTGGTCGAAAACCTACAGGTAGTCATAAGCTATTTTTGAAAAGAAATTCCAGGAGATGGGTTTATAACCACAACTCATTTCAAAATCCTTTTACCTCGGTCTGCGGGGAATATTGTTTAGTCTATCTGTATTTTAAGATTAAAGGAAAAACTATGTGTGACTTGGTAAATGTGTTTACTGAGAGTTCTCTATGTAACGATCTAATTGTAAGAAATATGTTTAAGTCTATTTTTTTGAAATAAACAATTAAATATAAAACAAACTCTTTTATTGTTCTAAGTTAAGTCTACATTTTCGTCAAGGGAAGTGTATTTGTGAATAAAACATAAAAAATGTAACATGGTATTCATTAAAACTTTATTCAAAGTCATGGCTATGGTCTATTTATACAATGAACATCGGCGCTTGGAACTTGTGTTACTTATCTAATATGAAAGACAATGACTCTTTGTCGGAAAAATAATAACTAGAAAGGAAGCTTAGAATACAAAAGGTGTTCGCTATACAAAGAAAAATGTTCGGTACGAGTTATAAAGCAATTAACAAACAAAACGCAAACAATCGAGTAAAAAAAGATAAAAGGAACAAATGAAGATCTTAAAACTACTTTTACACTTATTTTGTATTGTCTATAACGTAATTGACACAATCACTTTTTTCCGCTAACTGTTTGGTGATTTGGTAAATCACATCTCTTGTGGATTCCACGTGAGCATCCTCTTCGGAGTGCGCGTAGTATTTAACACGCACTTCCGCATGTTTCCAATGCTCCGTTGGCGGAACATTTTTTATTTTCCGCGCATCATACACCTCAATTTTTATAAGATGTGAGGCGTATGATGCATCGTCTTTATTGGACTTTATAAAAGCCACGCCTTCCGCAGTAGCTTGGCTGACGCTCGACGACTTTACAGCAACTTTCCTTTTCTTCCGTTTTTCAAAGAAGCCATCTATGCTGTTATTAGGCCTCTTGTTAGTGTTAGCAATAGCTTTTTTGACTTTATAGGCCAACGTTCCTTCTTCATCACTTGCTTCGTCGTCGGGATAGTAATAATTTTTAAATGTGTTTTCCTGTAACAAAATAAAAACGTTATTCAAACGGTCCTTCAAAGTAGATTTACATGGTAAACACAAAAATGGATGAAGGTTATATTACAATCAATCAAAATCTGAAATAAGTGGGCACACATAAAACATAGATGAAGGTTATGTTACAATCAATCAAAATCTGAAATAAGTGGGCACACATAAAATTATGACTACATACTTACATCCATTTCAGCAACGAAACACTGCTTTCAGCAACCTTGCACTAAACTTCACGACTCACGACTCTCTTACTGGAAGATCTTGCTCGGAGAATTGTTTGGGGCGCAATGAAGCCGAGATGTGATGGCGGGCTTTTATACCCAGCGCAATCCCTACGAGTTGGGACAGGTATTTTTTTAAAGAAGGGCTTCGCTTATTGAACAGGTATAAACTCGTATTCCCCAGACGCGGTTTGTTGAATAACAAAAGACAGCGGCGGTTCTTTTGATACAAAGACAACAATAAAGCAATTATACAATGCCGTCCGCGTTCTTGAGGTCCTTTATGCGTAGTGCAATTTAGCAGGTTTAAACCAGTATCTTCAAAGACATACACTCAAAAAAACATAACGCTCCTCTTATTGACGATGGTCAGGTAAACGGTTCGCCTAGTGAACACGTTCAAACTAGCTATTTTTTCAAAAAGCTCTCTTTGCATAGTGTATTGATGTTAAGTAATTAAATAATAAAAGATCGTGGTGCGTTTGATACAAAGAAAACAATAAAGCTACTGAAACCGTTTACTGTATTATGTAAACTCTCTGTCTATATGTATATTCATAAAATAAACTTTAGCTATATAATATGTCCACAAAATGTAGGATAGTACCTACTGTGTAAGCGAAACACAAGGCTGCGTTCTTAATATCCTTTGTACATAGTGCAATCCTACAAGTTTTGACTAGTATTTAAATAATCGAATTGCGTAACAAACACGTTAAAACTAGTATTTCTAAGGAGTACTTAATAAGGTTAGAAGTAAAAAGCAATAAAGCAACAAAATTCTTGTTTTTAACTGAAACCATTTACTATTTAGCGTAACAATATTCTCCAAAACGTCGGTTAGGTTAGGTTAGATTTATGATAGTCCTGAAAGTTATGGATTCAGAATAAAATAAGTAGTTTGCAAAATAAGAATTTGTCAAAAGATATGTCCACGAAACATCGAGTTGCGAATCAAAACTACAAACCAAGTATAGCGTGACAATATTCTCCAAAACGTAGGTTAGGTTAGATTTAAGATAGGCCTGAAAGTTATGGCTTACGAATTTCTCCAAAACGTAGGTTAGGTTAAGTTAGATTTAAAATAGTCCTGAAAGTTATGGCTTGCGAATTTCTCCAAAACCTAGGTTAGGTTATGTTAGGTTTGAATTTGTAGGTTAGGTTAGGTTTGAATGTCTCCAAAATGTAGGTTAGGTTAAGTTAGGTTTGAATTTCTCCAAAATGTAGGTTAGGTTAGGTTTGAATGTCTCCAAAATGGAGGTTAGGTTAAGTTAGGTTTGAATTTCTCCAAAATGTAGGTTAGGTTAGGTTAGATTTATGATAGTCCTAAAAGTTATAGGCTACGAATAAAAGTGTACTGCGAATAATGCGATAGGATATTTATGTGCTGATAGAATAATGAATTGAAAGTGGACTTACGAAAAGACATGGTATTTTATTTGTACGGAGCGTGGCGGGCGATCAGGTACCCAGGAAAAAAAAAGGTCGGCACCGAACCCCCAAGTGGGCGCAGGTAAGAAGTTGAACGTAACAAAGGGTGAGTAGGAAACAAAGGAAAGGGTCTCTATCCTTTTATGAGTATGTGATTAAGTGTTGGTATTATGTTGCAATGGAAGTACATATATACGTGAAGGAGTGGGCGGAGCGTGATGAGACCCCGTCCAATCGCTTTAAATGGGGTGTTGACCTTTTTTTTTTTTTTTTTTTTTTTTTTTTTTTTTTTTTTTTTTTTTTTTAGATTTCTTTGCCCCCAAATCCGCCATTTTGAGCGAAAAAAAAGTGATCCAGAACCGGCGAATCCCTACTACTGACAGCAAATAATAATTTATTACGGAATAACTGAAGCGGATTTTAGTTACCACTTAGTTGTTATTACCGAGCTTTCAAAGCATACTTGAATTATCATTGCTCTGTAGAATTGTTATTTACAATGTCGTTGAATCATTTTTTTTCTATCAAAAGATAGTACGAGGGTTAATCGAGGTGAAAATCGTCAACTGAAAAAAGAAAAAGACAGTGAACAAGTTTATTGATCATTTAGGTGTATTCAACATAAATATTTATGAGTATTTATCCCATTGAGTGACTGCATGTGGATTTTACCTCTGATTTCCAGAAAAAAACCTGTATTTGTTTACAATGGATAAAATTGTGTTTTTTTTTTCACAAAAGAAAAGCTTATACCAATCAAATGTTCCCGCATAATTCCGAGATTGATTAGAAGAAAAATTGTATTTTACATGTGAAAGTTTACCATATTTATAATACATGATCTTACTTACATTGTTTACAAATAAAAAGCTGTGCTTGTAACTTAGTTAATCGACAGCTTCGAATATGTAATTCATAGAGAATCGATACAATAACCGTTGAACTTCGATAGCATTACAGCAACAAGCCAGTCATAGCAATCGATCATCATTTACTTGAAAAACATGACCGCTGCAGAAAACAGGAGCTCCGCTCCGTTCATACGTTAATTACAGACGTTTTATTGTGCACTCATCGTGAGTGCAGCAAGTAAAAATATCGGTTTGCACAATGCACCGACCCGCCACGCTCATAAAATAACTAGAAGAATCTTTACGACGCCAGGATCTTGAGTTCTTTAACCTTTCGACATTTTCATTTTATAGGGAGTAAAGGAACAATATTAGACGCTGCAAGCAGCGTAGGTATACAATTTCTTACGTAAAATTACATTTTTAAAACCGGGCTAGATGGAAGTCGGCCTCGCGCACTGAGGGTTCCATACCACTATACAATATAACCCGTATATCGTCATAATAACAAATAAGTATTCTGTGAAAAATTTAACCGGCTATATATTTCGATTCAGTAGATAGAACTGTTTAATGGTTGGACGAACGGACGGACAATCGATGTTAGCATCCTAGTGTTGATGTTTCTTCCTTCATTAATATTATTTTTCATCACTACTATGGTTAGGTACTACAACTATTGTGAATATGTAATCTTTTCTGCACTACTTATGAAAGGGGTATTCATTGTATTTTTTTTAATTTATTGTTACATAACGGCTTGATGAGTCTAGAAACAGTAGTAAATAAAATTTATCAGGTGTTTAATCTCTTTATTCATAAACGTTCCGTAAACCTCCATGTGTTAACACATGGTTCATCTTAATCAATCATTGTGACGTTTGCCTTCAAATGACAGGAACAAAATATACTTTAATTAAAAGATGTTGCTAATATTTTATCAAAAAGGGAGTAACTCAATGCCCAAATAAAGTAAGTCCTATTTATAACAGCAGTAATGCAGCTGAGGATGCGTTAGCGTTGCAGCGTGCAGAAATGTAACCACCTAAGCACGGATATCTTCTCCAATATAGAAGCACTTTGCATTTTAACTTGAAAATTTTGCAAAGCATACGTACATTGCGGACTACGTCAAAGCAGCGAGCTAGCTCGTGGCAAACATCCAAAATACCTATCTACTAGAACTAAACTGGAATGATCGCATAATAATTTCAATTGTGCTTAGGATGAAATGTAAAGCGACACTGAGACAAGATGAAATTTTATTTCAGATAAACGTTCATTTTTATTTAAGTAATAGTATATTATATAACCCCCTCATGCATAAACGCACAGTATTTCACACAAATATGTCGTCTTTATCTGTCATTGTGACGTTTCTCTTCAAATAAAAGGATTAAAACATATTTGAGACAAAAGAGGTCGCTAAATCTGTATGTGGGTTAGTTCAAAACTGTCTAAATGACGAAACCGATTACCGTCAACAAGGATCTAAATTTTGTAGAGTGCTCTACTTTAAAATGGAAAGTAAATGTTTTAAAACTTGCGTCTTTCACTTTATAAGAGTGCGTGTAAAAGCCACGTCTTTTCTAGCTACAGCTTAATACGGTGGGGGCATTGGCGTGCCCATTAGGAGATTAAAACTGTATACCTGTAACTCGCAGCAACAAAACCGCAGACTTGGCTTTGCAACGCGAATCCAGGGTGCCCCGGCGCATTACTTGAGCTAAAATTTACTATGCGATCATTTTACAAACAAAAGAGGTAAATACTAGGTATAAAAATCTTTTGAAATGAAGTTTTCTTTTCGGTGTAGCAACCAAGCTAAATCGGGTTCTACGCACATGTTATGAGCATTGTTCTATGAACTGGAACTGGTTTTCACGCTCGGGAAAACATTGATACACTAGCGTGAAAAATTCGCTTTGCCAAAATGAGACGAGGTGTATCTTTTTACTCTTTAACAATGTAAATTCTTGACGAACAGACTGCGTTTTGAATATAAATAGGAACAATAAACACAGCTAATCAGGTTCCAGACCGCAGTTTTGTGGGTTCACGGAATAAATCGCACTTTTGTTTTGCTAGGTAAACTGAAGCTCTCTAAAGGTGATTAACCCCAGCTCGGTGGTACAACTAGTGGGGTTTACTTGAGTTCATGTTTATTTTTCTCCTAAGGTTTATAGATAAAACGTTGTAGAATCCTAAAAGTATCTGTGTGTATTTTGTGGTAGTTAATTAAAAATGCAATGGTTAGATGAATTAATATTCTAATTTAAAATGTATCTCACAAAGGGCGCTTTGTTAAAATATAACGAATTTTATTTTGTAATTAGTTACACCGAGTTTTTACAAAAAATATCCGTTGGTATCTCTTTAATAGATAAAGTGTGTTTTAGTCTTTATGTGCTACTTAGTTATAAAATATTATTTCAAGACGTTAGTGTAGTGTTTTAAACTATTACAAAAACTGACCTTATTGGACTACCAATATTAACAAAATATTTGTTTTTGAAATTTTAACTACCATCTCATCACGTACCTACAACAGCTACCACCATCTTGCTCGCTAATCCTGCCGCTAAGCAGCAGTGCTTGCACTGTTGTGTTCCGGCGTGGAGAGCAAGACGGCCGGTGTAATTACTGGCACAAGAGGTATTCCATCTTAGCCCTCTGGGTTGGCAACGCATCTGCAATCTCTTTGGTGTTGCGGGTGTCTAAAGGCGATGGTGATCACTTACCATCAGGTGACCCATTTGCTTTTTTGCCTTCCTGTTTTACGTAAAAAAAAACATAAACATATTTTTTTATGTTTAATAAGGCTCCTATCTTTTGGAATCGAGTAAAGCAGCACTAAGATTTCCTAAGTGGTACAACGTCGCGTGCTTTATTTGTATGCAATGCTTTAAAGATTGAGCACTGAATTATTTAGTCGCAGTACCCGGGAGAGTTCCTTCTGAGCAGACTTAGTACGTAGAAAGTACAGGAATAAATCTGCAGGTAATTAAGGAGACTCTCCAAAGCGACATACCGAGTGCATTAGTGACTTCATTCAATAGAAAAATAAAGTATTTATCATTTTGTAAGCAAATTTTCTAACGATAAAAAAATTTTAAATGCTATTTTTATAAAGGATGACCTAGATCAGTGATTCCCAAAGTGGTCCAGGTGGACCCCTAGGGGTCCACGGGAGACTTGCTGGGGGTAGAAATGTAGCAGCAGGGGGTCCACCGAAACCAGTAAAATTTTTAACGTGGTCCACGAGAAAAATAAGTTTGGGAACTACTGACCTAGATTATAAAAATATTTGGTTAACCATGCAAGCAACGTAGTTAATGATCATTTCATCATTTAGGTAGAAATAAGAGATCAGATTGAAACTAAAGGCAATTTCAATTTCACCAATAATTACATAACTTTAAATGACTAGTGAGTCAACTAGTGACTAAGAAATAACTTAAAGTTGTAGTGCTAAAGTATTTCTATGTCACACTGCAGTTAAAAAAATACGAGCATGTTGACTCACATAGTATTTCTGTCACCGCAATCTAGATAAATAGGAAGCTAGGCAACGTTAGCATTTTTTTCCCGTTTTTGCTGCCAGGAAAAACCGGCGACACTATCTTAAAACATATTTCACTTTCAAGCCACTATGCATTTTAGGTTAGGCGTAGTGTCAAAGAATACCTGTAATGGTGATGTCAAACAGAGGGTTCAATCCATCGCAAACAAAGGACCAGACCTGAAATAATGTGCTAGTTGAAATACCAAAACTGTGGTCCCATTCAAACTTTTTAAAAGGGTAATAAATCATTATTTAAAAGTACTTGAAAATTTCCATCTGCTCAACTCTGGGTGGTAGGACCTTGTGCAAGGTCCGTCCGGATCGCTACCACCATCTTGCTCGCTAATCCTGCCGCTAAGCAGCAGTGCTTGCACTGTTGTGTTCCGGCGTGGAGAGCAAGACAGCTGGTTTATTACTGGCACAAGAGGTATTCCAACTTAGCCCTCTGGGTTGGCAACGCATCTGCACTCTCTTTGTTGTTGCAGGTGTCTATAGGCGGTGGTGATCACTTACCATCAGGTGACCCACCTGCTTGTTTGCCTTCCTATGTTGTATAAAAAAAAACTCCATCTGTGACACGGTTAGAGGTGTTATAATTATTGCTGAATCATAGAATTAACTGAAATACCTAGTACTTATTTGATTACTGTTACTTATTTATTTGAGCAACGTAGACAGACTTCTGTTGTTTACTTTACATGGTGTGTGTCATTTTATTTAAATTTAGAATAGAATGCAAGTGTCAGGATTTAAATTTATATTGGCTACCGACTGTACTCGAGTATTCAACTTGCATTGAATTCATAAATAATATACTTACTTAACAAAAAAAACCTTTTATTATTTAAGTTTCGGCTGCATCTCACCTGATGTTTAGGCAATTGCCACGGCTTATGGGAACTTTCAATGTTGAAAATCGAGAATTGTCACCCGCAAGTTGCAGATTCAGCTGGACGAGTTATTGTGCAAGTAGCAAAAGATATAAATGTTCTGTTATGACCTTACTTCCAGAAGAAACTCTATTAACCAATCATTCTAGTATCCAATCACCGCCATTAATATTTTACCGACAACAAATCTTCATCTAAAACTGGAGCGTACGTCGGTCTCTCATAGCTCATATTTAAGGCCGCAATTCGCGCCTGAACCGCCAGCTGGGATGCTTTGTGCTTTAGCTATTCCAGCGGCATCGGCTGCATTAGCTGAAATCCTCCCAGGCCATTGGATCCCCCACAGGCGTTTACAACGATAAAGGCCCGCTAGATCCGACCACTAGTCGATTACACATCCACACTAGTCTCCGCTTTCTACACTATCTACACTAGCCTACATTAAGAGGAAACACAAGGGCCGTTTTTCCATACAAACGTCGTCCCCTGTTTCCTCTCTGGATAATGGCAATAGAGCAATTTTTTTTTCCAAAAAATCGATGGCCACTATTATGCATGTCCCTATGTTTTCCTTTTTTCAATAAATTAATTATTAAAAGAGATATGAACATTCAAAAACTTAAAAAATTGGCCAGATTTTCGGCTGCGTTCATACATTCAGAAAGCAAATTTTACTAGATTATTTAAAAAAGGAAAAAAATAAGAACACTGCCAAAGCCTTTCTTTAATTTTTAATGAAAAAAGTAGATAAATCGGTTAAGTTTTGGAGAAGGAATCAAGGGTCTACGAATCGTGGATTTTGTGTACTTTAAATAGGTATTTTCAGTCCAAGCTGAAGCTGTCTCTATTGCGCTCTGCGGGGGGAGGCTTGATAGATGGAGGCAGCAATAGATTTTACAAATATCTATTTTTAATTCTCTAGGCCTTGAGGTTTCCTCTTAATCTACACTATCTACACTAGCCTACACTAATCTACACTATCTACATTAGTTAACACTATCTACACTAGCCTACACTAATCTACACTATCTATATTAGTTAACACTATCTACACTAGCCTACACTAATCTACACTATCTATATTAGTTAACACTATCTACACTAGCCTACACTAATCTACACTATCTACATTAGTTAACACTATCTACACTAGCCTACACTAATCTACAATATCTATATTAGTTAACACTATCTACACTAGCCTACACTAATCTACACTATCTATATTAGTTAACACTATCTACACTAGCTTACACTAATCTACACTATCTACATTAGTTAACACTATCTACACTAGCCTACACTAATCTACACTATCTATATTAGTTAACACTATCTACACTAGTCTACACTAGACTACACTTATCTACACTAATATAATAAAAAGGTAAACTTTGTTTTTTTTTGTTTGGTTATATGGGGTTATCTCTGGAATCAAAGAACTGATTCCAAAAAGTCTTTTATCTACACACATATCATAATTGTTAAATAACGCGTTCAAAAACCATAGAAAATGACCAGCATTATTACAACCAATGTTATTATAAGAATTTTCTTGTCTGTGGTAGTAGGTAAATCTGTTCTTTATTGGGTAGTATCTCTTACTAGTCTGTGTTTATTGGTGATCACATTACCGATATCTCGTGACGTTATGAATTTAAATTTGGAACAGCTGTCAAAATTCAAGTTGGTCTCTATTCTAGTATCCACAGATATTAAAACAGTTATCGATACGAAACGTCAACTCAGTATAATTTTTTAATTTAAACGCACGACATTTGATCTCGAGTGACATGACAATAAGGACTGCATTCTTTTGTCTATGATTTAAAAAAACGTTCGTCTTGACGGATAGATCGAATTGCCGCCATACTTGTTTGTTGGTTTTTTGCTGTTACGGTTTTTTGCAGTTATGATATGTGTGTAGATAAAGTAATGTATGCAACTGTATATAATTAGGCCTTAAAACACTCGTGTGATACTATTATGAAACTCGCTGACGCTCGTTTCATAAAACCACACTCGTGTTTTAAGGCCTCTCATTATATAGCAGTTGCATAAAATACTATTATCTACACACATATCATAAAGGCTAAATAACGCGTTCAAAAACCCTAGGAAATGACCAGCATTATTACAACCAATGTTATTATAAGAATTTTCTTATCTGTGGTAGTAGGTAAATCTGTTCTTTATTGGTCATCACATTACCGATATCTCGTGACTGCTCGTGACGTTATGAATTTAAATTTGGAACAGCTGTCAAAATTCAAGTTGGTGTCTATTCTAGTATCCACAGATATTAAAACAGTTATCGATACGAAACGTCAACTCAGTATGATTTTTTAATTTAAACGCATGACATTTGATCTCGAGTGACATGAAAATAGCAACTTCATTTGTTCGTCTATGGTTTAAAAAAAATGTTTGTCCTGACAGATAGATCGAATCACAGAGTACTTTTTTAATATACATGGCCGCCATTAGTTGTCATTCTTTTTAGGTTTTTTGTTGTTACGATTTTTTGCAGTTATGATATGTGTGTAGATAAAGTAATGTATGCAACTGGATATAATTAGGCCTTAAAACACTCGTGTGATCCTATTATGAAACTCGCTGACGCTCGTTTCATAAAACCACACTCGTGTTTTAAGGCCTCTCATTATATAGCAGTTGCATAAAATACTATTATCTACACACATAATATAAAGGCTAAATAACGCGTTCAAAAACCCTAGGAAATGACCAGCATTATTACAACCAATGTTATTATAAGAATTTTCTTGTCTGTGGTAGTAGGTAAATCTGTTTTTTATTGGTTATCACATTACCGATATCTCGTGACGGCTAGTGACGTTATGAATTTAAATTTGGAACAGCTGTCAAAATTCAAGTTGGTCTCTATTCTAGTATCCACATATATTAAAACAGTTATCGATACGAAACGTCAACTCAGTATGTTTTTTTTAATTTAAACGCACGACATTTGATCTCGAGTGACATGAAAATAGGAACTTCATTCGTTCGTCTATGGTTTAAAAAAAACGTTCGTCTTGACGGATAGATCGAATCACAGAGTACCTTTTTAATATACATGGCCGCCATTAGTTGTCATACGTTTGTTGGTTTTTTGCTGTTACGGTTTTTTGCAGTTATGATATGTGTGTAGATAAAGTAATGTATGCAACTGTATATAATTAGGCCTTAAAACACTCGTGTGATCCTATTATGAAACTCGCTGACGCTCGTTTCATAAAACCACACTCGTGTTTTAAGGCCTCTCATTATATAGCAGTTGCATAAAATACTATTACTGATAGATAGCTATACTATCCCTGACGGACAATACGGACATGAGCTACAAATTTCACATGAAAACGCGGTCCGGGGCGTGCGCTAGCAAATAATAAAGTAAGGTGTAAATTAGAAGAAAAAGATAGAAAGAAAGACGTTTTTTAACACATAAAAACAAAAGGATTGTTAAAATTTTTGATTTGTTTTTCTTAAACATTAACCCTTTATTTATAGAATTATACTAATCCCTTCTGACTTAAACATGTTTTGATACTTTCTGTCGAAATTAAACATCACAATTACAGATAAACTGTGTGTTGTGTACTTGATCAACTGTGTTTTTTTTTTAAATAAAATTTCAACTGATTTTAATCATTTTTCCCTTTTCCATACTATTTACTTGTATGTGCCGCCCTACTTCACACACATTAAAGTAACATTTACACTTTTTTTACGGACGAATTTAAGTGTCACATTATGCCTCTGAATACGGCAGTAAGTTTTCAAATGTAAATTAACTTTCTACAAATTTTACTTGTGGTTTCAAAGTCCGGAACCTTAATGTATTAACTTTTTATCATTTTTTCCCATGCACTGCCCCTTCCATTGTGACAGACTCATCGCTGCCACAAATACTGGACGCTTTTGTCGCGCCGAAGGACAGCGTCGCCGACTATTCTCACTTAATCTCAGCACAATGCATGGTACTCGACCGATTTATTCGCTTTTGTCGCCATCACAGCTCCCGAAAGCACTGGGACCGCTTTACCTTCTATTTCTGTAAACTTCAATAGCTGTTTCACGCCCGTAATGTTACGAAAACTTCAAAAAAACACTTTTTTCCGCTAAAGTTAGATCAACAAGACGAAATAAAAAGTGTAAATATGATTTGGTTCTTTTATCCAAAGGGCCAATGACGTCGGACCTGGGTCGGTCACTAGGTGGGCCGCGGAAAACTTAAAAAAAAATTAAGCATACATCGTAATGATTTTAAAGAGAAAGCACGTATAGTTCCATTAAGTGAAGACATGGAAGGAAAACTAACTTGAAACTTCCAAGCACCCAATTACGCTCCAGACACTTTAATATACACAAAAGTACCTTGAATTTTTCAAATCGGGCAGACCACAGCTTTTAAATACAATGACCACAATTACTATAGGAAAATTTTTAGCCGGTAGGTACCTACTTTATTGATCAACAAATAGGAAACCATTTTACAAAATAGAACTGTAAAATGACTTACAGGTAGACAATTATAATACTGCTGCTTTTACGTTCACTGCCACCATTCGTGAAATAACGTTTTAAGTTGACACGTGAGTTGGTCGAAATCGCCGTATTAATACCAGCAATTTTAAAGGCAAATATTTTACTCGTATTTCGAAAACATTGGGGATATTATAAGAATGCAGAAAGCTGTCATCGTTTTCCAATGCATTCGTTTTGTTGGTAATCCTTTGTGAGCATGGATTGCTAGCGCACTATAAAATGCTCATTGAGTACAATTTTATTAAAGTAACCGTCACAGGGCTTGCGTGGTATTGTTTATGCCAGTAGTTGACAGATTAACCTAATAATATGTAAAACCAACTTCTATTATTTACTAAAAACTATAAGAAATAATATAGACGGTAGGTAGGTAGGTAGGTCGGTAGGTACCTATAAATCAGTGAGAGATAATTTATTTAAAGTCTTTTTTGATAGTAATATTTAGCTGAAATAAATTATAATAGTGAACTTGCACGGATTTCATTGAGCTATCAAAGGAAATGGCTTGCAAAACTAAAATTTACGTGTTTTTTGATTTTTTTCTACTGTCCAAATTCATAAAGATATAACAGTTTGAAAACGTCATTAGATTTTGACTCGGTGTAGGCATGTCATTACAATACATTGATTTGTACTTAATTTGTATGGAATCATAATTTTTATGCAAACTTTGATTGGTTCTGGTTCAGTTTAAGTAAGTAAGTAGTTAAGAAACACCATAAGCGATAAACATTCCAAAGATTATTTTTCTTTGATAATTGGTCATCAATGTGTCTATAACATTTTTAATTCGCTTTTAATGTTTTTTTAGCTATCAAAGTTGGCTTTTGGTAAGTTACTATTATTTAAAGCCAGATTTATTTCCTACGCATTTAGACAAATTAAGTTATACACATTGAACTCATTTATTAATAACTGTCTCAATCTCAATAAACGTACATTTCGCAAGAAGCTCCGCCATCCGGATGGTATTGAGATCAGTGCTCCACAGTCACGATCCGAATCGAGAGAACAACCGAAGAAAGCTCCGACATCAAACTTACATTTGAAAAGCAAACATGAGGCTGCGTCTGTAAACCAAACATTGAGCCATGTGTATTTAAATTTGCTTGAATTTAGCGAACACTTCTATATTTGTGTTACGTATCACTGTTTGTTGGGGCTCTGATATATTTGTTTATGGAGCGTGAACTGCGATACATTCGCATTTCTGCATCGTTTTCACATAGTAATCAGAATGTATTTTTACAGCAGTAAACATTTTGTGTAGGAATGCCTGTTATAGTTTTTTGTTTACTCGTCGCGTTATAATATGGCTGAACAGTCGAGATACATAAAACAGTTATTTATTGTAAGAAATAAACTTCCATTTTTCTTATTTCAATACGATAATATTGGTTCATAAGCTAAACTTGAATTCGCATATGAACAAAAAACTTTACAAATAGGCAAATATTTCTAAATAAAATTGTCATGCGCCGCTGTTATCTGGTGCGATGCATTCTCGTCAAAACTAAAAAATAAACAAATATCATACACGTACACACCGTACATTGTAACAAAACTGATATTTATGACACTGACTTGGTAGCTATTTGTTTTGTAGTGTGAACAGATACATCGAAATGGTAACTACGTAAGTCTGTTAATATATGCGTGTGTGTGTTTTATCACCATTTCACTTTGAAAAAATATGCCCAGAGATAAAAAAAATAACATTAATAAAGCACGTTGAAGATAATAGTTACATTTTTGGATAACAAAACTAGGTACCTACGATTTTAATCAAATGAACTATAATTTTCATCGTTTTAGGTTAGGACATCTTAATACAACAAGAACTATCTAATTGTACCTGGATTTATTCTGATATTCGTAGTTGTTTTTAGAAAAGAATAGAAAAAGATCGTCCGAAAATCACTGTATCTTTCAGTATAAATGAAGCAAAATATTGCATAAAATGTTTCAGTAAAAATATTATGTCTACTTAGAAGCTATAAAAAATAAACCGATACAACTCTCCCTTTACGAACCGGGTGACAAGATGAAATGGAACTTGAAACTAAGGTATCTTTATTAAGTCGACTTAGAAGCTGACCCCAATTACCTCTGATACATTTTTTATTCCGATCTTTTAAAAAGGTTGTATTCAATTTACGGTTTTATATTCTTCTAGATTTCGTCCATTCCTCTCAATCATTATTAGTTTATGTTATTATTAAACATTATCTCAAAAATTTATTTGGAATCAATCAGTTTTTTCTTTCACAGCATGTTTTCGTAAATACATAACAAAATAAAATAAATTGTATTGTGTTGTTATGACTCTGACTTGAACTTACCCGTTTTTAGGGTTCCGTACTTCAAAAGGAAAA
Organism: Ditula angustiorana; assembly: GCA_963691745.1. Lineage (NCBI taxonomy): Eukaryota > Metazoa > Arthropoda > Insecta > Lepidoptera > Tortricidae > Ditula > Ditula angustiorana. The sequence continues at coordinate 10,147,591 of OY829478.1, forward strand.
AAGGAACCCTTATAGGATCACTTTGTTTATATTTGCACTTGGTATATATGGGAATAAGTTAAGTTTGTCTTTTAATTCAGTTTATCTTTTCGTTAAAGCAATGTTCGGTGCTTATTAAGTTTGTACGGAACCCTCAGTGCGTGAATCCGACTTGCACTTACCCGGTTTTTTATAACTTATTTTTACTGCATTTTGTACTTACTCTTGTTCGATATCCTAATGATATCTCAGTCCATCCGCTGACTGTGCTAACAATTAATTGAGTCTAGTTGATGAAACAGTCACTAACTCCAAACTCTCTGAAGCAAACCAAACTCCCGTTTCTAATAGCCACGATCAAGGCTAGTTCCCCGATACAGACGGATTGGTCTGTTTGGCTATCGACTGCTAACGAAGCGATAGTAGCCAAACTGCTGATGGCAGGCCGTTGTAAATTGTAGCCGAAAGCCGAGTTTTTGACAGTTGATGCACGGATTGGTATAACCATTCGGGAACTGTAAAATGATTCGGTAGGAAACGATTGCAGATATGTAAAGCTCTATTGGTTAAACGACGTGAAAGATATACTTAGCCAAGAAATTAATTCAAACAAAATTATAATCAATCATAATAGTCTATGTTACTTTTCAACATTTCAACAGTATTACAAGTTTCAATAAAAACACAAAAACTGAGAAGCTGAAAACTAATTCGTGATTTTTTTGTAACGAAAATAATAGTCTTTATTTTCGTACTATTAAATTACTGTTAAGTAAATTCACACCAACTGACTAAGTCCCATACTTAGCAAAGCTTGTTGTTTGAGTAGTACAACGGACACAACTATACATACATGCTTATAAATATTTATATGTAGATAAACACATAGTTAAATCTCTAGCTATCGCAGGCAGGGGTAAGTTACTAGTGGCTACGAGTACCCACGCAATAATGTTCTTAAAATTGAGTATAGTTAAACGTTTAAAAAAACAAACAATAAGTTGGGAATGTTTTATCTTCTAACTTAATCATTTATTCAATAGTTAATAACATGAAATACAAGTTAAATGGAACATAAGACTGGAACCAAGAGAAACCGCTTAACAATTAATGTTGCTAAGTAGTAAATAATAGAACAACGGCGAGAAAATAATGAAAAAGTTCCCTAGTTGTAGAGAAACTTATCTCACAATGCGACGGGAAGTTATAGCATTTTTCTTACTTAATCGTTCGACTTCTAAAGTAATAAGAAACCTGATGGCGAAGTTTGTTACAAGTGGAATTGTAACATTACCTCCAGATGTTTTAGGGCAGCCTTTTAACTCCAAATTGGTGGCATTAAAAGTGTAATAAAACCGGAACTCTTAAAAATGCGGTCATTACCAAAATTAAATACACACGGGTCTTTCGTTGCAACGTAAATAAGCCTAAAACAAATCAGCCAAAAAAGTTGTTACTAAATTTACTAATAATAAATTAACTGTTTATAAAAAAATTCGTTAAATAAATGTGGCAAAGGACGAAAAAACATCTGCCCACAATTTTATTACCTATTTCGAACTCCATTAACGTAATTGTATAAACTAACACTATGATACAAAGATACTAAAAATACTTCTACAGTAACCAAAATTGATTGTAGCTCCGAGGACAATACCGCATCGCAATCTATTTTCATTAACCATTTAAAGCATATCGAAATGTAAAAAAATATAAATAAAATGCTGCACATGTTGCCTGGGGATCCTAAAGCCGGACTTCCGCCGCCGGCCACATCCGCCGTCTCTGTCTGGCTCTGAAAGCCTTTTAGTTCAATTTAGCGTAAAAACGAGACCAACCACTCCATTCCTGTGTTTTATGCCCCTCGGGAAACTGCCATCATGCGCCTATATTTAGCAATAAGCTGTAATGAAGTTGAATAAGCGCAGTGGACTTTGTAAGTAAAAATAAGCTAGAGGACTCAGTTTAGTAATGCCATTATTAATTAAGCTGTTTTGGTGAAAGTTTGGTGTTTTGCGGGTGGTAGGACCTTGTGCAAGGTCCGTCCGGATCGCTACCACCATCTTGCTCGCTAATCCTGCCGCTAAGCAGCAGTGCTTGCACTGTTGTGTTCCGGCGTGGAGAGCAAGACAGCCGGTGTAATTACTGGCACAAGAAGTATTCCATCTTAGCCCTCTGGGTTGGCAACGCATCTGCACTCTCTTTGTTGTTGCAGGTGTCTATAGGCGGTGGTGATCACTTACCATCAGGTGACCCACCTGCTTGTTTGCCTTCCTATGTTGTATAAAAAAAAAAGTAATAAAAATCTGTAACTTAGTCGAATAAGGAGTAAGAGACAAGTACGCCATTTCATTTTTAGAATATTTTATTTACACTTTTAGATCTCATGAAACAAATACAATTATATTTTTGCATATTTCTTTTGAAAAAACGATACGTTAGATCATTACCCTGAAACCCTTTCTTGGGCATTAATACGATAAATTAAAAGCGCTGAAATAGTGTTTTAAAAAAACGGTGGTTTGATAGTTTTCATGCTGTCTAATGGTTATATGTATTATATGACATAATACATTGGTATCTTGTTTTAATACAATATAAACAATAATTTGAACCAAAAGTCTAGAAATAATAACAAATCAGATGATTATCTCAACGGTCCAAAGTCTTGTTGATTATATTTTGCAACTGTCCGATAAACAAGTTTCCGAACAAATCATTTTCTCAGTCTTCACACAATTTAATTGCGATGAAAGGAAGGAATGTATATAATTGACATCGTAATTTAAATTGGAAATTACATAGAAATTCTGTAAATTTCCTTCAAGCGGATATCTTGAAATATTTCCATAGGCTCTAATCAACTTTAGTCGAAATTTTGAAGACAGTACAAAATTCTTTTATATTTTTACTGTTATGAATACATGCCATAGGATTTTAAAATATTTTACCAAGTTTAGCCTATAACCTTTATTTATTTTGCCTACATTATTAAACTTTAAAAATGCTGTTCATAACCTTTCCCTAACGTACGCCATTAAATCTAGTTGTTTGTGAATATACGTGATCCAAATAGCAAAACCGTGATAACCCGAGGTCGTAGAAAAAGCGGCTTTCGATGATATTTTTACGATTATTATCATGATACACAGTAAAAGTAAATACTTTCTTATATCTAGAGAAGTTGTTTGTGGAGATACAGAAGTAGGTAACTGAAGCTTCATAGCGTACCATCAACTATTGTTTATTTTATAGTACGACTAGTTTTTCTCCTTCGTAGGTACATCAAGCAGTACAATTTATCTATCAGGTTTATTACGAACTTTAAGTTCCCATCGTCCTTTAATTTGCTGTTTCAAATTATTATGTTACAACTAGGTTTTAAATTAAAATATGATAAATAAATAAATATCTCGGGACAATTTACACCAATTGACCTAGTCCCAAACTAAGCAAAGCTTGTACTATAAGTACTAGACAACGGATAAACATACATATATAGATAAATACATACATAAATACAAATAACATCCATGACTCAGGTACAAACATTCGTATTCGTCACACAAATATTTGCCCATACCAGGATTAAAACCCGGATTTGATTTATTAAATTTTAATTTAATATGTATATACTTACCTGTAGTTTCAACGACAATGCAATGTTAAAGTATAATCAGCAAAAGAACCAATGTCGAAAAATAATAATGGTAAAACACTTATTAGGTACATAAATTATGGTTTTGGCGCCACTAGCATAATATTATGTTATTATGCTAGGGATAGCCCCCGTAGAGAGAGAACTAGCTTTTGCCTGCGACTTCGTCCGCATAGACTTGTTTAATTGAAACATGCAATCTGCAATATTTCCCGGACAAATTAATGAGAATTAGTTGCTTTGCTGTTCATGACGTCACGGCGGCGTATAACTCACTTATCAGTGTCCCGTGGGAACTATGCATTTTTACGGGATAAAAAGTATCCTATATGTTAATCCAAGTTATAAACTATATGTGTGACAAATTTCATTCAAATCCATTCAGTTGTTTTTGCGTGATCGAGTAACAAATATCCAAACATACAAACTTTCACATTTATAATATTAGTAGGATTATGCTAGGGATAGCCCCCGTAGAGAGAGAACACAAAGCAATCGTTGCTGACCAAATCTAGGATTTAATCAGTTAGCTGGTTGTTTATTTCTACAATTAAGAGAAACACAGCAGTAACCTTGCCCTGCTGCAAATAGCATCTGTTTTATTTTTCTCCGCTAAGACCGATAAGAAACGTTTCGCAAGGAACTTTCTAACGAAGACATTTCTTTTCTACGAATCATTAAGCTACTCCGTTTTATACGTGCACCTACCAATTGAACCTGGTTCTTACCAACTGCTTATTAAGCAGTTGGTAAGAACCAGGTTCAATTGGTAGGTGCACGTATTAAGCAGTGCTTAATTATAAGTGCTTTTTATGTAAACATTACTGCAAAAGATGTTCAATTAATAATTTTTTTTTAAATTTTTTTAAGTCATCTAATAAACCGTTATTCTCGTTATTAAATTGCAAGAAAAAAATTAAAAAAGATAAAATTTTAGTAAAACCGTAGTAAAGTTGACATGACGAGGTATGCAAGTAATCAATATAATTATGAAGTTTTGTTAAATTAAAATTGTAATGACAACACAAAGAAAATTTAGGGCAATGGCAGGACTTGAACCTGCAACATCAGCATTCCGTGCCTTGCGTTTTCCAGTTTCGCCACACTGCCGCTGCCCTACCCTGCGAATTTTTCAATGTGCTTCGTCTTAGGGTCATTACATTATTGATTTTAAGGGTACAACTACCCTCGGTGTCATCTATATGAAACTTTATAGATGACACCGAGGGTAGTTGTACCCTTAAAATCAATAATGTAATGACCGTAAGACGAAGCACATTGAAAAATTCGCAGGGTAGGGCAGCGGCAGTGTGGCGAAACTGGAAAACGCAAGGCACGGAATGCTGATGTTGCAGGTTCAAGTCCTGCCATTGCCCTAATTTTTCTTTGTGTTGTCATTACAATTTTAATTTAATAATTTGAATGTTGAAAACATTTAAAATAAAAAATCGAAAGAAATTTCGGTTACAAAATTTAAGTTTTGTTAACTTTATCAAAATCTTAGGTTGATATGAGTAGAATATGGTTTTATTGTTCACGCAAAAATACCATCATCATAATACAAGTATTGTTATATTAAAAAATTACATTAAACTATTTTCAATGTTGCTTTGTTCAAAGACATTATACATGTTTACTTCGTGCAAATACTGTGGCAGGAGCAGCATAGTAAAAACAAAACGGGAAATACAACGGGGCTTCCTATCGCAATGGGTAGTAGTTAACCAGCAGAAAACTAAATTAAGGGCAATGCGCATGTCTTGCAACCCATTAAAGCATTAGCTGCAAAACGTCCATTTGCTTCGCGTGCTTCTAGTGTAATGTAATAATATCGGTGGGAGGATATTACAAAGCCATTAAGTTACTTGAAAAAATGCATGCTATTGCATGCAGAGCAAGGAAACGCCCGGTAATTGCAGCAGGAAAAAATGAAACAGTCCTTTGTTTTTCGAATAGGTATAGTGCTTATCTTGAAAGGTAAACTAGCTCCATTACGGCTGGTCTATAAAAATAAAGGTCTGTTGGATCAAATTTCGGTTAGCGATGTCAAGTATTGTGCTGAGTTCAGTAAGTTTTTAGTACTTTTTGACATTCACTGGAATTTGTTCTGACATTTGCTTTTACAAAACCGAGCTTAAGGTTTCATTAACTTATTTGTAGGTACAACCTCTGGGTGAATTGTTACCATGTCTGTCAATTGACAGTAAGTAAGGAATTACTTAGCAGTTTCTGTTCATATAACGAGGAAGTAGCGTGATACCATTTGAAATAACCAACAAATCCACTAAAACTTGTTAAGTTTAAGCCATAAACGAGTTTGACAGCTCACACACGCGAATGAATTTAGAACAAAAACAATAGTTTGGGGTAACATTGGTGATGTTGTACGAGTGTTAAAGATCTTATGTTTACTTAAAATGAATAAATAATAATATAATGATGATAAACTTAATAAACTAAAATTATTGAGCTTACAGCCCGTCTATCAGCGCAAAGAAAAACATGTACTCGTACACTTTAATTACCACACGAGAGTGACGTTATTATTTAAAAATCAACACGCAAGGTGTAGGAGCAATTAATAGTATAGTATAGTATAATAAAATACTATTATCTACACACATATCATAACTGCAAAAAACCGTAACAGCAAAAAACCAAAACCCAATGACAACTAATGGCGGCCATGTATATTAAAAAGGTACTCTGTGATTCGATCTATCCGTCAAGACGAACGTTTTTTTTTTTTTAAACCATAGACGAACGAATGAAGTCCCTATTGTCATGTCACTCGAGATCAAATGTCGTGCGATTAAATTAAAAAAGCATACTGAGTTGACGTTTCGTATCGATAACTGTTTTAATATCTGTGGATACTAGAATAGAGACCAACTTGAATTTTGACAGCTGTTCCAAGTTTAAATTCATAACGTCACGAGCAGTCACGAGATATCGGTAATGTGATGGACAATAAAGAACAGATTTACCTACTACCACAGACAAGGAAATTCTTATAATAACAATGGTTGTAATAATGCTGGTCATTTCCTAGGGTTTTTGAACGCGTTATTTAGCCTTTATGATATGTGTGTAGATAAAATAGGTTTATTCTAACGCTAGCCTTTTTTATACTCACAACATTAGATAAGCGATCTTTTAAAGTCTACAAGCTAAATCGTCTTCTCTCATTCATTCTGTAGATTGGCCAATAGCAACTCTTACATAACGCGCGGATACGCCAGGGAACTATTTCCAGTAGAAAGTAGTTTTTCGTTTGTATCTAAAAGATTAAATGTTCCATTCAGCGTGTTCCCCTTATCGGCACAGGGACTAAGTCGGGTGATCGCATTATTTGTCGGAAACATGTGTTCGTGAACGTCTGCCAGATGCACATCATGCGAGCTAAGTATTTACAAAGTGTATAGAAGTATTTTGGCTTAAGCTTAAAGCGTCGTCTGCACGGTACGAAGGTATACGAGTACAAGGTATAAGATTATTACTTCTTCCGGGTACCCGGGATTTAAAGTGAAGCTCTAGTGAATAGCAATATTTAGCATTGCCTCTGAGTATAGTTTGGTTTGAAAAACAATATTATAATTATATTTTTATAATATGGTTAAAAATTCTGAGTACTGTTACTGTGGCAAGTTTTCTAACATTAATATGCGCTCAAGTGCTTTATATGAGTCTTATCTTGAAAGGATTTTTCACTTTAAATATGTTTTTAACATTCAAATTCTTGATTTGATAACATTATAAATTATGATGCATACAAGTTGCTACTTTTTACGAACATTGAAATGAAATGAAATGAAAATTGTTTAATCCAGAACAATTAGTTCCATATTAGTAACATAATTATTAACATACATACATTACTGCTACAATACAATACAATGTTTTTTATTTCTCTTGTAAATTGTTCATTTGACTGTTATGTGCAGTATATAACATACTTATAATCTATAATCTAGATCTACTGAATACACTGAATATTGCATGAGAGCGAGTGAAACAACTTTCAAACAAAACTCATTTAGATATAAACGACGGTGGAATTTCATATTTAAACTTGTTTCTGGTCGGTTTGGAATAACCTGAAGCTCTTACCCGTTTCAGCAGTACCAGCCTAGGAATAACTATGTGTAACTGTTGTTATTAATAATGAACCTGCAGAAATAAAACGTACCCACTCAACAAGCCGTAGTAGCCTCATATTTACCCTACCGCCTCTCGAGCAGGAGGTCCTGGGATTAAACCGGAGCTCGTGGCTTTGAGGGTCTTTTGGAATTTGAAATTGACCAAGACTTTTCGATGAAGGAACCATAATACACCTGCGTTTCAATTGTGAAGCAATTGAACGGTGTGTGATGTTCCCAGTTCACGCTGAGAACGCACATGAATTGCAACCCAAGGCCTCTGCTCAGCATTGGGTAGCTTAGGCTGAGTGTATATTATAATAATCCAATTTTTACATACAATATTACCACGATTTCTAAGATAACTTTTGGGATCGCAAAACTGAAATATTACTTCGTAGAATTCTAATACAATGCAGTGCATTTACATGATCAAATCGAATAGCACTCTTATATTCTTGAATCGAAAACCAATTTTACGCTATGCAGTTTTATTTATAGGTATTGTCGCAGAACTGAACTGAAGTGGAACTGAGTTTGAAGCGTGGGAGGGCAGTAAATTTCGAATTGCAAGATTATTTATAGCTCCTGTCAAAAATCAGTCCCGTACTTCAATTACTATTCCAATCGAAGTATTTGTTAATTAATTAAAATATTTTTAATTGGATTGAAACGAGATCACGGAAGCTATTTATTTTTAAGGAAAATGGACACAACCGGCATGCAGCTCATCTGATGGTAAGTAATCTCCACCCCGCAGCTATCAATTATCATCGAAATTATCAACGGAACTTCACCGACGGAACATCAGCGTTCGTGGTCACGAGGTACCTGCTAAATGAAGCTACTAAAGCATTGCAGATACTAAATGATCACCGTTTTTCACGTAGACAATAGCTTGTATCAATCTTCCCCGTTTAAGTTTTTATACTATTTGATTTATGTAGTCTTCCTTACCATTCGAGAATAGTAATGCCGTTCAATCGATAGGATCTTCAGTTGATGGAGTTCGAACCAATGGTTTGTTTTCTCGTTAATCAAGTGTTAAGCAATTGTGGATTTGTTACTTTGGCGGTTGTTGGCTGCTGCTATATGTTCTTTGACCTGTTTTGCAATCGTGCGCTTTCATTGGATAATTAACGAAATGCCACAGCTACAATTTCAATTTTGTAGACCCTAGGACTCTGGAAGGAGAAGGATAATGTTCTTGAATGTTCGGAAATTATATACCACTTTAAAAAAAATCATATGTTCTATTTCTTATACCATTTTAAAGGAGAATTTTTTCTTTGGACGCTGATTGTTTTTTTATTATACCCCTTAACATAAGGCATGTACGCCAATAGTTTGTAACCCCAACATATTTGTCTTCCTCATTTCTTTATCTTGATTTCTCCGTGACTATGACCGTTTCATTGTGGTCGAAACTTTGGGCCTTAAAGGTATAATTAGTCGTTGTAAAGTCCCGTAAATAACCATAATCATGTGTTATTACAACAAAAGCTTTAAGTGTTTTAAGATCGTCTGAAGTTTTTATTTTTTTGTATCAACGTCAAGCCTTGAATTTTATTTACAGGGTAAATATTTGCTTTTAGTATCTTACATGTAATATTTTTACAGCAATTTTGTGAACAAACTTAATATCGGATTTTTGTAATGCTTAATGATAATTAGGTCACACTTGCGGATAACGCCATTACCTAACTTACAAATTGACTCGTAATCAGTCTGTCTAGTCAGTCAGTTTTATATGCGTTAGGCACAGAAGTAGGTGTGTTTAATAAATAAATCAAACACATCTATTTTATCTTACTTCTAGATCTCTGTTCCTTTCACCTCGATTTCTTAACAAATTTGGAGGCTTAGTCCAGAAAAGCTGTAACAGAATCCATTACTTGAAACAAAGCGCCTAGAACGCGTTCGGGTCAGCGTATAGGCTTTCACTAAGTCCATCCAATTAGGGTGGGTATTCTAATTCTAATCATCGGATCGGGCTATTACGACCCGACCGCGTAATAAGTGGGTTGGAGCTTCTTTTTCAACTTGATTAAGAAACTTTGCTCTTTGTGGTATTAGTATAGAAGAAAAGAAATAGGTTCTTATGTACTCGTTATTTGTATTTCGTTCAACTTTTGTTAACATACATATTTAGCCATAGATGTTGTGCTTAGTATAGATCGACGTAAGTCAAACACTAATGGGCATCTAATAGGCATTAATAAACTCGCGCCATTTTGTACCAATGTGATATTTAACATGGAATTAATATGATTTTATTTATGTCTACATGATATTACACATACCTTCGACGGCAGCCCCATAATGGCGTAAGTCAAGACATGCCTTAGAGGTAGCTGTCATCCCATATTAAAGACCCGTTCTGTCTATTGGCCCGCAGCCTATATTCATGTCAGTGATTTGAGATAATTGTCATGTTAATATTTCATCATCATCATCATCTCAGCCACAAGAAGTCCACTGTTGGACATAGGCCTCCTCCACGGATAATATTTAGTTCATTTTAATATCATTTGTAATTTTAATGGATAACATCGTAAATAATCAACTGATAATGTCCCATTTATAAGACTTTATTAGTCTTTTTGTAATCATGAACCTAAATAAGGCATGAATAGTTAAAATTTATTACTTAACTAAACGAGATCTTATCCGATCAAATTACCTATATCCATACTAGAAATATCAAATGTCGTATGGGACATCGATATTTAAACCTATAATGATTATTCGTCATAAAAATGGAACATAATAATACACGTGCCATAAATGTAGAATTGTTTGCCATTGACATTGCCAATGTATCCTTCTTTTATCTTGGTCGGCAGTCACGGGACAAAAATGTTTTTTAAAAGACAGCAAACCCTGATGTTCAAAGTTCCCGCTATCTGTACAAGTCTTCGAATCGAAGAGCGAAAAGACACGGTGGTACCTGGCGTCTTACCGAGCAAACTCTCCGCTGGAGTGGAGTGTCAATACGCCGCGGAAGCTTTTAGTTACTCAAGCTGGGGATTTGCGTGTTTAAGTAATGCTTAATAAAATGTATGCGAGCTAAGTGACAATGTTGCTTGGGAGAATTCAAAGTCTGATGCATATTAATCTGTATTTACTGAACTTAAGGAGCTAAAGGTTTTTTTTGGTATTAGGTAGGATATTATAACAAACTGGTATTTGAATGTTTGAGAGTTAAATTTAAAAATTAAATTAAAGAGTTATTAGAGTAAAATTTTTGCGGGTGATAGGACCTTGTGCAAGGTCCATCCGGATCGCTACCACCAACTTACTCGCTAATTCCGCCGCTAAGCAGCAGTGCTTGCACTGTTGTGTTCCGGCGTGTAGAGCAAGACAGCCGGTGTAATTACTGGCACAGGAGGTATTCCATCTTAGCCCTCTGGGTTGGCAACGCATCTGCAATTTTCTTGATGTTGCGGGTATCTATAGGCGGTGGTGATCATTTAGCATCAGGTGACCCACTTGCTTGTTTGCCTTCTTATTTCAATAAAAAAAAAGGTACGTAATAAGCGCAAAGTGAGTTTTTTGTCATAAAGACTTGCCTAAGAGTATTGCAGTAAACAAGATAATAAACTATTCGATAATAAAAATGAAACGAACTAGAAGCGTAGTGTATTATTTATTATACATATCTTCAATAAATTATATCTAAAAGAAAGGTGTCTATATTGTAGTCATTAATTTGACCACGCAACAACAAAATTAATATAGGTTTTCCTGATACAAGATAATGAACTAGTATGAATTGCCAGATGAAAACATTTTAATTAAGGCCATTGTATCAAATGGCGACTCAGTTCAAATAATGCGATTACACTTGACTAGCGTGTGCCCAGTGAGTTTATACTAAATTGAAACGTGACCCCAAACGTTCAGTATTTCCACTCAATTAAATGATTCAATGAAACAGAAATGCGGGTTAAGGCAGATTTAATCACGAGACATTTCGGTCTTATTCCGGTGTGCTTTTCGTGTGTAATTTCCCATGGGTTGGGTCGGCACCGGACTGATCTCCTTTATGCAATAAGCGGAACCGTTTAAATTACGTATTTTAATATTTTACTGTATTATCTTACCGTAACCGAGAAGCAACCGAAGGCTATAAAAACAAGCACTAATTCATAATTTTCCGATATTTTAACAAACACTACGCTATTCCATCCATCTTCCATCTATGTTTAAAACTATTTTGCAAGTTAACACAAAGACCCTATGTATACTAGGCACACTGTATAGAACAGAAACTTTGTCACACTGAGTTTCTGCCCTGTACCGTAACTCAGTGTGACAATATCTTTATTCCGTACAGCGATGTCTAGTACATACATTGAAATCTTCAAAGTGAGGACGGTGGTCTAGCAATATCGATTAATAGCTGCATTGATAGACACAAACAACGCGGTTATTCAGCAGGCAGATACTGTCGTTTATAACCATCAGTCCGGATGCTTCCGGACATCCGAGTACATTCTCAAAGAAACAAAATGGATCCAAACCCGGATATGCCTTGATAAGGAAACCGGACGCCGATCCCCAGCTAACGAACAACGAGTGAAAGACAGCCACTAATACATGACCCCTCCCAGGGTATTCACAATGTACTCTCTTAGTAGGCCAGAGAAATATTTGACAGGTCACCCGAGGCTAGGCGACCTGTAGTGTATGCTAATAAGCCTAAAAGCAAAGTGACGAGGAAGATAACTCCGTTTGCAACTAGAATTCAAAGTCCTTGTGACTAATTAGGGGGCCTAATGGAAATAGTTGATATTGAATTATAAAAACAAAAACACCTGAGCAAAATGAAATATTTAATCTTCAGTCCCCAAGGCCTGGGCTAAGTAATTGAGTTTTGTTGTATTTGGGAAAAGAAAATTAGTACCTTATTTTTTAAATTTATTTAAGACCTGTAGATACAGCTCTATTTTAGCTAAGTCTATTGTCAAAAATAATTAGGAGCTAAGAACTACTACTATTTGAAACATATATTTTTTTGTAGATAGAGTCAATGGATAAACTTTTGTGAATGTGATTCCTTCTAATATTATAAATGCGAAAGTATTGATTTGTGGATATTATTATTTAGATGTTTGAATGTTTGTTCCTCAATCATACTTTAATGGTTGCACGAAATAAGATGAAATTTGGCAGACAGATAGATCACGTCCCGGATTAAAACATTAACATAAAACGCTATTTTTTACTAGGCGTTTGGAGTATGTAAGTGAGAAAAAAATCTATTATGAAAGCAAAAGAGGGAAGAAACACAACGCCATTTGTAACCAGCTTTGAGTGACAACTCACCTTAGGTAAGCTTGGCTTATTAAAACTTTCTCATTATTACAAACCTTGTAGCACTTTTGTCCAATCAAAAATGGTAACACCCTAAGGAGCTCTGTGTTAGTAACCACCCAGTTTATGAATTCAACTGTAGCTCTTAATCCATTCACTGCTTAGAAATAATGTGATATTTAACGAGATTATATTTATTTCGGAATGTTGCTGTCTATTCCAAATTTGAGCCTTATAATTTATATGCCAATACAAACTGTATCCACAATAGTTTTTAGGTTCTGTTTTGAACGTAGAGCAAATTTGTTGATGTTTTAGCTAGGTGTTGCTTCTCAAGGGGAATAACGTTAATTTGGACTCTCTAGCCGTTTTCGGAGGCAGAGGGTGTGTTTAACGGACTGACATCTTGCTAAATCTTCTCGTTTCACTTTCAACTTTATCAAGGAAAAGAATTTGTTTTCCTTTTCTATTTCGCGGGTACTGTAGCCAGGTCTTCTACAAAAGGAAATCTTTCACTTGGTATCTTTTGAGTGGTAAAAGGCTGTAGAGCATGCACATTCAGCAGCAGATTATTTATCACGAGCCCGTAATTGCATTTCCCAATTTTATTTTTATAGCAAACCCATCATTCATCATTTGATCTAAAGGATTTTTTACTAAATTTCTGAACATCCTAGCACGGATATGAGTTATAAAACCAATCTATTCTGTTCTGTAAAAGAGGCTCTTTTCAAAATTTCTGAAAAGTTTAGGATTTCAGCCATACAAAAGTATAGGTCAAATGAAATGTTGGTCAAACGACATATGTGGCTAAGGGACTTGTGTTTGGTAACTTATTATAACCCCAAGTTTATTTTGTATGTGGTATATGTACATACCCATCCCAACTCGAGAATCCAAAACACATTTTAGCCGAAATAAGTTTCATAAGATTTTGTTTTATACGTAAACACTAAGATAAGACTGTTATTTCGGCGCAATAAAATCTTTTAGGTAACAAAAACCACCTTAAAGCTACAATACATCCAAGTTACGTCAGTCAGTTGTCTCTCAAGACAGAGGTAGAGCATTAATGTAGGCAGATATAAATAATGAAACAGCGAGAGGAGCCGGGCGGCGCCTGAGGTCTGCTTGTTGTCAGGGTAATGGAGACGAACATTTCCAAGGTTTATCTTTAGTAGTTACGTACACATGTGATGTTTGTATAGCACAGTTGTGAATCTCAGTTGCGTTGATATTCTGAGTTTGAAACGTAGTGTTTGAGTTGTAGAACTTCATTCTGGGTTCCGAGAGAAAGTTAGTGTTTATACAAAAAAGGTTCGGTTAACTTTTGTTCGATACGAGCGAAGAGTATTTGAAATAAGATGTAAACACAAGATTTAACATATAATATTATGTTTCGCAATAAAAAGATAACAACGTACATCAAAACCAAGCTTTTTTTAAATAGTTGTTTTACTAATATATTTAATTTATCAATTTAGCAATGAAACGCAAATTTAAAAAAAAAGTATCATTTTACTGCAGTTCGGTTTTCAAGACTTTTTCTTCAACACTAGACGTAGAATACGCCACAGCTCTCTTTTTTATTTAAAAGCAATAACATAATCATTAATTAAGAAATTTTAATCCTAAGTTCAGTATTAAACACGACATTTAATTAAAACGGATTTGGAGCAAATAAAATCGCAAACCTACGAATTTTCGGTCCAAAATCCAGCAACGAACAAAGAAATGGCGTCGAATCCGTTCCCTCTTTAAATTTTTACTCCAGCCTTGTAAGTTGAGCGTGTAAAGACGATTAACTCAGAAAACAGGTTTTTCCTGTTACTCGCTGGCTTTGAAGTAAATCTGCGCTAGCTTGATAAAATCTCTGGCACATTCGAATAATTTCAAAGTAACCTTCTTATTTTGAATTACTTTGAACTAAGATTACTTACTATAAAGTTAGCAGTAATGAATTTAAAAACTCACTATACAAACAAATTAATAATTTATAAAGTAGAAAACAAACCAATATAAACTTGACGCCGATATTGCAACGGTTTAAAACAACCTTCAAGTTTGAACGTGTTTTTAACACAAAATGTTCATCAACGACCTGTAGAAACTCAACTCCACTCGAGACTGAATCCCTGAAGAGGAAAACTCTCGGTGTGTCAATACGAGAATCTGGATCGAAAGCATTTTCTACGAGCGAAAGGAAATGGTTTTCGAAGGTATTATACACTGAAATCCGTGTTCGCGACAATTCGTACATTCTCATAATGTCTAAACAAAAGCCGTTCGACGCAGCTCGACGATCGAAGGCCGGCTCTACTTGGTACTTGAAACGCATCAGGTATCTTCATAACAAGATGAAAAGGTTCGTGTTCATTCTTCGGCTATCAGAAATCGAGTGAGTGAATTTTTTGTAGATCTCTTTCAGTAGTTTCTGTTAGGTTTTCATTTTAGATTCATGTTTGCATGTTAATTCTTGCTTTACGTTAAATCCGTCCTTAGTCCTTTATGTTGGATAATTTGAATATGCTGTTTGTTGTTTTAGGACAACATTTTACCTTCTACATAAAGCCGCCCATTATTATATAGGATGTAACTAAATGGGTGGATCAAAGAAACTGAGCTATGGGAGAAATAATAATAAAAATGCGTTCGGTACCTCAGTAAATAGCACTGCTAGATCGAAAGAGTTGTAACATAAAATAAAAAGTAGGTTACTGTTCAACCAAAAAAAGTAACATTTAGTACCTAATAACATTTTATTATGGGCTACTGCACTTTCTATCTAGGTGTGAGCTTATTCAGTTAGTTGAAAATTTTAGCACATGAGACAATCTTCGACCTTTAGCAAGGTCAACCTTTATTGTAAAGCTAGTTTACCTGACGCTGGTGCCAAGTGGAACACTCCCCGGAATGCGGCAGAGTTTAGCTGTTATCGGTCCGACTTATCGAAAAACTTCCACCACTATCCGCACAATAGTCAGACAAATTGAGCACGAGATAATACTTGTATGAAATGTTGGTATTTCCTTTTATCTTTACAAAAACCTCGAAAGCTGACTAAGTTGTATCTATCCGTACACTGTACGTAAGTTACATTTTTAATTTTAGTTTAGATTTTATAACGTTGCTGTTTTGGTATTCGATCAAATGTGCGACAGAAAAGTACTTAAACTGGGGTTTTGTAAAGGTTCATTTTTAACATTTCAAATCAAATAAATAATTACTTTAGTTTCAGAGACTACTAACTAGATTTTCTCTTCGGCTACCCAGAGGTTATATTCTGTGTCGGACAGACTCATAAACAAAGTCGCACCGTAGGGTTCCTTTATTTGCCTTTTTTGATACGTAATCCTAAAAACAGGCGATAAACACAACATTTAGTGAAATTCGTGAAAGTTCAAAAGTTCCTACGCCAAAATACCTATTAAATGTTTAAATCGATTTCGAACTCCGGTGAATGAGATGTCACGAAAACACGTGGAAGTTCCTTAATTCTATGTCGATAAAGCTCACGTCAATGCTTTTACGGAAACGGTAAAAGCCTTAAGCCGGCTCTTGGTGCTTGTTTAGCGAGGCACCTAACCGAAGTAGAAAGTGTTCAAAGTTGAACAACATACAGTGTGAACTAACGGAAGCATCAGCTGTCATAACTTCACACACTACTTGTTCTAGATAGTCTGTGACATGAACGTTTATAGCTTACGTCGATATAAACTTCGTGTAGGACGTGTGGTAGACATCACAAACTTAGTAATATAAAACGTGAATTAAAAGACGGACATCTTAGCAATCTGTTTATTTCATCTGACTCTAAGTCTAACACGTGTATCTCCCTAAGGCTGTCTCTTTTACCATTACAGTAATACTAGCATAATTATAGACGAAAAGAGATCTCATTGTGACATTTAACCATTTTTGATATATCAAAGTATACCGCGAGGTTAATTAATCCGAAAGTTTTTACAAAAATAGGCTTGCTTGTGGTGACCTGTGATTCAAAACGGGTTACAATGTTATTATAAATTTATTTCTCTCTCTCTTTTTCTCTCTATTATTTGTCTAACTGATATAATACAGTACCTTCTGACCTGCACATGCCAGACGTCTAATATATGTTGTAAAGTTTATGATATACATCGTTTTAAGCTTTCGCTATGTTCACTCGTCTTAATATAGTACTCGCACGTTCATTATTCATCATCAAGTTTTCACTAATAAAAAAAAAGTGAAAACTCGATCGTTTCTCGATCGGCTCGACTCGATCGACTTGGATAATAAATAAAATCGCGACGTTATCAGTCAAATTAGTTTAATTGAAATATACCTACTTACAATAATAAACATAGGAACTTCGTTATGTTATCAAAGCACTTCCAAAATGTACATTTGACTACCCTTCGCGTGTAGTGAAGTGTCACAAAACCATGAAAGCGTTTTTCATCCTAAAAGATGTGCCGACGACGTCTGCTTTGTGCCGAGCTAATGGTCTTGACACTGATTGCTTGTGACTTTACTGACAAACACAAATACAAGTGTTAAGTATCTATTTGTATTTGTATTTGTGTATAGCCCCTAAAGAAATAATAGTATATAAGTTCAGTGATCAATTTCAGTATTAATTTTCGGTAATCGACTGTCTTTATATTTAAGTACTTTGTGAAGATTTAAAAGATTTTGTAACAAGGAATATATTATGTATGTATTATGCTTATGTGGCATATTAGACTATTGTTTAGTAGCTGAATAAAACAAAATTGTTCTTAGCAATGTTTGGTTAGCGGTTTTTCAAGTTAAAACATGTTGGACTTAATTCGAAGTTTTTGCTTTGGGCATTTATTATAAAAATCTTTACCTACGTTTCTTTTGTAGAGAGATGTCAAAACGATTGTATTCAACCGTAATGTTAACAAAAAAAACCTTTTTTTAGAGAAAAGTCAAAGGAAAAATAAAACTATAAGGAAACTTAAAAATCACGTTAATAAGGTCATAATGGTACGAAACGATGTGCCATTACCAATAGTCTCGTCCGTGAACATTTTATTAGGTATTGGGCTAATTTTGGGCACAATTCTTTATTTACAATTAATTTTAAACTATCGGAAATCAAAGTTCATACCTGCCGCAATCATCAAAATTTCATTAAAATTAAAAGTTGTTTTAGCCAATTTTGCACGTAAACCAAAACCTCTATGTCCACGTCAAATAAAACGTAACAATCGGATGTTTTATGAGTTTCAAACAACAACTTTCAGGTCGAACCGCGGTCAGCTGTCAGATTACTCATATCAAGGTAAGGAAATTCAGTGGCGTCCGGCGGTCAGCGGTCCCAACTAGATTTGCTTTCGGAAATGAACGTAACCGCAACTCTCCGCCCTATTCCACCCCAACTCCTTTGATATAAACTTGTGCCCCAATAGTACCTATTCATAAGTGTTTACGAACACGGTTTTTGAACGAGCCGCGTTGGCGAGCGGAGAAATTTATTCGAGGACATTTTGTTTGTGCATAATTTATATGTCCGCAACCATTAATCATTTGGATGAATTCTTGGGGACGTCTCATTTTCCGTAGTACTTAATATTTCTGGCGAAAAAATACTAGGGTAAAACTTTTACTGGACTGTTAACAATGACATAAAAATATGTTTTGATTACATGAGAGCCATGTCTGATTGTAATCCTTTTTATGTACAATTGGTGACATATCCAGTATTTAATTAACTAAAAGTATTTTATATAAATTAAATATCGTGAATATCTATACGATTATCACATCTACTATCTACATCTACATCTACGTCACATACTTTAGTTTAATGTTATTTTATCTATAATAACCATGAGATAGAAAAGTACGAAGGTTTTAAAAATTGGTTAGATAATAAATACATGTGCCTTTTCTAACTCATACTTTATAGTTCCCTTTAAATACTTGGCAAATGCTAATTTGTTTTACAAAAAATAGCCGACTGCCATGAAAACCAGTCGCTTTAAAGCAAAATCGTACGCTTAAAATCGTTCACAGTGCCAGCGATTGATATAACTGTTTTTGTTTAACGAGAAATAAATTCTCCCCGAGCCAGAAGGATTATCCATAAATTAATAAAACATTTCAAATTGCGAGTATAAACGCTGCCAGAACGCCCGCTCGGTATTTGCGATCCTCCGGGAAACACTTAAAAGGTTTATTTATATGATTTTCAGATACTTTACTTCCTTGCTGCGAGTTCGATCCCGTGAGACCTAAATAAAGACTTCTTTCTTGAATATTCTTTCCAAGATAATGGTTCAAATAATCCGTGACAGCGCACTGGTAGATAATAAAAGATGATTTAATGATGAAAAGATACTTTTGGTACTTTCGGGCCTGCATTGGTACGTTTAATTAAACAGGGACTTAGACAATAAAAAAAGTTAAAGAGCATGCGATAGCAGCGACAAAAAACCCTTTAAAGCAATAAAATGATTATTTGCAGCAAATAAATGAGGTTTTTTTTTTATTTGGGACATATCAGAGTTTTATATTCCCCTTTGTCCTTTTTTTACCCGACTACGGCAAAACCAAAAGGAAGGGTTATGTTTTTTTAGAATCAGAAAGACAAGAAATTTATCTATACCAGCATACGTTTTTATGGCTTTTTATTAAAGTATTAACATTTCTAAAATTCTTTATCTTGTGTTAAATTTAAAAGAGAGAAATCGGGGAAATATCTAAGTTTGTATGGAAAATTTATCACTTCCTTACAGTACCCTCTTGCGACGAAACTTATTACAGTCTCTGGATTTCATTGCTCATAGCTACCTTTACGTTACAATTTAAAGTTGTCATAGGTGCATACAGTCATATCGACTATTCAATATATATTTTAATCGTTCGATCTTAAATTGTTTCAAACTTTTGCGATTTTCATACTTATTTATAACCACGTGACCACGGCCGTGGAAACATGGCCGAAACGTCGAGGCAATTTGACAATGATTTTAGCGCCTTAGAGTCCCGTTAACGTTATAAATACGTTCGATCTTATTCAAAAGCTGCAGTTAAAAGTTGACCGTTATTCAAGTAACTGAAATTAAAATGTCATATAAATTAAACTACAACTGGATTAAAAAAAAACGAAATTGTATCATAATTTTACGAGCTGAAACAAGTGAAAGCAACAAGATACGTTTACAGTGGTAGGTATGAACGCCAGGTTTGTAATTAATGTGCTGCGCTAAACAGAAATGCTGAGATAGTGGGGAAATGCATCATCCTATATGCATTGGTTCCAGGTTCTAAACAAGTAGCCGAAAGGTAAAAAACCATAGTGTAGCCAGCACTAATGCTGTTCCTCCTTGATGTTGTAAATATAGCTTTTCATCCTTTTGCGGAAAAACCTAGCTTTTTTAATAGTTGACAAACATTCGCTCTGCTTGCTCAGTGAAATGAAAATAAAAGCAACGCAGAATGTTTTGAATAAAGCTTTTTGTCGTAACAATGTAATTTAACTTGCCTAAAAGTTAAGAAAGTACTCCTCTATAAATCTATTTAAGCAGCACTTAAACATCGACTGAATTAGAATGGATTCATCATTCATTCAATTATTAAGAGATTAGTATTTCTGCTAAAGTATTGGTTATAAATCATAACCAAATAGGCAAATCTTTAGAAATTAATTATAATTTCATTCAAATAATTTGTCGGTCGATAAATTGGATTCGGTCAATATTTACTTTATTTGATATGCTACAATATGTTTCTAAACTATTACAACCGGCATTTAGGGAATGCAAACCGAAATTTTTCCTGTGAATAAAACCTACAACAACCGAGTTTTCTGGACAAGAAAAATTAGATTTGCATTCCCTACTGGCTGCTAATACCACAAGGCTGATTGGGTGCAACACAAGGCTGCAAAAAGCAGATGCATTGTGATGCATTTTATACACCTTTACAAGTACAGTCAAGGAATTTAATTTCTAACCCACCTAAGGTTCAATATCATATAGCAAACTGTCACCATATGAGCTAACTAAAGCAAGACGTTAGTTTGACATATCGACCTTAATGCATTGCGAATGTTTGACGACATTTTAACGAAATGGGTAGGGAATTAAATTCTTTGACTGTACAATACATTTACAAGTACATGCTTCTGAAAAAACTTAGATATAACTATTTAGCACCAATCTACGACCCTACGCTTTTTTAATAAGCAGCAACAAGAAGGGTATTATTCGTATACCTACAAGGTGACACGTAACTGGTACTCATGACCCATTTTTTTCTTACTCAATATTCGATGGCAATTACGTTTGAATTGGAGTTACCTAAAACAATTGTGATTTTTGTAGTTCTTTTTTTAATTCGGAATTTAAGTTTTAACCAAAATTATGGTCGTCAAATCAAACCAATTATACTATATTTTTTGACTTAACTGACGTATGCAATGCTAGAAATTTAGGGTGACCATGAGGTTAGTTAGTATATTTTATTAACTTTTTTAGTATTTTAATAATTCATAAATTAAGTAACTACTACGCCACACACGTACTTAGCTTTTATTTTGTCTAGCTAATAAGAAAAAAATATTCCTGTAAACTAATACAAATTCACCTTGTATAATAAAACTTTATCATCATTAGAAGCATCAATTTGAGGAATGGCAAACAGTAATCCGTATAGCCCGGAAGCCTAAAAGAGGTACCATATTATTATACTCATTGAAATAGGAACATATAACTTTTACAGCATCCTGTTTATCTCATCCTCAATCTTGTTTTCATCTAACGGGAATCGTAAACAAAATGCGGAATCGTAAAAAATGACTGACATAAATCTTTTACGCGTCTAAATTCGTGTTTCGTATCAAAATCAAGGGAAGTCACCAGTGCGTGAAATTTTTCATTTATATGGAATGTTCAGGGAGTTGATTGGTTCTGAAATGAGTTAAAAAGGCACTCTTTTAAGACTCTTAAAGCTTTTATTAAAAATATAAATATATTTTACCAAATCTCTATTTATTATTTTCTGACGTGGAGAAAAGAAACTCTTTAGTAAAATGTTGATATTTGGCAATCAAATCGCAAATGTAAACTTATTTAAAGAGGTTTTTGGTCAGTCCCAAAAAAAAATATTTTATTAAATGTAATTTTTAATTTACAAAAGAGTATTACGCCTAGATTCACAAAAAAGGGTGAACATTCTATAGACGCACAAAAAACAGATATTGTTAAAATACGAATTTCCTCTCCCTACTCGACTAAACCAAATAATTAAAAATAAACTTCAACATTTACCATAGGTACCCTCTCACCCACAAGTCGAAAGATTGCAAGTTCTTGCTGCGGGGTGTGCAACGATTAAATGAATATTTTTTGTTCATGGCTATGAAGCGGTCATGAACAAGACAAGCACTCTCCGTGGGACTCGCAAGTGCATCGCTATAATCGTAAACTGGGCGGGTAATAAGGCAGGTGCACTTGACTTCGGTACAGCGTTGGCAGTGACGGTAGCGGAAATGCGTAGCATGGAAAATGAATAATATTTTTAACTATCAATAGATACAGAAATGTGGGTGGGCGATTATACTATCGTTCCGACCATCGTTATTATTCTCTGCGGAATATTGGCGATAAGAATGATGATAAACATTTATTTGTGACAATAACGGAAATTATATAATAATATGATGAATTTTTTTTAGCTTATTCAGCATACACGCGAATGCATAGAGAAAATTTTACTCCCCTATTTCGCGTTAAAACACATTTCTACTTTAAATGGACAATATCATGTATTTCTTGAGTAATTATATTTTTAATTTCCGTGTCACAAACTATAAGACAACGTAGACGCCGGCACAATTCAACAATAAGAAAAAAATCCTCTTACAATTTCCTTTTATCAACCAACTAAAGCGTTACAGAGTTAAAACGCCAACTTGCGATCCGCTTAATGTCACCTAGCGCACAGCCTTCGGCAATAATCCCGTATCATATGGTCGTCTGGGTCCACCGGACACCGGTCATCTAAGATTAAAACAACCCATTTTAGATTAACACACACGCCCGCTATCGAGGATTTACCTAGCGCGATTCATTTTACTATATCGCCTCTGGGCGTTTTAAAATTTTGTTTACGTACAATTTATAGGTGTTTGCAGCAAATCCGGGGTCTTAATTGAGTTTTTAAAAGACGACAGGGTTGAAACATGTTTTGTGTGTTACCTTGTTTTTAAGAATAATAAATTTAAATAAATCTAATAGCCCATTATTTTAGGACACTACCCTATTAAATAGTGGGTAGTAATTTTTATCATTTTTGCTTCATCTACAAGGACAGAAACTCTGTGAATACAGCGTAAGGATGAAAATACCGGCTTCCATCTTTATTTTCTTTTTATAACCATATTGTACTTATATGTGTTTATGATGTCTATGCTGAAATTCGTAAAAAAATACTTAAGTAAGTAAATATACTACTCAAAATAAAATGGGGCCCACCCGACTTTTCTCAGTGACACAAAAACATAAAAATATGGGTGTTCCAAAACATATTTTTCTAGTAAGGTTTTATTAATTGTTTAAACATAAAACTAGTAAAATAAAACCTTACTTTTAAGACATGTATTAGTAGAAAATCATATTTATTTTTATGTTTGAATTTTATCGAGAAAGGTCAAGTGAGCCTTATTTTGTTTTTAATAGTATATATGGCCACAAACTTAACTCCGGCGAGATCAAAATGTACTGTTCTAATAAACCTAAAAATAAAAGTCCCTACTCGACTTATCAGCATTTTTATAAAAACCAGCCAAGCATGTTCGAAACACGCATAAGTTCGGGGGTCCGTTGAATACCGGTTTATAATTATAACGGATCCTCACTTTCAATTCCAAGTACTTCATCAACGTTTAAACAAATATTTTATTCTTTTATTACAGAGTTTTCGAGCCCATAGTTAAATTAATTGGGGCGGCACACTTTTTAAACTTCAAACGTGCCTATCTTACCAACGTTGACTGAAAAAGTCAATGATAAACCTCTACGCTATCGTTAAGACCTATTACAGGATATCCCACACGCCTACATTAACTATTTTTTATGGCTCTGTCACACGGATGGAGTGCCAGGCTTTGTTTTTTTCATAATTTTACTGCTTCGTTGTATAATAGTTTACAGATGACACTTACCTTCCGAATTACATAGTCCCAATAGTCTTAGAGTAAAACAGCTGTGAAAGAAAAACGGTAGAGTAGAAATTAAATTTTCCGTTTCGGCCGTTTGGCTGCAGAACCCTAAAAAAGGCGGCGTGACATTTTAAAAAGGCTCAGCTGACGTCACGGAGATCATTTACGCAACCCTTTCACTGTCAAAAAACGGCGCGTTTATGCGTCAACACGGCATAAGGGTGTGTATTGAACGTTCCGCATAATTACAAACAATGATATGACAGTCCGTGCCCCCATCCATCACGAGGCTCCACTGAACCGCGGTGATGTATGGGTACATCGCGCAATAGGATCAAACGCTAGGCTTTGTGCTACGGAAATTATGTTTTGATGTGTCTTGGTAGGTATTATAGTGAGCCAAATTGAATAGCTACTACTTTAATTACTTATATATCAGACTAATAAAGTGCTCTATAAATACAGGTTTTTTTAAAGTAAGTAAATACTTCATTGTACTTAAAACACGATACATAACCTACGGTGAGAAGGACTGGGCCATAGTCTTTGAATAAAATGGGAGCGACCAATACTCCACTCGCATCGTGGTATTGTTTTGCGGGTTCCCTAAAGCGAAACTAATGTATCCCAGCTGAGAGCTAATCAACACTCTTTCTCCTAAATTCAAGTAATAATACTTCAGCCTATAGGTGTGAATAAATAAATGTTACAGCCGCTGAATAAACATGAACTTCCTTCTCACGCGGCGAGAATTATTTGAATTGCTTTGGGTAATTATACCCCACGATTTTCTCTCTCCCCGTTTCTTGTCCCGATTTTCTGATTATGTTCTCTGCTTTTTTTTTACTGAAATCAATCGTTTTGGACTCTTACTAATACAAATAACATTCGCGCCATTGATCGCAAACGCATTAACACGCTAGAGCACAAACATTAGGACTTAATCCCACTCCGTAAGATAAACTAGATTTCCGTTAAGCCGTTTAAGTACCCTTTGTTTGTATTGTAGGAAACTCTGTGTTTTTTAGAGGAAATGATGTAATTTTTGTAGATAGAAGGTCGTAAAGCGGATGATTCTTATAAATAACCGTCATTTGTTTTGTCGTTTAGCAGTCACTACAAATGACATAAGAAAGAACATGCTTACGTGATCGAAAGTTTTATTTCGGTTTGTTACCCTAATTGGTGCTTACATTTTTTGTGACGGGCCTGTCTAAAATATAGACGAATTGAGGAACTTTGTGCACGAGGCCATTTAACAAAAAGTCGTACTTTTACGTGACTAAAGGCTCGGCGTTCTCAAACTTCATTTAACAAAGTTTGCAAGCAAATTTTTTCCAGAGCAAATCGTGATTAGTCCGGGAGCTGCTATTTTTCAGGGTTTTCTTTCTTTCACGCTCCCGGTGCCGGTAAAGTTTATGTTTGAAAGCAGGGACGAGAGTACTTCTAAAAATTATTTTAACAGACACACTTTGCGATTAGTCTAGCAAAGTCAAAATATAATAAGATCTAGTTATATGTATAGGTACCAAGTGTATTGGAAATCGAACTTACCTGCCGAGAGTTCTTTACCACCATACAGTATTATTATGTACGTTTACCAGAAATTGTCCCTTCTTACCTTTGATTCGGGATCTCTAGTGCGAAACTAACATATATTGGCCTTATTATAATTTATTATGATATTGTAGAGTTAGCACTTAAATCACAATAGAGATAGAGATAAGTAGGTATGAGATCTTGACATTCCAAGATCTTGTCAATATGAAGTCATCGCATTGTGAAATTTTCAGTATGATATTATGACATTGTAAAATAGAAATCTTTCGCACTGGTATTCATAGAATACCATTATACGATAGACCAAAAATACAAAAAAAAACCTTTTGGAAACCAGTTTCTTGTTTTTCTTTGGTTTTCTCTCAATTTTTTAATTTTTGTTTTTATTATTAATAATTAGGAATTTTGCCATAATAAACTGGGATCTGTCAAAATAGTCCCCTTTCAAAATCGAACAAACGGAAGAACAGACGGCATTAGCTTAGTAATAGGGTTCCGTTGGGCACTCTGATACCACTGATACCACTGATAACAAAATTCAGTAAAACTTATTTACCATTATCAGATAAAAAATGTTAAGGGTACCCAACAAAAGCCTGCTAGCTCCCCTCGACCTTGAGAACTCTTCAACTAGATTTCAAGTTAGCCAAAACAAATATGTAGGGCACATTTTGACAGTAATGGCTGGTGAGCCTTGAACTGACATAACCTTCAACAGCTATAGAAAAATTGTTTTCTCGCGTTCAAACCCACAGCGGAGCATTGGAAGTAATATTGGATTTGTTCGGTGCGGAATCTCGACGGTCCATTACGCTAATAGCAGAGCAGTGAGACGGCAAAAGGAGATTAAGCTATGCTCAGTCATCGCTTTTCGTTACAGCTATTATAATTAATTGATGAGTGGAATTCTCTATAGATTGTTTGGAAAAAACGGTGGCTGTTTTTCAATTGATTGATGACTGAGATATTTTTGTTTATTTCCGCCAGTAGCATACAGAAATTTAATAATGTGACGAACAAAAAGTATGCGCCGAGCACCGGAGTGTCGATACATATCAAACTCGTATAAATCACGCAAAATGGTATTGTATTATGTGTTTTCAATAAAACAAATAAAGCTTAAAATGCAATAGCACCTGATATGGACTTAGATGAGTTTGATATGTATCGAACGAAATATCCCGACGGGCTGTGTTAAGTTAAAGAGTCGCAGGGTTAATTAGCCCTTGACGTATTAAAAAGAAGAGGCTTGAGGATTACGGGTAGAAAACATTTTGGATTACATTAGTAACTTATAATCTTACCGCAAAAGCTAGTTTCTCTGTTAATAATATCACATGCTTTATTAATCTTAATATCTCTTGTGAAACATTTGTATATAAAAATCACCGCTTTCCTATTTACTATTTTCTTATTGTTTATTAGGTAACTAGCTTCTGCCCGCGGCTTCGCCCGCGTGGCCCACAGAACACAAATGACATTTAAATCCGAAAACCCCGAAACATCGTTATTTATTTATGATGAGCAGCTACAATTTTAATTTTCAAGTTTATTTTTATTGTTATTATTATAAGCTCACGCCTGTTTCCCTTTGGGGTAGGCAGAGACCACAGAACGTCATTTGCCCTGGTCTTGGCATATTCGCTCGCTCCCTCCACACACATTCCTCTGTTCATGCATGCTCGGCGGTTCCGTGTACTTCTGGTTTGACCTGTCTTCAGGACATCACAAGTTTGGTTGGCAAAAGTACGTAGAGGCCGCCCTCGACCAACTCGCCCAGTCACAGCAACTTCATAAATTTGCTAACATAATTGCCTTTCATCCATTCGTTCAACATGCCCAAACCAACGTTACATTCGTTTCTCTATTCTAGTCACTACATCTTCTTTCAGACCTCACCTCTCTCTTATGACACCATTTCTCACTCTCTCAGTCAGCTTGATCCCGCTCATACTATGCAGAGAACGCATCTCTACGGCATTAATTCTATTCATATGCTTCTTCTATCAAACCCAGCTTTCATTTCCATACATCACACTAACTAACACAGCATCGTTAACAGCCGAACGTCGTAAAAGGCATGTTTGGCTGTTCACGTTGCTGGATGCGACATTCTGGCTGCTCACAAAAGCACGCAGAGCTCCCAACTTCCCGCTTTCACTCTCCTTTCAATGTCTTCATCGTGCTTTCCATCCGTAGTAAACATACTACCTAGTACACAAATTCTTTCACTTGTTTAACTCTTTCATTACCAATCTTTATTACACATTCAGAAACCTCTTCATTCTTCTCTTATACCATTACTTTCGTTTTTGTAACATTAACTGTGATCCCTTAAAGACTTCCAAGTTTATATCTTCGAAAAAGCTTCCATATCTCCATACAAATTTTTAACCCCGTTTCTCTCGTTTTAATTGTGAAAACTCAAATACCCTTAAACACGGCGGTATTCATTTATGCTCAGTAGTTCTAATTTTCAAGTTTCTACCTTTAAAAAACGCCGATACCTCCATACAAACTCCCCCCTCCCCGTGTTACCCCTTCAAATTAAAAATCTAAAATCTCTGAAACATCTCATTATTTATTTATAACTATCTCCTGCCCGCAGCTTCGCCCGCGTGGCCTACAGAAAACAAATGTCTTTTTTTTAGAATCAAAAAACTTATAAGTGCTCTCATTCCCTCTCATATTTTCACCGCCCGTTTTGCCACCTTTCAATGTAAAAATCCAAATACCCTAAAACAAACAATCATTTTGAAGTTCTTATTTTTGAATAAACCGATACCTCCCCTCCATACAAAGTTTCACCCCCGTTTCCCACCTCTAAAATTCGATAGTCATAAAACCCTGAAACACATAACTATTTATTTATGATAAGTATCTAAAATTCAAAATTTAAAGTTCCTATTAAAAACCCGATACTTCATCCATACAAAATGTTTACTCCCCGTTTCCCCCTACAAATTTGAAAATCCAAAAACCCTGTGACGTGTCATTATTTATTTATGATAAGTAGCTGTATTTCAAAGTTACAAGCTCCTATTAAAAAAAATCAATACGTCCTTACAAACTTTCACCCCCGCTTCTCCCCCTTTTAATGTAAAAATGCAAAAATCCTGAAATACGTTATAATACTTATAAGCTATTTATGATCAGTAGTTCTAATTCAAATTTTCATGTTTATAACTTTAATCAACAAAGACTTTCATACAAAGTTCAACACCCACCCCCCGTTTTCTCCCTAAAGGTAAAAAATAACAAAAATGGTTTTTTAGCGGATGCCTACGTTATATAATAAACCTATATTCCACATTTCAGCTTTCTTGATTCAATAGTTTCGGTTGGGCGATGATCGCAAATCAGTCACTTGCTTGTTTGCCTTTCTATTTCATAAAAAAAAAGTCAGTACATGTTTGCGCGTGGCAGACAGACAGACGGATAGACGGGTGGCAATAGAGGCTTAGGAATAATACGTTACCACGTACGTTATTTTTACTTCAATACAAAAAAATTGTGAATGAACAACTCAAATACAAAATTTCATCCCCCTTTTCCCCCTTAAGGGTTGTATTTCCAATAACACCCGATATACTCGATGCGTTATAAGCCTCAATAATAAATGTAGTGATTTTTGCTGTGAAAATGTAGGCCTTTCCATACACAACTTTATCCCCCTTTTCACCCCTTCAGGGGTGGAATTATTAAAAACACTGAGACCCGTATAAATCAATTTTTTTACGTAAGCCTAACAACAAAATTTCAAGGTCCTAACTTCAAAACTGACGGACTTTCATACAAACTTTCATCCCCTAATTTACCCCCATAGGGGTGTAATTTCCAAAAATCCTTTCTTAGTGGATGCCTACACTATATAAGGTATCTATGTGCAAAATTTCAAGTCTCCAGGTCCAGCGGTTTGGGCTGTGCGCTGATATATCAGTCAGTCAGTCAGTCAGTCAGTCAGTCAGGACTTTGAATTTTATATATATAGATAAACCAGGATATGTTTTAAATATTTATCAATTAACTGAGAAACTGATGACCATGATATATTAAGTATTATTATAGTATTTTATGCAACTGCTATATAATGAGAGGCCTTAAAACACGAGTGTGGTTTTATGAAACGAGCGTCAGCGAGTTTCATAATAGGATCACACGAGTGTTTTAAGGCCTAATTATATACAGTTGCATACATTACTTTATCTACACACATATCATAACTGCAAAAAACCGTAACAGCAAAAAACCAACAAACAAGTATGGCGGCAATTCGATCTATCCGTCAAGACGAACGTTTTTTTTAAATCAAAGACAAAAGAATGAAGTCTCTATTGTCATGTCACTCGAGATCAAATGTCGTGCGTTTAAATTAAAAAATCATACTGAATTGACGTTTCGTATCGATAACTGTTTTAATATCTGTGGATACTAGAATAGAGACCAACTTGAATTTTGACAGCTGTTCCAAATTTAAATTCATAACGTCACGAGATATCGGTAATGTAATCACCAATAAACACGGACTACTAAGAGATACTACCCAATAAAGAACAGATTTACCTACTGCCACAGACAAGAAAATTCTTATAATAACATTGGTTGTAATAATGCTGGTCATTTTCTATGGTTTTTGAACGCGTTATTGAGAAATTATGATATGTGTGTAGATAAAATGTATAAAAAGTATCGCTAAAACCCCTCTTAGCACATTTAACAGTATCCGAGTTGTTATAAACTTTTTGCTTCAGGCTATTAACTTCTTGCTTCCTGCTAATACTAAGCTTGTTGCTTGAAGAACAATGCAAGTATATAAGCATTGAAAAATAGGAAAATTAAAACAACAATGTAACTTCGGTAATTTCCTGATAATGATTTATGACTAGCGACCTGCTCGGGTTTCGCACGTTAATAATTAAGATACAACCCATTACAATCACCAAATGACAGTGAAAACCGTATCAAACACAGTGATTTAAAAAGAATAAGCGACCGAGGATAGGATGAGGACTGACAGGAACCGATAGCGACTTAATGTTGTACTATGTAAAGAAAAAATGAAAATTAAATGACTATCTCCTGCAATATTATAGGAAGCTCAATCGCTTTCTAGTCCTTTAACTTTGATTTAATAAATACAGTCGAGATTCATGTATGGTATGAATGTTGCATCACATAGTAGAAACGTTACATCTGTGAGTACAATGAATTAATCAAAGAATATTCGCAATTTTCTAGTTAAATTTATTTCGGTTTGTATTTACCCGTCCTATACCAAAGGTAGTTTTTTATAATTGTCTTGTTGTGGCTTTTAAATCTGTCACGTTCAGCCAGCCACATCATCTGCTATGTATATTAAAGGAAATCAGTTATGTAATGCAAGCATTTCGGATATCTGAGATGGCAATTAATGTTAATTGAACTGGCACAATCAGGGCCTTGTCCAATCCTAATGTGTTTAATTAGACAGAACACTCCTGATTGGTTATTGCTACATTGTGGTGATTACTATTAATCATCATTATCACTATTTATGACGCTTTCCTTTTCATACCGTTTTCGATAAACAGATAGTTTCCGTATATAAGTTTCACCGCAATTTAAAATAATTTCACTCGAAATGCAGTCCTGTGTTTGAATGTAGATTAAGATTAATTTAATGGGAAATGATGAATGACAATATAAAAAAATGCCAGCTACTATTCCGGAAATTAAAGCAGTGAAGTATCGACCATACTATTAAAATAACTATACTGAATAAGTTTTAAAAGTTATCACGTGGATTAAAATCTCCATTAAAAGAAAAGTTGTATCTCCTAAACTCAAAATTAAAAAATGTTGGTGCAGTCAACCAATTTGATTCATAGGTCACTACAGAACCTTTTCGCAGTGAATGTTACATTGAATTGTCAGTAAATGTGTTCATATCCTGACGCTGACATATTGTGACAACGTTCTACATTGGCCTATGAATTAAATTATACACATTAATTCCGCACATGCGGATGTAAACTTGTCCAAAAATATTGGACTATAGACCCTTAACTGTAATAACAGGAAAGACATTTGCGAACCTCAATCTGATTTTGATCCACCTGTGCTTTTGACAGTTTGAACATCAAGGAATCATAAAATATGTTTAGCGTGCCTTATCATCAATCCTATGGCAGACATAGGCGGATTTTATTGCAGAACTGAACCAAGCGGCCACAACACTATAGAGCCATAATTTTTCATGGTAAGATATTGTTACTTTTGCCCAGATATCGGCCATTTGTATAATAAGTCGATAGGGAT